>OV816025.1:136468520-137939770 GCA_929113105.1 Agrypnus murinus | reverse complement strand
AAAAGTCAAAAACTTAATGGCCGTTTCTAAGTTGCCTCGCCAAGGTCTGTAGTTTGTCATTGAGTTCATTGTACACCATCCTGTATACTGAATATTCCAGAAATTAATTTTTGATTAAAGTTTTTGAAAGTAGACAACTGTCAACTAACGAATCTAAAATTAGTCTTGGAAATTCTCATTAGTTAATAAATTACATTTAAATTTATTAAATCTTTTGACAATTTTGAAAATTTTATTACAATACAAAATGTTAGTAATATATCATTAAATAAACATACATACACAGTGAGTTTAAAGGATATAAGGTAATGGCTAGTATTTTAAACGTAAATGTCCTGGAAGTTAGCGAAAGATACAAATTAAAAAATAAAATAAAAGGCTAGTAGGCTATTAAGTTAAATATGGCAAAAGTGAATATATACACAATACTATGAAGAATGAATCCCCTCAGCAATTTCCGATTCAGTATGGAGGTACTAGAAGGATTCAGTTTACTACGGAGACTCGTGCTCCCAGCGGTTCAGCACAGAGAATCGCAGTTTGAAAGAAATCGAAGGTAGCCCAGACAGACAGATCAGGCACACAGACAGACAGTCTAGGTAGAGCAGACAACAAACCAGACATACAGGCCAGAGAGACGGTCCAGATAATCAGACCGGACAGACCAGATAGACAGACCAAACAGCCAAACCAGGCCAGACCAGGCACACGAGCAGACCAGATAGAAAGGCAAACCAGACAGGCAGGCAGACAGACCAGCTGCACGGACCAAACGGACAGAAGACCAGACTGACAGACCCGACAGATACAAAGATCAAACAGCTAAACCAGACAGACAGACCAGACAGATAGATAGACCATAGAGACGGTCCAGACAGATACACCAAGCAGACAGACCACATCGACAGTCGTACCAGACAAACATACCAGGCAGAAAACCAGACAAGCAGATAGATCAGGCTGGCAGAGAGACAGACCAAACAGATAGATTTGACAGACAGACCAAGTAGACATTCATATCATTCACACAGATCGACAGATAGACAGGCAGACATATGCGTAATGGAGCATGATGAAATAAATGTATTAGAAAAAAATAAAAAAAGACCACACAGAGATACCAAACAGACAGACGAGACAGGCTGACCAAATAGACACAACAGAGAGACAGATCAGAGAGGTAGACCATGCCGACATATCAGACCAGACATAAGACGGACAGAGCAGACCCACATGCAGACCAGATAGACAGACAGACGTACACACGATGTCGTCTTTTTATTTTAGCTGTCATAGGTAATAGATTATGTAACACTCAAAAACTTAATGGCCATTCCTAAGTTGCCTCGCCACTTCTACCACACAGTTTGATGAAATTTTTGATGAAAGTCTTGGAAGTTCTCATTAGTTAACAAATTGTATTTAAATTTAGTAAATGTTTTGACAATTTTGAAATTTTTATTACAATACAAAATGTTAGTAATATAGTTATCATTAAATAAACATATATACACAGTGAGTTTAAAGGGTATAAGGTAATGGCTTGTATTTTAAACGTAAGTGTCCTGGAAGTTAACGAAAGATACAAATTCTAAAATAAAATAAAAGGTCAGTTAAAGATAGTAAAAGTGGAATATACTCGTATATATACAATACTATGAAAAATGAATTTGCCCAACAATACCCGTTTCTGTATGGAGGTACTAGACGAATCCGATTTACTATGGAGGCTCGTGCTCCCATTCCGCACAGAGAATCGTAGTTTGAAAGAAATCGAAGACAGCCCAAACAGACAGATCAGGCACACAGACAACAGTCCAGGCAGAACAGGCAAACAAACCAGACAGACAGGCCAGAGACGGTCCAGTTAGACAGACTATACACACAGACAGACCAGATAGTCGAATCAAACAGACGTACCAGACAGGTAAACAGATCAGACAGACGGACCAGGCAGACAGACCAGACGGATGTCTGTGTTGTGACCGACGCGACGTCACAAACGGAATTTCTTTCATAGTCCGATATTCGTTACTGTACCGGGTGGAGCTCGAGCCTTTCTACAGAACCAGATATGTCTACAAACTCCGTACTGAGCCGGAACGAGCTGAGCGCCCCATACTGAACCGGGTTGCTTCCTTTTTCAGGGTTATGTTAATTTTCTATTTTCCTTATATTCTATTTTCCATTAACATTCCATTCCTTTGACATTTGTCGATAACAGTAGGTATTACTGTCATGTTATGTAGTGTTTAAGTTACCTCACGACTTTACAGCAAGATTTTGTCACAAAAAATAGTTTTCGACTTTTACATTTAACTTTTACATGTATTACCTATGACGTAGGTAAAATGAAAAAATGCCCGTGTGTGATCTTTTTATTTTCTGTCTGGTTTGTTCCGTCTGTCTGTAGGTCTGGTCTGTCCTTCTTATGTCTGGTCTGATCTGTCGGTCTGGCCTGCCTGTCGGACTGTCTCGTTTGTCTGTCTGGTATCTCTGTGTGGTGTGTCTGCCTCTCTATCTGCCGATCTGTGTAAATAGTATGAATCTCAACTATCTGTAAAATCTATCTGTCTGTCTGCCAGCCTGATTTGTCAGTTTGTCTGGTCTTCTGCCTAGTATGTTTGTCTGATGTGACTGTCGATGTGGTCTGTATGCCTTGTGTGTCTGTCTGTCAGGATCGTCTCTCTGGTTTGGCTCTATGGTCTGTGTATCCGGTCTGCGTATCTGGTCTATCTGTCTGGTCCACCTGTCTGTCTGTCTGTTCTGGTTGTTTGGCCTATGTATCTGGTCTGTCTGGTCTGCCTATGTCTGATTTGTCTGCCTGTCTGGTTTGCCTATCTGTCTGGTCTGCCCGGGTGTCTGGTCTGCTCTGTCTGTTTGGTTTGTTTGTCTAGTCTGGCTATTTGATCTGTCTGTCTGGTCTGTCTGCCTGGTCCGTCTGACGGATCTGTTTGCCTGTTCTGCCTGTGTGACCTGTCTGGACTGTCTCTCTGGTCTGTCTATCTGTCTGGTCTGACTCTGTGGTCTGTGTATCTGGTCTAGCTTTTTGGTCTATGTATCTGGTCTGTCTATGTCTGGTTTTTCAGTCTGGTTTCCTGTCTGGTTTGTCTGTTTGGTCCGTCTGCCTGTCTGGTTTGCCTGTCTATCTGGTTTGCCCGGATGTCTGGTCTGGTCTGTCTGTCCGAGCTGTCTGGTTTGTGTGTCTGGTCTAGCTGTTTGATCTGTCTGTGTATCTGCCAGTCTGGTCCGTCTGTCTGATCTGTTTGCCTGTCTTGTACGTTTGTTTGGTTCGTCTATCTGGTCTGTCTGTGTATTTAGTCAGTCTATCTAGACCGTCTCTCTGGTCAGTCTATCTGGACCGTCTCTCTGGTTTGTTTGTCTGTTCTGCCTGTCTATTCTGGACTGTCTGTCCGCGCGCCTGATCTGTTTGTCTGTGCTGTCTCCAATCCAATCCACCTAAAATTGGGTTTGGAGAAAGTACGGGGTGCATCCCGTCTCTCATGGCCTATCTATTAAATAGGTGCTTTAAAAAGTTAATACTGTATCTAACATTTTGCTTTGACTGCTCTGCATGTAAATAAACGCCTACTTCACACCTCACCATAGCAGCCTCGAAAAGCTATATCTAAAATGTATTATCATCAGAATAAAAGTAAGGATGTACCTTTTACTACCTGCCTCAGCTTGGTGGTATGATACTTGATACATATTTAGTTAGTTTCATCATAATTGCACATTGTTTTCATTTGTACTTTGAAGTTCCAAAACCTGTGTTAATATATTGAATCATTTACTTTGATTCTGCTTCAAAATTATCCATTCCTACATTATCCAAAGTACTTCTAAAATAAAAAATGCATTACCATCAGTTGAAAAAAAAACTGCCAAAAGGATCTCGCTCAAACTTTATGGGCTCTGGTCCTCTGCCACTAACCTAAACCTAACCTTATCCTCAAGTTAACCCCAACGTAACCTTACCCTGATGTTAACCGTACCTCAACCTGACCTTAACTCGTTCTCAAACCGACATCAATTGGTGGTCTTTTCCAAAAACAACACATGTTTAAAAAAAATCATATTTCGGAAAATTCCAAGAAGAATTGGTTTTTATGGAATTACTTACTTCAAGTTTTAATAAAAATGTTGTGGATTTTAAAGCAATATGACTTATTTATCGATGCATTTACATTTTTACTAGATTTCTAATACGAGCGTTCATATGACCTACGTGCGTTTATTTTTACGCACGTTGCAACGTATGTACCGCCCAATGCCAACGTGGTCAAACTAGACGCACGTTGAGACTTGCCAGCGCGCTGCATCTTTATTAAAATGATATGATCAACAGGCATTTTCTTCATTTGTGCTTTTTTATGTATGGCACCATCAAATAAGAGAGTGAAAGATTTTCACCTGCAACTATCTTGAGCAAGAACGACGCACGTATTCCAAAGGTTCTTGACGCTCGCGTGGTCAGAGCAGCGTTACAACACATGTTAATTTAACGTAAATGTCTTGGAAGTTAACAAAAGATAGAAATTTTAAAACAAAATAAAAGGCTATCAGGCTATTAAGTTAAATGTTGTAATAGTGGAATATATACACAATACTATGAAGAATAAATTCGCCCAGCAATGTCCGATTCGATATGAAGGTACTAGACGGATCCAGTTCACTACGTAGTCTCGAGCTCCCATCGGTTCAGCACAGAGAATCGGAATTTGAAAGAAATAAAGAAATCCCAGACAGACAGATCAGGCACACAGACACACAGTCCACGCAGACTAGAAGGCAGGCAGAATAGATCAACAAACCAGACAGACAGACCAGACAGATGGACCAAACAGACGTACCAGACAGACAGAACAGGCAAACATATCAGACAGACGGACCAGACTAGAAGATAGACAGACAGACCAAACAGATAGACCAGACAAATACACCAGACAGGATGTCCGTGTTGTGGACGATGTCACAAACGGGATTTTTTTTACAGTCCGACATTCCTTACTGAACCGGGCGCAGCTCGAGCCTTGCTACTGAACCAGACACGTCTACAACTTCCATATTGAGTCGGAGCGAGCTGAGCGCCCCATACTAAACCGGGTTATTTCCTTTTTGGAGATTATGTTAATTTTCCATTTTGATTATATATTTCTACTAACATTCCATTCCGTTGACATTTGTCGATGACAGTAGGTATTACTGTCGTGATATGTAGTGTTTAAGTTACCTCGCGATTATTTGTCACAAGAAACAGTTTTTGACTTTTTCATAAAGAATTACGTACTACATAGCTAAAATAAAAAAAATACTTCGTGTGTCTATCTGGTCCTTCTGTCTTCTGTCTGGTTTGGTCTGTCTGTCTATCTAGTCTGCCTGTGGGTCTGGTCTGTTTCTCTGTTTGGTCTGTGTATTTGGTCAGCCTATTCGTCTGTCTACACAGAGATACCAGGCAGATAGACGAGACAGGCTGACCAAATACACAGACTAAACAGACACAACAGAGAGACAGACCAGACGGGCAGATCATACCGACAGATCAGACCAGACATAAGCGGACAAACCAGACCCACAGGCAGACCAGATAGACCGACAGACAGACAGACACACGATGTCGTTTTTTCATTTTAGCTATGTTAAAGGTAATACATTATGTAAAAGTCAAAAACTTAATGCCCATTCCTAAGTTGCCTCACCAAGGTCTTTTTTTTCCAGGGTCAAACCATTTATTTACAGCATGTTCCATTACAAAATATTATGTAACACTACATGCATAACTATGCATAGAAATTATTTGAAACATAATAAATACAAACAAATCAATACAAATTAAAAACATCAACAAATCAATACAAATGAAGAACATAAACTGCTATATACCTATATATTAATATTGAATGCGTCTTTATATTATATTAAATGAATCTTCTAATAGCTTTAAAGATACTCTAAATTTCGCATAATTTTTTAAAGTTAATCAATTTTATAAAATCCAAAAATGTTTTCAAATGTTTATCCACAAGTTCGTCTTTTGTTATCGGCCATTCATCGTCACTTAAAATTATATCATTAATAAGTTGTCTTCTTGCACAATGTAATTTGGAACATTGGAAAATTATATGGTCTACTGTCTGTTCATTTTGTTCCCAAACGCACGTAGGATCTTCAATGATATGAAATCTGTAAAAATAACTTCTTATTCTACCATGTCCTGTCAGTAAAGTTGTTAAGGTTTGACTAATTGGTAATTAGTTCATTGTACACCATCCTGTATACTGAATATCCCACAAATTAATTTTTGATTAATGTTCTTGAAAGAAGACAATTGTCAACCAACGAATCTAAAATTAAATTGATGTCTTGGAAGTTCACATTAGTTAACAAATTTCATTTAACTTTAGTAAATCATTTGACAATTTTGAAATTTTTTTACAACAGAAAATGTTAGCAATATATCATTAAATAAACATAAATATACAACGTGAGTTTAAAGGATATAAGGTAATGGCTAATATTTTAAACGTAAATGTCCTGGAAGTTAGCGAAAGGTACAAATTTTAAAATAAAACAAAAAGGCTATCAGGCTATTAAGTTAAATATGGTAAAAGTGAAATATATACATAATACTATGAAGAACTAAATCGTGTTCAGCACAGACAACCGAAATTTGAAAGAAATCGAAGACAACCCGGGTAGATAGATCAGGCACACAGGCAGAGAGTCTATGCAGAACAGATAGACCAGAGACGGTCCAGATAGACGAACCAAAAGACGTACCAGACAGTCAGACAGACCAGACAGATCAAACTGGCAGACAGACAGACCAAGTAGATTTATATCATTTACACAGATCAGAAAGGCTGACGAAATAGACGGACTAAACAGACGTTCCAGACAGGCAGACAGACAAACAGATCAGACAGACGGGCGAGGCAGGCAGGCAGGCAGACAGAAAGGCCAAATAGTCAGACCAGACACACTGGCACACTACATACACGGATCAAATAGACAAACCAGTCAAGAGACCAGACTGACAGACCAGCTAGGCCATATACATAGGTAGGCCAAACAGCCAGATTAAACAGGCAGACCGGCCAGACAGGTAGTCCAGGCAGACAGGCAAGAGAGACAGATCAGACAGATAGACAGACCAGAGAGACGGCCTAGACAGACACAGCAGGCAGATAGACCACATCGACAGTCACACCAGACAAACAAACCAGGCAGAAGACCAGCCAAGCAGACACATCAGGTTGGCAGAGACACAGATTAAACAGATAGATTTGACAGAAAGACCAAGTAGACATTCATATCATTCACACAGATCGGCAGACACTCAGAGATACCAGGCAGATAGACGGGACAGGCTGACCAAATACACAGACTAGACAGACACAACAGAGAGACAGACCAGACGGGCAGATCATACCGACAGATCAGACCAGACATAAGACGGACAAACAGACCCACAGGCAGACCAGATAGACCGATAGACAGACAGACACACGATGTCGTTTTTCATTTTAACTATGTCATAGGTAATACATTATGTAAAAGTCAAAAACTTAATGGCCATTCCTAAGTTGCCTCACCAAGGTCTGTAGTCTGTCAATGGAGCGCGTACAGTTCATTGTACACCATCCTGTATACTGAATATCCCACAAATTAATTTTTGATTAATGTTCTTGAAAGAAGACAATTGTCAACTAACGAATGTAAAATTAAATTGATGTCTTGGAAGTTCACATTAGTTAACAAATTTCATTTAATTTTAGTAAATCATTTGACAATTTTGAAATGTTTTTACAACAGAAAATGTTAGTGATATATCATTAAATAAACATATATACACAGTGAGTTTAAAGGATATAAGGTAATGGCTAGTATTTTAAACGTAAATGTCCTGGAAGTTATCGAAAGGTACAAATTTTAAAATAAAACAAAAAGGCTATAAGGCTATTAAGTTAAATATGGTAAAAGTGGAATATATACACAATACTATGAAGAACTAAATCATGTTCAGCACAGAGAATCGAAACTTGAAAGAAATCGGAGACAACCCAGGCAGATAGATCAGGCACATAGACAGAAAGTCAATGCAGAACAGATAGACCAGAGACGATCCAGATAGTCACATCAGACCCACAGACAGACCAGATAGACGAGCCAAAAGACGTACCAGACAGGCAGAACAGACAAACCGATAAGACAGACGGACAGATAGACCAGACACACAAGCAGACCAGATAGACAGGTAAACCAGACAGGCAGGCAGACACCAAATACATGGAACAAACAGAGAAACCAGATTGACGGACCAGACAGATAGACCGGACATCGGCAGACCAGTCAGGCCAGATACATAGGCCAACCAGCCAAACTTGACAGACAGACAGACCAGGTACACAGACCAGACAGATAGACAGACCAGAGAGACGGTGCAGACATACATACCAGGCAGGCAGACCACATCGACAGTCACACCAGGCAAACTTACCAGGCAGAAGACCAGACAAGCAAACAGATCAAGCTGGCAGACAGACAGACAAAGTAGATTTATATCATTTACACAGATCAGACAGGCTGACCAAATAGACGGACCAAACAGACGTACCAGACCGGCAGACAGACGGGCAAGGCAGGCCGGCACACAGAAAGGCCAAATAGTCAGTCCAGACAAACAAACCTGGCATACCAGACCAGACACACAGGCAGACCAGATACACGGATCAAATAGACAAACCAGACAAGAGACCAGACAGGCCATATACATAGATAGGCCAAACAGGCAGACAGGTAGTCCAGACAGACAGGCAAGATAGATAGACCAAACAGATAGACAGACCAGAGAGACGGTCTAGACAGACACATCAGGCAGATAGACCACATCGCCAGTCACACCAGACAAATATACCAGGCAGAAGACCAGCCAAGCAGACACATCAGGTTAGCAGAGACACAGACTAGACAGATAGATTTGACAGATAGACCAAGTAGACATTCATATCATTCACACAAATCGGCAGACAGACCACTCAGAGACACCAGGTAGATAGACGAGACAGGCTGACCAAATACACAGAACAGACAAACACTACAGAGAGACAGACCAGACAGGCAGATCATACCGACAGATCAGACCAGACATAAGATTGACAAACAGACATAAGACCCACAGGCAGACCATATAGACCGATAGACAGACAGACACACAATGTGGTTTTTCATTTTAGCTATGTCATAGGTAATACATTATGTAAAAGTCAAAAACTTAATGGTCACTCCTAAGTTGCCTCACCAAGGTCTGTAGTCTGTCATTGGAGCGTGTACAGTTCATTGTACACCATCCTGTATACTAAATATCCCACAAATTAATTTTTGATTAATGTTCTTGAAAGAAGACAATTGTCAACTAACGAATCTAAAATTAAATTGATGTCTTGGAAGTTCACATTAGTTAACAAATTTCATTTAATTTTAGTAAATCATTTGACAATTTTGAAATGTTTTTACAACAGAAAATGTTAGTGATATATCATTAAATAAACATATATACACAGTGAGTTTAAAGGATATAAGGTAATGGCTAGTATTTTAAACGTAAATGTCCTGGAAGTTAGCGAAAGGTACAAATTTTAAAATAAAATAAACATGGTTTATTCTTTTTTAAAAAATCCTTTTTTAAATATAAAGTAGTGTTATATATGACCAAATTAGCATATATACAGAAGGATCAAAACTGGTCCCGGAACTTATCGATTTACATACATATATATATATATATATATATATATATATATATATATATATATATATATATATATATATATATATATATACATATATATATATATATATATATATATATATATATATATATATATATATATATATATGTATATATATATATATATATATATATATGTATATATATATATATATATATATATATATATAGTGTTTAACAATTTCAGTTTGGTCTATTATTATTGGGACAAAACAAATTCTTTTGCTTTGATTTACCTGTAAGTAGGTATTGCGCCCCTTGAGCGTGGGAAAATTTTTATGCAAATGAGCTCCACCCCTTTCCCCTTCTCCTAGACCCTCCCCTCGCTTCTGATTGGTCGACGCCATCTTGGATGACACGCCTACTGCTCTCTGATTGGTTACCCCCACTCCTGTAGCTCCTCCCCTTGCTTCTAATTGGCTGATAGCGGCCATTTTGGAACGTCGGGCGCCATTTTACCACGCCCGTCCGCCATTACGGGAATCTGTATTACCGGCAATCTGTGTGCTGCCAATAGAGGGCGTCATGCTACAATTAGTGTGTATTGCTAAGAGAGGGCGTCATGAAGAAATCTGTATTACCGGCAGACTGTGTACTACTACTAGTACTAGAGGGCGGCCTCATGAAGAAATCTGTATTATCCTACGTACTGATGCTATTAGAGGTCGCGGACGTGCGCCATTTTGGAACTTTGGGCGCCATTTTGACCACGCCTGCCCGCCATTACGGGAATCTGTATTACCGGCAATCTGTGTGCTACCAATAGAGGGCGTAATGCTACAATTAGTGTGTATTGCTAAGAGAGGGCGTCATGAAGGGATCTGTATTATCGATGCGTTGTGTACTACTACTACTAGGTGGCGTGTCATGAAGAAGAAATCTGTATTACTACTACAGAGAGGCAACCATTTTATATCACAGCATCTTGCGTGCGCGCGCTAAATTTGAATCTATTTTAAATCTGTCATTTTTTGCATATGTCATTTATGCATTTAAAATTTGTCATTTTTGCATATGTCATTTTTGCATCTGTCATTTAAATCTGTCATTTTAAATCTGTCATTCTTAAAGCAACCACCTTCCCAGATTTGAATTTTAGCGCTAACTATGGGATTGGATCCTTCTTTCACTAAGTTGAAACTCTTTCTCTCTCTCTCTCTCTCTCTCTCTCATAGTATGACTACTTACCGGATTTGTAGCTTAGGATGTTCGCCGTCGGAAATCTTCGGCTTTATTCGTGTACTCTCTCGCTGATGACAACGATCTACCTTTTTATATAGTCAACCCCTTCACCCTGTGCTAGTAAATGAAACAACAACAACAATGTTTATACATATTATTTATTTTGATATTTAATGGACAATTGTAACATATGATTTGACAAATTATTCATTACACAGTATGAGTTGAGATCATCGCGTAACACTTGCAAATTGTGCAAATATTTTTGCAGCCTATTTCTAAGATAGTTTATTTCCGCCATGGTGTTCTTAATACGACGGTGCAAACGTTGTTGTCGTTGACGTCTCCGACTGCTGCTGTTGCTGATATGATTGCAGTCGTGTACGTACGGCATCGATAAACTTTTGCGGATAATGTTTTATTATTTCTAATAAAATGAACGAGTTCAATCCACCACCAATTGCTGCTGCTGCTGTGTTGTCTATTAAACTGGTAGCTGAGTAGTAACCGCATAACAGTTCGGACGTGAATAAAATTGAATCGGATGTCGGGAGCGATTTATAGGCATCTTCATGGCGTCTCAGTTGACCTTCTGCTACGTTCTCTATGTTTGCGTGATAGAAACGTGAAAAGTCGAGGTGACGTAACGTTCGAGCATGATGATTGATCAACGGTGCTAAATGCATTATAGACTGAAACTCGTAATCTTTTAAGGTTATAGTCCGCTGTGTATCATGTATGGCAACCCTGTTGCCGAAAAACTCGTTGTGAATAATCTCGATGTATAAATTGTCACATAGATGGAATTTCAAATGTTTATCGCAATGTAGTACACTGTTGTCCTTGTTGCAACAGCAGCAACCATGAAAGAAATTTTTAAACAGTGCCTCGACTCGTATATCATACAGCTCGAACCAGTCCCGTTCCGACAACACAAATTCACCATACTCACATATACTATTCACGCACTCAAGCTTCACTACCACGGCAAATTCTCCCTGGTCGTCGTCGTCATCGGGCGGAATAAGTCCTACTTGGATGTTGTGTATATGATCGTAGTTTTCTTTTTCCCCTGGAGGTCTCGTAACATACAACGGATACTGGACAGCCCCGAGCAGCTGAACACGTACTTCACGTTTAGCTGCTGCTACCGGTGTATCTATGATGGTAAAGTTTGCTGATGCTGCTACAGCGTCATCAGCGTAGTATAGAGGCTGCTGCTGCGACAGGAACGCTAAACAATAATAATACAATAATCGATTAATATAAGCATAAACACACACACAAAAGTCTTAAACATCTTACCTGTTTCTTCGACTTCGTTGTTCCACGCTTGACCGTCGTCGTTGTCGGCACTTGCTGTTGATGATAATGATGTATGATCTGCAACATCCGAACCTTCTTCATCTAAACAAGCAACAGCAACAAAATAGACACAAATTAGCATATAAACTTGAAGTTTTATAAACAACAACAACAACTTACCTATTTCCAAGGGTTCACTCTCACAGTTATCATAACAATAATTAGGACTGCTTGACATCATCGTAATTGCTGTTGCTGCTGCTACTGCTGCTGCACACGTACTGTCTACTGCTACACGCTAACAACGGTCGGCTTTATATAGTCACCTATACTTACCTAGATCCAGCGCATGCTCAGTAACAAGCATACGGTAAACAAGCGGTCATCGCTGGCAGACAAGTTTCATCCTGTCGCTGACACGTCATCATCATCACAGGCAGGTGTTCGTAGGTAATTACCTCATTCTCTCTCTCTCTCAGTTATAGCTATCACTTTTCATGACATGGTACAGCTGGGTGAGAATAGTAATAATACACATATATAAAACATTAATCTTTTTATTCTATGACAATCTTTCTCAAAACATTATTAAACAACAAAACAATAATACTTAAATAACTAAACAACTATCTGTTCTCGGATAACTTTGATAGAACATCTTTTATTCTACGACAATGTTTCTTAAAATTATTAAACAACTAGACAATAATCAAAATAACTAAACAATTATTATTAGGTTGAAATCTGCTCGGATAACCATGAAGACATACTCATTTTTCATGAAACATCCTATTGAATGCTTTGTACGCTTTGTTATGCCAAATATTCTTTTCAACAAATGTCTTGATCTACTACTACTACTACATAATTGAAAAGAACAAAATCGTGTTTATCAGATCTATTTCATGAGTATGTTCCCCTGAGTATCCTCTTGTGATTTACATTCAACATGCTACACAAACAAACAATCTGCTGGATACACAAACTGCTTTCTCAAGCCGTATACGAACATGGTTAGCAAGCAATCTTAAGCATAAGTATCCAAGGGAATTCCTAAAGGACTGTTCAGGTCTTTTCTGTCGCCTCATAAAAATGTTCAAACTGATGCTGAATTCCTTCTGGGGTAAGTACACTAAGTAGTAGTAGATGAAGACATTGTTGAAAAGAATACCCGAATTCAGACAACAGGTAGAGAAACATCCCTTGCTACTGAACACACCACTCATCCCGAGAGCGACTCATCAGCTGCTACCACCTGTGTAAGATATGGTTTGCGAGAACAGATCTTGCGTGGAAAATGTATAGATGGTTTTCTTACACACCTGTTAGAGATGCGTAAAAAATTAAAAAAAAAAAGTTGTAGCAGTTGCTCATAACGGGCAGGCTTTCGACACACAGTTTTGGATATATCAAACTTGAAACTATATGACTTTCATTACTCTTTATGCAAAAAGATGTTCCAGTTATTCTATAGATTAAATGTTAAAAATTCGAAGATCTAGTGGCTATCGAGTTGATAAAACGGAAGTTTACTTCAACAAGTCCATATATGTAGGCATGTGTATATTGGATATATCAAAAATTGAAACTAGATGACTTTCATTACTCATACATGAGACGACGTTCCGGTGACAAGGCACGAATTTGTTATAGCGATACAGATTCCCTAGTATACGTTGTAGAAACGCCTAATCTGTATGAAGTAATTAAACAAGACGTTCATGAACATTTCGACACCAGTGAACAAGATGTATACCGCACACGTAAGCAACACACGAATCTAATAGGAGAGTTCCCAAACGGGTTTCGGATTATGTTATAAGATGTCACCTCGGCTATATGGAGAATCAATAGAGCACTGGAAAAAAAGAAACATCTATAGGGGTTAAGAATCATCTATCAACCCGCCTGGTCCAAGCGAGATCATATAGGGAGATTATTAAAACCTTAAAACTGTAGGTGTAAGTAATAGTCAGCGAAAAGAGACAGTTTGCGATCGCGTGAAGTGGGCCGATATGAAATCAGCATTTAAGGGACGCATGCGAACTGCTGTAATAACTAAAACCAAGCATATCGAACCGAAGGCTTTCATACAGGAAAACATCAATTGTGTAGTAAAATGTACAGTGTTACCGCCTCAGGATCTATATCAGCCGGTCTTACTCGTCAAAATGTACAATAAACTTCTGTTCCCGTTATGTCGCACTTGTACTGAAGAATTAAGCCAAACCGACTGTCAGCATGACGTCGAGGATCAAATCATCAACGGAACCTGGGTCTTGGACGAGCTGGTATTGGCCATTCGTAAGGGTTACATAGTGCAGTACATACAAGAGACCTGGTCGTACGATGTAACCCTGTATAATAAAGCATCCAAGTCTAGTGATTTGTGCCATTCTTGATTGTTATTACCAATTGTTGCTACAGAGTCTATGTGAAATCTACAGCTTTAATCGAACTCGCTGTTGTTAAAAACTTTGACTGTTCAATAGATCTAGATCTTGCATACAACCATTTTTACAGATGAACTAGATAATAAAATAAGTGAATTTCAACAGAAAGAGAGCGGCTGGACATTAAAACCTGTTGTTTATCGAATTGAATATCAGCAAATACAACTCCCTGAAAGCTTCTTCATATATAACACTTCCGGATCCTATCCAGCAGAATAAAGCTGTAATAAACATTCAAAATTCCGATCAAAATTGTTTCATGTGGAGTATTCTAACGCTAACTACATTGACCCTCTTCCGCATGTCAAGTTCTACAGTATTGATACCATGAAACCAAAAGCTCGTAAAGAATTCCTAAAGTGGTACGAGGTAAAACAGGTTCTTGAGAATAAAAGAATAGTTAAGAAGGCGAAGGGTTATCAAGAAACATATAGTCAAAATCATATCACATAATATATGAGAATGAACTAAATTTTAACGAGTTGGAATTTCCTATTAAGTTAAAGGATATTAACAAATTTGAAAAATTAAATAATATATCCGTCAACATTCAGCGGGTTCTGGCAAATAAACGAACAGTTAAGAAGGCAAAAAAAAAAGGGTGTTAAAAACACATAGTGAAAAACACTATCGATGCGCGAAGGGTTATCAAGAAACATATAGTCAAAAAGCATATTACATTCGCTGAGTATATAAATTGTTTGAAGGAACACACAAAGAAACATCTGTACAACAAAAAATTATTCAGAGTCAATAAGTCCTCACGACGATAAGCGCTATATTATACCGGGCTCGCATGACACTCTACCGTAGGGTACTATCGCATACCTGATAAACATGGTTGTATAAAATAATACTTAAGTTTAGATATAAGTTAATGTTAAGTTTTTCATATAACAAAATGATGTATATAATCGCGCTAAGCCCTCACGACGATAAGAGCTATATTATACCGGGCTCATATGATACTCTACCTTGAGGCACTATAGCATACCTGCCAATAGTTGTACAATGTAATATTTAGGTTAGGATATAAGATAATGTAAGTTTTTCATATAACAAAATGATGTATATACTATAGTACTAGAAAACAATGATATGTCAATAATAATAATATGGTTCATAGTAGAATGTAGAAGTAGCCCCTATCAACTTATAAACGAATAAATTTAACAAATGTGATACAGTTCACTCCTAAACGTCTATTTATTGTTTCTACCTCCCGTAAAAGCTGATTACACGCACTGATCATGTGTTCTTCACTGTCACTGCTCTGTATTTGAACAGGGGCCGATGTATAACGACGTGAATCAGACAGCTGCTCCCCGCTAGATAGCAGATGGTCATATTCATAACAAATAAGCGCTGCTACTGAAATAAGTATGCTGACTCCTGCGTCTAAGATACACTGTCGAAACTGTTGTTGTAATTGTAACTCATTTAGATTGTTACCGTCTTCGAACTCGTTTAATGATAATAGCGACATGATGTTTTTTTTCTCTCTTAAAACAACATCAACGCGTAAATTTAGTACAAATGAATCATTACAAAAAATAAGAGAAAAATCCTACCTTATGGTTGGCTAAAGTTGCTGATTTAGACAGGTACCAACACACACACACACGCACACACTCAGAGTTTTATTTTACTACCATTAAACGTAATGAAGCTCTTGAACTGTAGTCGAGCATCTATATAGCAGGTATTGCTATGAGTTTGGGTTTTTATAGCCAAACAGTGAACAAGCCCCCTCCCCTGGTTACGTTACCAAACTACAAGATCTTGCGTAATATCCCATAGGGTTATCATTGGTGATGCGCAGCATACCTTTGATAGACCTGAGAGTTGGGGTAAAAATCAAGTTCCCACGAGAACACCTGCCTATTAATTTACTGATGTTTAAAATGTAGATCTCAACATAGATAATTTTTATTCCCCTGCCCTGGGTCAACAGTTTATATTTATTAAGAGCTGTTCTTAGTTTATGAGGGAAAAATTGTCATGTCTATAAATTCTAATACAATAAAACACTCGATTACGTAAATAAGCTATATGTATAACTGGCCTTTTTTTTTTAAAGCTGATTAGCAGATAACAACTGTGAAAACAAAATACCTTTCTGACAATTTTGTTACTCTTGTCTAACGATGGTCTGTAAGATAGAAATCTTTAAACGATGCTCTCAAATGTTTATTGCATAGAAGGGGCGATAATTCTCAAACTCTTTGACAGAGCACATTTAAAGAGATACCACCCCCTGATAAAAAATGTTAAAAAACTCAAAGTGTCGAAATTGACTGCAATGAAAATTAAACCTTTAAAATAATGGCTGGATTTTACCCAGATATTACTATGGTTATCACAGAATACCTATATAATAATAGGTTATATAAGATAAGAATTAGGATATATGGATTCAATGTCAAGAACGACTTGATTTCTCATGGAGTATTTTCAATTATCAACTTTCAG
This sequence comes from Agrypnus murinus, assembly GCA_929113105.1. Taxonomy (NCBI): domain Eukaryota; kingdom Metazoa; phylum Arthropoda; class Insecta; order Coleoptera; family Elateridae; genus Agrypnus; species Agrypnus murinus. The sequence goes on along the minus strand of OV816025.1, from coordinate 137,922,565 downwards.
TTGTTTGAATTTCGAAACCAAAAAATAATATGGGCCGTATTACGAGCCACGATTAAAGGTGTCTCTAACTAAAGTTTCGTTTAAAATCAACAAGAATAAAGATAGCTTTATCTAATTTTAATAGGTGGGAAAAGATTAGAATTGGTCACCATGGTAATTAAACATGCTGTTAATTTAACAGAGAGATGCGAATACGGCTTATCGTGTTTAGAAAGATCCAATTGAAAAAATATATTTGATCTTTGTATCAGCGAAAATTATTTTACTTGTAATAATAAACTTTATTTACAAAAAGACGGTTTATTTCTGTTAACTAACATATTTATGGATAACTTATAAGATCAAATATATTTTTTCAATTGGATCTTTCTAAACATGATAGGCCGTATTCGCATCTCTCTGTTAAATTAACAACATGTTTAATTACCCTGGTGACCAATTCTAATCTTTTCCCACTTATTAAATTAGATAAAGCTATCTTTATTCTTGTTGATTTTAAACGAAACTTTAGTTAGAGACACCTTTAATCGTGGCTCGTAATACGCAATAATTCCATTTGTATTAAATAAAGGTTACAATCGATATCGCCTCTTGCTAACATTCAAAAAGTATGTAGTAACTGTCGTCGAATAGCTTTAGTATATCTTAACGTGGTAGTGTCGTTAACATTTTCGCAATATTTATGAGTGTAACATATGTAAATAGCTTAAGACACCCGACCCACGCATCTCTGTAATTAATATTGCGTTCTTTAAGGGCTTGTAAAATTCTAATGTACACCTTTGTCTTTATTATTATTATTTGTATCAAATTTCAGATCTGTATATAATCCCCACACTGACAGTTTAATTTATTAAAAAACCAAATTTCATAATTACCAGCTTTCTAGTAAATAGTTTCAAATATGAAATGAAAAAGAAGCTTTATTGAGAAGGTTTTTCAACTATTTTTCACTGTAAAAGAGAGAGAGAGAATGGATACTAATTAAAAAAAAAAAAGACAGATAGCGTTTAATGTATTTATTATTTACAAACTATTGATAACAAACTGATATGTCTCCTGAAAAAAAAAAAGATACATATATTTACACCGCCATATATAGAATAATAAATCATACATAAATAATCCAGGCCTCCCTATGATCGAGTCGTACGTACACCTCGACAAGGACCGTAGTATCGCCTACTTCCAAATGCCCCGCTGCTACCTTGGTTGCGACAGCCGCCGGATAGCTGGGGAGAGGGGTACCAACCCCCATACAATGGATCAGAAACTGAAAATATTAACATCGTTTTAGTATGTTGTTTATAGATAAATTAAAAAAAGTCTACTTACGACGCCCCTGTGTGTAGTGCTAGCGTACAATCGTCGTAATATTGTTCTGCACCATGCACGGACGGTTATCGATACATTTGCTGCAAAATTTACAATTTTAAATATAACTAAGTACTTGTAATCAAAGAAAAACAACTTACCCATTTTAAAATATTTTATAAAAGTTGTCAGTAGTGGTAACGTTATGAAATTTTTATTTAATACTCGTCAACATGCAGTAACCTCTGTATTTATGTAAAACGAAATATACAGTCCCACCCCTAAACATGTTATTTTAAAATACAAAAAGGGTGTTAACGTTGGTTTTGTTTAACTAGGATTGGTTGGGACCCTAAGCTATTGCAAAAAATAATTAAGCCTATCATAGTTTATGCATTTTTTGATTTACAGATCTATAGAGAAATGATAAGAACGAAAATATATAGTCTATTTTACGTAATAAAGTAAAACGGACACCTCAGTTTAATTATGATGTTTCTCGAGCACTTATCTGGTAGATCTATCTACTCAAGGAAAGAATTTTTACCATTATAGATTATAATCTATAGGGCATACAAATAGAATCAGTAGGTGCTGTTATTAACGAGGATTGTTAAATGCTATTTTATGAGTTCTGACAAAAGATTTCCTTCAAATGTATACGACGACGACGACGAACGAACAAAAAAAAAATCATGGCTTTATTGTCGCTGTTGAGTTTTATGACCCTGTCAATAGAACAACAGAGTGAGCGTTTCCTATCACTGTCAGCGATCAACATAAAAATTAGGGGTGTATTCGTAGGTAATAAATTTCTGTGAAAAAAAAAATGCGACTGTGTGTCTTGATTTAAAGCCTTTTGTTTGTTCTATCATGTCGAGAAGACAGATTCACTTAAATACGACTGCATAATAATAATTAAATGAAATACACAATAAATACGAGTTCTACCCCTGTTAAATTTTTATAACGGTTTACAAAAAAAAAAATAAAATTCACGGAAACCGCTCACAGATAGATTAAAAAGTTTTTTATTCTCAGGCAGATTAAATAATAATAATGGTAAATATTATAGAGCTCGTACATGCAGTATTATATATATATATATATATATAATGAAATCTACAGCTATAATCGAACAAAAAGGTAGGATTTTTGCGGTAGATAGGTCGATCAGATAGCGTTTTTCAAGAAATATATATTGGTGACAGCATTGAACAACCAAACCATAAAAATAGGGTGTATTCCATCCGGTAGATAATAAATTTCTAAATCTGTTCCTGCAGGTAGACGTTTTGTGTTTTCTTTTAAAATTCACCTAAATATTTAAACGAAAGAACAATAAGTCTTTTTAAGCAGATTCGACGCTATAAAAAGGGCACCATATAAAATAATGTATCTATATATTTATTGTTGTTCAATCTAAATTAATAATAATGCGTATACTATCAATGTTAACGAATGAGAAGTCTCACGAGTGATTTCTAATTGAATTAATTTCAATTGAAACGTAACATGCATTGGGAACATGTATAATATACACTTATATGTACCTATGATAATTTGTTAATACATTATCAGGCCACCTTTGACCGCCTTATTAGCATTTACAATTAATACATAACCATTTTTTTTTTAGTGAAGTCTGATCAATAACAACACATGTTAAAAGAAACAAAGTAAGCAACTGTTACATTTTGCTGATTTTGTCTGGTAAATTTTACTGCAATCTAGTTTTGAAATGAGCATGTATAATTTCTATACGTATTATTCTATGTACTTCATTATATCAAATTGTTACCCTGTATACTTAAGTAACGAGTATACATACATGTATGAGAAGTAGGATACAGTTGTTACCTATACGAAAACCTTTAAGTAAAATATTTGTATAGTACCATATTTTAACTCTTAAGTAATAGTAGTAGTAGTAATGTAACTTCAATAAGTACAACAACGTCTGAAGGATAATATTTTAAAGATAATTATCATTATTAATGTATATAATTGTTCCATTACTTATGTAGGAGTAATAGTTAGTTGTTAAATTGTTCAATTGTTGAGAAGAGTGTCATAGAATAACAAAAAAAAAAAAAAGATTAATGTTCTATACGTATCATTCTATGTACCTCTTTATATCAAATTGTTACGCTGTCTACTTAAGTAACGAGTATACATGTATGAGAAATAAGATACAGTTGTTACATATACGAAAACCTTTAAGTGAAATATTTGTATAGTACCATATTTTAACTCTTAAGTAATAGTAGTAGTAATGTAGCTTCAATAAGTACAACACCGTCTTAGTTAGTTGTTAAATTTTAAACGAAAGAACAATAAGTCTTTTTAAGCAGACTCGACGCTATAAAAAGGGCACCGTATAAAATAATGCATCTATATATTTATTATTGTTCAATCTAAATTAATAATAATGCGTATACTATCAATGTTAACGAATGAGAAGTCTCACGAGCGATTTCTAATTGAATTAATTTCAATTGAAACGTAACATGCAGTGGGAACATGTATAATATACACTTATATGTACCTATGATAATTTGTTAACGCAAACATAGAGAACGTAGCAGAAATGACAAATTCAAAATGACAGATTTAAATGACAGATGCAAAAATGACAAATTTAAAATTTTGATAAATGATACCAATAGCATCAATACGTAGGATAATACAGCGCTTAATTTCAAATTTTAATGCTGGATCAGTTATCTTAAATAATTATTACTATAATAGGAGAGAGGGCTCTTTAATGCGACCTCTAATAGGAGGGAGAGAGAGAGAGAGAGAGGTCTCTTTAATGCGTCCTCTAATAGGAGAAAGAGAGAGAGGGCTCTTTAATGCGTCCTCTAATAGGAGAAAGAGAGAGAGGGCTCTTTAATGCGTCCTCTAATAGGAAAGAGCAAGAGAGTGAGAGAAAAGGCTCTTTAATGCGACCTCTAATAGCATCAATGCGTAGGATAATACAGATTTCTTCATGACGCGCCCTCCTGAATTTCAAATTTTTAATGCTGGATTAATTATTACTATGTGTAATTATTATCTTATTAATGACGACGACGACGACGACGACGATAATTATTTGAGAAAACGGTGAAATTTATTAATATAAAATGATGATCGGTAATATAGATTTCTTCATGACGCGCCGCCTAGTAGTAAAAGTACATAGTTTGTCGGTATTCCTTCATAGCGCCATCTCTTAGAAGCATGCATGTTGTCGGTTATGACACGCCACCTAGTAGTAGTACACAACGCATCGATAATACAGATCCCTTCATGACGCCCTCTCTTAGCAATACACACTAATTGTAGCATTACGCCCTCTATTGGTAGCACTCAGTTTGCCGGTAATACAGATTCCCGTAATGGCGGGCAGGCGTGGTCAAAATGGCGCCCAAAGTTCCAAAATGGCGCACGTCCGCGACCTCTAATAGCATCAGTACGTAGGATAATACAGATTTCTTCATGAGGCCGCCCTCTAGTACTAGTAGTAGTACACAGTCTGCCGGTAATACAGATTTCTTCATGACGCCCTCTCTTAGCAATACACACTAATTGTAGCATGACGCCCTCTATTGGCAGCACACAGATTGCCGGTAATACAGATTCCCGTAATGGCGGACGGGCGTGGTAAAATGGCGCCCGACGTTCCAAAATGGCCGCTATCAGCCAATTAGAAGCAAGGGGAGGAGCTACAGGAGTGGGGGTAACCAATCAGAGAGCAGTAGGCGTGTCATCCAAGATGGCGTCGACCAATCAGAAGCGAGGGGAGGGTCTAGGAGAAGGGGAAAGGGGTGGAGCTCATTTGCATAAAAATTTTCCCACGCTCAAGGGGCGCAATACCTACTCCTGTATTTATTATTACGTATATATATATATATATATATATATATATATATATATATATATATATATATCTATATATCTATGTATGTATGTATGTATGTATGTATGTATGTATGTATGTATGTATGTATGTATGTATGTATGTATGTATGTATGTATGTATGTATGTATGTATGTATGTATGTATGTATGTATGTATGTATGTATGTATGTATGTATGTATGTATGTATGTATGTATGTATGTATGTATGTATGTATGTATGTATGTATGTATGTATGTATGTATGTATGTATGTATGTATGTATGTATGTATGTATGTATGTATGTATGTATGTATGTATGTATGTATGTATGTATGTATGTATGTATGTATGTATGTATGTATGTATGTATGTATGTATGTATGTATGTATGTATGTATGTATGTATGTATGTATGTATGTATGTATGTATGTATGTATGTATGTATGTATGTATGTATGTATGTATGTATGTATGTATGTATGTATGTATGTATGTATGTATGTATGTATGTATGTATGTATGTATGTATGTATGTATGTATGTATGTATGTATGTATGTATGTATGTATGTATGTATGTATGTATGTATGTATGTATGTATGTATGTATGTATGTATGTATGTATGTATGTATGTATGTATGTATGTATGTATGTATGTATGTATGTATGTATGTATGTATGTATGTATGTATGTATGTATGTATGTATGTATGTATGTATGTATGTATGTATGTATGTATGTATGTATGTATGTATGTATGTATGTATGTATGTATGTATGTATGTATGTATGTATGTATGTATGTATGTATGTATTTTTATTATTTAATACATTTATTCTGCATGCTCCATTGCAATATTGCAATACTACATGCATTTTTAAATTTACATAATTTATAAATAGGTTTTTAACATTTTAACATCAATAATAACAATAACATTTTAACACTAATAACATAATAACATTAATAATAACATTTTAACATAAATAAGTTAACATAACAGATTAAATAATTTCATAAACTAAGTAAACTACTTAATTAAATTGTATTAAAATTTTATATCCCAATATTTTTTTTTAAATTAAATTTTTGCATCCATAATTATATTTACAATAAATCAAAGTTAATCTTTTTAACAAAATTTATAAATGGCTTTAGATATTTAGTTATCAATTCCTCTTTCGTGACAGGCCAGTTGCCACCATTTAAAATAATAGAGTTTATTAAATTTCTTCTTTGTCTTCTTAATTTGTTACATTGATATATTAAATGATCAATAGTTTGACGTTCATTGCCGCATGAGCACGATGGGTCGTCTATAATTTTGAACCGATGTAAATAGTTTTTGATTTTACCATGACCTGTTAGGAATACAGTTAATTCTGGAAATGTTGGTATTTTTGCTTTGAGTTTTTTAACTACAGATGGAAAAAATTCTTTAGTTATTGAGCCATTTTCTGTTGTCAGCCATTCTCTCTGCCAATCATCCATACTAATTTTACTAGCTTCTTATATTAATGTGCTTTTAGGAAATTTTTTGTACACAATCACTTCTGCACTTTCACCTGCCTCCTTGGCTAGCTCATCAGCCAATTCATTTCCTACTGTACCCACATGGGCTTTCGTCCAAGTAAAGTTGATCTTCCAATTTTGTAACTCTAAAATCTTAAGCACTTTCCGAATTTCTGTTATTAAATAACTATGTCAACTGGTATTTCTTAGTGAGTCTAGACTTACTTGGCTATCAGTATATATTACTATAGATTTTTGATTGTTAGGTAAATGTCGAAATGTGCTCATTTTTTCAAGTGCTTTCAGTATCGCAACTTGCTCTGCTTGATTGTTAGAACAATTTTCATGCAATTTATATTTCAATTTATATAATAATCTCCCATTATTGTAAATCACTATCCCAGATCCTACTTTATCGTTACTCTTGCTTCCATCGGTATATATCGTAAATGTAGTATCTTCTATATTATTTGTATTAATCATTACAATTTTTGCAGGATCATTACAATTTTTGCAGGATGTGGCCATTTTCTACATTCCAAATGGGTATCAAAATATTTGCTTTGTAAATTTCCTTCTCTAATATTTCCTTTTGTAACTTGATAAATGTAGTTTAATTCTTGTATTTTAATCAATATTGGTAATGTTCCGGCTACTACACACGACGCTTCATATGAAATTGTTCTAAAAGCTTTGGCAATTTTAATGTTAATAAGTCTTTGAACTCTCTTGTACAGATTTTGATTTTTCTGTTTTTTCATAGCACTAATCCATACAGGAAAACCATAACTTAATACCGGTAAGATTGCTCCTTTATATATGGTTTTTAGTGCTTCATGTCGTAGTCCCCATGATAAATAAGCAGATCTTGATAAAGCGTTTATTAGTAGAAGACACTTTTCACTTGTATGTTTTATATGTTTGTCAAAATTAAATTTTCTGTCTAATAGTATTCCTAAATATTTTAATTCTTGTACTTGTTGTAGTATTTTAAAATTTAGATAGATGTTAAGATTAACTCTTAGTAAGTCTCTTTTGTTTGTTACTAACATGAATTTGGATTTTTCTTCATTAAATTGCGCTTTGTTTTTATGTGACCATTCCTGAATTTTATGTAGTTCTATATTAGTATAATTTTCTAATTGTAATTTTGAAGTTCCTTTCACTAGAATTATCAGATCATCTGCAAAAGCTAGTATTTTACTATGTTCAGAAAATCTCAAGTTTAACAAGGAATTATATTGAATAATCCAGTATCCAGGTGCACTACATGACCCTTGTGGGCAACCTTTTGTTACTTCTTTTTCAATTTTACATGAATTTGTTGTTAAACAAGCCATTCTTTCGCTAAAATAACTTTGAGTGATATAATATAAATTTTTTGGACAACCAAACTCTTTTAAAGATAGTAATATACTTGGCCACCAAGCAGCATCAAATGCCCCTCTAATATCCAGACTTACTATTAGTACTGATTTCTTTTCTTTCAATCCCTGTTCTACAAATTTCTTAACTTCCAGTACAGCATCTACTGTACTTGTTTGAGGTCTAAATCCAAATTGATTTTGGTTTAATAAGTTTTTAGAGTAAATGTAGTGCATTATTCTGTTTATTATTAATTCTTCTAAAACTTTTCCTCCTACATTTAGCAGGCTAATAGGTCTAAACTTGTTGACTTTATTACTGTTATGTTGTTGAGGTTTAACTATAGGTATTATAACAGATTTCTTCCAATACTTTGGAAAATATCTTCGTTTAAGGCATTCATTATAAATAGTTGTTATAAATAAGGGAAATTTATCAAATACCTTTAATAATATTGTAACGGGAGAGAAAAGGAACGAACCTCTTTTCGAGCGACAGGTGGTGTGTTCTGCCGCCTTCGAGAAAATGACGTATCGCACAAGCATGTAAATTAGACGTGGTTTATTCTAGCATTTTCTAAGAATACATAGAAGGTTCCAGCGTTTTCTGGTGCGTTTATATGAAGATATAAAAGCGGATGGCGGATAAAAGAGAGGCAGTCAACAGCAAGTCATTAACTGTGTATTACAAAATAAATAGTGGATATAAATGTTGTATTAGAAATTCATAGTCTGTAAATAATAGTTTTTAATGGTTTATAATTATAGCGTTAATTTATAGTGTATTCATTAGTGTATAGAAATAAATATTTGTTTGTGAATAGACGATTTAAACAGCACTTGTATTATTATTTTTAAAAAGAATGTTACAGTGGTGTTACAGGTGTGAGGTTTTAAAATAAATAAAATCGCGTAATAATTAATTAAAGTGCTGTGAGAATAAAATTTTTGGTGTTAAAACATAATTTCAACAAACAATCAAAATGGTGATGAAACTATTAAAGGATCTCTTAGTAATAGATTTGAAGCGGGAGTTGGACGAGAGGGACTTGGATAGTAATGGAAAGAAAGAAGTTTTGATAAATCGGCTAAGAGAATGGCTTTTAGAACAGAAGGAAGATCCTGAAAATTACCGTTTCGAAATACCTGGACCCGCAATTGATACTAGTTTGTTGTTAAGTAAAATGGAAGAAAATTCTAGAATGTTAAAAGAGGAATTACTGGAAAAGTCCGAAGAGAATTCTAGAAAGTCCGAAGAGAATTCTAGAATTTTAAAAGAAGAATTACTGCAAAAGTCCGAAGAGAATTCTAGAAAGTCCGAAGAAAATTCTAGAATTTTAAAACAAGAATTACTTGAAAATACTAAAGCACTGGAAGAAAATGTTAAAATGATGAAAGGAGAATTGTTGGAAAATGTCAAAGCGTTGGAAGATAAAGTTTTCGAAGAATTTTTGGAGAATGCCAGTGCGTTAGGACTATTGGAAGGTAGATTGGCGGAACAAGATAGGGTAATAAAGATGGTAGAAGAGAAAATAGCCCAAATGCAATTACCACCAACAACTAAGAAAGACGATATGATCGAAATGCTGGAAGATAGAATGAGGCAACTACGGTTTCCCTCAACTTCTGAGTGGCCGTTTAATGAAGTAAAGAAACAATTTAAAGAAGAAAAGGTTCCTGCCGTAGGGATAAAAGTAAAACCACCCACGTTCGATGGAAAGATACCTTGGTCCACCTACTACAAACAATTTGAGGCGGCCGCTGGGGCCAACGGATGGACAGGCAAGGAAAAGGCCGTTTCTTTAACTGTGGCTTTGCGTGGAGACGCGTTGAACGTCCTGCAAACAATCCCAGCAGGACAGGAAAATGATTACCAATTGTTAGTGTCTAGATTGGAAATGAGATATGGAGACGCGCATCTTCAACAAGTGTATCACGCGCAAGTGAAGAATCGTATCCAGAAGAATGGAGAAAGCCTGCAGGAGTTTGAAGCCGATGTTGCGCGGCTTGTCCGATTGGCGTACCCTACGGCACCCGATTCATTTCTGGGACAACTGGCTGTGCAGACCTTCATTGATGGGTTAAGAGACGGAGAAACACAACAATCATTGAGGCTAGCACGACCAAGAACAACTGATGATGCGCTTGCTCACGCTTTAGAATTTGAAGCTGCAAAACAAGCGTCCCGAGGTCACGGGCGTGTTCGGGCCGTTGTGGAGGAAGAAGAAGGTTCTAAAGATCACCTAGAAGAGTTAGTACTGAGAGTTCTTCGGAAGGAAGAAAGCCGTAAGAAGAATCATCAAGAAGTTCGAGGGCCTCGTTGTTGGAATTGCGGCGAACAAGGTCACATACGACGTCGTTGCCCTAAACCAAAACAGGTTCAGCAGTCGGAAAACTAAAGAAGGTCGACGAGTGGGGGCGAACGTTGACCTTGAGTAGAGATGCCCCGAAGATCACCATCCATGCCGTAACATCAAACAATAGTACCAGCAGTTTGTTCGTAGATGGGAAAATTGCTAACCGAACTGTTCCACTACTTATTGATACGGGGGCGACAAAATCCATCGTACGCCCTGATGTTCTACAATCAAGTATGAAGCTGTTATCAACAACTACTCAACTCCGTACAGCAACAGGTGAAGCGATACCAACACGCGGAGTGGTGAAGATGAAGATTGGCATTGGAAGTGAAGAACGTGATCATGAGGTGCTGGTAGCCGATATCACTGATGACTTCATCTTGGGAATGGACCTCCTGAGAAAATTTGGTTTTACGTTGGATTTGAAAGAGGGTGTTTTGAAGGTCGGTAACGAAGAACTTCCGTTGCACCCACGAGAAGATCCGGTTGTAAGGGTTTTGCTGACTGAAGATGTGATATTGCCGGGTCAAAGCGAGATGGTTGTCGAGGCAGGTTTGGATGGAGATCTTCGGGTTGGATGTGTGCGAATGATGGAGCCTGTTTGTGATAAGAAGATCCATAGTGGCATACTGGTGGGAAAAGCGCTGATCAAGGTTGGAAAGACAGTACCGGTGAGGCTTATGAACGTTAATGTGGATCCGGTGACATTGAAGAAGAGTACCCTTGTGGGACAGTGTGTGCCAGTATTCCGAGTAGCCAGGTGTATGGCTGATGTTCCAAAACCAGCGCCCAAAGACCATGGTGGAAAATTAGTGGGCATGGTTACTAGTTCGTGCGAAGACCTTAACAGAACAGAAGTGAAAGAGGTACAGGGTTTGGTTCATCGATACCAAGATATCTTCGCTCTTGACGATAGCCAGAAGGGACGAACAGATATAATAAAACATAAAATCAATACAGGCAACTCTATGCCTGTCCGTCAGCAGCCGAGGCGTCTACCTCTAGCAAGGAGAGCAGAAGCCGAGAAGATTATTATCGATATGGAAGAACAAGGGGTCATCGAGCCATCCAGCAGTCCCTGGGCATCACCGGTGGTCCTGGTCAGTAAGAAGGACGGGTCAACGAGATTTTGTGTGGACTATCGGCAGCTTAATGACGTGACCAAGAAAGACAGCTATCCCTTACCACGCATCGACGACACGTTAGATACCCTGTCTGGTTCACGATGGTTTTCGACTTTGGACTTGAAGAGTGGTTATTGGCAAGTTGAAATGGAACCTGAAGACCGGGAGAAGACCGCGTTCACTATTGGTTCCGGACTATGGCAGTTTACGGTTATGCCTTTTGGTCTATGTAACGCTCCGGCCACCTTTGAGCGTTTAATGGAGACCATCCTGAGAGGGCTGTCGTGGAAGACCTGCCTCGTATACCTAGATGATGTGATTGTAGTCGGAAAATCATTCAACGAACATTTGAAAAACCTAGAGGAAGTGTTCCGAAGACTACGTGGAGCCAATCTGAAACTGAGTCCGAAAAAGTGCCACATATTCAGAAAGGAAGTGAAATATCTCGGGCACGTCGTATCACAAAATGGAGTGGCAGCCGACCCCGATAAGATTCGTGTAGTTCAAGAGTGGCCAACACCGAAAGATAAACACCAAGTTCGTAGTTTTCTTGGGTTATGTACCTACTACCGGCGTTTCGTTCCTGGGTTTGCCAATATAGCGAAACCTCTGACAAGGTTAACTGAAGATGGGCGCGAGTATGTTTGGAGCGGAGAGTGTGAAACAGCTTTCCAACAGCTGAAGCGTGCCCTGACAACAGCACCAATATTGAGCTATCCACGGACAGAAGGGAAATTCATACTTGACACAGATGCAAGTAATTTGGCCATTGGGGGGGTACTTTCTCAGATACAGGATGGACAAGAAAAGGTCATCGGCTATTTTAGTAAGGTTTTGTCGAAAGCCGAAAGGAATTATTGTGTGACCAGAAAAGAACTATTGGCCGTCGTGAAGTCCGTTGAGCACTTCTACAAATACTTGTACGGACGGAAGTTTTTATTGAGGACGGACCATGCAGCGTTGAAATGGCTGTTACAATTCCGTAATCCTGAAGGCCAGGTCGCAAGGTGGATCGAACGATTACAAGGATACGACTTTGACACCGAACATCGAGCGGGCACTAGTCATCGAAATGCCGATGCTCTTTCAAGAAGACCCTGTCCAACGGATTGCCGTCATTGCTCTCGTTTGGAAGAGAGGGTTTGCCAAGTATTAAGGACTACCATCGTCAACGACAATTGGTTGCCGGAAGAATTGCAGCGACAGCAGGAGGCTGATCCCGAACTAAAAATGGTACTGGAATGGAAGCGCGTGGGAGAAAGGCCTGCCTGGGAGGCCGTCAGCCCTTTCAACAGAACGCTCAAAGCATATTGGGCCCAATGGGGGTCCTTGAAGGTGGAAGACGATCTCCTGAAGCGAGTACTGGAGAGTGAAGATGGCACCACCATTAGGTCTCAGTTCGTGGTTCCAAGAAGCCGAGTGGCTACAGTATTGCGACATCTCCATGACGGTGCCTCAGGAGGACACTTCGGTGTGAAAAAGACTTTGGAGAAAGTTAGGGAGCGTTTTTATTGGGTCAATTGTAAAGAAGACGTGAAGGAGTGGTGCCGGAAATGTGAATTATGTGCCACTGGCAACGGACCCTTGGGGAAGCGAAGAGCACCTATGAGGCAGTACAATGTGGGTAGTCCTCTGGAGAGAATAGCTATAGACATTGCCGGACCATTTCCCGAAACCGACGATGGGAATAAATACATCTTAGTGGCAATGGACTATTTTACCAAATGGCCAGAAGCATATGCCCTACCAAACCAGGAAGCTGCGACTGTTGCTGACGTACTAGTCAAAGAGTTCTTCAGTCGTTTCGGAGTGCCCATGGAGCTGCATTCGGATCAAGGCCGCAATTTCGAGTCTGTACTCTTTGGAGAAGTCTGTCGATTGTTGGGCATTCGCAAGACTCGGACCACACCGTTACATCCGCAGTCCGATGGAATGGTAGAACGCATGAATCGAACAATGGGCAAATATTTGGCCAAGGTCGTCTCCGATCATCAACGAGACTGGGACCGATACCTGCATCTGTTCCTGATGGCTTATCGTGCATCGGTCCACGAAACAACCGGTCAGTCACCAGCGTCTGTGATGTTTGGACGCGAGTTACGGTTACCGTGTGATCTGGAATTTGGGTCTCCACCTATAGAGCAGGAGGTAGCCGGGAATGATTATGTCATCAACTTAAAGAAGAAGTTGGAGGATATTCACGACCGAACCCGAAATAATAGTCGAATCGCGAGTGACCGGATGAAGGCTACGTACGATGTGAGGGCCCAAGAAGGAGGGTTTCAACCTGGAGAGCTTGTCTGGTTATACAACCCGCAAAGGCGTCGTGGCTATTCTCCAAAATTACAGCGAAATTGGGAGGGTCCATACCAGGTGAAGAAACGAATAAATGACTTGATTTATCGCATCCAGAAATTGCCAAGGGGGAAACCAAAGGTGGTACACTCCAATCGTCTGGCGCACTATGAGGGAAATAATGACGCAGTCCCGGATCGGAAAGATGAGGCCGAGGTGGCTATCAAAATCGTAAGGCCTGAAGATGATCAGCCAACCTTTAGAGAATTTATGGCTGCGTTCTCTGGAACTAGAAAAGCGCGATTCGGAGTCACGACTGAGATGCAACAAGATCTCTTCCGGGTCCCTGGTGATTATTCCATTGCCCACTGTGTCTCCGCGGATCTCCGTATGTCCAGGGGGATCGCAGTAGTGTTTAGAAATAAATTTGGACGGCTGAATGAACTTCGAGAACAAAATCCCTCTGTTGGTAAATCCTTACGCTTGCCTGATCATGACCGATCCATTTACTACTTGGTAACCAAGCAGTTTTACTACCAGAAACCGAGTTACGCCGACTTGTGGAGGGCACTATGGAATTTGAGAATCGAGTTGCTTACCAGGGGAATTAACAAATTGGCAGTTCCCAAACTCGGCTGTGGGCGGGACCAGCTGGATTGGAGAATCGTTAGAAACATGCTGGAAGTTGTCTTTAGAGGTACGGACGTCAAGATCTTCGTCTGCAGTTTTGACCCACAGCCCGCATTAAGGCCAACGAAGAGTGTAGACTGTTATTTCTACCGTAATGGAACGTGTAGTCGAGGTGAAGACTGTCGATATCGTCATGACCCGTTCTACAGGAATCAGAGCATAAAACCTGTTCTGGGACAGAACAGACTTGAAGAGGGGGGCAGTGTAACGGGAGAGAAAAGGAACGAACCTCTTTTCGAGCGACAGGTGGTGTGTTCTGCCGCCTTCGAGAAAATGACGTATCGCACAAGCATGTAAATTAGACGTGGTTTATTCTAGCATTTTCTAAGAATACATAGAAGGTTCCAGCGTTTTCTGGTGCGTTTATATGAAGATATAAAAGCGGATGGCGGATAAAAGAGAGGCAGTCAACAGCAAGTCATTAACTGTGTATTACAAAATAAATAGTGGATATAAATGTTGTATTAGAAATTCATAGTCTGTAAATAATAGTTTTTAATGGTTTATAATTATAGCGTTAATTTATAGTGTATTCATTAGTGTATAGAAATAAATATTTGTTTGTGAATAGACGATTTAAACAGCACTTGTATTATTATTTTTAAAAAGAATGTTACAATATATCGCTGGTTATACCATCTTCTCCTGGAGTCTTTTTAGGATTAAATTTACTTATAACTGCTTTTATTTCTTCATCCGTGAATTCTACATCATCGATTGTGTTTATAGGTTCCTGTAATCTCTGACGAATATCCTTGTGATAGTTTGTTTCGTTTTCGAGATTATCCGTTGGCGTAAAATAATCCATCATACATTTTAAGGTGTCTTCTAAATCTATAGTATATGTACCATTCTCTCTTTGCAATGTTGTAAAATTCAGCTTTCTTCTTATTTTTCCGCTTGCGAATTTGTAAACAAGATTCCAGGGATTCATTCCATTTGTCATGTTGCAGTATTGTTTCCACGAGTTAAATTTTTCTTTATTAATTTTCAACTGATATTTATTCTTTTCTTCAGTATATACTAGCTTTCTCTCTTGTCTTAAATTCTGATCTGTTGTTCGCTGATATCTTCTTCTTAAAGCATTGACTTTTTTTCTTAGAATTGTCAATTCTGCTGTCCACCATGGTACTCTTTTATGTTTTATACTTATTTTCCTTGGTGTTAATACTTTAAATGATCTTTTACAAGCTATTGTTAGAGACTCTTGATATAGATCGATTGTTCTTTCGAGATTAATGGTATGTTTGGTGTGTGAACTTAATTCTACATCTAAATCTTTTGTATTTGAAATGTTACCTTTTAAATTAAAGTTTTTAATAAGTTGTCTGATTAATTGTTTGTCAAATTCTTCAAAATTACTATTTTTCGTGACATATTTAATCATTTGAAATTCCTGTACATTGTATGCAATGATGTTTTCAATTGTGTAAGTAATAATTTTGTGATCCGAACAGCTTTCTACGGTGTCACAATTCCAGCCATTTACCCATGTTATTAATTCATTGTTGGCCAGTGTTAAGTCTACATTACTTTTCCCATTAATAGTCTCGAATGTTGGTTTATTTATGTTCTCATTTACTATATGCAAATCTTTTCCTGTGATAAATTCCTCTAGGGCTTTTCCCCTTTGATTTACTACTTGGTCAAACCATAGCGTTGACCTACAGTTACTATCTAATCCCATAATTAATCCAGTCCCTTGTGTAAAACTGATAATGTTTTCTATTTTTATTAAGTCATCTTCTATTTTATTTTGTATATCCAAATACAAGCTCACTGCGTAAAATCTTATATTTTTGAATTTTAATTCTAAAACTACATAATCTTTATCAGAAATTTGTCTAATTAGTAAACTATCGATAGATTTGTTTATTACTACTATTGCGGCTCTCCTCTTACCTTCTCCAGAAGTGTATGTACTATATTTATTTGAAATACCCACTAACCTGTTATTTATTATATAAGGTTCTTGCAAAAGTGCTAAATCGATATTTTGATTTTCCAATAACTCTATTAAATTATTTGTCGCTGCTCTGGAATGCTGCACATTTAACTGTATACATGATAACGAGAATTTGTCCATATTTCTATAATTTGCAGAAATTTTTCTTGTTATACTCTGATTTCTAGTTATCTGTTGTTGTGTTCCCATAAAATCTTAATAATCAATGTTTGCTTTTATCTTCTCTAAAAACAATAATCTGCTTGGACAATGTTTATCTAAAGATGAATGATTCTCATTTAACGTGTTCTTTCTATTGTATCTATTAACATTCATACAGTGGCTACATTTATAGTTTTCTTTCGTTTCCGTGCATTCCTTTATCTTGTGATTTCCAGCACAATGTGGGCACGTAAGTTCTCCTTTGCATTCTTGAGCTCGATGATTGGTAAATTTATTGCACTTAAAGCATCTTCTAATAGTTAGAAAATCTTCTGTATTACATACGTTCCAACCAATTTTTAGCTTTTTTTCCATTTAATTTTTTTCTTGTTTCGCTGTTAACTTCAATTACCAGATTATTACTTTTGTTACGACTTTTGAACATAAACTTTGGTTCTATTCCATCAATATCTAATTCTAGATTTGCATTTTGATTACACAGTATTTCGGTGGCATCTTCTAATGTTAAATCATCTGGTACGTTATATACTATAATTCTTGGTTTTCTTAACTTTGAATGTTCAGCAATAAGTTTGTTATGACATTTATCATTAATAGTATCACAAAGGACGCCTAATTCCTCTTTATTTTCTGATTCAATGATAACAGTATCATTTTTAAGCGATTTAAATTTATTTATTCCTACCTTGATTTCAGTAGGATTGACATTTGATTTTATAATTTTCCTTATTTCTTCTGCGTTCTGATTTTCTTTGGATTTTATTAATATTTTAAACAGTTTAGGTGTTTCTTTTTCAGAAAAACTCCTTTTAACTATTTCGGCATAACTTCTTCTATCTACAAATTTATTTTCCATTTCTCTTTGACTTACGTCATTTTTGACTTTTTGCAAGTCGTTAATTATTTTATCTTTTTCTTCCAAATGCAGCTGTATTTCATTAAAAACTTTTCTTATATCACTAACTGAGGTTAGGATATCGTGTCTAAGATCATTTCTTAAATTCCCGCTTCTTTCAGTAACCTTTATTAATGTATTTAAAGCACACTCTAATACATTGTCACACGTCATTTTTTGTGTTTTTTTAGATATTCTGTATGTATGTATGTATGTATGTATGTATGTATGTGTATATATATATATATATATATATATTTTTAGATAGAGTTAATTTTTATCAAGTTGGATAATATATATATATAGTGTTTAACAATTTCAGTTTGGTCTATTATTATTGGGACGAAACAAATTCTTTTGCTTTGATTTACCTGTATTTGACGCGATCCGCTATCCACTATGTCGGTCACCAAGTCTTTGGCATGAGCTGCATCGTTCTGGAACAAACATTGTTTATTTTGGATATTTTATCTAATTTTTTAATGTTTTTATTTTTGCAATTGGCAGTACTTACAATGTTTGACACGTATGCCATTAACGTTCGCTTGAGAGATTCCTGTTTGAAAGAAAGTGTTAGTTTAATTTTGAATTTTCAATTTATCATTACTACTCACTAAACTCTCTGTTTGAATATTTCGGTCTCTGAAACAGAAATATAACCTTATATTGATGTTTATTTTTGACAAATGAAGAGAGAACACAAAAACTATGTTGGTGTAATTCTTTTTAACAACATTCTTTTTTATTTGCATGTTAATAACAAGGTAATAAAAATTATATTTTCTACAAAGACAATCAACACGTGTGGCAGTGCATCGCAAGTAAGATCATTTTCAGGGTTTTCATTGCATCTCATAAATATGTGTTCCTTTTAGCTGAATAGTACAAGTTTTAAACCTATCTACCCTTTCAGTTAAAATAGTTTTGTGTTCACCGTGTAAAAAAAGAATTTTTGTGATGATAACAAGAGAACTATGTATATGCATTATGCTATCAGAGTTGAAATTAATCACAGCGTGTAGTCTGCATGCAATTCTTTGTAATGAAAATTCGATAAAAGCAATACAGTATAACTAACTGTAAGTGTATAAGAGTTTAAAACTTACGGTACAGGTTTGGGGTCACTAGAACAGCAATTGTTGTGAAAACAGAATGCACCGTAATGTTTATTTCCATATAAAAAATTAAAACAATTCATTATTAACAGCAAATTTATAACAGTAAATTGGCTGTTTACTTACACATCTGCCACCACTGCCAGGGGTTCATCAGTACTCCTAAAAAATGAATAAGTTAATGGAAAGCCTAAATAAATTTAGATTTTTGTAATCAAAAATCACATTAACATAAGCAAAAGATTACATTACTGGAGTTGAAAATGATCAAAACAGGTTGTGTGCATGTGATTTTTTTTAAATGAAACTTTTATAGAAACCGTACAGAGGGCGATTCATTTTTTTCGGTACACTTCAGCAACGTTATTCTACTGACCAAGCTAATGAAAATAGGTTAAATAAACACACATCCAAAAATGCACCATTTCCAAGTTATAGGGTGTTTAAGTTTTCAAAAATCAATTTCTAAAAACATGCATATTTAATAAAATTAGGAGTACGTAAATATTTCAATAATCATATTATTATAATTAATTATTGTCTAAGTAGATGTTAAATATAAAATCCATCAACTTTCGATGCATTTTCTAAAACTCCGAAAACAAATCAATTGCGCTGGCTATTTGCAGTCAAATTTACCTCGTATCATTACAAGCTTCCTCAATTTGTAAAATAGCAGTTTTAATCGCGAGTGTTAAGCATTTATGTTACATGTAGATAACAGAAGGTCTGCTCATTTACGATCTGTTAATTATAACATTCATTTATCATTAATAATGATAATATTGTTATATAAGTATATAAAAGTAGTATATTAAAACTTACGGTATGGGAGCGGGATCACTATAACAGCAATTGTCATGAAAGCAGGATGTACCGTAATGTTTATTTCCACTTAAAGAATTAAAACGATTAGTAATTGTAGATTAGTAGCTTTTTACTTATACATTAGTCGACTCAGCTCGGTGTCTAAAAAAAATTAAAACGTTAATAGAAAGCCGTGTAAAATTAGTATTTTTGTGATCAAAAATTAGTAATTAGAAATTACAGTAACACAAGTAAACGTATTACATTAGTGTAGTTGAAGATAATCGAAACAGATTGTGTACATGCAAATTTTTTTTAATGAAACATTCATAGAGGCTAATATAAAACCAGGTATATACCAGTTATTAAACTTGCATTTGTATTTCACTTGGATCTCTATATAACAGCAATCGTCATCATCGAAGCGGAATGAACGGAACGTTTATTTTTATGAAAAAATAAAATTATTGGTTATATTAGCAACACATGCGTAAAAGTAAAGTGATGTTTTACTTACAATATTCTCAACCTAACGGGCTGCTCTGGCGGCCTAAAAGAATTAGAAAGTTATTTATTAAAAGGTGGCGTAAATTTGAATTGTTATGATGAAACTGGTTTAAAACTAATAATCAAAAGTAACATTAAAACAGAAGTAAATGTATTAGATTAGTGGAGTTGAAAATAATTGGTTGTGTGCATGCAATTTTTTTAAAATGAAACTTTCATAGAAACAACATACAGTGATCGGCAAAAAGTATACACCGTATGGGAAACTTTTTTGTTTTCCATTTTTGAAATAATTTCATTCTTGATAAAAGTGTCTCCTTCATCTAGAATATTACAAAATGTAAAAATATTCACCTTGCAATTATGGTATACGAGTTACGTTAAAAAACTGATATCACACCAAGAGTAAACTGCCTTTAAATTTAAGAGTCGCAGAAAATGTTATTAAGAAAACTTATTTGTAGTAATGATAATAATTTTATCCTCACTTTCCAATTATCTAGGTGACACCTTGTAAAAAATTCTTTTTCAATTTTCAAAAGAATGTAGAACTGGACACTAAGATGAATGAATCAATGAGCGAAAGCAATTGCATATGTTTATTTTACCATTTCATCATTTTCGTTAATAAGTTCCTGTAAATTCTGGTGCATACATTTGTAATATTTAAACTGCTTTATAAATGATGATTTTTTTTATTCTGTGGATTTGAATCGATTTTCTAGCTTAGTTTCCCAGGTAAAATAGTTTCTAAAAGGAAAAGAAAATAAAAAAGTTTCTCAAATATTGTGCATACTTTTTGCTGAACGCACTACAATTAACATAATGTAATAGCTTTGTCTAAAATAAATACTATTATTATTATTATATTATTAACAATACGATGAAAGCTCAAAACCTATGAGACAGGATCTGCTTCGCTAGAACAGCAATTTGATGTCAGCATCAAGACAGCATGCACAGTATCAGGTTTAATGAAAATTATAAAACAATTGGTTGTTAGTAAAATATTTATAAAGGTAAACTGGAATTTTATTACTTACAGAAATGGCCTAGCATCTATAAAAACATCCTCCATAATGCTAAAAAATAAGATAATTATAAAAAAGTTTAAAATTTGTTTTTGCAATAAACTTACAAACTTTCGCGCCGGTTAGCGCGCTAAATGGCAAAAGCAGGTTACCGGCAGGTACTCGTAGCGATGTCTTTTGATTGGCTAAATATGTGCGACGAAAAATACAGTAAAAATGAATAACACGAACACGCTGTATTCCGAAATTCAGTAATCCTAACAGTAACATTTACAAGCTATAATCCGAACAAACCTCTTTAATCCTAAATCCTCTTTAATTCGAACAAATCTCTTTAATCGGAACAAGTAAGTTCTATGTACATGCTAAAATTGAATATGTAGCGTTCTTGGGAGGTGAATATTAATTATAAATGAGATTATAGCAGATTGCTGACGCAGTTTTTGGCTGATGCTGTTACGACTCGGCGGGTGTAAAATTGTACGAAGATCAACAACGCTTTTGTTATTAATATAAGGAGTAATAAAAACCGTGAATGCTACCCCTAGTAGCACACATATATTATATAAATATTCATTTTCAAATATTTAAAATATATCTTTTTCAACATCGCCTAAAATATTCAGCTAATATATTATTTAAAATATTTCTTCAATATTATTTTGATAATATTTATTTAACATTCTAGCTAGGATATCTTATGAATGTTATATCCCCCAATAGCACAGATATATTATATAAATATTCATTTTCAAATATTTAAAACATATCTTTTTCAACATCCACCTAAATATTTAGCTAATATATTATTTAAAATATTTCTTCAATATTATTTTAATAATATTTATTTAACATTCTATAGTATGAGTAAAAAGTAACTCCATCAAAGGTGCCTTTAGGATTTTGAAGCCATGTGGATTATAACACTAGAAAATTATACAAAATAATCAGAGTCCTTTGACAGTGACAGTTATTAATTTGATATAATTTTCTGGTGTTATAATACACATATGAGTTCAAAATACCAAAGGCACCTTTGATGGAGTTATTTTTTGTTCATACTATAGTTAGGATATCTTATGAATGTTATATTTCTGATTCATATAATATTCCTAGAATATTATTAAAATGTTTTTAAGAATATTTTTGTACAGCAAATTATGCTCTATAGCAACATGAATTTCAATTTTCTTTTCACCACTCATTTTCTTGTTGAAGGTCATTTAAACTTTTCAAATAAAACCCTATATATGTTGTTCTACCGGGTGATTTTTTAAATTTCTGATCTAGAAAGCCATGACATAATTTTAAAACAAAAGATGCGGAAAACGTAGGGCGTAGTTTGAATCGTTCGATTTGTCACAACTGTCAGATTTCAAAAATGTTGACATAAACAGTTAATTTGTGTATAGATGCTGAAGGTCAACATTTCCAACAGTTGTTGTAAATTTTGAATAAATATTGTGTTAACAATGTAAATTGTTATAATTGTGAATAAATCTTGCTATTTCTTAAATCCAAGGAATAAAAATTGAAGCGAGTTGTAACCATAACCTAAACTTCTCAAGTCAATAATCACATCGAAATTGCACTTAAACTCGCAATAAAATGCACACTTTGGTAAAAGCATGTTTCGCAAATGATCACTGTTTAAATATTTATCAATTTGTTTAATAAATGTAAAAGTAAGTAGTCAATTTGTCACATAAATGACATTTGGAATAGCAGTGTGATCAACGCTACGCCCTACGTTTCGGTGACCTTCGATACGGCGTAAAAATCACGGCTTACTAGATCAGAAATTTAAAAAATCACCCGGTACTAAAAAGAGAATTTTGCTCTCTTTATGAAACCATATTCTCTAACAAGTGTAACATAAGAAAATTTTTGACAAAAATTGCATTTGAAGTTTATTTAGCATAAGAGTTACACTTAGTAATAAAACACTTGGGTTTGAATTAAATACGTATATTCTTTTAGAATGGTAAAATGACCATCAACAAGAAAATGGTTTTTTCTCTAATTGTAATTGTAGGTAGTATCACAAAAAGGATTATACGCCTGAGAAAAATATTCACTGCTTATTTTAATTCACGACAATCCAATAAAAAAAATAACTACTCATCCATCCTGAAGACTTCAATAATTATATTATAACTGAAATATTAAATTAAATAGCAGTTTATTCGTTGGTATTGTAACGTTCTTTTTAAAATAATAACAAAAGTGCTGGTTAAATCGTCTATTAATAAGAAATATTTATTTACAAACACTAATGAATACACTATAAATTAACGCTATGATTATAAACCATTAAAAACTATTATTTACAGACTATGAATTTCTAATACAACATTTATCTTTACATTCACTATTTATTTTGTGATACACAGTTAATGACTTGCTGTTGACTGCCTCTTTTTATCGGCGAAGTCGGTTATATACCCTCCTACAAACGTACTAGAAGCCGCTAGAAACTACTATATATTTCTAGAATGAACGCGTCTCGTTCACATGCTTGGTGCGATGAGTCATTCTCTCGAATGCCGTAGAATATTCCATTTGTTGTTCGAGAAGAGGTTCTTTCTTTTTTCTCTCTTGTTACACTGCCCCCCTCTTCAAGTCTGTTCTGTCCCAGAACAGGTTTTATGCTCTGGTTCCTGTAGAACGGGTCATGACGATATCGACAGTCTTCACCTCGACTACACGTTCCATTACGGTAGAAGTAACAGTCTACACTCTTCGTTGGCCTTAATGCGGGCTGTGGATCAAAACTGCAGACGAAGATCTTGACGTCCGTACCTCTAAAGACAACTTCCAACATGTTTCTAACGATTCTCCAATCCAGCTGGTCCCGCCCACAGCCGAGTTTGGGAACTGCCAATTTGTTAATACCCCTGGTAAGCAACTCGATCCTCAAGTTCCATAATGCCCTCCACAAGTCGGCGTAACTCGGTTTCTGGTAGTAAAACTGCTTGGTTACCAAGTAGTAAATGGATCGGTCATGATCAGGCAAGCGTAAGGATTTCCCAACAGAGGGATTTTGTTCTCGAAGTTCATTCAGCCGTCCAAATTTATTTCTAAACACTACTGCGATCCCCCTGGACATACGGAGATCCTCGGAGACACAGTGGGCAATGGAATAATCACCAGGGACCCGGAAGAGATCTTGTTGCATCTCAGTCGTGACTCCGAATCGCGCTTTTCTAGTTCCAGAAAACGCAGCCATAAATTCTCTGAAGGTTGGCTGATCATCTCCAGGCCTTACGGTATTGATAGCCACCTCAGTCTCATCTTCCCGATCCGGGACTGCGTCATTATTTCACTCATAGTGCGCCAGACGATTGGAGTGTATCACCTTTGGTTTCCCTCTTGGCAATTTCTGGATGCGATAAATCAAGTCATTTATTCGTTTTTTCACCTGGTATGGGCCCTCCCAATTCCGCTGTAACTTTGGAGAATAGCCACGACGTCTTTGCGAGTTGTATAACCAGACAAGCTCTCCAGGTTGAAACCCTCCTTCTTGGGCTCTCACATCGTACGTAGCCTTCATCCGGTCACTCGCGATTCGACTATTGTTTCGGGTTCGATCGTGAATATCCTCCAACTTCTTCTTTAAGTTGATGACATAATCATTGCCGGCTACCTCCTGCTCTATAGGTGGAGACCCAAATTCCAAATCACACGCTAACCGTAACTCGCGTCCAAACATCACAGACGCTGGTGACTGACCGGTTGTTTCGTGGACCGATGCACGATAAGCCATTAGGAATAAATGCAGGTATTGGTCTCAGTCTCGTTGATGATCGGAGACAACCTTGGCCAAATATTTGCCCATTGTCCGATTCATGCGTTCTACCATTCCATCGGACTGCGGATGTAACTGTGTGGTCCGAGTCTTGCGAATGCCCAACAATCGACAGACTTCTCCAAAGAGTACAGACTCAAAATTGCGGCCTTGATCCGAATGCAGCTCCATTGGCACTCCGAAGCGACTGAAGAACTCTTTGACTAGTACGTCAGCAACAGTCGCAGCTTCCTGGTTTGGTAGGGCATATGCTTCTGGGCATTTGGTAAAATAGTCCATTGCCACTAAGATGTATTTATTCCCATCGTCGGTTTCGGGAAATGGTCCGGCAATATCTATGGCTATTCTTTCCAGAGGACTACCCACATTGTACTGCCTCATAGGTGCTCTTCGCTTCCCCAAGGGTCCGTTACCCGTGGCACATAGTTCGCATTTACGGCACCACTCTTTCACGTCTTCTTTACAATTGACCCAGTAAAAACGCTCTCTAACTTTCTCCAAAGTCTTCTTCACACCGAAGTGTCCTCCTGAAGCACCGTCATGGAGATGTCGCAATACTGTAGCCACTCGGCTTCTTGGAACCACGAACTGAGACCTAATGGTGGTGCCATCTTCACTCTCCAGTACTCGCTTTAGGAGATCGTCTTCCACCTTCAAGGACTCCCATTGGACCCAATATGCTTTAAGCGTTCTATTGAAAGGGCTGACGGCCTCCCAGGCAGGGCTTTCTCCCACGCGCTTCCATTCCAGTACCATTTTTAGTTCGGGATCAGCCTTCTGCTGTCGTTGCAATTCTTCCGGCAACCAATTGTCGTTGACGATGGTAGTTCTTAATACTTGGCAAACCCTCTCTTCCAAGCGAGAGCAATGACGGCAATCCGTTGGACAGGGTCTTCTTGAAAGAGCATCGGCATTTCGATGACTAGTGCCCGCTCGATGTTCTGTGTCAAAGTCGTATCCTTGTAGTCGCTCGATCCACCTTGCGACCTGGCCTTCAGGATTACGGAATTGTAGAAGCCATTTCAACGCTGCATGGTCCGTCCTCAATAAAAACTTCCGTCCGTACAAGTATTTGTAGAAATGCTCAACGGACTTCACGACGGCCAATAGTTCTTTTCTGGTCACACAATAATTCCTTTCGGCTTTCGACAAAACCTTACTAAAATAGCCGATGACCTTTTCTTGTCCATCCTGTACCTGAGAAATTACACCCCAAATGGCCAGATTACTTGCATCTGTGTCAAGTATGAATTTCCCTTCTGTCCTTGGATAGCTCAATATTGGTGCTGTTGTCAAGGCACGCTTCAACTGTTGGAAAGCCGTTTCGCACTCTCCGCTCCAAACATACTCGCGCCCATCTTCAGTTAACCTTGTTAGAGGCTTCGCTATATTGGCAAACCCAGGAACGAAAAGCCTGTAGTAGGTACACAATCCAAGAAAACTACGAACTTGGTGTTTATCTTTTGGGGTTGGCCACTCTTGGACTTCACGGATTTTATCGGGGTCGGCTGCCACTCCATTTTGTGATACGACATGCCCGAGATATTTCACCTCCCTCCGGAATATGTGGCACTTTTTCGGACTCAATTTCAGATTAGCTGTACGCAGTCTCCGGAACACTTCCTCCAGATTTTTCAGATGTTTACTGAATGATCTTCCAACTACGATCACGTCATCCAGATAGACCAGGCAAGTCTTCCACGACAGCCACCTCAGGATGGTCTCCATTAGACGCTCAAAGGTGGCCGGAGCGTTACATAGACCGAATGGCATAACTGTAAACTGCCATAGTCCGGAACCAATAGTGAACGCAGTCTTCTCTCGGTCTTCAGGTTCCTTTTCAACTTGCCAATAACCACTCTTTAAGTGCAAAGTCGAAAACCATCGTGAACCAGACAGGGTATCTAACGTGTCGTCGATGCGTGGTAAGGGATAGCTGTCTTTCTTGGTCACGTTATTGAGCTGCCGATAGTCCACACAAAATCTCGTTGACCCGTCCTTCTTACTGACCAGGACCACCGGTGATGCCCATGGACTGTTGGATGGCTCGATGACCCCTTGTTCTTCCATATCGGTAATAATCTTCTCGGCTTCTGCTCGCCTTGCTAGAGGTAGACGCCTCGGCTGCTGACGGACAGGCATAGAGTTGCCTGTATTGATTTTATGTTTTACTATATCTGTTCGTCCCTTCTGGCTATCGTCAAGAGCGAAGATATCTTGGTATCGGTGAACCAAACCCTGTACCTCTTTCACTTCCGTTCTGTTAAGGTCTTCGCACGAACTAGTAACCATACCCACTAATTTACCACCATGGTCTTTGGGCGCTGGTTTTGGAACATCAGCCATACACCTGGCTACTCGGGATACTGGCACACACTGTCCCACAAGGGTACTCTTCTTCAATGTCACCGGATCCACATTAACGTTCATAATTCTCACCGGTACTATCTTTCCAACCTTGATCAGCGCTTTTCCCACCAGTATGCCACTATGGATCTTCTTATCACAGACAGGCTCCATCATTCGCACACATCCTACCCGAAGATCTCCATCCAAACCTGCCTCGACAACCATCTCGCTTTGACCCGGCAATATCACATCTTCTGTCAGCAAAACCCTTACGACAGGATCTTCTCGTGGGTGCAACGGAAGTTCTTCGTTACCGACCTTCAAAACACCCTCTTTCAAATCCAACGTAAAACCAAATTTTCTCAGGAGGTCCATTCCCAAGATGAAGTCATCAGTGATATCGGCTACCAGCACCACCTCATGTTCACGTTCTTCACTTCCAATGCCAATCTTCATCTTCACCACTCCGCGTGTTGGTATCACTTCACCTGTTGCTGTACGGAGTTGAGTAGTTGTTGGTAACAATTTAATACTTGATTGTAGAACATCAGGGCGTACGATGGATTTTGTCGCCCCCGTATCAATAAGTAGTGGAACAGTTCGGTTAGCAATCTTTCCATCTACAAACAAACTGCCGTTACTATTCTTTGATGTTACGGCATGGATCGTGATCTCCGGAGCATCTTCACTCGCAGTCAACGTTCGCCCCCTCTTGCCAACCCCTTTTAACTTTTCCGACGGTTGTACTTTTCTTATTTTGGGACAACGGCGTTCTACATGTCCTTGTTCGCCGCAGTTCCAACAACGAGGCCCTCGAACTTCTTGATGATTCTATTTACGGCTTTCTTCCTTCCGAAGAACTCTCAGTACTAACTCCTCTAGGTGATCCTTAGAACCTTCTTCTTCTTCGACAACGGCTCGAACACGCCCGTGACCTCGGGACGCTTGTTTTGCAGCTTCAAATTCTAAGGCGTGAGCAAGCGCATCATCAGTTGTTCTTGGTCGTGCCAGCCTCAATGATTGTTGTGTTTCCCCGTCTCTTAACCCATCAATGAAGGTCTGCACAGCCAGTTGTCCCAGAAATGAATCGGGTGCCGTAGGGTACGCCAATCGGACAAGCCGCGCAACATCGGCTTCAAACTCCTGCAGGCTTTCTCCATTCTTCTGGATACGATTCTTCACTTGCGTGTGATACACTTGTTGAAGATGCGCGTCTCCATATCTCATCTCCAATCTAGACACTAACAATTGGTAATCATTTTCCTGTCCTGCTGGGATTGTTTGCAGGACGTTCAACGCGTCTCCACGCAAAGCCACAGTTAAAGAAACGGCCTTTTCCTTGCCTGTCCATCCGTTGGCCCCAGCAGCCGCCTCAAACTGTTTGTAGTAAGTGGATCAAGGTATCTTTCCATCGAACGTGGGTGGTTTTACTTTTATCCCTACGACAGGACCCTTTTCTTCTTTAAACTGTTTCTTTACTTCATTAAACGGCCTCTCAGAAGTTGAGGGAAACCGTAGTTGCCTCATTCTATCTTTCAGCATTTCGGTCATATCGTCTTTCTTAGTTGTTGGTGGTAATTGCATTTGGGCTATTTTCTCTTCTACCATCTTTATTACCCTATCTTGTTCCGCCAATCTACCTTCCAACAGTCCTAACGAGCTGGCATTCTCAAAGAATTCTTCGAAAACTTTATCTTCCAACGCTTTGACGTTTTCCAGCAATTCACCTTTAAGCCTTCTAGAACTTTCTTCAGATTTTTCTAGTAATTCTGCAAACCTTCTAGAATTCTCTTCGTGCTTTTCCAGTAATTCTTCTTTAAGCATTTTAGTATTTTCAAAAACTTTTTCTTCCAGTGCTTTAGTATTTTTAAGTAATTCATCTTTAAAAATTCTAGAATTCGCTTCGGACTTTCTAGAACTCTCTTCGTGCTTTTCCAATAATTCTTCTTTAAGCATTCTAGTATTTTCTTCGGACTGTCTAGAATTTCCCAAAACTTTTTCTTCCAGTGCTTTAGTATTTTCCATTAGTTTTCTAGCATTCTCTTCGGACTTTTCCAGTAATTCCTCTTTTAACATTCTAGAATTCTCTTCCATTTTACTTAATAACAAATTAGTATCAATTGCGGGTCCAGATATCTCGAAGCGGTAATTTTCAGGATCTTCCTTCTGTTCTAAAAGCCATTCTCTTAGCCATTTTATTAAAACTTCTTTCTTTCCATTACTATCCAAGTCCCTCTCGTCCAATTCCCGTTTTAAATCTATCACTAAGAGATCTTTTAATAGTTTCATCACCATTTTAATTGTTTGTTGAAATTAATTTTAACACTAAAAATTTATTCTCACAGCACTTTATTTAATTATTACGCGATTTTATTTATTTTAAAACACCACACCTGACAACACTGTAACGTTCTTTTTAAAATAATAACAAAAGTGCTGGTTAAATCGTCTATTAATAAGAAATATTTATTTACAAACACTAATGAATACACTATAAATTAACGCTATGATTATAAACCATTAAAAACTATTATTTACAGACTATGAATTTCTAATACAACATTTATCTTTACATTCACTATTTATTTTGTGATACACAGTTAATGACTTGCTGTTGACTGCCTCTTTTTATCGGCGAAGTCGGTTATATACCCTCCTGCAAACGTACTAGAAGCCGCTAGAAACTACTATATATTTCAAGAATAAACGCGTCTCGTTCACATGCTTGGTGCGATGAGTCATTCTCTCGAATGCCGTAGAATATTCCATTTGTTGTTCGAGAAGAGGTTCTTTCTTTTTTCTCTCTTGTTACAGTATATTAAGGATATAATTCCCACCTCATGGAATAGGACTGGAATAAAAGATATAATGTAGCAAAAAGAATTTATTCACTCAGTAAAAATATATAAATACTCGATAATTATTCAATAGGAAGCTTGTCTTGGGACTCATAATTTTTCTTTCTGTAAGAATAAAAAAAAAAGATTTAGGGTTATATATAGTCAAAGATGTTATGGTTATAGTCGATCTGTCGCAGCAACATATTTTAAGGAAATTTATATAATGAACATGGACTTTTTGAATCATCTGTACTTCTAGTCGCCATATTAGTGTAGTCAAATTTTGCAACAAATTGAATTGTTTTATTATTTTAAGAAAAAATAATGCTTGTTAAGAAAATCTTAATTTGATGTAGTCAAGTCCAATACCATTATTGGGGCGACCAATAATAGAAAATGTGATTAGGCAATATTAAGCATTTTTTAAAATTAATCGAATATTTTCGAAACAGTATACAAGCATAAAACTCAGCAGACTTTTTATGAGTTACTTCAACCAAAAGAATTAAAATTAAAAATCAAAAGTTAAGTAAGTAACTCGAGACGTTGAAATTTTATCAGCCACGCATTGCATATACTATTTTTTCTCAGAATTTTTAGTAAATTAATGCACTTTAGAAAAAATTATGACATTTAAGTGACAAAACATGACATTAAAATGACATTTCTCTTGTCAGCAATTGAATGTCGAACAGTTTGAAATTCAAAATCCCAGTAGTCCGAAAATTCCAACCTCTAGTGGTTGAAATGCGATTTCAATCATCGTTATCAATTGCAAAATGAGTGATTTCAATGTCATGAGTAGAAAAAAGCACTTACTAGCTGTTGTTTAATCTTCTCGAAGTATATCTTAACCAATTCTTAATAGCTGCTATGATGACGTGCTCGGTTGTTTTGTATTTGGGCTTAGGGTTGCTGCTTCTGTAATATTTAATAACATAATAATAATCGTATCGGTAAAAACAATGAAGGTTTAACATACTTTTGATAGTCAGATACTATTAAGGAGGAAAACATTTTCTTTCTCTCCCAGTCATTTAAGGAGGCAACAGAATCTGTGAAGTTTCTTTAAAATATTTTTTACAATAGTATTACTAACATGACTTCCAATTTGGGCAAGGAATGGTAACTGAAAATAATAAGATTTGTTATAAGGAAAGCAAGATGTGCATCCAAGTACCTACCATCTTTTCTGTTCATCCTTTGTACATGGGCGTCTTTCCCATTTACCAGTGTCTTCTTCGCTCTTCATGGGAAGTTTTCCTTCAAAATCTTCGTGGAAATTCTGATCATCATCAGAAATTATCTGTGGTCGGCTTTGCTCCTTCAATATTTGCAAAAACCAACTTCAGCTGATGAAGCCACTTTCGGTTTTTCTTTTGAACTCTAGAAAATAAATTGACATCTCAGTTACTGTGAAATTTAAAACCTATGTGTTTTATTACTGTTTTATTATTATTACTTATTTAATTTATTTGATGTCCAAAAAATTATTGTTTTTGAGTAATACGACACATTAAATTTCACAACTGAGATGTTGAGGGTTTATAATCACCAGTTAGAAAAATTATAAATTTATTAAACATACGTGATTAATCATCATACCTTTTTTGTCAAAGTTGCAGCAATCTGTAGCTGGTTGAATAACCATGTTATTTTATTTGTAATATTATCATCACCATTTGATGATGAGCAGCTTTTCAGTGGATATGCAGGCTCTCTTTTATTCGTAGGAGTAGAATAGTCACTTCTTAGGTAAATACTTTATGGTTTAATATCAATACATACCTACATAAAACAGTTAAATCCGAAAAAAAACACAAAACTGATGACAAAACCCTTGACAAAACCATACAAATTCACAATGGCGTCGCGTCGTTGCATCGTGTTCTTCTGCCTGTCTTCTACGAACATACGCGACGACACACGATCGTGCACGATCATAAGCAAGATTTACAATTCATAGATGTTTACCAATAGATATCTATTGTGGTACATAATAAAAAGATTTGTTTAATATACGTTTCAAAATATTAAAAATTACACACAAATAACATATTTATTTAATATGTATATCAATATATTTCTAAATATTTCATTTTCAATATTTTATAAATACTTTCCTAATCTTTTAAATATTTAAAACACATATAATATTATCTTTATATTTTTTAAATATTAAAGAAATATGGTGTGCTAGTGGGGACAGATGTGTCAAGTAAGCTTTTTAAATATTGTAATGATACCACCACAAAGGCGTCCTAAATGTTTTCACGTTGCAGTTTTGGCGCAATTCAATTTCGTTAATACACAATTTCTATTCGTAGCGTTCAAAATTCAATTAAAAAAATATCTTTAGGTTATTTAGGTAACTTATTTTTTAATGTGTAGCTTCTTCATGTCCAGTTTTCAGGTTTGTTTCTGAAAATTGATAATCGTTAGTTGGTCAGCATAGTCATTTTGGTTTTGTTTTTTATGATTTCTTACATGTATTCACATTTGGATTGGCTGGAGAGGTTTTGAGTTTTGTCGAAATCCTATAATAAAGAGATATTCAAATTAGTACGTTTAGGTATTAATAAAAAAGAAAACTTGATACATGTTTCTTGACAATGTTAATTAACTTTGCTATCTCAAGAAACTACTGTACATTGAGTACACAGGTGCTAGACTGTCTGTAAAAATTTTTATTATCATTCAACATGGATGCAAAAATGCATACATACCTTGAGATCACAATCATGTTCTAATGTTAATTCATCAGCACTTACGAACGTTTTACATATTATACGTTTCTTTCTTCTCAAGGTTTTGCTTAAAATTATTGTATTTACGATGTATTGAATGTCATGATTGTTTTACGTGGGGTACCTGTGTGAACTTACCCCCACGTTCCCTTCCAGAAGGAACTTGCGCGCTGATTGGGCGTATCCCAATCAGCGCGCAAGTTGCATAACCGGCAGTACAGCAATTGCTACCAGATCAGCTCCCTGGTCGGAGCGAGGTTGCCTATCCACCCTCTACTAGCTATCGCAGGACTAGTGCCGGAGCAATTGACTTAACACGTTGCTCACCCGCCGGTACCGAAGTACCTCGTCCAGCAATAGGACTATTCCCCAGCTATGCGCTCTTGCAAAGTGGGACCACTGCCCGATCGAATCCAACCTCAATTGTGGCGGGACTTGGTTTTTTTATGGTTTTGCCACCCCGATCTACCAATTTTAGGCTTGGTGGGCCCTCGACAGAGCTTCGTTTAAGTCTACACGTTATAGACTCCCGGTGTGTACCCGTTTTTGGTGAAGTTGTCTTGATTGTGAGAGACTGTGTATTCGCTTCAACTCTCCTTAAGTGTAATGGCTTTCAGAGCTTCTCCCAATCACTGTACCCGGCTGCAGTCCGGATCATAGGGTGGTCGGGATAGCGCCTAAGCACATTTACCTGGCGGCCTGCAGTTTCCCATTAGCCCAAAAGCAGGGTAAGCCTCACTTCGATTCTCCCCACTTGAGCTTTAGTCAAACAGCGGGTTCTTTTGGTGACCATAAATGACCTCGGTCAAGCAGCGGGTTCGTTGGTGACCATAAATGACCTCGGTCAAGTATCGGGTTCCGTTGGCGACCATAAATGACCTCGGTCAAGTAGCGGGTTCCATTGGTGACCATAAATAAATGACCTTATCCCAGGCGAGATTCGAATCCGCCCACACCGGTCTCATCTACCAGGGCTCCCCCTGATCGGTATGAGTTACCGTCGAGAATTCTCACGAATTTCTCTACCACACACTTAATCTGACAGCTTCATCCATTGCCCTTTATAGAGATAGGGTAGAAGACAGCCAGTTTTATGGGTGAACGTCGTGTGGTCTCCCGAACACTCAAATCTAACGTCGTATTTTTACAATACGATGTATTGTAAAAATTTTCGTTTGATCTGTTGTACTATTGGTATTTGCAGGCCCGGCGTAAGCTTTTGCGGGGCCGGGTTCAAAAATGCACTTGACCTAAAACAACTTCTAAATAAATTATTTATTATACATACATTATTATATATTACAATAGGATCATCGAGTATCATTAGTTATTTACAAAAACAAGAAATAGCGTATGAGCGAATTTTTTTAAGCACGAGCGACGAAGGAGCGAGTAATTCATTTGCGCGAATGCGTCAAAGATGACTTCGCGCATCGAGTTTTGTACCCAATTTTTTGAAACGAACTTTAGCAACAACAATGAAAAACATAATTACCAAAATCTGTAATACTGGTTCGAATTCAAAGTAAACATGAAACCAAGTAGGCAATAGCATTCTCTTGTTGCCAATAGATGGCGCTCGCACATTTGTCAGTGGAATTATTATCGATTACTAATCTTTCTTTTGTCATTTCTAACACCCAAATGGTTTCTAAATTAAATTTTAGGTATAATTAAATAATTCCGCCCACCAAACATTTTTTCACCAAACTGGTGATCAAATCATCATTTTAACGGGGATTTTATACTGATTCTGAATATGTAGATCATTTTTGGGGCGAATGCCCCAAATTTGCGGATCAAAAGTAAAAAAATGCTTCATTTCCATGGAATTGAATAATAATTTGAATAATATTTACAATTACACAATTTAGTTATGTTAGGTTTAGGTTAGATTAAGTTTAGGTTAATTTAGGTTAGGGTAGGCTTCAGTTAGATTTAGGTTAGGCTAGGCAAGGTTAGGTTTAAGTTAGGTTAGATTGAGAAAAATCTGAATTTGCTTTTGCATATCGTTTTGGTTAGGTAGTGGCGTTCTTGTGGAGCTTAGGTTGATAGCAACCAATTTCGGAGGCCTAGGGGCGTTTGCTCCAAAAATGCTAATTTCGAATATGTAAATCATTTTTGGAGTAGCGCCCCAAATTTGTGAATCAAAAGTAAAAAATGCTTAATCTCCAGGGAAATGGAAAATAATTATATTAAGATTTGGTTAGTCTAGGTTTAGGTTAGGTTAAGTGTAGATTAGGTTAGGTTAGGTTAAGTTGAGAAAACGCCCAAAGGCTCCAAATTTGGGAATCAAAAGTAAAAAAATGCATAATATCCATGAAAATGAATAATAATTATATTAAGTTTCTATGATTGCCAAATTGTGTAATTTACAATTACACAATTTAGTTAGGTTAGATTTGGTTAGTCTAGCATTAGGTTAGGTTAAGTTTAGCTTAGGTTTAGATTAGGTTAGGTTAGAATTAGTTAAGATAAGTTAAGGTTTTGGTTAGGCAGTGACGTTTTTGTGAAGGTTAGGTTGGTAGCAACCAATTTTGAAGGTTTAGGGGTGTTTCCCCAAAAATGATTTACATATTCGGAATCAGCATAAAATTTGTTAAAATGAGACCAATTTGATCAAAAAATGTTTGGTGGGGAAATTTTTTAATTTTTCCAAAATTACATTATTATTACTTAGGTCAAATTATTTTTAAAGAGCCTAAAAGGACCAGTACTTTTTGCATCTTTCTGAAGCACGAGTACGCAAACATTACGTTTGCGTTTAACTGTTACATTCGTAAAATGTCATTTTGAAAGTGGTGAGTTTACATCAAGATCTACGTAGGTTGAATGGTAGAAGTTTTCTTTACCAGTCGTTAAGTGTGACACGGAAACATCGGTGTGACTACAGCAGCAGAGAAAATGTATTTGTAAGTTGCAACGTGACGCCTTATAAAGCGCGGGGCCGTTCAAAACGCGGGGCCGGGTTCCTGGGAACGCGCTGAACCCGCCTCGTGCCGACCCTGGGTATTTGCTCTAAAACTTCCGTTTTAGGTTTCCGTTTCTATGACTCGGCGTACACCACTTTCTTCATTTTCACCAATATCTAAACATTTAAAAATACTGCCAATGAGAATTTATTAGACCTTTGAATCGAAAAAATTAACACCCCTGTGTTTTCGTCAGCTTTCCTGTTTATAACCTGAAACAATTGTCTTATTAATTAAAAAAACAGTATCTAAAACATGCAATTCTTTTTTTAATATTGCATTAGTTTCAATATATTTCAAAGAATAATTCAGTTTTACCTTATTAATCTAGTGTAAAGAAAATACTTATTATAGGTTATCTCAGTAAATTTCCCAGTGGTGCCATAATTCTTCAGCAATTAATGCCAATCGTTGACAAGAAAAGAAGCCAAATGTTACAAACACTTTGGTTAATAAAATCAGTCTATGTCAGTGGCGTGCGGTGAAAATCTAGGCAAGGGAAGAAACCATGATTTTAATTTTAATAATAATTATAATTTATTATAATTATAACTTTTATAATAGTTATAATCTATTAAGCTTAAAAGTATTTTAAAGAAGAATTTTTACGTTATTTTTGTAAGCGTCTAATTTAAAATACCTGGTGCAGATTTTCATCTTTGTTGTTAAATCTGGAAGTTTTTGTTTTGGTCTGCCTTTCTCAACAACGAGGGACAGACAGAGAGAGAGAGAGAGAGAGAGAGAGAGAGAGAGAGAAACCCCAAAAAATCCAAACGAAAGAAAACATAATTTCAACATATTATATTCTTACCCCATAATTGCGGGTCTTTCCGAAATACTACTAACCAATATATTTCTATGTAAATTAAGCTGTTAATTAGTCCTATCTCTTTTGATTTTGAATTCAAAATCTTTTTTTAAAAAATAATTTTAGATTTTTCTTTTGTTTGTTTATTTTTCTTTTCGTTCCTTGATATTCTAATTTAAGAAAAAACTGCTCAGTCTATTAAACCCTTTGAAAACCCATCTACTATTTGCCTACCAATCCCTACTTGGAACAGTTCCAGTTCCAATGAATGGCACACAAGCAGATAATCTTGCTAATGATATCATCTTAGATCCAAGAACTTTGCCTTTCTCGTTAGCTGGCCTCTCAACAATGCTGATCCCATATTGCTGACATTTGATCTTTAAGAAGTAACAAAAATCTGGGCCGGATTTATCTAGAATCTTTTTCACATTATTGCCTCTAATAGTGAATAAAGTCACAAAGAATTTGATGTCTTCGGTGATAATTCGGCACCTCCTATTCTCTTCTTGAGAATTTCTCTTTTCTGTTTTTTTGCTTCTAGACCTTTCTTGGTGAACAAAGACAAAATATATTTAGGTTTAATCCCGTCATATTGCATCCCATCTTTAACAGACCTAACCTCTACATCAGAAATAGACGCTTTCGGTAAAAATTCGATTGCATGATAAGGATATTCGTAAAGATTTGTTTTTTAGAATACAAAAATAGTGAATTTCGTTATCATAACGAAATTCCATACTTTAACATTCGTTGTACTTATAGAGAGATTACACGCTTAGACTGAAAATAAAGTTATTAACAAAGCCGGGCGCTTTAAATCAAACAGACTGTTGGTTTCACAAAGCTTGATTAAATTCCGATTAACTTAATTGTGGTTAAATTTGAAATCCAGAGATATAATTGGATAAAAATCTCAGGTCCCTTAAATCTCAGCCAATGAAATATCTGGATTTCGAATTTAATCACAATTAAGCTAATCAGAACTTAATCAAGCTTTGTGAAACCGGCCATGATTATATATAATGTATAAGAAACGTCAATCTGTATAGATTATATCCAATATTTATATCATACTGTCAAATTCTCAATTTCTCATACATAATCCACATTTTCAAGTTATTATTTAAAAAGTAAAAAAAAGGAAATAACTAAAAATTCTTGTTGACTCCAAAAACTCTGGACGTTTGAGCAATACTCATGATTAATATCCTTAAATGTAATCATTTTAAACTTGTAGTGTTTTTTCCAACTAGAAATTATTCTAAAAGTGTGATTTCTAACCTAAACTTTTTATTAGAAACAATGCCGAAAGAACATAAATATATAGCAGAAGCTCAACGACAAAGGCAGAGGATTAAAGAAAAATTTTCGAAATATGTTCCTGGACGTATCACTCTTCAGGTTCTTGGAACAGGAGCTGAGGGTGCACCGAGAAGTTTATACGTCTTTTCTGACCAATCAAGGTATATAATTGTGCAATATTAGATGTTTACTATGAAAATTGAACTAGGTCAATCAGGTTATTATTTCTGAAATTATTACCGGCATTATAAACAAAAAAGACAAATAGTGACCTGAACAACTTGGCTTAATTTTTGTAAAAATCTATTGTATTCATATTAATAGATTAATAATGTAATAATTTTATGTTAAAATAAAGATACCTTTTCAATTGTGGAGAAGGTACACAAAGACTGGCTCACGAGCACAAGATGAAATTAGCAAAATTAGAACATATTTTTATAACTCAAAGAACATGGAATAATATAGGAGGCCTTCCAGGTACTGCCTTAACTATACAGGATGTTGGTGTGCCACAAATAACTCTGCATGGTCCGAAGGGCCTTGTAAGTTTCTAATATTAAAATGTAGTTTTATATTTCATTATATTATGTTTTAGGAGGAATTATTCATAGCTACGAAGAGATTTGTGATACTTAAAGATTTGAAGGTTGAAATGGCTGATTGCAATCCAACTAGTATTTTTGAAGATAATGTTATGACTGTCCACTATGTACCTATTGCAAAATATTTTGATCAACGTATTATAATTGAATATGATACTGTAAAACAAGAGAATTCAGCACCACCATTGCAAATAATTGATGCAGAACATAATAAATCAGTTCAAGCAGAGTGTGAAGTGGTAAACTTCCTTTTCCTGTAGTTTTTTTATTTATGATGAACATTATATTTCATTTAATAGGCTGAAGTTGGTACATCCACCCGTACTGGAAAGAATCGACATTCACGCAGGAGGGGTTCTAGATCTTGCAGTCCGTCTATTCCTAAAACTGAGGAAGTAGAAGATAATATTGATTATTATGCACACGAACGTAAGATATCTTTACCCTTTCCCAAAAGAATCCCATTCCGATATCCCCGAGCAGGTATCCTTTCACCGTACAAGATTGAACAGAAAACTTCATTTCTTAAAATAAGTTTTACTGTTTGCAGATAGTAAACAACGTAATAACATTAACGACAAAGCAGCTGAATTAGTTCGATTATCAGTTTTGAAAGACAGTAAAGACGAGGCAATGTGTTATATTTGCAAACTTCAACCACGCCCTGGTGCTCTTAGCTTAGATAAATGTGTTAAATATGGTGTACCTTCAGGACCTTTACTTGGAAGACTTAAAATGGGACATGATGTTACTTTACCATCAGGTGTTGTAGTTAAATCAAAAGATGTATGCGAACCTGACGATCCTGGGCCTATTTTTCTTGGTATTTAATCTCTTGTTGAGTCAAGTACAAGAAAATTATATGCAGTGTTTTGTTTGTAGTTGTGGATTGTCCTACTGAGGAATATTTAGATTCGTTTATAAATAATCCAGCATTTAAGAAACATCAAGCTACAGCTAAACATAATGATGATTTAGCTTACTTAGTTGTACATTTTACTCCGCAATATGTAATGGATAATCCTAGGTAATCTCAGACATTGATTAAAATTATTAGGATCATTCTCATTTAATGATGGTTTTCAAACTGTTAAA
Source organism: Agrypnus murinus (assembly GCA_929113105.1). Lineage (NCBI taxonomy): Eukaryota > Metazoa > Arthropoda > Insecta > Coleoptera > Elateridae > Agrypnus > Agrypnus murinus. The sequence goes on along the minus strand of OV816025.1, from coordinate 137,883,001 downwards.
TAATTGTTTACACTTTACATTTGTGTTACAAGCATCAGTAATTAAATTTATTTGTAAATCACATTGAAAGTTACACCACCAAGTAAAATAAGTAAGGTTACCAAATGTCCTACTTTAGGGATGTGTCTTACAATTTATTGGTCTGTGTTCCGTCTTATCTTCAAAGAAAAATTTGGAATTGCTACTTTAAAGTATTTAGTTTAAACTGTATGATTTGTAATGAAATTTTAAATTTTATTAAGGTAGAAAGTCACTCAAATCTAAAGTCAAGCTAGTTGCTGTATATGAATAAAATAAATTTTAATTCATATATGAACATTATAGAAAATTAAAAAATTATTTATTTGTTGTTTGGCACATAAAAATTGTCACATTATATCAGAAAACAAATTAATAATGATAACATAGTTTTCGCTTTACTAACGTAGTATACATTAATGCGTAAGATTTGGCAACGCAACTTACAATCAGTATTTGGCATAAAACCAAAGTGAGGTTAGAGTTTGGTAAAAATTATTGACTGCTGCAAAATTTGAGATGACACATGATAGGTAGCTCCGCTCATTTAGCGATACTGTCCAAAACGAGCTTCCAAATCGTCTGTTTGAAATATTCCAAAAGTTACATATTCTAATCCTAGTTCTTCTAAAAGAAATCTCGACAATAAAATTAATGTTTTAGTTGTATGAGCGAACGAAAATTGGGTTTCTTTGGTTAGTTTTCCATTGCGTTTGTTCTTTCCTTTTGTATCACAACCTGGTATCTCTAATGTGTCCTATTTATCTAGCCAGTCTACTACAGCCTCTAAAAACTTTAAGTTTTCGTCGTTCCTGTGAAAAACAGCATTTTGATAGATATCTCTTTTGAAGTGTCCTTGTTATTTTGACTTTACGTTAACAATACGCCACCATCTTAAGACTATCTGCATAAAATGTATAGTACCACAGACTTCTGCATTTTTAGTAGTTTCTAAAGCAGCTATAGTTTTTTCGTCAAATAATTTGACACACAGGTTTACATTTTGTCTCTCAATGTTGGTTGGAAATAAAACCTTTTTGTTTAACGCAGGCGCTAGTTTGATACTGTTACCTTCTTCATTATTATATAATTTCTTTAAGTCACTAGATTTTGCAGGTATTCTTTGAATATCAGATACTGATAATAAATTCCAATTTTCTGAAAATGGTGGAAAAATTAAAGTTTGATAGCTATCACACTGATTTAACCAATTATTCCTAATAGATTTAAATATGTGAACTGTATCAAACAGCAAAAATATTTTATGATTTTCTTTGTATGGATTAATAATATACGAGCTCATGATACCATTACACATTAAATCGAACATTTTTCGATTAACGCGATTGTTATCTGATATAATAGACACAATAACGTAACCTGCTGTTGTTAGAGCTTCAATAACTGCCATGAGAAGCGTCCTTAAATGTTCGGAATTTAAGTTTTTTACTGGATACAAACCAATAATGTCTTTGTTTTTTGACAGAATTGAAGATAGCATAAAGGTTTGCACAGTAGTAGCAATCTCATTACTAGAACCTTCACTGCCAAATCCTTCAATTTTTCCTCCTTTGTATGAAATGAATGGTTTAATATATATTACATCCAACATAACGTTAATATATTTTTCGTTGTCATTTAAACATTTTATTTTTTCTGTAAGGTACTGTTTGTGCGTTTCATCAAAACCTGCATTAGCAGTACCTAGCTTTATTTTCAGTGAATTTAAATGCCTCGTACTAGGAAGACTTAATATATTACTAGTGCGTATTTTTGTATATGCACCTGGGAAAGTAAAATAAATTAAACTAGACCACATTAAAATGTTAACCGGATATCTTTTTTGCTTACTAAACACTAAGGACAGCTGATCTCTAACAAAGGTCAACTTACTTTTTTCAATGGCATAATCTTCACCTAAATCACAAACAATATCAACAGATTTTCCAATTAAGGAACATGCATTTGTGGTAAGTACGATAGCCTCATCTAATTTTTCTCTAAAGTCAAAGTTAGTACGGTTTATAAAGGATATTAATGCATTCAATTCTGTCCAAGTATTACAATTATAGTTCCCCGTCAGTAATTCCTTAACGGATACACTTTCAGTTATATTAACGTTTTTGTTAATTACAGTAAGAGTGATTTATCTCTTACTGATCTCTTTTGATTGTAACTGACATGGAAACATGCGGAATTTCAGCATCTACATTTACTTTCAGAAAACAAATTTTATCAGCTTTTACTGCTACATAAAAGTTTTCAATACCACTTAATTTAGAAGGATAACTAGCTCTAAAATCTTCAAAACTTATTATATTATCTTCGGCTTCTTTTTTCTTTTGTCTTTCTTCTTCTCTGCTTTTAATTTCTAATTTTCTTTCTTCGGGATTCTTACGTGTTTGCGGTAATGATACATTCATATACAACGGCTGGTTTTTAAAAATTGTAGGATACTCATCATCTGCTAGTTTTACTCTTGTTCTGGGAACTGTTAAAATTGTCCCGTCGGGTCTTACAGCTGAGTCGGTTCGAATAATATATTTTTCATCAAAATGTTTAATGCATACTACTGATGCATTTGTAACTACAAAGCCTTTGCGGTGTATGGCACGCAACCACTTCCCTTTTCTTTCAAACTCTTTAGGAAATTTAAATACTGTTACGCAGTCTGTTTTCAAATAATTACTAGTGCAGCGTGGTACACAGCAACTTAACGGCATTTTCTAAAATGAGATTTCTAACAACATAATGCATTAGGGAAATAATTAAAAAATTACCACAAATATTTACAAAACTTTTGTCTTGCACTAAAAATATAATATTTGGGAGACGCTATGCTAGTCTGCTGGTTCTCGCGGCAGTGTGAATAATTCAATCGGATGATCGACTATTTCTACATCACAACGGTAATAGGGATACAGTTCCACGCTCGTTAAGCTATAGTAGGCTCTGGTACATCATTATTTTCAAGTAATATAAAAAATACCAACACACAATGCATCTAACATATCAAATTTGAATTTCCGCACGAAGCAACGTTGCCAGATCATACAGCTGGAATACAATTGTATAATCGAAATATCTCGATAACTAAAAGGTAAACTGCAGTTTTTTCAACGTCGATATAAAATACAATTTTTAAACTATTGTTACATAGTTTTTCATATACATGGTGAGTTGTTTAAATATAAAACTTTTAAGTTGTTCTTGGGCATACTGTGTAAACCCATATACATCAATGTATTTGACTGTAACTTTGTTAATCGTTTTCTCTGTACATACGAGGTGAAATGCCATTTTTCGGGTATCAATCAAAAGAACAACATTGAATTTACCAAATCATACTTAAATTATGTAATTCTTGAGTTGTAAGGTTTGGGTGACTTTCTACCTTAATTTGTAAAAAAAAATATCTTTCTACAAATTAAGCTGCATCTGTGCAGTGCATCATGAAACATAAGCTATAAGCTTTTCTATTTTTATTGGGTAGTGGAGCACAAAACGATAGCTGGAGTAAAAATGTAGAGGGGGAATGCGAATTACACTTTCTATCCTGCCATTATCCATTGTGATATCTTAGTTTCACATCAAGATTTTACAGGACAATTTGAGTACACCACTAAATGTGTAAAAAAAGAGTCGTGTAAGGGTATAATAGGTTTAGAAATGAGTTTTACGGGAATAAATAATGAAAAAATAATTTGGGGAATGCGGCACGCCAGCTGTGAATTCTGGGACACACCCACTACATGAGTCAAACTTTGTAAAAAAGATGCCACAGAAAAATCATAGGTTACACATGGGGATTTGAACTCTAAATTTATCCCTAAACATTACAAATCCATATTCCCATTCATTTCAGATGGTACAAGGAAATGCTACACTCGTACCATTTTCTAAAAAAAAAATGAAGTGGAAAAAATCATAAGTTTATGAATGGCATTCAGGAATTTGGTAAGTATGAATCTGCTAAGTACAAACATAATTTGCCATCTTTGAAAAATGGTACAAAAGCCTTGTCACTCACGGTAGTCGATTGTGTATCGGAGCTTCTTACCCTATGTACTGGTTACTCATGTAATTAAATGACTATCATAAGTTTATCAATAGTCTGCAGTAATCTGATAAAGGTGAACCTATTGATTACCAAAATCCATTTGCCATCTCTGAAAAGCGGTATAGTGGTCTTGTCGTCCACTAAAACTGATTGCGCCTCGGAGGTTTCTACTTACTGAATGTGGAATGCTGCGGTATCTACCGTAAAGCAAAGTCATGTTATGAATATATAAAACTTTTCTATTTGCATGTTGAAATGAAGCCATTTGGACACGCATTTTGCGAACTTTATTTGAATACGGGCAACTGGGGCAATAGTAACATTTTATTTTTTAAAGTTAATCACTATTGAACAACTGTTCTTAAAATGTCAACCTTATTTATGCCGTAAAGAAAAACAAATACAGAAGCTGAGATTTCAGTGTTGCCAACTGTTAAAAAACTTAACAAAAATTAAGTCCCCCTAACAATGCTGTCTATTCAATTTTTTTTATTAAAATTTTTAATTAAGTTGATAAAACTAATATAAAGATTTAGAAATTGTAAACTTCCGCTTTAGTATTTAGTTTAAGTTGAGCCATGTGCAACTTTATTGCACAGAGTCTTTACTCTGTGTCATTTCTTTTACCCAACAGTGATGATAAGATTAGGTTCTATAATGCTTATTTTGAATACATCCGAGTCTCTTTAGTTCACTTTTATCTTACAGGGTTTATGAAATGCACACAACATAGACCTACTAGTGGAGTAACGCTAAGCAAAAAAAGAGCGTTATCTCGGAACTGGTCCAAACTACTTCGATTTGAATAATTTTTTTTTTGAAAGTCTTGTAAATATAAAATACTAAAACCTTTACAAATTAGAAATTGACGCCCAGAACGGGAAATGTGGTGAAACTCGAATAACCTAAAACCATAACCAAGTGGTCCCGCACCGGTTGCTCGACCATCTCAGAACAGGATAATTTTTAGTGTGTTATCACATCTATGTATTGGTAGTTCGAAGCCACTATTAATTTATTTTTATTCCTGTTGGTTTAAATACGGCAGCCATATTTGTTTTGTGGTGCACGACGTTTCTTGCAGTTTTCTATGTAAACGAAAATCTTGATATCTCAAGAACAGTTGGTCGTAGAAAGTCGCGATAAAAACCATTGGATTGTTCACATTTCGAACTACACTTGTAGTTCTAAACATAAATTTTGTAAGATGCTTCCTTATGGGGGCAAATTAAGTTCGAAGTTTAACGCTTTTTTTTGCAGAATTTCGGCTTTTTAGAGTGTCCTATTTCCAGACAATGGTGAAGTATCAGCTCTCATTATTTTTAAAAAAGTACACAGTTAAGGCTAGTTTATGTTTAAAATATTTCAAATCTGAAACTTTATTATTTTGATATTTATGGGCTTTTGAAATTCTCGTTTTCTTCATTTTTGAACAACTTTGGACCTCAACATCTCTTATGGTCATGGATGGATTTTCTTTATATTATGTGCATATGGAGCAGCATAATGATGGCAGACTGTGGTAAAGATTTTAACTTTGTAATTATCGTGAGGACAGAGTTATGCTCAGTTGAAACTGTAAATGTATTCCATTAACTAAATGTTCATTATATACTCATGCTCTTTTATTAATATTGCATTACGATAACAATTTAACTATGCATAAAGTGTTGCCCATATGTGAAAATGCTTTTTCAGAAATCTGGTTAATCTGGTTTTGGAGGTTAACGGCGAATCAGGGAGAGTTAAGCTGGGGGGGGAGTAGATGGGTAAGTCGAGTGGAATGATGGTGAATGTATTCAGAGGGGGTGATTCATAAATTAAAATAAAGCTCTTAGTTTTCCTAACAGTGAAAAGAATATTTATGTAATAATGTTGAACATTGTTACTTTGTTAAATAATAATGACAATAGATAATTAAATAATTAATAGTAATGATCCCCATTGAGATCCTAAGTTTTTGAAATTTGGTATACATTTAAAAAGTATAACACTCTATGTATCAAAAAATACACTTCCAAACAGTTTTTGTTTCATTCCCTTATCTTATTTATGTAAAAAGTCGTAAAGGAAAATATAACCCTGACACTGCAAATGAGGAAAAGGGGAATGGATTATGTATGGATTTATTGAATACGTTTTACATAATTAAAATTTAACGCAATTTTTTTTCTATTATTTTCTTCTTTGTTCTAACAAATGATTCAAAAGAAGAATAATTGAAAAATATTCAAACGGTCACTGTATGAAAACTAATGGGCCAATTGGAATAAATATTTATTTTAGCATATTGCTACACATTTAAATTTCAAAATTGAATCGAGACCTTTCAAACAAGGTGTCACATGATGCCCCTTATAATTTACATTTTTAATGCAATTATATTTTGACAGTAAGAGACATCGGAGGGTTAGTGAATAAGTGAAAAAGTATGGGCATATGAATTTTTAGTGAGTAAGAATTTTAAAAAATAACCGTTTTTAGAATTGAATTTTTTCCATACTTTATCAGCACATTGTATATTACAGTATGTGCTGCTTTTTAGAATCACGTTCATACATGGCGTTTTTGAGTCAATAGGGTCGTTTCACAATTTTGAAACTTAACGTTTTTACATTCTATATAATTAGTAATAACTCTACGTATTTTTTCAAAATTTTTAGCGCAGCCGTTAGCGAGATATTCAATTTACAATTTTTAATTTTTTTGCTCTTTTCTAGTACAACATCATCATCCTCGTATGCGCTGTATTAAAACGAAATATGTACGTTGGCAATACGAAATCATTTGACAACTTTGTGTTTATATTTACATGCATATGTTGATAACTTGATACGTTTGGATCAGTTGTTGTTTTATTATACATGTTCAGTAAAACAAGTAATGCGATGGTCGTATTTATTAATTAGCGGAAAAGGGAATGTGAATTTTATTAATATACGTAAATGATTAGCATGTTTTATTCAAGGTTTATTAATATTTAATATGGATTTCAAAAAGTGTTTCGTGCTGTCGTATACAAACGTGTCTTTGAACAGTACTAAAGTTTTATTTTAATTCTTTTTAATTTTTTACTGGGATCGGAAAAAACGTGGTGGTTGGCCATTGGAAGAACTAACATTTTATTATCCAATTCTGGTACAGTACAGTATATTATCTGAATGCTTATATAATATATTTCGTGCATGTTTTTGCTTGTAGTTTGCCTTGCGGTCTTCATTATCTCTTTTTTTTAAGAGAAAACGTGGAACACGCACGCTTTGTTTAAAGTACAGCAGCTGATTTGATCGGATCCCATCGCGTCTCACGTTCGGTTTATCTGCTCGTCGCTGGCTAATATTTCCAGTATTGCCAATGTTGTTAGGAATGCAAATCGCGTTCCATCTTGAATAGTATGATGACGTCAGCGGTGTAGAAAAGGACGGAAAATATTTAAACTTTAAATTCGTATTATTAAGTTATCGTAATACATTTATCGATTTTATGTGGACCTGTTCATTAGATATCTGTTATACTAATAAAGTATACAAGTTATGTCAAAATTTAAATTCCATGCAACGACCCTATTAAGCGGCAATGCAATTAAGTGGCCCCCGTATGAAATGTATACTTATGGAATTTAAAAGGAATCTGCAAGAGTCATAATAGCAAGCAGTATGTATTTTCGTAACTCAAATGTCCCTAGTTTAAGCAGATTTTTGGAAACAAGATTCTTCCGAAAAGAAATGAAAAGGGAGAAAATTTGTTATAATCCCATAACCATTAGAAGCAGCACATACAGGTAATGTAGGCAAATGGAATTCTTTGTGAACAAAGATATAACAAACCTTCTACAATAAATCTTTGTATCTTTATAAATCTAAAACACTTTTTTTTGTTTTTTTTTTGAAAAGGTCATTCTGGGGATTTTATAGCAGTTTGGATTTTTCAGATTTACAATATTATAATTTTTATTGTTATTTTAACTCATTTTTTTCGAATTACAATCCATATTGTAGATAATTGTCTTAAAGGTATGTATACTAAGTAACATTACATAACATGTTCAGTCCATCTCTATATGGGTACATCTTTGAGCTCAATAAGTTGCATGCACTTTTTGAAAACATGCGACTCAAATAAGACAAAAAGTCAAATGAAAATAGGTTTCTTTAACTTCATTTGGCGTACATACTGACATCAATCGGTTACCCAATTTAGGTTGAATGTAACAATAAATTTAAATGCTTAAACAGTTAGCATGATAGAAAATTCAAAGAAAATTGTACATGTACTATTTCAGGAGGAAAATTTGGCACTATTTGTACCAAGTATGGTGATTTTTCTTAAATTCTAAGTGAGTAAGAAAGACTTCCCATGACATGACACAACTTTGACACAATATCCTAGGCGCGTCAAATATAACTATTGCAATAATGACCGCTTACAAAAGGAAAGAAATCATGTGAAAATCTCCTGTCGGAATAGTACATGAAATATTTAAAATTATTTATGTTAGTCTTAAGTAAATGGTATCACTTTCAATTAATTCACTGGAAACATCTTAAAAGTGACAAGCATATAAATGTTAAGTGAGAATGGTCCATTAATTTGTTTAAAAATTACCCACAATAAAGAAAGAAGAGAGAAAGTAATATAAATATATTTTTCTAAAATTATTTTAGGTATCAGAAGTGGGTAGATCAGTTTTCTCCTAGTACTCATCATCTAGTGTTAAATGAAACAAATAAATGTATGGGTAGTGTTTCAGTTCACCGAGTGCAGCATAAATTAAATATGTTACATAGTGGCATCTTTCCTTTATTAGGTGATAAAGGAACCAAGTTTGTTGGTGTGGAAGAAGAAGATGAAGAGGTAAGCAATATTTTAAAACTGTATATATATTTTTTTTAATATAATTTTACATGCAAGAGTTTCTGACAGAAGAGGGCATTACCATTAGTTTTATCATGTATCTGTTAAATTCAAATTTGGGCAAGCCGTAATAAGCCCATGTAAATTATTTAATTCAGAAGGACATGCACTTTTATTATAATCTAGTTCTCATACAGCAGCATCTATCGAAGGAAAACATGTAAACACATGTACAATATTAATGAACACAAAAAAAAATTATACAACAGTGGCGTTTCTTTATGCTGTTGCTGTTACCAAACAGCAAGCTTTATTTTTGCAAAATACTTGCTCTATACAACAGTCGTGTTTTCTTATGATGTTCACGTTAATAGTACAAAATTAGGTTTTTTGTGCCTCTGTCTGGTATTACTACTTTTCTTTTTCCCTCTAGCATCCAGAAACACATTGATTCTAGCCTTGGCTGGCAAAAAGATGAGATTGTTTATGGTTATCGGTTGGCATCATTGTCTGTCTTACTGTCAATCTTGTTAATTGAATATTCACAACAATCTAGCAAAATTTTAGAAATTCTGTAACTAAGACATACAAATAGATTATTTGGCTTATAAAATGTTAATAACATTTTCAGCAACTTCTTTAATATGTAAGGCATATCCATTATTTCAAATTTATAAATAAATGTTGCTAAAATTTGTAAGAATGAATAAAAATTTAATAAATCTCAAGAAGCAAATATAGAGGTAGCAAATATTACGCAATAAAATTAATAGCAACAATTAAGTTTAATCTGCTTTACCTAACAGATTTATAATAGAAGTTGACAGAAAAATATGCCAGAAGCTAATAATATGAGACTTATAAGTTCTATTAAACGGGCCCCAGATTTTGTGTCATAATTCCTGAAGGCACACCTCTTTTATGGTAAGAAATAGTTACACATAACCTCACTTATGATATGCGCACTGATAAAATTTAAACTGGTTGGTGGAGGACGACTGTGCAATATAGCGGTTGGTCGGCTCAGTATGATGTTTACATGTGTTTGAAATTTGGAACAGTCGTGGGCGAGCGAAGTGGTTCAACAACTACTGCCAATCTTGCAAATAAATTTTTCTAAGATCATGAGCATAGCTGCTCTAGTGCCCACAATTGAAATAATTATTAAAATTAAATTAAAATTTTGTATGCTGTCAAAAAACTACAAATGCGAAGCCTACTCTGAACCATAAAAAAAAGTAAATAGACTGTAGCTTATGAATAATATCTAGTGATGTCCACGGGAAGTCTCGTTTACGAGAGTCTCACAAATATCGTCTCGTTTGGGAGACGAGAGTGTACTTTTTGCTTGCGAAACGAGAGCAAAATTTCTTAAAATATCATTTCGTATCTCGCAAAAGAAATCTTGCAAAAGTCTCGGGTTATGGAAATTATTTAAAATTTAACAAGCTAAAAATCATTTCATGTTTTATTAGAAATCCGAGTACCTATACAATACAATAATTTACCATTTAGCCATAAATTTTATAATACTATGTTGCAGTTCTATTATATAAAATCAAAGATAAAATAATAAAAGTAAGTGAATCAGAATTCACAATAATCACTTATATTTCGTTATAGAGAAAACATTTTGTATATGTGTTTATGGCTTTTGTTTTGTTAGCCGTTTCTGTACCGTGTAATAAAATAACGAACTAATGAATGTTTATATGTATAACCAGCCAAAATAATAATATAATAATAATAATAACTACTACAACCCATAGCCTAAACCAAGGCCCCAGAAGCTATAAGCTTGTGCGGGAGGGAGGGGGCGATTATTATTATTATATAGGTCCAATGTGCGGCTGCAGCCGATTTACAGATGGAACAGCGCAAATCCCACATTTGTGTCACAGCTAAGGAAAACTTCAGAAAACCTTAACCAGATCTGCCGGCACCGGGAGTCGATCGCGGGCCGCTTGGGTGAAAGTCCGGCACGCCAGACATTACACTACCAAGGTGTGTAAAAACTGGCAACGAATTGGTTTTCTGAGAGGTTTTGGAGATCTGTTTAAAGAAATGTTTGATACTAAAAGAATAGTTATGAGATGTTAAGAAAGAAAACTAAATACCTAGATCAAATGATCTAAATAAAAAATCATTAAATTATGATTTAAAGTTTACTTGGCTCTGTGGTTTTAGTGTAATTATAAAGTTTTGTCTTTGGACATTCCCGTTTTGTTGTTCGTTCATGGTAAACATTTGATTATTAAGATGCATACTTAAATACTTAAGTCTTTAATACTTTAAGTTTTTTACTCTGATTTGGAAATATTAAGATTAGTATTAAATTGTCCGTCAAATGCAATTTGGCCAGCGGCATGCGCAGAGGGGGAAAAGAAAGAGTCGATGTTCGACAAAGACAAAATCTAGGAGGTAAAGAGAAAGTACAATCTGTGGTACAAGTATTTTCAACTCACAAAGGGGGTGTAAATTGGAATTTACTTTAGCAATACAAATCTTTATTATACCCTTGTGTAAAACTATCAACAATCCAAGAATAAGACTTTTCAGGTAGAACGATTAAAACTAACGAGTTTTTGTGTTAAAATCTTTGCCTGTTTTTTTATATATTTTATACTTTTTCATAGAATGTACCGATCTGTACTAGATGGGTACGTTAGGTGAAATGAGCTATCCCTACCCTGCCGCAAATCCAAACTTCGCTGGCCAAGCTGAATTTGACAAATTGTATTAATTTCTTAGATTTAAAACAATTTATACCTTTTTTGTTTATGTTATGTAAAGCATGTTCAAAATATTATAAAACGTTTAAAAGATTTAACTTTTATAAATAAACATAATTATTTAGACTTTTATTTAATTTTTAATTAGATATTACATTCCCTTTTGATTTTTTGTTTAAATTCTGATATATCTTTCAAAGAAGAAGTGCGAAACTCGCGAGATTTCTAGCGCGATAGTCGAGACGAGACTTTTTGGTGCGAGATGAGATTCATTTTATTTTGTGCGAGACAAAATGAGAGTTAACAAAAGTCTCCTCTGGTGAGTCTCATGGGCATCACTAATAATATCACACACTAAAATTGTTAAATATATTCATCAAATTATGACGTTTTTGTCATTGATCAAATTATTTTGTTAAAATTATTTTGCCTATTGCTAATAAAACAAATCATACAGGAATGTGTATTTTTTGTAAAAATTTTAAAATTCAAATTTTGTATGTAGCTCTATGTAGCTAGAATTTAGTAGAAATTCGTATAAACAAAAAGCTAGGCATGGTATACCGAGCTAGATATCGATATATTGCTATTGCCAATGAAATTCTAGAATTGTGATTGGTAGGTCAGTTGTTAAGTGATATAATCTTTGATATCTGAATTATCCGAAAACCAGTCTAAACATACAAGAATTAATGAGTGCAACAAGATACAAACAATTAGGGTAGCACAACAAAGATAGAATGCAATCATGGCTAGTTAATCTTTTGAACTGAAGATCTTTCTCCAATAACAAGCAAGCAAGAACATCTGTCATAAATATTTTATGTCATTAAAAGCATAAAGTGAGGTTAAATTGCTGATCATTTTAGTTCTTGTATTAAAGTGTGCAGTTTCAAACCACGATATGCTATTCAATTGTGAAGAAGAGATGTGATGCCATTGCCATAAGAATTATTAATTGATACAGAGAAAGAATTGGGCTACCAGCACTACTCAATAATCCAAGAGATTAATTTATTAACAAAATTAACAGATAGGGTTAATAAGAAATTATAAATAAATTTTTCTAATAACCTTAACATAAAAAGTAAATGTCACAAATTAAACAAACAAACTAATTATAATAAATGTTCAAATAGTCCCTCTTCCGCAGCTAAACAATACCCTATTCTGTTATAAAAATGCTGATTGTTTAACATTGCAGAAGTAAGGTTAGAGCCACACTGAAGGCGTTTTGCTTAAAGGGTAGAGGTAAGCAGTTTTCTTGGTGGGTAAACGATTAATAAAAACATGGTACAACTTGTCGAAGCGACCATGTCACCTGTGCTAAGAGGGTTACTATATTTCTAAACCACGCAAGTTGCCGCTTACCGATTGAATATATTGGTTAAAATCATGCAGGAGGATTCATTCCATGGTCGCGTACCCGACATTCGTCCGCGTTTTTCAATGAAAAAATAATTATATCTTGAAAACTAAAAGGAGTTTAAGCTCTACTGATATACTGCAAAAAGCAGAGACATTATTATTATTACTAATAAAGATAGAATCTCCAGTTCACCAACAAATAGGAATATATGACATGATAAAAGAGAGGTCGCGCACTCGACAAAAATACAACCACACCTTTGGAATGAACTTTTAATCTTTAAATTTCAGCGAAAGTACTACATAAAAAAGTATTTAAAAAAATTGAACTAATCTACATATTCTACAGATGAATCTAAATTGTATAATAAAATAATTTTATCTGTAAATTTGGAAATAAACAATAAAAACGATGGTCGCGTACTCGACACTCTACGGTCGCGTACCCTATGCGTACGAACTAATAATTTAAAAGCTTACGTTGAAAGTTCAAAAATGTGTTCTTTCTCTTCTAAACAATGTGATTTTGCCACCACTTTATTGCTGTTGCATGTTACTTCATGAAAATGGGATATTCCAGTAATGATGTCGACGCTTTTCCACGAGTCCAAAGATTCTATTTCAGCTGGGATTTGGGATTTAGCAATAAAAATCACAGTGGTGTTGGGTACCAGTGTGGACGCTAAATCTGCGAAATCTTTGGCTGACTGTACCACTGCAGCATTACCCTGGGACATCGTCTTTTGTTTTACAAGACGTTTGACGTTTCCGCCCACCCCATCCATGACGCCTTTACCATGGGAGATCGCTGAATATCTCCATACAAATCGTTTGTTATATTTTTTAGCAAGGAGATAAAGAAATCGAACCATGAATTTATTTTTAAATTCGTTTTACATTGGTCCCTAAAGAACACAGCAGCAGTGAATAGTGTGACACTTGATCGGGTCCAAAGAGCACTTTGAATCTCATTTTGATATTCCGAATACGACATTGCGAAGTCAATTTGCAAAATCCTAGTATTAGGATCACGTTTGTCTCTCAAAAATGCTTGACTTTGCACTCTTTTCACTAAGACGTGGTAACGGAAAGTATCAAAATCATTTTTGGTACGTTCTAGCAACTCACCTGCACTAGTTTTGCGAATGATCAATCTAATTTTGTTCTCATCATTCTTAACCCATTCTTTCCAAACGACTACTTTTGATAGATCACTTGGCTCATTAATTTTGACTACTACAGCACACTGTTTGCATTTGTTCTGCCGGCAAGAGGAATTGAGAGTGGAATCGCACAAAATGTCCCAAGAATTCTGTGTATAAACAATTTTTAAAGCCGACAATTTCATGGTAAAGTTTTCGTAGATTTTACATTTGCACTGTTCGGTCGGTGTATCTTTTAGCAAAAAAACATTAGGTGGACGTAGTGAACAAAATTTAGAAAAGCAAATTTTCATATGCGGATCTTCTTGCTGGAATATAGAAAAAGCTTCTCGTAAAAACAGAGTCAAATAGTGTTTTTGCATCGTTATCTTCTGTCCACTTTTCCATATAGCTACACAATCTGTAATGCTGGGGCAGATATAAACAATATCCGGACGGCAATAAAAATCTTTCACCACCTTTTCTTCTGGATTATCTTCTAAAGTTGTGTCCTTGGGCTTTTCGTCTATCACTTTCAAGCCGATACGTTCTGCTACACCTTCCACGACACATTTTTGTTTTTGTAAGTCCGAGGGCAGGCTTTTCATACATTTTAAAACGGCTTTGGAGTAAGCTTGTTGACATCTGTATGGATAATATGAGACAGAACTTGTGGCTTGATCGTGTTGTAAAAAAATTCCACGTTTTATTTTTCGTTCCCTCCGCTTTTCTATCCTTTTTCTTACTTTCAAATCTTCTATAGCTTGCTTTTTCTTCTTTCTGTATTCTTTAACTCGTTCATTTTCCTTTCTACGAAAGTCAGGGTCCTCCAGTTTTTTTTTGTGTCTATATTTCCTGGACTTTTTAGCATTGCTTGTCTAAGCAGAACTTTCCATAATTACAAACTTAAAACGCACAATAATACTTCTCACTGTACTCTTGAATTGCGTGTTCATGAAAATATTTAATTTACCGGTCGCGTACTCGACAGCTAATTAACAGAAGATAAGTTGCAGATATGAACGTAAACAAAACTGGAAACAGTGACAAGCCAACGAGAAACATAAACACTGTTTACAATAAATACCGTAAAAAGTTTCAATTACCCACTTCCCAATGAAATCAAAAATACTAATGTTAAGGTAGCGTACTCGACATTCAATATGGTCGGTAACAAAAAATGTAAATAAAATAAAAGCAAGTTGCTGCCTGTGTGAAATCACACTTAATATAACCTTGATAATGTTCTTAACAATTCGTTATCATCAGACATTCAATATAATTGCCATCTGCAGTTAAATTGTGGTGTAAACTACGGTAATTTTTGCGGCTTTTTGAAACGATAGGTACAACACTTCAGTAATGATTCGCTCATGTAAGCCAGTGATGAGAAAATCTTGATATAAATACAGTGTTTGATCGTTAAAGGATCAAAGTATTCCTCAGACAAACTAAAAAATTGCTAGATCGTAATTTGAAACATCGACATTTTTTACCGTTTCTTGTAGAATCCTCCTGCATTTTAGCTACAGCTACGCTGTAGAGTAGAAGGCAAATAAATCTTGCATTTATTTTTTTCCATTTGCATTTAATAATGAGCAGTAAAGAACTTATTAGTGCCCTCTATCTAGGAAGAGCGTTGTGGGATCCACATTTCTCATGGAGCTTGTTGAAGTCATGAATGCAGTACGATCTTGTTACAACAGTATCTATTATCTTTTGACATAGGTTATTTAGATTATTAAATCTTTAGTGCTTGTAAGTTGTCTCTTTTATGTACCCCCAGAAGTAGAAATATTTACTGACAAATTAATGACTCATCAGTAAATCATATTCTATTTAAGAAATTGTCATCAGTATTTACTTCTGGAAAAGTTTGCTGGGTTGTATATATTTTATATAATTTGTAGCTATTCTTACGCAAAACTTCTACGATGGTGTTCTTGTTAGTGCAAATTTCATCGGCATTTACATGATTGAGATGAATACTGTTCGACACTAGCACAAATCATCATGTTTTTTGCTTCCTTCTCCTTGTTCACTTGTTTCACATTTTGATTGCACTTGGAAACAGAACCATATTTCTCACGATTTTCGAAAGCCGCTATAAATAGATTGGTAGTATTACAAATTGAATTTCCACCATAAATCCATTTAATAATTTGAATTTCTTGTCGGTGCATATACGACATTTTGAAATTTTTAAGATTCTAATGACAAATTGTGATAAAATTGATTTTTTTGACAAAAGCAATTTATTTAGTAGCATACTGTTATGTCGACATAATTATTTTAACTTCACTTTATGCTTTTAATGACAGATAAAATATTTGTGATAGATATGTTTGTTTGCTTGCTTGTTATTGGTAGAAATTTACCTAGCTATGGTTGCATTCTATGTTTGTTGTGCTACCCATATTGTTTGTCTTCCTTGTTGCACTCATTAATTTTTGTATGTTTAGAATGGTTTTCGGATAATCTGTATGTGGCTTGTATTTAGTGTTTCACGAGAGTCTTGCATTTTTCTTGTTCTTGCACAAATTGCAAAACAAGAACAAGACAAGAATTGCAATCAATTCCGCAAGACAAGACAAGAATCTTTTCTGCAAGAAAAGTGCAAGAATAGCAAGATTTTCTTGCATTTTCTTACAGTCTTGCTAAAATTTAGGTTTTGAAAAGATATTGGTATGTTTGAATTGTTATTGGCAGTGTTAGTCTAGATTCGTTTGCTGCGCCATTTATCTGTCCTTAAATGTGTCTTTGTCTGTGTTAAATGTTTTATCGATATTGACTACGCAGTATTGGTCCATACGTATGCTACGCGAAGTCCAAATGATTACTGACAGTGAGGTTGTGATTCATTAACAGAACAGTACAGCAAATTAATAGCTAAATCTTCGAGTCACAACAGTGTAAGAATTCAAAGAAAATCAAGAAACGGGAAAGTCACGGAGTAAATTCCATCCGAAAACATGCAAGACAAGAAAATGCAAGAGTCTTGCAAGCAAAACAAGATTTTTGTTTGCAAGAATGAAGCAAGACAAGCGTTTATTAGAATTCTTGTCTTGTTTTGCAAGACACGACAAGAAGTAGTCGTACAAGACAAGAAATCTTGTTTTGTGAAACACTACTTGTGTTAATGTACATTCATGGCCATAAATGTTGATGTAGATCGTAGATGGCATCAAAAGCACTGAGATTATTTTTTTAAATAAAAATTTACTCTGTTGGCAATAAGGAAGAAGCATATGTTGTCGATTGAGAAAATTGTTACATTTTCATAAACTTTATTACTAAGTTAGTCAGAATATCAGTTAGAAATACATACAACAATACATGAAACAATTACCAATTTTAAGTAAATAATTTTTGAAAATCTTGGAAATTTAAATAAATTTAAAATGTAATGCTAGTGTTCTCTAATGGAAGATACTTTAATAATTCACACAGTGTAAAATCTTTCTGTTATTGTAAATTTAAAATTCAACACATTGGCTTTCATGTGCCATCTAACTAGATTGTTAATGTTGCCTTTTTTGATTTGTGGTAGTACCTACTTTTTTATTTCAAATAGCATTGGAGCAGTGGCGTAACTATTATGTGTCACTTTGGGGCAAAGCTTCCGGGCCCTGCGAGTTTGAGGGGGCCCATTATGATACCTGAAAAGGCTAGAAAGAGACTTTTAAAAAAATGAATATAAATAATACCGAAGTATTTGTTGATAAGTTGACATATTTATTATTTGTCATTCCTGTATAAAAGTAGTTGTTTTAATGATTTATTTTTAATCTTGTTTTTAATTTTAATTTAGCGCTACCGACCTGTTTTTGTTTGTTTACTGAATTGTTATTTGCTACAGTAAGTTGTTGTTACCCATTCGTTGCTGGTTGCTATGACAACACAGAACTGTTCTAATTCATAACGTGTCTGGGTGCTCTTTTGAAAATAAATGAGTAAACAATGATTAAAATAGCATTCATTGTGAACATACCGCAAGACATACCTAATCTTACTTTTATTAATTACTCTAAATTACTTTTGTAATTTGGTGACAGGTAACGCTTAGAATTTGACAAGTAAGGTTAAGTATATTTTGAGGTATGTCCACAATTAACGTTTCTCACCCAACGTGGACGTTAAATTAAAAAAAATTCATTATAAATTTTTACTACATATAAATACATTTTTAAATTTTTTTACTTATGCATCTCACAATGTAAATAACTTTTGGTAGTTTTAACTAATGCTTAACTGCACATTAAATTAATAATATTAATAATTTGGTTCTAAAAGTTATATTAGAAGCCTAAAAGTTAATACAGTGGTTCTCAACCTTTTTAGTAAATTGGGACCCAACTTTTCATAACAGTTTTTGAAGTCCTAATATTTTTTTCTATGTTTACTTTCCTTTTACTGCTAATACACGGCTACAAGGTTAAAATTTGGCAACACTGTCGCTCGCCAACGTATTTCTCGCATTTTCACGAGAATTTCCGATCTGCGTCGCACATTCTAAAGATGCACCTGCTAGTATAAATGTCGTTGGGTTTAGCATGTTACTTACCTATTTTAGTTTATTTTATTTTAGTTTAGTATGTATTTACCTATTTTTGAGTGGGACATTTAATTTTTGTATTAACAGAATGTAGCTTTTCATTTTTTGGTTTCAATAATAAGTTTTTCGAATATTTTGTCTTTTTTCCTGTCTTCACGTCCCCACTTTTGTTATTTTGCGCCTCCTTAAGGCGTCCCACAGCTTGAGAATTACTGAGTTAATAAGTGTTTTGGCTTTGACTCTCCCGTCGCACCTAATGTGAAATATCTATACATCTGTCGTCGCTGGATCTTGGTTAAAATCATGAAATGCTTAAATGAACATAAAAACAATAATAAAAGGCTGTAAACTATTACTAGTAATAAAAATACATATCAATGCCTTATTATTAAGATTTTATTTAAATCTTTCCTCTTTTATGCGGCCGTGTGGGGGCCCTAATGATAATCTTGCCCCGGGGCCCTATAGCATCTTGTTACGCTACTGCATTGGGTGAAGTTGCTCAAGGTCAAATTCGGTTTAAATTGAGAAGAATCTTTATATTTAATTTTTTCTAGTAAATTAAGCATTTTTACAAATTTCGCTTATCCGGAAATATTTTTCTAACCAAAACAATTGCATACAACAATTAAAAAATATGCGTGTTTTCTCCATTTAATTGCATAATGTGTCTTTGTTGACACTTCTTAATGACAAATTGGCAAATGTAAAATGTGTATTAAAAAATAGTATATTAAAGAACAAGTTTTATAAGGGTTGATTTCGCGCACGAATCCCAAGTTAGAAAACGAGCCACAGGCGAGTTTTTCTATGAGATGAGTGCGCCAATGCTCTTATAAAACGAGTATTTTATGCTATTTTTTCTAATTTGCGCCCCCTTTTTTCTTATTTTAATACAAAAAAAATATTTTGATCGTCTAGAGAATTTTGTGTTAGTTGGTAACAGTTGGTAACACTCGGCGCCCACTCCGCGCCGTAACATTACCAAGCGCGCTGTGAGTAAAGTGCGCCAAGTCTTTTTTTACGTATTTCACTGTATTATCAATTTTAGTTAGATAGTTTTTGTAATTTCTTTAATTTATATGAATTGTTTTAATATTAGATTACTATTTGTAATTAAATCGCCAAACAAAAATATGTATCCTATAAAAACGATTTTTTACCTGATTGAATGTATATTTATTAAAGGCAAATTCTCATAACAAGTTGTACAATACTAATAACTTTTTAGTCACTATCGGTATGCGCTTCTCGACATCTAACACAGAGTTGTGTCTTCAGCACATGTTTTTTGCAAACATGATTGTGACATTTGTCACACGTGATGGTCGTGTTCACGTTTTTTGTACGTCCACAAGTAACACATCTTCCTCATTTTTTCGTTTCGGGTTCTTCATTGCCTTCTGTTTCTTGAGGTCTGTATTTTGAAAGAAACAACGTAATGTCCTTTGGAAGAGTAAGAATCTTAGATCTTTCTTTCAAATGTGGCTTGGTTCGAATAGAATAATATTTGGGAGTTGATACCTGCTATATCGAGCAAAGCATAAAATATAACAAGAGGCCATCTTCGCGTTATTCGTGCCACAGAATATGAACCACACATTTGATCAACAGTATCCACCGCTCCTTTTGTGGCGTTATAATCCAAAATCATTTCTGGCTTTTGGGTGGCTTCATCAGTTACGCCTGAATCATGCATTGTTGATAATACTATTACCGCTTTGTTTTTTTAGGCACGAAAGACACTAATGTAGCTTCCTTTTGAAAGCCATATAAGGAAGAATTTACAGCACGTGTTTTATGTGGTAGAAATTCTACTGGTATTTCTCTTTTATTCTTCCTCATTGTGCCTAATATTGTTATTTTTCGCTCCAGGAGAGACAGTGCTAGCGGATAATTGGTGTACCAATTGTCTGTTGTCAGATTTCTGCTTGAACCTTCCAGATGTCTTATGAGTCTATTGACAATGTCCGTAGGGCTATTTGACTGCATGTACTGTCCTTCTGGTTGTTTTCCACAATAGACTTCCAGGTTTCCTGTGTAGAATGTTCTAGCATCGCACAAAGCAAATATTTTGATCCCATATTTAGCGGGTTTGTTTGGGACAAAATTACAGCGCCCTCTAAATGCCTGTAGTTTTTCATTGATTGTAATAAATTCCCCTAAACTATAGGCTGATTTGCAATTGGTAATGAAAAGATCTAAAATCGATCGAATGGCTGCTAATTTATCATATTTTCTTCTTTCGACTCTTGTTGCTTTGTCGTCAAAACGAAGACAGCGAAGTAGGAAAAGAAATCTTTTATAACTCATAACGGCTCGTACTATTTCCATTCCCGTGCCATCGGTCCTAAATTTCTAACACGTTTGTGTGGTTTAGTTTCTTCAATCCCAAAAGATACAATAAACCAAATAGAGCCATTATTTCTGTCCGTGTGGTTTCCTTGACATCTCGGTCTCTTGTATATTCAATAAACTGCTTCATATATTTTATGTAGATATTCGTGCACTTTACTATTTCATCAATCATTGAAACATCAATTATTTGATGAAGAGCATCAAGCTCGTCATCTATATTTTTTGCCTGCAGTTTTGGGACGGGAAATCTTTTCACAATATTCTTCTTTTTAGTTTGTGTGCCACGGAATTCCTTCTTATGCCATTTAGTTTCTTTGCCAAGGAAATATTCTGTACTTGATTCAACGTCGAGCCCCTCCTCATCATCTTCATTAATTTCTTGTTCAGAATCATCATCGTCGGGATTATCTGGCGCTAGTGGCTCATCAGAAAAAAATTGAGGATCCTCAAGAATTTTTTGAAGTTCCTTGTCTGACAAAGGTATGTTAGCCTTAAATAAATTATAAAGGTCAAATTTAATTATTTCAATAAAATTAAATAGTTTTAGTAAAAAAAAATGGTTGATAGTTTACTTACATGACCGGTCGCGCGGTGCACTTCAGGCGCCAATAATGAACGCTGTGGATTTGAAGAGGTATAATAACTGTAAATTATAACGCAGAACTGCACTACCTCACTCACTGAACTATAACAAGGTACTGAAGGAATAACTAAATGCACGCCCTTGAAAGCTGCTGCATTCTAAATTTAGAAATAAATCTTGATGGCTGGCGCACTTTATACATGGGCACGCCTGCTGCAGGGTTAAACACTAAATAACCCTATAATTCATTAAAGTGCAGTTTACTTTTATAGATAGCCATAAACGACTCCTACTAATAGACGTTAATAAACGTATTACAAATGCAAATTAGAAAAAGACATTTTTAAAATCAAATTATTAATGGAGTGGATTGTGTTACTTAAAAAATGATTTTAGCATTTTTAACGCCATCTACATTAAAAAATTACTGTGAATGTGTATTGAAGTACAGTAACAAACCCATCTATGTTAATGATACTATTTATGTTCTTACTGCAGGCACAAGAAATGACTTCAACAAAACGAATGAGAACTGAAAGTAATTCAATAAGTTTGGTTAGCAAATATTCGGATGCCAACTCTAATGTAGATACTCGATTAGAATTACTATCGGTTGAATCGAAGCCAGTTATTCAAAAGGATAGTTTGACATATGCTAATACTTTCTGCAATTTTCATCTAAGACCAAGAAAAGGATTAGATCGGTAGCTATTGTAATAGTTATAATTAGTATTTCTATAGTTAATTTATATTTTTTATAGATCAAGTGAATTAATATTGACTCCAAAACAATACATAGATGAAACCATGAGTGAAGAAGGCTTTCCACAAATCTTAAAAGAATTACAAAAAACACTTACAGATAAAACTAGGGGATTAAAGGTTCGACAATATCCAAAACTACTATTTTTAGGTACAGGTTCCTGTATTCCTAATAAAACAAGAAACACAAGTGGTATACTATTAGAAATAAGGTAGGTAAAAAATTTATTTGCTTCTGCTAACCTTATTCTGAAATTAACAAGAATATTTTATCTATCTTTTTTTTAATTTTTAGTGAATATACAAACATTCTTATGGATTGTGGGGAGGGTACATATGGTCAAATAGTTAGATTCTTTGGACCTGAAAAGGCCGATCATGTATTAGCAAATATTAAAGGAATCTTTATTTCTCATTTACATGCGGACCATCATATTGGACTGATTGGGTTACTACAAGGACGAAAGAAAGCTTTAGAAAAATTAAACAGAACCAATTTTCATCCAGTTTTATTGATAGCCCCAAAGCAAATTCTTGCTTGGTTGAATTTTTATGATAAATACTTTGAAAGTGTTTGTAGAGAATTTGAGTTGATACCTAATGCCGAATTGGTATGTATGAGAATCTCCATGCTCTGCTCCTGACCCAGAAGGAATGATCATGACAACAATTTTTGTTACATTTATAACAATGTTAATTTCCTTGTGCAACAGGTGGTTATGATTTTTGCAATCTGGCAATCTTCAACCAGAATTAGATTATGCACAGTGGTTGCATTTGGTTGCTATTTTACATGAAAATACATATTTTTTTACCCTAGTGCATAAAGTACATATTTTTGGTATTTAGTCACTAAAACTACTTTGTTAACACGTTTTAAATTGTTCAAAAGAACAATGGTAAAAATCTGCTGATTTTGGTATGGGAGAGGTCAACGGACAAATTATTTATTTATCATTTTTTCCGTCTTGATGGGTAGATTCTAAGGATTCGAAAATCAAAAATATTATTAACACATTTGTCTGTTCATGCAAAACAGAACCTTATGGCAGTAACCCATAAGGATCTTTTTCCCGTCACCTCTTTTAAATGGCGGAATATCGAGTATCAAATTAATCAAAATAATATGCTGATTTTAGTAAAATAAACATTTTGTCACATCTATAGATGATTTAATAGATTGCACCAAATTTTATGTAAACATTCTTAATTGCAAAGCATATTTACAATAAAGGCTGATTCTCATTATACGACTAGACAAGCACACACGTCAAATACTAGCATTTAGAGTGACAAAAATACTCTTGCATGATATATGGATATTTTGGGTGTGAAAATCAAAAAGTATGTTTGTAATAAATATATCTTACCTTAGCAAAAGTAAATAGAGCTTTTTACATAAGCAATCCTATTTTACAACTTTTGTTCAGTCTATAAGCGCATATGTAGTTTTTTGTAATTATGATAGGGATAAGAAAGATTATATGATTGTATTATTATAGAATGTGTACCTCTTTACCATAAAAATAATCTTTTAGAACAACATAATAATATCATTCAAGTTTTTTATTCAAGGAAAGTCTTACAATAATATTTTTTACGCACAACTGAACCGAAAGTGCTTGTTTACATCTAGGATACCATGATCGAAACTTCAACATTACGCCCAGTGTAAAGAAAATGCCCGCTGTAAAAAAAAAGCCTGCAAAAACCGGGCGTTTTCTTTACACCAATCATAAACACATGACAATGACGGCTTTTATGTCAGCCGCCACCTTTGTTTAGTGGTGACAGTTTTTGAGTAGGTAGTTAATAATAAAAAAAGGTTATAAGGATTTATCATTTATCATAAATCAAAGTGAACAAACTACAGCAATATTTTACTTTTGATGGATGTTGAACGTACAATTAGTTAAGTTATGGAAGACAATGCTGCCAACAGAAATAGCACTGGAATTAGACTCAACACACTGAACATTAGAAGTTGAACAGAATGTTTCAATATTTCCTTGTGGATTTTCTTCTTCTGGTGTCGACTGAGGCTCAACAATTTTCAAAGTTGCAACAGATTTCTCGGTTTTCTCGCCATTCGCATTTCCAAGAATTAGCCGGGCAATCTTATTTTTCTGTTCTATTGAATCTTCCAGGTACCCCTCAGCTACGGAAGAACTTTTCCATCCCCCATGTCTTTTGAGGGATGTCATGTCAGCTCCATTATCTGCTAATAAAGTGGCAGATGTTCTTCGAAATGAGTGCCCCGTGTATTTCTCAGGATTAGGAAGTTGAAGAAATGTTGCAATTATTTTGGGAATGCCTCCAAACACGTTCTTTCCTACAGGTTGAATTGTACATACATTCTTTGTGTAGCGTAGAAAGAAACGGCGATGAGGTACATTTTTTGGACGCAGTGTGACATATTTCTTGTACAACTCCACTCCATGGATGGCATCATTATCAACAATTGTGAACACACGTTTTTTGTTTGTTTTGGTTTTCGGGATAGTCACAATAATTACAGATCCTCTATCTTCTACATCAGATATTGACATATTGGCAAGTTCTTGTCTACGGCAGGCTCCATAAATTCCAAACACAAGGGCAACCTGTCCCTCAAAACATTTTTAAACAACGCGCACATTAATTACCTACTATCATACCTTGGTCATTAAATATGTTTCATTGGGAGCTTCCGTAATAAACTTGATCACATTTTCTTTCGACAACACCATTGATTTATTTGCTTCGTGTCCTACAGTATTAATTTTCAAAAACGATGTCAATTTATGATAGCTACTAATGTCAACATTTTTTTTGACCAATAACGTCCTTTTAACCATCGAATACTTGGCCCAAAGAGAACTAGACTGATATTTTTTAGACTAAAAAATTAAAAATAAGGAACATATTTCATTAAAATATTACTAATAACATACCTTCTCGCTAAAATATGCAAGTAAGACGGTTTCATTAACAACATTTACTTTTTTCTCGCGCATCCATGATTCTAACGCATCATACTCAGTTTCATAACGTTCTCTGGATTTAGAAGGGAGTAAGCCAGCTAGAGCTTCTTCGGCTGCTTGTTCAATTTCTGGTGAAATACCCGCAGACGCAGACGCTTCAACACAATTTTCCATTTTTGCCAATTTCACAGAACGCCAATTTTCGCTTTGAGAGTTGTTTTGTTTACACATCAACACATGGCAACCACCGCATTATTGTTAGCAGCCACCTTCGTTTTGTGGTGACAAAATTGTGAATAAAAATGTTTGAATAAAAATTTGTTTCGGTTGTGCGTAAAATGTTGTACGTACCTCTGGCCGTAAGTAGATTACGCCCTTAGCCAAATAAAGGCCCTCCTTCGTCGGGCCTCAAACTTTGGCTGCGGGCGTAATCTTACACTTACGGCCTTCTATACGTAAATAACTATTATAACATGAAAAATAGTAAATCCAACCAGAATCACTGCCACTGCTTGTTACATCACTAACGTCTGCATTTGTAGTACTACTGTTCAGAAAATATATACATTACCAACATGTCGAACACTACTCGAGAAAAGGGTTTTCTTATTTTTCTGTTTTCTTTCTATGGGCTGTTATGATGAGGTCAGGCGATATTAATATCATATTCATTATATCCATATTTGTATTGATTCTTGACGTTTTTCTGAAATGAAATACTAGTTGTATGTGTTTCTAGTCTTTGTGTGATGAATTTCTAAAATATCTTCAGGGATACCTACCATAACCTACTGGCAAAGGCAGAGACTTTATTATGTCACTGTCATGTATAAGTATTTTATGGACAGTGGCACTGATTTTATAACTAATCGTCCATATAATTCTATAGGCAGTCTAGCGGTTTCTAAACAATATCTCCAAAACTCTTCAAACTTGTTGTAATGTGCGCTTGACAGAAGACTAAGAATGTCAGAAAATCTTTCGATCAGATTAAAATCTAATCTGGCAATTTCAGCAATTTTATCAGGATTGTCAAAAAAATTTTCTGCTCGTATTGCTATCATTGCATCACCACATTCTTGTTTTGATTGATCAACTAAAAGTCTCGTTTCAATATAAAATTTTTGAGTTATAATTTTCTTTTTCTGTTGTTAAGTACTTCTTTAGTTTTTAATCCTCTTGCTTGCCACTGTTTCATATCAAGTTTCTAAGAAATATATAATAAAAATAGGGATCTTTATCGTGCCAAACATCGCATTGTCACAGGGCCTTTCTATCCGAAAAGAAGGCATGCTTTGAATTTTCTCCGCTCGGCCGGGGATCGAACCTCCAACCCTTGGATTATGAAGCAAACATACAAACCACCAATGCACCTAAACTGGCTAAAATAACGTTTAAATCTCCATACTACCTAAATCTACCATTACTCTTTTTGCTACATTTCTACCTTACAATAATTTAAATACTTTACTATACTTTTCAAATGTTTTATAAAGTCTGAAATGGTGCTACTAACATTAAATTTGTCAAATTACACATAGGAGAAGACAACTTAAAAAACTTTTATTTTTTCTTAGCACTAATTGCATTAAAAAGAATTCTTTTCGAGTAACGCTAATCTATGTAGTAGTCGAATTGCACCGATGGTGTCGGTGCCGCTACCTGAAAACAGTTCTGTAAAATAAAGGGGTTAATTGGGATAGCCAAAATTTTAGTATAATTACTTAGAAGGCTGAAACTAGCACTTTAACTATCTTGGTGGTACTGGGTGGAACTTGTTTTATAAGACTCCGTAAAGTCCGAAATTTACCAAAATACAATGATAAAATTTACTTTCTGAAATTTTGTACATAATAAATATAAACAAATGAATAATAATAATAATAACTGCTACAACCCATAACCTGGAAACCAGGCCCCAGAAGCTATAAGCTTGTGCGGGAGGGGGATAATATTATCATAACATCTTATAAAATAAGAGCACATATCTGAAGGTGCAAAGTCCATGACAATAAAATAACACCAACTAATTGAAAACACGAAAACAACACAGAACTTTTTGCAAATTATCTGACTCATAAAGATTGCAACAAGTATGCATTATAATTCAGTCGCGTCTTTTGGTTTTATTATTAAGACTAGAGACTAGATTACTGTTAAGATTAGAGAATGTTTTTTGTGTTAGACTGTGTTATACAACGCAAGTCGAAAATTCAATTTTGTCCTGCTAAATTGGAAGAATTGGCGTGTGTGCGGCAGCAGGCAACCACCAGCCACGGGACCGACAAAACATTGTATTGTGCATTTTTATGAAGGTATTCACATCAATCATCACCGACACGGACCGTCGCCAACAGTTGTCGGTCACCATTGTTTGTGAGAAAATCTTGCAGGTTGGTGTTGGTACGTTCCTGAAAAAAACAGTTAGTGTGAACAGTCGGTCGCTGTGAACTGTGTTGTTGACCATAACATACAAATTTTCTGTAATCAGTGTTTGTTTTTTACATTCTACAATGAACGATGAAAAAAAAATCTTAATAATCTGTGGGCCTGTGGCTTAGGAAATACTATTAATTAACTCAAGAGTGTTAAGCATTTTAATTTTTGTTAATCCCTTTTTAAATTAACTTTATAAAAGGAACAGAATGACATTTTATCAAAATTATCTTTTTAATGACAAAATTATACATAATAAAAATAGGTTACTAAGGTATTGGGTGTCAGTTCCGTGAGAACTGTAGCACAATAAATGGAATCTATACAATGAGACAAATAGCAGAAAAATGTAGAGGAAACCAACTAACAATGCATAACCTATTTATTGACTTTAAAAAAGCATTCGATAAGGTGAAAAGGTCAAAAGTTATTGAAACCTTATATGAGCTGCACGTTCCTCAAAAAGTAATTAATTTGGTCATACTAACATTGCAAGAAAACGTAGTAAAGATTCAAGCCCCAGTAGGCCAGACTAATGAAATAAGGGTCACAGAAGGGCTGAGACAGGGAGATGCATTATCACCACTGTTGTTCAATATAACACTAGAGGGGATAATGAGGAAAGTTATGATGAAAACAACAAGCACAGTTATTACAAAAATGATCCAAATAACAGCATTTGCAGATGATATTGTCATTACAAGTAGAAGCCTAGAAGCATTACAAAGAGGTGTTTACCAAACTAGAAAATGCAGCTAAAGGCCCAACAATCAATGAAAATAAAACTAAATACATGGTATTTAGAGAGGATAATAATCAAAGTACAAAAAAAATAATACCATATCAATACTGAACTACAAATTTGAGAGAGTTGTTAATTTTAACTATCTTGGATCTTATCTAACAATAAATGGCAGTATGAAAACAGAAATCAAGAACAAAGCCAACGCAGGATTAAAAACATACCATGCATACAAACACATACTCAAAAACACACACTTAAAAACAAAAACTAAATTAAAAATATACAACACAATGATAAGACCAACCATGACATATGCAGCAGAAACCTGGCGCTTAAGTAAGAAAGCAGAAGAACATCTGAGAATAATGGAAAGAAAAATATTAAGAGGCATACTGGGACCAAGAAAAGTAGGAGATCAATATAGACAGCTGATGAACCATGAATTAACAACAATAATGGGCGACACAGACATTGTAAACTACGTAAAAGCTCAAAGACTTAAATGGTGGGGTCATATACAACGCATGGAAGAGAACAACTCAACTAAAAAAATCACAAACTGGACACCAATGTGAAAGAAGAAGAGGGGAAGACCTATAATGTCAGATGGATAGACAATATAGAAGAAGACCTGCGAATCATGAAGATAAAAAAATTGAATGAAGTAGTAAAAAACAGGAAGGAATGGTACATCATATGTAGGAAAGCATTACACCACCCACAACTATAAACAGCAATAACAATAAAACCAAGAAGGCTAGGGACCGACGCCCTCCAACCTAAATACAGTCTTGAAAGCTAAAAGAAGCAGACCATATCCTCAAGAGAGGACAAAAAGAAAGTCAACCAAATAAGAAGAAGAAGGTATTGGGCGCAGCATAGAAAACTATAGTAACAATACAATCATAATAGTTATTAAGATAATGGACGCAACAAACGCATAGTTATTAGTTTTGGAGGGGAGTGTTGGGTCACTTGCCATCGACTAGCATTGGCAAAACAGGGCTACCAGTTTAAATGATTTCTGAACATATTCACTGAACAAATTCCTGTTTTGAAAGAGCAATCGTGCAAAAGAGCTTTAACAGTGCTTCCATTGTTTTTGAGATTTTCTTTTTATGTTTTCTTTAACGTAATTAATGTAGAATTTTTTCTCGACTTTAAAGTAACGCTTCCCTCATGCCTTTAATCAAAAATTGTGTGGTATGTGATAAACCTTTTAATCAAGAAAAGGAAATAAATTGCAATAAATGTGATTTACTTTTCCATACAACTTGTTCGGGTTTATCAAGAAGCGATATTCAAATCTACATGTCAGATGAGAAAAGCAAGATTGTTTTTTACTGTGAAAATTGCTCAAATGAAAGAAAATTCTTAAATGAATTAAGAGATCTAGTTACCAAGTTATCCTCAGAAGTGGAGCAATTAAAAGGACAAATTAAAAAATTTTAAAAGGTATCATTAAATTCAAACGAACAGCCAGAGTATATGAAACGTAACAATTGCAGAATTTAATGAGAGAAAAATGCGAGCATCAAATGTTATTTTGTATAATGTTGAAGAGTCTTCATCTCTTTCCCGTGATGTTCATGTATCACACGATCTAAAACACACCTCTGAATTTGTGAAATCATTAGCTGATGTTGATACAAGCTCTTTGCAAGTTTTTAGACTTGGTTCAACTGATAAAGAAAAAACCAGACTGTTAAAAGTGGTACTGAATTCGGAAGCAGATGCCCTGAAGATATTGAAAAATAAGCATATCATAACTAATTCTAAAATTAAAGTGGCATCAGATCAAACTATTATGCAACAAAAATACCTAGAGAACTTAGGGAAACTTTGGCTAATAGATTAGAATCTGGAGAGTCTAATTTAACCATCAAGTATATCCATGGTATCCCTAAAATCTTTTCAGTCATTAAACAAAAGGAAGTAAGAGTTAAGTAAAAATTCAAAAATAGGGTAGAGTAAAAAGTGCTAACGCATCTAATATCAGTGTGAGTCTCACAAAGCAAACTATGTCTCTATATTACCAAAATGTCCAAGGCTTGAACACTAAAATAGAAAAATTGTACTTACGTTTTTCTGTCTGTAATTATGATGTATTAGTTTTAACTGAAACATGGTTGCAAGATAATGTATTAAACAGCAAATTTTGTAACAATAACTTTCTTATTTTTAGGAGAGATAGAGATAACACATCGTTCAATAAGTCCCGGGACTAACTAAGAAAAAAACATTTTTTTCGAAAAACTTACTTTTATTCATCAACATAATTTCCTTCAAGGGCTATACAGTCATTCCACCGCTTTTCTAACTTTTCAATACCGTGCTTGTAAAACGATTTGTCCTTGTCCTCAAAATGAGCCTCAGTTGCAGCGATGACTTCCTCATTCGAGCCAAATCTTTTTCCTTGCAGCATTTTTTTAGATCAGCAAACAGCCAGTAGTCGCTCGGAGCCAGATCTGGAGAGTATGGTGGGTGGGGAAGCAGATCGAAGCCCAACTCGTTTAATTTGGCCATTGTTTTGACTGACTTGTGGCACGGTGCATTGTCTTGATGAAAAATGATTTTTTTCTTCTTTATGTGCGGTCGTTTTTTTGCGATTTCGTCCTTCAAACGCACCTGTAACTCAATGTAGTAGTCGCTATTGATGGATTTTCCCTGTTGAAGGTAGTCGATGTAAATTACACCTTGCGCATCCCAAAAAACTGACGCCATGACTTTGCCAGCTGACTGTTGCGTTTTTGGACGCTTCGGACGGCTTTCACTGGTTGCATGCCACTCAGATGACTGCCGCTTCGACTCTGGAGTGAAATTGTGGATCCATGTTTTGTCCATTGTCACTTACCTACGCAAGAATTCCTGTTTATTGCGAGTAAGCAGTGACAAACAGCTCGTTGAATCGTCGACTCGTTGTTGCTTTTGTTCCATTGTGAGGAAACGCGGCACCCATTTGGAACAGACTTTTTTCATGCCCAACTTTTCTTATAAAATCGTCCACGCACTTCCAGTTGATATGTTCACCATCTCAGCAATCTCACGAACTTTAATTTTGCGGTTATCCATCACGATTTTTAAAACTTGTTTCACATTTTCTGGGGTAACTGCTTCATTTGCCTAGCCGAGCGTTCAGCATCATTTGTATGCGTGCGACCGCGCTTAAAATCAGCATACCACCGGAAAATGGTTGTTTTCGACGAGGCAGAGTGCGGATAACGTTTTTTAATCCATTGCTGAGCTTGCACGGTATTCTTTGCCATTAAAAAGCAATGTTTTATCAATACACGAAATTCGTTTTTGTCCATTTTTTCTACAAATGCAAAAGTAGTGTCAGTTTCACCACGGTAACTTTGCTGTTTATGATCCGATTGACGTGAAAATCAGACACGTGTCATTTGAAGGTTAGATCTTTCGGAAAACGAAGTCGAGTTGATATTACTAACGCCATCTGTGGGTTAGTCCCGGGACTTATTGAACGATGTGTTATTGTAACACTAACAAGAAGACTGGTGGTGGGGTATTGATTGCTATCAGGAATGTTTATTAAGTGACTGAAATTCCATTATCTATTAATTTTTTGCAAATTGCTTTGTGTCAGCTTTAGCAGTACAAGCACATTATATAGTCTTGCAGATTACATTTCCAGTGCATCACTTGCTGATTATAAGAACCTCTTTGATTATATTTCTGAATTACCATTTATTATGGCTCAGAAAACTATAATCGTTGGAGATTTAAACTGTACGGACTATGTAAGGTATCATTTTAATAATGCTGAACACAATTCTGAACATTTAAGTAACAAGACTAAAAGTCTAATTAATTTTATTGACTATCTATGATTTACTCAGTCAAACTCAGTGCTTAACGACAATCAGTGTCTTTTACATTTGGTACTGAGTAATATACATGTTCAGGTACATCAGGATTATGATCCCTTGGTGCCGACAAATTTCATCACCCACCTTTGAACTGTGATATATATATATATATATATATATATATATATATATATATATATATATATATATATTAGGGTGTATCGAAAAAATTTTTTTTCGCCGGCTTAGCAAGAAAATAATAGTTTTTGATGAAAAACAAGCCTTCATGATAATAATTCGTAATTTAAATTATGTTTAGGGGTGCCACCAGTGGCTCAAAAACCCCATTTTTTGACTGTTTTTGTGGTTAGCCTCTTCCAACTTCTACCAGTTCAATCAGATAAACACTGATTTTGGATATTTTGTGCCTAGATCACTACTCTATAATTCCACAATACAAACCACTTAATACTATTATTCCCTAGTATGAAAAAAATCCCCTAAAAGTTACTATTTTTGCGATTTTCTGATATTCTTTAGCTAACTTTTGTTAATTCCATCACATAACAATGCACATTGGAGGTTTTGTGCTAAAACGAATACCCTATAATCCCACAATACAAAAAGCTTAATACTGTTACTTCCTAGTGAGAAAAAAATCCCCTAAAAGTCACTATCTTAGCGATTTTCTGATATTCTTTAGCTAAACTTCTGTTAATTCCATCACATAACAATGCGCGTTGGAGGTTTTGTGCTAAGACGAATACCCTATAATCCCACAATACAAAAAACTTAATACTGTTACTCCCTAGTGAGAAAAAAATCCCCTAAAAGTCACTATTTTAGCGATTTTCTGATATTCTTTAGCTAACTTCTGTTAATTCCATCACATAACAATGCGCGTTGGATATTTTGTGCTAAGACGAATACCCTATAATCCCACAATACAAAAAACTTTATACTGTTTCTCCCTAGTGAGAAAGAAATTACCTAAAAGTCACTATTTTAGAGATTTTCTGATATTTTTTATCTAACTTCTACCAATTCCAACAGATAACCATGTGCGTTGGAGATTTAGTACAAAGACCAATACTCTACTTTCCAATATACAAATAACGTAATACAGTTATTTTAATTACAATAAACTTAATTATCTGGGAATACAATCCGAGCGCGGACTTAGATTCAACTAAAGGGGTCAAGTGTTGTATGGAATTCTATTAGTCAAAAAACACTTTGTAATAAAGATCCAATCTGGAAGCATCTAAAATATACTAATAGGACAATTGGAAAATACTTGTCCGTGTAGAAATAACAATATTTAGAACTGAAAGAAGGTCTAAAATCTTGCACTTCTTTCTTTAGTTTAGTTTTTTGTTACAACGCAAACGTAGTCTTTTGTTTTGAAGTCAAAATGGCGACTATTGCTACTTTCTCTCTCTAAAGGGACACTACCTTGCGTTAGAGTGACTACATCTAGTCACCTAAGCGCTGGCCGATCAGAGTACCGCAAAACGCCTCCTTATTGGAACAAAACAAGAGGAAATTGTTCGTTATTTTTACCTGCATAGAATTTATTCAAATCTACGTTTAGCTTAATAGGTTTTTTCTTATTCTGAAGGTTCAAACTTCTAACAAGTCAAATACGTAAAATGTAGTTTTAGTTTGCTCATTATTAAAGATTCACTGACTCTTCCCCAATATGACGGCGGTTTGCGGTATTCTGATCGACCAGTGCGGCCTAGGTGACTAGATATAGTGACTCTACCTGGCTTTATAACCCCTCTATTTTAAACAGTAGCGACATCGTGGAGCAAAACTGACAAACTTTAATAAAGAAAAAAATACTACGTGCCATGGTGTTCAATAAAATTCAATAAAAAATTGTTCAAAAATTGCAATTACAGAAGTATATATCAGATTAATATGGTCGGTTTTACAGAACATGAATGTGAAAATCGTAAATATTTTTGTGCATGATTATTGTTAAACGTAAGATTTGTTGTAAGACGGAATGCCAAATTTGGTAACATTCAATGTCGCTAACATTGTTCTGATACTTTTGCTCAAGCGGTGAGATCAATCGTTGTCGCTACTATTTGAAAATAAAGGGAAGAAAATAAAATATACCTTTATAGCCCATTTATCTTCAAATAGTAGCGACAACGATTGATTTCGCGGCTGGAGCAAAAGCACCAGAACGATGTTGGCGACATTGATTGTAACCAGATTTGACATTCCGTCTTACAATAAACCTTACATTAAATAATAGTCATGCACAAAAATATTCACAATTTAACTTGATTAATTTGATAATGCCCATTCATGTTATGTAAAAACGACCACATCAATATTATATAAATTTAATCCTGTTAAGACAGAAACTGATTTACGTGAAATCGACGCAAACAGTTTAAGCAAAGATCAACAATATTTATTAGAGATCAGCAGAGCAGTAATAAGTGGTACTTACCCAAACGCTTTATTAAATAAAAATCCGGGACCCATTTCGCATTCAAGATGGCTCACGACAGCTAACCGTATTTTGTGATTATACATAGGGTCTTCAAAGCCCTGCAAGAAATTACAAAATATGGTTAATCTTATTATTAAAGTCTACGTTCCAGTGTGGTTCTCTATAAAAAAAGAACCTAAATGTTTTAGTGGTTCGCATCACTTATGGAAAACCATTTCTCTTTCTCGATGCCTTGAAGAAGATGTGAAAAAGGTTATTGATCCTGTGATACAAAGAAATGGGTATTTCCCACATCCAGAAAATTTATTATTAGCAATGATGGTTGATGATCGACTAGAAGTCCGAATTGATGCAATGCAGAAATTATTACAGTGCAGACAATCAAATAATCCTGAATTGCGTATTTTCCAAATACCGGAAATAAATCTTAATGCTCAAGACTACACGGATTTAATAGAATGGGATCAAATAGCGGAACCACCTTTAACTAAAGATATACCCGATGATTTAATAACTAAAATGATCATGAACAAAACATGTGATTTAAAGGAATACCTTAATTATCCATGTCATACACAAGCGGTAGAAAGACATGTCAAAATGGTGACCGAAGCGTCAAAATCTGTTTGCGGTTATGAGGCAAGACATACTCGTATACTTCGTATACTTCAATCACGTGCTATTATTCCTGTTTTTGAAACAAAGAAAGACTACGTTTGCGTTGTAAAAAAAACTAAATTAAAGAAAGAAGTGCAAGATTTTAGACGTTCTTTGTGTTCTAAATATTGTTGTTTCTACACGGACAAGTATTTTCCAATTGAATCGGTCAATGCAGAAACTGAATATGTCCACTTTTTGTGTAAATTGAGTTATACATGATTTCACCATAATTCAAGGGTGCCCGATCGAATGGTGCAAAAATATAACATGTCCTGCTTTTCTATAATGTAGAAAAGCGATGGTATAGTACAGAAACTGAAGAAACATGGGATGTGTTCAATCTCTGTAGCGGTATGTCTTATATATCTAGGATGCGCTGAAGTAAAAACAGCTTAGCTGATATCGAATGAAGCCATGGTCGCGTCGTTTTGACATATGCAAGTGATATTTGGTTGAGGGAAGTCTCTATGAAAAATTTCTAAGTCAACTAGTAACAGTGTTTACGAAGAAGAAAGTAAAACTGAACAACCTAGGAAACAGTTGAAGGTATTTCCCACTGACTCCACAACCTCTTCAAAACTGAAAGATTTATGAAATACATTCAGAAAGAATTTGACGAATTTTACCAGCAATTTTATCCTAACATGGCCTATGAAAGAGAAAGAGGAAGACAGCGCAGTGAAAGCAGACAATGTTTAAAAATATTTTTATTTGTATTTAGGATTTTCAGATTTCTTTTGTTAATATTAAGTTCAGTTGTTGTTTTGTCACAAACAGTGGTGGTCTTAGGCCTCTCGGGAAGAGTCGTTCAGAGCGCCCTTATTAACTTTAAAAAGTAACTGTTATTGAAGGATTTTAATGATTTTACCAACTTCGGCGCCCCAAACAGCCTAGCGCCCTCGTGCTGCGCCCGACCTCGCACCCCCTCAAAGGTCGGCACTGGCCACAAAATAGTTTCTTGCATATTCTTTGCAATCAACGCAGAAACTGAACATGTCCACGTCTTATATGAATTTTTTTCTCTTAGAATACAAAACTTTAAGTAAATTGACCCATGTGATCTTACCTAATAGATACCCTTCTTTCATATCCCAAAAATTCACGTAAGTCCATAAAAGCAACATTGAGTAATTCAGTTTTTCTTGTTTTTCTCCAAACAAGTTTTTTGACTAATAGAATTCCATACAACACTTGACCCCTTTAGTTGAATCTAAGTCCGCGCTCGGATTGTATTCCCAGATAATTAAGTTTATTGTAATTAAAATAACTGTATTATGTTAATTGTATTTTGGAAAGTAGAGTATTGGTCTCTGTACTAAATCTTCAACGCACATGGTTATCTGTTGGAATTGGTAGAAGTTAGATAAAAAATATCAGAAAATCGCTAAAATAGTGACTTTGGGTGATTTTTTTCTCACTAGGGAGTAACAGTATTAAGTTTTTTGTATTGTGGTATTATAGGGTATAGGTCTTAGCACAAAACCTCCAACGCGCATTGTTATGTGATGGAATTAACAGAATTTAGCTAAAGAATATCAGAAAATCGCTAAAATAGTGACTTTTAGGGGATTTTTTTCTCACTAGGGAGTAGCAGTATTAAGTTTTTTGTATTGTGGTATTATAGGGTATAGGTCTTAGCATAAAACCTCCAACGCGCATTGTTATGTGATTGAATTAACAGAATTTAGCTAAAGAATATCAGAAAATCGCTAAAATAGTGACTTTTAGGGGATTTTTTTCTCACTAGGGAGTAGCAGTATTAAGTTTTTTGTATTGTGGTATTATAGGGTATAGGTCTTAGCACAAAACCTCCAACGCGCATTGTTATGTGATGGAATTAACAGAATTTAGCTAAAGAATATCAGAAAATCGCTAAAATAGTGACTTTTAGGGGATTTTCTTCTCACTAGGGAGTAGCAGTATTAAGTTTTTTGTATTGTGGTATTATAGGGTATAAGTCTTAGCACGAAACCTCCAACGCGCATTGTTATGTGATGGAATTAACAGAAGTTTAGCTAAAGAATATCAGAAAATCGCTAAAATAGTGACTTTTAGGGGATTTTTTTCTCACTAGGGAGTAGCAGTATTAAGTTTTTTGTATTGTGGTATTATAGGGTATAAGTCTTAGCACAAAACCTCCAACGCGAATTGTTATGTGATGGAATTAACAGAAGTTAGCTAAAGAATATCAGAAAATCGCAAAAATAGTAACTTTTAGGGGATTTTTTTCTTACTAGGGAATAATAGTATTAAGTGGTTTGTATTGTGGAATTATGGAGTAGTGGTCTGGGCACAAAATATCCAAGATCAGTGTTTATCTGATTGAATTGGTAGAAGTTGGAAGAGGCTAACCACAAAAACAGTCAAAAATGGGGTTTTTGAGCCACTGGTGGCACCCCTAAACATAATTTAATTTACGAATTATTATCATGAAGGCTTGTTTTTCATCAAAAACTATCATTTTTTTGCTAAGCCGGCGAAAAAGAAATTTTTCGATACACCCTAATATATATATATATATATTATTGCAGAAAAAAACAAATCTTGTCTTTTTACAATTGAAACTATATATAATTTTAGTAAAGGCAGTTATTTACATCTTTATAATTAATCTACCCAATCTACTTGCGATAATTTATTATACTGTGAGTCAGTTGATGCTATGGTGTCTGAGTTTTATGCAAAGATGTTTAGCATTGTGGACCTTTGCGTTCCTAAAGTAAAGAAACGTAAATACAACAACAAATATCGGTTATGGTATAATAATGAAATAAAACAACCTACGATTAAAAAATAAGTACCATAAGCTTTATAAGATTACCAGTCTACAAGTCTACTAAAACCTTTTTTCTCAAATCACAATTTAAAGTTTTAGTTAGACTAGCTTAGACAGACTATATTACTTCTATTGAAACAAACATCAAGTCCGAGCCTAATAATTTCTAGAACTATGTAAAATCTAAGCAAGATTTTGTGTCTATGCCTTTACTTATGATTGATTGGCAAGGCTCTTCTCTAAATACTGGAAAGGATATTGCAGAAGCTTTTGCAACTTTTTTTGAAAGTACTTTTGTAGTTGACAACTCAGTTTATATGCAGCAAAATGGCACGCTAATCTTAATACAAATATAAATAATATTTCTCTACAATTTATAGATGAAGGCAAAATACTTAAGTCAATTAAAAGGATAAAAAACACTAAATCGTGTGATTTAGACAATATACCAACTTATATAATTAAAGCTGTGCTGAATTTTTGACCAAACCGCTGCAATTAATATTTAATAGTTGTTTAAAACAATGTCAATTTCCCGAAGAGTGGAAATGCGCCAAAATAGTGCCAATCTTTAAAAAGGGCAACAAGAATGACATTCAAAATTATAGACCCATTTCGATTTTAAGCAATTTTTCAAAGATTTTTGAATTGGTTATTCATAATGCTCTAAGAAACATAATTAATAACTCTTTGTCAATCGATCAGCATGGCTTTATATCGAAATAGTCAACAGCAACTAACTTAACTGTCTTTACTCAATATGTGTCAAACACCTTGCATAATCAGCTTCAAGTTGACGTTATTTATACCGATTTTCGCAAGGCCTTTGATACAATTAACTATAATTGCTTGTTATCTAAACTTTCTTACTTCATATCTCAATAACAGAAGTCACTTCGTTTATTGTTGTGATTTTTATTCAAATGAATATTATGCCACTTCAGGTGTTCCTCAGGGGAGCATATTGGGCCTCATATTATTTACTATCTTTATCAATGACGTAGAGGTTGTTCGGCCATCTTGTAAATTGCTTTTTGCTGACGATTTTAAATTATTTCGTACAGTTGCTACAAATAATGATTGTAATCAATTACAGAATGATTTGAACAGAGTCTATAACTAATCCATTCAAAATAAATTATTTTTCAATATTGATAAATGCGTAGTTATGACATACAGTACCAAAACAACTTCTATCTACCATAACTACGAAATGAATTTTGAACCTCTAACATTGGGCAATAGCATAAAAGATTTGGGAATTGTTTTTACACCATCACTTAATTTCAACTTACATACAGAAACTATTACGAGGGCGACACTGAAAATTCTTAGAAAATCAAACAAGGATTAGTTTAAAAAAAATGATTTTATTGTTTTTCAAAATATTCCCCTTTAACATACATTTTTGCGTTCAATGAAACCAGTCCTTAAAGCAATGATGCCACTCTTCCTGAGACACTTCAGAAACCAGGTTTTTGTAATATTCCACTGCTTCATCTGCTGACGAAAAAGTGATTACACGCATTTCATCTTTAATTTTAGGAAACAAAAAGAAATCGCAAGATGCTAGGTCAGGGCTATACGGTGGAGGGTCCATGGTGCTGACTTTTAGGGCAGCCAAATACTCAGTTGTTACTTTTGCTTTATGCGACGATGCGTTGTCATGATATAAGATTATTATTCCTTTCGGGCGTTTTTCACGAACTTTTTCAACGATTTGTGGTAAACAGACATTTGTGTACCAATTGGCAGTGACGGTACGTCTGTCTTCTAATGCTATAGTAGCAATATAACCCATTTTAGAAAAAAAAACTAGCAATCATCTTCTTACCAGCACTGCGAATTCTTCGAACTTTTGTAGGCTTAGGTTCGGTTCGAAAGACCCATTGAGCCGATTGACTTTTCTTTTGAGGATCATAACAATAAATCCAAGATTCGTCACCAGTGATGATATTCCAAACCAAATTTGAAGCGCCGCCTTGGAATTTTTCCAGAGTTTTTCTGCACCATTCAATGCGTTGTTCTTTTTGATCGGGAGTTAGTTTATGTGGAATCCATCGACAACAAAGTTTTCTCACTTCTAACTGTTGATGTAAAATGTTTTGTATTTGACTCATACCAATGCCCAATGTCGCCCGAATAAATTCAAAGATCTTCCTCAAGCATTGATCGAACAGCGGCAATATTTTCATTAGTAACAGCAGTTCTTGGGCGTCCTTCACGAAATTCATCACTAAGAAAAAACCGGTCTCTTTTGAATTCGCTGTACCAATTATAAATTGTTGCCTTAGACGGGGCTTCTTCGCCAAATGCACTTCTAAGCCGATCTTCACATTGTTTAGGCATTAATGACGATTTAAAATTGTAGAAAATCATAGCCCGGAAATGTTCTCTAGTCAAATTCATTTTTGGGTGAACACACAATCTTTAAATTATGATAATTAAAAAACTATCAGAGCAAATCGAACAAACCAAACGGCAATCAGCTC
Organism: Agrypnus murinus; assembly: GCA_929113105.1. NCBI lineage: Eukaryota > Metazoa > Arthropoda > Insecta > Coleoptera > Elateridae > Agrypnus > Agrypnus murinus. Next base: position 137,842,194 of record OV816025.1, on the reverse strand, counting down.
GCAAAACATTAAAAAGTAGCTGTCAACTAAAAACAAATTTCATTCGTTTTTAGAAACATGGCATTCTAGATATTATCAGTGGTCCCCTCGTATAAATTCAGCATCCAAGCAATTAGGCTTTTTAATTCGCAATACCCAAAATTTTTATAATATTATTCATTTTGTACCAAACATTTGTTCAGTCAAAACTTGAATATGCCGTAGTTATATGAAATCCTCTATATCTAACTTATTCTTTAAAGCTTGAAAGAGTACAAAAAAAGTTCCTAAAATATTGTTGCTATCGCATAAATGGCTTTGTTCAAGGTTATTATTTCGATTTGCTAAATTAGTTTCAACTGCCTTCATTAGACAACAGACGAATATACGAGGGTGGTTTGATAAGTCAGTGACTTATGAACAGTGATTTTGAATAAAAGCTATTTATTTTGGCAAATAAACGTTTTATTTCTCAACATAGTCTCCTTTTAGCTCGATACATTTAGTACAGCGTTTTTCCAATTTTTTTATTCCTTCCAAATAATAGGTTTTCTCAAGATCCTCAAAATAGTCGTTTGTTCAGGTCATCACTGAACCTCTTCATTCGACCCAAATCTCTTACCGCCCAGCCATTTCTTCAGGTTTGGAAACAGGAAATAGTCACAGGGGGCTAAATCTGGAGAATATGCTGGATGGGGTAGCAGTTCGTATCCCAATTTATGGATTTTTGCCATTGTGACTACACCCGTGTGTGCACCCGTGCATTGTCTTGATGTAACAGCACTTTTTCTTCGCCAAATGCGGTCGTTTCTATTTCAAATCAATATTGAATCTGTCCAAAAGCTCTGAATAATATTCGACGGTGATCGTTTTACCCTTTTCAAGGTAATCGATGTGAATGACACCGTGTGCATCACAAGAAAAACTGTGGCCGTGACCTTGTTGGCCGATAGACTCACCTTTGCCTTCTTTGGTGCACGTTCACCCGGAGAAACGCACTGTCTTGATTGTCCCTTGGACTCTGGTGTAGTGTGATGGATCCATGTTTTGTCTATGGTAACGTAACGCCGCAAAAACTCGTTCGGATTGCGGCTGAAAATCGCCAAACACTCCTTTGAAGTGGTCAAACGGTTGCGCTTATGGTCGAGTGTGAGCAATCGCGGCACCCATCGCGCGGATAGCTTTTTCATGTAAAATATGATGTACCCGCTCAGTTGAGATGCCTACAGCCTCAGCACCTCACGCACTTTCATTCTCCGATCGTCCAATATCATTCCATGGATTTTATCGACGATTTCTGGCGTGACGACCTCTTTTGGGCGACCTGACCGTTCCGCGTCACTTGTGCTGGTACGACCACAATGGAACTCAGTAAACCACTTCTTAACCATTGAAATTGGTGATGCAGAGTCCACATAGTATTTATCAAGCCTTTCCTTCGTTTCGGTGATGGTTTTTTTTACGCAAAAAATAATGCTTAATCAGCACACGAAATTCACTTTTTTCCATTTTCGTTAAAATTCACGAGGTTGTTTGCTTTCAATGGCTGTCAAACACAAACTAAATGGCGCAGCCTTCTCAAAAATTTACAGTAGTCTATTCATAGATGGCAGTTGACTGGAGCAGTGTTGCATTTAAAGTTACTGCGCGGGAAATTCAAAAAGTCACTGACTTATCAAACCACCCTCGTATCACATGCTAGTATTTTTATTCAAAAGTGTTAACAGTATCAATGATTGCCCTACTTTGCTTGCTTTAATCGACTTTAAAATTCCAGATACTAGAACAAGGCATACAGTTACGTCGTTTCCAATTATTTCTAGGACTAATCGTCATTTGGCATCTCCAGTAAATGCAATGTGTAGAACATTTGATAATGTAAAGTCCAATGTTGAATTATTTGGTATAACGTTCACGCAGTTCAAAAATTCACTTGATAAACATCTCTCCCTTAATGCTTAAGGCATTGTGTTAACTATACTATTTTTTTTATATTGATTTTTTTTTCTCTGTAATTGGGTTTGTACCTGTTATTATTATTAAAAGATGTGTTAGATCAGCTCATCATCTGCTTTAGTTAGTTCAGATACGGTTCACAAATTTCACATAAAGGGAGTTTAATCACAGCGCAATATAGATTGTTGTCCATTTTGTAAAACTTATTGTTGTCACTCTGATGGAATAATTCAGCTAGATTAATAAAATGCATAATCTAAATAAAAAAGTAGAAAATACAATAATTCTTCATAATCTTATTTCAACACCTTCTGTATCAGAGAAAGAGCAAAGGAGATTCCTCCTAATGTCAGTATCCTTTTTTAATTTATAAACAAAGAATAAAGTAAATATAATTAAACTGTAGGCATATGACGAGCAAACAATATTTGAAGGCACTAAAGTTCGTATTAATTTAACCTTAGAAATGTCTGATATAAATACTGCTTATGTACGACACTGTCCCAATGCCTTTGGGATTGCTTTTACACATAAAAGTGGATATAAAGTATGTTATTCTGGTGATACTATGCCTTCTGAAAACCTAATTAATGCAGGTATGTAATTTATTTCCATCTTAATAATAAACCATATGATTATATTTCTAATAATTTTTAATATTTAGGTCAGAATTGTGATTTACTTATACACGAAGCAACAATGGAAGATGAATTAGAACAAGAAGCAATCACAAAGATGCATTCCACAACTTCGCAAGCTATTGAAGTTGGACGAAATATGAACGCTAGACATATCTTATTAACCCATTTCAGTCAGCGTTATGCTAAGATACCTAGATTTAATGATAATTTTGGTGATAATGTAGGAATTGCTTTTGATAATATGCAGGTATATTCTTGTTCTTCGTACAGCTAAGCATGAATTCCTTATTTATCTTTTATGTATTTTCAGATACATCTCGATGAACTTCCTTTAGTTCCTTTGTTATATCCAGCTTTAAAATTAATGTTTGCTGAGCACTATGAAGAATTAGAAACAAAAGCTGTAAAAAGACAATTAAGAATGGATAAAGAATTGAATAGTAGTGAATCTCTTATAGAGGAACCAAAGAACAGTATTTTTTCTCCACTGACAAGTGGTTACCATTCACCAATAAGTACTAAACGTTCAATGTCACCACCTAACAGTAAAGCCTCGATGTCACAGCCCACTAGTAATAAAAATTTAACAAATTGTAATAGGTCAAGACTTTCTAGTCGAAGTTCATCTTCTCCTCCTTATAAAAGATAGATAGGAAATAGTTGTTATGGCAGAATTAATAAAATATTTAATATATTATTGTTAATTTCATATTTTAAAAATAAATTCATATTTTTGACATGCTGTTTTTATTATAATTTTATCGCTAGGTTAATAAATATTTTAAATATTTAGAACTTGGTCTAAAGTGGCTGGATTGAGACCTAGAGGACCAGATCTGCTTTCTCAAAGTAATGCCCCCCATGAAACCATTGATAGAATGGGTAAAGCAATAATAATTAGTTTAATTACTGGATTATTAAGTACAACTATGCCTTCGAAACCACACCTAGTTGGATGTAAAGTGTTGGAGGCTACAAATTCTGAGAATGTAGTGTATCATGAATGAAAGTTTGCCTGTTTATGTAGAGTTTGAATCACACAAAGTATTGCTTTTGATAACAAACATAGCATCATATATAATAATAGTAAAAGACATTTATCATTACTACATGTTAAAAGCAGGACGAATTCTGCAAATTGTCGGCTTCACATGAAAAGTGCATAAGTCCGAAAAGACTGTTTACAAGAAATGTAACATTTTTCATGTTGCTGTTAATGCTTTTGCACTTGTGTCTGATTTTATTTTTGCTATTTAAGCGACATCTACTAATTGTTTTCGGAATTGCTCACATTTATTTTATAGAAAAAGTAATATTTAACCAAATGATGTTAAAAGTTCATTCTTTTCAGTTTTAGCACTTTCATATGAAGCCGACGAAATGACGTATACTGCAATAACCCACGTAACCTGTGCAGCCCACGCATTACACCAAATTACAGAACATGTACGAGCAGAATTCAAATGCGTAGGTAGTTTCATTGCGACATGAAAAAACTTTTTAAAATCTCGTCAAACACTGTTCTTATTTGCCTTTACCACAGAAGCCTGTAGTTACAAGATGGGGGGCATGGCTAAATGCCGTTGCATTTTATGTAGAAGACTATGAAGATATAAAAAGCAGGTAGATTGGATGTATTTCATTTATGCCAATTATAATTGCATAATATTATATGCATATCGAGCATCACATCAGACCCATCACAGAGTATCTGACAAAGAATTTGTGATTTTCAGTTTTTATGGCGTATTGATTCCTGGTATCGTCCTGCGTGTTCTCACAAATGGAGTATGTTTTGTATAGCAAATTTACATCTTGCATCAGATCAGAAAGGCGTATGTACTTACGCCCATAGCTGTCTGGTGCACATGTACTGATGCCTCTCGTACTACTATTTACGACTGTGTCCAGGCAACTCATAAAAATAAACTCCAAAAACAATAACAAAAATGACATCCAAGTCACCTCTGATTGGCTGAAAACTTACTCGTCGCTCTGCGCACCACCTGGCGGAACCTGAATGTCAAATGACCTAGATAGGAGCGCGGAAAAATTTTTGCTTTTGTTCCACCTGTTACTTCAATAGCCTTCTACTAGAGTGGTATTGAAGATTCAGGATTTTTATTTTGACATTTTTTTATTTAGCTCGAAGAACGGTACATTTTGAGATCATCCTTGACACGATCAGACGCAATTGTCTTCAAGGTTTTGTAAGAAAAGACTCCTCCTGCCAAACTATCAGCGTTTTCGATTTATGTTTTTCGGTTCACACTAATTCGGTCCCGAGTGTTCGATTTAGAAACAGCTGATGCACGAAATATGCACTCGTGCAAATTTTTTAGCACGATGTCGAAGAGCTCGTGCTGTGGCTAGTGTATCAGCTGATTTTAGGTTATGTTTGTTTGATTTGAAGTTTCTGATATACGTATGTATACGTTTCATGTGTATTTAAAAAATGGATTAAGAACTAAATATGTAATAAGAGAGCAACACAATATGAGTCAAATATTTATTGTACAATAAAAACAGCTCGAAGCACGTGCTGTTTCATAGAGTTGAGGTTAGGTTGTTTTGTTTATTAACGCTAGCGCGCGTTCGATTTATAGTTCGTTTTTATATGCTCGGTGTTCGTGCTAATTTCAGAGTTAATCCACGGGGCCAGGGCAATAGTAGTGCGTATAAATCGAAAACGCTGTAAGTGCCGGTGAACATTCACCGTTATATTTATGTTGCTCCGTCTTCGTTCGAACCCAGTAAACAAAACTGTGACATTTACTTGTCTGTTTACAGTGCTATTAGATTAAATTAAACTTTTGATTTGAGGTAACCTCAAATAAAAAAATCATTTGGAGCTGATCAGGGGACCTGGCTGCCCAGACTATTGGTCGATTTCTTCCAATCCACTGCTCGGGGAAATTTCCATGAAGAAAGTTTCTGACGTCCACCGTCGAGTGAGATGGAGAACCAGGTGTTGATACCAGGGATTTTCAATGGCAAGTTGCTGGATTTGAGGAACTATTAAATTACGGAGAATATTGAAATTAGAATGGGAGTTTAAAATGCCATTAATGAAAAATGGACCAATTGGTGTATTATTGATTATACCCAAGCAGAGATTTACTGTATTATTAGTATTACTATACTGTGTATGAGTCCAATTTTGTATGTGTAAATTTCTTTGTGCCCAACATCTGTAATAAGTCATAACAGGTTACGCTGAAGTTAGTTAAACTGTAGAATTATAAAGTGTACCTGTAGTTTTGTGAATTTACTTTTACATTTAGAGAAAAGGTAGCTTCATCGGTGAAACAAGTCTTGTGTAATAACTGCTCAGCTGTATTTAATAAATTTAACATTTTTTTGCAAAAATCTGTCGTATTAATTTTGTAAATTTTAAATAACTGCTGATTTTGTATTTTTAACTCTTGAGCATTTCGAGCACTAGAGGCTAAGATTTCAAAAATTGCAGCAACTTAATGAACTAAAAGGTTTCACTGTGGTTTTGGTACCACAGACACATTTGCACCTTTTCTTTAGTGTACCTTTTAATACCTACTAAATAATTGATTTAAGTTTACTAAGTAATTCATTTGTTTGATTTTACCAGCATTTTAGATTGAATGAAATGATAAAAGTACCGTGCTGTATATTTGGTTGCCTATGTGCACATAATGCTTTGACTCGATTAATTTAAAATGCAACATAGGGCAATGCACATATAGTATTGCAAGTTAATTTAATAGCTATTTATGTAACAAGTACATAATGTAGGACTTTATAGAAAAGTCCAGTTTATGGCCAAGCGAGCGAAGCGAGCAAGGCCTATAAAAAGGGCGAGTCTATAAGGTCCGATTATGTAAGAGTTGCATACAAAGCTTTATGTTCGATTCCTAAAATTGCCTAATTATCAAAAAATAAAATCAGTTTATAAATTTGACATCTATCTTGACAGAAGAAAATTTGACATGTACATACAGTTGCCATACCCTATTTTACTATTATATACTTTATTTTACTACTACCACTTTATTTTACGAGTACAATAATAAGCCAGTTCACTGCCGCAAAACAATACAATAAACAGTACTTTATAATGCAATCGGACAAACACATTTACATACCCCACATGTAAATAAGGGACCACATGTAAATAAGGGACACGCCTTATTGTGTTGAACATTGGATCTGATGAAGTCTTTGTAGGAAATGGACTACTTTTGATGAATCCAAGAAGACTGACTGGCAACTATTGAGTTATTAAAAAACTTTTATTTTTTCTTAGCACTAATTGCATTAAAAAGAATTCTTTTCGCGTAACGCTAATCTATGTAGTAGTCGAATTGCACCGATGGTGTCGGTGCCGTTACCTGAAAACAGTTCTGTTATTAATAAAGGGGTTAATTGGGATAGCCAAAATTTTAGTATAATTACTTAGAAGGCTGAAACTAACACTTTTTCTGTCTCTACTGACAAACGCAACCTGCAACCTGGAGTTCCTAGAATTGGTTATTTGATTATCTCGCGCAAGCAGTCGACTTTGAGAAGTTTATAAATATCCTTTTTTATTATTTAAATAAGATAAGTAACTTAAATATTGGATTGGTTACGTTTCAATATGGCAAAGTTAGTAAATTTAGTAAAATTTCCTATTTTTGACAGTTCGCATGTACAAATGTCAATAGTCCTGATTAATCGATACTTTGACTTCCTACATATTGACAATGAGATTCAAAGATATAATGTTCTGATTTCAAATTTGCCATATAACATTTTGCAACTCCATTCGAATCTAATCATGTTTATTGATAACAATAAACTTTCATTCGAACCATACACCACGTTCATCAACGAACTATTAAAATATTACTTGGGTACTTCTATGGATAAACCTACTTCATACAACCCAAAATCAAATACTATCTCTTCTCCCAAAGAGATTACAGATTTCTGGTTACAGCAAAATGATTCACCTGAATTTTTTGGTCTAGTTAACCTATTTAAAAACGAAATCATTTCTCATCATAATTTCATAACTACAAACTGTAATCAAATATCGCAAGATCCGTGTTCTAACCCCCAATTAAGTGACGATACTCAAAACGTCATTTATCAATGCAATGCTCTTTCAGACGCACCTGCATCCACTGATACTTTCTGTTTTGATAAACCTGAACATTCAATTATTGAAAAGCACGTTTCACAGGTTAATACTTCCATTACAGTTGTATCATACCAAATGTGCTACAGTGCCGAGTGAAATATTAAACTTTCTTAAGGGCCTAGGATACTTAAAAAAAATTGTAAAAATTGATTAATTCTTGTTTGCCTGTTCTCTAGATTCATCTAGTACATATGAAAAAAATATTTAAAAAAATCTAATCATTAACAATTTATTAATAATTTATAATAAAACAGTAGATTTACACACACTTTCATCAGTTGTAGCTCAGAAACTATTCAAACTAAGTTGATGAAAATAGCATATGTTACTCATTACATAAAGATCATTGACACCTCATCAATATATTTTATTAATTGTTTCATGATTATGAGAATCACACACCTTTAGTATTTACTGCTGTATTTGATTTGCATAAATCAAAATTTAAAATAACATTACGTTATGTCAAAGATTACTAGTATTACAAGATGCAGAAAAAATATTAGTATTGTTGATATATCCGATAAAGAGTAATTAATGTAGAAGATTTACAAATTAAAAAGTACACACCCACTATTGGTGCCTACCCCTCATCTTTTGTTAAGAAAAGTAAGCTTATTCTACCCGCCTGCTTTTATGATCGCATAGACCAACCAGTAAAATTTACTGGTAAATGTATTTAGGTAGGTAATATTTAATATTACCTACAAATTATAACATTATTATTTACATTATATATTTCTTATTATACATTTCTTATATGCTATACTTTCTTAATAAGTTTGCATTCTGAAGAACATCCATTTTATATTTCTTAATATTGATTTTTAATAATGGATCAATTAAGAAATCAACATTGTAATGGTTTCTATCTTATTTTAAGAAGTTAAATGATAGTCCATAGACAGCATATTAATTGGTCTATCATTTTTTGTAATTATTGGACTGTTGTTTTTGTCACTGTGTTCACTATTATTATAATTACTTTTAATAGATGGGAAGGTATTAGTTTATATGTACAAAAACAACTAAAAACCGATGTACACTGTATTTGTAGTATATCCTAACTAAATATTACCCGTTAAACAAAAGTATTTGCTAATTGTACTAATTTGATATTTGCAATATTTGTGCGTTTGGTATGCGTTGAAGCAATCGAAATAGAAGATTGTAACTGTATAAACTGTAGGTTATATTATTAGGAAATGTAATAAATGCAGTCTTTTTACATAGGTATCTACAATTTTTAGAATTTAGAAATGTTATACATACTTACCTGAATTCAATAACAGTAGCTAGGATTAACGTATTAGTCAGATTTATTTATAATGTTTCCTGAATTTTCTAAGCATCTTATTCATTATCGTAACAGGTGGTTCAACCAAGTAGAGAATAATCTACTTTTGGATTTCAAGCCTTCTTGGTAGTACTGTCCCTTTCTATTCAAATAATTTACAATTTTAGAATCTGTCTTTGCTACCTTGCCGCCAATGGTAAAGAGCTTATAAATACAATATAGACTTGTTCATTGACTAAACTGAATTTTTGAGAACTTCAAAAAAGCATACAAATATATTTCTGGGGAATAACGGTGTTGGTGTCTAAGAAACAAGAAAAACGTAAATATAAAAAGTGTCGGATAAATCTACGTACATCATTTCATATTCAGTGTTAAGAGTGTACGCTTCAGAAGTTTCTTATTTTTCCGTAAAATATGCCAAAAACAAGAGTGTCTTTGTCTCGACAAAAAAAACGAAGTATTCGTTCCCGTTGCATGAGAGACTTGCAGCAAAGTAAATCGTAAGTAGTAGAGTACACATTGTATGTATTTGTTTGTATCGATTAAGCTTATTTAGTTACATCTTACATTGTTTATTATTTTTTAGCTTAGTTCAATATTATTAGTATTAGCAATAACTAATAATGATATATTAATAAATATTGTTTATTGTTTTCAGCCTTACTTTGTGGAACTCCATAATCATGAAATAAATAAAGATTATTAAAAGTTTCACAGTTTTATTAAAATACAACCTGACAATATTGTTTCGACAGCTATGCTGTCATTATCAAAGGTAATATAATTATAAACAAACACGTCGCTAAGGTAGATACAAAAATAGGTAACTAGATAAAATAATAATCAGAATTAAATATCTAATACTTCCAGTAACGGAGAATTACTGAGCTCAAGTTGTTCATTCATTAAAGGTACCCTGAGTTTGTGTTTGTATATCTCAAAGGCTTCTAAAATGTCTAATTTGCGTTTGTTATTACAAAAATGTAGGAATTTAATATTATTTTGAGGAGTCATTGTGTGATTTTGTTCTAAAAGGTGTTTGGCATAATTCGATTTTTCAGGATGTTTATTTTTGTAATGACGTACGTGTTCTTTATATCTTATGTCAAAATTTCGAAGTGTTTGTCCAATATATACCGAACTACAAAAAGAACAATTTAAACGGTAAATGCCTGATTTCATGATATTATGTGTTCTGTCTTTAGCATTAAATAAAAATGAAAAAGTGTTAGTGTTGGTTTTAAATGTTATTTTATAATTGTTGGTTTTTCTTAGTATATGTGCAATTTTTTCTGATATTTTGCCAAAATATGGTATAGATATGTAATTTGTGTCTTCTGTTTGATTATCAATGGGATATATTCTTTTGATAGCTAACCTATAATCTTTTTGTTTAATTAAAGTGTCAATCATGTTCGGATTATAATGATTTGCATGTGCTAGTTGTTTAATGGTTGATATCTCTTTGCTAAAATCTGATTTTGTTAGTGGAATAGTTAAAGCTCTGTGTACTAATGATCTGTAGGCTGCTATTTTATGTGTATTATGGTGACAAGATTCATTTGGTATTGTTATGTCTGTTTCTTCTGGTTTCGTTATGTTGATGACATTTTAGCTTGTTTTGACAGTTCTTTTGAGGTTATCAATGAATTTTTAATTCTTATTAACAGTATCCACCCTAATATAAAATTTACACTAGAAACAGAACAAAACAGGGCTATAAACTTTCTAGACTTAAATATCAAGATTAACGCAGACAATCTATTTGAATTTTCCACATCCAGAAAACCAACACAAACAGACATAACAATACGACACCCGTAGTAACAGCTCCTGAAAAATGTCTTCAGCAATTCTCGGACACAACGATGCCGACATCTCTCGTTTCGCCATTGGAACGATGCCATAAGAAGAGATTGTTCTTGAATATAACAGGATTAATATCTTTTTTTCTTTATTTAATTTTGATGTTTAGGTTGTTTTCTCGGATAACCATCAACGAACTTCGCAACAACCTTAACCAACAAAATTTTGTTATGTCAAAACGCGAAATTTTATGCAAAGGTCACGATTAAAACAGCCTTATTACCTCGTAATTAGAACAATGCGAACATTCGACTTTTTGCTAACCGAGAAAATTACAACAGTGCAACTGCTATTGACCGAACTCAAATTATCTTATCATAATAGCAAAATCCATTTCCCTAATAAACTTTGGCATTATGTGCAGTTTCCTGTGCATGTGCAATTTTCAAGTTATACACAATAAACACAAGTGCAAAAATAACAGTAGTGACTTATATTTTGCCACGTGAGCCTAGTCAACTCGACATTACGTGAAATCCTGCATTGATAACATTCAACTAGTCAATCCTGAATAGCATTTGGACCTCCCAAATATATGTGCTACCGGATTAAGCTTTAAGTGTTCATTCTCCTCAAATAACAGGATACAAGAAGATTCAATCTTACTCTCCAACAAGCAATTTCACCTAGTACTTCCTACAATCTTAGGACAATGCTATGAATGCTGCCTCTGTTTTATGAGTACAACCCCACTTCTTCCATTCCTACGGATAAAATGAATATAACTACATTTATCAATGTTGACCACAAACTTACTACTTAGGCTAATGCTTTTAGATTACATTAGCATAGTTATTTTTAATCTTGGAAGTTACAACAAATAAATTGTAACGCAAGCATCACTTGTTCACGAAGCACTTATTATGTTGTTCCTTGGTTTTGTTCACGTTCCTAAATTTAATCTCTTTCTTACTAGTAAGAATTACAGAACGTCGTAACAAGTGATTCCTGTACATGAAGTTTATTTTAATTAGGTTAAGTTTGCGGCAAAACCTTGCAATAAGCAACTCATGTTTTTGCCTTAAGCAATTGATGCCCCTTAGCTATCAGCAGCAAAGGCCTTTCAATTCTTTGATTATTAGCATAAGTTTTATGGTAGTAGCATGTAAGGAACCATTGAAAGATGCAAACGACCTCAATTTTTTTGTAGCTAATATACATTAAACATGCCAATACATACAAGTACGACATTAATGTATGCTATTTTTTTGTTGAGGAATGCATTCCATGCCCTTTTGACTCACGGCTCATTTCTTTTGGTATATGTTCAGCCGTTTTTCACCCCGGGTGTAATGTAATGATATTCATTATAAAATCAGTCATTGCATCTATATTACCTTAAGAAGGCATTGCATGCTAAGTGATTGCCATGACAACGGTAATCAACAACAAAGAGTATAAATAAATATCTCATAGAAGTAAACATGTCTATTATTGTCTTCTACAAGAGATAACATAAGTAGTGTACAAGACCACACACAAGCAACCTGTATAACCACATTAATCTTCTAAATACTACAGTACTGTAGCGAGGGTTTAACACCAATGTAGTGTTAGGGCTACTTATATGTATTTCTTGTAGGAGGTAATAAAACACAAGTTATAACTTTTATGAGATATTTATTCGACTTGTTTATTATTCTCGTTGCCTAGTACCATTCCGTATCTACGCAATGAATGGAAGTTGTGAGCCATTCACAACATTTACCCCGCCCGGTCTGAAACGAGGGTAATACATGAAAAGGAAAAAATACGGAATGGTATTTTGGAGAAAAAAATGGAGTATTTTAAAGGAACTTGAACAAAGTTGTAAAATGGTCCAGCTACAAAAACTCCACTAGGTAGTATACAATAAAAAACTTAAGTTAACTAACAATACGGAACTTGCGACGGCAACTCTTGGAACCTATAAACAGAAAGAAAAAACAGAAAAGTGTTCAAATTTTCAAAGTCAACAAATAAAAGGTTTTCAAAAGATGCCTTCGCGTAGCATTTGAAATCAGTTCATTGTTGGCTTAACACTATAAAGTAACTAATCTAAAAAATATGCAGGCTTTAGCCTATCTAAAGAGATAGGGCCAGTGTGATTTTCTAAAGTGGCGTATTTAACTGTCCGTTCTAACACTTTATAGGGGCCTAAGTAACTGTCTTTCATGCCCAGAGTGTGCGTGTCATTACGAACGTACACGTTTGTGCAGTTGGTCAAGTCGCTGGGGACGAAGGACTGACCGGAATACGTTTTTGTAAAAAAATGCTTCTGCTTCCTCATACGACGTTTGAGATTGGCTATGAAATTAGAGAGGTTCATGTCGTTAGCCAGTTGTTCTTCTTCAAAGAAATCTCCAGGTAGTCGTAAAGGGGTAGCATACAGGATTTTTGCAGGAGAAACATTAACTTGCGATTTCAGGGTTGCACGTAAGCTCAAGAGAATCCAAGGAAGATTCGTTAACCAGGAGGAAGTTCCTGTGGTTTGAATGGATTGCTTGAGTGTCCGATTAAAACGTTCGATAACGCCCTGACTAATCGGATGGAATGCCGTGCATTTGACGTGTTTAATTCCTAACATGGCCATGAAGTTGATGCATGCATGAGAAAGGAATATTCTTGCATTGTCCGTGGTGAGATATTTGGGAATTCCAAAGCGGGACACCCACGTGTCGACAAATGCAGTGATTATTGACTCCACGGAAGAATCCTTAAGAGGAATTGCTTCTGGCCACCGACTGTAGCGGTCAATAATGGTAAGGAGGAATTTATAACCTCCCGAAGAAGGAAGGTGTACTAGGTCGAGATGGACCTTAGTAAAACGTTCATCTGGTTCTACAATAGATTGTAGAGGGGTTTTCGTATGACGCCGAACTTTATGTTTCTGACATTCAGCACAAGATATGACCCACTTCTGAATATCGTGGTGCATAGATGGCCACAGATATCGCTGAGTAATCAATCTTTTAGTAGCACGGATGCCAGGATGGGCGATGTTGTGTAGTTGTTGGAATAAGGAATACCTGAATTTGAGCGGGATATAGGGTCGTGGTTGGCCTATACTAACATCCACCCAGAGGTTTGCCAGTCTTAACTGGGGGGGTTGTGGAACCTCGACTGCGAGTTCGGGCGGGCTGGACATCTGCTGTGCAAATGACCCGCTGAGAAGAGCAGTCAGTGATAGGATTCACTGTTGGAGCTGGAAATTGACAACCTTGGCCGCGGGTTCGGGCGAGCTTGACATCTGTCTTGCAAATGACTCGTCGAGAAAAGCAGTCAATGGTTAGGTTGTGCTGCTGTAAAAAATCCAGGCCTAGAATGGCTGTAGATATGTCAGCGACATAAAATTTCCAGGGGCATGTATGTAGGCCAGGAATCGGGAAATGTAACCCCAAAGTTATAATACCTGTCACAGGAATTGACGTGTTGTTCACGGCCATAAATGAAAGTTTGGCAGGTGTGATGGTTTGGTTACAGGAAACTGCAACGCGGGTGGGTAAAATGGAATAATCAGCACCAGTGTCAACCACAAAATTAATTTTGTAGGTTAGGTGCTGTAAAAAAATTGAAGAATAAGTGATTGGTAAAGAAGAAGTTGGAGGGATTGAATTAACCCTGCATGGCCCTCCCTGTTGGCCAGGAGAGTGCGAAGTTAGTTTTTTGTTTGGTATGAACAATTTCCCGTACAATGACGTGCATTATTTTGAAAGCGTCTGTGATAATAGCACCGTTGCAATTGGGAATTGACATTGCCCGAAGGCATGGAACGGCGTTTATTGAAATGCTGAGGATTTTGGGAGTTCGGAGAGATGGTGGTAGTTACAGGGGATTGTCGCTTGTTCATGGTAGAAAGCTCATTGGAAATGGTAGTAAGATTGGTCGTCAAATTGTCTAGCTTAACTTCTAATGCAGGAGTAGTTAAAGGTTGTGGTGCCTGTTGCATAGAATAAATTAAATCTAATTTTTCTACAAAGGATATTAACGGTAAGTCATTGAAATTTAAGGATTGAATCTTAAGTTCTGATGGTAGTTTAGCTATTAAAAAGTCTTTGGTTAATTCCTCAGTCAAATCCAGATCAATTGCCAATTTTTGGATGTTAAAAAAGTAGTTCTTTAACACTACCGGAGAATTGAAGAGTCCAAAAGGTTATTAATTCGAGATTCTCGTGGTCCTAGGACAGATTTTATCACTGCCCGTTTCAAGGTAGTGTATGGTCGTTGTCTAGGGGGGGTTAATGGTCAGGTCGCGATGAGCTCCTAAAACGTCGAAAGGTAAGTTTAGTGTTAACAAGTTATATTTGGCGAGCTCATCATTGATCAGCATACAAGTAAAGTATCTTTCCACCAAAATAAAATACAGGTCGATATCGTTACTCGTAAAAACTGGAAATGGAACTTTGACAGTAAATAAGTAAGTAAAAATAATTTGAAACTTATCGGATGAGAAGGAGCACTAGTTTCGGTTCCAACGGTCACCTCTAACCAGCCACGACAAGGCACGCAAGCGAAGCAGGTAGCAGATTTCACGATGACAGAAGTCGAGTAGTAGCTGATGACAGACGATGAAGGGAGAACTAGTAGTGGTTTACCTGGATAATTCAGGGCAGCAGGCAAAGACCAGTGCTGCTAAATTCTTCTTCAGGAACGTAGGGCCACCAAATGTAGCGAGGGTTTAACACCAATGTAGTGTTAGGGCTACTTATATGTATTTCTTGTAGGAGGCAATAAAACACAAGTTATAACTTTTATGAGATATTTATTCGACTTGTTTATTATTCTCGTTGCCTAGTATCATTCCGTATCTACGCAATGAATGGAAGTTGTGACCCATTCACAACAGTACCGTCAATAAAAAGAAGACGTCCAACTCCTTGGGAGGACATGCATCCCCATACCATTACAGATGCAGGAAATCTGACTTTTTCTCTTAAGGCAGTCTCTGTGATATTTTTCCCCTGGCATTCGCATCACTCTACTCCGTGTATCGCCAACACATACCTCAAACTTCGATTCATCACTCCATATAATTGTGTCCCATTGACGTTGAACCCAGTCTTTGTGTTCTTTTGCCCATAAAAATCGGACACGCTTTTGTTTTCGCGAGAAGAGGCTTTTCTT
The DNA here is from genome assembly GCA_929113105.1 of Agrypnus murinus. Taxonomy (NCBI): domain Eukaryota; kingdom Metazoa; phylum Arthropoda; class Insecta; order Coleoptera; family Elateridae; genus Agrypnus; species Agrypnus murinus. Next base: position 137,826,188 of record OV816025.1, on the reverse strand, counting down.
TCGCCTAGAGTAAAAATGGTAACAAGTTTGGATTTTTTTATGTTTATAAAACTTACTTTGTAGAACCCATATCCTATTTTTTCCATGTTTCTCAAACAACTATCTTTTGAAATTGGTCTACCAATGGCATCTGCCCATTTGACAGCCAATTCTTGTGAGGAAGCGCGGCGATCTTCTTTAATAAGTGCCCGTAGAGCACGCTGATCCCTTTTTGTGACCTTCGAAGGACGGCCAGTTTTAACTTTTGCCTCAATATTCCCAGTTTTTTTAAACTGCGAAATTATATTTCTCACTGTTCCTTGCGGAATACTTAAATTTTTTGCAATTTTGAATTTTGAATTGCAACCAGAAAGTCCATTTTGATGGACAGCAACAGTAGAATTTCGCATATCACAGGACAATGACTTTCCACGAACCATTTTGACAATTAACTAATTTGAAATGTCTCGGTTCAATTTCCATTTGTTTCTACAAAGCCTACTTGATAATATATGTAAAACAAATAATCATGCCTCGGTAAATAAACGATTGATTTTGCATTCGAGTTATGGTCCAACTGATATGCGCCAGACATAATTTTCGTTTGGTTTTTCTTTTGTGGTTGTTGTAATTGGAATACGTATTAAATATTATTTATTAGTTGTTAACACTATCAGGTATTAAATATACTTAGTTTTCTTTCTTAAAGATATTTTAATTTAATAAATTTTAATGCAGAAAAATAAAATAGTATTGCATATTGCTTTGGTCCAATTCATATGCGACTGGGCTCGTATATATAGTTCGCTATACAAAGTTAATTATTGAATAAAATGACACAATATTGAAATTATTTTTTTTATTCTTTTATTATTAATTAAAAACTGTTAACATCGATTTTTTTTCAGTCTTCAGAAGTCAAGACAAAAGGTTCATGCAAAAATACAGCTTTCTTACTTTCATTTCGAGGTTGAATCCTTATTTTACTGGAGTATCAATATTACTTTCTAATAGCGACTTATATTCCAGCACATAAATAGCATACACGATTGATAGTGCACATAAATAGTGAGTAAAAGTGGTAAAAGCACCAGAACTAATTTGGCGACATTGGAAGTTACCAGATTTGACATGATTGTTTTAATGCCAAATACATCTGCAGAAGAAAAAGAAACTTAGTTTTGTTTTTGAAGAAGTTTGTAAATAAATTTGTATACTTCTTAATAAAAAGGAAACGTCATAGTGTACTGTCTGTATCTAACAGTTGTTTTGAAGGTATTGTATTTTTTTTTTGTTCACTTTTAATGAACAAAATAAAAAATCATAGCATTACGATACGCGTTAATTTTAAATTTGCCGCCATTTTCATGCCCATTCAATAGTGGAAATGTATGAGACGACCTACTTTTCTAAGCTTGCTTAGACATTTATGAACCTTGGATAATATGGAATTGATGCGAAACAATTTAATTGATATCAATTTGTAAAAACATTAAAAAGTTAGACTCCGCTATGCCGCTACTTAATATAGGCATCATATTCACTGTTGTTGCACAAACTACTATAGCATTACTATTTAGCAGTGTTGTAACAGATACCTACATTATTTTGTGTATCTAGATACAGTTACTATCACTTGTAATTACACGAGTGCTTCGAAATTATCGATTTGTAATACGAACGTTGATTAGCAACCACGAGTGTCATTTTTTGACGTTTTAATTTCCCGACGTGCAACGGAGGGAAATTTGTCAAAAAATGACACGAGTGTTGCGTTTTAATCAACTTGAGTATTACAACAGATAATTTCAGAAGCACGAGCATGTAATTCGGTAAGATTATTTCATGATACAGTTGTTTATTTAAGCATCTACTTATTAACATAAAGATTAGTATTTGACATGAAAGTAAAAAATGGGACACATGTGACACTAGTTTTCAGCGTTGTCACGAAGATAAAAACAGTCGAAAAGGACAATAAAAAATTATCGAATTATCGCTGTAATCCAAAAAATAAAGCCTTGCGATTGGTCAAAAACGAAGTAGAATGAAATAATCAGAAAAAGATACCTAGATACAGATACAGATGCTTTTGCTGTAAAGTATCTAGATCCAAATACAAAGCCTAACATAATGTATCTAGATACATTTGTAGATACTTGTTTTACTGTAATCACCCCGAAAATAAGAACTTCTTAGTTAATTTTTCGTACCGAAAATAGTCATTTAACCAAGCATCAATTCCAGAACTAGTCCAGAACAACAATATTTATTAAAATTTATACATATTAAAAATGGATAATTATTAAGCAGAAACCAGTATCTAAAGATAAGTACAGTGTGCATGCACGCCTTTCCACTTTTTAGAATTATTAGGTGTTCTTTTCACATTATAACTTGCATTAATATTTTAATAAAAATATAAAATAAATCATTATTAAAGACTAAAATATTCCAAACATGATATTTCTGTAGATATTTTATCTTCAGTCTTGGTGTTGAGCAGAATATTAATAACTTGAATAAACTTCAATAGCTTTCAGTGCTTGAAAACCTAGAAAATGTTTTACCACTTTAACAGAAACCATCATAGCCTAGATAATTATTTCTGATAACCTAATTTCAAAGTAGGTGTTGATACGATTCACACTATAACAATTTTCCAAGTTCCTAGTACTATTACACTTTCCACCACAAAAGTCGCTAAATCTGGTTGCTTTTAGTTACCCTTCATGTAACCGAATAGATTATACTTACTCTTTAACATATCTTTAAAAGCACTCTATTAGGATAGTTCATTAGAACTTTGAAGGTTCTCAAATTGACTGTTGACAGAAAAAATTGGAGTATGTAACAATCCCGTATAGTGCCTTTACTATACTCGCAGACTTAAGGATGTTTGGGAGGTACAATCGGAGGCAAAAGTACTGAAAATTAGAAATTCATAAATATCTTCGTGTTACAGCACATTACGAAGTAAATTAATAGTTACAATGCTAAAAACGAATATATTATTTAAAAGAAAAGTGGAATTTTTACTAATAATGTTGAATGAAATAGAAAATAACGAATAATATGGAAAAATTTTAAATAACTTTTGGCAGTGAATATGCCTTGATTTCAACTTTGCGGCAAAAACATATTTGATTTAAATCTTTATCAATTATGAACATATACTTATTAATTATGCTTGAGTATAAATTAAAACATTAAAATATTGTTTATTTTTTATAATTGTAAATGATAAATATGTTTAATATTAATAATTCGACGTTCTATAAAATATAGAAAACGTGACAACAACGTTGATTTTATAAGTTGGCAGCGTATATCTAAGTGTATCTCATAGGTTAAGTGTATCTGTCAACTGCGAACAACGCTATTTACAAGTTTTTGCATAAAATTGTAAGCGTTAAAAAAAATTTGTTTTATTAGTGCATCATAATGGTTAATGTTTCCAAAGCCGTTACGTTTCGTTGGAAAGGAAAGATAGTGACTAAAAAATTATATGAAAAACGACTCTCTCAACAACAAGGTGGTATAAAGAGGAAAAAAGTTGAGGTAACCTCAACAGAAGAGCCTCAAGATGCGACTATTATGGACGGAAGACGAATTGTAGATTTAAAAACATTAGGTGAACAGATGTGGTGTATATCTTGCAAGCAAGCTTTGTCTTTGCAATATATTGAAAATGAAACACGTCGAGGATTTGGCTCAGAATTGTCTATAAGATGCCATAATTGCTTGATTATAAATCAAGTATCTACGAGCAAACGGCGTGAATCACAAGACAAGCGTAGCGTTCGTTTTGACACAAATTATAAATCAGTATTAGGTAAGTAAATATTTTTACTAACAAATATGATACTGTATTATTTCTAAAGACTGAAATATTTTATTTTTTGAACTATGCTTTTTAGGTGATTTACATACTGGATTAGGATGGTCGCACCTTTCCAAAATCTGTGCTTGTTTGAACATTCCATGTCTTGACTTCCACACATATAAAAAATACGAAACCGAGATTGGATTAGTAGCAGAGAATGTGGCCAAAAACAGTTGTGCCGATGCAGCAGCTTTGGAGAAAAAATTGACTTTGGAGCAAGTAGAGAGCATTACTAAATTATTGTAATTATGAAGATCCATATTTTACCAATATTTTTAGTTTATGACTGATGTATTGAGGGGTAGTAAACAGAAGCATATAAAAAGTATGAACTTATTTTTTTTTGGTAGGCCGGAAGAGATACAGTCTGATTTCTTTGTATCTTCGAATGAAGTTGCTGAGAATAGTTCACAAGAATTTGAAGGCGAACCAAGAGCACCGGTATCATTCAACGACGTTGTTAGAATTTTAGTTTCATAGGATATGGGGTGGAGTACTCGAGGTACAGGGCGTAATTATGATAGCTTGAATGGTTTTGGAGCGATTATTGGTCATTTTAGTGGACTAGTATTAGATTATTCAACTAGTAACCGTAAATGCAAAAAGTGTGATTCATTAGATCATCCTCCAGTTCATGATTGCAGTAAAAATTTTTACGGGTCAGCTAAAGCAATGGAACCTTACGTAGCAAAACAACTTGTCGTCGAAAGTGCGGTTTTGCGAATAAACAGTATTGAAGTTGGAGTACTAATAGGAGATGATGATAGCTCTACGATCTCAGTATGTCGGTCTGCAAGTAAACATCCAATAATAAAGCAATCTGATGTTAATCACACGTCTGGGGGCGTCAAAAAACAATTATACTCTATTCAAAAAAGTCATCAAGAATTGACAAAAGATCGTATTACATACTTACATCGATGTTTTATGTATGCTGTAGCTCAAAATCGGGGGAATAGTATAGCTATGGCAGATGCAATTCGTTGCATTCCTTATCATACTTTTAATGATCACAGTAAATGCGGTGACTGGTGTGGTTATATTCGTGATAAAGAAAATTATGATCACAAAGTGATTCCTGGAGGTTTTCCAGATGAAGGATTGTACATACAACTAAAAAATATCTTCGAAAAACTTGCTGCGAACGCTCAAAAATTTTCAAGTGGAGCTTCGAGTAATCCGAACGAAAGTTTAAACGCTACCATGATGAGTAAGCATCCCAAATCAAGATGTTATAGTACAACAGCTTCAGCAGATTTTCGGTATGCTTGCGCTGTAGGGCAGAAGAATTTGGGCGAAGAATACACGCAAGAGATACTGAAAAAAATAAGTTTATCGCCGGGAAAACACCACTCTCGTCATGTTTCGAGAACACAAAAAGCACTCCTGAAAAGACGTGAGCTGATTAAATCGGTTTCATTTAAAAAGAGACGAAACGAATTGAAAAGAAATCGAGCTGCATTACGTTATCGGAAGGAAAATATTGAAGGTGTTACTTATGAAAGCAATTGTTCTTTTTTACTTGAACCTGCCATTCAAACAGAAGAACAAGTTACTTGTCCAGATTTTGTTAATGATTTAGAAGAAAATCCAATTGTGCTTTTTGATTTAGAAACTTTTGGGCTGGACAAGAATTGTGATATATTACAAATTGCTGTCAAGTGTGGAACAAATAACTTTGATGTTTACATTAATCCAACTAGACAAATTTCTGCAAATGCTACTGCAGCAAATGGTTTAATCAACTGTCAAGGAGATTTAATATATCATGGCATCAAAGTTCAATCAGTACCAATGCGATTAGCTTTGGTTAATCTATTAGAATGGATGAAAGCTATTGATAAAAAGTGCTACCTTGCTGCACATAATTTATCATTTGACGGTCCAAGATTATATCGAACTATATCTAAATATTCTCTGATTGATGAATTTTCTGATGTAATCTGTGGTTTTATAGATACTGTTACGTTCTTTTTAAAATAATAACAAAAGTGCTGGTTAAATCGTCTATTAATAAGAAATATTTATTTACAAACACTAATGAATACACTATAAATTAACGCTATGATTATAAACCATTAAAAACTATTATTTACAGACTATGAATTTCTAATACAACATTTATCTTTACATTCACTATTTATTTTGTGATACACAGTTAATGACTTGCTGTTGACTGCCTCTTTTTATCGGCGAAGTCGGTTATATACCGTCCTACAAACGTACTAGAAGCCGCTAGAAACTACTATATATTTCTAGAATAAACGCGTCTCGTTCACCGTTCACATGCTTGGTGCGATGAGTCATTCTCTCGAATGCCGTAGAATATTCCATTTGTTATTCGAGAAGAGGTTCTTTCTTTTTCTCTCTTGTTACACTACCCCCCTCTTCAAGTCTGTTCTGTCCCAGAACAGGTTTTATGCTCTGGTTCCTGTAGAACGGATCATGACGATATCGACAGTCTTCACCTCGACTACACGTTCCATTACGGTAGAAGTAACAGTCTACACTCTTCGTTGGCCTTAATGCGGGCTGTGGATCAAAACTGAAGACGAAGATCTTGACGTCCGTACCTCTAAAGACAACTTCCAACATGTTTCTAACGATTCTCCAATCCAGCTGGTCCCGCCCATGCCCACAGCCGAGTTTGGGCACTGCCAATTTGTTAATACCCCTGGTAAGCAACTCGATCCTCAAGTTCCATAATGCCCTCCACAAGTCGGCGTAACTCGGTTTCTGGTAGTAAAACTGCTTGGTTACCAAGTAGTAAATGGATCGGTCATGATCAGGCAAGCGTAAGGATTTCCCAACAGAGGGATTTTGTTCTCGAAGTTCATTCAGCCGTCCAAATTTATTTCTAAACACTACTGCGATCCCCCTGGACATACGGAGATCCTCGGAGACACAATGGGCAATGGAATAATCACCAGGGACCCGGAAGAGATCTTGTTGCATCTCAGTCGTGACTCCGAATCGCGCTTTTCTAGTTCCAGAAAACGCAGCCATAAATTCTCTGAAGGTTGGCTGATCATCTCCAGGCCTTACGGTATTGATAGCCACCTCAGCCTCATCTTCCCGATCCCGGACTGCGTCATTATTTCCCTCATAGTGCGCCAGACGATTGGAGTGTATCACCTTTGGTTTCCCTCTTGGCAATTTCTGGATGCGATAAATCAAGTCATTTATTCGTTTCTTCACCTGGTATGGGCCCTCCCAATTCCGCTGTAACTTTGGAGAATAGTCACGACGTCTTTGCGGGTTGTATAACCAGACAAGCTCTCCAGGTTGAAACCCTCCTTCTTGGGCTCTCACATCGTACGTAGCCTTCATCCGGTCACTCGCGATTCGACTATTGTTTCGGGTTCGATCGTGAATATCCTCCAACTTCTTCTTTAAGTTGATGACATAATCATTGCCGGCTACCTCCTGCTCTATAGGTGGAGACCCAAATTCCAAATCACACGGTAACCGTAACTCGCGTCCAAACATCACAGACGCTGGTGACTGACCGGTTGTTTCGTGGACCGATGCACGATAAGCCATTAGGAATAAATGCAGGTATTGGTCCCAGTCTCGTTGATGATCGGAGACGACCTTGGCCAAATATTTGCCCATTGTCCGATTCATGCGTTCTACCATTCCATCGGACTGCGGATGTAACGGTGTGGTCCGAGTCTTGCGAATGCCCAACAATCGACAGACTTCTCCAAAGAGTACAGACTCAAAATTGCGGCCTTGATCCGAATGCAGCTCCATTGGCACTCCGAAGCGACTGAAGAACTCTTTGACTAGTACGTCAGCAACAGTCGCAGCTTCCTGGTTTGGTAGGGCATATGCTTCTGGCCATTTGGTAAAATAGTCCATTGCCACTAAGATGTATTTATTCCCATCGTCGGTTTCGGGAAATGGTCCGGCAATATCTATAGCTATTCTTTCCAGAGGACTACCCACATTGTACTGCCTCATAGGTGTTCTTCGCTTCCCCAAGGGTCCGTTACCCGTGGCACATAGTTCGCATTTACGGCACCACTCTTTCACGTCTTCTTTACAATTGACCGAGTAAAAACGCTCTCTAACTTTCTCCAAAGTCTTCTTCACACCGAAGTGTCCTCCTGAGGCACCGTCATGGAGATGTTGCAACACTGTAGCCACTCGGCTTCTTGGAACCACGAACTGAGACCTAATGGTGGTGCCATCTTCACTCTCCAGTACTCGCTTCAGGAGATCGTCTTCCACCTTCAAGGACTCCCATTGGGCCCAATATGCTTTAAGCGTTCTGTTGAAAGGGCTGACGGCCTCCCAGGCAGGCCTTTCTCCCACGCGCTTCCATTCCAGTACAATTTTTAGTTCGGGATCAGCCTTCTGCTGTCGTTGCAATTCTTCCGGCAATCAATTGTCGTTGACGATAATAATAATAATAATTACTACAACCCATAACCTTAACCAAGGCCCCAGAAGCTATAAGCTTGTGCGGGAGGGAGGGGGCGATTATTATTATTATGTAGGCCCAATGTGCGGCTGCAGCCGACTTATAGATGGAACAGCGCAAATCCCACATTTGTGTTACAGCTAAGGGAAACTGCAGAAAACCTTAACCAGATCTGCCAGCGCCGGGAGTCGAACCCGGGCCGCTTGGGTGAAAGTCCGGCACGCCAGCCATTACACTACCAAGGCTGTAGTTCTTAATACTTGGCAAACCCTCCCTTCTAAGCGAGAGCAATCGAGCGTCAATAAATCTGCCCCACTTTCCACCAGTAAGGAGGCAGAGGAGCGTCTGAAGCAGTGACCAGTGTACTGCTCTGGATCAGGCAGTTTTAAAAATTTCGCAACGTCGGAAGGTACTCTTCTAATTTTATTAATGCCTATGACTTAGAGATTTTTGCGGCAATAAAGATGCACTTGCTGCGTTTGCTGCTGCTGTTATATTTGTTGGTGTAGACGGTCTTTCTGTACACGATTCCATAATTAGCGCGCACAATACCCAAGAAAAACGCGAATGAGTTTGACGTTTAAACATCAAAAAAATAAACTTTTCTAATGCACAGCTATCTGTGAATTTTCCATCTGTGTCGAAAAGTGTATTAGCTCTTATGGCAGCGATGCGTAAAATAAATTCCATAAGAATAGCATTGCACTTTACGCATCGGTATTTAAACTTGAACTTCACGCAATTTTAACGATGTGTAAAATTGCATTTTAGAAATGGGAGTAGAAAAATTAAATTTTTAAACTATGAATAAAATATATCATTTCATTGATCCCATCCTCTTTTGTCCTATACCTTTTACACATGAGTGACAGAGATAGAATTTTCTTTTATTTCTATCTAGCATAATGTACTATGGCTGCTGGGACCGTATATAAAACTGTAGCTCTCAGCTGAGTACAGCGTTGCCGCATTTTCTTACACACCAATTAATTTATCGAGTAAAAACCAGATTTTCGGTTTGTTTATAATCTTTTTCTCAACAACCGTTTAGTGAATGTTTGAAAACTATGCAAAATCGGTTCGATGGAGTTCAAGTTACGTAATTTAGAAATTTGGGAAACTTGGTACCTTTTTTTCCTGTAATTGAAATGACTTTATTCTATTATGTGAGCGAATCTCCATAAGATCACATGTAAAATTACAGTTACTTTAAACTGCAATAACTTTTAAACGGCTTAGACAATCGGATTGAAATTTTCACTGTAGTTTTAGCATTAAATGAGGAACATTCTACTAAATTTTTGTTCGTTTGGTACCATTTTGACCATACCTCCTAAACATCCTTAAAATATAAATTCCAGGATTGTTACGTAAATATTAAATAATTATTACTGTTACAGTTGAGAATTACACCATAGTAATGTGATTTGAGTTGCATACATGTTAAGGGTTTTTCTCCCTAATTTAAAATGATTGAATCCGGGTGCCTTGGAAAAACAGCTTCCAAAAAATTGTCAATTTTAAGAAAACACATTTTCGTGTGCATATAGAATTGCTGATTTGTGGCTATCTCTTCATAGAGTTTGAGTTTTTGGTGTAGGTGTGAAGTAGATTCTAGTTAATAAATATAATCCTCACTTTAATCCTATAAGATTGGAGTAATTTGTGGTGAGACTTACCTGGTGGTGAAATTTGGTCTTGCTTCTGCTCCAATTTTGTGCCGTTTGTCGGGATATAAATAACTCGTACTTTGAAGAGGTAAAGGCTAGCATATCTTTAGGTAAATGGCCAATTCAATTATTCATATTTGTTACTAATTTCGTTTAACGATTTTAGCCTTTTTTTTCTGGGGTGCTGTCTTATTCTGGATAACTCTGATTCTCTGGAATTACGTAGCTTAGTTGGAAGTTTGTTGTTAATGAAAAATGGAATCCATTCCTATGTTTGAAAAGTTTGGTATATAGCATGCGATAGAGAAGGGTGTCTTGGAGGTGGTGTGCTTTAACAAGCTAGTGGACGCGATAAGGTCAGACGATTTAATCCTTTTATTCGTTTTACATGTGATCTTGTATTGGAGCTGGAAGCTGCGTATACCTTACCTTAGATTTTGATCAACATTTACTGTACTAAAGTAATCCGAAAGCTTATTCTGAATTATCAACTTATAGACCAAGAGCCAGCAACGTATTTCGAGTTGTCATTTCAACAGTCGTGAAAATTTGGGTACTAAATCTTATATACCTGCTCAACACTAAAAGTCAATTCTGGCAGCCCCCTGCGGCCGGATTATACTACCCCAAGATTTCTAAGAGGGTGAGAAATAAGATTCTCTCTCTAACCCGCAGGCCGCTATATAACTGTCTCGCTCGCACCAACATGTAAACCTACATATACCTACTTTATTTAGGGCCGGTATTATAAAACTTTTTACTTCCTAGATAAAATTTACTTTGAGAGTAAATTAATTTATTCTGTCAATTTGCATATTAAATTGACAGAATAAATTAATTTTTTCTACGACCGTGCAAAAAATGACCAGTTAATTAACTATTTTTAGTGCAAAAAGTATGCCTTTGTTGCAGAGTGCAATAAAATATTGTTGCAGAGTGCAATAAAATTTTATTGCACCGTGCAATAAAATTTTATTGCACTCCATTTATTCCTCGTTTGCATGGTTACCGATTAACTTTCAACCGAGGTTTAGCGCCACGGAAATAATCGCTGTCACAATTATGTCCAAAGAAATTAAACTCCGATTAACGCTAATCGGGAGCGGTACAAACGCCCACGCACTAGAGTCACTGCATCTAGTTACCTAGGCCGGCTGGTCGACCAGAGTACCGCAAACCGCCGCCATATTGGGGCAAACGAAGCTCGAAATTGCTCATTATTTGTATCTGTATTGCATTTAATTAAATCCACGTTTACTGTAAAAGGTTTTTCTTATTCTGAAAGATCAAACCTCTGATATGCCAAACACGTAAAACGTGGTTTTAATTTGTCCATTATTAAAAATCACCCTTCTATGCCCCAATATGGCGGCGGTTTGCGTTACTTTGATCGAACAGCTGGCCTAGGTGACTAGATGCAGTGACTCTACCACGCACAAATACGTTTACAATGAAGATCAAACTTTAACTCATAATTTATTATATATTATGATACATTATAACTTATTATTGCAATTTATAACAGGAGTGCACTGTAGTAACACAACAATTAAGTTTAAATTACGCATTATTATAAATGTTAACATTAACTGTTGTGTCACTACAGTGGTGAATGTGGATTCCCGGTTGTTAAGTTACTGGGTTTGTGAATAAACGTTTAACTGTGAGTCAATCTGCTTTTTATTTAAGTTTAACAGACCTTACATTGGCGACGAGGATTTAAAATTGAATGTTTCAAGAATATTTATTCGATCAATTGCCATTCCATTGCGAAAATATAAACATGGCTTCTCTATTCAATCAAATTGGTGAGTTCGATAGTAGTTTCGAGTCTTGGGACTGCTACGTCGAAAGAATACAATGTGCTTTTGAAGCGAATGATACTAGCGCGGATAAGAAAGCTGCGGTATTGTTAAGCTGTATCGGAAGGAATAATTTTAAGTTACTTCGTGATTTATGTCAACCAGAGAAAATAACTTCACGAACATATAATCAGCTAGTAGAAATCATGAAAAATCATTTAAACCCTAAACCTCCTGTGCTGGTAGAAAGAGCAAGATTTCGGAGTTTGTTTCAGCAACCAGGGCAGATGGTAGCAGATTTCATTGCCTTGTTGAAAGAAGCAGCTGCGTTGTGTGAGTTCGGTGCAAATTTAGACGATGCTCTACGGGATCAAGCAATTTTCGGTCTCCGTGACGAAATTACCAAAAGACGTTTAATTGTGGAACCTATTGAAGATCTGAATTTCAAAAAAGTATGTGAAGTGGCATTAAAAACGGAAATTCAAATTAAAGACAATATGGCGTTTGGTTCTTATCAAAACCAAGCAAATTTTCTACAAAGGGCAGCAGCAGAACCAAATTTTCGATCTTCTGCGTCACGACGTAAGCAAACGTCATTGGGTCAAAACCAATCAGGATCAAAAACGCATGGTTGGGAAACTCCGGCGCAGACATCACGTATTAATTCACGTCCAACCTCGGCAAGATACAATAACAACAAAATGTCTGCATATAATCCACAATTTAATAATAATAATTTTAACCTTTATTCCAGGTATAAAAATTATAAATGCAATTTTTGTCATAAAATGGGGCATATAAAAAAATATTGTAAGAAATTCCTAAATTGTAGGAACAATTATGGAGTAAATGTAGTTGAAGATTTAGAAGTAAACAAAATTGAAGATGTAGTAGTAAATAGCGACTTGCAAAGTGAAGGTAACAATTCTATATTTAATTTATTTAACATTGGAAATTTTTCAAATTTTATACCTCCGTATTATGTTGAGGCATTTATAAACGATATCAAAGTAAACATGCAACTTGATACCGGCAGTTGTGTTTCTATTATTGGTTATTCATTGTTAAATAAAAGTTTACCTCATTTGAAAATAAATAAAGAAAACATTACCTTAGTTGCTTATAATAATTCTCAAATTCCTGTTATAGGGTCTGTTAATGTTATGTTAAAATTTAGCAATAATGACAAATTATTTAATTGTAAATTATTTAAGTTTAACAGACCTTACATTGGCGACGAGGATGGGATGGGATATTTGTAGTTCAAAGTGATGGGCCTATCCTAATGGGAAGAGATTTAATCAACATGAGCAATTTTCAATTACCTCTTCCCGTAAATGTAACTGTTAACGTTAACGAAAAGAATCTTGAAGCATTATATACCAAATTTCCTAACGTTTTTAATGATAAATTGGGATGTTACCACAGCAACGTCACATTACATTTACGTGAAGGTTATCATCCTATTTATTTTAAACCACGATTAGTTCCTTTAGCAATTAAGGAGAAAGTGGAAGCTGAAATTAAAAACATGGTTAAAGATGGAGTTTTAGAACCAGTAAATGCTAGCGATTGGGGAACTCCTATTGTAACCGTTTTAAAACCTAAGGATGGAGCAGTCAGAATATGTGGAGATTTTTCTGTAACTTTGAATCCTGCTTTAATATCAGATAAGTATCCTTTGCCCAGGGTAGAGCATTTGTTTAATAAATTGCAAGGCGGTGTTTCCTTTACAAAGTTGGATTTGAAAAGTGCTTATATGCAGTTGCCCTTGGATAAAAAATCAAAAGATTTAACGTGTATTTCAACTCACATGGGTTTATTTAAATATTGTAGAGTTCCATTTGGAATCAGTTCTGGGCCTAGTATTTTTCAAAGAATTATTGAACAAATTTTGCAAGGTATAAGCAATATATCAATTTTTCAAGATGACATTTTAATTACAGGTGCAACCGATTATGAGCATTTCAAAACTTTAGAAACTGTTTGTGAACGACTAAGTAAAGCAGGACTCACTGTTAAAAAAGAAAAATGTAGGTTTTTTCAAAATTCAATTTCGTATTTAGGTTTTATTTTGGATAAGGAAGGTTTACATCCTGATAGAGATAAGATTGAAGCTATCGTAGCTATGCCACGCCCAGAGAATGTAACGCAAATAAAAGCATTTACAGGTATGGTCAATTTTTATGGAAAATTCTTACCAAATTTATCAAATGTGCTTGCTCCCTTATATAGATTAACTTGTAAAAATAATGAATTTAAATGGACGGATGATTGTGAGAAGTCTTTTCTCGAAGCCAAGAATTTATTACTTTCATCTAAAGTTTTGACACATTATAATCCAAAGTTACCATTAAGATTAAGTACCGACTGTAGTAGTTATGGTTTGGGAGGAGTTCTTTCTCACATTTATCCAGATGGTAGTGTAAAACCAATAGCATTTACCAGCAGAATTTTAACTAAATCTGAGTTAAACTATAGTCAAATTCAAAAAGAGGCCTTGGCAGTAGTTTATTGCATTAAAAAGTTTAGTAATTATTTGTTTATGAAACATTTCACGTTAGTTACTGATCATTCTGCTTTAATTCAGGTATTTAACAAAAAGAAAGGCATTCCAGAAATGATATCTAACCGTTTACAAAGATGGGCTTTGTTTCTATCTACTTTTAATTTTGATATCATACATAATAAATCTAAATACCATGCAGATGCAGACGGACTTTCTCGTCTACCTTTGAATTCAATTTTTGCTTGTAACAATGATGAAGGTTATAATTACATTAAATTAATTCAAGAAGCTAATGTTCCAATAAATTTTAAGATAATTTCAGAAAAAACAAAAATCGACCCAATATTAAGTGAAGTTTCAAAATATATAATTCTTGGTTGGCCTAATCAAGTGAATGATAATTTAAAATCATTTTATTTAAAGCGTAATGAATTATCAATAGAAAATGGAATTGTTCTTTGGGGTCACAGAGTTGTAATCCCGGAATGTTTAAAAACCAGTTTGATTAAAAGCTTACATGTTTCACATTTAGGTATGGTGAAAATGAAAAATCTAGCTAGATCGTACTTTTGGTGGCCAAATCTGGATCAATTCATTGAAGATGAAGTTCGCAATTGCGACCAATGCCTTCAACTTAGATCCAACCCTGCCAAAGTTCCATTACATCCATGGTCCTTTCCCAATAAACCATGGGAAAGGATCCATGCTGATTTTTTTGGTCCTATTGCTAATAAAATGTACATGGTAATAATCGACTCGTATTCTAAATTTATTGAAGTTGTAGAAATGTCAAATATAACTTCAAATTATGTTATACAACAATTACGTCACATTTTCAGTAGGTACGGCCTACCACAAATATTAGTTACTGACAATGGTACGTCTTGGACATCGGACGAATTTAAGTTTTTTAGTCAAGTAAATGGTTTTACTCATATTTTGTCAGCACCTTATCATCCAAGCTCGAATGGAGCTGCGGAGAATGCAGTTAAACTTTGTAAGCGAGCTATTAAAAGTGCACTTTTGTCTAAAACACCAGTAAATATTGCTCTAGATAGATTTTTGTTTGACTATCGAGTAACACCTTCTTCAACTACTAATGAAAGTCCAGCTTTTCTATTTTTTGGTAGACAATTAAGAACTCGGTTTGATATGTTACGTCCTAATGTTTCACAAAATGTTGCACTTAAACAGTCTAAACAAATAAAAAATTATCGAGGTATAGTTAAGCCTGGTTTTCATGTAGGTGAGAAAGTAGGGTATAAAGATTATGCAACTGGTTTATGGAGAAAAGGAGAAGTAGTTGGCTATAAAGGTAAAGTTAATTTTGAAATTTCTAATAGTTCAGATTTGAATAACAAAACATTCATGAGACACATGGATCAGTTAATTAAGATTGGTTCAAGGCCTTCTGTAGTTTCAGAATATAATAATAATAGAGAGATAAGTAATACTGAAACAGACAATAAAAGCCCTGAACCAATACCAAGCACTAGTTCCCCTTCTCTTAATCACAGGTACAATTTAAGAAGTAGAAAGGTTTAGTTGTAAAATCATGTTATAATTTTTATTTCATAAATTGAAATTTTGTTATAGTTATAATATTTTTTTATGTAATAATTGATAGAATAATTTAATTATTTTTGTTGTTATATTTTATAATTTAATAAACATACAAGTTTATTTTCTTAAAGGGGTGATAATGTGATGTATTGCGCAGGTGGGGGATATATATATAGCAGTTGTTTTATGAAGTAGAGGAATGTGTTAAGTTACTGGGTTTGTGAATAAACGTTTAACTGTGAGTCAATCTGCTTTTTATTTAAGTTTAACAGACCTTACACCGGTAAAGTAGTAAGACTCGTTGTATCAGTTGCCGTATATTCATCTTCTTCATCATTCATTTCGTTTTTACTGTCAGTTGTAACAGCAGCTTTTTCTCCTTGTAGAATTTTCTCTGCAGTACTTATCTTATTGGACAAAGACTCCTCTACGTAACCTTCTGCTACGGTGGCCGATTTCCAACCACCGTGGCGTTTGAGGCTTAATACATCTGCCCCTGTATCTGCAAGGAGCGTTGCAGATGACCTTCTAAAACTGTGTCCCGTATACAGTTCTGGTTTCTCTAGACCTAAATATCTAGCAATTTCGCATGGAACTTTAGCAAAAGTGTTTACTCCAACGGGCTGGACCGTACATATTCCGGTGTTATAATGTACAAAAAAGCGGTTATGAGCAGTATGAGCTGGACGAAGTTTAGCATATTTATGGTATATGTCTAGCAAATTTAATCCTTCTTCTACTTCACCTTTAACAACAAAACTTCTTTCTTTGTCAGTTTTTGATCGTGGTACCTTAACAATTAAAATGGGACCAACTTTTTGTATGTCGTCAGTTGTCATTTTTTGAAGTTCATCTCTTCGGCATGCCCCTGCGATACCAAAAATTGCAATAACCTACAATGCATTATACAAGGTTAGTGGAATCTAATATAAAATTTAAACTCAACGTGTACTTACCTTTTTCATCAAATATTGCCCATCTGGTGCATCCTTAAGGAATGTATATATCTGTTCCCTGCTAAAAATATTTGATTTTTTAGCTCGAAAACCAGTGGAGTTCCGTTTCAAGAATGCAGTCAATTTCGCAAATTTTCTTATGTCTAAATTTTCATTCACAGAGAACGAAGCCCTTACCATTGAATACTCAGACCAAACCGATGAGGGCTTTATTTTGCTTGCTCTATCAGAGAAATAGGCAAGCAGGGCGTTTTCCGTAAAATTTACCACTTTTTTATCTGCACACCATTCTTGAAAACGATTGTATGCTATTTGATATTGTTTTCTGGATTTTTCGGGTAACAAATTTAATATGGCTGTTTTTGCAATATCTGCTACTTCAGGTTGTGTACAAGATTCGTCTTCACAATCACTTTTTTCAGACATTTTCACAATATTTCTAGGATTTCTAGTAGATAAACCCGGAAAGAAATGTGGCGTCTGAATTATTTACTTTGTTTGTAATTTTTCACTTTTTGTTATAGTAATCATGACAAGACCATTTGATTTAAGATACATTGTGGAAACTATCACGGGGTGGGGTCAAGAAAGACTTTGGTGATGATAAGTTCACTGATGTAGAAACTAACATTTTTAGCAAATTTTTATAATATGTAAGAAGATACGTTTATCTCGACATTTATATATGTATTTTAAAAATGTTTAATTTCTTGTCTATTTCTAGTATCAACTGACAGGAATTTTACTTATTTTTTGCACGTTCGTAGAAAAAATGTTGTGTGCAACGCGTGCAAAAGTGTTATTGCACTTAACGTGTTGTCCCACTCGGCCTACGGCCTTGTGGGACAATTTTCACGTTGCGTGCAATAAAAATACACTTTTTGCACTTGTTGCACAAATAACTATACTCTCAAAGTAAATTTTATCTAGGAAGTAAAAAGTTTTATAATACCGGCCCTTATTGTGTCAAAATTTCAAGACTTTTAAAATAACAAAAATGTCACTTTTTTAAATCAACATTTACAGCGTTCTGGCAACATTTAGAAGGGAAGGAAATGTTCTGGCAATATTTATAAATAAGAAATAAATAAAGAATACTATCGAAAGTAACCTCCTGAAATTTCATGACTGTTACTTTAAATAAATTGAATCTTATTTCTCACCCTCTTAATAATTTTGGGGTAGTATAACTCGGCCGCAGGGGGCTGCCAGAATCGACTTTTAGTGTTCAGCAGGTATATAAGATTTAGTACCCAAATTTTCACGACTGTTGAAATGACAACTCGAAATACGTTGCTGGCTCTCCGTCTATTACCCAATTTAAAAGAAAAGATCTTAACTAGCGATTGAATATTTCCTATGGCATGCAGTAACGCAAGTGCAATTTAATAATTTATAAATGTGACAAATAGTTGTCATAACCTTCGACCATCAACATCGCAAGTACTTGTTTCTTGATATCGATTTAGTTAAACGAAGGTACGTTGATCTGCGCCTTGCACCATTTATTTATTTGGTTATTTTGAATATTTAATCCTAAACTTTATACTTGACATTGGCAAAGAAAATGTTTAATAGTTGCCGATTACTTTAATTTTTGATTCAACTTGTGTCCAAGAATTTTAAACCAACAATTAGGTCCATTACATTTTTTTACCATGATCAATACTATTGCATGATTGTAGATTTTGTAAATACTTGTAAAATTGTTTACCTGTACTCTATATGTACTTAGTTAAGTTATGCACTGCTCTTGTAACTGTTAATTTGTAACACAGTTAGAAATAATTATCTCGATTAAATTATTATCTGCTACCATTGGGTTTTTCCTCTTCGTGAGTACCATACCTTTGGTTGGTCCTTCCAAGGGATTTCCTCATTCTACGGCTAGATTAAAGTGGACCTGGTGCCCAGGTAAGTAATTAGATCATATATCATTTGACCCAACGCCCACGCGGACGAGCTAGCCGAGGGCAACAAATTTGGCTACCACTCACAAAGAGTGATATCAATCCCTGATCAGGAAGTAATATCGTAGCATTACATGTAATAATACCATCTGTCAAGTCGGCTGCAGCCGCACGTTGGGCCTGCATAACAGTAATAATCGCCCCTCCCTCCCGCACAAGCTTCTTGGGCCTGGTTCGCTAGGTAATGGGTAGTAGCTATTATTATTATAGTATTTCAAACTTGAAATTCCACACATCATTTATGATAGTTTTTGTATTATAAAATTATGAAAATATGAAAATAGTATCTGCACTATACAGATACACAGATACTACAGAAAATGTACCTAGATCCAAATACAGTTACAAAATTTTAAAAGTATCTAGATATGTATCTAAGTATCATAAAAGTATCTAGATACTGCATCTAGATACTTGTATCTATATGGATATAGGTTATCTGTATGGATAATTTTAAGCCCGAATGTAAACAAAGAAAACATACCTATAGTACAACCAAAAAATGAAGAAAATAAACCGGAGTGAATCTAACAGCCGCAGACTAGCAGTAGGAGTTGATTGTGAACGAGCCTTGCTCCCAAATTGTCAAATTTAAAAAGTTTTTCACCACTCCAATTATTAATAAAATTATTAAACTACAATTAATAAATATTAATTGGAGTTGTGAAAAATCTTTTATACAACACCTCTAAATAAAGAGAGCTAAAACGTGATGTTTGCAAGCAATTAAAGTTGATGTTTACTCACTTGTGGGTAGAAAAACATTGTTGTACTTGCATTAGAATGGCGATTGGCTGCTATTATAGGTAGCAACCAATCACCAGTTTACATTGCATAATATTATTAAAATCCAGTCATCGCGCTAGAGTATTAAATTTATTACTGTCAAAAACTACAGACTAACAGTAAATTGCAAATTCGATATTTAAACTTGAATAAAGAGGTGTTGGATAAAATTTTGTATGGCACACGTGAGTTAAGGATATTATCCACTCAGAAAAATTAACCCACTCGGGCCAACCGGCCCTCGAGAGTAAATTTTTCGTTAGTGGATAATATCTTGCTTAACTCACTTGTACCATAAATAACTATTAAGCAGCAGGTTATTTATTAACAGTAGTATAATAATTAACTTTGGATAATTGGAGTTTTAAAAAACTTTGACAGATTGCAATGACTATTTTTTTATTTCAAACTCTAAATTTGACAATTTGGGGCAAGGCTTGTTCACAATCAACTCCGAGTACCAGAGTCCCTAATAGCACACATTGCCCTATGCACGTTCTTTTTAGGTTCATTGTAGGTATTGTAGGTCCGAGGATGTAAATTAGACGTCTGCTGGACACTCCCACGAGGACGTTTTTCAGAAGTACAACAAAAGACGTCCAGCGGAGGTTTGTTTTGGGTCCATAGTAGACCCTTAAATCCCAGGACATAATACGGACGTCTGGCGGACATTCACACACGGACGTTTTTCAAAAGTACAACAACAGACGTCCAGCGGATGTTCGTTTTGTGCCTATAGTAGGTCCGTGAATCCCAGGACATGATTCGGACGTCTGGCGGACGTTCACTTGAGGACGTTTTTCAGAAGTACAGCATAAGATGTCCAGCGAACGTTTGTTTTGGGTCTATAGTTAAGCCCTTAATCCCAGGACAAGATACGGACATTTGGCGGACGTTCACACGCAGACGTTTTTCAGAAGTACAACAAGAGACGTCCAGCGGACGTTTGTTTTGGGCCCATAAAATGACGTTCATAGGAGAACGTTTTACAGAAGTACAATAAAACATGTCCGGCAGACGTTCGATTTGGGTCCATAATACGTTCTAATAGGAATTACAAAATGATTACAAACAAACAATTTGTAGATTAAGATTAACAATTATTCTAGAAATTTATTTTAACAAAAGATGTCCACTGGACGTTCAGTTTAAATCATGGTAGGCCCGTGACTTCAAAGTCATAAAAAAGCCGGTCTGAATTTCAGATAAGGATCTTTTTTAAGAATAGTCTGTTACATGTACATATAATTTTGA
This sequence comes from Agrypnus murinus, assembly GCA_929113105.1. NCBI lineage: Eukaryota > Metazoa > Arthropoda > Insecta > Coleoptera > Elateridae > Agrypnus > Agrypnus murinus. The sequence goes on along the minus strand of OV816025.1, from coordinate 137,805,384 downwards.
GAGCTTAACAAGGACCTCTATGAATACACATATTTTTCTTATTGTTATTACATACTACATTATGTAGTTCTCTAAACAAAATTAAAACTATTATGGAATATCCGAAAATTGCTTCTCCCGTGTTTTAAATTAATTATATTTTCTGTACTTTATGGAATACTCTTTAATATACTAAAGTATATATTTCGTACGTTCATACCATCATAAACTCATTAAAAATATTTTCTTTTTAATTAATACAGCTATTTAAATTTCTCCGCTAGTATAAAATTTAATCAGTTTTTTACGTTATGTGTTTTTAGTAAATAGTGTGAAGTGTAAGGGTGATTATTAAAATTTTATCAAATTCCTTTCATTCGTTTATTATTATTATTGTGCAGTAATAATAAGTAATAGTAATAATGCGGTAATAAATAGTTGAATAAGTAACTCACCAGCAAAATATTCATGGTAACCTGCAGTATTATAGTATTTTAGATTGTTAAGTAATAAGGATTTATTATTATTTTCAGAATATCTAAAGCAAATTATATGAAGGTTGAACATGACTGAAATAATAATCTCTTAATATGAAAAATGAAATATAAGGTATATAGAAAACACAACATAATGAAGAAATCAGAAAATATATGGGAAAACTTGAATTTACCTTTACTATGTGAAAATAATGAACTTCTACTGGAAGTAGAACAGTTTTTGGGAGATCCCTTAAATATGTGAAAATCTGTAAGTAATACTTTTTAGAATATCACTGTACAAAGTCAATAGAAAAACTCTTTGGATAGCATTTATGGCAACCAGCAGTTTTTTTGAAAATCTATGTATATGTTACCTGAAAAAAATTAAAAAGTGGAAATCTTTTCGGAAATCGTTCATATTGGTGTAAAAACAAGTGTTTTATGCTTACTTTGCCGTATGATACTGAATTTTCCTTCGAGGATTAATCCTTTTTGTAAATTTTACTTTCTGCAATGTTGCAGAAATATTACTCAAAAAAATCAATGCACAATGATATTATTAGTGGGAGTTTGATGTTTTTTATGCTCGCAATATCATGTCATAACATCCTGCACATACAGACCTTTTAGTTCTTCTATAATTCTTTCTTCTTTTTAGCACAAATTTATTTAACACTAATGAGTGTCTGATTTTTTTTAGACTGATCTGCATTCCGAAGTTGGAGGAGACAATGTGAATGAATTTGTAAAGAGAGCTTTGAAAAGATTGCTGACAAATCATGATAAAAAATGAAATATCTCTGAATAGGCGTCACCTTGCTAAATGTATAGTTGATGTTCAATTTTGTGCAGTAGCACGTATAAAATCTTGAAGAGCGACCATCACATCATAATTTTATAGACACAGCCGCACAAGATAGCATAGATAACTGCCCTTTAGCAAGGTCTGCCTCGCTCTGTTTATGATCAAAGATGATAATAAATGTACAGAGTAGATGCTAAGCAGTTGTTAACATAGGGAATATGCATATTATGAATTTCTAAAATATTTAAATTTTTAAAACCTTCACTTTTTTCAGAAATCCAAGGTAGAGGTAAGAGAATGTTACTTCCCTATCTCAATTTTCTATTCACTTGTGCTCCTTTCAATTTAACTAAATATACTAGTATGAAAATTTCAAGTTCTGGACGGACTGGAAATTGGCACCTACCGATAGATTAGAAAAGCTAGGGGAGGAGCATTCATTTCCCTATGATTCAACAGTTTTCTCTTTGTGGTCGTTCAAAGTTCGTAAAGTAGGAATTCAAAAAGAAAATAATATACAGGGTAACTTATTAACATTAAAGTGCAGGTGTCTGTGATATAACAGTAGCACACTGCTCAATCTTTTTTTATTATCGTAATCTAGCATGAAAAAATAAAAGTATTTGCTAATTTAATGGATTTCATATTTTTAATAATAACAAAGTTGCCAAAAAAAAGCTACGGATCTAAGATTTATGTTTTTCAAATAAAACGTCTGAGTTTTATATTGTATTTTTGAATTTTAAATAAATCCATCACGACCTTCTAGATTTCACGAGACGAAGTCTCTTAGCCGGCCTGCGCACTGAATTAGTTCAGGTGTTTCTCCGCTGGCGCCACCAAACACGCAAAATGCGGAAACGGATATATAACACGTAAATGCCAATTTCAAACTACGCTAACTTCGCGCGCTTTTATATTTTTGTCGGTTTTGCGCGTATCGTCAATAAATTATATTTATTCGCAATCGTATTGGTAATGAGTCCATTCCTGACCATTTAGAGGTCCGAAAATGCATCATTGTTTGTAACTTTGACATTCTCATGGTCCGAAACGACCTATTTTCGCACCTCTACGTGTCTTTAAATTCAGCTACTAGGTGGCGCGCAGAAAATTACATCGCCAAATGCGGTGTATAAATGGCTGTATAAATCATGTTTGGTAATGTTGCGGACCTTGGCTGCTAAAGAACGAGTACCCAGGTATTATTATTAATTTATAAATACTCCTATTCAATAAAATCCTCGAAATATTATGCGATCGAATTTGATGATGTAAGCGGCGACATACGTTATGCCAATCCCAACCGATGACATTTTGCATCTGTCAAGAATTTTAGATAATTCGGTATTTAAAGGACGATTGCGAATAAAATAGTATACAAACCTCGGCAAAAGTACCATTCCTGTGTCTCGAGAACTAGTTCACCTCGAGGCTATCGCCTCTCGGTAAACTATATTGTTCTCTCGACAGGAATGGAGTACTTTCGGCCTCGGTATGTAATGTACTATTTCCTAATCTTCTAAGGCAGTTTTCTTTACTTTTTAATATAATTACGTTATTTCCTTGTTATTTGTTTAAATTTTTGTAGTTTTGTTGCTGTTTTTTCGTTCACTTTAGTAATGGCAAGCACTAGCAGAAAAAAGTATAAATGCAGCATTGCAATGTGTAATAGTAGGAAGTGATCTTACAATATCATTTCATGAATTTTCTTCAAATTTTACCTTACGTTAAAAATGGTTTAAAATCTTACGTTGGGGTTATGGACACCAATACTCAACAGCAAAATAATATATACTTCCTTATTTCGACAGATCAACAATTACAGATACCTGAAAGAATAAATTTCAACATCGAACTTCCTAAAAATATAACAAAATTAATAAAAGAACTTCAATCTCAATTACATTAATTCAATCTCAATCAAGCATCTCGATTACGGAATTCTTTCAGTATCTGTAGCCCTTCTGGCAGGATTCATTGCAAAAAAACTGAAGAAAGGATTGAATGTCAATAGCCTGTTAGATTCTCTGTTAGCTGCCTCCTGTTCAAATTCACTGATAGGATTTGTAAATCTTCAAGACAGAGGTGCATTAAAATACTCCACTTGAAGATTTCCACTTTTATTCAACCAAATAATCGAACTTGTAATACAGATTGTAGAACATTTACCTGGAGAATGTAATCCGTCTAATATTCTAACATCACTAGGTACTTCTAACTCCAATTGCTTCTTCACAGTTCTTTGTTTGCCACGACCACAAGGAGGAACTTAGTAATATAATTCTTTAAAAATTGCTAAAACCTTGTTTGGCAAACAGGAACATCGCAAAAACGTGAACAGATAATGTACTTACTGCTCACTTTCTCTATATCCTAAACCCACCTCACGGAAAGTTATAAAATTGTAATTTCAATAATGTTATTAAACCACTTACCAACTTGTAAATTAATTTTAATAACATAATTAATTTAATTATATAAATTTATTTAATTAATTCCCAAAATATTTACGTAAACATGCAACGCTTGACATTTGTAAGGGTTACCTAACCTATACATCATCAAGTAACAAATAAACATCAGCGTGTCAGCTAGCGCCAAAACGGCGAAATTTTGCGTTTTCTAAGAAACAAAGTTTATATGGGAAATCGTAAAAGTGCCCAGGCCGGATAAGAGACGTCGTCTCGTGAAATCTAGAAGGTCGTGAAATCCATGTATGACCCGATGCCAACAGAGGTTACTATGTACTGTTTTGGATATTCTATTAGCATCACGGATGCAACCCGTGTAATCGGCTGCTAAGCAACCAGTTAATATAATATATTAACTGGTTGCTTAGCAGCCGACTTAGTCACTGCTTTAGGCATATGGCATTTTTCAATATTGAATGCTGGTATAGCATTGATAAAAACAATGCGCACAATATATTAATTATATTTGCATTTATTTTTAGGTGCTGCTTTAAAACCGTTGCTGAAAAGTTGCACCGAAAAGAAAATAGAAGACACTTTCAAAAGATACTTGAAAAGAACCTCTGAAGCGGCTAAAAGTGAAGATAAAAGAACTTGGATTTTTAAATTTTGATAATGATTCCTAACAGTTGAATTTACTTTTTATTTTAAGTTTTTATGCTGTATGTTTACATCATATAATCTGTGTAATAATTATATTATTGTAGAAAAAGGATTTATATTTGTTAAATAATTGATTTTTACCAATAATTAGCTAGTCTGATTCCTATATAATTCAAAACAGCCTAAAAGTTTTGCAACTTTGAGAATTTGTAGATTTTGGTGTCTAAATGAAATTACAAAACTTGATTTTTCCAACCAAACCCGTCCTTAAATCCATTTAACAGTTTTATAATTTTTTATTATTATCAAGTACATGTTGTAACATAGATAATGTTTATATTGTGCTAAAAAAAGTATGTATACTGATAAAAAACGTAGTTGGATAAATCGAAAAATTATTCAATTTTTAAAATATTTATTACCTAAACCTAAAATCTATATACTAAAATCCAAAATTTGTTTGTCAGTATGTTTGTCCCTTCATAAACTCGCCCCATGTAGGTCTCACTCCCCAAGCCACATATGGCTCAAGGCATGAACCAGAGTGGTGCAATAGATCGGTCTGGAAGGAATGGTAAGTAAACTAGAATTAAAATTGTAATGTCTAATTCCAGTTAATTTTCTTAAGAATTTATTTTTGATACCAATCAACCTGTAATTATGTATTAAATAAAGTGACATAACTATTCAGTCCCAAGTTAAAAGTTCGTTCTTGAAAGAGAAATCTTATATAGGAATCGAAATTACTTTTGTGTACAGGATATGACGTTTAAAAATAACTTTCTTTTATTTCCTCTTGTGTGGTTTGTTTATTTTAGATCAGTGCACTGGAGGACTGTAAAACATCTTTGGGACATTCGTCCAGCCGGCGGCGGATATCTATGTGGTGTAGGGCATTGAGTCGAGGATTCATTAGGTCCCCTTTGGACTTAACACTCAACACTCTTAAAATATCTAGCAAATCCTCGGTTGACGTATGCAGAACGTCTATCTGAGACGTTTTAAGAACATCCAAGTTTATGAGGGTTAAACTTCCTATGGACATCCATAGAACGTCCGACCCAGTATAATCAAAACTCGATTACGTCTGTTCGACGTATAATGGAGGCTTTGAAAACGTCCGCCCGGGACATTTTAAAAACGTTGCAAGTTCGTGTCACTTGGACTTCCCGTGGACGTCCATGTAACGTCCCACGTTGTATAAATCGAACGTCTATTACCTCCCTTGGACGTTTTTAAAACGTTCGTCAATTTCTTGGAAGACGTACGCAAAACATCCGTCTGGAACGTTTTAATAATGTCCAACTTTGTAACATTTGGACTTCCCATGGACGTTCATATAACGTCTCACGGTCTATAACCGATCGTTCATTGGACGTTCATAAAGTCCGCCGAGGACATACAAAGACGTACGCAAAACGTCCGTCCGGGACATTTTAAGAACGTCGCAAGTTCGTGACATTGGACTTCCCGTGGACATCCATATAATGTCCCACGTAGTATAAATCGTTCGTTTATTACGTCTTTTGGACATATAATAAACGTTTTTAAAACGTTCGACAAGTTCTTGGAAGACGTACGCAAAACGTCCGTCTGGAACGTTTTAATAATGTCCAACTTTGTGACATTTGGACTTCCCATGGACGTTCATATAACGTCCCACGGACTATAACCGATCGTCCGTCGGACGTTCATTAAGTCCGACGAGGACATTGCTCAAACGTCCATCGGACGTCGGTGTGCTATTAGGGAGTAGTGGGTGATACAAAATTTGCCCAAAATAATAGAGAAGGGTGTTTACGATATAAAGTAGTGGTAATAAAGTAGCAGTGGTTTTTGTATGCATTCTTTCTTGTAGACGTCGCCTTCAATAGTACCAGTTTTAAAAATGTTGAACTTTTAAGGCCACAAGAACACATGGCCTGCATACAAGGATTTTCTTCCCAAATTCATCTATTTTAATTGTTCTTACACTATCATGTACAGTCGGTAATCAATATAGTTTACATTTTTATAAATCTAATTACCAATGTTTTTAATTTTTGCATACTGTATGTGGTTTATCATAAAAATGGGTTAGTGGTTGCAAAGCGATTGAATTTTTATAAACTTAAACTTAATTAGCAAAACTAAAGTGTAAACTATATTGATTCCCCGACTGTACATCTTCTCCCACAACTGCATTGTAAAACTGAGGCCCTGGTAACGTACTGCTGTCCATTTTGACGTACGTTTCGTCATCCATAAGAACGCAACGAGTTTTGCTTAAATCAAAGCGCTGCACAACCTTCCACATAATTTCTTCAACTGTATTTGTATCTCTTCACTTTTCTTCGGCATTTCTTGTTTTCTCTAAAAAGTCGGTATGTTATATCTCTTTTTGATATTATGTACAGTACCTACGCTAGCGCCTTCCTTTTTAACTATTTTACATACAGACAAACATTTTTCTGACTTTAACAGCTTTACAACATTCTTCTAGATTCTTGCATTTACCAGGCCCCTTCTGAGCCACGATTTAGGCAAATCATCAAGCGTGTGATGCTTCCCTTTTTCTTTTGATAATTTTTAAATCTGACTTTGAACATTTTGACAATGATTGTAATTTTTGACAACCTAAAGACATAATATTTGTTGCAATCTTTTCTTCATACTTATTATTTTAAATAATATAACACTATAACAATTACAGTCTTCGCGGACCACCTATGAGGCCATTACAGATCTCTGGGAGTCCACAGGTTAAAAACCACCGCACTAAACAATGGGCAAACTAACAAATATCTGCAGATAGATTTACCATCTAGCAAACCCAAACAAATTATTTAATCTCCAGTATTGACCGCTCTTAATAGAGCGGTCAATACTGTAATACTCTAATATGCCAATACGGTCAATATACGAAAAAGTTGATCATTTTTGCATCCCTGCTTTTATGAGTCCAATGACTGAGTGGGAAAATAAAATAGTATATTAAAGAACAAGTTTTATAAGGGTTGATTTGGCGCACGAATCCCAAGTTAGAAAACGAGCCGCAGGCGAGTTTTTCTATGGGATGAGTGCGCCAATGCCCTTATAAAACGAGTATTTTATGCTATTTTTTCTAATCTGCCCCCCCTTTTTTCTTATTTTAATACAAAAAAAAATATTTTGGTCGTCTAGAGAATTTTGTGTTAGTTGGTAACAGTTGGTAACACTCGGCGCCCACTTGAGTTTTTGAATCATTTGTCATCATCCGTCACTTCAAATAAATTAGTTATTACTTTTGTTACTTTATTAGTGTTACAAATAAATAAAATATGAGCGAAGACAACTTAATTTGCACTCCGCCCGAAATTCGCGAAAAAAGCAAAGATGATTAAATCGATGATACGTGTCTTGATTATAGTACCATAAAATTACAAACATGTTACTGATTTGCCCAAGCAGATTTGATGTAGGTACGAGACTTGTTTATGTTACTAATAAGGAATATCCAAAACCTAACCTTCTTTCCAAGTAAAAATAGACCATAACTTCAAGTGAAATTTCATGTAAGTAACAATCAACAAACAGCGAACCAATTCAACGATATTAATTAAAAATTTATCGGAGGCAAAGATTAGAGAGGGTTAAGATAGGAAACTGGCATAAGAGCACTATGTAAAAAAACGACTACGCTTTTTGTGGTCCAATTCCCCCTGAGGCGTTAGATGTCGCAATATTCGCTACAATATCATGGCCATTCATATTCGCTGACGGCGAAAATGAATGAAGTTGATCATGATAATACGGCTGGCATCGAATTATGAATGGGAGATGTCGCCACAATCGCTACAATATGGTAAGGTTGTATATAGGGAGGTTGGGACATCATGTTCAAGGTCATAGCCCCAAATATGGCCGCCGATGTCAAAAACTGTTCCGAAGCCATAAATTTCGTCTTTCACGCTCACGTATGGGAAATCGAAACAATCGGAAGCCCTTTGCAGCAGAATTACAGCAATTCTTGACGCAACAAGTCGGCATCTTCAATTTCAAATATTTGAAATTTTGCCTGACAGTTGTCACCTTATGACAATTGCTGCAATGCATCATGGGTGGGGCTAGGATGTCCCAACCTCCCTCTATACAACCTTACAATATGGATGGCTCCAAATTCAGGAAAAAGAGTATAATATACTAAAAATAGTTACTCCTATCTATTTAATTTCCAAAATCATCTAAAAGAAATAAATCTAGTGGTTTGTTTATAGACATTATAATGACTGTATAATACAGATTATACACAGAAATAATGCTGAAGTTAAATATTTATAAGTAGTTCATTTTCAGTATAATATTAATAGTAATAACAATAACAGTAACAGTAATAATAACCAATTCTTGTTACTCCTATTAAGTTATACATTTGGTAATACATTCATTATAAATATGCGTTGACCTGGGAGCAATGAATTTCATTACACACGGGGCGTGAGTATTAATAACAATATGTTTTTATCCATTTCTTTGCACTGAAACAAAAAAAGGAAAAGTAGTCCTGAAGAGCAATAATGAATACAACCGAAAATTACTTACATATTTACGTCCTTTGGCAACGTGAAATAAGTATGTTGAGGATGATCGTTTTTATTATTGCGGCAATTTTCCACTGTGCAATACGAAACCATTTTTTTCTTTCAATTTGGAGAACAAATCTCGCCCAAAACCAAAAACTATTCAAAATCTTGGCGATGCACACTGGTAGAAATTGCCGATCTAGGCGTTCAAAAATAGTGTTACTTATTGTGACCCATCTGTTTGAAATTGTAATAAATCACTTTTTAGAAGATCAAATAGCTGGATACCACACTTTTTGTTTTCTTAGAAATGTCAGTGCCCTTGCATGAATGGGGTTAAGTAGGTATATAAACCCTGACCGTAATTACATCTTTCTCAGTGTACTTTTAAGTGCAATAATCAACAGTGCCTTTCTGTTTATTAGTAAAGATTTTTCTCTTGAAAGTGTTATGGCTGTATCATCTGAAGGTAAGAATGTCATTCTGTATTAAATATAATATTTAAATAAAAGCTCCAGTATTGTTTAAATTAGTTTTATTGTTAGTCATTAAAAATAATATTACAATTTGTACTGTGGAAGTTTGATTAAGCTTACACTTTTTGGCAACAACTTGCAATAGGTTTTGTTTTTTTTATTCGATAATATATTTATCTGCCTCTTTGAGGGTGCATAATCACTTGTCATAATATGTCATAATTATTTTGTATGATTTCTTTTAGTTCCGGTCAATGGAATCGTGCGCCGGGAGTTGGTAGATGTGTGGCGAGATCGAGCAAACAAGGAAAACAGAATCGACGTGATTTACACATATATAGTAAAGAAGCTTCACCTGGACAATTTAATGGACAAATCCGAAGACACTTTAAGAAAAAAATGTGTAAACATTTGCAAACAAATACGCCAGAAGTGGCAGGAATGTCATTCAAGTTTAAGTAATTTTAAGCACAAGTATACTCATTGGCTTGAAGGCTATTTCATGTTTGAAAACCTAATTCAACAAATTCCGAATACGTCGACATCAAGTAAAGCAGTCGGAAGACCACGAACGAATTTTTCTGAATCGTCTCAGGTTACAAAACGTCGAAGAATTCAACCGTTACTAGGGGTAAGCACGGAAGAGCTAAGTTTTGCTACGCAAGTCAGTTTACGTGATAAAGGTTTACGGACCGCAGCAGCCATGGTGAAGAAGATTTCAGAGTCTCCAGAGGAAGCTCATCAATTAAAAAAGTCAATTTCGCAAACTATTAAAACCCCAATCAAACTTTCGCCAGACCAGGCTTTAGCTTCATTTATCCACAAAAGACTTACGAAGGACCAATATATATTAATACATAATGAGACAAAGAAACAAAATGCAGACATATATCCCATCTACGATGACTTATTATTAGCTAAAAAGCGTTGTTATCCTGAAAATATCATAGTGACTGATGTTTCAGCCGAGGTAAGGTTACAGTCACTACTAGATCACACCGCTCGCCGGTTAATGTTCGTACAAAAGGATGTTTTGGTACAAGCGAATCCATCAAGTGTAACTGCTATCTACAAGTGGGGGTGTGATGGTGCAGCCGGACAAAGATATAAGCAGGGATTTACAACTGCTGATGAAGAGCAAATTCAGTGTGATGACTCATTTTTATTCGTGATTTCGTGTGTACCTCTTAGGCTTGTTGATAATAATTACGCAATTATCTGGCAGAATCAACGCCCATCATCCACTTCATTTTGCCGCCCAATTAAACTTCTGTTTAAAAATGAAACTGACCAGTTGGTGCTGAAAGAAATCGCTGTCATTAAAGAACAAATATCTCAGCTTATCCCAACAAAAGTATCGATTGATGACTGCGTTTGCGAGGTAACGCACTCTTTGCATCTTACCATGATTGACGGCAAAATCTGTAATATCCTTACAGAAACTCCATCTTCAAAATGTTTTATTTGTAAAGCAAACCCGAAAGCAATGAATGATTTGCAAAGTCACTCTCAAAGAAGCCCAAATACGGAAGCATTTACTTTCAGTTTTTCAAGCCTGCATGCTTGGATAAAGTGTTTCGAAGCCATACTACATATCGGTTATAAACTTGACATTAAAAAATGGCAAGCACGACACAATGACAAAGAAACCGTGCAAACGCGTAGAAAAATAATTCAAGAGAGGCTACGTAGAGAAATGAATCTCCTCGTTGATATTCCCAAACCTGGTTTTGGAACAACCAATGACGGCAATACAGCGAGGAGATTCTTTGCTAACCCTACATTAGCCGCAGAAATAACAGGCGTCGACGAAACATTAATTTACCGATTATCAATTATTTTACGAACCATAGCTTGCGGTTTAGAAATTGATAGCAAAAATTTTGGAAAATACGCATTTGAAACGGCAGAACTTTATGTGTCTTTATATAACTGGTATTATATGCCACCAACGATGCACAAACTATTAATACATGGGGAGGAAATTATCAAATCAGCCATCGTTCCTATTGGTCAGATGTCTGAAGAAGCTCAAGAGGCAAAGCATAAGGACATTAAACGCTTTCGGAGGGATAATACAAGAAAGATTTCCAAAGAAGCGACAATGGAAGATTTGATGAACATGCGTCTTATCACATCAGATCCTGTGATTAGTAGCTTGCTACATCGACCATCTAAAAAAAGCGGTCCATTACCATCAGATGTAATTAATATGCTTAAACCTTCTTATAATGAAATTGAAGTACCATGTGATACCGAATCAGATAACGAATTCTAGTGATTAGATATATAGTTATAGTTACTTATTAATTAAGTAATAGAGCAAAGTAGGCAATTTGGTGAGAACCTGTAATTTTTACGTGGATTTATTTTGCAGGTGTCTTATCCATGCAAATGGTAAGACACGTGCGAAAGCAATCCAAGTAAATGTGACAGATTCCGTGGTGACAAGCTTTTTAAGTTTTATTGCCAAATAACCTAATCACCAAATTACCTTTCTTATAAGTAATGTTGTAAGTGATAGTTACTCGTTTAATGTTATTATTTTAATCATTTAGTGTTTTAGCAAAATGTTTTATATTCCTGTGTTCTTTTGGCAAACTAATTGCGTAATTAGACATGCGTTCATTAAAGAACTATGTATATAATATTGCTTTATGAGTATTTTTGAAATGTTTTACACGAAACAGTATTTTTAGTTACTAAACTACCTACTAATAAATTAGAGATGATAATCGAAGGTAAATATTGTATATTTTTAATAATAATGAGACTCAATAACATGTTTTATTATGAAAATACTCCAACAGTTAATTTTGAACGGCTAGATCGGCAATTTCTACCACTGTGCGATGCTTTGAAGATGATTTTTTGGCAGTTATCAAACAGGTTTTTATTTGTTTTTTATAGGTGGTTACCAATGGTTACCAAAAAATGACAAACAAATAAACATCAATTACTTTTTTACCGACCAACCTGCTTCCCCCTGAGACTATAGATGGCAATACCTACAACATTGTCGCTTAGCTTCCTATCTTAATCCTCTCTAATCTTTGATCGGAGGTTGACAATTTTGACAGATACTTGCAGTTTGAAGTTGTCACATTCCACGCATTACCCATCCAACCCTTAAAAACTAAATAACCCTATAATTCATTAAAGTACAGTGTACTTTTATAGATAGCTATAAACGACTCGTACTGATAGACGTTAATAAACGTATTACAAACGCAAATTAGAAAAAATTTGTTAATCATTAAGAATAAGTAACTAAGAGAAAATAAATAAACAATAATTAAACTCAATTTAATAATAATACTAACTGTATTAGTAAAAATAAATTAACCGCATAATATTTAATTAAAATAAATATATGTTATACTTTCACCCTTGTTTCTAGAGGGGGCGACGCCCCCTCTTTTCTAAGATAGAGGGGGCTGGCCGCCCTCTCTGACCCATACTTCCGACGCCCCTGTCTACAAACGTCTTTAATTTTAGTGCTTTGTGCTTTTAAGTTTAGCAATTATGGGCATTATTGTGAATGCGAAGAAAATATTACTTTAGATTTACCACCTGATCTGATAGCGTCACCCGCCGCCCAAATAGTATCTGTCGTATGCCGTTAAACTTAAGTCGAGACACCTCCTTTACCGCACACATTTCACTATCTCACTTACTTTTTATGAATGATTTTATACCCCTATAGAAACCCCATGCTTATATCCTTCTTTTTTTGTGTTTAAAATTAAAGGAATGTTATTTACTCTGGTGCACACTAATTTTTAGTACTATAATAATTTGCAAATACAACATAGGAAAACAAATAATATTTATTAATTTATAAGTAATTATCAAAACACAAAAAGATATCAGTTCCAAAATTACATATTTAATAATAATCATAATCATTAATAATTTCTAATTTGCAATTAATATACATGCCATCAGGGGTGGATTTACCATTAAACTAAATAAGCTACAGCTTAGGGCCTCGGGTTCCAGGAGGGCCTTAAGAATTATTAAAAGATATAACAGATTTGCTAAATTACAATGGAAAAAATGGTTATATGTTTATGTAATGAGCAAAACGTGTTATTCCAATTTTTCACGGTTTTTAATAATCAATATTGTAACGTTCTTTTTAAAATAATAACAAAAGTGCCGTTTAAATCGTCTATTAATAAGAAATATTTATTTACAAACACTAATGAATACACTATAAATTAACGCTATGATTATAAACCATTAAAACTATTATTTACAGACTATGAATTTCTAATACAACATTTATCTTCACATTTACTATTTATTTCGTGATACACAGTTAATGACTCGCTGTTGACTGATCCTCTTTTATCCGCGAAGTCGATTTTATACCCTCATATAATCGTACCAGAAGCCGCTGGAACCTACTATGTATTTCTGGAAGGCGCTAGATAAACCGCGTCTGGTTTACGTGCTTGGTGCGATGCGTCATTCTCTCGAATGCTGTAGAATATTCCATTTGTTGTGTGAAGAAGAGGTTCTTTCTTTTTCTTTCTTGTTACACTGCCCCCCTCTTCAAGTATGTTTTGTCCCAGAACAGGTTTTATGCTCTGGTTCCTGTAGAACGGGTCATGACGATATCGACAGTCTTCACCTCGACTACACGTTCTATTACGGTAGAAGTAACAGTCTACACTCTTCGTTGGCCTTAATGCGGGCTGTGGGTCAAAACTGCAGACGAAGATCTTGACGTCCGTACCTCTAAAGACAACTTCCAGCATGTTTCTAACGATTCTCCAATCCAGCTGGTCCCGCCCACAGCCGAGTTTGGGAACTGCCAATTTGTTAATTCCCCTGGTAAGCAACTCGATCCTCAAATTCCATAATGCCCTCCACAAGTCGGCGTAACTCGGTTTCTGGTAGTAAAACTGCTTGGTTACCAAGTAGTAAATGGATCGGTCATGATCAGGCAAGCGTAAGGATTTACCAACAGAGGGATTTTGTTCTCGAAGTTCATTCAGCCGTCCAAATTTATTTCTAAACACTACTGCGATCCCCCTGGACATACGGAGATCCTCGGAGACACAGTGGGCAATGGAATAATCACCAGGGACCCGGAAGAGATCTTGTTGCATCTCAGTCGTGACTCCGAATCGCGCTTTTCTAGTTCCAGAAAACGCAGCGATAAATTCTCTGAAGGTTGGCTGATCATCTCCAGGCCTTACGGTATTGATAGCCACCTCAGCTTCATCTTCCCGATCCGGGACTGCGTCATTATTTCCCTCATAGTGCGCCAGACGATTGGAGTGTACCACCTTTGGTTTCCCTCTTGGCAATTTCTGGATGCGATAAATCAAGTCATTTATTCGTTTCTTCACCACCAGGTGAAGATACCTCATACCAATGAGCCCTCCCAATTCCGCTGTAACTTCGGAGAATAGCCACAACGTCTTTGCGGGTTGTATAACCAGACAAGCTCTCCAGGTTGAAACCCTCCTTCTTGGGCTCTCACATCGTACGTAGCCTTCATCCGGTCACTCGCGATTCGACTATTGTTTCGGGTTCGGTCGTGAATATCCTCCAACTTCTTCTTTAAGTTGATGACATAATCATTCCCGGCTACCTCCTGCTCTATAGGTGGAGACCCAAATTCCAGATCACACGGTAACCGTAACTCGCGTCCAACCATCACAGACGCTGGTGTTTCGTGGACCGATGCACGATAAGCCATCAGGAACAGATGCAGGTATTGGTCCCAGTCTCGTTGATGATCGGAGACGACCTTGGCCAAATATTTGCCCATTGTCCGATTCATGCGTTCTACCATTCCATCGGACTGCGGATGTAACGGTGTGGTCCGAGTCTTGCGAATGCCCAACAATCGACAGACTTCTCCAAATAGTACAGACTCAAAGTTGCGGCCTTGATCCGAATGCAGCTCCATGGGCACTCCGAAGCGACTGAAAAACTCTTTGACTAGTACGTCAGCAACAGTCGCAGCTTCCTGGTTTGGTAGGGCATATGCTTCTGGCCATTTGGTAAAGTAGTCCATTACCACTAATATGTATTTATTCCCATCGTCGGTTTCGGGAAATGGTCCGGCAATATCTATAGCTATTCTTTCCAGAGGACTACTCACATTGTACTGCCTCATAGGTGCTCTTCGTTTCCCCAAGGGTCCGTTACCAGTGGCACATAGTTCACATTTCCGGCACCACTCCTTCACGTCTTCTTTACAGTTGACCCAATAAAAACGCTCCCTAACTTTCTCCAAAGTCTTTTTCACACCGAAGTGCCCTCCTAAGGCACCGTCATGGAGATGTTGCAACACTGTAGCCACTCGGCTTCTTGGAACCACGAACTGAGACCTAATGGTGGTGCCATCTTCACTCTCCAGTACTCGCTTCAGGAGATCGTCTTCCACCTTCAAGGACTCCCATTGGGCCCAATATGCTTTAAGCGTTCTGTTGAAAGGGCTGACGGCCTCCCAGGCAGGCTTTTCTCCCACGCGCTTCCATTCCAGTACCATTTTTAGTTCGGGATCAGCCTTCTGCTGTCGTTGCAATTCTTCCTGCAACCAATTGTCGTTGACGATGGTAGTTCTTAATACTTGGCAAACCCTCTCTTCCAAGCGAGAGCAATGACTGCAATCCGTTGGACAGGGTCTTCTTGAAAGAGCATCGGCATTTCGATGACTAGTGCCCGCTCGATGTTCTGTGTCAAAGTCGTATCCTTGTAATCGCTCGATCCACCTTGCGACCTGGCCTTCAGGATTACGGAATTGTAGAAGCCATTTCAACGCTGCATGGTCCGTCCTCAATAAAAACTTCCGTCCGTACAAGTATTTGTAGAAGTGCTCAACGGACTTCACGACGGCCAATAGTTTTTTTCTGGTCACACAATAATTCCTTTCGGCTTTCGACAAAACCTTACTAAAATAGCCGATGACCTTTTCTTGTCCATCCTGTATCTGAGAAAGTACACCCCCAATGGCCAGATTACTTGCATCTGTGTCAAGTATGAATTTCCCTTCTGTCCGTGGATAGCTCAATATTGGTGCTGTTGTCAGGGCACGCTTCAACTGTTGGAAAGCTGTTTCACACTCTCCGCTCCAAACATACTCGCGCCCATCTTCAGTTAACCTTGTCAGAGGTTTCGCTATATTGGCAAACCCAGGAACGAAACGCCTGTAGTAGGTACATAACCCAAGAAAACTACGAACTTGGTGTTTATCTTTCGGTGTTGGCCACTCTTGAACTGCACGAATCTTATCGGGGTCGGCTGCCACTCCATTTTGTGATACGACGTGCCCGAGATATTTCACTTCCTTTCTGAATATGTGGCACTTTTTCGGACTCAGTTTCAGATTGGCTCCACGTAGTCTTCGGAACACTTCCTCTAGATTTTTCAAATGTTCGTTGAATGATTTTCCGACTACAATTACATCATCTAGGTATACCAGGCAGGTCTTCCACGACAGCCCTCTCAGGATGGTCTCCATTAGACGCTCAAAGGTGGCCGGAGCGTTACATAGACCGAAAGGCATAACTGTAAACTGCCATAGTCCGGAACCAATAGTGAACGCGGTCTTCTCCCGGTCTTCAGGTTCCATTTCAACTTGCCAATAACCACTCTTCAAATCCAAAGTCGAAAACCATCGTGAACCAGACAGGGTATCTAACGTGTCGTCGATGCGTGGTAAGGGATAGCTGTCTTTCTTGGTCACGTTATTGAGCTGCCGATAGTCCACACAAAATCTCGTTGACCCGTCCTTCTTACTGACCAGGACCACCGGTGATGCCCATGGACTGCTGGATGGCTCGATGACCCTTTGTTCTTCCATATCGGTAATAATCTTTTCGGCTTCTGCTCGCCTTGCTAGAGGTAGACGCCTCGGTTGCTGACGGACAGGCATAGAGTTGCCTGTATTGATTTTATGTTTTACTATATTTGTTCGTCCCTTCTGGCTATCGTCAAGAGCGAAGATATCTTGGTATCGGTGAACCAAACCCTGTACCTCTTTCAGTTCCGTTCTGTTAAGGTCTTCGCACGAACCAGTGACCATACCCACTAATTTTCCACCATGGTCTTTGGGCGCTGGTTTTGGAACATCGGCCATACACCTGGCTACTCGGAATACTGACACACACTGTCCCACAAGGGTACTCTTCTTCAATGTCACCGGATCCACATTAACGTTCATAAGCTTCACCGGTACTGTCTTTCCAACCTTGATCAGCGCTTTTCCCACCAGTATGCCACTATGGATCTTCTTATCACAAACAGGCTCCATCATTCGCACACATCCTACCCGAAGATCTCCATCCAAACCTGCCTCGACAACCATCTCGCTTTGACCCGGCAATATCACATCTTCTGTCAGCAAAACCCTTACGACAGGATCTTCTCGTGGGTGCAACAGAAGTTCTTCGTTACCAACCTTCAAAACACCCTCTTTCAAGTCCAATGTAAAACCAAATTTTCTCAGGAAGTCCATTCCCAAGATGAATTCGTCAATGATGTCGGCTACCAGCACCTCATGATCACGTTCTTCACTTCCAATGCCAATCTTCATCTTCACCACTCCGCGTGTTGGTATCACTTCACCTGTTGCTGTACGGAGTTGAGTAGTTGTCTGTAACACCTTCATACTTGTTCGTAGAACATTAGGGCGTATGATGGATTTTGTCGCCCCCGTATCAATAAGTAGTGAAACAGTTCGATTAGCAACTAGCACTTTCCCATCTACGAACAAACTACTGGTACTATTCTTTGATGTTACGGCATGAATGGTGATCTTCGGGGCATCTCTACTCAAGGTCAACGTTCGCCTCCTCTCGTCGACCTTCTTTAGTTTTTCGACGGCTGAACCTGTTTTGGGTTTAGGGCAACGACGTCGTATGTGACCTTGTTCGCCGCAATTCCAACAACGAGGCCCTCGAACTTCTTGATGATTCTTGCTTCGGCTTTCTTCCTTCCGAAGAACTCTCAATACTAACTCCTCTAGGTGATCGTTAGAACCTTCTTCTTCTTCTTCCACAACGGCCCGAACACGCCCGTGACCTCGGGACGCTTGTTTTGCGGCTTCAAATTCTAAGGCATGAGCAAGCGCATCATCAGTTGTTCTTGGTCGTGCCAGTCTCAATGATTGTTGTGTTTCCCCGTCTCTTAACCCATCAATGAAGGTCTGCACAGCGAGTTGTCCCAGAAATGAATCGGGTGCCGTAGGGTACGCCAATCGGACAAGCCGCGCAACATCGGCTTCAAACTCCTGAAGGCTTTCTCCATTCTTCTGGACACGATTCTTTACTTGCGCGTGATAAACCTGTTGTAGATGCGCGTCTCCATATCTCATCTCCAATCTAGAAACTAACAACTGGTAATCATTTTCCTGTCCTGCTGGGATTGTTTGCAGGACGTTCAACGCGTCTCCACGCAAAGCCACAGTTAAAGAAACGGCCTTTTCTTTGCGTGTCCATCCGTTGGCCCCAGCGGCCGCCTCAAATTGTTTGTAGTAGGTGGACCAAGGTATCTTTCCATCGAACGTGAGTGGTTTTACTTTTATCCCTACGGTAGGAACCTTCTCTTCTTTAAATTGTTTCTTTCCTTCATTAAACGGCCACTCAGACGTTGAGGGAAACCGTAGTTGATTCATTCTATCTTCCAACATTTCGTCGTCTTTCTTAGCTGTTGGTGGTAATTGCATTTGGGCTATTTTCTCTTCTACCATCTTTATTACCCTATCTTGTTCCGCCAATCTACCTTCCAACAGTCCTAACGCGCTGGCATTCTCAAAAAATTCTTCGAAAACTTTATCTTCCAACGCTTTGACATTTTCCAGCAATTCTCCTTTAAGCCTTCTAGAACTTTCTTCAGACTTTTCTAATAATTCTTCTTTAAGCGTTCTAGAGTTTTCCAGTAAATCTTCTTTAAGCATTTTAACATTTTCTTCCAGTGCTTTAGTATTTTCAAGTAATTCTTCTTTAAGCATTTTAGAATTTTCAAAAACTTTTTGTTCCAGCACTTTAGTATTTATCATTAGCTTTCTAGCATTCCCTTCGGACTTTTCCAGTAGTTTTTCTTTTAGCATTCTAACATTATCTTCGGACTTTCTAGAATTCTCTTTCATTTTACTTAACAAACTAGTATCAATTGCGGGTCCAGGTATCTCGAAGCGGTAATTTTCAGGATCTTCCTTCTGTTCTAAAAGCCATTCTCTTAGCCGATTTATTAACACATTTTTAAGGCCCGTTGTGTCTAAATCTCGTTCTTCAAGTTCGTGTTTTAAGTCTATTACTTTGAGATCTTTTAACAATTTCATCACCATTTTAAATGTTTGTTGAAATTATTTTTGACACTAAAAATTTATTCTCACAGCACTTTATTTAATTATTACGCGATTTTATTTATTTTAAAACCACACCTGACAACACTGTAACGTTCTTTTTAAAATAATAACAAAAGTACCGTTTATATCGTCTATTAATAAGAAATATTTATTTACAAACACTAATGAATACACTATAAATTAACGCTATGATTATAAACCATTAAAACTATTATTTACAGACTATGAATTTCTAATACAACATTTATCTTCACATTTACTATTTATTTCGTGATACACAGTTAATGACTCGCTGTTGACTGATCCTCTTTTATCCGCGAAGTCGATTTTATACCCTCATATAATCGTACCAGAAGCCGCTGGAACCTACTATGTATTTCTGGAAGGCGCTAGATAAACCGCGTCTGGTTTACATGCTTGGTGCGATGCGTCATTCTCTCGAATGCTGTAGAATATTCCATTTGTTGTGTGAAGAAGAGGTTCTTTCTTTTTCTCTCTTGTTACAATATTTTACTCTTTTCTCCAGTTAATTTTTATTAAAAATGTTAAATTTGGAATAAAAATATGAAATCTTTAGTTGAAAATGTAATTATTCCCTGAAAAACAGTTTCTCGTAGGGGCTCTACACGCCATATTTTATTTTAAGAATTTGCAGTGCCTAGGACCTAAATTATATGCTTTTCATTAATAAGCTTTATCAGTTATTTCTTCAAATGCAACGCTTGGCTCCAAAATACCACTCCTTGTTCTGAATGATCCGTGGTAATCCCA
The DNA here is from genome assembly GCA_929113105.1 of Agrypnus murinus. NCBI lineage: Eukaryota > Metazoa > Arthropoda > Insecta > Coleoptera > Elateridae > Agrypnus > Agrypnus murinus. The sequence goes on along the minus strand of OV816025.1, from coordinate 137,784,923 downwards.
ACAAAAGAACTAAAAAAAATTAATGAAAGATATGCAACAATATATGATCATATCAATCAAATATTCGTTATTACAAAATTAATATCTACAACCTGTAATTCTCATTTCTTGACCTTCTAATCATATAAGACTGGTCCCAGAAGGTTTTGCACAATTTTTGTACGCATGAATGTATATTTAAAATAACTACAATCTTTTTGTTAAAATATAGGTGTGATTAGTAATGCATACGCTTCAATTAAAAACCGCGTTGTGGTGGCTGACCCTGCTTAGTCTTAAGTACGAGTTCGAACCGTGTAGGGGTGCATTGATAAATTTTGCTCGTTTACGCTAAAGATTCTTAATATTGGATAATGAATCTATTTTAAGTTTGACTTTGCTACTCTACCAAGTCCACAATTATATACAAGAGGCAACAAGGAGACTGTACCAGATTATCTGAGACAAATCTCAATAGAAGAACTTAGACCGAAGGTACTTGTTTGGCAGGCCACCTCTGAGAGCGGCTTTCGCAATAAACCACTGTTTGCAGACTCGTGAAATCTGTCATTAAATGTTTGCTAAACATTGCTGCCACTAAGTGCAAGAACAATTATTACCATTTGTACCAAATCGTACTGAAGTAACTTGGTTTTCGCCAAACCTAGCAACAGCACATTATGCCAAAAACACTACAAAGAGGTTAGAAAACCATAATGTTTTGTACCATAAAAAGTTATTTCCAAAAACTTACATTTATTATTAAACAGATGTCATTGTGATACCTGACCGACTTCATCCCCAAATACCGATATTAAAAGTTAGGGATGGTTTTTACCCCCCTTAGCCCCATGCTAAGGAAATCTGATATATACCATTTTATGTGTATGCTAATTGCAGAACTTTATGGGAGATTTCATTGTAATACCTGACCGACTTCATCCCCAAATACCGATTTTAAAAGTTAGGGGTGGTTTTCACCCCCCTTAGCCCCATGCTAAGGAAATTTGTTATATACCATTTGATGTGTATGTTAATTGCAGAACTTTATGGGAGATTTCATTGTGATACCTGGCCGACTTCATCCCCCAAATACCGATTTTAAGAGTTAGGGGTGGTTTTTACACCCCTTAGCCCCATGATAAGAAAATGTGGTATATACCATTTTATGTGTATGCTAATTGCAGAACTGTGATACCTGATACCTGGCCTACTTCATCCCCAAATACCGATTTTAAGAGTTAGGGGCGGATTTTTCCCCACTTAGCCTCATGCTAAGGAAATGTAGTGTATACCATTTGATTTGTATCCTAATTGCAGAACTTTATGGAAAATTTCATTCTGATGCCTGACCGACTTCATTCCGAAATACCGATTTTAAAAGTTAGGGGCGGTTTTTACCCACCCCTAGCCCCATGCTAAGGAAATGTAGTGTATACCATTTGATTTGTATCCTAATTGCAGAACCTTAAGGAAATTTTCATTCTGATTCCTGACCGACTTCATACCCAAATACCGATTTTAAAAGTTAGGGGCGGATTTTACCTCCCCTTAGCCCCATGCTAAGCAAATGTAGTGTATACCATTTTATGTGTAAGCTAATTGCAGAACTTTATGGGAGATTTCATTGTGATACCTGACCGACTTCATTCCCAAATACCGATTTTAAAAGTTAGGGGTGGTTTTTACCCCCCTTAGCCCCATGCTAAGGAAATGTGATATATACCATTTTATGTGTATGGTAATTGCAGAACTTTATGGGAGATTTCATTGTGATACCTGGCCGACTTCATTCCCAAATACCGATATTAAAAGTTAGAGGTGATTTTTACCCCCCTTAGCCCCATGCTAAGGAAATGTGATATACCATTTTATGTGTATGCTAATTACAGAACTTTATGGGAGATTTCATTGTGATACCTGACCGACTTCATTCCCAAATACCGATATTAGAAGTTAGGGGTGGTTTTTACCCCCTTTAGCCCCAAGCTAAGGAAATGTGATATATACCATTTTATGTGTATGCTAATTGCAGAACTTTATCGGAGATTTCATTGTGATACCTGGCCGACTTCATTCCCAAATACCGATTTTAAAAGTTAGGGGTGGTTTTTACCCCCCTTGGCCCCATGCTAAGGAAATGTCGTATACAGTGTGTTTTTTGTAAACGATAATATAGAAAATCCAATGGAATTTTATCATTTTCCTCGTAAGTTTGTACCCTTGCAAATGTAATTAGAAATCTTGGTATCAATCGAAAGAAGAATTCATTTTACGTCAAAAAAATATTAAACTTTATGAAGAAAACCAAAATCGATTTAGAAAAAGACTTAAAAAGCTTATTGATTTACAGCTTTTGGTAATAAGGTATTAAAAAAGTCTGAAAGCTGAACGCCGATTGGTGTAGCGGTTAACGCTTCAGATCCCTAATCAAAAATCGGTTCAAACTCGGGTTCAAACCCCGTCATCGTATACTTTTTTTTTAATTGTATTGCTTACTAATTATTATTTTTAGAACTTTATTACAAGGATTATTAGTTTTATGCCCTTTTTTCATTTGCCTTTCTGATAGGTAGTTAAAATTGTACAAAAACTAACGGTAAACCCCCGTAGCAAAAATATCTAACAATAAAAAAAATTAATAATCGTTGTAATCAAGTTCTAAAAATAATAATTAGTAAGCAATACAATTAGAAAAAAAGTATACGATGACGGGGTTTGAACTCGCGATTTTTGATTAGGAATCTGAAGTGTTAAACGCTACACCAATCGGCGTTCAGCTTCCAGCTTTTTTTAATAACTTATTACCAAAAGCAGTAAATCAATAAGCTTTTTAAGTCTTTTTCTAAATCGATTTTGGTTTTCTTCATAAAGTTTAATATTTTTTTGACGTAAAATGAATTCTTCTTTCGATTGATACCAAGATATCTAATTACATTTGCAAGGGTACAAACTTACGAGGAAAATGATAAAATTCCATTGGATTTCCTATATTATCGTTTACAAAAAACACACTGTATACCATTTTATGTGTATGCTAATTGCAGAACTTTATGGGAGATTTCATTGTGATACCTGGCCTACTTCATCCCCAAATACCGATTTTAAAAGTTAGGGGTGGTTTTTATTCCTCTTAGCCCCATGCTAAGCAAATGTGATATATACCATTTTATGTGTATGCTAATTGCAGAACTTTATGGGAGATTTCATTGTGATACCTGGCCGGCTTCATCCCCAAAATAGCGATTTTAAAAGTTAGGGGTAGTTTTTACCCCCCTTAGCCCTATGCTAAGGAAATGTGGTATATACCATTTTATGTGTATGCTAATTGCAGAACTTTATGGGAGATTTCATTGTGATACCTGACCGACTTCATCCCCAAATACCGATATTAAAAGTTAGGGGTGGTTTTTACCCCCTTAGCCCCATGCTAAGGAAATGTGATATATACCATTTTATGTGTATGCTAATTGCAGAACTTTATGGGAGATTTCATTGTGATACCTGACCGACTTCATCCCCAAATACCGATTTTAAAAGTTAGGGTTGGTTTTTACCCCCCTTAGCCCCATGCTAATGAAATGTGGTATATACCATTTTATGTGTATGCTAATTGCAGAACTTTATGGGAGATTTTATTGTGATACCTGGCCGACTTCATCCCCAAATACCGATTTTAAAAGTTAGGGTTGGTTTTTACCCCCCTTAGCCACATGCTAAGGAAATGTGGTAGGATACGATTTTAACACGAAACATCGAGCGGGCACTAGTCATCGAAATGCCGATGCTCTTTCAAGAAGACCCTGTCCAACGGATTGCCGTCATTGTTCTCGTTTGGAAGAGAAGGTTTGCCAGGTATTAAGAACTACCATCGTCAACGACAATTGGTTGCCGGAAGAATTGCAACGACAGCAGGAGGCTGATCCCGAATTAAAAATGGTACTGGAATGGAAACGTGTGGGACAAAGGCCTGCCTGGGAGGCCGTCAGCCCTTTCAACAGAACCCTAAAAGCATATTGGTCACAATGGGAGTCCTTGAAGGTGGAAAACGATCTACTGAAGCGAGTGCTGGAGAGTGAAGATGTGAAAAAGACTTTGGAGAAAGTTAGGGAGCGTTTTTATTGGGTCAATAGTAAAGAAGACGTGAAAGAGTGGTGCCGGAAATGCGAACTATGTGCCACTGGTAACGGACCCTTGTGGAAACGAAGAGCGCCGATGAGGCAGTACAATGTGGGTAGTCTTCTGGAAAGAATAGCTATAGATATTGCCGGACCATTTCCCGAAACTGACGATGGGAATAAATACATCTTAGTGGCAATGGACTATTTTACCAAATGGCCAGAAGCATATGCCCTACCAAACCAGGAAGCTGCGACTGTTGCTGAACTACTAGTCAAGGAGTTTTTCAGTCGTTTCGGAGTGTTCATGGAGCTGAATTCGGATCAAGACCGCAATTTTGAGTCTGCACTCTTTGGAGAAGTCTGTCGATTGTTGGGCATTCGCAAGACTCGGACAACACCGTTACATCCGCAGTCCGATGGAATGGTAGAACGCATGAATCGGACAATGGGTAAATATTTGGCGAAGGTCGTCTCCGATCATCAACGAGACTGGGATCAATACCTACATCTGCTCCTGATGGTTTATCGTGCATCGGTTCGCGAAACAACCGGTCAGTCACCAGCGTCTGTGATGTTTGGACGTGAGCTACGGTTACCGTGTGATCTGGAATTTGGATGTCCACCCGCAGAACAGGAGGTAGCCGGAAATGATTATGTTGTCAACTTAAAGAAGAAGTTGGAGGATATTCACGACCGAACCCGAAACACTAGCCGAATCGCGAGTGACCGGATGAAGACTACGTACGATGTGAGAGCCCAAGAAGGAGGGTTTCAACCTGGAGAGCTTGTCTGGTTATACAACCCGCAAAGACGTCGTGGCTATTCTCCACAGTTACAGCGAAATTGGGAGGGCCCATACCAGGTGAAGAAACGAATAAATGACTTGATTTATCGCATCCAGAAATTGCCAAGGGGGAAACCAAAGGTGGTACACTCCAATCGTCTGGCGCACTATGAGGGAAACAATAACGTAGTCCCGGATCGAGAAGATGATGCTGAGGGGGCTGTCAATACCGTAAGGCCTGAAGATGATCAGCCAACCTTTAGAGAATTTATGGCTGCGTTTTCCGGAACTAGAAAAGCCCGATTCGGAGTCACGACCGAGATGCAACAAGACCTCTTCCGGGCCCCTGGTGATTATTCCATTACCCACTGTGTCTCCGAGGATCTCCGCATGTCCAGGGGCATCGCAGTAGCGTTTAGAAATAAATTTGGACGGCTGGATGAACTTCGAGATCAGAATCCCTCTGTTGGCAAAGCCTTACACTTGCCTGATCATGACCGCTCCATTTACTACTGCTAAACAAGCAGTTTTACTACCAGAAACCGAGTTACGCCGACATGTGGAAGGCATTATGGGATTTGAGGACCGAGTTGCTTGCCAGGGGTATTAACAAATTGGCAGTTCCCAAACTCGGCTGTGGGCGGGACCAGTTGAATTGGAGAATCGTTCGAAACCTGCTGGAAGTTATTTTTAGAGATACGGATGTGAAGATCTTAGTCTGTAGCTTCGATCCCCAGCCCGCATCAAGGCCAACAAAGAGTGTAGACTGTTATTTCTACCGTAATGGAACATATAGTCGAGGTGAAGACTGTCGATACCGTCACGACCCTTTCTATAGAAACCAGAGAATAAAACCTGTTCTGGGACAGAACAGACTTGAAGAGGGGGGCAGTGTAACGAATAGTAAACCCACATATGACGTCATCAAACATTTTAGATGTATGAGTCATCAACTGTATGACTCATCAATAACACCTGCTAGTACGACTAATCGACACGCCTCATCGACGTGACTTAACAACAGCTGCAAGTATGACTCATTAACACGTCATCGAACATTCTGGATGTATGAGTCATCGTATGAAAGATATAAATTGAGTCGCGAGTAGAAGGAGGCAGTTAATGTTTAACCGGCGTCGTGTTGAAATGTACTCTGAATAAATAAATGTCAATAATTATTGTAATACATAAATAGTTTTATATAAATAGTCCTCATATAAATTTGTAAATACCTAGCAATTATTTAAATGTTTTAGTTTGTTAAATAGTTTATAGTTATAGTGTTTTTTAATTAAGTGCATTGTAAATAATCTTTTCTTATTTAATAGACGATTTAAACAGCATTTTGGTTATTATTTTAAAAAGAACGTTACAATATATTACTCTATTTAAGAATTTGATTATATTAATTAATAATATAATCTATGGCTTATTCAAATAAGCTATGGTAAATTATAACGAAATAAATGTCAGGTTATGAAACATTTGACATTTGCCAGGCAAACGTAACCAATAATTTTTGCAATGTATATTTTTGGATCCAAAATGGCGGACTGACATTCGAGTTGGCTCAACTCTATAGAGTGACTCTAGATGTGCAAATACAAGAAACCCATTTGGTAACTACATATATTTATTCGGCTTATATGCATTCTAAAACGAAAATAAAGGAAAGTAACAAAACAAAAATTATATGGTCAATTTAGATAAAGTATTACAATAAATATGTATTTTTTGTTATATAACTGTGATCAATCGATATATGGTATCAATATATCGGACACATTTTGTGATCACCGAACACATGATTCACCCATTTACGATGTGTTATTTCGTAGGGCCACTGTAGCTGCGTTTTTGTTTGCATTATTTTTATTGTGTTTAATTGCCTCCTTTATGCCTGTTTGTAAGCCCACTAACCTCGACTTGCGTTCCTTGCAAGAGAATGATGTGAAGATGATGTATTTTTAGCTAGGGATTTTAAAAATGCATGTTGCTATTTAAAACATTGCAAAGAAGAAATTAGTGACAATTCTGTCAGGCGAACTACTTTCAAGAAGATTTTATTAACATTTAGAAGTGTAATTTGCAGTTTTTGCAAGGTCATCATATCGTAGACAGCATTGCAGGATCATTTTGTGAAAACCATATAATCGATCAACAGGTTAATTAGTTTTAGCTTCGTAACTTTACGTTAAAATCTCCATAAGAATTGTAACTATTGAATGGATGGCTATTAAGGGTCAGAAAAGTGTCCAAAACGGCTAGTCGGCATAGTGTCCACGGTCGGCAAAGTGTCCACCGGTTACGCTCGGCGTAGTGTCTACCGCTTCCAGTCGGCGTAGTGTCCACGGTCGGCAAAGTGTCCAAAACGGTCAGTCGCCGTAGTGTCCACGATCGGCGTAGTGTCCACGGTCGGCAAAGTGTCCAGTCGGCGAAGTGTCCAGGCACCGGGTGGAATTCCCTCAGATTCGACTAAATTCTAATAGGATCGCCCAAATGAATGATCATTTGGCCGATTCTTCCGATTACTATGAAGCAAGGTCCATTCATGTGTATGTATACCTAGTACACATACATAGGTCATCTCATCAAAGTTGAGACGGCCATATTTGAGCTGTCTGTATGTGCATATGAAAAACTATGTAACAATAGTTTAAAAATTGTATTTTATATTGACGTTGAAAAAACTGCACTTTACCACTTAGTTACTGAGATATTTCGATTATAAACTTGTATTCCAGCTGTAACCGGAAACTGATGACTGAAGTCCCTGCACATGCAAAACCCTATTGTATGATCTGGCAACGTAGCTTCGCGCAAAAATTCAAATTTGATACGTTAGAATGTTAGATGAATTGTATGTTGGTATTTTTTATATTACTTGAAAATAATGATATATGTGAATAAATTAAATAAATGAAATCATATATAATAAATAAAATGAAAATTGTATTAAGATTGATTTTTCTCATTACTTGTATTTTCGTGATCCCAGATGTGGTCGGCGATGTGGTCGCGGACTGCGTGCTCTACATTAAAGAGACACTTTGAGTGGACAAATTAGTCTTAATTTTTGATTAATAAGTCAGTAAATATGAAGTTCATTAGTAACCGTTTATACGTGTATAAAAACGATCAAAGTTCTGTACTGCAATATTGAAAAGCGGTGATAAACTTACAACGACCGGCCTTTTTATTGTTAGTTCCCGCTCTTGAAGCAAAGCTTTCTCGCAACTTTTTCTCGCTACTTGACTTTCCTCTAATATCCCCTGCTTGCTTCAACGTTGTTTTGCTCACAGCAGGCATGTCAAGTGATGTGAAAATCGTGTTGATTTGATTTGCCCGAATACCGGCATCGATCATCGCTGAAGATCAATTTTTGATTAATTAATGTTATACGCAAAGAATGATAATGATAATAGGAAATAGTATTAAGAATCTTCTACCTGCTGCATGGTTCAAAACATGACGTTTTGTAGAATCATCATTGAGGGAATATGTTTCTGATGAAACATACGTATTCTGTGCACGTATTTGACAACTTGGTATGAAGGACAGCGAATTGACCAAATTGAAGCTTTACCACACACTTGTTCTTTTATGATGTCATCAAAAAATAATTTATGGTCACAATCATATTCATAACACCGCATATATCTATTTAACGTGCAGCAGTCAATAATTTTCACCAAACTCTAACCTCACTTTGGTTTTACGTCAAATACTGATCGTACGTTGCGTTGCCAAATCTTACGCATCAATGTATACTACGTTAGTAAAGTGAACGACGATGTTATCATTATTAATTTGTTTTCTGATATAAAGTGACAATTTTTGTGTGCCAAACAACAAATAAGTAAATACAACAAATAAATAATTTTTCAATTTTCTATAATGTCCGTATGTGAATTATTTGTTTATTTTATTCATATACAGCAGCTACCTTGACTTTAGATTTGGGTGACTTTCTACCTTAATAAAAAAAAATTAAATTTCCGTGACATTTGACATAATCTCACTTTTTGACGTTTGAATTGACGTAAGATTTAACACATAACCTCAAAATTTTATCAAATTATTGTGCCAACTGTCATGGCTTCTGTTTCGTATCAAAATCGAGAAGCAAGAGCCCAAAATTTGGTGCTCTTTTTATAGTATTTGAAAAACAATTGAACATCGTTATTGATTTATTTAGTTCAGAACTAGGAAATCAATATCTCACCAGAAAACAATCGAACATCGATTTGAAATAAAATTTCTTAACCACATTCTTTAAAAAAAATTAACTTAAATGTTAAAATAAATGTTATAAACGGAAAGATGACAAATTTTCCTTTCTTTTGATATATAATATGCCTATGACAAAGCAATTAAAACTGCAGTATTTGAGTTGACAACCATCTTGGATTTCCTTACAATCATGGTTTGATAAAAATTCAAATAAAAACATTTTCATACCTTTTTACATCCTTTTCCAAACATAATCTCAAACATCGATCTGTCAGTTTCTGACATAAGTGAAACGCCAAAGTTATTCCCCAAAAAATGACTGGTTGTAGTGCACCAAACTGTTCTAGCAATTCCCGGAATGGTGCACGTTTGTTTCTTTTTCCAAAAGATAGGAAAATAAGACAAATTTGAAAAGTCAGAATTGGGAATTACTGAATACTCAAGATTATGTAAAGTAAGCAAGTTTGAGCCTTAATAAAATTACATGTAGAAATAATATAAATTATTTAAGCATAGAGAAAGGATAGTCTTTAGATTACACACTCTTTTATTACCGTTTTACATTTCCTCTAGTTCCATATTGAAGAAACGCAATTTGAAACAAGAAGAAAAGATGAATGGTAAATATTGAAATGAAATGCAATTCCTACGTTATTTAACTTTTCTAATATAGTTACAGTTAATAACAAACGTATAAGATTAAATGAAGAGATAAATGTAGTTGCAATTAATAAAAAAAATTAAAACTTTTAAAGGCAATAAAAGAAACAGGCCATCTAATTGCCAACCACAATCATCAAATAATACTGGATATGTTAAAGAAAAGCCTAAAATGATTGAAGAGTGTGGAAGGATTGAAAGAGAGAGCCTCGATATAGTTTAAAAGATAATAGACATTTACAGAAGTTAGATTTCCGTCCACGGCTTTTATATGGCTTTCTGCCATATTTGGATAACAAAAAAGAGAAACTCAAATACTGTTTGAGGAAGATACCATTAATAAATTAGTTGTATCACAGTTAAAATATGGTAAAACTTAAGTTTAGCAAAACAGCCCCGATTTCGCTGATTTGTTTCGTATGCATAAAACACACCCTAAGAACACACCCCCACCAAAAAAAAACACGCGGAAAAGCGTATTTGCCACAAAAAAAATTTTACATTGCACCCGAAACTGCGTTTAAATTGAGGTTATTTTCATATGGAAATCGTATGATTGTCTTGATCGTGTTTGTATTTTCTCTCATATTCGTCATTAGTATTACTTCAATTGCCATTTGGTATGAAACTGTAATTTCAATTGCCATTTAGTACTATATCGCTAGGTTAGGTTAGGTTATGTTAGGTTAGGTTAGGTTAGGTTAGGTTAGTACTATATCGCTAGGTTAGGTTAGGTTAGGTTAGGTTAGGTTAGGTTAGGTTAGGTTAGGTTAGGTTAGGTGCCAAATGGCAACCAGGACATCGCTACCTGCGGTTCTCATACTGTGCTTTTTGTGGTGTCTCCTACCTGCAAATGTGACGTTGCAGCTGATCATGACTGCTCGGAGAAGCCTCTTTTGTGGTGAACTTTCAAAATTTTTTTCTTGAAAACTACGCTTTTCCGCACTTTTTCTTGCGTTGTGAGTGTTGTGAGGGGGTGTTTTATGCTTAAAAAAAAATTGGCGAAATCGGGGCTGCTTTGCTAAACTTAAGTAATTCCAAAATATTCGCTTTAGTTGTTATTGTTGTTTTGTTCATATAACTTTTGTTCATATAACCAATAAATCTTCGCCATTTTAGACCATCATTTTTTAATGTGTTAATGTTTTCGTGGTTTTATTCAGTAGTAGTAGTTAATATTACTCAATAACAGAAGATAATTCGAATGCCTAAAAATATGATTTGTTAATAAGTTAATACATAGTATTATTGATTTGTTTTAATTAAAATATTCGTAACCTTTTCTGTATGTTATGTAAATATTTGATTTGACAAATTCATGACAAATTAAAATTGCCGCCAAAAGGCGCCATTTTTGAGCCCATTACAAAAGCCAATAGTGGAAATGGGTGAGATAACCTTTACTTTGGATATAATTATGCATGCATCAACGGACCTTGATATGAAGTAATCGGTGTCATGACGTACGAAGGATGCTCCGCCATCCCGATTCCTAGCCCAAAAATAAAATAAAATAAATTCAGGTTGGCAAACTTGCTACGAAAAATCACTAAATTCCTGAATAATTTTATAATTTACTATTATCAATAAAATTAATAATTATAAACAGAAAATGTCAAGTAAAAATAAATTTATTGAACGTTTTACTTTTCATATCATCGTTTCATATTTTTTATTTCATTTCGTATTTCAAACAATTGTTTTTCTAATTAGCGTTTGTAGGTAGGTAATACGTTTATTAACGTCTATCAGTAGGAGTCGTTTATGGCTATCTATAAAAGTACACTGTACTTTAATGAATTATAGGGTTATTTAGTTTTTAAGCGTTGGATGGGTAATGCGTGGAATATGATAACTTCAAACTGCAAGTTTGAAATTGTCAATAGTAATAGAAATTATAATAGAATAGAAATTGTAATAAATAAATTGTAGTAGAAATTGTAATAAATAAATTGTAAAAGAGTGCAAATTAAATTGTCTTAACTCATATTTTATTTATTTGTAACACTAATAAAGTAACAAAAGTAATAACTAATTTATTTGAAGTGATGGATGATGACAAATGATTCAAAAAATCAAGTCGACGCCAAGTGTTACCAACTGTTACCAACTAACACAAAATTCTCTAGACGACCAAAATATTTTTTTTGTATTAAAATAAGAAAAAAGGGGGGCAAATTAGAAAAAATAGCATAAAATACTCGTTTTATAAGGGCATTGGCGCACTCATCCCATAGAAAAACTCGCCTGCGGCTCGTTTTCTAACTTGGGATTCGTGCGCCAAATCAACCCTTATAAAACTTGTTCTTTAATATACTATTATATACCACAATTAGTAATATATCTTGATCTCCTTTGTCAATGACACCGGAGTTCAAGACGTTCTTGATCTCCGTTGTTGGCAACGTAAATCATTTGATGTTGCATAACAGTCATACGTGACATGCTGCTTTTTTATCTCCTTGGTTACGCGTATTATAACACAGACAAGGCAACTTGCTTCTTTATACAATAAATTTGGATGAATTTTAAAAAGGAGAAATCAGGATTGAAATACGAAATAAAATAAAACAACTTATGCAATACGGAGATCAAGCTTTTTTTAAATCCTCGAAGATGTTATAACGTCTCGGCTAGCGCCTCGGCTTTATAATACATCTTCTCGGATTTAAAGTATCGCTTGATCTCCTAATTACATAATATATATTAAAAATTATATCGCAATCACATAAATGACAGATACTTAACCTAGTGGGATCTTGTAACACGCTGTTAGAAAAATATAAAATCATTCAACCTACTGTTTTTCTATAATAAAAAATTAAATTATAATACACTTTTATTATAATAGTTATTTGTGTATTTAGTGCGAGAAATGCTACTTTGGTGGTCAAGAAGGTGGTCGTCAAGGCGTAGACGAGTCAAAATTTCATTCGAGACCACCAAAGTCATTTCGAGCACGAATTGCACACAACGTTTTTTCTACAGCGTTATTGAAATAACCAAAAAAGTACAAAAAAAAATCATAAAAAATAACACAAGGAAATTCTTATTTTAGCGAAAAGTGGACAGTTTCGTTGTTGCTACGCAAACAACATTGCTTAAATATGCATAAATCGCATAAATGCACGAAATATTTTTCGCTCTAAAGCAAAAAATATTTCGTACACGTTGTCAAGTAAACAAAACCAATATGCATAGACCAATATGGCATTTTGCATACGGATATTAATGACAATCCAACTCGAAAATTTTTAACCAATCAAATTACAGAATTTTTCAAATTGGGACCAATGAAATTAGTTTTATAGTGACAATCCAACTCGAAAATTTTTAACCAATCAAATTACAGAATTTTTCAAATTGGGGCCAATGAAATTAGTTTTATAGTGAAAAAACCACTTGTCAAAATGAAATGTCAAATTTAATTAAATTAATATTAACTACACACGCTAAATAAAAATTTGCTCGGTGGATTGTCAAGCCGAATACCACTCGTGGTCTAATTTTTTCTTGCAAAATTTATCGTTTAAGACATTCGTAGCTTTTGCTTTTGGAAAATTACACTCGTCTCCTGCGTCGACTCGTGTAATTTTCGTTGCAAAGCTACTCATATCTGAAACGACAAATTTTGTCGGAAAAAATCAGACCACTTGTGATATTATATATGAAAAAATGTCATCATTTTTTGACAGCTGTTGAAAAATTATTACTTTAAAACTAAACGGTTGAATACAATGTAGTTTATCAATGCTCAAATTTTGAAGCACCAATTTTTAAATCTCCCGCTTAGAAATGACGTTTATCCGTTTGTCAAATATTTGTAGAATTTTTTATAAGGCTATTTTCCTCGTTCTTCTCTCATATTTATGAATAAGTACTGAAAAATCTAAATATTTAAATTCAGTATTTACTAAATATATTACTATTTGAAAACTTTAATTACTGACTTATTTTAAATTATTTAAAAAGTAGTTTGTACCAGTAGTGACATTTGACGGCCATTAATTTCCGGTGTCGAGGAGAGTGCACGCGGATATTGGCAGTAATAAAGTCGTGCCGTTTAATATTAAATATTTGTGTGAATAAAACGTTAATAAGTGATTTATTAGTGTCCAAGATGTCCAATAATACGGCACCCGATTCTTGGGAAGCCCAAGCTGACGCTACATCAGCAAACAACTCTCCAACGCAACCCGCAGATGTCACAGCCAAATTTTCCACGTTGAATGTCAATGCAGAAGTTTTCGTGCCTTCTTTCGCCAGGTCAGCTGTAATTACAGACGAAAGCTCACCTACGAAATCACCAGTTTCAGAAAATTCACCTAGCCACGATCCTATATTAAATGGTACGTCATCTTATTAAACGGTTTTTGTGGTAACTGTAGATAAGATTGATTTAGGTTAATCCACCCGTTTTTGCATTATTTCTTAATTCTGTAAATAAACCCCGCTATAGTTTTATTCTGTTTTGAATCTCGTCGTTTTAGTCAAGCAGTGGAAAGAAATCCTAACTGTTTAAAAGTTTGGAATGTCCTGAATGGCAAGTCATGAGTTGTAAAATTTTGCTTGATACCTTAGGAGTGTGTTGTTTAATTAAGTGTTTTATTAAAGGAACTAATGTAGAAGAATCAAATGAAAGGGAAGAAGTAAAAGAACCACCTCCGCTGCCTCCAGCAGATGGTGATGCATCTCCAGGGGATGGAGGTACTGAGGGTGGAACTTGGGAGGACGAAGCAGAAGAACCTGATGTTATATTAACGCCTGAAGGTGATGATGAAGAACCATCTTCTGAAGAAGCACCTAAAATATCTAAAAAAAAGGCAGTCAAACCTGAAGAAGTAGCAAAGAATAAGAAAGAACATGTAAATGTTGTATTTATTGGGCATGTAGATGCTGGAAAATCCACTATCGGTGGACAAATAATGGCCCTTACTGGTATGGTTGACAAAAGAACATTAGAAAAATATGAAAGGGAAGCTAGAGAGAAGAGTAGAGAATCGTGGTATTTATCGTGGGCTCTCGATACCAATCAAGAAGGTAGATTAAATTATTAAATTTTTGGGAAACGTTTTCTAACTCAAATATTACAATTTGTAGAAAGAGATAAAGGAAAAACTGTAGAAGTTGGTCGTGCATACTTTGAGACTGAAAGAAAACATTTTACAATCCTAGACGCTCCAGGTCACAAAAGTTTTGTTCCTAATATGATCGGTGGTGCTGCTCAAGCCGATTTAGCAGTATTGGTATGTTTGAGTAAATTTTTTTATTAACAGTTTATTTTTAAATTGATTATCCTTTAAAGGTAATATCAGCAAGAAAAGGTGAATTTGAAACGGGCTTTGATAGAGGTGGGCAAACACGAGAGCATGCTATGTTAGCCAAAACAGCTGGAGTAAAGCATCTTGTAGTTTTAGTTAATAAAATGGATGATCCTACTGTGAATTGGGACGAGGGAAGGTAAGAGAGTTAGAAAGTACTTTCTTTTCTGTTTTATGATAATTTTTTTTTCATTAGATACAACGAATGTAAAGATAAGATCCTTCCATATCTAAAGAAATTAGGATTTAATCCTGCCAAGGACTTAACTTTCCTACCTTGTTCAGGGTTATCAGGCCAAGGACTTAAAGAGCCAATAGATGAAAAAATTTGTCCCTGGTACAAGTACGTAACAATATAAGTAATTTTGTAATTCTTATGTGTACATTCATAAATTTATAGGGGTCCCGCTTTCATTCCTTTTATTGATGAATTGCCCTCCCTTAATCGTAAGACTGATGGTCCTTTCATCATGCCTATTGTAGATAAATATAAGGATATGGGTACGGTAGTTATGGGTAAAGTTGAATCTGGTGAATGCAGGAAAGGACAAAATCTCATGATCATGCCCAATAGGGTAATGATTAATAAACTTTCAATTGAGTTTTGTGTTTAATTGAAATTTTTGTTTACAGACGCCAGTAACTGTTGATCAGTTATGGTCTGACGATGACGAAGTTAGTTCGATTGTAGTAGGTGAAAATGTTAAGGTAAAAGTAAAAGGTGTAGAAGAAGAGGATGTCAGTCCTGGCTTTGTATTATGTGATGCTGCCAATCCTATTCGTACAGGACGTGTTTTCGATGCGCAGGTCGTTATTTTAGAACACAAATCTATTATTTGTGCAGGTTATAGTGCCGTCATGCACATTCATTGTGCTGCTGAAGAAGTCACAGTTAAAGTAAGTACAATCTACAGTAACTTCCTTTTTTCAAAGTCGATCTAATGTAACCCAAATGCATCTGTTAAATATTTTTTATGCATTCCAAATTATTTTAGATACTGATTGGCTATGAGAATTTGGCATATTCCACCCCTAATGAGTTGGAACAATGTCAAATAAATAACAACTAGATTACTTCAATTTAAAGGTTAGATTTCTTAATGTTTAAGCAATAAATATCATCATTTTTCTTCTTTTGTTTAAAAAAAAAGATAATATACGTGGCCAACCATGATTTAAAATTATCTGAAACAAATTGATTATAATTTTTATTAATCTTTTATGACTGAACTTCTAAAGTTGATATTTACAGTCAAAATTAATTATTTATCAGCCAGGAAAATTCCTGAAGTTTGATTAATTAATAGTGACTTGTAGGAAGCCTTTTAGTAACATAAATAATATAGAAGTTTTCATTTAAAACTGATTACTTATTAATAATCTCTTACTAAAGATAAAAATATGTTGTGTAAAAAAAACTTCTCGATAGTTTTTAAATAATTGGAGAGATACAACTAGGGTTTCTGAATATATAACTTTAAAGATTGTGTTGTTAGAATTAGAGCACAACAGATGTCAATTTGTTTTGGTGATACTACCGTCAAATCTAGTAACCTGATTATAAATTGAAATAATGAAACATCTGAAACATTTACTCAAACAAATTTGATTGGAAAATAAAAAGAATTCTTTGAAGACATTTCTACTCATTAATTTTCAATGTAGGGTCATTCCATGCGAAATCGATCACTAAAATGGATCGATCTCACGGATTTCAATGAAAATCACTTGTGAGATAGCAATCAACTAAAGAACATAACTTTCATTCATCAACTTGCTAAATTACTCAGAACTTCGGAAATATTCAAACTGAAAAAATTATCAAAACTGCTTGCACGCCTTTAAAGAAATATAAATATCTCGAAAAGTATTTACCCTAGAACAAATATTTTTTTTGTATATTGCTCACTAGAAGACGGGCCTTTTGGACAGCCTAATAATTTTTTATCAAACGTATTTTTATTTTTTTCTAAACGAAATACTTTAAAAATGCAGAAAAATCGGTGTGGTCACATTTTTAAAAATCTGGAAAAAATTGTACAGTCTTTGAACATTTCTGTATTTAAATGCAAAATGGCAAGCTGGACGTTTTAATAGACAGCCAGCGCACCATAGATCACGGTCAACCGGCGCAACCCGCATTCGCTACCTTAACTATTGTATATAAGATAAATGTGAATTATGATGATTGTTATCATGCAAAATCCCTCATGTGGGAGTTTCTTTAAGAGTTTTCCAGTTATTAGATCGAAGCCTGGGGACGTCTTCAAATTTATTTCAGTTTCGATAGCCTTCGTATATCATAAATTTCTTAATTGGCAGGTCCATTTGAAAAGGAGCTTGAAGGAAGTCCTGTATGGATTTTTTTCTTCTAGGTGGACTTTAATGTCTGAAGAAACATGTCCGCCACATATTCACCAAAGGTATCTGCGTGTTGACTATTGTCTCTAGCCCAATTACCAGATTCAATTCTAATAGGAAGGTTATATGACCTTCCATTCTTTGTGGCATTCCATAATGCACAGTCAGTTGCTTCAATTGTTGTCAGGGAGTGGAAATAGTTCTAGAAGTCTTGGAGTCTTCTGCTCATATAATAGTTATTTGAGTTCTTTCATGCCCCTACTAAACTTCGTTTTATCGCTCAGTGTGCAAGTAATCTGACAGTTTCTTCTGAGAGCCTGGCTATGTATGGATGCTATTGGTCGGCACGCACGTGGTCTCATTAACGCTTAAACTACTTTTCATAAATGCGGAAACACGTATAATGCAATCACTTTCCATTCCATATTACGCTGCAACCGTAAGAGCGAGTTAAGCGCACACGGTACGCATCATCGTAAATGAAGCTTCAAGGGTCAGCTAAGTTCAAGTGTGTTTATGTCTTGTGACGTGTCTCGGCGAACGGACTTTAGGAGAGGAGAATGGTCGGAAGGCAAGCTGTAACAGGACTCAGCCAGTAAGAGGGGTAACAGGATGCCTTTCACTACACAGAAATCTAGGCTAGGTGTCTTTTTTTCTGTTCGTCGGCCAGGTTGAGCAATTACTTAAGGTTATTCATCTGCATGGCTAAGTAGAGTTGGCATCCTCTCAGGTTTGTAATTTTGGAACCCTAGAATGTATATTTGCCGTTTAGATCTCCACCTACAATAAAGTGGTTACCAAGTAGGTCGAAATAATTTTCAAAATGTTCTGAAATTTCTTTTTTCTGAAATTTTCCCCAGATGACATTTCCCTGTTAATCTTTGATTACTATGTTTGTTGCTTGCAAATGCATTTCAGAAATCTTTTCTATATCGTAATGTATATAGTGTTTTTGATGATAACAGTGCTACCACCTCGTGCTTTTATAATTTATTTTGTATTTTGATGTCATAAAAGTGGATATCTGCAATGTCTGTGCTGTGCTTTAGTAGAAATATTTTTAATTGTAAGTTGTGGCTTCTAGTCCATTAGCATTCCAGAGCGCAATTTTAATAATTTCTGAGAATTTCACATACATCTACACTAACTCTATCTATCTTATCACACAAAACTAGAAACCTTAAGGTTTAATTTAATCATCTGATTAGTTATCTAACTAATGTCATAAGCTAAATACTTCAATAGCAACGTCACTAAGAAATCAGATTGCTAGATTTGGCGGACTCATCTCTGTTGCATACAACACGATTTTAAGCTCGAAAGAGATACAATTTGACATTCATGCTCTGACTAATATTTTAATTTAGAGTTTATGTATTCAAGAACTACATATGATTAATTTAAGTATATCAAAAGTTATAATGCATGTAATATCTTTAAATTGTAGTGGCACTACATAATTTGCTTAAATACCTTTAAGATTTGCTATGCGTTATACATCATTCAAAAGTCCTTGATGAATAGAAGCCAACCATGTATTCAGTTTTGCCGATTTCAAAATACTTTGGAATTCTGCAGATACAAGAAGGCTGCGATGAGATTGTGTTGTGTGATTTTTCCTAGAAATACTTGGAGATTGACAAAACTGAATCTGTGACTGACTTCTACTCGTCAAGGTCTCTTAAATGACGTATAAAGCACATACTACCAACTCTTGAAGATATTCTCACATATGGCCAAGAAGATTGGTTAACTGGTCTTGTTTTTTGCTGTGAGAATTCCTAAATTGGTGTATCTGGCTGGACATAGAAAGAAAAAAATATTTAGATAATTTTTTGTACTAGATTGATTCTTAAGCTAAAGAAATCCATATGAAAATGTAGTGTTCACTGTTTTAACAGTGCAAAAAATTCTTGTACTTTTTCCCTCAATCTTCTGCACCTAAATCAAGTGCACAAATGCCAAGGGTTAGGTACTACCCACAACCGTCTGGCTGCTATTGATTCGTCACTAAGACATTTGCAATTTGCTTTTTAATATTTATGTGACACATATCACATAGAGGAAAGTAACCTATTATCGGATACTTTTTTGTTTCGGTTTATAAAAGTATCACCTACCTATCACATCTAGTTTTAGTAGAATACTCGTGGAATAGGTAATATCCCATATTGTTGAAAGGCGTATCTCGTAACTTTTCAAAATCTTGAAGAATTCGTAACAGTGCATAACACGCTGTTGTGAAATGGGTTTCCTAATATCGGATAGTCAGTGTTCCTAATATCGGACTGTCCGATATTGGGAATACATAGTAAAAGAAACACCGAAGTTAGGTGAAAGCTTTATTAATAATTAAAATAAGTAGATACAACGAAATAAAAATTCTGAGTACCAGTCAAACAAATATTACGATAATAATACAAAATAAATAATGAAGGATATTCAACCATGTAAACATAGTCCACAAATAAATGATTTCTTTTTCTGAACTCATGCATTCTTCATGACACCAACAGAAGCATACGCTTCGTTCTTCATCAATGGTACCCATATCATCATCAGAATCCATTAACACTATTTCTATGTCACCGTCTTCAATTGAAGAACTAGAATCCTTCTTATCTTTTCTGTCTTCTTTTTATTGTAAGCTTTTTCTTTGGCTATTTTTACCACTCGTTTTCTTCAATTTACTCTGTTCTTCCACAATAGCTTTAGAAACAGCTTTTGAATTTTTTCTCGTCAAAGCTTGGTCAAGTTCCATTTTATATAGAGAGCTAGCTATTAAAGCAACGGAACTACGCTTTCCCTTTCTGGTGGTAGGAGAAAAAGAACTTTGCAGGGGACTAATATCCTCAGGTTTTACCAGTGAACTGCTCGTGTTACGGGTGGAGCAGCAACTTGGAAAACGTCTTATAATATTCTGCCTTGAGGTATCTAAAAGAAGTTTGTCGACGCTTTATTGTTGAGGTGGTAGTGTTCTTTCGTCGCAACTTTGTTGTTGAGGTGGTGGTGTTCTTCGCGCTGGGCATGAATAGCAAAATCGTCATCTCTAAACACATATCTGTGGAATGGGAAGATTCAGAAGCTTCTAAGTCTATTCACTGCCACCTCAACACTCGCAGCACTTATCCTCTACGTAAGTAGGTATCCCCTAATATCGGATATGCGATATTAGGATGTCACAACTATCCGATATTCGGACACATAAGCTTATTAAATTCATTCAAATTTTTATAAAAGAGAAAACAAATTACACTAAATAATCTGTGTATGAAGTAGATGACTGAAACAACCTTTTAATCTAATAGCGTATAATTACGTGCTCTTCAGATTTACCTTTTAAAACTATACTGACGAGAACCACAGAATTTTATTTGAACATCCGGTTACAAAAGAACCTGTATAATAATGCACCAAATAAAGCCGCTAGGCTCTGTAATTTTGACAGATATATACAAATACCGCTTACTATTGATAGCCATACAAACCGAAAGATAATAATTCTTATATTCTGAGATATGCATCTGTCCGATATTATGAACATATGCGATAATAGACGACTTTCCTCTATGGTTTTCTACATGTCACAGGCCCTTGGCGACAAATTAAATTATGCTCAATAATACCAGTTGTCACTGGTGGGATTGAGGTTGCTATCTATCCTCTACTAGCTCACCAAGCTAATGCCAGAGCTATTTACGTACTGAACTGTTGGGGTCCAGTTCTCCTAGGGAATCCGCATAACCCTTATCTTCCAGTATAAGGACTGATGCGAATTGGGCTTGGACTCTCAGACTGAGATGTTATAGAAGTTGCATCAATTGTCTATTTCAAGTTATTAAATTGATATAGGCTTACTAGGATCCTGGTAATGGGTTAGACTGGTGATCAATTCCAAATCTCCAACGTCCCACAGACCGTACCGCCAATTTAAGGATTTATTCCAAAGTTCGCCAGGAAATTGCTCTTCTAAACACCAAAAAAGCTTCAGGTATAGATGGAATAACACCAAAAATGTTACACAAACTAGCTAGAAAAGAAATACTGGCACTTATGTACAAATCCATACTTCAACTTAAGTAACTGACCCAAACTGAAAATTGCTGAAATAATCTTCATTTCTAAGCCAGGAAACTCTCATCCATACCGCTCTATACGTCTATTGCCTATTATATCAAAGGTATTTGAAAGACTTACTTTTACGAATTAACTCGGATCTACCCATAGAAGAATAGGTTCCTCTACACCAGTTCAGATTTAGGCCAGTCAACTCGGCAAACAAGCTTTTAAGTACAAAAATATTGCACTTATCTTTCTAGATGTTAATAATAAATAATATCTAACCACCAAAAGCTATAAAGCTAGTACGGGAGGCAGGCCCAATGTGTGGCCGCAACCGACTTACAGATGGTTAGCACAAATCTCACATTTGTGTTACTGCTAAGGAAAACTGCAGAAAACTTGAAACAGATTTGGAAGCACTACCAGGGCAATATCGTGCATTCCACGAAAAGGCCAACCTCCACAGATACAATTCAACATTCAAAAACCAACCAAACAATGCATTTTAGCAGTCATTTAAATTCATGTTAAAATATGAATCGCTTTTGCTGCAGTCAAACTGCAATAATAATGGTTTATTTGTTTATACTTTTAGGTAAAAATGTGTGCAGTAGAATTAAAACTGTTATTCAGTGCATGTAATTACAGTAGTGGTTTAAGACAATAATGTCGGTGAGTTTATTTTTAAATTGCAGTTCATTGTTATTAAATGACATAGCTCTTCAATGCAATACTGAGACTGGGATACTGGCCTAAACAACTCAAGCAATCGCTAATAATTATGCTAGCAAAACCCGGCAAAAACCCAATTGACGTCACATTGTATTGCCCAATACGTTTATTATCGGTTATCTCCAAATTATTCAAAAAGCGTTTGTTACACAGAATAAAAGAGGACTTTGATACGAATGAATGGATTCCACACCATCAATTTGGTTTCCGTGAAGCACATTCCATGGTGCACCAAATACATCGTATAACAAATGTTATCAATAAATGCCGAGAGGCAAGACAATACTGTTCTGCAGTGTTTGTAGATATAAGCCAAGCATTTGATAGAGTATGGTACTCTGGCCTTCTCTATAAAATAAAAAGGACACTTCCCTCTCCGTACTCTCAACTGCTCAAATCCTATTTGACCGATCGTCAATTTCAGACAAAAGTAGGAACCGCTAGTTCATGTTCTCATCCAATTCATGCTGGAGTGCCACAAGGCAGTGTCCTTGACCCACTCTTGTACCTACTGTATACATCCGATATGCCTACAACTGCAACTACTATCGTAAAAGTTCAAAAAGCAAGATAAAAGTATCTTGTTTAAAAGTTTCACCAATAGTGGGCAATACGAGTTAGGAAACAACAAAATTGTTGTACAGCATTATAATGCAAAAGCCCACTAAAACTAATGAATGTGTGAAAACCACGAACGGCACTTCGAGACTCGAGTTTCGAGCTTGTTAACTCTCATCAGTCGAAGATAGCCGCTCGTAGTTTTCACACATCCAACGGATTTTGAACAATTTTGTTGTTTCCTAACTCGTATTGCCCACTATTGGTGAAACTTTTAAACAAGATACTTTTATCTTGCTTTTTGAACTTTTACGTTTAGTATGGTTAATAACCATTTGTCGACATCTTTTGTTGCTGGCTAGTTTTGCTGGCTATAGATGTCACCATTAGTGTCACTCGACATTAATGTTATTCCGGAGTTAGTATTTATACTCCGTTGGATGTGTGAAAACTACGAGCGGCTATCTTCGACTGATGAGAGCTAACAAGCTCGAAACTCGAGTCTCGAAGTGCCGTTCGTGGTTTTCACACATTCATT
The DNA here is from genome assembly GCA_929113105.1 of Agrypnus murinus. Taxonomy (NCBI): domain Eukaryota; kingdom Metazoa; phylum Arthropoda; class Insecta; order Coleoptera; family Elateridae; genus Agrypnus; species Agrypnus murinus. The sequence goes on along the minus strand of OV816025.1, from coordinate 137,761,574 downwards.
AGTTTTAGTGGGCTTTTGCATTATAATGCTGTACAACAATTTTGTTGTTTCCTAACTCGTATTGCCCACTATTGGTGAAACTTTTAAACAAGATACTTTTATCTTGCTTTTTGAACTTTTACTTAAGTTATTATTGGTGTTTAAAATCTGGAAAAATCAAGTGTTGTTTACTCACTTATTAAAGAAATTAAAGTTTGCCTCACAGAAAAACATGCAATATTTGATATTATTATTATAATTAGTTGAAAAATATCTGTTGCAATACTATTGAATTTATAAGTAAATGTATGCCTGTAATCAAATCTAAATACTTTTTGGATGTTTTGAGGAAAGCAGAATTTTTTATAAAGAAAAGTTTTTCCTCTTTGTAACCCCATCCGTGGACACCCTGTATATAACTTAAAAGGGTACCAAACCGAACGCAGTTTTATTTGTTAATGCCGTATGTGAGATCGCTCATCCCTTTTTAGAATACTGAGCGATAAATACCCTTTGAATTGCCGAAGAACAATAAAAGTTCTTCTCTATCATTGTCACACAACAAATCGGAAGATTTTAAACTCCTACCTACCTATCTTAAGAAAGGCTTAATATATATTTTTTCTAATTAAATATTGATGCCTTCTCTTAAATAGTGAACATTTAAAATATTGGAATAAAAACACTCGCATTAATAAAGAATTTAAGCAGGATGTTTACAGTAGATTACAAAGTGCAATTGGTTATCGATTAACAATAACAATACCTACTTGACCTTTGTTTTGTAACAAAAAATTCTTTTTTTATTGTCAGAAGCTATAAACAATGTTTATAAAATCACTTTATACTGCTTTGTTGTTATAACCATAAATTATTATAGAGGTTGATTTTTATGTATGGAACTTATCTAATAATAAGTCTATATAAGTAATCCATGTGTAAAACGTGTCTTTAGCTTTAAATCTGATTTCACACTCAGTCTCTAAAATCAGTTATAACTAAAAACAAGTCTATAGTTGCAAATACACTATAAACTTGTCTATTTAGATTTATAATAATAAATCTTATTAAATTGATTTGATTTGATTTATTTATTTCTGGTATTAGAATCATTCTTTTGTTTTTGAGATCATGGTAAAAATTCATTCATTTTTAAAATGAATCATAACTCATTTTTTACATACAAATATAGAAAGACATTCGAGAATAGTATTAATTTCCCAACATAAGCATGTATTTACAGATGCTTTTGGGTTACAATAGTTTTCTCAATTTTATGTTTTCTCATTACTTATTATATACAGCGTGTAACTAATATAACTAGGAACCTCGTAATGGGGGATAGCTGTAATGATTTAAAACATAGTTTCCGAGAAAATCGCATTTTAAATTTTAAGTACGCCCATTGTACTGGCATTACATTAAAAATTTTAAAAAAGCAAAGAAAATTAATAAAAATCAAAAAATTTTAATGTAATGAACAGTGAGTAGTGGGCGTACTTGAAATTTAAAATGCTATTTTTTTTAAACTGGCACGAAGCAACCACATGTTGTGAAGGAGAATATGTTCTAAATCATTACAGCTACCCCCCCCTCCATTACTAGGTTTCTTGTTATATTAGTTACACCCTTATATTTATCATGTTGATGAAACAATGTTGTAATTCCAAGTTTCATTGGTAATATTGGGTGTGGCATAAATAACTGACGGGTTTTAATACATTTTCTGAAAACAAAGATGGGAAGTATTTTTAAAAATAACATAAATAGGCTCCGTCATGCTCTACACATTTCAGCATATCTTCTGGAATACATAAAATCTCTTCAGATATTGTATTCTTTAGGTCTTCTCTTCTGGCTGGATGTATTCGATAAACTTTTCAGGTAAGCTCATAAATAATAATTTGATGTGTTTAAATCTTGTGAGTGAGTCGAGTAATTTAGATCACCAAATCAAGAGATTTAATGTTTATGAAACAGTCTACAAAAAGCCTGTGTACTATTGGCCCCATCTTGTTGCAATCACATGTTTCTTCTATAAAAATGGTTTATGTGTTGAGTCAACAAATCTTCTAATGTTTACAACGTTGTTGCCATTGATAGTAATAAGAATAGAGTAGTAGCTTTTAAGAATGTAAAGGTGAAACTGTTCAGTTTTATGTGTGATTTTAGGAAGAATTAATGAGAAAGTGTTAACTAATGAGAATTAGTAATTATTACTATGATTTCTAAATAATAAAAATTAATTTCTTCTACACTAATAGACAATAATGAAATAAGTAAAAAAAAAGTTAAATAGAATGTGAGGAAAGACTAACTTCTCTTTTTAAAATTATTCTCTTTTTACTGTGATAAAGTTTTACAATTAGCATCTTTTTCTCAACTCTGTAAGACTCCATTACTTAAATGTTCAATTTATTTTCCTTGTGAAATAATAGATACTAGTAGAATGAATGCAAGTATCCGTACGTTCTCATATCTCTACCTTTCTCATCTGTAGTTTCAAAACGTGTCTTAACACAGTGTAATGTCAAAAGCAGATATTATGCTCCAAACAGTTTTTGCAGAATGAAGATGCTGAATTAAACAAGAATTTTTGTTAGACCAATATCGAAATTTGTTATGTTAATGTAACCAAATGGTCACAAGGTGAAAATTGGGCCTCATCTGTAATACGAACATTATCCAGAAAGTTCAGATCTTCTCTAGTGATTTATAAAAATGCATTACAGTAATTAAAATGGTTAGGCAGGTCTTAATGCTTGCACTATTTGGAATGCAGCAGAATGCAGGAACTTTTGAGAATGCAGCCACAAATTATTTTTTGACATTGAAAGAGCAAGTGCATGACATCTAATTGACTGCCAGGGACTTCTCTCATATCCTCTCAATATTGCTGTGAGTACAAACACTAATTTACAGTTACAGCATCGTGCGTTTTTTATAACAGCCTGTATAAAAAAAGGATTCTCACTACACCTCTAAATGTAACATAAATTATTTATTGGCCAAAATTAATAAATCACAGAATTCAGAAAGATATTGAAAACAAAATAGCATAACATTTAAGCACATCAAGCAGGCTTTAGATGCGGAAAATCAACAATAAATAACATATTCACTCTGAGACAAATACAGGAAAAATGAGAAAAGAAAAACATTTCAATACATGGTATGTCTTTAGACTTTAAAAAGCATTTGGTAAAAACTGTAGATAAAATATAGAGTATACAGTGTGTCCCAAATTGATGTCATCAACATTGGTATCTCCGTTATTATTAGAGATAGAGAGATGGTTAGGAAAGTTTCGTAGAATTCCATGCTGATTTCGATTATCGACAATTTGATCCATCTTTTGTAGTTCTTGAGTTATTCCAAAAAACAAAAAAATCTTTATTTTCGTTTTTCTTGAATAGCACGGAAACGGCTAATCTGACACGCTCTAGGTGTTTACATTATGAAAGCACTTCTGCACGGCGAATAAGTTAATGCTAATAATAACGCCCTATCATCATTTGTTTCTGAGCATTTAATGTCAACTTTTGTTTCTCATATGGCGCCCAACGTGGGTTTTTACGCCGAGCGATGGCTTTTTGAATAAGCTTTTCAACGATATGCAACTTGTACAGAAAATATTTTGTTTTAGTGAAGTTATTTAGAAAAAACGCTAAAACCTAAAATTGTGTAGAATTTTATGAACATACTGTACCTACTATTTGTTGTAAAATAAGAAAACTTACATAATAAGGTCTAAAAGTATGCTTCAATTGCGAAGTAGCCTAACACAAAACAAGAATACACATTTTAATGACGAAACAAAACACAGAAATTAGACAAATTGTTCAATATGTCCCCCCCCATTTTGTTCGATACATTTTTGGGATCTTTTATGAACAGATCTGCAAACTCGGTGAAGGGTGTTTCTATTTGGTAGTCTAACAGCCTTGGTAGTGTAATGCCTGGCGTGCCGGACTTTCACCCAAGCGGCCCGGGTTCGACTCCCGGCGCTGGCAGATCTGGTTAAGGTTTTCTGCAGTTTCCCTTAGCTGTAACACAAATGTGGGATTTGCGCTGTTCCATCTATAAGTCGGCTGCAGCCGCACATTGGGCCTACATAATAATAATAATCGCCCCCTCCCTCCCGCACAAGCTTATAGCTTCTGGGGCCTTGGTTAAGGTTATGGGTTGTAGTAATTATTATTATTATTATTATTATTATTTATTGAACGCAAAACATCTCTACATTTTCCGGCGGTACAAAAGTGTACACTTCAGACTTAGTAGTACCCCATAAATAAAAGTCTAAAGGTGTTATATCTGGCGACCGGGCTGACCAGGCAACGGGTCCGTTGTAAGTTATTACGCAGTTGTTGAAGTTTACGTTAAAAAATGTTTGAACATCTCTGGAACTATGCGCCGGGCAGCCATCTTGTTGGAACCAGACTTCATTAAATTCTGCCGGCGTTAATACCCGTTGTATAGCAGGCAATACTTGGGTACGTAGCATTTCCAAGTAGGCAACACCGTTTAAATTGTTATGGAAAATAAAGGGACCTATCAGGTGATTGTCTGAAAAGGAAAGTTTATTCATTTAAAACCTAATAAATAAGCAATAAAAAAACTATAAATACCTATAATTCCACACCAAACATTAAAACCAAACCGAACTTGGAACCTTCTTTGGTTATACAGATTAGGATTTTCTGTGGCCCAATGATGACAATTGTGTCTGTTGTATACTCCAGAGTTCGTAAAACGTGTTTTGTCTGTCCATACCACTTTCAAAGGAAAATTAGGATCTTGTCCAGATTTCTCAACAAACCATCGGCAAAATTCCTCTCGTCTGCGAAAATCTCCATCATGTAATCTTTGCACGATGACAGGCTTGTAAGGGTGATACTTCATGGCTTTTAACGTACGATGTACAGTCGACTTTGAAGTACCTGTTTCTTCGGCAACATTTCACACCGACGTTCGTGGATCGTTAATTGCTTCTAATGTCATTGTTACGTTCAGCATTGCCCATTTCGTCTGTACCTTTCTTCGCTGAAAAACTTCCAAACGTTCCAAATTATTAATAATTCTTCCAAAAATCTGCCGATGTGGTTGCTGCCTTTCTGGGAATCTTTCGAAGTAGTCTACAACCGCACTTCAGAATTTCTGTTGGCTTTAAAATAACATGAAATAAATAAAGATTATTAAAAGTTTCACAGTTTTATTAAAATATACCTGACAATATTGTTTCGACAGCTATGCTGTCATTATCAAAGGTAATATAATTATAAACAAACACGTCGCTAAGGTAGATACAAAATAGGTAACTAGATAAAATAATAATAAAAATTAATAATAAAAATCATAATTAAACATCTAATACTTCCAGTAACGGAGAATTACTGAGCTCAAGTTGTTCATTCATTAAAGGTACCCTGAGTTTGTGTTTGTATATCTCAAAGGCTTCTAAAATGTCTAATTTGCGTTTGTTATTACAAAAATGTAGGAATTTAATATATCATTTTGAGGAGTCATTGTGTGATTTTGTTCTAAAAGGTGTTTGGCGTAATTCGATTTTTCAGGATGTTTATTTTTGTAACACGTACGTCATTACAAAAATAAACATCCTGAAAAATCGAATTACGCCAAACACCTTTTAGAACAAAATCACACAATGACTCCTCAAAATAATATTAAATTCCTACATTTTTGTAATAACAAACGCAAATTAGACATTTTAGAAGCCTTTGAGATATACAAACACAAACTCAGGGTACCTTTAATGAATGAACAACTTGAGCTCAGTAATTCTCCGTTACTGGAAGTATTAGATGTTTAATTATGATTTTTATTATTATTTTATCTAGTTACCTATTTTGTATCTACCTTAGCGACGTGTTTGTTTATAATTATATTACCTTTGATAATGACAGCATAGCTGTCGAAACAATATTGTCAGGTATATTTTAATAAAACTGTGAAACTTTTAATAATCTTTATTTATTTCATGATTATGGAGTTCCACAAAATAAGGCTGGAAACAATAAACAAGATTAAAATAACATTCCAACAAATCTAGTTTTTCTTCATTGGAATATCTTTGAGCCTTTTTTTTTTAATTTTTGGTAATATTTGTTGTAATAAACGTTAGTTTAGGAGAGCTTCATAGCAAGAACACCACCAATTTTATTTATGTATCAATTGTCAATTGTTTTTGGAAAACACGATAGAGTAGGTAACAAAAACAGTAGGTACAGGTACAGTACTAAGTCTGAGGTGTAGGCTTTTGTACCGCCGGAAAATGTAGCGATGTTAGAAGATCGTGTCAGAGACGTTTTGCATTCAATAAATAGAAATATGCTTCGTCGAGTTTGCAGATCTGTTCTTAAAAGATCCCAAAAATGTATCGAACAGAATGGGAGACATATTGAACAATTTGTCTAATTTCTGTATTTTGTTTCGTTGTTAAAATGTGTATTCTTGTTTTGTGTAAGGCTACTTCGCAATTGAAGCATACTTTTAGACTTTATTATGTAAGTTTTCTTGTTTTACAACAAATAGTAGGTACAGTATGTTCATAAAAATCTACACAGTTTTAAGGTTTTAGCGTTTTTTCTGAATAACTTTACTAAAACAAAATATTTCCTGTACAAGTTGCATATCGTTGAAAAGCTTATTCAAAAAGCCATCAGTCTGCTTAAAAACCCACGTTGGGCGCCATATGAAAAACAAAAGTTGACATTAAATGCTCAGAAACAAATGACAATAGGGCGTTATTATTAGCATTAACTTATTCACCGTGCAAAAGTGCCTTAATAATGTAAACGCCTAGACCGTGTCAGATTAGCTGTTTCCATGCTATTTAAGAAAAACAAAAATAGATATTTTTGTTTTTTCGAAGTCAAGAACTACAAATTGTCGATAATATTCGAAATCATCATGGAATTTTACGAAGCTTTCCTAATTTAACCATCTCTCTATCTCTAATAATAACGGAGATACCAATGTTGATGACAACAATTTGGGACACACTGTATAAAACAATGCAAAGTTTAAATGTACCAACTGAACTCATACAGTTGATAGAATAATACTGAAAGCAACGATTAATAAAATATACTAAGAACAGTTTTCTTGCGATTTTAGAAGTAACACAGGTGTAAATTGACAACAAAATAATTTCAAAAGTCATATCAACTGCTACCCTTTGTTGATGATGTAATTCTTTCAAGAACGAAAGAATTAAAGAATATTCTAAGAAGACTTGAAACAAACGCCAAAGAAGCAGGATTAGAAATAAATCAACAAGAATAATTTATAAAACAATAGTAAATTTAGACCTACAATGATTTATGGCAGTGAAATAACAGAAGAGAAATGGGAAGGGAAGTACGGGAAAGGAAAATAGTATAAGAAGATGGCATATAGAGAAGAACTAATAACAAACTCAAAAGAATATTTAAAGATAGAGAGATCTAACAAAAATAGCATTTAATGCAGAAATGACAGAAAAAAAAACAAAAAAGGTAGACCAAGAAAGACATGGTGGAAAAATGTAGACGATATTAAGAATTAGGTAGAAAAGAACCACCTGTTGCACAGGCATCTCACATACATACCTTTCAATGTGTTACTAGGTTACTACCTAGTGTTACTGTTCACAGCATGTTAATTGTTGAAGTGTGTCAAGAAATACAGCAATTGTTTTGAAGAACAATCGATGTTCAACAAAACTCCCGTGCACTGACAACATATGAATTGTTTTGATTTTATTGTGATAATTTGAAAAACTGTCAGTAATTTATGTCACGCCCAGTATATTTATAAGCAGCTGCTGCTACTTGGTAATAACAATACACTGCCTTGGAGTTACAATGTTCTATGTTATTATGTAAATAACATAGAACCTTATAACTCCAAGCCAGCGAAGTTTAAGCGAGGACATCCTTTAACTTGCAATTTCTTTTTAGTAAAGCCTATTTTAATTAATTTATCTAGTAACTAACAATTCCTTTTTGCTTATTTCAGGCCTTAATTTGTCTAGTAGATAAGAAAACTGGTGATAAGAGCAAAACTAGGCCAAGGTTCGTTAAACAAGATCAAGTTGCCATTATGAGAATAGAATGTGCAGGTGTTATCTGTCTGGAACAATTTAAACTCTTCCCACAAATGGGTCGTTTTACTCTTCGAGATGAAAGTGCGTTGATCATTAACTGTTTTTTAAAACTGCATATTAATTGAATATTCCTTTTTTTCAGATAAGACAATTGCAATTGGAAAAGTTTTAAAAGTTGTGGAATAAGTTGCATTTTTAGACCATTATGATATTGGACACTACAGCTCCGCAGTATATGCAAAATAAAAAACTAATGAACGTTTTGTTTTGATAATAAAAAAACGAATTAATGAACGCCACACAATATTTTTTTATATAATCAATTTGTGAGGTTTGTTGATTATTCAATTTTAAGACTCAATGGTGCTGCTTGTGTTTAAAGTAGCAAATGAAGTAAACTGTACTATATTTTTCTTTTTTTAGCCGATATATATTTTTTTCTTTTGTATATTATAGTTATTGAAGAGGTGTATTGGTTTTCATTAAGTTCTCGATAATTTATAGTTGTAATAATTTTTTAGTCATTTATTTATTACTGCTAATGTTACATAATCTGACATCTTTTATTTATTTGATATGAATGTGTTGGCTGGATAAGCAGGGTTGTCACTTAAGAATTTTAGAATAAAGAAATAATGAGTTGTATTAATGTATAACAAAATTACTGTACAGAATAGGTATATTTCATAAACTTTTTTTTATAAGTATCTTTCCAAGTTGTCTTTGGAATTCTTACGAAAAATAATTGAAACGACAACTCTGCAGGTTTGCAAAATTGAAATTAACTTTGTTGTGTGGTTTGTTCATTGCACATTTGGATTTAAAAAGTTCATTATATAATTATTGGTGCTTTTATTAATTAGTTGCAGGTATGAGATAATTCTATTTGTCATGCAATTATTTTTAAATAAATTTTAATTTTTAAACGAAACTTTGTTTTATTTGAGTATGAGTTATGCATTGAATAGACCATTTTTACCTTTTTTATTATTTTTAGTATTCTTTAGGGACACATAAAATCGAATCTCGTACCTTCGACTATTTAATTCCAGGAAGTAAAAACTAGATAAATTTGTTGAAGAAAAGAAAATAGTTTTGCCTTCTTGTAATCTTAACTCGATAATTACTACATGCAATGCAACAACAAGAAACTAGGGCTCCCTCAGCTTCGACGAATACGTGTAAATAACAATAATAAATGGAGTCACTATGTGACAGACTTTAAAAATGAATTTGTAACTGTATTTGCTTATTTTGTATAATTTAATTTTGTGCAGAATATTTCTTTTCTGTTAAAAACAAATTGAGTTTGTGTTATATTAGTCTCTTTATTATTATTACTATTATTAATTATTATTATTATAAGTAATCGAAGAAATGTTGCTATCAATTTTATATATTCAATAAAACGTAAAAGTAAACTGGTTGTTTTAATTTATTGTTGTGTTGATTGCAGAAGTGTTTGTAGCAAAAATATTATAGGTAGATAATGCTTCGGAGAAGTGTAGCAAGTTACTGTCAAACTTGAGCTATTAAGTGGGTTAAAGTTTAAAACCATGATATGCAATTAAATTGTGAGGAAGAGAGTGATTCCATAAGAACCACTAATCGATAAGAAATGAAGGATGTCAAAGAAATCGAGATACAGGGAATCAAGAGATTAATTTACTAACACAATGTACCCGAACGGCTACATTGATTTATTATAATTAGCTAACCTGATTGGTTCATTAATTTGTATCATTTATTCTTAAACTATTTTAGCTAAAGTTCATATTTACTTAGTTTTGCAAATCATAACTGCAGTTATAATAATATATTTATTTAGGGTTGAATAAACTCAAAGATACAACTTATTAAAATTTAGTTTTTGCATACCTAATATGAAGAAATTGCAAATTTAGTTTCCCACGGGAAATAGAAATTCTATTTCCCTTTTGCGAAAACTTTGAAATCTATATTTTATTCAAAATGATGATTCTTTCATATGTGATAAGGCTACTTCCTGCAAGGCGTGCAGAGTTGCATTTTTCTAATATTATTCAAAAGAAAGTAAGTTTTGTCTTAGAGTTTATCAAACACACGTACACTGTTAATTTAATTAAGTTTATTTAGTCATCTAAACTGTTTTCCAAATGTTTACATTTTTACATAGGGTTTTTCTTTAAGTTAGTTCTGATTAGGTCCTCAAGAAAGAAGGAACTCACTTTCGGTTTTAAGTTTTTATAATTTTTCAATTATTTAAATTCAATATATTACTTCTTTCTACGTGAAAGTAATAAAACTTCAATAATTTATGTTTGGTGTGAAAAAATGTTATAAATTGACTTACTAGTTTAATTAACAATAATAAATAAACTCGTCTTTAATTATTAATTATAAACTGTGTTTATATTATTGGATTACCTCTCCCTTTCTATAAGGAAGCGAAATTATAAGGTAAGTGCACTCTATTATTATCTAGCCCAGCACTTCACCCCTGGCCTCTGACGACGACGCTATCATCTGTAATTTATACTTAAGTCAGCTTAGGGGTACGCACGCACAGTAGGGTTACAACTGGTGGCAGCGGAAACTGGAATTTTTACCAAATTTTTACATATTAGTGAACATTTTACATATTATGCGGAACTTCGAAGGAAAAACAAAATTTTTACACATTTGTGGCAGCGGAAACCGGAACAAAAAAATTCTTTTTGGAGTTTGCACACACTTGACCAACCTACATAGTGGAAGCAGCAGTTAAAGCAGTTTTATATAGCAGTTATATTTCCAGATTTCATTGTTTTTCTTTTTCGTCACTACAGTTTTGGTGATTTATTTAAAGTTTTTTTTTAATTTTACGATATATCAGTCTTTATTAGAACTAACCACTTTTTTACAATGCAAATAATTGCATTACTTTACATTTTCTTTTACAGATTTATTTAAATCTTATGTTTGTGCTTTTGTCTTAACACAATTTTATTTCAGCATTTAATTTTACATGCACTTTTCTTTAATAAGTGTTTAATACAAAGTGAATTTTTGTGAAATTATAAGCATTTAATTTTACATGCACTTTTCTTTAATAAGTGTTTAATACAAACTGAATTTTTGTGAAATTATAAGGAATAAGTGTATTAATTAAGTGCTAATAAATTTTAGTGTAAAAAATTTGTGAAACGAAAATTTTTATACAATGGCTACACAGCAAAATCCTCCAGCAGCTCAACTTCAACAAATACATTATCAGCCCTACTTGTCATTAGGAATGATTGCTATTACCGTCAAAGGTTATTCTGGCAAATCTTCGCCAAAACAATACTTCAAAGAAATTGAAGAGCGTGCAGAACTAGATGGCTGGACAGCCGATACAAAGCTTAAAATAGTGAGATACCGTTTAGAAGGTGACGCTAGAAATTTTTACGATACTGAATTAGCCAGTGATAATACTCTCACATGGGCCACTTTCAAAGATAAATTAACAAACAAATTTGCTCCCAAAAAACTACCTGATGAATCAGCACTCTACTTAGCAAAATGTTATCAACGGATGACTGAACCCGTAGCACAATACATTACAAGATTGAAAATTTTAGCTAAAGATATGCTAGAAGAAGATTTAAGAACGGCAACAGAGCAGCAAAAAGAAGAATAGTGATATCCTTTTAAATCAATTCCAAATGGGTATTAGACGAGATTTAAAGAAACAAATATTACCTAAATTAGTAGCCGAACAAACTTTAACAATTGACAAAGCAGAGAAGATCGCATTACAACACGAATTGTGTGACGAGATGCTAAATGGCACAACAAATAAATTATCAATGATGTCCATTAATAAGAAAAAGTGGTGTTCAAATTGCTGCATGTCAAATCACTTACGTGAAGAATGCCGAAGTACTAAACCAAAGAGGGACCTGTCAATAAATAGAAATCAGAACTCAACAAATTATGGACAATCAAATTATAGGCATCGACCTATTATTGGAAATAATTCCAATGCTACAAGAAAGCAAACTTATACAAATACATTTTCACCTCATCAAAATAATTCTTTTCCACAAAGGGGCACAACAAATCAACACAATGGTGTAAATCGTACTTACAACCCGGGTATCAGACTTCTAAATCTACACCCAAACCACAGCTCTCAAATGCACAGGGAAATTATCCGAATGGCTTCAACATAAATAGAAGAAGACATCAAGATAGAGGAATGGGATCAAAAAATGTCCACAGTATTCAGTTTGAAGATATAAACGTAATCGAAGAAGATTCTTTAAACGAGTACCCGCAGGTAACTGCAACCCAAGTTGCTTGCGGAATGAACAAGTTGCAGTAAAAGAAGCAAAAACAGTACAGAAAATCAAAGAGAGCATCCCACATTTACAAGATAAACTTGCAATGGCAGAAGTACCAGCAGTTATCTATTTATTCCTAAATCAACACCCTACAAAGTTTTTGGTCGATAGTGGCGCACAGGTCAGCACTCTAAAGTGTGGAGTCGTCTCCGGACATATATCCAGACCACATGGCCACATAGAATTGACAGATGCTTCAGGTCATCAGATCGGGGTCATTGGTTGCATAAACGCAACAGTGGGATTTCATAAAAATGAAATTAAATGCTGAAAACTATGAAGAAATAGTTCATAAACATAAGAATAATACTTATAATAGAGTTGCTAAAATGAATAATGAAGTCATTATTCCCGAAATTACCATTATTGAAAATGGTACATCAGCGAAGATGAACCTGATGATATTCCCTTTTTAGAAATTTACAAAGAAAGGCAAAGAATACACAATGAAAATAACAAGTGTAATCTACTAGAAGAAAACTTAAACAAAGAACAGCAAAGAGTCGAGATAACTGACCTACATCAACTTGATAACGTTATAGGTCAACATAATGAAAGTAGGTCAAGAACCCATAATGAAATACTTCCAGAGAAGGAAGAAATCATAATTCCAAATTGCAACAACAGCAATACTTCAACAATTTTATTAGAAGATACTATTATTCCAGCATATTCTGAAATAAACATTTCGACAACATTAAAAAAAGAAGTAAAAGGCGACCTTTTGTTACTAGAACCAAGTAATTCACTCATCAATGGAATTTTTGTGGCAAGGACAGTAACTAAAAATCTACCTGTTATTCAATTACGAATTTTAAATTTGACATGTGAGGACATTACCCTCCATAAGAAAGAAGAACTTGCCATAGCGGAAGTCATATCGTCAGAAAGATTGCAACCAGGAAATATTAATCAACTTTCAACCCGACCTTCAATACAAAGGGATAAAGGTAACTTTAATAAAAAATTTGATTTATCTCATTTAGATGAGCCAACACGAAAATTACTTCTACAACTACTCGCCAATTACAGAGATATATTCGACGAAGGAGAAGGAGAACTATCAAGTGCTGTTGATGTTCAACATCATATAGATACGGGAAATTCTTTACCGGTATCGAAAAATCAGTACTCCATTCCCTACAGCCAAAGGGAAATACTTCAACAAAAAGTAAATGAATTACTTAAAAGTAGAACTATACGTCCAAGTACATCGGAATGGAACGCACCAACAGTTATGGTTTCAAAGAAATTGCCTGACGGTTCAATAAAACACCGGCTATGCATAGACTATAGGCAACTGAACAAAATAACCAAAAAAGAAATTTTTCCTATACCTAGGCTAACAGAATCATTAGATAATTTAGGAAATTCAAATCTATTTTCAACTCTGGATATTACAAATGCTTTCAATCAAATTACTTTGAATCTATTCCAAAGACAGCTTTTACGGCATTAGGAAATTGCTATGAATATACTAAAATGCCATTTGGACTAGTCAATGCTCCAAGAACATTTCAGAAATTCATGAACGCAACACTTTCAGGACTGCCGGAAGTTATGTGTATGGTGTACCTGGATGACATAATCATTCACAACGGAACAGGTGTTGAAAATCACCTACAGAAGCTCAGCATTGTTTTCGATCGTCTTCGAACTGCAAACCTTAAACTAAAACCATCAAAATGCGCTTTCCTTAAACCAGAAGTTAAATATTTAGGGCATATTATTTCAGGAAAAGGTATTCAAACAGATCCTGATAAACTACAGGCATTAAAATCATTTCCTGTACCAACAACTGTAAAGAAAATCAGAAAATTTCTAGGACTCACTGGATGGTATAGAAGATTCATTAAAAATTATGCAGAAATATCCGAACCCTTGACAAATTTAACGAAGAAAGATGTCAAATTCGATATGAACGATAAGTGCATAAAAGCATTTACCACATTAAAAGAAGCCATAGAAAACGACAGTATACTCATGTATCCAGATTTTACAAAAGAATTCTTTATCAAGTGCGAACCAATTTCATTTGCATCCAAAAAATTAAATAAAGCTCAACTCAATTATAGCGTAACAGAAAAAGAATGTTTAGCTGTAATTTTCGCAATTCAACAATTTCGATGTTATTTATATGGAAGAAAATTTACGGTCATCACCGACCACAGAGCCTTAATTTGGCTTTTATCTATGAAAGATCCGGCTTCAAGATTAGCCAGATGGAGTTTAAACTCTCTGAATACAATTTTACCGTCATACATCGTAGCGGAAAGCAACATGGAAATGCAGATGCACTTTCGAGAATGTATGAAATAGAAGAAAACAAAAGTATGATAACTTATAAAGAATTTTTGCAAATCAGAAACGTTGAGAAGATAGAAAACGAAGATTTCAACGAAATCCCAGGAAATTTATGGAAGTGCAATGAAAACATCTCATTAGCCCATTGCGTCTCAGAAGATTTTCGAATGGGAAAAGGTATTGCTCTAGAATCCAAAAAGAAATTTGGCTCAACAAGACAACTATTGGCACAAAGGAAAAAATTAGGAGAAACAGCATTTTTATGTCTCTCTAAAAGAAACATTTACTACTGAATTACCAAGAAGAAATTTCATCACAAACCTTCATATGAGAATCTTTGGCAAACACTTCAAGATTTTAAAGAAAAAGCTGTTCAACTTCAGGAAAAAACCATCGCAATACCAAAAATTGCTTGTGGACTAGATTCTTTAAATTGGGAAATTGTACGAGACATGATTAAATATATCTTTAAAAATACAAACATAAAAATACTCGTCTACTATTTAATGAAGATCCCCAAATATTAAACACCAAAGAAAATAATCCAAGAAACCAATCGAAACAAATTTTTAAAATCACCAATAGTAAACCAGACTTATTACCAATTCTGGATAAAACTGTAATTTATCAAGAGCAACAAAAAGACGATTTTTGCATTTCAGCAAAAGAAGATTTAACAGAAAATGGTGAAAATAATGAATTTTATTTAGATCAAGACAAGATTCTATATAAGAAGAAAAATGGAAAGTTTTGCCACTTACTAGTAGTTCCAAAAACACTAGTTAACGAAATTTTATATAGTTTTCATGATTCAGCTTTAAAGGGGCACGTGGGCATTGAGAAAACATCACTCTACATTAAGCAAAAATGCTTTTGGCAAAACATGCAAAAAGAAATTACAAATTATGTGTCTAGCTGCATTTCTTGTAATCAGCAAAAGACCAACCCACATTTAAAAAGAGCGCCCTTAAAACAATTTCCTGCATTGGACCGTCCTTTGCAACGTTGTAACATGGATATTTGCGGTCCTTTCGTAACATCAATAAATGGTAATAAATATATACTTTCGTTTCAATGTAATTTTACCAAATGATTAGAAGTCATACCTATACCAGATCAGAAAGCAGAAACAGTTGCGAGAGTTCTGGTGAACAATGTATTTGCTCGATTTGGAATTCTAGAGCAAATTATAACAGACAAAGGAACCAACTTCGTTAGTGAACTTTTTAAATATCTATGCGAAAAGTTAAAAATAAAGAAAACTAGGTACTACAAGTGCTTTTCATCCTCAATCTAATGCAGTAGAACGTGCTCATCGAGTTTTAAAAGACTTCCTATCTCATTATATCTCAAAGGATCAATCTGATTGGGAAGCATGGTTACCATTATTCCAATTAGCGTACAACACTAACACCCACAGTTCTACAGGTTTTTCACCTTACTACTTAATGTTTGGTCGTGATCCTATTTTACCCTTAGAAGAAATTTTAAAACCACGAAAAATTAATTATGCTATCAGTAGGTATTGGGGCCATTGAGCTGACCCCCTCCCTTTTTCCCCCACTCCTATCCCCACTACCGCCCACTTAGGCCCCCTCCCTTCTCCCCCCATTCCTCCCCACTCCTATCCCACTACCCCCCTCTTAGGCCCCTCACTTAAGCCCCACTCCTATCCCTACTCAGCGGCCATTTTGAATAGCCATTTTGAATCGCCATCTTGGATCGTCATTTTGAATCGCCATTTTGAAATGTCATTTTGAATCTGTCAATTTTGAATGTCATTTGCATACCCACCATTTTGTATCTGTCATTTTGAATCTGTCAATTTTGAATGTCATTGGCATATCCACCATTTTGTATCTGTCATTTTCAATTTGTCATTTTGGATTTCCCGCCCTTGGATTTGAATTTTTAGTACTGCTACTGCCATCTATCGGTGACGTCATGTGATCGGTATAGTAGATTTCTATACACCTGTAGATAGGCAACCTGCTACACTTTTTTATAAAAATCAAAGGATCCAACGAGCTTCGAACCAGGGTTCGTAAAGTACGTCTGTTTACAAGTCCATAGCTTAACCCCGAGACCACGGAGTTTATCCATTAAAGCGTTCTAAAGTTTGTATTTTATAAAAAACGGTTACACGTCTATTTTAAATCCATTTTATTTAAAAATAATTCCCGGAGGAAAAAATGCTTTTTGAATCCTAAAGATTTATTTTAATTTAATGTAAGACATTAATGAATAACTAATATTTTGCAAATCTATCTAGTCATCAAATTTTGGTTGGTATGGTGCAGTTGGTAAGAATACTTTGCATTAATTATTATTATTGTTATTATTATTGATATTTTTATCTTGAAAGACTACACAGGTGTTTGGAGGCTGCTTTGTAAATTGCAAATATGTATTTGTTTTAGAAAAAAATGAAGTTTTTTAGTATTTAAAGACTGTTTCACTATATATTAATAAAAGTCAGATTAAAATAATGTTCTACATTAATTTAAAATTGAGATTTCAAAATAAATCTTATGTTGTCATTCCTATTTGATATTTAAATATAGATCACGTCATCATGTAATTCTACGAAAACAATTTAACATGTAGAAACTTGTCGTTTCTCGATATTGTTTTTACCTCAATCCCCAGAATCTGTTTTACAGGGATTAACTCTGAGTCATAGGGTTGTTCGTTATGATTCAACTGGATTGAAGATGTGTAGGTATTCATGCGCATGTGTAGAAATCGCTATAAAATGTATTTCGGTGAAAGTGTATTAGTCATTAGAGTGCAACAGTTGATCATGTAACAGTACCATGATGAGTTTAGGCAGTCCTGATTATTATTATCATCGCTATGGAGACACGTTTACAAGTAGTGCTGAAATGGGTAAGAAAGAAAACTGTTCGTGTGTATGTGTATACATTTGAATAATTTATTTCATTTTAGATCAACATCATGATGAACCGGATCAATCTGCAAACTTATCAATTCCGGAATCAAGCAGTTATTTCCAGGGTCAAGACTACGAAGTGATGCATGAAGAAATAGGTATGTTTTAAAAGAACGAAATCCTTTAAATGTTACTGAATAATTATTTCTTGTTTAGGTCCGAACGAACCATACTATGCAGACGATGCATCAAGCTTACAGGTACAAAGTACAGATAATGTAGCAACACCAGCATCGTCGTTGATTACCGTCTATCCGGGTGAACACATGCAGTTGTTAGGATCTGTACAATACCCTCTATTTGTCATGAGACCAAGAGAAGACTCTATTCATTTACATGATATCCTAGTAGGAATTATCCCGTCTGAACAACCTAATGAATTTGACGTGACTGTTAAATTGGAATGTATCAACAACATATGTGAGCATGGTGAAATTATGTTAACGGAAAGTATATGGTCCGAATTGTATGATGTCCGAGTCGAAGCAATGTTCAAAGACTTCTTTTCCACGAAAATATGGAACGATAAAAAGCTGAAATTCCATCTATGTACGAATCTTTACGTTGAGTTTAATCATAGTGTTTTTTATGGCAACACGGTAATGATATGTTATGACCAGCGAAAGATAACGGTAAAAGACCACGAATTTCAAAGGATCATGCATCTAGCACCGCTTATTAACCAGCATGCTCGTGTATTACGTCACCTTAATTTCTCGTACTTCTACTACGCAAGTGTAGAGAACACAGCTGAAGGAGTGAGACGCCAGAAGAACGTGTCAAACGTCAAACGAATCGATTTTATTCTCAGCCGAATTGTCGTGCGGTAACTACACGACGTTAAATTTAAAAGATCGCGGTGGATTGAACTCGCTCATTTTATTAGAGATAATAAAACTTTATCCATCAAAATTTATCAATGTCGTACACAGTCAGCTGCAACCCAATCAGCAAGCACCGGCAGCGTCTTGGCCAGCAATTCACGAGACATCAACAGATGTACCATAAGAAGCTGAGGATAATTGAATATAGAAATAGGTTAGAAAATTATATAAACGCTTTATATGTATTACGAAATGAAATAAAATCGTATTATGTATTGAATAAGTTATATAAGAAATTTTCACGAATGTCTATTACAAATGTATTTAATAAAGAATAAACGTATAAAAAATTATTAGTGTTTTACTACCACTAGCAATAGTTTGAGACAGTAAGTTTTCGCAGAGTATAAATAGAGATGCATCTGATCTCTTATCTCAGTACGTGATGTTGACTCACCAGGATAACAGTGTTGTTAACAAGCTCATTGACAGGCTTCCTATCGAACTACACCTGCCTTCTTACCAATATTGCGGACCCGGAACTAAATTATCTAAAAGATTAGAAAGAGGAGATAAAGGCATAAACCCCTTGGATCATGCGTGTATGCAGCACGATATTTCGTACGCTCAAAGTTCAGACTTGGATAGTAGACATAAGGCAGATCGTGTTTTAGAAGAAGCTGCCTGGAGACGTGTTAAAGCTAAAGACTCTAAGTTAGGGGAAAAGGATTCAGCTCTGCTTGTAACTGGTATAATGAAGGTTAAACGAAAGTTAGGAATGGGTGTGAATAGGAAGACTAGTAGGAGAAAGACAAAGAAGATTGCAAATACAAAGAAAATTGTCACTTTTAAAGGAGGTATTTTAAAGAAGCTTGTAAGTACGGTAAATCGAGCAAGTAAGACCCTCACGGGGAAGGATTTAATACACCATGCGTTGAACGCCGCTAGAAGAATCATTAAAAACGTAGGAGGTAGGAAAAACGTTAAAGTACCTCGAATTATTCCGGTACCTACAGCTACAGGGGGTATTTTACCTCTCATACCAATTTTTGCTGGCCTCTCGGCTCTCGGTGCAATTGTAGGAGGCGCTTCGGGCGTAGCAAAAGCTGTTAACACTGCTGATAGTAATAAGAGACAGCTAGAAGAAACTAAACGGCATAATAAAAGTATGGAGGCTATCGCAATAGATAGAAAGAGCGGAAACGCTCTTTACCTGAAACCCTATAAAGCAGGCGGTACAGCATTGTATCTGAAACCGTACAGGTAAAAAAACTGAATAACATGCCTCGGAGACCACTTAGAAACCTAGATCTAATAAAGCATGCTAAAGACATACCCTTTTTCAGAGGTGTCTATATGAGAACAAGTCTACCAAATAAACCTTTACGATTTGAAAGAGCTATTGTTAATCACGATGATGCTAGAGGACCAGGTACGCATTGGGTAGCTTATAGAAAGGATCGAAATATTGCTTTGTATTTTGACCCCTTCGGAGACCTAAGACCACCGGCTGAACTCGTGAAATATTTCTGTCTTCGTTGCAATGTATACTATAATGTTGCTCGAGAACAAAAGTGCAATACATACAACTGTGGACACCTGTTTTGTATAAAAGAGAAGTGTATGTATAATTCGAATAAGTATGGCTAGAACCATCACCGTGTACGGTAATGGAAATATCCTCTCTACCGGTAGTATTTATCCGAATATACAATTAGATCGTGAGCAATACAGATATTCCATAGGATTAGTTGGCCTATATACAAGTCATACGATACGGAATATATTTCCAGGGAAAAATAAATTTTATTACGGAGATCAAGAGATAACTATCACAACCGGTAGTTACGAATTGTCAGAAATCGCTAACTATATAAAGAATCAAATTAATACGAGCGATCCCGAAGAAGGAGATTTACTACTACAAATCAAGGCTAACACTAACACAGGAAAGTGTGAGATTAAATCTGCCTCAGCCGTTATAGATTTTAGCAAACCGAACAGTATAGGCTCTCTACTAGGATTTAACAATCGTATATTACTACCAGGTATCAGGCACGTATCAGATCGAATTGTCGATATACTCTCTACCCCGAACATCTTTGTAGACACGAATATTACAGGGGGCACGTATAGAAATAATCAACCGTGTCATACAATCTTTGAATTTGGTCTCTGCGTACCACCTGGATACCTGATTGAGAAGGAATCAACACACGTGATTTACTTTCCTGTCACTGTCAGTGAAATTGATAATATTACCATTCGATTAGTAGATTCGAGTGGACAACTGGTAAATTTTTCTGAAGATACCTTCACAAGTATAAGACTAGAACTTAAACGTGAAAAATGGGAATAAACTTTAACTATAAAAACCATACCTCGCATCATTCGAGGGTCATTCGTCTTCATACACCGACTAGTGCGGACCTCTTACGTATGAAGTTATCTAAAGAGAATCGGCTGTTTCTTGAATCTCTAGGTTTTAAAGCACAACATCAACATGTCGAAAAGAAGTAAATTGCATATTAACACAGAAAGCATCTTTGCTAATGATAAATTAAATATATTTCAAAAACCTCGTGTCGATACAGATATAATAAAAGAGGACTTCTATACCTATTTGCCGTTTACGTTAAAAGTCAATCATTCAGACATCATTAGAATCACCATACAAAATTCGGATAATGTTTTAGCTTTGTACAATAGCTACCTTTTTGTTAAAAGTACTATGACTCGAAAAGTCAACGTAGAATTCCTACCGGTAAACAATTTTGCTTACTTTCTGTTTGACGAGATTCAACTAATATTAGGTACGAATCAAATCATCGATGTGTGTAAACATCCGGGTATTACAAGTACTATAAAAGGTCTCGTTTCACACGGTGCCGAGGATGGGGCTTTATCCAGTAGTGCATGGAAAATCGAACTCGACAACGGAAATGGCATGTTACATGGTGCGGGGAATAACGTGTTCAATTTCACGTGTAGAATTTCTTTAAAGGATATCTTCGGGTTTGCAGATGATTACAAGAAAGTAATTCCTCATATGAGTTGTCAGTTAGTTTTGATACGTTCTAAGAATGATTTTAATTGCTATAAAAGCGCGGCCGGAGATGCTGGTACCGACGTAGACTTCAAGATTGATAGACTGTCTTGGGAGGTTCCTCATATACTATTATCGGATGAAAGCAAGTTGAACTTAGTTGAAAGTTTGAGAGATAATTCTTCTATTATCATTCCATTTAGGCGTTGGAAGTTACACGAACTACCCTCGCTGGGAACTACTAAAAATCAGGTTTGGCGTATAAAGAATTCAAATGAATTGGAAAAACCGCGCTGGGTCCTTGTAGTTTTACAAGACGAACGTCAGTTGGGTATAAGAACCGGTAACCCTACTACATTTACTCATTCGAACCTAGTGGATATTAAACTGTATTTAAATTCACAAGTGTTTCCGCAGCAACGTTTAAATCTCGATTTCAATAGTAAGGATTACATTCCTGCTTATTTAAATTATACACGCTTTCGCGAGAGTTACTATGATATAGGTAGAGGATCGACCGATAGCTGTTTAATCGATTATTCAAAATTTGAAACATACCCTGTTTTTGCAATTGATTGTTCAAGACAGGTAGAAAGTTTTAAGGATTCCACTGTCGATATTAGATTAGAACTTGAATCTTCCGCTGCATTTACTAATACAACAAAGGCATATTGTTTGATCCTACACGACTCCTTGATAGAATATAACCCGTTCACTGAAACCGTGACTAAACACGTACGCATACCATAATGAAAATTGTTAAACAAAAGAAAACGCTAAACATATTTAATTTAGACAGCGATGTATCTCTACAATCTAACGATGATAGAAAACACGGTGACTTATTACCTACGTCTTGTCGAACAATTCTGAGCGATCCTTCTTCCTGCGGTAAAACTAATGTTATGTTGGGTCTACTGATTAGTGAAAACGGATTAAAATTTGAAAACATCTACCTGTTTGCCAAATTCTTATTTCAACCGAAATACGAATTCTTAAGGGAAGTTATGAAACCTATTAAAAGCATTGGTTATCAAGAGTTTAGTGAAAACGATGACGTAATCAGTCCTAGCAACATCAAGCCTAATTCAGTATTCATTTTCGACGATATTATTTGTGAAAAACAGGAGAAAATTAGAGAATATTTTAGTATGGGTAGACATAAAGGTGTTGACTCGTTTTATTTAGGCCAGACATATGCAAAGATACCGAAACATTTGATAAGGGATAACGCAAACTTGATTATTCTTTTTAAACAGGACGAATTAAATTTAAAGCATGTGTAGATGTGCAATAGAGAAACATGTGTAGAGTAACATCTTACTAACAATTTCCAGAAATGCCCCTTTGAAATGACAACCCTCCTTATAAAAATAATAGGCAAGCCACTGCAACATAGTAGATAAAATGTATGAAAAGAGAATTGTGTCTACTAGTACATACTTTTAAAGGTCGTGGACAAAAGAACGATAAACTAACCCAAGCAGGTAGCGGGATAAATATATAAATTCTCCGAAAAGTAATCGACACCAAATAGCAGTACGTGCTTTTAAAACGTGTTTAACTAAATAACATATAATAACACTCATTTTGAACATCTGTAATAACTGTTACTGACTCAGATCTTTGAGATTTGTAACTGCAGTATGCAGTTTGTCGTCAGCTTTCTTTGTGTTAGGTGGTGGTACACTTGAGTTTCGATTAATACACGTTTTAAATTAATAACTTGCATTAGGTAGTGTTAAGTGTTTGTTTTAGTGATATGTAAGATAATTAGCCAGGTAAGTCAAAAGCCGATAATCCAATCTTTATTGTTTAATATAAAAATGTATCAATACATGGACCGAATTCGACCAGTGTTAACTAATAACTAAAACTTCCCTTTCTTTTAATAATCGTCTTGCCGTTACATGGCAGACGTTCAGCATCATTAAGCATTTACGACCTTTAAAAGTCATGTCTAAAATCAGAACGTTTCACATGTTTTACAGAAAAATATCATATTACAATATAGGTTCATAATAACGAACCGGCAAGACCAAACATTAGTAAGCGTGAATTAAAAATAACCAATGGTAGAAATATAAAGGGCTTATTCATTCTCGTATCCCTACAGATAAGTAGTTTATTTAAGTGTATTTAGTTACTGTTTAAATTATGGCAGAACCAAACACGCCTGCTGAATGAACGTACCGCGAGTGCAATTTTGCCAATGGCTATTGGAACGCAAACAGGAAAATCCCCAGTTTGCACAAAATGTTTTACTCGTAAACGGTAAGTTTTACTCATTTTGTTAAAATGACATTCGTAAAATGAAAAACAGGCAATGTTTCCATCACAATTAGGTCAACGAACGTATGTTACATTTTATTTACCGACCTTAATAAATGATCAAGTCATCAAGGTAGTGAGTCACTCGGCAACCGCTGCTGAAATTCAATTCTGTTGTTTCTGTAAATTGATACGTACGTAGCGGAGGCTATTAATTTAGTAGTTGCAGATGTGAGATCATTGTTTGCTTTATCAGTAATTCAGGGTCGAAATCTTACAAACAATCCATAGTCGACTCGTGACTTGTAAAAAATACGGAAGAATACGCAATTTTTTTTATTTTATTTTTATTTTATGAGTTTTGGGGTCTCTATATGGTCACCTTTCACCCCCTTAAAGCATTGCATATTTATCTGAAACACCCTGTATATGTTTTGAGGAATCTTGCAAGGCTAACAGTACAGCCTGAGAATCAGACATGATCACAAACTCTTTGTAATTCATCATATTGTCGATGACCCAATCAAGAGCTTTGTTTATAGCTAGCAATTCTGCAGTAAATATTGAACAGTTTGAGTTTAATTTAAACTTTAAAGATTCTTGTATATTTTGAATATAGACTGCACACCCGACACCCAAATCAGACTTGGAGCCATCTGTGTATATTTTACAAGGGTTATTAAAATTCGCAAGTTGTTCTTGAATCAATGTGGAGCAACCAGATGGTATGTTATATGTAGGAATAGATACACTACATTGAAGGAAAGAGATGTTAAACGAGGAATTAAACAAAGGCATTCCATCTATATTAATGGAATAATATGATGTATTAGGAAATGCAATAGCTAACGTAGGAGAATTTCTATTCTGCCACCATTTATGCGTCAAGTTAAAAATTGATATATTTGATAACTTCCGCAAAAGTAAATTTTGGCTATTGGCTTGACATTTAAGGACAAATTTCTCAGCCAGATATATTCGTCTCAGATGCAATGGAGGTTCGTTGCACTCAGCTAAAAGAGTAGCAGTAGGTGTAGATTTCAGAGCTCCCAAGACTATTCGTAAGGCCTTGAATTGAATCCTATCTAATTTAATTAAGCGAGATTTAGTGGCTGAACCATACAAAAAACAGCCATAATCGAGGATGGATCTTGTGTAAGCCCTGTAAAATAAAAGATTAATTTTGGGATCAGCGCCCCAGTGATAACGATTAACAGCTTTTAGAATATTAAGGCTTTTTTCACATTTAACCAAACAGTTGTTTATGTGTTTGTCCCAGGTTAATTTGGAATCTAAAGTTATACCTAAGTAGGTAAAGTTTTTGTGAACGAGAATATTAACATTCGACGGCTGCAGGCTGGGGATTTCTGGTACGCGGTGACGGGTAAAAAATGTAACAGCAGATTTTGTGGGAGATATTTCAAGACCTTGATCATAGAAATATTTTTTACATTGGAGCATAATAATTTTAAGGGCTTCTATACATTGTTCAAATGTATCCTTGGTGATGTAAAAACAAAAGTCATCTGCACATTGTAAGATATCACATTCAATACCTAATGTATGTAGATCCAAAGTATATACATTAAACAATAATGGACTAAGGGCAGAGCCTTGTGGCAGGCCTTTATGAACCGTTCTTGGGCCAATTATTTGATAATTGTAGCATATAAAAACTTGTCTGTTTGTAAATAAATTTACCAAAACGTGCACATTTTGCTGGCATCCCCACTCGGATTAATTTTTCAAAAGTAGACTTAAAACGACATTGTCATAAGCACCCGAGATGTCTACAAACAGAGCTGCAAGATAGTTGTTTTTTGAGAAAGTAAGCTGGACATCTTTTACTGGGAATTAATTTAAGGTAATTTTCACAATTCATCGGTCGCTATTTTGAAACGGCACGACAGAATCGCACAAAAATCTAGGAACATACCGAGTGAAACAAGAGCTTACAAATGATGTATCACATGCCAGAATTGTCATTTAAGAAAATGTCGATGACGTCATATTTTTGACAGATGTCAATAAAAAAAACAATTGAATTCTATCAGAATGTGGGAAACTTAAAAACTAAATTGACGTGTTCGAGAGTTTTCCATAAAAGCTGAAGACTACCAAATTATTAGGGGTAGTCCATACTTTTTTCCCGCACTGTATATATAAACAGAACACAATATACATTATGCTACCTTATGGTGGGTACACATCTGAGAGCACATGAGAAGAGAACGCACGGATATGCTAATGTAGACGGTGCATTCGTTCGGTCTCAGACCATGTACCTGACTCACGCGAGGCTACGAAGACGCATGATGCGAGCCATTTCTTGTCGGTTTTTGGTAACTTCTCAAAGGAAATATGCAGCGCATGTGTCCTCAATGTTAACGCTTTTTGACTTTCGTACGTATGTTTACCCGCATGTGTATTTTGCTTAGTTTATTTAATGATTTGCGAAGTATGGATGTACTTTCATTCTGCTGCTGATTATTATTATTAACGAAAGCATTTATTCTTTATTTTTACTGAGCCCCCTTATTATTTTAATTCGTAATCTACTAATCTTAATTTGACCAAGATTTCTAGTTCGACTAAAATTGGATTGGAAAATAAAAAGCATTCTTTGAAAACATTTATATTCATTATTAGTTTTCAATGCACTTAAAAAAGTTCGTTACTGAAATATGGTTTTTTGGAATTTTAATTTTGTATTTGGATAAAGCATCAAAAATGTAGAAAAGAATGGACAGGGTTATTCATTATATTTTGACCACCCATTTATCTTTGTTACTATTAAAGATAGAAAAAAAAGTTTCATATAAAAGTTGTTCTGTTGTATCTATATTTTTTAAAACAATTGCATGCATAGGACACTTGATATTAAATATTATATATATTTTTTAAACACCCTATACAGGGTGGCAGTAGATACGATGCGTTAATTTTAAGGGGTGATAGAAGACATCAAAAGTTCCAGAACGTACTAATTTAAAAAAATAATAAAGTTGGAAACTTTAACATCATTTTACCGCGTTAATAATAGTACTTTAAGTATGGGGCTTTGTCGGCAGATGCATCTCATCTATCACAACAACAAACCTTGAATTCTTTTTACAATTACAAATTCATTTTACTCAATTGCCAAATCTCAAAAATAAAACTTTTTATCTAATATCAAGTCTCATGCATGAACGTCCTTAAGAAACGTGACATCCTTGTAAAGTTTGTAATAAAATTTGCTCCACATTCGCACAAAATGCTGATGTGGATGTTTGTTGAACTTGAAAAAAGTACGTTTTTGTTTAAGATTATTTGGGTCAGTGCCTGATGTGTAAATAATACCCGTTTAAAAGTAAAATAATGCTGAGTTTTAGTTTTTTGAACTTGAAATGATTTGTCAATGCACGAGTTTGTTTATGTAATAACAGTTTTTAGTACCATTTTAGAGTGAGATAAGATAAACACTTTGTCAAAAAGCTCTTTATTAAATCATAGGCGTCCGGTATATTTTGGCTGATTAAATTAATTAAAGAAATAATAATTTTATAGAACTAACTGAATGTCGTATTAAATTAATTAATTGATGTTTTTGAAGTGAATAATTAACGAATTTCAGAATCAGTAATTTTGCAATGGCAACCGGTCACTGTTTCGCGCAATGAGGTAAAAATCCAACTTGTGTAAATAATAAAAAATATATTGGCGTTTGATTATAACATGTTCAGGGCATCTAGAATCGGTGACAAAATTTAAAAATTTTTGTTATTAATAAAAACTTTGATGCTTAAAGCTGTCACTACTTTGAACTTACCATTTTTTCGACATTTCCAGGCTGAGATTTAAAATTAAATTACTTTTCTTGTATGGAACTTATTAAAACCAAAATTAAAAATGAAAAAGAGACATAGTATTTGCAGCTACATAACTTAAAAAAACATGAAAATGTGTTGTAGCTTTTATTTTTAAAAATCTTAAATTGTAAGTGCTTTTTCTTGCTAAAATTCAAATTTTGCTAGAGTTATAAAAAACGCCCGCATATCCCCGCTTTAAAATTTTTGTTAAAGAAAGAGCCAAAGCATCCTGGTTATTTTCATACAAAAATGTTAAAAGCCGTTATTGTACGCACTCCAAGAAATATTTACCGTTATTATTCGTATTATTCCATGCATAGTTGTTGATGATGCAACATTGTGTTTTTGCACCCTTTATCTCAACTGTTAGAAACAACTAAATACCACGCCTTAAGAAGTTGGCTTTTTTAAGTGTTACCATGATCCCTACGTACGCAGAATGGGGTTTTCTAATAACTGCAATAAAAATTTAACAAAGCTGAAAGCTTCATAACAAACAGCATGATTGAAACCTTTTAGTCAAATGGAGATTATTTACGAATGAAATATTGGCAATTATTGTAAAACGTTACAATTAATCTCGTTTATAAATGCCGACTTAAAAATATTATCTAAATTCTTTATTGGAAACTATTAATTGCGCTTACTGAATATTGCTCTAACAATTCCCTAACTTAATACATGTTAATTAACAAATTGCATAATCAGATGCGGTATTGTTTTCGTTAAATTGATTTCTGTATTCCCCTGTTTTTTAATAACTAAAACACTTGCACAATTACAAACGTTTCTTTAAATGGCTTCATTGCACTATGACACTTAAAACAATTGTATTTTTAATTAACCCGTTATTTGCGAGTAAGTATTCATTCGTATAACGCCGCCGCTGGCGTTATTATTTATTTCAAATTAACAGCAGAGAAAAGTGCTGCTTGTAATCTGATCTGAACTCATATTATCACAGATGTTGATCATATCCTGACCTACTAGATTCCTCATTTACTGTTTTTAAACGTAAAACGTGCTTCATTTAGCTTTTTCAGCAAGACAACGGCAACAAGTTCAAGACCTTCAGTTGCAGAATGCGATTATACTTAAGCAGGGTTGCCAGATATGGCAATGGCTTTTTCTAAATTACTCGAAAGCCTATTAACATAGAAAAAAATTTATTAAGACTTTTTTGTTCCTTTTGATGTCTTCTATCACCCCTTAAAATAAATGCGTTCTATCTCATGACACCCTGTATAATTGGGTAATTCACCACCGCCTTTTCTGTTTTTCTTTTCTTTTTTAATAAAGAATAAATGGTAAAAAATGCAGCAGCACTTATATTGCTTCTTCACCAGACGACATTGCTATTATTACTACTGCAAATAAATGGAGCTGATTGAGAAGACACGCATACGCATGAAATAAAGTGACTGCACACAACTTGAGAACACATAAGTTGAGTACACACGCATATTCGTTCGTACTCAACTCATATCCGCTCAGATGTGTACCCACCTTTACATCCAGGATTGGATAATCCCTAAATTTTTGCAAGGATTTTTCAAAATAATTTTTGGGATTGCGTTTTTAAAAGTATTTTTTAGAATTACTGATACTGATGAGGGATTGGGGATTAGATGTTTTCAAAATATTGTTTGGGTTTAGGTATTGGGGGCTTAGATTTTTCAAAATATTTGTTTGGATTGGCGATTATAGAGACAGATTTTATTTAATCCTAATCACGGATTGATGGTGATAAATTGATTAGTAATCAGATTCCTAATCCAAATCCAGGATTAACAAAATGTTCTATATACTATAACACATTCTTTACTACAATGAGAAATAAAACATAATTGATTGAATTCAATTTAATTTTCATTTTTCTAAAATTAAAAATTCCTGAACTATCAGTAGGTATTGCGCCCCTTGAGTCCATCCCCTCTCCTTTTATGCAAATGACCCGCGATCTAATTAATATGCAAATGAGGCGTGGTCTAATTAAATGCGCGAGCGCGAATTAAATGCGCGAATTAAATGCGCGAATTAAATTAATTGATCTAATTAAATTAATTCACGGTATCAATTACATATCTCCTCTCTCATTTACATATATGATTTCTCATATGCATGGGCGAATTAAATTAATTGATCTAATTAAATTAATTCACGGTATCAATTACATATCTCCTCTCTCATTTACATATATGATTTCTCATATGCATGGGCGAATTAAATTAATTGATCTAATTAAATTAATTCACGGTATCAATTACATATCTCCTCTCTCATTTACATATATAATTTCTCATATGCATGCGTGAACATATCTGCCATTTTGTATCTTTCATTTTCAATTTATCATCTAGGATTTCCCGCCCTTAGATTCAAATTTTTAGTACTACTACTGCCATCTATCGGTGACGTCATATGATCGGTATAGTAGATTTCTATACGCCTGTAGATAGGCAACCTGCTACACTTTTTTATAAAAATCATTCGAGCCAACAGGATTTGAACCGGGGACCGCTCGAATGGTAGCCAGCCAATGCATCCATTACACCACGAAGGTAATCTATTAAAGCACTGTAAACGGGTTATAAAAAAATAATGTTGACTAGCTATTGTTGTGTCGAATTGACGATTTGATTTGAAAATTTAATAATGTAATTTATCGTTTAGACTAACCCTTGCTTACTTCTATATATGTTTAATTAATATGTAATTAGTACATCAAAATATGTTCTTAATATGTTAATCAATTTCCTTATAAAATATAACTATATATCATTGAAATAAAACATTAAACAATTGCAGTCGTTTATCATAAACCTAGTGGTGAGTTTGTATTATTCGTATAGCGATATGGATATATTATTCAGATATGTCGTGTTATGTGTTTAAATTTCTCATATGCATGCGCGAATTAAATTAATTCACGGTATCATTAGTGTATCTCCTCTCTCATTTACATAACTGATATCTCATTCTGTACATCTCATTTTTATATATTATTTGCCATCTCTCTCATAAATTTTATTTTAAAATAAATCAGTCCTATTTGATATTTATCTACAGGTCATCATGTAATTCTGCGAAAATAATTTAATATGAAACGTAATAATAAAAAATTTATTTTCAACTATACAAAAGTAACTCTTAAGCTACTGCCAATCAACTGTCGGATTAGCTCTGGTGCATTAGACCTGTTTAAATATGGCATAAACATTTAGTTTGAAAGAAAAAGAGTTGAAGAAAAGAATTAGGGTCGTTATGATTTCATAAAATTTTATTTAAATGAAACGTTTAAGAATATAGAATACTGTGAAGCATTATTTTTAAAAATTCAAAACATTATCTATAGCTAAAACTGTTTAAGAAATAACTTTTCAAACTAAATGTTTTTGCATGAAAATACACACAAACTAATTAGCCATATGTTGTTTTCAACATTCTTTAAAACTGCTTTCAACCATAAATAAACAAACGTTCTTACGAATGACTGACTGAAAGGAATTTAGATTTTTATAAATAATTTGTTAAGAGACCAAAGCTACTGTCAATCACCTGTCGGATTATCTCTGTTGCAGTTTTAAAAAGTTAATGAAGCGTGAATCAAATCTCTATGATTCATTTGAAAGCAGAAATACTAAACAAGTGACTGAGATTCCCTGAAGTTTCTTTATAATTAGCTCATGCAGAATAACACAAAGGATCAGTCACTTGTTTAGTATTTCTGTTTTTTCAAATGAATCATAGAGATTTGATTCACGCTTCATTAACTTTTTAAAAACAATAATTGTTACTTAAGACAAAGTGTTTTTTATAATAACAGATTTCTTTGTGTTATTTTAAACGTTGTTCGTCGAGTGGTGAGTCAGTCACGTGGTTACTTAAATTAGTATAAAGCTTAGAAATTTTTATATCTCAAATCAGTACGAAAGTGTTTCCATAGTGAAAACAACTATTATCAACACAGCTATCCAGAGTTTAACAGTGTATATTTAATTTAATCAGGTAAGTTATTATGATTTTATGTTTAACGATCTTTCCACTACTGTTTACCTGTTATATCTATAATATGTAAATGTTCTACATTTATTTATGTCAACTAATCATTTGAACTTTTAGATTACATCTCATTATCCGGTGTTCGAGGTCAATCATCAAAGTATAATTTCCTGCTTCTTTGAAATTCATTAAACAGCTATCCATAGTTTAACAGTGTATATTTAATTTAATCAGGTAAGTTATTATGATTTTATGTTTAACGATCTTTCCACTACTGTTTACCTGCTATATCCATAATATGTAAATGTTCTACATTTGTTTATGTAAACTAATCATTTGAACTTTTAGATTACATCTCATTATCCTGTGTTCGAGGTCGATTATCAAAGTATAATTTCCTGCTTCTTTGAAATTCATTAAGTAAGTGATTTTTATATTTTAACTATGTTATGAAAAATAACTATTTTGAACGTTTACATTAAGAATTATAATTTATTTTATTTAAAAATTCATTAAGTAAGTGGTTTTATGTTTCAACTATATTTCTACCTCTATACCAGGTGCTCAGGGAGTACTTACCTATCCGAACACAGCTGACCAGGTCTAAAATACGGTGTGTGAGACCGCACACCCTGTGTTCATTCCTGTTTCCCTTCTATACCTAATGTTCTGTAAGCCTCCCTAATGAGATTGCATTTATTATTTTTGAAATTTGTTTCAGATTGACTACAGTTCCCGTATACATACATCTTATCCAAAATGTCTTCTCTCTACAAAGTAATCAACGAAAGTGTATCTACTGTTAAGAAGTTTAACACCCAAAAGCGTCGAGTTGTATTCAAAGTGAAACAGTCTTCAGATAGCCAAGACCTATTGGTCTTTTTCAAAACAGCTATCGAGCAAATAATTGCATATGCCATGTCTAACGTTTCACCAACCGACCGCGTAGGAATTACTTTCGAGTTCGATAGTTTTAAAGATAAACTCCCCGGCTACATGAGTTTTAGACCGGCTAGTGAGGTTACCTATAAAGATGTTTGGGGAATTCTAGAGAGCATCCTACAGAGTGACCCGGAAGCTCTCAGTACTGATAAGTTCCGTATGATTGTTTCATCCGTGACGCCACCTGCAGGGCAAGGGCGTAACCGAAGCGGCATTTACAGTACCTTTGCCGAAGAGTGTAGCAAACGTAGAGGGATTGTCCGTATTAAAAACAACGACAACCTCTGCCTACCCTTGGCTTTGGTTGTTGCTAAGTCTCACATAGATAAAGTGCTCAACTACAACGCCTTTCGAAGAAACCAAGGGGCTCAAAAGGTTGCTGCAGAAAAATTAATGCAGGAGGCTGGAGTATCCTTCATTCCACCGGAGGGAGCAGGGGTCAACGAGTTAAGACTTTTCCAGCAGTACCTTACCAACTATAAGATCACCGTGTACAGCTACGGTACAAAAGGTCGTGATGTGATCTTCGAAGGTGCTGTTGACGCTGAGAAGAAGATCAATCTGTTGTATCACGAGCATCATTATAACGTCATCACCTCTTTGACCGCTGCCTTTGTATGCAGATACTTTTGCGAGCATTGTCATGTCCCGCACGATCATAAAAGTCACCACAGGTGTGAGAAGTCCTGTGTAGGCTGTGGTAGCTCTCCGCCCTGCGAAAGAACAGCGCAGCTGATTAGTTGTCCGGACTGCAGGCGAGACTTTAGAAGTCAAGCCTGCTTTAACAACCATCAGGAGGGTAACATGTGCCTGGAAGTTAAAAAATGCGAGGGATGTTTCAAAACCATCAACATCAAGACCCGGAAGCAGGCTCACGTGTGCGGGGAGATCTATTGTAAGATCTGTCAGAGCCATAAACCTGAAAACCATTTCTGTCATATACAGCCGGCCGGGCCTAGGAACACAAAGCAAGACACCTTGTTTGTGTTCTTCGACCTGGAGACCCGACAAGAGAAAGAAATTGCGCCCGGCGTCAACCTCCACGAGCCGAATCTATGCGTTTTCCAGCAAGTCTGTTCTGAATGTTACAACGACTCATCATCAACTGCCACCATCCGTGTAAGATGTGGTTTGCGAGAACAGATCTTGCGAGGAAAATGTATAGATGGTTTTCTCGTGCACCTGTTGGAGATGCGTAAAAAATTCAAAAAAGTTGTAGCAGTTGCCCATAACGGGCAAGCTTTCGATACGCAATTCATTCTAAATTATCTGATAACCAACAACACCTCTTTGAAACCTGGCCTCATTATGCGCGGTTCAAAAATTCTGCTGCTGCAAGTAGATAATCTAAAGATTATCGACTCTTTAAACTTTTTCCCCATGGCTCTGGCTGACTTGCCTAAAGCGTTTGATTTACCGGCTCCCAAAGGATACTTCCCGCACCTCTTTAACACCGAGGCGAATGCCCATTACGTGGGTCCTCTTCCGGACATCAAGTTTTACAGCCCCGACACCATGAAACCCCCAGGCTCGTGAAGCGTTCCTAAAATGGTACGAGGCGAACAGGGACACAGAGTTTGATATGCAACGTGACCTAGTTGAGTATTGCAGAACCGACGTTGATATTTTAAAGAGAGCCTGTATCCACTTTAGGAATCTCTTTATTAAAGAATGCGATGTTGACCCGTTCACGGAAGCCATCACCATCGCCTCTGCCTGTAATCTCATGTTCCGGAGGAAATTCCTCAAAGAAAGCACCATTGGACTGATACCAAAGGGTGGTTATAGACTCGCAGATAACCAGTCTAAGGTAGCTCTCCAATGGCTATTGCTGGAAGAACATCAAAGAGGTGTTGAGATTCAACACGCCGGCAGGCAGAGAGAAGCTATCGTGGGCGGGTTAAAGGTTGACGGGCTGTATGGTAATACCATATTTCAATTTCACGGGTGTTACTTCCACGGATGTCCCACCTGCTTCACTACCCGTCGCAACGAGCCTCTACACGACGATCCTAGCGACACCATGGATATGAGGCTCGAGAAGACCCGAGCCACAACAGAGAAGTTAAAATCGCTAGGATACGAGGTTGTTGAACAGTGGGAATGTCGCTTCCGTAGGCAGTTAACACCCGAACTCAGACATCAGGTAGAGAAACATCCCTTGTTAGTAAACACACCACTCATCCCGAGAGAGGCATTTTACGGCGGCCGTACAGGGGCAGCAAAATTAAAGAGGGTTGCAAAAGACGGGGAAAAGATCCGGTATGTAGATGTATGCTCCCTTTATCCCTGGGTATGCAAGTACGGCAAATTCCCAGTTGGCCATGCAGAAGTTTACGTAGGCAAGGCGGCTTGTGAAAATCTAATCAGGGATAAAGGGGGCCTGGAAAA
Organism: Agrypnus murinus; assembly: GCA_929113105.1. Classification (NCBI taxonomy): domain Eukaryota; kingdom Metazoa; phylum Arthropoda; class Insecta; order Coleoptera; family Elateridae; genus Agrypnus; species Agrypnus murinus. The sequence continues at coordinate 137,726,555 of OV816025.1, read as the reverse complement.
CATCAACGTTGTGGTAAAATGCACCGTGTTACCTCCGCAAGATTTATACCATCCGGTCTTACCCGTCAAGATGCACCAAAAGCTGCTGTTCCCGTTATGCCGCACTTGCGCTGAAGAAATGAACCAGGCCGAATGTCAGCACGGCGTACAGGACCGAGTCATCAACGGAACCTGGGTCTTGGACGAACTGGTAATGGCCATACGAAAGGGTTACATCGTGCAGGACATACAAGAGATCTGGTCGTACGATGTAACCCAGTACAACAAAGCGTCCAAGACCGGGGGGACTGTTTTCGGGCTTCATCGACAAGTTCCTGAAGATGAAGCAGGAAGCCAGCGGTTGGCCATCTTCAATAACTACCAACGACGACAACAACGAGGATGGTATCGATGGAGCCCGGAAACAGTACGTTGATGACTACTTCGAGAACGAGGGAGTCTCCTTGGATTCGTTGAAGATCGTCAAGAACCCTGGTTTGAGATCGTTGGCCAAACTGATGCTGAATTCCTTCTGGGGTAAGTACACTAACCCTATGTAGTTTTCTTTTACTTAATATTTTTGTATTCTAGGGAAATTTGGTCAACGCGAGAACCAGCCAAAAACATCGATTATCAATGAGCCCAAGGAGTTCTTCGACCTGTTGTCCAACCCTAGCGTAGAAGTCAACAATGTGCAGGAGATAAATGACGAGGTGATTGCGGTTAACTGGCAACATAAGGAGGAAGCAGCAGATCTTCTATCGTCAGTCAACGTGGTCATCGCGGCATTTGTCACTGCACAGGCCCGTCTTAAGCTGTATTCCTATTTGGATCAGCTAGGAGAGAGAGTATTATACTATGACACAGGTAAGTCGTACTATCAACATCAACATCTACTATATTAGAGTTAATTTTTTCTTCCTTGTTTCAGATTCTGTAATATACGCTTCGAAACCGGGTGACTTCGATCTACCAACAGGAAGCTTCCTAGGTGACCTCACCGACGAGCTGGAAGAGTATGGCCCTGGATCGTATATTATAGAGTTTGTGTCAGGCGGGCCAAAGAACTACGCCTACAAAGTTTATTCCCCGACCACGGGGCAGATAAACGTGGTTGTCAAGGTCAAGGGCATCACCCTAAATCACGCCGCGACTCAAAAAATAAACTTTGAGTCCATGCTGAGACTGTTGGAGGGCATGGACGAGAAGATTATTGTAGAGTCCAACAACATCCGGCGTACGGCTGACCATCATCTTGTAACGCGAACTGAATCAAAGGCCTATAGAATAACGTTCACGAAGAGAAGACGCATAGAAGATTTTGATTCAGTTCCGTTCGGCTATAACAGCAAGCGACCACGTGTATAAACATTTAAACCTATTGTATATATATTTAGGAAATTTTACTATTGTAGTTTGTATTGTGTATATATTTTATTTTCACGGTCATCTATGTATATTTTACGATTGTAGTCTGTAATGTGTATATATTTATTATCACTTTGTATATTAGTTTTGTATTGTATATAATTACATCTGTTAAGAATTTTTGACAGTTCTTTAACGTCATATCTTTTACAACTAAATATGTTTCAATCTTGTATTTTTCTGTACATGAAATTCAGATGTTTTATAGAATTATAGAATTGATATTTTAAATTGTCTTTTTCATGTATTATGTTATCAATTATTTTGTATTGTTATAACATGTATTATATTATTCGTGAATAATAGATGTAATATGATTTATTTCTTGTCTTTTTTTTTATTTCTGTAATTTAAGGTAAAAATAAAAACAAATATTTTATACAAGAACTTTTATTGAAAGAAGAAAATACAGTTCATATTGATATATAATACTAAATTATATCTAGAAGAAAATACATTTCATGCTGATATATAATACTAAATTATATCTAAAATAATACACAAGTATACTAATAATAATAATACTATAAAGGAGCTAGTGAGTGAGTAGATCTTCTTTCTTTATCCAGGACTTTTCATTTAAACCGAGCCATTTCACGTAAATGTCACTATTGTTGCGGCGTTTGAGTATTTTTTCAACTAGGTATACATCAGGTTGATTGGTTTTCAGCAGCTCGAACTCGTAGAAAGCACCTCGGACGGGAACTCCGTGTAGATCTTCCAACAAGTATGTGATAGGTTTTGTAAATTGAACTTTAACTACTTTGAATAATTCTGTTGACCAGTTAGGTGTATATCCCTTGGAAAAGACTCCTTTGAATTTGCTTATACGTACGATGTCATTCAAATCCAACCTACGTTTACTGATAGTTTTTACATTAGTGTTATACACCGACAGCTGTGTCGTAGGTTTAACAGATGCAGGAGGCATACCTATTGTTCTATGTTTTGTAGTATTATAGCTATCAACTACTCGTTGTAATATATCAACCCATTTAAATTTCCCTCTGTAGCTAAACTCCTTATACAGCCTTTGCTTAATTGTACGAATAACTCGTTCGACTATTGATGCCTTAATCACGGAATACGTAGAGTAATGATTTATGTTGTATTTATTCATTAACTTTTTAAAATGTTTATTATAAAACTCTTTCCCGAGATCAGACTGTAAATTTTTAGGTATGACTGAATCCTTAAAGATACTACGGACCTGTTTTGTCACCTCTTCTCCGGTCTTAGTTTTCAACGGACGTACATACAAGTATTTCGAATAACAGTTTATCATCATCAGTATGTAACGATAACCCTTATTTACTTTAGCGTAGGGAATAAACTCCGCTAAATCTATTTGAAACAAATCATCATAACCCTTTATTATAGTACTACGTCTTTGAAAATTTTTTCTAGCAGATCTATGTATTTCATCGACAACGGCTTGTTTTGCGTTCATCTCTGTTAATAACTGCAGATACTCAAATTATAAGTTATGTAAGACTGAACTATTAAATAGAATGTAAAGTAATATATCCTACGACTATTGCGGGGTTCTTTGAGTAATTAACAAATTTTGTAGGTCTACGAGCGGTGATCTATCAAAATTTTTAGATCTAGAATCTGCTTTAGCTAGAAGCCATAAAGTCGCCTTAGATAGTTCTATACAAAGCGTGGTCAGAGTTTTAATACTATCGCGTAGCGCGTCGTGACTATTGTTAGATATCTCGCTATCCATATACCATTTTGTAACTGCATCCTTGGCATCTACGGGGTCCGCTAAATTGATTAATCTTCGTTTCTTACAGTCAATAGTTTTATTTTCTAGTATTAAAGCATGTTTCTTTGTTACCAGATCTGAATCATTAATAGCGTGGCCTGCGTTTGTAATTCTTTTGTTTTCTAAATCGAAATTCTGATCTTCTGTTAGCTTAAATCCTACCCCGGGAGGACCTGGAACTGTTACAGCACCTCCAACTATTGAACGCCCAAACAAATCTATAGTAGCATTCATACTGCTAGTGGTAACGAACTGACTACTTACAACCGTGATTAAATCTTTTATTCTATAATACCTTCTTCTTTTAACTCGGAAATAATTGAAATTATTTCGTTTTCATTCAGAGGACTACTGTTACCGGCTTCTTTTACAGCAAATAACAAACGAAGTCGGTCGACAAGTTCGTTAGCTTTATTCCAGTAGACGTATTCGACTTTGCAATCGCTTAATTTTTTAAAATTTGACAATGATGATGATAGTCTAATGCCTAAACCTTTGATTCTGGATAAGTTCGGTTTAATTATATAATCATACTTCCAATGTTTAACAGCTGTTAGTTTACCCTGTGGTCTATAGGATTTCTTATGCGCATTAGTAAGGGCTATTATCTGCATATAATTATTGATATCAGCTTGCGTTGGTGTAGACTCTAATTCTCTAAACGTGAGTAAGTCAAACAGACCGGATGTTGCTTCGAAAGCGTTGTTTTTAATTATGATGTTTGTATCACGTATAGTCACGGGGGAAGATGCAAATGTCCACGCGTCTCGATCAATTTTATATCTAATACCGAATCTAGTTCTGTCTATGTTGCTACCACCCCTAACTATTAGCATACCGTAATGAGTAGGGAGATCATGAGTTTTATTAGATTCTTCTTCGTCATCTGCTTCCGATGATGATGACGCAACAGGTTGTTTTTTAACTTTCAACAGAGGAATATAACTAGCAGTAGTAGTAGTAGTAGTAGCAGCAGATGGTTGTGTTTTAATTTTCAATAGGGGAACGTTAACTGATTCGGCAATAGTTTCCAAAGGTGATATAACCTGTTTATGAGTATCACGATAAATACGTTCTGCTTCAGATTTATCACGACGAAAGTAAGCAAATTTTCTACGTATAGCCTTGCGTGCGTTTATTATTTTACGTCTTAAACTTAAATCATAGGAGCTCGACATGCTGATAACTCTAAAAGACGACTAAGCGAGAGAATCTAATTATAAACTTATATACGTATCAAAACCTTTCCGATATCTACCGCTGTTTAGGGAACAATCTTTATTAATAACTAGGAAATCATACGGATCCTTCCAACATATACGACAAATGTTTTTGAAGTCCTCGTAGCTAACATCTCCTACAACATGATCCCTATACACATGCTTTAAATTTAATTCATCCTGTTTGAAAAGAATAATCAAGTTTGCGTTATCCCTTATCAAATGTTTCGGTATCTTTGCATATGTCTGACCTAAATAAAACGAATCAACACCTTTATGTCTACCCATACTAAAATATTCTCTAATTTTTTCCTGCTTATCGCAAATAATATCGTCGAAAATGAATACTGAGTTAGGTTTGATGTTGCTAGGATTGATTACGTCATCGTTTTCACTAAACTCTTGATAACCAATGTTTTTAATAGGTTTCATAACTTCCCTTAAGAATTCATATTTCGGTTGAAATAAGGATTTGGCAAACAGGTAGATATTTTCAAATTTTAATCCGTTTTCACTAATCAGTAGACCTAGCATAACATTAGTTTTACCGCAGGAAGAAGGACCGCTCAGAATTGCTCGACAAGACGTAGGTAATAAGTCGCCGTGTTTTCTATCATCGTCAGATTGTAGAGATACATCTCTGTCTAAATTAAATATGTTTAGCGTTTTCTTTTGTTTAACAGTTTTCATTATGGTATGCGTACGTGTTTAGTCACGGTTTCAGTGAACGGGTTATATTCTATCAAGGAGTCGTGTAGGATCAAACAATATGCCTTTGTTGTATTGGTAAATGCAGCGGAAGATTCAAGTTCTAATCTAATATCGACAGTGGAATCTTTAAAACTTTCTATCTGTCTTGAACAATCAATTACAAAAACTGGGTATGTTTCAAATTTTGAATAATCGATTAAACAGCTATCGGTCGATCCTCTACCTATATCATAGTAACTCTCGCGAAAGCGTGTATAATTTAAATAAGCAGGAATGTAATCCTTACTACTGAAATCGAGATTTAACCGTTGCTGTGGAAACACTTGCGAATTTAAATACAGCTTAATATCGACTAGGTTCGAATGAGTAAATGTAGTAGGGTTACCGATTCTTATACCCAACTGACGCTCGTCTTGTAAAACTACAAGGACCCAACGCGGTTTTTCCCATTCATTTGAATTCTTTATACGCCAAACCTGATTTTTACTAGTTCCCAGCGAGGGTAGTTCGTGTAATTCCCAACGTCTAAATGGAATGATAATAGAAGAATTATCTCTCAAACTCTCAACTAAGTTCAACTTGCTTTCGTCCGATAATAGTATATGAGGAACCTCCCAAGACAGTCTATCAATCTTGATTTCTATATCAGTACCTGCATCTCCAGCAGCGCTTTTATAGCAATTAAAATCATTCTTAGAACGTATCAAAACTAACTGACAACTCATATGAGGAATAACTTTCTTGTAATCATCTGCAAACCCGAAGATATCTTTTAATGGTATTCTACACGTGAAATTGAACACGTTATTCCCAGCATTATGTAACAGACCATTTCCGTTTTCGAGTTCGATTCCCCAGGCACTACTGGATAATGCCCGATCCTCGGCACCGTGTGAAACGAGACCTTTTATAGTACTTGTAATACCCGGATGTTTACACACATCGATGATTTGATTCGTACCTAATATTAGTTGAATTTCGTCAAACAGAAAGTAAGCAAAATTGTTTACCGGTAGGAATTCTACATTGACTTTTCGAGTCATAGTACCTTTAACAAAAATGTAGCTATCGTACAAAGCTAAAACATTATCCGAATTTTGTATGGTGATTCTAATGATGTCTGAATGATTTACATTTAACGTAAACGGCAAATAGGTATAGAAGTCCTCTTTTATTATATCTGTATCGACACGAGGTTTTTGAAATATATTTAATTTATCAGTAGCAAAGATGCTTTCTGTATTAATATGCAATTTACTTCTTTTCGACATGTTGATGTTGTATTTTAAAACCTAGAGATTCAAGAAACAGCCGATTCTCTTTAGATAACTTTATACGTAAGAGGTCCGCACTAGTCGGTGTACGAAGACGAATGACCCTCGAATGATGCGTGGTATAGTTTTTATAGTTAAAGTTTATTCCCATTTTTCACGTTTAAGTTCTAGTCTTATACTTGTGAAGGTATCTTCAGAAAAATTTACCAGTTGTCCACTCGAGTCTACTAATCGGATGGTAATATTATCAATTTCACTGACAGTGACTGGAAAGTAAATCACGTGTGTTGGTTCCTTCTCAATCAGGTATCCAGGTGGTACGCAGAGACCAAATTCAAAGATTGTATGACACGGTTGATTATTTCTATACGCACCCCCTGTAATATTCGTGTCTACAAAGATGTTCGGGGTAGAGAGTATATCGACAATTCGATCTGATACGTGTCTGATACCGGGTAGTAATATACGATTGTTAAATCCTAATAGAGAGCCTATACTGTTAGGTTTGCTAAAATCTATAACGGTTGAGGTAGATTTAATCTCACACTTTCCCGTATTAGTGTTAGCCTTGATTTGTAGTAGTAAATCTCCTTCTTCAGGATCGCTCGTATTAATTTGATTCTTTATATAGTTAGCAATTTCTGACAATTCGTAACTACCGGTTGTGATAGTTATCTCTTGATCTCCGTAATAAAATTTATTTTTCCCTGGAAATATATTCCGTATCGTATGACTTGTATATAGGCCAACTAATCCTATGGAGTATCTGTATTGGTCACGATCTAGTTGTATATTCGGATAAATACTACCGGTAGAGAGAATATTTCCATTACCGTACACGGTGATGGTTCTAGCCATACTTGTTCGAGTTATACATACATTTCTCTTTTATACAAAAATCTCAAGCACAAGTGTCCACAGTTGTATGTATTGAACTTTTGTTCTCGAGCAACATTATAGTATACATTGCAACGAGGACCGAAATATTTCACGAGTTCAGCCGGTGGTCTTAGGTCTCCGAAGGGGTCAAAATACAAAACAACATTTCGATCCTTTCTATAAGCTACCCAATGCGTACCGGGTCCTCCAGCATCATCGAGATTAACAATAGCTCTTTCAAATCGTAAAGGTTTATTTGGTAGACTTGTTCTCATATAGACACCTCTGAAAAAGGGTATGTCTTTAGCATGCTTTATTAGATCTAGGTTTGTAAGGGCGGGTTGTATAAACACAGCTTAACTTTAAACTAGGATGAATATCCTAGACAACTATTGTTCTGACAATCGTTACTGCGGCAATTGAGCCAAGTTTAAAGTTAAACCACATTTATACAACTCGCTCTAAGTGGTCTCCGAGGCAGGTTATTCAGTTTTTTGACCTGTACGGTTTCAGATACAATGCAGCTCCGCCTGCTTTATAAGGTTTCAGGTAAAGAGCGTTTCCGCTCTTTCTATCTATTGCGATAGCCTCCATACTTTTATTATGTCGTTTAGTTTCTTCTAGCTGTCTCTTATTACTATTAGCAGTGTTAACAGCTTTTGCTATGCCCGAGGCGCCTCCTATAATTGCACCGAGAGCCGAGAGGCCAGCAAAAATTGGTATGAGAGGTAAAATACCCCCTGTAGCTGTAGGTACCGGAATAATTCGAGGTACTTTAACGTTTTTCCTACCTCCTACGTTTTTAATGATTCTTCTAGCTGCGTTCAACGCATGGTGTATTAAATCCTTCCCCGTGAGGGTCTTACTTGCTCGATTTACCGTACTTACAAGCTTCTTTAAAATACCTCCTTTAAAAGTGACAATTTTCTTTGTATTTGCAATCTTCTTTGTCTTTCTCCTACTAGTCTTCCTATTCACGCCCATTCCTAACTTTCGTTTAACCTTCATTATACCAGTTACAAGCAGAGCTGAAGCCTTTTCCCCTAACTTGGAGTCTTTAGCTTTAACACGTCTCCAAGCAGCTTCTTCTAAAACACGATCTGCCTTATGTCTACTATCCAAGTCTGAACTTTGAGCGTACGAAATATCGTGTTGCATACACGCCTGATCCAAGGGGTTTATACCTTTATCTCCTCTTTCTAATCTTTTAGATAATTTAGTTCCGGGTCCGCAATATTGGTAAGAAGGCAGGTGTAGTTCGATAGGGAGCCTGTCAATGAGCTTGTTAACAACACTGTTATCCTGATGAGTCAACATCACGTACTGAGATAAGAGATCAGATGCATCTCTATTTATACTCTGCGAAAACTTACTGTCTCATGCTATTGCTAGTGGTAGTAAAACACTAATAATTTTTTTTTATACGTTTATTCTTTATTAAATACATTTGTAAGAGACAATCGTGAAAATTTCTTATATAACTTATTCAATACACAATACGATTTTATTTCATTTCGTAATACATATAAAGCGTTTATATAATTTTCTAACCTATTTCTATATTTAATTATCCTCAGCTTCTTATGGTACATCTGTTGATGTCTCGTGAATTGCTGGCCATGACGCTGCCGATGCTTGCTGATTGGGTTGTAACTGACTGTGTACGACATTGATAAATTTTGATGGATAAAGTTTTATTATCTCTAATAAAATGAGTGAGTTCAATCCACCGCGATCTTTTAAATTTAACGTCGTGTAGTTACCGCACGACAATTCGGCTGAGAATAAAATCGATTCGTTTGACACGTTCTTCTGACGTCTTACTCCTTCAGCTGTGTTCTCTACACTTGCGTAGTAGAAGTAGGAGAAATTAATGTGACGTAATACACGAGCATGTTGGTTAATAAGCGGTGCTAGATGCATGATCCTTTGAAATTCGTGGTCTTTTACCGTTATCTTCCGCTGGTCATAACATATCATCACCGTGTTGCCATAAAAAACACTATGATTAAACTCAACGTAAAGATTCGTACATAGATGGAATTTCAGCTTTTTATCGTTCCATATTTTCGTGGAAAAGAAGTCTTTGAACATTGCTTCGACTCGGACATCATACAATTCGGACCATATACTTTCTGTTAACATAATTTCACCATGCTCACATATGTTGTTGATACATTCCAATTTAACAGTCACGTCAAATTCATTAGGCTGTTCAGGCGGGGTAATTCCTACTAGGATATCATGTAAATGAATAGAGTCTTCTCTTGGTCTCATGACAAATAGAGGATATTGTACAGATCCTAACAACTGCATGTGTTCACCCGGATAGACGGTAATCAACGACGATTCTGGTGTTGCTACATTATCTGTACCTTGTACCTGTAAGCTTGATGCATCGTCTGCATAGTATGGTTCGTTCGGACCTAAACAAGAAATAATTATTCAGTAACATTCAAAGGATTTCGTTCTTTTAAAACATACCTATTTCTTCATGCATCACTTCGTAGTCTTGACCCTGAAAATAACTGCTTGGTTCCGGTATTGATAAGTTTGCAGATTGATCCGGTTCATCATGCTGTTGATCTAAAATGAAATAAATTATTCAAATGTATACATAAACAAACCGTTTTCTTTCTTACCCATTTCAGCACTACTTGTAAACGTGTCTCCATAACGATGATAATAATAATCAGGACTGCCTAAACTCATCATCATGGTACTGTTACACGATCAACTGCTGCACTCTAATGACTAATAGCCTTTCGCCGAAATACATTTTATAGCGATTTCTACACATGCGCATGAATACACATCTTCAATCAAGTTGAATCATAACAAACAACCCTATGACTCAGAGTTAATCCCTGTAAAACAGATTCTGGGAACTGAGGTAAAAACAATATCGAGAAACGACAAGTTTCTACATGTTAAATTGTTTTCGCATAATTACTTGATGACGTGTAGATCTATATTTAAATATCAAACAGGAATGACAACATAAGATTTATTTTGAAATAAATTTATGAGAGAGAGAGAGAGAGAGGAGATATGTAAATGATACCGTGAATTAATTTAATTCGCGCATGCATATGAGGAATGAGAGAGGAGATATGTAGATGATACGGTGAATTAATTTAATTCGCGCATGCATATGAGAAATCATATATGTAAATGAGAGAGGAGATATGTAATTGATACCGTGAATTAATTTAATTAGATCAATTAATTTAATTCGCCCATGCATATGAGAAATCATATATGTAAATGAGAGAGGAGATATGTAATTGATACCGTGAATTAATTTAATTAGATCAATTAATTTTAATTCGCCCATGCATATGAGAAATCATATATGTAAATGAGAGAGGAGATATGTAATTGATACCGTGAATTAATTTAATTAGATCAATTAATTTTAATTCGCCCATGCATATGAGAAATCATATATGTAAATGAGAGAGGAGATATGTAATTGATACCGTGAATTAATTTAATTAGATCAATTAGTTTAATTCGCGCATTTAATTCGCGCATTTAATTCGCGCATTTAATTAGACCACGCCTCATTTGAATATTAATTAGATCGCGGGTCATTTGCATAAAAGGAGAGGGGATGGACTCAAGGGGCGCAATACCTACTACTATCAACTCTAAAATGAGCTTTAATGCATGCAAAATTCGAAATTGGCGCCATTGGCGGTAATCTTATCTATATAGTACGAACGCGAATTTACAAACGTAGCGCAAGTCAAATTTTCGATTGTAGCATATGTCGGTGCGCAAACGCAGTTTGGTACAGATTTAGCTTTACCACGGCATACACCCTTTTCGTTTTTCCCTACAAAAAAAAAGTTTGTAATTACAAATATACGTTTTTATTAGTGTTACGCGACTAATTTAAATAAGGTAAGTTAAACTATACTAAATTTGTATTGAGAAATAACCTGCAATAATTCATTAGTCGACTTCCGTTTTCTCCGACAGCTATACCGGTAAAACTGATAAGATCGTTTCAAATTTTAATAATTAAATCGTTTTGTTATAAATACTAAATTTAATACAGTTTTTCAGCGATCCGTAAATAGATTTAAACCATTTAAGTCGATTTAAATTCTTTTTAATTTTCTAACCTTATTTTCTCTTTTGTTCCGAAAATAGTTTAAAAAACGTCCATATACCTACCTACTCTCAATTCATGATTTGAACTCATTCTTTTTTTAGTTTTTATCTATTTGTAATCTTGATACATTTTAAATCAGCAATCATGTCGGGTGATGCACCTACTCCTGATGAAGAATTTGATCATGAAACTGATGGTGCGTACAAACCGCCCCCGGAGAAAACCATTGAAGAAATATTGGCCACCGATCAAGAGGATGAAAGTTTAAGAAAATATAAACAAGCATTACTTGGAGAAGCAGAAGCTGGAAAAGTAATTGTTGGTAAGTAAAATGGAAATTATAAACACTAATCTAATCTAATCATCTTTATCAACATTTCCCATGTTATAAACGATAAATTGATTCCTGCGAGAAGTAAAACAAATGATCAATTATAGAATTTTAAACTTTATTGATAAGATTGTTATGTTTTTATTTTTGTTTTATAGAACCAGATGATCCTAGGAAAGTTATAGTAAAGAAGCTAGTGTTGGTGGTACCAGACCGACCTGAAGTGTCCCTTGATCTAACAGGCGATATCTCAAAACTAAAGAAAGAGACATTTGTTATCAAAGAGGGGATCTCATACAAAATTCGAATTGAATTCATAGTACAAAGAGAAATTGTGCATGGACTTAAATATGTACAAAAGACATATAAATTGGGACTTCCAGGTAATTTTATTAATCATACCTTTTGAAATATCTTGGAATGTACCTGAATTTGAGTAAGAATTTATTACTTAAAAATTTACAATGAGGAGCTTGCATAACTTTCTCTTACTGAACTAAATGAAACTTATCTAAGTCAGTGTTTGTTAGGCTGTGTTTGTAAATTCAAAGGAGTAAGTTTCTATTGTTTATTGTTTCTAACCTTATATGATGAAACTCCAAAATCAATCTGCGCATTCATTAAAGGTACCTTTTGAATGACTGAGCAGATTGAGCTCAGTAATCTTCCGTTACTGGAAGTGCTAGATAATTAATTTTTATTATTTTATCTAGTTATCTATTGTTTTGTGTTTTTTTTATGGGTAATTCCATGTCAATGGTTTTTCTCAAATTTGGCACAACTGTTATACTCCTAACGATAAGTAAAAATCTCAAATAATATAATTTTTACACAAGTTGTTCTCGAGTATACAGAATTTTATACTTTTTAAAGTATACAGAATTTAAAGTATAAAGTGAAGTGAATGGCCGCGAGGTAACGAGTTCAACTCTTACTTAGGCTTACTTAGGGGATTTGATCCCTAGAACTGACGAGATTTTTCTTCTCGTCAATAAAGTCTCAGTACACTTTGCTGTGCTGGGCATGTTAAGCAGTCGGTCTTGACAACCACATAAACATCTTTCTGTGGTTGTCCTTAAAAATAACTGTCCTATACCACGCATAAGTATGTAATTCCTTCAGTAGTGTGGCAAATGTTAATTACAAGTATAGGGCCGGCGCTAGCAGTTTCGCCGCCCCGGGCAAAAAGTTAAAATACCGCCCTTTGATAACAAAAATTAAAAGAGATAACCTAAACCTTTCCCACGCTTAGTAGTAAAATAAAACGAGAGCAAAAAAATTGGTATTAAAAATGTTGAAGTTTTGATTTGCCAAAAATACAAATTTCTTGATTTATGATTTTGGCACTAAATTGAAATTAAGGTTGCACAGAAAAAAAAGAAAAAACACAAATCTAGTATATAATTATAAAATGCATATTTAAAAGGATAGTAAAACAAATTATAGAACCACTAAAAATAAAAACCTAATTATTAAAAATACAGTTAAACTTAAAAGTGTTTTTTTCTCACTTTTAATTCTGAGAATTTTTTGACATCAATTTCTTCAGCTAGCTCATGTTCAATGGCTAATGTTGTCAAGCCATTTAGCCGATCCTCGGTAGTTGTAGAGCGTAAAATTTTTTATATATATACACACACACACATTAGGCGGTATTACCAAGCCTAAAACAGAGTGTTCTCCTATCTATACGAAGCCCGCCACCAACTTACGCAGCCCGGTTCTGGGCTTCGTAAATTTTATGTGTATAATAGTGTTTTCTTGATTAAGCATCATCAGGAGATGCGGAATCTCGATTTTCGAAATGGCGGGTAAAGTCCGTCATATATCTCAAAATACACACGTTTAGTTCAAGCGAAATAAATATAGGGGGCCAACGATCGGTGTTGTATATATACTGTAGACATTCAACTGACCTTACGCGCGATGCAAATTACATGCATTATACGAGTCCCAGCGATCTGGCAATGGGGCTTGAAAGTCAAGTGTTTGGATTATTGATTTTTCTATAACTTTACACATTTTTATACCATAAGAGTGGTTAACGTATGTAGGGGGACTGGTTCCCGCGCAAATTCGTTTCCTGCATATTTGTACATTTGCACACATTTAATATTGATTTTTGTAACAAACTTGTATTTTCTTAAAAATTATTTCCTAAGATTCCGTTTCTTCATGAAAATGTTTAATTTTTTATTATATTAATTTGGTAGTTTGTATAGCTATTTATTATAAAAACAAAACCCACACTATAGTATTTGTAGTTGCAGATAGGGAATTTTTAAAATTTCTAATTATACATTTTATATTTTCGTTGATTTTTTGGTGATATTAGGTACATATTTTATTTCTTGAACAATATCTCTCTTAAAATAGGGTGATGCAGGCTTTTTGTAAGAATTCTACAATAATTAGTTATAATTAGCTACGTAGGTTTTTCGCTGTAATTAACTTTTTAAATAATAAAGTGAAGATTGAAATGTTTTTATTTGAAAAAAATACCTGATAATTTATGAAAATTGGTAAATGGGTAATTATGAAATAAAGTTGAAGAAACTACACGCAATTTGTTTCAAAGATTGATTACAAAATAATGGGTCATGTGAATAAAATGCAAGGTGTTTTTACTATTAATAAAAGATAACAGTTATGATTTTTAATTATTAAGAATAAAATAGATGTATATATAGTAAAATAAAAGCTTTTGCCACATCTTATTCACATTAATTACATTTTAGATTTCAGATCATGTTCTACATACGTAATTAAATGAATATTAAGTTACCTCGGAATTCGCCTTTTGCGATTTTGATAATTTTTTTTAAATTGTAGCTAATCGACTATATTTCAAAGTCTAAATGTTAGATTTGTCCGCTAATGCCCTGTTTAATTGTTATTAACAAATTTTTATTTTTTCCATAAGGGGCTAATTAATAATTAAATATTTTTTATTATAATTGAATAAAGTTGGCTACTTATAGGTTTTAAGGGTCGTAGATTACGTCCAAATTGGTCCAAAGTGCAAAATGGTGGCTATAAAATGGCCACCGGTGTCAAAGCTTAATATTTGAAATTTCGTAAGAAAAATCGTACCAGGGGGTTTTTAAAGTAGCAAGTTGTGTTGTTAAGCTAAAAACTGACCCAGATGCAAAATGCTTGTCACAAAATGGCCACCGAAACTAAATATGAATAAAATTCAAAATGTTTAATCTCTCCTTCATGTTTGACCCTAGAAACCTATAAGTACCCAACTTTATTCAATTTTTATGAAATAAATAAAGATTATTAAAAGTTTCACAGTTTTATTAAAATACAACCTGACAATATTGTTTCGACAGCTATGCTGTCATTATCAAACGTAATATAATTATAAACAAACACGTCGCTAAGGTAGATACAAAAATAGGTAACTAGATAAAATAATAATAATAATCAGAATTAAATATCTAATACCTCCAGTAACGGAGAATTACTGAGCTCAAGTTGTTCATTCATTAAAGGTACCCTGTGTTTGTGTTTGTATATCTCAAAAGCTTCTAAAATGTCTAATTTGCGTTTGTTATTACAAAAATGTAGGAATTTAATATTATTTTGAGGAGTCATTGTGTGATTTTGTTCTAAAAGGTGTTTGGCGTAATTCGATTTTTCAGGATGTTTATTTTTGTAGTGACGTACGTGTTCTTTATATCTTATGTCAAAATTTCGAAGTGTTTGTCCAATATATACCGAACTACAAAAAGAACAATTTAAACGGTAAATGCCCGATTTCATGATATCATGTATTCTGTCTTTAGCATTAAATAAAAATGAAAAAGTGTTAGTGTTGGTTTTAAATGTTATTTTATAATTGTTGGTTTTTCTTAGTATATGTGCAATTTTTTCTGATATTTTGCCAAAATTGGTATAGATATGTAATTTGTGTCTTCTGTTTGATTGTCAATGGGATATATTCTTTTGATAGCTAACCTATAATCTTTTTGTTTAATTAAAGTGTCAATCATGTTCGGATTGTATTGATTTGCATGTGCTAGTTGTTTAATGGTTGATATCTCTTTGCTAAAATCTGATTTTGTTAGTGGAATAGTTAAAGCTCTGTGTACTAATGATCTGTAGGCTGCTATTTTATGTGTATTATGGTGACAAGATTTATTTGGTATTGTTATGTCTGTTTGTGTTGGTTTTCTGTATATGGAAAATTCAAATAGATAGAACTCTAACCTTTTAACTAATTCTATATTACTATTGATCAAGAAACTATCTAATAAAGGAATTGTAAATTTTATATTAGGGTGGATACTGTTAATAAGAATTAAAAATTCATTGATAACCTCAAAAGAACTGTCAAAACAAGCTAAAATGTCATCAACATAACGAAATTTTGACATAAGATATAAAGAACACGTACGTCATTACAAAAATAAACATTCTGAAAAATCGAATTACGCCAAACACCTTTTAGAACAAAATCACACAATGACTCCTCAAAATAATATTAAATTCTTACATTTTTGTAATAACAAACGCAAATTAGACATTTTAGTAGCTTTTGAGATATACAAACACGAACACAGGGTACCTTTAATGAATGAACAACTTGAGCTCAGTAATTCTCCGTTACTGGAAGTATTAGATATTTAATTCTGATTATTATTATTATTTTATCTAGTTACCTATTTTTGTATCTACCTTAGCGACGTGTTTGTTTATAATTATATTACCTTTGATAATGACAGCATAGCTGTCGAAACAATATTGTCAGGTTGTATTTTAATAAAACTGTGAAACTTTTAATAATCTTTATTTATTTCATGATTATGGAGTTCCACAAAGTAAGGCTGGAAACAATAAACAAGATTATTCAATTTTAATAAAAATTTGATGAAATTATTTAATTATTAATTAGCCCCTTATGGAAAAAGTAATAATTTGTTAATAACAATTAAACAGTAATTTTCAAACCTTTGACAGTACAGACTTTACCAATTAAATATTTTAGTTTGAAAGAAAATGACAAGAACAAAATTACAGTTTTCAATTAAATTAATATAAATAAAAATATTATTTCTAAAAAAAGAGAAATCAATATTAGACGGTTTCCTAGAAAAAAATACCTCGGAATTCGCCTTTTGGGCACCGATTTTGATGATTTTTTTTAAATTGTAGGTAATCGAATATATTTCAAATTATTATTTAGTTAAAAGTCAAATTGATGGAATGGAATTCCATAATTTAACCAGATTCCGTTTAAGTCTAAAACTTTATTTATCGTCAGATTTAAATAAAGAATATTGTATTAATTATTATTTACTTGTGTTTCTTGTAAAGCATTGTTAGTTTCTTCATCTACTTCTGGCAACGTAAAAAAAGAATGTACTCTTTAATTTTTGAAAACTGATTAGTAAGCTTTTTTTTGGAAGACTAAATTCTTTTTTACGTGCTCTTACTAGTTGCGACACTTTATCAGTGTTTTTTGGCAAAGGGAAAAATAAATTTTTCCCTTTGCCCCTAAAAAAAAAACTTTGAATGCAAAATTGAATGCAAAACTGTTTCTTCTTATTATTATTTTGAAAAGCATTCTTCATCACAGAAATTTTAAGAAATTCTTCTTTATTAACATCATCGCCATGATTTATTTATCTGGTGGCTCTGACTGATTTCTTTTGATGAACCATGAATTTCTTCGATATTGTGTACCATCTGGTGTTTGTACAATAGGGTGGTCCAACAAAAAAGCAAAGTCGGAAATCCTATGCTCTCACCCCCTAGGATTATTGTATATCGAAAAAAGAAGTACCCCTATTTTTTTATTTTGAAATCGAACGATGTTTAGGGGTGCCTCAAAGCCCTTAAAGTTTCCCATCTATTTTATATCAGAAAAAAACACGTTTTCGTAGATTTGGCATAGAATCCTAGAAAATCAATATTCTTCAACCGGACTACTCTGTTTCTCTTCAGAAATGTTTAGAGAATGACATCCAATAATTTATTTGTTAAATTTTTTATATCAACTATTTTATACAGACCCGCAAAAAACCCCATAAATGAAAGAAACAGAAAAATCGTTAAAAAATATTTATTACTATTTTTTAATATAAAATATTTTGATAAATAAATTATTGGATGTCATTTTCTGAACATTTCTGAAGAGAAACAGAGTAGTCCCATTGAAAAATATTGATTTTCTAAAATTCTATACCAAACCTATGAAAAAGTGTTTTTTCCCACATAAAATACATTGGAACCTTTAAGGGCTTTGAGGCACCCCTAAACATCGTCCGATTTCAAAATAAAAAATAGGGGTACTTTTTTTTCGATATACAATAATCCTAGGGGGTGAGAACATAAGATTTCCGACTTTGCTTTTTTTGTTGGACCACCCTATTGTACAATCCATGAGCTTGGTTCTTCTGCCTTCTTTACAACTGTTGCAGGAGTCCATTCCTTGTATCTCTTTCTAATTAATACTTTTTCATCATTTTAAAATTCTGGTAAATTTGCTTTTGCTCTATCTGCACATTTCTTCTCTTTTAGTTTAATATTTTTCAACTTTTCAGAAACATTTAACTGTTTCAGGTAATAATAACTTTGTATTAATGGGAATGAACGTTTTAGTTCTTCGACCCATTAATCTTTGCATTGGAGAACCTAGGGTGTCTCTTGGTGTGTTTCTGTGATGTAAAATGGCTAACTGGATATCTGAACCTTCTTCTATACATTTATCTAGTATCGATTTTGCTTCTTGTATATATCGCTCTGCTAAGCCATTCGGTCTGGGAAACTGTGGACTGGAAGCTCTATGTTCAAACCTCCATCTTCTAGCAAATTCTTTAAATTCTTCAGATACATATTGTTTTCCTCCATCTGTACGAAGAATATCAGGTATTCCAAATGTAGCAAACCAACATCTAAATGCTCGAGTTATTGACCTGCTGGTTAAGCTTGATAATTGCACGAAGTCAAAATAACCTGAATAGCTATCTGCCATTACCAAGTATTCCTTGTCCTTCAAATGATAAATATCAGAAGCGAATATTTGCCATGGCCGTTCTGGATACTCTTGAAGTAAAATTTTTTCTTTAGGATTGTCTTTTTGTTCCTTCGCACCAATCTTGCAGTTTTGCACCAATTTAATAATGTCTACAGACATTCTTGGCCAAAATACGCAAAATCTCTGGCCAATCAGAGAGTACCAGTGATACCTTTGTGGCTAAAGTGACAACATTTGAGAACAACTTCTTGTAGTCTCGGAGGTATCATTATTTTATCATTTTTGAATATGATATCTTCATAAGTTGCTAGTTCGTGCCTGTAAGACCAGTATTTTCTTAGAGAAGCCGGAACTTCGCTTATTCTGTCGGGCCATCCTACAAGTATTTGCTGTTTTAATTCCACCAATTCTATATCTGTATTTGTCTCTTGTTTTAACTGCTGCAATCTCGTTTTACTCATTGGTATTATTACACATGTCTCAAATGAGTTTTCATCCTCGTCATCATGAACATTTCTTTCGCAGTCTCTGCTCAGTATATCAGCTACATATGTACAACATCGTTCCTTTTTTGTACACAATTGTGGGATATGGCAGTATTTCAAATAGGATTCTCTGTAGCCTGGGAGGCGCTTCAGTCAATGGCTTCCTGAATATGGTTTCTAACGGCTTATGATCTGATTCTACTATCAGATTTTTGTTTCCCCATATATAAACAGGAAATTTCTTGCAAGCCAGTAATATGACCAATGCTTCTTTTTCAATTTGACTATAATTGATCTGCGTTTTAGTTAAAGATTTGGAGTAATAAGCTATTGGGTGACCATTCTGAATTAATGCCCCACCATATGCAGTACTAGTAGCATCTACAGATAATAAAATAGGTAAATTTGGGTTAAAATTACCAAGTACTGGAGGGTTTTTTATTATTTCTTTTAATTTACAGAATGCTTCTTTTTGTTCATTCTCCCATGTCCATTCATCATCTTTTTCTAACGGCACTCTAAGTGGAGCTGATAATTCTGATAAGTTCTTAATGAACTTAGATAAATAAGTAATTAATCCAAGAAAGCGTTGGAGTTCCTTGACGTAACTATCTGAGAACGATAGTTCGGAAACATATGTCTAGCTAGTTTACCCGTAACGGAACCAGACTTAATGCGCAATCACAAATCACAGAGACATGAGGGCACTAGACCAGTCCAATTCTGAACGAGAGTCACAGATGCCTCGCCAGACATTTTTTCTATTGTTAGGTCAAGTTGGGGCACGCTACTTATTATGCAATAGTAGTCAAACGCGATGCAAAGCTAAAAAATAATATCAAAATTTACGCACCAAGCGCCAAAGCAAAAAAACTGTAGAATTAAGAAACGCCAAAATTGTCAACCCTGTTTATGTGGTGTATGCATGCTATTCTTCTATTGGCGTTTTGCATTCGTAAGGTAAAAAGCAATTCCTGAGAAACCCGGTTTGAGTTAAATTCATGAGGCAGGTATGGGTTGGCTGCATGGCGTACGAATGAAATTCGAAACAACAACATTTGACCTGATTGGAAACAACCAACATCAGATTTTCATTCTTTGAACTCTGTTATCCTTTTCTCCACCTTTCCCTTCTCATGATTATTATTATCATCATCATTATTATTATTTTTGTTTATGATAATACGTTCTACCCATGCAAGTTGAGAAAGATCTATTAAATTATGAGTACTTCTTGGCACTATTTATAAGATTAATACATTAGATTCACTACACACTACACAGTACTGTCATTTTTCTGAACACTTTTTGCCGTTTTATGTGTTATGAAATGTTTACCGTGTACTATGACCAACATTACCACTGATAATTCATGCGGTGCAATAGTTTACCAACCTATAGCTCTCAAAGTATCAATTTTGTAGAAAAAACTTCAAATAAATTCTATAAGAAATTTTGTGTTCTACAAATTTGGTTATTACCATTTTTAATCATCAACCGTTAACTATATATTTAGCAATATGTCAAAATGTGCGAGGGATTTTTGAGTTGCATCTTCGGATAGTAACTGAGCAACTAAAAGTAATAAAGCAATATAATTTTATTGACGATCGGCAAACACATCTGTATATATTGACAATAGCTTTTGGGAAAAAAATATTTTTGCTTCAAGATGTATAAACTGAAATATTAAGAATTTTTACATCTTATTTTTAAAATAATTTTGTCACAGAACAACATACAATATTTAAATAAGTTTCGAGTAGTAGAAACCAGCTAAGTAAATAGAGAAATTCAGAATTATTTCATTTCGTTATCCTTCCGTCTCCTAAAGGCATTTGAAAATAGAAACAAACTTTATTAAATTATATGTACCTAACTACTAAGGAACGCGTGGGCTACAATTATAGTAGATAATAATTGTGGATAAATTATGCCATATATGATATGCATTTCATTAAAAAATATTAACCTTTCCGTTTAAACTTTTATAGCGTGTGAGTTCGCCTAAAATATTATTTTGATTAAATTGTAGTCACACAGCTTCGTTACTATTATTCAACACTTGTATTGATATGTGTGCAGTAGCCGATTTCTAACGAACGATTTTGGGCGTTATGGTCCTGTTTTGGGCGTTGTGGGGTCTATACGAAAGTTGGGCGAAGTGGTCGAGGTGGACGTTGTGTCCCTAGAGAACAAGTGGGCGAAGTGGTCCTGGTGGGCGTTGTGTCTCTCGTGAAAAGTTGGCCAAAATGGTCGTGTTGGGCGTTGTGGTACATTTCAGAAATTGGGCGAAGTGGACTTTCCGTTGGGCGATATGGTACTAAAATACTGGTGGGCGAAGTGGTATGGACCCCTATCAAGAACTATTCAAACGATTTATAAAAAAAATCGACC
Source organism: Agrypnus murinus (assembly GCA_929113105.1). NCBI lineage: Eukaryota > Metazoa > Arthropoda > Insecta > Coleoptera > Elateridae > Agrypnus > Agrypnus murinus. The sequence goes on along the minus strand of OV816025.1, from coordinate 137,704,969 downwards.
GTAGTAAGAAGAATTAAGAGCCCTTAAAAACAAGGTGTATCACACTCGGCCCATATTCCCTATCTAAATAAGAGGGGTAGAAATTACCCCTCATAGGAGGTGTATCCTACTGCATGAAACACCAAAGTGGCCAAATAATTGACGGATTTGAGCATTTTTCCAAAAGCATCCTGTAGAAGCTATAAAAATATTTATTTAGAAACGGTGCCTATTTTTTTAATTATTACCTACTCACCTTACCTTTACAACACACTTTATGACACAATTTCCAAAAACTCACGGCAAATAATAATTGTATGTAACGCACTCTACTTCATTAGTAACCAACCTGTAAGGCAATTATTGCATAAATAAAACAATCGAACTGCCTCTTTTTCTTTTATAATAGTAGCGTAAAAATCGTGTCACAGCTTGTCATTACTGGTTTTTCGCGACCCCATATGCATACATGTTCCGACAAATTAAAACACACAGTAAAAAATTCTTTTACAACACTTTGTATGTGTGTCCATTTATTTAAATTATAATAAAAAGGGAAAGGAAAAGTGTAGAGGAGAAGGTAATACCAGAGAACAGGGACTAACGAGAAGCGTCACTTGACATACCGCCTTTGATGTTTTGGTAGTCGATTTGAATAACCTTCATACGTTCCGCCATCTTTTTGGCGTTACAGTTTTAAATTCACGGTTGGCAAATGTTAATGAACTAAAAATACGAAATCTTATAAATAATTACCAAATGTTTTTCTTTACTGTTCGCACGGAAAATAAGCCTGTGAAATGAGCTGACGGGCTACTTATCTGTCCACGCTTACTAGTTGATGGGTTTGACACATGTTTGACATTGACAGAGTTTGAAGGCAAAACCACCAGCAAAATGGCGATTTCAGATCTGGCACAATGCCCATGTGATGCTTCTCGTTAGTCCCTGTTCTCTGGTAATACTGGGAGACCTGAACAGCAGAGTAGGGAACAAAGCGGAGAAGTACAAAAATGTGTTGGGAACGTATGGAGAAGCAGCAGAAAACAACAATGGACAAAGATTAATAGAATTTTGTATGGACAACGACATGATAATCACCAATACCTTCTACCAACACAAAGATCCACAAATACACGAGAGTTGATCCAAACAAAGGAGAAAAATCAATAATAGATTATGTACTAATACAAAGTCCAAGTAGAAGAAAAGTCAAAGATGTGAGAGTGAAAAGAGCAAACGAACTAGGTACCGACCACCTCCTGCTGATCATGGATATGAAGCAGGAAAACATTGAGGAAAGTAATACAAAACCAAAAACAGGCGAACATGTCAAAGTCGAAATAAATACCAATAGATTAAGAAACAAAGTAACACAACAGCAGTTTAGGGAGGAAAATCGGCAGAAAATACAAACAAGTCCTAGAAATAGAATGGAAAAACTTCAAAGAACTAATACTGAATGCAGCAGAGAAAGTTTGTGGTACAACCAAAGGAACAGGAGAAAGAAAACACACAAGTTGGTGGAATAACGATATCAAAAAGGAAGTTGAAAAGAAGAAACAGCTTTGGAAAAAATATCTGATGAGCAACAAAACCGAAGACTATGAAAGGTACAAAGAAAAGAGAAAACAAACAATATTTTTTCTATTTGCGCGTCCAAAAGAATACTGGAGACAGTAACATTTTATTTTCTAAAGTTGCAGCGGTCGTATTCGGTCACTATTTTACATAAAAGTACATATTTTTTACCCTAGTGCATAAAATTACATATTTTTAGCATTTAGTCACTAAAAGTACGTATTTTGTTAGCAAGTTTTAAATTCCACTATTTTACAACCGCGATTGTAAAACGCAAGCCATTTTGGACGAAACTTAGTAAGAAAATAAAAGCAAATTGCGCCTTATCGTGCAGGTAATAAGAACCATTATTGTTTAGCGTAGCGGGCTATTAGCAATTTAGAATGTACTATTGAGAAGGGTATATTATATTGCCTGATAAACTTCAACCGTGAACACAAAAATGCATCATCTTCGTAACCACGGGATTTGAACTCAAGTCTTCTGCGTCACAAACTCGATTGCTAACCCACTGAGCTACAAAGGCGTTTAAACAGTTCGTAAACATATATGGAATAAAAAAATCGAATTAAAATTGAATGGAACAGTTGTGGACATAGTATTCGACTTGCATATAATGGCGAGTATTCGCTCGGCCGATTTTAATAAACTTAAACTTCTCATAAACTTCGCCTTAGATTAATAGCCATCATTATATGCTTGTTGAATAATATACTTTTTTTTTATAAACTACATACATATTTGGTACATATTTAAAAAAAGAAGTCGCTAAAAAGTACATATTTTAAGAAAATTTAGTCACTATTTACATATTTTTTTCAATTAACTCTGCTACGACCGCTGAAGTTGATATCACTCTTAAACAGTTGTTCTTAAGGCCAAGATTCGCTATAGCCTGATATATTTTGCAACGAAGATCAAATAGTTAGAAGTGAGACACACATAGCTGACTAATAAATGCTGTATGTATTTGCAGATCTAACTTGCAAGCAAAATTTAATTGCTTCTAACGTGAATGAGTCACAACAAAGTTGAGACTGAAATATGATATACACTGTTACAATGGAATGTTCATTTGCTTTAATAATTCTGTGTATAAATAGTAATAATAATGCGTATCTATAGGATATTCGTGATAATGCACCTAATATTTAATTAAAAGAAAAGTAAAATATAATATTATCAAGTATCAGCGATATTGTTCATTTTCTTAATGTAATTAGTAATTATGATGTTATCGTCGTTTGCGATTATGGTTGAATTACTAAAACAAAATTTATTTGGTAGGTAATTTCTTAAATAATTTGATATGATTTAGCAAAATTTTCTTGCTACATATATTATCACTAGTTGGTGTTCTAAGTGAGCGTTGAAAAACTGCACTTTACCGAAAGTAGGGGAGAGCCGCCCAAATTGAACCTTTTTTAGAAAAAGTTGGTATTTCAGGTCATTGTCGGTTATTTAAATTAAAATTCACACTAAGGCATACTTTATAATGTTTATCATATATTCAATTAAAAAATATATTGAAAAAAAACGAAAAAAAGGTGTTATTCTTAGGGATTACAAATAAATACTGTTGTATGTGTAACCATGGTAAATCAAAACATTCTGAAGCTCCCCCGCATAAATGTCTTAAGAATTGGAAGTTCGTCCGTATGGTAAAAAATCCAAGAATGTTTAACGTGGAGCACCTGTCGTTAGACTTAATCCCGACGTTCCTTCCAGAAGGAAGCAATTGAGTATGGACAGAAAGTAATTAAAAAAATCGAATGTCGTAACCATCTTCTACGAAATTTTTGTAGTAAATTAAGAGAACTGACCCAAAAAATAATAAGCAGCACAATGATAATTGTTTTTTGTTGTATAATATGAATAAGCTGAACAACTCTATCAAACGAATGAAGTCGGGTATACAAGGTGTCGTTCTTTTTTATATTACAAATGCAACTTTAACTCATTGTGAGAGAGTACAACAGCTGAGAAATGACATTTTGAACTGTTCTCATCATGTTTTTGGGGATCACAATAATTGCGCCACTTACTTTTGCAAGGACCCAAACGTGAAAATGAAAACAATTGGATTATTGACTTCAAAGACTCGGGATAATATCAAGACATAATGGTTGTTACTGACAGAGTAGCGCTTAATTCTGAAAGTTTTGCCATGAAATATGGACAATAACGCTGTCGAATGTTAAACTCTATAGTTGCAAAATATACAGGAGGTAAACGAATTACCTTTACGGGAAATAGTTCCTATAAAACACGATGCGAAGCAGCTGCTTTAACTTTCAATCTTGAACCAGGCCATATTTCGAACGTAATCCATAAAAAGGTAGTTGGCAAAAGTCCTGGACAATTTACAAAATATACGTGAAAGCTGCAAAAACCAAATAAAAGTGGGTTACATGTCGAAAGAGACCGTTTAAGTGAAAAATCACAAAGAAGGAAGACTTACAAGTCGGTACCAGCCGATAGTGAATATGGGAAAGTAGAGGAAGAAAACATGCAGGTTATCGGCAGAAGAAGATTCTTTAAAAGAAATTTTACAAGTAATGAAAAAATTAAAGACAAATTACATCTGATACAGTTAGAAACAACTGGTCAGAATAATAATCTACTTTGGCGTCAAGAAAGATCATCGCGAATAACAGCTTCTAATTTTGGTAAGATTTGTAAAATGAACAGCTTAACACATTGTTAAAAGAAACCATTAGAAATGAAGAGTTATGGAGAAGAACAAACCAAGCAGATATAAATATGGAGATAAGAAAGGGAAAGTATGGCTGGCTGGGGCTCACTCTGCGTAAAAATGGAAATGAAATTGGTAAGAAGATACTAAAATGGAATTCTGAAGGAAACAGAAAAAGGGGGCATCCAAAAGGTACCTGGAGAAATATAGCAGAAAAGGAAACGATGACGATTTCGGAGCTGGCACAAATAGCAGTAGACAAGAAGAGTTGGAAGGACTATATTAAAACCCTGTGTCCCTTAAGGGAATAATGGGACCTATTATTATTATTATTTATTATAACACATTGTAAAAATATAGTCAAAAATCTGTTGTATAGCACTTTTAAAGGAAATCTCGCTACACGATGGGGACAAGATCATGAAACAGTAGCACTTAGAGAAGTTCAAGAGAAATCTAATATCCAAATTCGACAATGCGGACTTTTTATTGATAAAGATGATTTCTTTTTGCATCACCAGACGGACTATTAAGCGATGACGGATTAATTGAAATCAAATGCCCTGCATCAGCTGCAAGGATAAAAGTTATAAGTGTTGTTAAAGAAAAGAAAATTAAATTTTTGGAAAACCGGGCTGGTGAAATCTGTTTAAAAAGAACTCATAATTATTACTTTCAAATACAAGGACAGTTACATATTACGAACCGCAATTATTGTATATTCGTTGTATGGACACCTCAAGCAATGATAAGTGAAAAAAACTGATATACCTTTTATTTAGTAGGACGTGTAATTTCCGACAGAAATTTGATTTTTGTTAAAATTGCAACTTAGTATACCCTTTTTGCAATCAACGTTTCAGTTAAATTAAGAAATAAGATTCAATTAAATTAAATTAAGGAATAAAATAAAATACCATAAATAATAATAGACCGTGCATAATATGAACTTATTTTAACAGTGTAGCCTGCATGAGTAATTAACCATCGAAAACTATTGCCATTGCGCCTGATAGTTAGGCAATTGTATTAAGAAAAAACCCGTATCTTATCATCGTAAATGTAAGATATTTTAAAAAGTAGAAGACATTATACGATGGGGTTTTTACTAAATGAAAGAAAAAACTTAAATTGAAGTACCTACGACGAGATTTATTTAATTTTATGTTTATCAGGCCTGCTTTGATTTGTCGAAAATATACTAACTTTAGCAATTTTTTTCTAAAACAGATTACGTTTTGTAAAGATATTCGAGTCGTAGGTACCTACAGAAAACCTATCTTAACAAATTGCTTTTTGTCCCGTGTCACTATTTACATAAATAAAAAAGTTATTTTGCAGATACGAACACATTACTTTTCTACTAGCGAATCTTCCCCTTAAAACATCAAACTTATGTACGCTGTAAATTTGAAAAACAAATGCAGAATTAAATTTTCAGTGTTGTCAACTCTCCAAAAACTTAATAAAATTCTCCTATTGTTATTTTTTAAATACCAATTACAAAATAACATAATTTATTTCTCCTTGTTCTTTAGAAAAGTTCCCGATACGCGGGTCGCTTCCTCAACTTGGACTTGTGCACTAAAAACATATCTTATGAAACTAATACCTGACCGTTAATTTGTAATCATTAAAAAATAACTTAGTTTTAAATAAAACCTGTTAAGAATACTTTGTTAAGTAGTTTAACAGTTGGCGACACTGAAAATTCTAATTCTGCATTTGTTTTTCAAATTAACAACGTAAATAAATTTGACATTTTATGAATAGCTGTTTAATGCTGATATCAACTTTAAAAAATAAAATTTTACTGTTTCCAGTATTCAAATAGATCTCTTTTGGACTCGCACATTGAAAAAGTATTTAAGATTTTATATATGTATTTAATTATAACAAAATATGAAAAAATCATCATCAGTCAAAATATATAAAAAACAAAATAGAAACAAATTATTAAAAAAACATTAAAACACCAGTCGTCCAAGATGTTTGCTAAACTAGAAAGAGCGGGCGTTTTCAAATATCGCTTGTCCCAAATCGGCAATACTAACATCCTCATCATCATAACTTTCTTTTTCCATGTCTTTTTGATGGGGATCTTTCGAAATATTTTTAGTGTATTGTTACCTCTCTATAGAACGAAATAGTATTGCACAAATAGGAGAAGTCCCGCATTTTAAATAACTAATAATAATAAATCACTTCGCTGAGTTCGCTCAGTTGCCACATTTAAATGGGAATCTAAATTGGGTTTTTATAATCCCGGAATTAACGAGCCTGAAAAATGCTCGGAATTCGGGATCCCTGGATTGGATGCCCTAGCCACTACCCTAGTTTTACATCACTGAGAAAAATGCATAAGTGAGCAAAAAGGACAAGTTGATTTTTGTGGAAAATATGAAAGAAAGGTCTTAGTATGGCAAGCCATGTGTAAATGCGGCATGAAATCTAACCCCTTATTTATGCATCAACATATCTATCAATGAATACATACGTTGATATATTGAGGTATTTTTTTGCTGTACGTAAGAAGATGCCTGATCGGTACCCATAGATAAGCCTTTTTTAATATTTTGAAATGTCTGCTGTGCAAGTTCCTCATTTAATTTTTAAGAAGATCAGAATAATTTTCAAAAAGATATTTATTTATGTTTATAGATACATTTATTTATTATTAAAGATTTTGATTTTTAATGAAGCAACATTACCAAGGCTGTTTCTTGTAGTATTCAAATAAATTGCTGAATCTTAAAGTTTTTAAAATAAAATGATAGTATAATGTGTTAAATCATTTAAATAATAAATTCTGTAAAGTATTAAACTACTTCTTCTAGATTGTAAATAGGTATTATCTATTCACACCTGGGAAGGGTAACTAAAACATTTAGTGACTTTTTCTGAAGTTTCTAGGTTATGTTGATTTCTGTCGAACTTTTGTGTAATGTTAAAATGGTGAAAGCCTATTAGAATTCATTCAAATCTTTTATGTTCTGCACATTTCGTTTTAATATGTATAAAATATTCATAAATGTTTGATGTTTGCTTACACAGGTCAACAAGGTTTTGTTGTTGGGAAGCTGTGGGTCATTTCCGAAGTAATTTTGTGCGTAGAATCCGAATCCGAGGTCAGAATCGGCCCATTACGTCAGAATTTTGAGATATTTGACGTTAAGTACTCGAAAAATGCGTTTTTTTGTTATTTTTGAGGTTATGTACAGGATGCGAAATTTTTTTGTTGCTTTCATTACTATTTGCACCATTTAGTACTACTCTTACCCTTCAAAATGAGCTATTAGTCGATAACCTACGATTTTTTCTCGCAAAGTTACGACCATTTTAAGTTATGAAAGTTATCCCAACAACGTCATGAGCATTCACATTACTCCTTTGAATCGTACATGTTTCTACTTAATTATTTCTCTTGAAAATTTATACTTTTGCATTACTTCACAAGTAATTTTTGGGTTATTGAAAATATAAGAAGTTTGTTTTAATACTAAGTTATATTATAACGACACTGAAAAAAAAACATTTTTTTGCAAATTGATGTTAACATTTTTTGTTCATTTTGATCCAACATAAAAATGTCAATTCTCTGACTTCATGTTCATACCCAGAAACGCACAAATACAAATTTTCAAGAGAAATAATTAAGTAGAAATATGTATGGTTAAATGGAGTGATGTGAATGCTCATGACGTTGTTCGGATAAAAGTCATAACTTAAAATGGCCGTAACTTTGTGAGAAAAAATCTTAGGTCATCGGCTAATAGCTCATTTTGAAGGGTGAGAGTAGTACTAAATGGTGCAAATAGCAATGAAAGCCACAGAAATTTGTCGCATCCTGTACATAACCTCAGAAATAACAAAAAAACGCATTTTTCTAGTACATAACGTCAAATATCTCAAAATTCTGACGTGATGGGCCGATTCTGACCTCGGATTCGGATTCTACGCACAAAATTACTTCGGAAATGACCCACATCTTCCCAACAACATCCAAGACCTGCTTTTTTTTGTAAACCTGTGTTATCATTTGTTTTTGAAATTTTCAAACAAGGCTATGCTAGACTTGACTAAGGCCAACTTCAAGAAAATTACCAAAAGTTTCAAATGGCTAGTTCAGTAGGCGAGTCAAAAGACTCTAACAGTTACTCTTCCCGCGTGCGAATGGAGTATATATAATGTACTCTTTTTGTTGTTTTTGAATGTCTTACTTTATAGTTATTAAGATTTTCATATTTGTTAATTTCTACGTAAAATCCTTGTGGTCAGAGTTTGTAGTTTTTGTAACAGACCTGGATGCTGCTGACTTATATACTGTTTCAATTATTTTGACATCATGGTAGCCTTGAAATTTGATCCACTAAGTTGGCATTAATAACACCACTATATCGTTTCTAATATCAAATAGTCAATTTTAAGTGTCAAATTTTAATATTGCAATAAATTCTTTATAAGTATTTATAATCAGATATATCGTATATCAGATTTACGTAATGGGGTTATATATTGAGGGCATCAGATCAGAGGGGCGTATCCGCCAAATGTGTGATCTTCAATTTATTAGGTCGTATTGATTTCTGGTATCGACCTGCGTGTTGTTACATACGGGCGTATGTTTTGTAAGGCATTAATCTGGCCTTACAAAACATTCGCCCGTTTGTGACAAGACGCAGGTCGATACCAGAAGTCAATACGACATAAAAATTGAAGATCAAAATTCTGATCTGATGCCCTCGATATTCAAAAATATTATATCCTAAAAATTAAAACATTATTCGTCACTGTCAATCAGAATCTAAATGCAAATAAAAGAAATTGTCAAACCAACTATACAGTGCGTTTCTGTCTCCAAATAAAGCCAACCATGATACCATGGTTCTCTGGCAAGCATCTGAAACAGTGTATACAGTCACACACTTCCATTGATTTATGTTACCATACTTCAAAATATGCGATTGTCCTATATAGTGATATACCGGGTGTCCCATTATATTTTTTCCTATTTTAACTGCTTATAACTTCTAAAGGGCTCAAGGTAGAAATGTGCGGTTTTCACTGAAGTGTTACAAATTAGCACAACTTTTGTTTGGATACATTCAATTTTTTCTGTCACTTTCGATTACATCACCATAAAAATGGCGGTTTCTTGACCATTTTTTGTTGGCTTTTTTTAATGGAACACGCGGTATATTTTTTGAAATCCTGGATGAACCGTTCTTGGGCTATCCAGTGGCTTAAAGTTTTTTAAAATCGACAGAATAATTGATTTTTAAAGAGAAACCTGCAAAATTAGGAACAAATATAAGAACAATAATTTATTTTAAACAAAGTAGTCTGAAACAAAAAGGTATATGTAGTTAATTGATTAAATGTTCAACATGTCTTCCTTCTTCATGTACGCATTTGTTCCAACGTAAATATAAATTAGTAAAGTTGAATAAAGGCCTTTTCAAGCATTTCTTCAGTAATCTTGTCAAATGCCTGGCAAATGTTATTCCTCAGCTCCTTCAAATTGTGTGTGCAGGATTATAAGCTAGTGATTTTTTATCCCCATACAAAAAAATCTGGAACTGTTAAATCAGGTGAATTGGAAGCCCACTGTACTGGGCCACTCCTACCAATCCAGTTGTCGCCAAATTTATTGGTAACACAGTTTCTAGCTACTAAGGAATAATGAGGGAGTGCCCCATCTTGTTGATAATACGTTTCATTTCTGTTACCATTTAATTGTATGTCTTGGTCTGTGAATAAAAAAATGGTAGTCACTGATCTTATTTCGGCAAAATAAATCACCACATTTGCCTTTTCTATGTCTGAAAAAACCATTTTCAATTGCAAACATTAAATAACAATGTCGGAAAATGCGCAAACTAATAAATTTGACAATTACACAAAATTTCCAAAGTCTACTTTGTTTAAAATAAATTATTCTGGTTTTGTTCTGGTATTGGTTTCTAATTTTGCAGGTTTATCTTTAAAAATTGATTACTCTGTCATGTCTATGCCGATTTTTAAAAACTTTAAGCAACTGATAACCGAAGAACAGTTCTTTCAGGATTTCAAAAACTATATTGGGTGTTCCATTAAAAAAAGGTCAAAAAACCCTCCATTTTTGTTGTGACGTAATCGAAAGTGACAGAAAAAATTGAATGTATCCAAACAAAACTTGTGCTAATTTGAAAAATTTTAGTGAAAACCACCGCGCACTTCTTCTTGAGCCGTTTAGAAGTTATAAACAGTTAAAATAGGAAAAGATATAATGGGGCACCCGGTATAATGATTTGATATTTGTAATTCTGTTAGATCCACCTGTAATGTAGAATATTGAACCAAATAGTTTGCACATGAAATTAACAAATCAGTAAGTAATAGCTGTGAAGTACACATGTTGAAATATTTTATATTCTTGTAAAATTATCCATTTGTATTTAGTAATATACCCTTATAATTACATATATGTTGTGCATATTCTGTTTGTGCCCTCGTTTTGGATATCTAGAACCAGGTAAATGGTGGCGTTATTCCTTGTAAATACATCTACTTACTCTGTTGTTTGTCATTTAATTAATAATTGCTGTTCATCTTTTTCTTCTTCCTCTTTTAGTATGTGAAGACATTCATGGTTAGCAGTTTGATTATGCAAATGAATATTTACCAACAATAACAGTTAAAGATGTCTTCATATATATTCTTTAGCTTTTCATTGTGTTTGTTTATTGATATTTTTTTCTATTTTCTATGGTCAGCATTAATGCGCAAACTAATTTTTTAGTGGACAAAATGACACACATGGTGGGTTCATATGCACCCAAACCTGAGATGCAATCATATACGACACCTGCTGAGGATGCACCTTCTGGTATGATGGCACGTGGTAGTTACACTGTGCAGTCTCTCTTTACTGATGACGACAAACATGAACATCTCAAGTGGGAATGGACTTTTGAAATTAAGAAGGATTGGAAAGATTAAATAAAAATATTCTCTACCTCTTGTTATAAGGTATATATAATTATAATAAAATTATTTTGTGTGTTTTGTAATTTTAATAAATTCTTTTTCTTGCAGTGCTAAGCATTAAAAAATCAAAAACCAAAAGTATTCGCTTTTACCCTTTTTATACCTTCCTACCTTTTTGAAACATTTACACCTTTGTAAAGAATATTTTACCGACTGTCTGCCTTACAAATTATATTGTGAATATCATGTTAATTATTACAGTTTACCGTACTAATAATATAAATCTTCCTTGTAGTAGTAGAAGAAAAGTAATAAATGTTTTAATGATGCAATCATCGTAAGGTAGCATGGGAATTTATCATTTATCTCATGATTATTAATTTTGTTTACTTGATGAAAGCAGACCGTATTCTTTTGTATATATTCGCTTCTAACTCAAAGGTAGGTTGATGCAGGACATGCAAATAAGAAGCGAACTATATTTCACATTTATGGCATTTGTTACATATGACAACCTACCTTTACTTTTTTTTAAACCAAAATATACATTGTTGTTTAATTTGAGATATATTGCTTTGTAATGAAAACAAAATTACTTTAATAACATTATTTAAAAATGCTTCTACATTCAGAAAATGTAAATTGAATATATAAAATGAGCTATTGAATTTTGATAAAATAGACAATTAGGATTTTATGTTACAAAGTAATATATCATTGGTGCTATTTTGAAAAAAAAAGCTTTTTGTATATGGTGCCTTGTGCTACATTACTGTAGTTAATATATTGTATTATAAAAGTGCTCAGTAAGATAAAATTGCATTAAATTAATTTAATATTTCTTTTATTCTAGAGAAAAGGCTAGTTTTTTATACTAATTAAGGTATAAAATTGCTCACTAGAAATTATTTTTAAGTTTCCAACTTTTCTTTATTTAATAGAAATCAAATCAAAAACGGATATTTAGAATGCAGAACGTCGTTTTAACTTAATTTAATAATATTCTTCCTTTTTCTCAAATAGTACTCTAAGTGTATATTAAATGGGTGTTGCATTTGCCTTAATATATCAATTATTCTTATACCTTAAATAGTTTCATATAGTAGTGGTCATTTCCTTTAGTGAAGAACAGGAGTATAACATAACTAGTTGTATGTTATTTATGTATTATTAATTATAATCATAAAGCCATTTTTTTGTGGTATAATAATAAACTAAATCGGGTTTTCTTTTTTGATGTACAAGTATTACGTGTTGAAAGAAGCAAAGTTATGCATTTATGAAGCTGGTGATTTCTGCTTTAAGTATTGTTAGTATGCAGTAATGTGTATTGAGGTTTGTAAGTTTTAAAAGTAATAAATGTATCTTCATTATTTTGTTGTTTTATTTCAACTTTTTTTAAAGTCTTTGAATCAGTATCTGTTTCTATTTTGGATTATTTCATAATCTTGTTAAATTTATACAAGCTAATAAAACGCATTTCGAACACAGAAGAATGGAACACAGGAGTAGCTACCCATTTACAAGAAAAGGGACAAAGAAAATTGTGCGAACTATAGAGCAATCACCTAACTCAACACCACATACAAAATCTTTCAAGTCAAGTTTAATAAATCAGAAACTAAAACTCTATGTAGAAATAATACTGGATCATTACTGTAGTGATCACCATGCCCTGGACACAGTACATATAACAATCAGTAGGTCTACTTGTGTGTCGGCTCTTTCATATCGTTAAGCTAGCTTCGAATATCACGCTCATAAACGAAGCAGTGCACCGAAGTTTATCGGTCGACATCGCCTACGAATGCGGGTAAATAATACGCGAGACGGATTCTGTAAAATTATGTGGTGAGCAAATTTTCTAAACATTGTCACAAACGGAATTATTTCGAAGTGAATACTTTTATAATTAACTTACGTTCTGTTCAGTGCAAGGTTACATTGGTCTAAGCAGCAGCTTCCTATGCTATCAGACCATCTGCAGCGGCTACCCAAGCGTATGCATTTCATTAGAAGTAATTTATACAGTCTGCATCTCATTAGAAATAATTTATTCATTTATACAGTATGCATTTATTCAGTAAGGCTTCCGCAATATTCATGAAAATTCAGTATATAACGAGCCTGCTTTGAGATTACAATTCAGTCAGTGAAAATGCTTAAGAGATGGAGGTATTATTATCTCTTGTGACAATAAAGTGATACAATGACAATGACAAATTAAAAAATGAAGTAGAAACCAAAATGGGGGCAGATTTTAAGGTTCAATAAGTAATAAAAGTTAAAGCGAAGATAAAAATTGTAGAGATAGATGAAGAGTTAACACTGAATGAAGTGAAAGATCATATGTTAAATCAAAATACAGGAATATTAAATAGACGGGAAGCAAAGGTGGAGATGAAGCTGGTAAAAAAATGAAAACGAAATATATGGCTATAGTGGAATTAGATGACGGTTCATTTAAAAAAGTTGTGGAAAATGGGAAATTAAAAATTGGATGGTGTGTTTGCTCTGTTTGTGAATACATCAGTGTATTAAGGTGCTATAAGTGCTTAGGGTTTAATCACAAAGCTGGGGATTGTACAAATAAGGCATGTTGCAGTAATTGTGCTGATAGTAGCCATAAAGCAGAAAATTGTACAAATACAGAAGTCAATTGCATATCAATAAATAAAAAAATGGGTCTAAGTTTTAATTATGAACATACTGCTTTTGATATTAATTGACCTGTTTATAAAAGGTACGTGGAAAAAAGAGAGAAAAAATAATATATAATGCATAGCAACCAAGAAATGTTGAGAGAAATATTTTATTATTTAATGCTTAAAGTGTTACTGCACATATAGATCAAAATTTCCTATTTAACTAATCGACACAAGCCTAGTATTATGTGTTTAACTGAAATACACCTTACCAATGATATAGGTCAGTGATGGCGAACCTTTTTGGGAAGTGGGTCAAATTTTGTTGATTATTTTTTTAATATTAGCCCGTGGGTCACTAAGTCAGTGGCGTCACTTGGGGGGGGGGGGGTAAAAAGAGTGCCAATAATTTGGAAACACCGAAGATTTGTTGACAAAAAAACTTGACAGTTGACCCTTTTTTTGGTTCTCACTTTTAAAATCCTCTAAAAATGTTAACGTTTCCTTTTGTTTTACAACTTTTACTTTTGCAAGTAAAAAGCAAAATTCGATATTAGATATTTATACTTTAATTTTTTAATATTTTTGATTGTCTGTTCTCTCTTTTATGATATAAGAAATAAGTTTATAAAAATCAAGGAGTGGGTCATTTAAAAAGCCTTCGTGGGTCAGTGTCTGACCCGTGGGTCATAGGTTCGCCACCACTGATATAGGTGATAATGAAATTAGTATTGTAGGATATAACTTGATTAGACTGGACTCCTCCAGTAGACATACAGGAGGAGTTTGTTGCTATATTAATAAACGATTATTATTTAAAGTTATTGGCTGTTTGTACTTAAGATAATAAGTAAAGAAGGGTCATTTATAATAGTCTGTATTTATAGATCACCAAGTAGTGCACAAAATACCTTCTTAGAATTTTTTGAAATATGGTGTACTGAATTTATTACTGAGATCGAACAACCTGTTCTTATTATGGGTGATTTTAACATGAATTGGAAGACAAAGGAACAATATACAACTAGATTAAAAAGATGTATTAATGATAATGGGTTAAAGCAAATAGTTGTGGAAGATACACATATAACAAATAACTCGAACATTGATAGATCTAGTTATAACCAATGATAGATCAATGGCAATGTGACTAATAGATATCACGGGTATATCAAGCCATAAAGTTGTTGTAATACTTAAAGGAATTGGTAGCAGCACTAACCGCACACTAGAAATTCGTAGGAAAGTTAGAGATAAGGATGAAGGTATCAATCTGTTGAGGAGCATACAATTTAATTATAGAATGTATGACCTGGAGAGGTACTAAGAATTGAGAAAACTGCCTACTATAACAAGAAAATTGATGATGTTAAACATAATAGTATTCTAATGTGGCAAATGCTAAAAAAACTTGACATAATCGAGAAAGTGAAGAATATGAGAACATCATTTTTGGAGAGGAAAATGAAATGGAAATAGCAGAAGCCTTTAACAAGTATTATATCGAGAGCATCAAAGAAATTGTGAATAGCATAGAAGATAAAAATGTAAATTTTGATATAGAGCATAATGTAATAAGTTTGAATGAGTTCCAATTACTTGATATAGATAAGCTAAAAAAATTGTTTACAGTATGTCCAATAAAGGGAGTCCAGATGATATTACCATAAGGTTTATTAAAGAATTTTTTGAAGAAATTAGTTTGCCACTGTTGCACATAGTTAATGAATCACTGTTGAAAGGTGTGGTGCCTGATATAATGAAAATCTCTACTATAATTCCTATTCGTAAAATCCCTAAAACTAAAAAATGTGAAGAATTTCGTCCAGTCAACATGTTACCTGCACTAGAGAAAATCTTAGAAAAAGCAGTTTACTTTCAGCTTCTACAATTTATTGAAGAGCAGAACGTAATAAACGAATATCAGTCAGGCTTCAGAAAATATTTTAGTTGCGAAAGTGCTTTCTAAATGGTTTTACATGATTGGAAAGAAGCTCTAGATAAAGGCCAAAATGTGGTAGTTGTATTTCTAGACTTAAAACGAGCTTTTGAAACAGTGGATAGGAGTAGATTATTAAATAAAATCAACCGATATGGCATTCGTGGAAAAGTTTTGGATTGGGTGGCTAGTTATTTAACAAATAGGTACCAAACAGTTAAATGTAACAATAGCGTGCCTTCTAAAAGACAAATAAATGTTGGTGTACCTCAAGGGAGCATACTTGGACCCTTATTATTTATCTTATAAATAAATGATCTAGCACTGTTAATGGGTAATGGTAAATTTCATTTTTAATTAAACCTTACAACCTTAACAAATTAGGTATAATGAATTAAATGCAGCGTTAAAAGATATAAGTTCGATTAATAAGTTTAAAATTGAATTAAAAAAATATATGCATGGTTAACTTCGTTTTTTTGGTTAAGGTTAATTACTTTTTTTTAGTTGATTTTGTGTTAATTTTATTTTTGGAGATTTAACTATCTGTTTATTTGCTTTATTTTATTTAATAAGTTTTGTACATTTTGTTGAATTGAAAGTTTATTTATATTTTATATTATTGGGTTTAATTAGTATTCCAAATAAGAATTATTATTATTAATGACTCCATCAATCCAACAACTCGAAGCAAGCTGGTGAGTACCTTTTTATTATTATTTACTAAGGAGCTGACTCGAATCTACCACCCAGGGATGCCGATTACCTGTCTCCCCTCTGCTTAGTTATTAGGGGCTCGTGCCTGGCTCCCTATGCTTACAATATGCTAAAATATGGTATAGATATGTAATTTGTGTCTTCTGTTTGATTGTCAATGGGATATATTCTTTTGATAGCTAACCTATAATATTTTTGTTTAATTAAAGTCAATAATGTTCGGATTGTAATGATTTGCATGTGCTAGTTGTTTAATCGTTGATATCTCTTTGCTAAAATCTGGCTTTGTTAGTGGAATAGTTAAAGCTCTGTGTACTAATGATCTGTAGGCTGCTATTTTATGTGCTTGATGGTGACAATATTCATTTGGTATTGTTATGTCCGTTTGTGTTGGTTTTCTGTATATGGAGAATTCAAATAGATTGTGTGCGTTAATCTTGATAGTTAAGTCTAGGAAGTTTATAGCCCTGTTTTGTTCTGTTTCTAGTGTAAAATTTATGTTTTGGTGGATACTGTTGTGAACGACTCACAACTCATATATTTTTTGCATAGATACGAAATGGTACTAGGCAACGCGAATCAATAAACTAGTCGAGTCAAATAAATAATTCATAGAAGTAAACTTGCGTTTTATTTCCTTCTACAAGAATTAATAAAAGTAGCCCTAACACTCCCTCAGTGTTAACCTCGCTACAATACTATTAATAAGAATTAAAAATTCATTGATAACCTCAAAAGAACTGTCAAAACAAGCTAAAATGTCATCAACATAACGAAACCAGAAGATAATGTGTTTAGAGAGGTTTAATTCAGATATTCGATCTTCGAACTTGTCCATAAATATGTTAGCTAATAGAGGACTTAGAGAATTACCCATAGGTAAACCATCTTTTTGTAAATAAATTATGTTATTAAAAGTGAAATAATTTTGAGTTATACAAAGGTCAAATAATTGAATTAACTCTAACCTTTTAACTAATTCTATATTACTATTAATCAAGAAACTATCTAATAAAGGAATACATTCTTGTGGGGATATTCTGGAGAACACGTTACAAATATCAAAACTAACAAGTTTTGAATGTGGTGGAAGATGTAATTATGTTTTGTAGCTTATCTACTAATTCTAATGAATTTCTAACAGAGTATTTTGATTTGTAACCTATCGTGTTAATAATCTGGTTCAGTTTTTTCCATAAATTGTGATTAGGTGCATTGATGTATGATACAACTGGTCTTATAGGCATATTCTGTTTGTGTTTTGACGAGTCCATACAGTTTAGGTGGTTGTGGGTTTTTATTTATGATTTGTTGCTTATGATAATGATGAATAAATGAATCTTTTCACCATAAAGCACATAAAATAGCAGGCTACAGATCATTAGTACACAGAGCTTTAACTATTCCACTAACAGAGCCAGATTTTAGCAAAGAGATATCAACGATTAAACAACTGGCACATGCAAATCATTACAATCCGAACATGATTGACACTTTATTTAAACAAAAAGATTATAGGTTAGCTATCAAAAGAATATATTCCATTGACAATCAAACAGAAGACTTAAATTACATATCTATACCATATTTTGGCAAAATATCAGAAAAAATTGCACATATACTAAGAAAAACCAACAATTATAAAATAACATTTAAAACCAACACTAACACTTTTTCATTTTTATTTAATGCTAAAGACAGAACACATGAAATCAGGCATTTACCGTTTAAATTGTTCTTTTTGTAGTTCGGTATATATTGGGCAAACACTTCGAAATTTTGACATAAGATATAAAGAACACGTACGTCATTACAAAAATAAACATCCTGAAAAATCTAATTATGCCAAACACCTGTTAGAACAAAATCACACAATGACTCCTAAAAATAATATTAAATTCCTACATTTTTGTAATAACAAACGCAAATTAGACATTTTAGAAGCCTTTGAGATATACAAACGCAAACTCAGGGTACCTTTAATGAATGAACAACTTGAGCTCAGTAATTCTCCGTTACTGGAAGTGTTAGATATTTAATTCTAATTATTATTATTATTTTATCTAGTTACCTATTTTGTATCTACCTTAGCGACGTGTTTGTTTATATTTATATTACCTTTGATAATGACAGTTTAGCTGTCGAAACAAGATTGTCAGGTTATATTTTAATAAATACTGTGAAGCTTTTTACTAATCTTTATTTATTTCATGATTATGGAGTTCCACAAAGTAAGGCTGAAAACAATAAACAAATAAACATTCATTCTCTCCTCTCCAACATTTATCTAATTTTGGCTATTATTTGTATATTGTTTGACTACTATAGGTTATTGTATAATAAGTAGGGTACCACGACTTGACCTAACGATAGATAAAAATGACGGACGTGGTAACTATAACTCTCATTTATCTGGACTGGTCTAATGCCCTCAGCTCTTTATGATGGGTAATTGCGAACAACAAAAATTGCACCAAAAAGTGTTTAATCACTAGTAGATAATAAATTTTGCTGCCTGGTGGTAAACGCCAAAACTAGTCTATTTCTAACAACTGGGTAACGAGTTCTATAACCAGGTAATAAGCTGCGGCAATGCCAGTTTTTGTACCGAATACCAAAATTGCACCAAAACGTGTTTAATCACTACCAGGTAACAAAATCTGTTAACGTAAACGTGTTGGTAAACGTAAAAGTTTGCCTACCCTTGTCGTGCATTTAAAAACGAGTTTTGTTTGAAAACAAATTGGAATATAACTGAAATTTGACCTGACCTGAAAAAACCCATAGCAGATTCATGATCTGCATCTTAAAAACCTATAGAAAAAGTGTATTAGAACCTGGAAATTTTTGTCCACTCTAATTTTGTTGTAAATCGATTGAAGAAGAAGAAAATAATCGTAGTTCCGAATAATGATTAACCAATCAGTCGATTTAATCGATTAATTCTTTTTTAATCTATTTTTATTGTTGATGTTTATAATTGCACAACCATAGTTGCTTCTCAAACTTTGGTTGAAGTAGCATTAACAACGAATTGCACAAATTGTTTCTCTACTAAAGCACAACATTGATGATGTATGATGTCGTATTACTCGTATTCGCACTATGTATAAATACAAGGTATGACCAGAGCACCAGATCGGGACCAACCAGAACACACACTGCATAACTGCACACAAGTTAAAGTGAATTTTTTAAAATATATATAAGAAATAATATAAGAAACATAACTCAGTCAGTAACTCAAAAACAAAGTACCTCTGTTCGTGAGATAGACCATAGTAATTTTAACTCTAGTTTCTGAAAACCAAAGAATAGGGAGGATAAGAATGGAAGGCTAACGACAAAAATAGTAACGCCATCTAGCGTGTTGGATGTTAACTGATTGAAAGATGATTATATTTTGACGAAAGTTTGCATGCTGTTGAATGCAACGTGTTGAATCAAATAGGTTAGGAAAAGTAAACATTTCGCGGTTAATAACACTTGTTAGATAAATCTTTTTATGGAAAGTATTATACAGTGTCTGCCATAAAGTTGGATCCATATGGGAAATTTTTTTAATATTCTGCTTGGAAATGAATTTTTTGTGACAATCACTTCTGCTTCCAAAAATACTTGAAATACACCATGTCAAAGTTGACAGATGACATTAGGTATCTGTCAGATTCGCCATTGTTTTTTAAAATCGTCGAAAAATACCTTATTTGTTAAAATTTGAAAAAATTTTATTAAGAAAAAATGTTTCTAATGACATTTTACGTTCAGATGCCGAGTTTTAACGAGATATTCTGACATAAGGAAAATTTAGGTTTTCAACATTTTTTGATACACTCCGGTAACTGATTATTTTGAAATAATTAAAAACGATTTAAAAGAGTGTTTTTAATAGTATTGGATGATGTAGGTATTTATGACGAATATAAAATATCAAAAAACAAAATGGACTATTTTCCAATTTCCAAGAAAACAAGCATAATTTTATTTTATTGAGTTTTTAAGTAGTAGTTTCGTGTTAAGTTGTTTAAATTATGATTACAACAATTCTTGTATTATTCAAACATGGCTTAATAAAAAAAGATTAATAAAATTATGAGTTATTTTCTTGGAAATTGGAAAATAATCCAGAACCTTCCATTTTTTTTCTTGATAATTTTAATATTTGTTAAAAATACCTACACCATTTTAGTATATTAAGTACCAAGAACAGTAAGGACCGTTTACCGATCGACGACAATGTTTGGCGACTGAGCGAAGCGAAGTCGCCAATATTGGAGGAGATCGGTAAACTCCTTACTGTTTGAGATGCTTATACTATTTTTTGTACGACCATTACGAATACAAAGGTATTAACTAAGGAAATATCCCCGAAAAAAAAATAGATTTAAGATAATTTATTTTTGCCCTGTATATCCACCAAACATTAAGTAGGTTTTGTCGTTACCATGGATACGTTTGTAATTACTATTATGTCACGATATTTGTCAAACTCGTGATAATGAGTGAATCTGAAAACGAATATAATTGGGATATTGAAGAGGCCTGAGCAAATTGAAATAAACAACATACATTTTTTAAATAATCCAATTATTTAGAAAATAAATGATTTCTCGCAAAAGAGACATCTAAAGATCATACATTTATTTTATAAATTACATATAATTTACTTACCGTTCTGTTTTTGACAGAACTGAACGGTAAGTAATTACTTACCGACACGTTTTTGCTTAGCAACCAGTAAATATAACCTACTGTTATAAAACCAAGTATGGTAAACAATCCGAAATAGCATGGTCGTACAAAAAATATTATTAGCAAGATATGCTATGCAATTGTTGCCTTCCTACTCATTTAAATGATTTCAAATAATCAGTTATAAGTCAGTCATAAAAAAATGTTAAAAAACAAAATTTTCCTTATGTCGGAATATCTCGTTCAAACTCAGTATACGAACGTAAAATGTCATTAGAAACATTTTCTCTTAATAAATTTTTTTCATATTTTAACAAATAAGGTCATTCTTCGCCGATTTTAGAAAACAATGGCGAATTTGAATACCTAATGTCCCCTGTCAACTTTGACATAGCGTATTTCAAGTATTTTTGGAAGCAGAACTTTAACTCACAACAAAAATTCATTTCCAAGCAGAATATTAAAAAAAATTCCCATATGGATCCAACTTTATGGCAGACAGTATATTGTTTTTTTGATGTATTAAAATTTTAAAAATGTCTAGCGATTATTACGCCATCTTCACGTGTCAGGTGTTAATTATTACTGTAAAATAAGGTCGGATCTTTACATATAGTTCTTATGGAGCCTTCCATTCCTATCCTATTCTTTGCTGAAAACGTTCAGAACCAAAATATCAAAGAATAGGGTCGTTTCACAATTTTGAAACTTAACGTTTTTACATTCTATATAATTAGTAATAACTCTACGTATTTTTTTCAAAATTTTTAGCGCAGTCGTTAGCGAGCTATTCAATTTACAATTTTAATTTTTTTTGTCCTTTTTTAGTACAACAACGTCATCGTCCTCGTATGCGCTGTATTGAAACTAAATATGTAAGTTGGCAATACGAGATCATTTGACAACTGTGTTGTGTTTATATTTACGTGCATGTGTTGATAACTTGATACGTTTGAATCATGTTTTATTATACATGTTCAGTAAAACAAGTAATGCGACGGTCGTATTTATTAGTTAGCGGAAAAGGGAATGTGAATTTTATTAATATACGTAAATAATTAAACAAGTTAGCATGTTTTATTCAAGGTTTATTAATATTTAATATGGATTTCAAGAAGTGCTTCGTGCTGTCGTATACAAACGCGTCTTTGAACAGTACTAGTTTCATTTTATTTTAATTCTTTTTAATTTTTTACCGGGATCGGAAAAAACGTGGTGGTTGGCAATTCTGATACAGTACAGCATATTATCTGAACGCTTATATAATTTATTTCGTGCATGTTTTTGCTTGTAGTTTGACTAAAGACGGTCTTCATTATCCCTTTTTCTTTTAATTTAAGAGAAAACGTGGAACACGCACGCTTTGTTTAAAGTACAGCAGCTGATTTGATCGGGTCCCGTCGCGTCTCACGTTTGGTTTATCTGGCAAAGATTTCCAGTATTGCCAATGTTACGAATGTAAATCGCGTTCCATCTTGAATAGTACGATGACGTCACCGGTGTAGAAAAAGACGGAAAACATTTAAACTTTAAATTCGTATTATTAAGTTATCGTAATACATTTATCGATTTTATGTGGACCTGTTCATTAGATAACTGTTATACTAATAAAATATACAAGTTATGTCAAGATTTAAATTCCATGCAACGACCTTATTATTCTACAAAAGTCGGTGTAACAAGATTTTTACATGAAAGGTCTTTAGATGTAAAGAAACTGTCACTTAATAATGGTTGAAATAAAATCAATCATAACCACAAATTTATTTATTTTTTTTAAATATCAATTTTTGCTTCATATCAGTTATTATTGTCATCTTTATATATATCATTTGCAAACAAAGGTAAATTACTTGGTTAATTTTTATCGCTTTTTTAAATTTTCATTGAAATTACTTTTCTAGAAGAAATGAGTATCAATTATGATGAAAGTCTCGATGAAAATCCATTTTTTAAAATAATTCAAGAACACCACAGCGATATAATCAAGAAAGCTACAGAAGAAGACTGGATTATTTGCATACCTCGAATCGGAACCATCGAACCTACCACAATAACTCCTGAAGATATCTTAGAACATATTCTGGTACCAAATTTAGATTTACCTAACACACATTTTTGTACTTTAACTAAAAAAAGTGTCACTGTATGTAATAAATATTTAAAACTACAAGATGATGAACCTATAAATATTTTATTTGATGAAACATTTTATATTGAAAAATTTCAAAAATATAAATTATGGTGCATCGATAGACCATTTCATCGATGTTTATCAAATAATGAAAGCTGCATTAATGTGAGAAATGTACAGGACTGTATTGCACTATTGTATACGAAATACAATAATAAGTTGTACTGTATTAATAAAATTATTGAAGAATTCTCAAATAATGATTGTGACTTTGCTAGTTTAGAAGTTTTAAAAAGGCAGGTTACAAATGTATATAAAGATTGCATAGAAATAATAATATCAAATTCTCAAAAGACTTGCAACAGTAATATAAGATTGAGTCTTGAAACTTACATACAGCATAGCATACATCACAAATTGTTTCTAGCAATATGTAATGCAACATCACAAACTGATGCGAGTTTTAATAAAATACATCGTAATCTCTATGGTATTCAATTAAAAGATTTGGAAGTAAAAAATGAATTTTTTGATAGTATAGCAAGTGCAAGGCGTGAATTGAGTAGCATTAATAGATTTTCAACAGTTTTAGGTAAAATTGAATGTTTACGACGAACAGTTAACAGTTTCAATCAAAAAAACAATAAAAAATTATTTCTTATAACTACTGATGATTTAATAAAAATCTTTACATTCCTTTTAATAAAGTGTAATTTAACTAACTGGTTAGCGAACTTAATGTATATTACTCATTTTAGACTGAGCTCGTTAAATTTATCAGATGAAAATTCTTTCTTAATAACTACTTTGGAAGCAGCAATTGAATATGTTAAAAGTGGTGAACTCGAAAAGGTAATATGTAATTATTATGAAGAGCTAAATGATAATAATTTAAATAAGATAGTTCAATGCGTTAAAGATGGAAATTTAGATTTAATAAAATCATTCTTTAATAATAACAATAAAAGCTTTTGTGTTGATAAAATATCTGAATGCCATCCATTATGTTCATGTGAAAAATGTGAATCAATTATTCCATACAGTATAAATAGCTGCGATGACAAAGGTTGCACAACTTTACATCTAGCTTGCATTTATGGAAAAGCTCATGTAGTTGAATATTTATTAAGTAAGAATGCTGACGTAAATATCGTAGATCATTCAGAATCCACTCCATTACATTATGCTTCTTTGAAAGGACACCAAAATGCAGTTCTGTTACTTTTGCATTCTAAAGCTTCAGTAGATGTTAAAGATTGTGATGGAAACACTGCTTTACATTTAGCAACGAATAACGGTCATGAAAATTGTATTAAAGCACTATTATATTTTGTTGAGCAGAAAAGTTGCTTTATCGATGTAAACTCAAAGAATAATAATGGTGATACACCTTTGCATCTTGCAACAAAATGGGGTTATTCAAGTATAGCACATATTCTCCTACAGTATGGTGCTGATATAAATCGAATAAATAAATGTAATCAAAGAGTATGGGATATTGTGCATAATAGTTATTTAAAAAAATTACTTTTAAGTTACACTGATAAATTTAATAAGAACGAACAAAATATTTTGGCTATTAACTCTAATTTTGAAGGAAAAAATGAAACTAACAACCACTTAGGTGTGCAACTAAAAAATATCGAGCAAATAAAAAAGATCGATTTAGCTTTGAAATCCATAGAGAATAATGATCTGCCACTAATGTGTTATTATTTAGGAATTCCTACTCCTAATGTTGTAAACTCAGAACCAAAAGGAGTATGCCATCCATTATGTAACTGTGATCATTGTATAAAACAATTTGAAAATCCTACCATTCCATCCAGTGAAGCTTCAGAAACTGTAAATATCAATGCTTGCAATTCTGAAGGTTATTCAGCTTTACATATTGCTGCAAAATGTGGTCGGACAGACATGTTAAGACTTTTACTAGATTCTGGTGCCTTAATAAATGTAAAAACATACAAGCACCATTTTACCCCTCTTCATTTGGGTTGCAAATACCAACGAATTCAAATTGTTCGAGAACTTTTAACATGTGGAGGATGTAATTTAGATGCTCAAGATATAAATGGCAATTCTCCATTGCATTTTGCTTGTCTGAGTAATAATACTAGAATTGTAGAATTACTCTTAAGTCGCGGGTGTGATTCTAACATAAAAAATAATGAAGGAAAAACTTGTTTGCAAGAGGCTACCAGTAAAATGCTTTATAATGTAATAACAGTCTTAAACAGTAAATATCAGAATAATGAGATGCCTGATAATAGTTCTGATTTATTTCCATTTTGAGTTAAGTACAATGTTGGAAAATAACTGTGATAGAATAATTTATTTAGTACTTTTTATTTCTTTTTGTAGCTTTTACTAACTAGTCATAATATTATATGAAAAAAATGTCACGCTGTATTGTTTTATGTCCATTATTATTATTACTATTGTTACATACTACTATAATATAATTATGCACGTTTATTGAATGTTTAAAAGACATCAGTATATTTTTAAATTCTATTTATGTATTTACATAATCAATTTTGTTTTTATAAAAGACTAAATAAAACAAAAAGGTTTTAAATTCTATATTTACCTTATCCTTGTTCCACATTGAGCATAATAGCTAAAATCTGTATTCTAATTTTATATGGGATCAAATGGAAAAAAATTACAATTTTGATGTGCTTCTCAGTAAATGCAATATCAATTATAAAGATCAAACGAAAGAAAATGTTGGTATATAAATTGAGATACTCCAATTCTAAAGAGCAATAATAGTACTGTACTTCATTAAAATTGTATGGGTTATAGATTAGAACAAGTGGCAAAAGGGTTTAAGGATAGGGTTATAAGTAAAACTTGACAAAGCATTCCAATTAGATGGCGGACCAGTAACAAACTAAAAATTATTTCCATTAGGCCGCCAGCATAGCAAATGGTGTGCGGTAAGGTCTACCTGGATTTTATAACTATAATCACTACAATCCCTCAGAGTTGTCGTCACATATCTTTGTTTCTAATAATTTATCTTAATGCTAAAAACAGTCTTAATATTGAGATGATATAAATATAGATAAATAAATATCTGCTTTGTAAAGCCCCATGTTGGCCTCCAATAGGGTACTTGCACAAAAAATAAATATTGCTAAATTGCATATAATATGATATCTATACAGCTGAAATAAGTGTCAGAATTCTTTGGGCGACATAAAAGTGTACAGATGTGGATTAGAACTAAAATAAAAGTTAATCAGATTATGAAATTCTAAAGTACTTGCAAAACGCCTACGAGTCTGCGCCAATCGCGTGACGTCACGTCGCGTACAATCCTATATCAGCTATTCCTGCAACGTGGTTTACTTGTTTTGCCGGTGCGTTTAAAATTGTTTTGTTTTGTCTTAAGACGTGTTCGTTTGTTAGTAACTTTTGAATTTATAGAAAAACAGCCTTTTTCAAGGCTTACATGCAGTAGGAAACCCTAGAAGAAACGTAAAGAATTTATTTTCATTAGTAATTATTTTCTGTTTATTCATTCAAAAGTAAGGCCGTTCTCGTCAAAAGAAGGTTTGATTGTTAGTGTGATGGTTCTAATCGCCTAAGAAAGTTCAATTTTTCGAAACAAAAGCTGGTACCTTCACAAGAAAGGCCGATTTATTACATACGTTAATTAACAACTGCCGTGCTTTTATTGCTATGCAATAAATGATTAAACAGAAACTGAAGGCATATGTATTTTGTAGTTTTAAAATATTGGATACATTTGTCGTTATACTTACGTTAAAATGATCTTCACATACAAGCATGAAGTTTTCGCAAGATATGAATAATTCCGCCTGCTGCATTTATTCACAACTTCGTTCTTTTCTCGTCAGTGAGAACGCGAAAGAAAAGTTTGTTTATTATTAATTATAATAAGATGAGGAGGAAAATATTTTGTAAAATGAAAAAAGGAGTATAGGTGTTAATGTAAATAAGTTTTGAGAAGTTGGGACTTCTATTTGTAGGTATTAAATTGTAATTAAGTTTTTTATTGATAATCGTCTGAGGATGCCAGGATGGCAATACAATTTGAGTGCCGAAATATATGTATGTAACATTTTTATATTTTTATTGGTGAATAAATTAAATAGAGTGAAGACTTGAGTATTATTATTTTATTTTATGAATAATAGGCATACATTTATCGGTAATTTAAAAGTTACCTTTCTATAAATCCTCTTGCTTTTATAGTATTGAAAACGACTGTATTTTTTAGTACAAAGAGCAAAAACAAAATACGTGGTAACTTGTTTAATAACTAAGAATACAAATAAACTTGAAACTACACCACCTAAATACACGGAGTAAGTGCATTTGCAAGAAGGGTCTACGCGCGGTGAGGTCTCGCCGCCCGCGCCATCGGAAATGCGTTTCAAGGGTCTGAATAATTATTTACACTTATTTCGCTAATAACTATAATAGTAACAGTTATTTAGCAAAAATATTTGGAATAACAGTAAAATATACAATTCTGAACTCGTTGGGAATAAATCTGAAAATCATGCAAGGACCCTATTTAATACTGAGGTGTTATTTATTTAAATTAAAATATGATTTTTATATTTGCAAAGGCCCACTTTCTGGCAGGCAATAAATAATTTGCACATTAAAAACTTTTATGCACAGATGCATTATAATTAGACTATTATTGCAAGACTCATCTAAACCTAAACGTCTTTTTATGGCCCAAGGGCCTCTTTATGGTCAGACAGGCAATAACGAAAAGTCAATTAAATGTCAGAAGTTTTTTTGTAGAACTTGATTGGTTCTTAATATAATTTGTAAACTTATCACCAATGAAAATAAACTGAAATTAAATATTTTGGAATAGTAACGTACTTCGTATAAGCACATAAGTATACGCACAGCTGCTTGATGTACCTACGTACTCATTTAATTATATTTTTACACAATAATAGATTTGACATTAAAAACTTAATCTGTGCATAAAATAGTGTATGTATAGCGGGCATAACTTGCTTTTAGGGCCCTACAGCCTTTTCCTAGCCGTCGGCTGACGCCTCAGGCTAGAAATAACGCTTCTGGCCATAAAAGCTTCATTATGCCCTTAACACATAAATAACTATTATTACTATTATATGATCATGGGCGATTATGACCTATTTAGCGGCCTGCTTTTAGAGCGTAAATTGCTAAATTAGAGCACCCTCTTGTTTACGCCGTCTCCATAGTAATAAAAGTAATTATATTGTTTATTGTTTCTAGCCTTGGAACTCAATAATCATGAAACAAATAAAGATTAGTAAAAGTTTCACAGTTTTATTAAAATATAACCTGACAATATTGTTTCGACAGCTCTGCTGTCATTATCAAAGATAATATAAATAAAGTGTGAGCAACGGAATTTTGATTCAGAGCTGACCTTGAAAGAAAGAGACAGACATATCGGTCATGTGAAATTTTGATTCGTATGAATTAGTTTATTTAAACTGTCACTTTTTGAAGAGAGCTGTCAGATTAACTGTTTTTGAAACAAAAAAGAAAAAATCGGTTTTTAATAATGGCATTGATATTTAAAGAAGGACAAAAGAGAAATATGGTAGAAATTTATCTGAGAAATGGTAGAAAAATTAATTAAGTAGGTTTAAATTTAAAGTAGGTCTGTCAGTTAGTGACTGAGAGTAGTTCTCCATGATCTGTAGTAGTTCTACTGCCTACTTAAAATTAATATCAGATGTAACCTAAAATTTCCAAGCCCTTCTCTGAATCAAAATTCCGTTGCTCACACGTTATAAACAAACACGTCGTTACGGTAAATACAAAAAATAGGTACTCCCACTGTATCTCCTTCCTTCCCTCCCTCTCTCCTCCTCCTTTACACACACCTCTATCTCTTTTCTGCTTTTTTCCTCTTTGTCTGTCAGGCCCCTTTTGTCCTATTGGATCTTGTCTGTGCTCGTATGTTTTATACTATCTCATTCTGTCCCCCTGTGTCTCTGTCTGACCCTCTCTCACCCCTATCTATACTGCGTTTACCCAACAGATATAGTAATGAAAAACCAGAGACATTCAGATGCAACTTGAAACTTGAATATCCATTGGTTGAAATAAATGGGGCGGTACTCGATAGAAGTCTCATTTACACATACAAACACAAACGGCAAACGCCAGCTTGTTACGCATGCGTTTACGTCAGTTGTTTTGAAAGTTCCGTCAGTTTTTCCAACTGTGTTACATACCACGAGATCATTTGAATTTATAATTAAAGTTGGCTGTGATTTTTAAATTAGATTGGCAACACTAACTGTTCACTTCACAGTTTGATTTGAATTGTCAAAGTGACGCTCCAAAATGTTTAATCTAGAACATAAAATTTCATAACCTCTAATTTACACAGCGAGTCAATTGGCAGGATCGCCAAACGTATAAAAAAATTCCCGCCTACTTTAATTTTAAATTTAAATGATCTCACGGTATTAGGTACATTACAAGTCTTTATTAAGACTCGCACCATTCAATACACGAACGGTTGTCAATAAGCAAGTTAGAATTATATGAAAAGTTAATAATAATAATGAGTTGGTTAATTTGTAGAATTTTCCATACTGCAAAATTATTAATTACAATGGATGATGAAAACGTCAACAATATTCAGTTGTCACCATCAAAAAAACGGCCAAAACGCACTTTTCTGTAGAGGTGAAACAAATAATTATGAACGCTTTTAAAGTGTGTGAAGAGCAGCATCCTCAATGGAAAAAACACGAAAAAGAGGAAAATGTTGCTAGATTGATAGGTCATGTTTTAATTTACCTTCCAATCCCACTGCTTATTTACTATAATTTTATGAATTGGTGTGGCCAGTGTTTACAACGTACTTCGTGAGCACAAGCAACATCCTGATTATTTTGATGCTCCTAAGGCGTGTCATAGACCAAGAGCTATTTTGGACAATGTTTCCGAAGAAGACAAAAATGGCAAAAAAGTGTGGGCTGACATGTCCATAACAAATCCACGAGATGCATTTTTAAGAGGGTTATCGACTGGCTTGAGAAATCCATCGGGGAAAGGAAAGCGGCTCATCACCCTTCATATAGGATCTGATGACGGTTTTGTAGATAATGGATTACTGTTATTGAAATCTAAGAAATCAAATGACTACCATGAAGAAATGAACGCAGATACATTTGAACAATGGTTTAAAAATATTTTGCCCAGTCTTGAAGAAGGTTGCGTTATCGTCTTGGATAACGCAAGTTATCACACAAGAAAAATTAAAAAAATTCTGTCTAGCAACACAAAGAAAGCTGACATACATAACTGGCTGCAAAAAAACTATCCCCTACGAAGACAGTATGGTGAGAGCTGAATTGTTATCTTAAGTAAAACAGCATGCACCTAAACACAGTGCTAACGTAATCGACGAATTAACACAGGAAAGCAACAGAACTGTTCTGAGATTGCCACCTTACCATGCGACGTAGATATAGTATGTTTGTATGTAATTTCTTTGTTTTATTGTAAAAAATATTTATTATATATTATAATATGTGTAAACACATAGCACTCGCGAACTTTTCATGGCTTTTTTATTAAATTAATAATATGCAATTTTTTAAAATGTATGGTTATTATTTATACTAGTATAAATTTCTCTAAGTGACATCATTTATAACGAATTAACAATTCATATACAAAAATGTTCTATTGTAAATTTAACTTTCACATAAAACCAATCAGAACAATCTATGCTGCCTTGATTTTTTTTTAACTATATCTGTTCAGTGTCCGGAGTATAGTACAGCAAATGTGGTGTTCAGTATCGGTTATAGAAAAGTCCATAAGATTATTATTATGAGCCTAATGTTGTTTGTATCCATCTGTCAGAGACAGTAAAAATACCTATATAAATAATTCTTTTGGATTGGAATGAACATGCATTTTTACTACAACGAAAATTATTTCTTTTATCGATTCATGTTTCTTGCTTAACAGAATATTTTGGACCAGGCTCCTTTCAGTATGCAGTAATGCCTAATGTTTCGTGCCTACAGGGTCTCGTTCGAGCTTTTCTTATAATAAATTTATACAATGTCTACTAGAATAACAGGTTTTATAGACGGAGAGCCAGCGACAAAAATAGTTACGTCATTTCATTAAGAAGATTTTTGATGCCACTGTACTGTCTTAACATAGGTAAACTTTAATTGGAAGTTCTGCCACATATCAGTGGCGGAGAGAGTAGAGGGAGAGAGTGAAAGGGTTAAACAATATTAATACAAAAAGTGATATAAGAAAGGGTAAATTGAAAAGTAATTTTAAGTACTTTCCAACGATATATGATTCATCGGCAGACATTGACTATGAAAAGGTCAAAGGCCAAAGGTATAGTAAAATTTTATTAAAATTAAGCAAATAACGGAAAAAGTTAATAGGAAACTAAAAATTGGCATAGATGTTGGCGAAAACATACTGTTTAAGAAATCGATGAGTCCCGAGTTGAATAAGGCGTGTCTGAGACGCCATCTGGAGGAAATGGCGGTTTAAATGAACTATTCGGCATTCTATTCTATTCTATTTTCAGCTTCCTGTTAATTTTATCCGTTATTTTTTTTTATTTAAACCGCCATCTTAGAAAAGACAAGGCGTTTGATTCAAGAACTTTGTCTGCCTTTGTGAATACAGAATTATAATGACATTTTGAAAATTTTAATAGTTGTCCTAATCTTAATGATATGGCGTAATAGGCCATATATTTTCTCGACCTTCCTCACTCTATAACTAATATGAGAGAGAAGCAAGAATGAGGTAATTCAATCCCAAGTATATCCGGGTAGGGTGTAGTAATGCGCTGGGTCTAAGCCAATACTCAAAACGTCGGCTAGAAGTAATACATCTGTTTTCAAATATAAATCGCTGTACTCGCCTAAATTTTGACAACCGAAAGAGTCGGCATGTGTATAGCATTCATCTGTTATAGCTGTGTCTGTTAAACTATCGTAGAATTTGGATTTGCCCGGTAATTATGTCTCGTCAAGTTTCGTCGTCCAGTCGTTAATGTAATTATAAGGGAAGACCTTCCTAGTCAGAATTTTGAATTTTTGATTCGTCTAATTCGTCTGGGAATTGTGATTTTAAATTTGGGTATACATCTAAATTTTTAAAGGTTTTTGTATGCTAATTTGTGTCTATTTACAGTGAAGCCGCGGTCAGAGTTCCTATTCCAGTTCATCAGTCACGATGAAACAACATTTATGTGATATATGTGGCCTGAGCATTCGACGCTCCAATTTCACACGTCACATGTATATTCACCAAGGACCCAAAT
The DNA here is from genome assembly GCA_929113105.1 of Agrypnus murinus. Lineage (NCBI taxonomy): Eukaryota > Metazoa > Arthropoda > Insecta > Coleoptera > Elateridae > Agrypnus > Agrypnus murinus. The sequence continues at coordinate 137,672,290 of OV816025.1, read as the reverse complement.
TTCAGTGTACTAAATGCCCCAAGTCGTTTTCACGTGTTGACTGCTATGAAAACCATTTCAAATCAAGTCATGAAGGATATAAAATCCCATGCACTAAATGCACTAAGTCTTTTACACGCCCTGACAACCACGAGAGACATATGAAGTCCGTTCACTCATCAAGCAGAATATATTGTACTAGATGTCGAAAGTCTTTTTCAAGCCTTGATGCCTACAAGGGCCATCTGAAAAACGACCATGGAGACTAAGACATAAACATGTTTAAAAGTGTATCAATTGTGTAATTTAAGTAATTGTTCTCAATGTATTTATAAAAATTAGGTTAAACATTTGTTTGTTAGAAATGCTGTAAAAGCATTCAGTAAAAATGAGTAATTTATCTAAGTATTTTGCATAGCTATCTATGTAAAATTTTTGTATGTAAAATTGGTAATGTTAATATAAATTAAATGTAGTAATAATAATAATAAACATAATTTAATTCTTATTGGTATTATTTCTTCTAGAAAAGGTGGAAAGAGTACAGGGTGCGAGAGAGAGAGAGAGAAAGGTAGCAGAACTTGTAGGTCGTAGCGAGAAGGAGAAAAATTCAAATCTGTGGAAATCTAAGATGGCTCCTTCAAGAATGACAAATTCAAAAATGACAGATTAAAATTGACATACGTATAAATGACAGATGCAAAAATGACAGATTTAAAATGACAAATTTAAAATTGACAGATGCAAAAATGACAAATTTAAAATTGACAGATCACAGTACAGATTCAAATTTAGCGCCTTGTAATAATAATAATTCCTAAATAAATATTCTATTTAAACATTGTGTTGTTGCTGTTTCATTTACTAGCATTAGGATGAAAGGAGAGAGGGCAAAACGAAAAGAGTGAGAAAGGAGATATCGAGAGAGGAGATTCTTTATTGCGCCCTCTAGTAGTAGTAGTAACATCAGTACATAGGATAATACAGGTTTCTTTAATCCGACCTCTATCGGTAGTACACAGTCTGACGGTAAATACAGATCCCTTCATGACACCCTCTATTAACAGAGTCCTCTGGGTTTTTCCTAGCAACACTTTAGCAGCATTTAGCCGAGCGCCGAACCATATGCCGGTAATACAGATTCCGTACTTCGAGAATCACGTCAGACGACACCGACGCCATCTGTTTTCCCCTAGCAACGACGCTACCATTTAGCCATGTGACGAACCAAATGCCGATAATACAGAATGTCGGTCGTAAAACGACACCCGCGCCATCTGTTTTCCCCTAGCAACAGCGTTGCCATTTAGCCGAGTGACGAACCAAATGCCGATAATACAGAATGTCGGTAATGCAGATTCCGTACTTAACGACGACTGCATCCCCTCAAAAACGTCTGGCTCAGGTGTCGCAATACCTACTGATGTCATCTAATCTTAAAACACACCTGTTAACTCATAGTGGCGAGAAACCATTTGAATGTAATTTGTGTGACTACAAATGTTTTCAAAAGTTACTCAAAGTGTTAGTCTTAAAACATACATGTTTTGGTGAGAACCATTTGAGTGAAATCTATGTGATTATAAATGTTTACTGTTTAAAGGACATGTCAACTCACACTGGTGAAAAACCATTCAATAAGTAATTTATAGTTTGTATACTAAATACATACTAAATATCATTCTATAATGAACTGCAATTCATGCGAAATGTTATCATTAGTTGATTATTAAATATTTTATATTGTTGAGAGAGAATACTATATATGTATCTACCAATCACTTGTAATAAGCTTTTTATGTTTGTAAAACTTTATATACAATAAAGATTTGAATTAAATTGAATAAAGACAACAATTGAGGGCCTTGGAATAAAAGGGATATAAGTGCATTTTTTTAAATTTGGAGATATGAGCATATATCAAAATTTAATGTTGGTATTTGTTTGGTGCAAAACAGATACAAGTGATATATTCGCCTTGAGTGCCATCTAGTGGGGTCTAGAAATACTATATGAATCATTCTTGCATTTTAGTTGGCGCCAAACAGATATAAGTGTCACTTGTACCCATTTTATTCCAAATAATATTCGACATTTATTTAGAAACAGTTTTCAGTATAGGTTGGCCAATCCAAGTATTGTTACGCTGTTAAATAGTTTAGTTTTTTCCGTTATTGTAAGAACAGTGCTTATTATATAATATTACCTTTTATACTTATTTTGGGTTTGGGCACCATATTTTGCAATGATGGAGACTTCTAGTACAGAAGGTAGGTACCTACGCTTTAAAATGAGATTAAAATTTTGAGGTTAGTCTCAACAATTTTATTTTTATTTAAGATCGTGATATTCTTGACCCGTACGAAACAGACGAGGCAAGTGACTACGTACCTGAAACTGATTCACCGTCCTCTGACGATGAAGAACATGCTCACGATCCAGAAGCCACAGATATCATGGAGAATGAGCACCAGACTCCATCCAGAACAAGAAAGCGCAAGCGAAATGTGAAAAAATGGCAGGTAAACGAGAAGAAATTTCTTAGAAATTCTGGAAAGGCATATCTTGGTCACAGAAACAAACCTCATTTACCACGCGAACTGAAACCATATCAACATAGCTGTCGATTTAACTGCAACAAAAATATATTGGAAGCAGATAGACATAAGCTTTTTGAAGAATTTTATGCTCTATCTTCTTATGATTTACAAAACGCATTTCTATCTTCCTGTATAAGGAAAAAACCCGTTCAAAGAAAAAAAACTGAAGGCAAAGGCAAGAGTTTCAGTACTGAGATAGTTCTGGTTAATAAGCGTGTTTGCAAAATGTTCTTTCTTCGAACCTTTGATATTAGCAACAAAAGATTTACCACGGTTTGTAACAAAAGTAGCGATGTTGGTATTTGTAAAAAGGACCAGAGAGGTCGCGGTGCTGGCAGAAAAATAGATCCAGTAAACCGAAATTTAGTCATTGAACACATAAAAATGTTTCCAAAATACCGCAGTCATTACTCTCGAAATTCAAACTTTAACACGCGATATTTAACACCGGACCTCAATATTAAAAAAATGTACGATTTGTATATTGAACACTGTAAGGAAAGAAATTTAGTCCCTGTTAAACAGTCGTATTACCGATATGTTTTTAATACAGAATTCAATTTAAAATTCCACCGCCCTAATTCTGACACTTGCAGTAAGTGTGATAGTTTTACTACTATCATTAAACATTCCCAGAATGCAGAAAAAGTTAAGGATGCTAAGATAAAGCAGATAGTTCACCACAGAAAGGCAGAAAAGGCACGATCTTCAAAAGAAAATGACTCAAATCTAAATAAAGAATCACCAGATACTTATGTGGTTTGCTTCGATCTTCAACAAGCTTTGCCAACTCCTTTGATAACCACATCAAAAGTTTTTTACCTTAGGCAACTATGGACATACAATTTTTGTATACATAACCTCGTGACAGGAAAGTCAGACATGTATGTTTGGGATGAAACCGTCGCCGGTCGAGGCTCCCAGGAAATTGGGTCCTGCTTGATTCATTACATAACCAATGTAATTCCTCAAAATGTCACAAAACTTATTGCCTATAGCGATTCATGTGGTGGCCAAAATAAAAATAAAAATATTGCCAAACTTTTCATGTACTTGGTCAAGGCTACAAGAATACAAGAAATTCACCATAAATTTTTAGAACCAGGACACACTTTTATGGAATGTGATCAAGATTTTGGTCTAATAGAAAAGGTGAAAAGAAAGATTCCTCAAGTCTATGTTCCTGAACATTGGAGGCAAGTAATAAAGGGTTCATGCAAAAAATTTACGGTTCACCACATGACCAATGAAAATTTCTTCAGTTTTTCTTTGTTGAACAATATCATAAGAGACCCAAACAAAGATACAGAAAAGCGTGTTATTAAATGGAGAGAAATTCAATATTTCTTTTACACAAAAGAATCGGAGACATTTTCTTTTTTTTATAAAAGTACTCTGGATTTAGAGTTTCCTTTTAGCAAATGCGTATGTCTTTCTAAAGCCGCAGGAAGACCGAAGCTAGCGTTAGAGGACACGTTTTTGCAGTTAAACAAAGACTGTTTAAAAATAAACGAGCTAAAGTGGAAAAACTTGCAAACACTTTTGGAATACATTCCTCCAGTTCATCATGAATATTACAACAACATTCAACACGAGAAAAAAGATAAAAAAGGAGACAAAAAAACAAAGTCAACCAAAAGAAACGAAAGTAACGAAGTAACTGTACTAGCTGAAATTGAACCGCAAAATGACAACCGCGAGGAAGAAGAAAATATGGAAGATGAGATGGACTTCATTTTGTATTCCGATGACGAATAATGTTTATAACTTTGTATGTTTCTTTAAAAAAAAATAAAAGCATATTTGTGTACTAAAGATTTTTATTGCGAGTTTTTCAAATAAAAAAATTGAGATAAAAAGGGTATAAGTACAATATTGAATTTTGACACATTTCTGATAAAGTGATAAAGTTTTTAAATATACTCTGTAATAAACTTATAATTTTACCATTTATTAAATTTTAAATAAACATTCCAGCACTTGTTAGGAATTTTTAAATGTCGCTTAACTTTGAATGCAAATATCTCAAAATAGTTAAAACTGCACTTATACCCTTTTTATTCCAAGGCCCTCAATTGGTGTATAGTTTTATTAAAATCATCCCTCATATACTGCCCAACTAGTATACATACGAAATTAACAACCCTGGACGCCAGCTGGTTGAGTTGAGACGTGGTGGATATTTAAATTTCGCGCGCTTCTGTCCAACCGAGTTAAAGGGCCAAGCGTTCCAAGGTCATTGAAACTGATGACGTGAGATCAAAGACGCCGCGCGAAGTTTCGCCTCTTATAATATACTACTCTTTGGTTGCACATAAAATGTTGTGTATACCTTGTTCGCGAAATTCGCTAGCGGCCTCAAGATTGTCCAGTCTCGACTGTAAATGATCTTGGCGACAATTATACTCTTGATACGTTAACGAGACATTTTGCGGCCTTTGTATACAACTAACTATTCTAATGAATCGGTTAGGTTTGCTATGATAATACGCAATGCAATATTTTATTGATCCTTTTTGCTCACTTTTGCGAATCGCGTTTAATAAATAAATTCCTGTCCATGTTTCAAAACAGTGAGTATTGCCCAAGCGTTTTATTGTTATTAGGTATAATAATAATTTCATATCATAATAGTCACACAAACATATGTTGATCGAAATGATTTTATTCGTTTGTGTATTGTGAATCACTCTTTGATCAATCTAAGGTCAATCTGCATAAAAGCATTGACGTCATGCCCGTTTTGCGAACAACCGCAAAGCATGAGCAATTTTCAAAATTAATCTCTCAAACATTCATCAGAATGTTTCTCGGCATTCATTAGAAAAATTTTAACACTTGCCATCCATAATCATACAGGGTATTTTAATATACTATATATATAATTTTTTTTCTCAGTGCCCATTATTCTTGATGTGATACGGCCTTACAGGCCCTTTAAATTTAGGGCTGAAGAAATGATTTTTTATTTATAGCTTTATTATTTTTATAAATACTATTTTAAACTTAAAATTTAACTAAACTTTGATCACTAATATAACTAATAATTATCTGCCAGAAACGGTTACTATACAAGTAAGACTAGACAAACAAGGTCATCTTTAGATTACCCCAGTGTTTTACTACAGAAAAGGTACTTTTGTTTATTTTTGACAAAACCAAAGCTTTTTGAGTAAAAATGCACCAAGAAATTTGGTGCATTTTTTACTACACACACTACCATGCTGTAGTTTGAAGTCAGTGTTATAAGGAACTATTCAAGAGCAATAGCTTCATCCTTACCATGTCCAAATGTCCTAACATCAATAAGTACTAAATAGGTAATATCTCTGTAAGTAGTACACTACCCTCCTACTAAGTTGGTACAGTTTTGTACCAAGTGTCATCAAGCTTCGTATGCAGAATGTAATTATACAGCGCTATTAAATTAAAATGCAATATACTCTATATTGCATTTAAAAATATTCTATCTAAAATATATCTGAAACTATTTTTACTGTATATTTATGCAACAACAATAATTAAATCTCATAATGCTGTTTAACCTCTTTCATTTCACTTGGTAATAATTTAACACTATTTGAGTTGATTAATATATTAAAAATACAAACATAAATTTAAATAACATTTATTGTAAAATAAAAGATGCAAAGGTGTATTTTTTATAACAAATCACGTCTATTTGTGGTAAAATGCATACGTACTTGCAACAACTAACTAATTTAACCTAGTGCTTTTACTTGGTTATTTTCAAATGCAATATAGAGTATATTGCATTTTGATTTAATAGCGCTGTATAAATCATTTTAAAATATTAATGAAATATCACTGTTATTATCAGTTATCAATTATATATCATTTGTCCGCAGGAATAGTGATACAACTAAAAAATGAACAAAATTGAGTTATTGCTAGCTAAGACTTAAATAAGCGATATGTACCAGAGTGTCTAGAAATCCAATAACAACCAGTAGATGGCAAAAGTGTCGCTTCTATGTAGTATATTATTATATTGTCTATATTCTATACGTAATAGATGGTAATGTTTTATACTAACTTTTGTATCCAAAACTCCATCTATCAACGTGGATCATTAATATCTATGGCGCATATTTCGAAATTTGGATTGTTTCAAAAGAATATCAAGCTCGTGGAAAGTAGTGTAGGATCAGGACATTCAATCTTGATCTCCCTTATTACTGATCGTAATATGGATAATCGTAAATGATTGTGATCTTTTAACTGTTAATTATAACTAGCGTGTTCTAGAAAGATTATATGGGATATATAAATCGCCCCGCGCACAGTAGAGGGAATCATTAGTAGTCAACTATAAATGTGTATTAAATAAAGTTGTATTGTATTGTGTATAAATAGTTTGTAAATAGTCTAGTTTAAGTTATTTAACAGTCTATATTGATAACCTATTTGAGGGGGGTGCGGCTGATTGTTTGATTAATTAAAGGGAAAACCCCAAATAGATCGATAATGAATATTGATAACTTGTTAAAATTAAATTAATAATTGAGAGTACACATATAAAACAGACTTTGGTAAAAGCACAGTGAAGATATATGCAAAATATAAACCACCTACCTTTACCATAAAAGAAAAATGCTCTGGCTATTAGTAAATTAATTGTGAAACTACTCTCTGGTCACAATTGAGACTCTACCAGGCGAGTCGCTTCAATAGGGCTATTAATAAATAAATATGGATATACAAAACATTATTAACTACACACACAAATAAAATAAATAAACCAAAGGTTACTTTTAAAATATCTAAACGACAAAAATTGATTTAACAAAAAACTAAACAATTGAAATGTTACAAATAATTAAAAATTAAAAAAAATTTGGTTATCTCCAATAAAAGAAGAATTAATTATAAGACAGTATAATTCTTTTCGTCTTTAATATTAATATTTCTAAATACCTTACTTTAGTCACAAAAATCAAATTATTGGTGCCTTCTAAAATTACCGACTGAAATTAGCAGTAAACATGTAGTAATCTGTAAACTTTCCATCTTCCATATAATTCAACATCAAAATGGTTGAAATGCCACAAAAACTCACCTCTTCATGAGCTTCATCAATTTTATAATGCATTGAAATTTTATAAAATTTTGGAATAATTGCTTAAAAACACTTTGTTAGATTTGAAATATATTATACGTAAATACACGGATTAGTTAAAGTTTCACAAGTATTATTAGATTCCTAACCTGACAATATTGTTTCAACATTAAATGTCATTATCAAAGGCAGATAAGATTGACAATCCAACTCAAAATCTAACAACCAATAAAAACAGTCTATTTTTTGAATTTGAGCCAATTAGGATCTGATTACACTGGCAATCTTTCCATACTAAGGAGCAGATGATTACAGCGATAATACAGGTGAGTATAAAGGTAAAAAATTCAACAATAAACTTTATTAACAATAATTATTATTTATAACACAATTATTATAAACAATTGTTGGTCTTTCTTCGTTTTGAGTCGGTTGTACTTTTTCCTTTCTCATTTTACTTATTATTTGTGCGTGGTGCTGAGTGTCCAGTTGCAAATAAGGGCGAATCGAACTTGCTGAACTATGACCCGTAATTCTTATCAACTGTTGTTCCTCCACGCCAGATTTCGCATGCTGGGTTACTGCACTTGAAAGTGTAGAATGATTAGTTTTCTTAAATCTCTTTACATCCAGTCCGGTCTTTTGTTTGTTTGTTTTTGGGCGAGGAATCAGGATGGCGGAGCATCCTTCGTACCTCATGGCACCAATTGCTATGATCATTTGGCCGACCCTACTAGAATTTAGCCGAATCTGGGGGAATTCCACCTTCAGTAGGGATTTTTAACGTGCCAAACATCACATTGACACGGGACCTACAGTTTTACTTCCTATCCGAGAAGAAGTCATGTTTTAATTTTTCTCCGCTATGAAAAATTACCAGCTCGGCCGGGGATCGAACCTGTGATCTTTGGATTATGAAGCAAACATGCAAACCAGTAATCCACCGAGGCTGGCAGTCCGGCCTTTTCTGCACTGCTTTTAATCCATTTACCAATTTCATTAATTTCTACAGGAATATTCTTGTACCAAATACCAGATTCACACTAGTTAGGATTCGCAGTCACAAATAAACGATCTGTGGTGACGTTACTGCCCCTCTTTTGTAGCATCTTTTTCAACAATCGGAAAATGAACATAAAACGGTATACAATATACATATTGGACATATTTTTATAATCAATACCAACCTCACGGGACAATGATTAGGATTCTTCTCATTAGAAACCAGCCATTTACTGTCACAAAGACGACGTGATCCGCCTTGGCAAGTCTTGGAGAAAACGGGATTGTACTCATAACGCCCAGTCAATTTTCCAGTGCAATCTTTTTCTTCTTGAAAGTATTCGATCAAACATTTAGCCGGTTCTCCACCTCTCCAAGCAAGCTCTCTTGCTGCAATTTGATAGAATTTTTTCTGGATCCCTGAAGGAGTATCTTCGTTCCAGACGTCAATCATTTTTTCGTAGTTGTCATCTACTATAGATATTGAACTCACTTTTCTCTTTTCTGCAATCGATTGCAGCTGCTTTCGCTTTCCGTCTCTTGCTGCACGCGCACTTTTAAACTCAATATCTGAGAATGGATTCATCTTCACATTAAAAGAATTAAAATATAATTCCTGCACCATTTTGGCAGTAGTATTCCACATTGTTTTTAAAGTGGAGTCTTTGTAATCCTTTCCATCGCATTTTTTCATATTGAATGCATAATCTTCCAATATATTGCTTACTTTTGAGATAGGTGACACTTCCGTCAGGGAAAATTTTCTCGTGTCGCAAAACTTTTTAAACTGCTCCCACACAGAATTACGACTATGCTTTGTACTCTGTGGAACAGTCATCACTACTTTTGCCCGTATTTCTTTCACTATGGAGACAATAGAGTCCATTAAAGATCTTCATCTATAATATAGTTTTATCTAGGTTCTATACATAATAGTAAATCATTTTTTAATTCTTACTAGCCAACAATAACTCAATTTTGTTTAATTTTTTAGCTGTGTTTCTTGCGGACAAGCAATATCATAAAAATTCCAACTATCTCAGAATGAAAAACTATTGAGATACGTCAATTTGGCTCAGCAGGGTAGTACATATAAAGTAAGAAATAGAACTATTTACTGATGAGAGTGATATGATTAGATGCGTCATGGGAAGCTCTTGGAGACTAATGGAGCATTTTACTCAATAACTCTTAGTTTTATCAAAAAAAGTGCCCCTGTTCATTTCGAAGTTAGGTTTTCACTGCAATGCAAGCAAGATGATGCAAGAAATAATGTGAATACCACCAGTGTTGAGGATATTAAAATACTGAAATCGATAAATACAGCTGGATTCATTTAGTTTTTACACACGGAAATATTGATTAAAGACAAAACATTATTGGTGCGACATATCTGTGGGTCACGAAAATCGCTTCAGTAGGAATTGCTGTAGAGTTGTAGAAAGAAAACGCATTGTTTTAAATATAAAGATAATCCAGTTACTTTTTGAATGAAATAAATAAAGATTAATAAAAAGTTTCACGATATTTATTAAATTATAACCTGACAATTGTTTCAACAGCTAAGCTGTCATTATCAAAGGTAATATGAATATAAACAAACATGTCGCTATGGTAAATACCAAAAGCAGATAACTAGATAAAAAGATAAAAGTAATAAGCACTTCACTTTTGTCACTAACGAACAATTACTGAGCTCAATTTGTTCATTTAGTAAAAGTACCCTGAGTTTGTGTTTGTAGTATATCTCGAAAGCTTTAGACAAGAACTTAGACTGGACGTGTTAGATATTTAATTCTTATTATTTTTATCTAGTTATCTATTTTTTGTATTTATCTTAGACATGTTTGTTTATACACATATTACCTTTGATAATGACAGCTTAGCTGTCAAACCAACTGTCAGGTTATATTTTAATAAATATTGTGAAACTTTTTATTAATCTTTATTTCAAGATTATGGAGTTCCACAAAGTAAGGCTCAAGACAGTAAACTCTTCTTTTTGAATGCTTTAGTCTTTCTTCTTCGAAATGCTTTGAGTTTTCTTGAAATTATAAGAACATAGTTACTCGATTGTTGCACTCTTGTAATCTAAATATTAATTCCAAGTAAACCTGAAACATTTTGGTACACCCTTTGGTTTCATTGATTAAAAGTAAGTAATCAGTAAATTTTAGGTTTTGTTTCTTGCATGTATATGCAGGTGTATGAAAAGCTTGCATAAAAGCAATTGCTGTAAACAATAAAACTAGTGATAGGAACTTGGAAACTATTCGTGGTCGTGACACTCCAAGTGTCACGACACTTGAGTGTCGAATAGTATCGCTCTTATTACGCATGCATGATGTAAATGCGAAGTGTCGTTAAAGTATCGTGAAGAATCGACACTTCACATTGCAAATTGTTTTGACTCTCAAGTGTCACGACACTCAGGTAATATCAAGATCCCATCACTAAATAAAACTCAACAAGACAGAATTGATTAAAAAAATTCATTTTATTATAATACAATTTAAAATATACAATACAATGCAATATGACACTATCTACAATATAGGCACATAATATCGCAATATACAAAGTGATACAACATAATAATTATGCATTAGTTATGCATAAATAATTAATCAGTTCATACGGAATGACATTTTGGCTCATTAAACTATTAAAATTTTATGTAACAAATTATAAATAGGTATAACAAATATTAAAGCTGTGTTGAGTGTTATTAACAATAATTCAAAATAAACACTAATATAATATTATGTCTGTTAAGTATCTGAACAACTATGGTTATTTTATCATGAGAACATATAATGAGAAAATTAGTAAATAATATTGATAAAATCTTTAGAGGAAAAGGAAACCAATCTGTCTGGAATCAATAATTAACCAAATATCTTTCATACTTGTTTTTCTAATGTACTGTATATGTATATATAAGAAAGTTACTCTTTTATATTTTTGTATCACAGCAGAATAAACAAATTATTCATAATAAATATGTATTCAAATGTTAGCTGCTATTGTATATTATAATATCGATGATAGAATACTTTTTAGACAAATGAAATACTTCTAAATTAATTTTTTTGGGATGGTAATAATGATATTTTAATTTAATATGTATTGGTAAACGATACTAAAACTTCTTTATCTTGTTAATTTCTCATTCTTCTTCTATTACAAGGTACAATTGAAGCAATCACAAAAATGATATCATCTTTTAGCCAACTATAAATGTGCTAAAATCTCCATTTCGGATGGTATTTCAGTAATTTGAACAGTACTACCACTGTCAGCTTGTGAACATCCACTAACAGTTACAATAACAGGATTATGATCACTTGTTTGTACTATTGTCACTAAGTTTCCTTCTTTACTATTTTCCAAATCACTGCAACTTCCTTTTAATAACATTTTTACAGGGTTAATGTCACTTTCTGGCGCCATTTTTAAAGAATCTATCGTTATATTATCTAGAGCTATATCTTCATCTGCATTATTAAGTATACTAACACCATTGACTATTGAACCACCATGATTTGATTCAGAAAGACTTAAAGATTGTTCTCTACTATGTAAAATTACATTTGCTTGTAAATCCATAGTTGGAGGTCTTGTCGAACCTGTTTGCGATCGATACGATGGTGGAAAACTGTATTCTGATTGCGATGCATCTCTTCTACTTGAAAGTGGAGCTCTGTAAATAATAATAATAGAATAAATTATTTAAAATATATTTTATTGTTTTAATTAAAGTTTTACCTCAATAAACTTCCAGCATAGCTTCTGTATGTTGGTGGTGGTGACGGACCATTCTGAACTCCAGCTTGGATTTGCGGTGTGTTGCCTCTATCCAGAAGTAAAAGCCTTAGACGATATTCTTGCATAGAGGCTTGGTAACTAGGTGGAGGTGGTCGATACTGAAACTCAGGATAAATCATTGCTGCATAAGGATGGTGGGGTCTTCCGTAAGAAGGTGGCAGTCGGGGTACAAATCTTCTTGGGCAGACATCAACAGATTCTGTGGAACCTAAGCCTAGCATTGCTCTGCATGTTGAGGAATCGTGGGATGTTAATCTCCATGCTACGCCACTTACTGTTACTAGTACAATTCCAACTCCTGAAAAATAAAAAGTGTTTTCAATTTATTTTGAATTATTGCAAAAATAATAGTTATTTAATATATATTATGTAATTAGGAGATCAAGCGATACTTTAAATCCGAGAAGATGTATTATAACGCCGAGGCGCCAGCCGAGGCATTATAACATCTTCGAGGATTTAAAGAAGCTTGATCTCCGTATTACATAAGTTGTTTTATTTTATTTCGTACTTCAATCCTAATTTCTTCCTTTTAAAATTCATCCGAATTTATTGTATAAAGAAGCAAGTTGCAAGTTGCCATACGCGTAACCAAGGAGATAAAAAGTAGCATGTCACGTGTGGCTGTTATGCAACATCGAATGATTTTTACGTTGCCAACAACAACGGGGATCAAGAACGCCGAAAAATAAAGTAATTAAAGATTCTTAAACAAGATATAACTTCAATGTGAAATTTTCATACACTTAAAGAAAAAAATATATATCTATGAGAGTTATAAAAATGTCATTTTATGGTACTTTTATGTGTAAATTATAAATAATGAATTCTTCACAATGATTAAATAAATTATGGTTTAGCTTTTCAATAATATGAACAGTTGTATTTATACAAATTGGTTCCTAATTGTTGAATAGAGTATTACCAAGAGAAAGTTTATTATTTAAGGTTGATACTCTTTACATTGTGTTTGCACTTTCTTTTACATTTGTTAGGTTTTACTTATGATTTTATCTTAATTAATTGCATATGCTTATAGTGTTTTTGTTATAACAATATTAAAAGTAGAAGACCTTTAATTAAAAATAAAGCGAATTATTAACTGTGTATTATTTGAAAATTTTGGTTCAAAAGAGGTATTTTGTAGCAACAAGTTCAGTGCGTCTACAAAAGTATTTGGTAATTCTGTAAATTGTTGATTTGTACATTTGATATGATCATACCATGTAACCTTAAATTTAAAAAAACATACGTAAATGCCATTCATTTATTTATTGCAACTACGAGCCCTAACAACTAAATATTTGGACAGTTGCGATTTTGAAATAAAAAATCAGCCATTTCAATCTGTCAGTGCTTTTTTTGAATTTTATGTTCATTTTTCCAACTAATATTCCAAATTACATCATTTTCATACAACAACCATTAACTTTAGTAAAAAACAAGATCTGCAGAAAACAATTAAAAAAATTCAACAAAAATAGCTGACAACTAAATATTCGGACAACATCTTCCTTTAAGCGCTCTAACTACCGCTTGAATTCTGACTGGCATACTTGTGACTTGGGAATTACAACATCCTGAAATGAATGATGCCCTAATTTCCGATAACATCGCTTTCAACGTAGGAATTGTACTTTGAGGACTCTTTCTCAGATGTTGCTTGATCATATCTACAAGGTTTCAATAGAATTAGGACCTGGACTGCTTGAGAGCCACTCTAAAACTCTGAAATTATTATTTTCCATGTTTTGATCGTTTTTGCTACACTTGTGACAAGAAGCACCATCCTGTTGAAACATGAAATCGCAATGAGGATAGAAGGCTTCAATGGTTGGTAACCAGTTGGCGCTAAGAATTTGCTGATACTTTTCAGCGTTAATTGTGCCATCTATGAACACCAAATTATTACGTCTTGAGGAAACTTAAGGGAATTTGAGACTGTCATGGGAATGCTGTAAGAAATTCAGACACAAATCTGTCCTTAGTTTTATATAAGATAGTGAATTATCTTTAAACTGTGATGCATTGAGTATTCTTTAACTATCTGTAATACAAACGTTTTTTGTATTCAGTCAGAAAAAACCGCTTCTAACTGAGAAACAAGACAACGACGAGTGTTATGGGCTAAATCTAAGTTGTCCTGGACAGAAAAAGACTGGAATAAGGTCATATTCAGTGATTAGTCAAACTCTGATGTTTTGTTGGATACTCTCCAAAAGAGTGATCAGAGCTAGACATAAAGCTTTCCATAAAGAACGCTTTAAACGTACCATTAAGTTCCCTCAAGGCATAATGATTTAGAGCTCTATGTCAGCTGAATGATTAGGAAGATTTGAGTTTATAGATGGCACAGTTAATGCTGAAAAGTAGCAGCAAATTGTTAACGCTAACTTGTTGCCAATCATTAAAACCTTTTACCTTGAACACGATTTCATCTTTCAACAGGATGGTGCATCTTGTCACCCAGCAAAAATGACCAAAAGAAGGAAAAAAATAATTTCATACTTTTAGAGTGGCTTTCAAGTAGTCCAAGTCCAATTTCTAGTGAAATCTTGTAGATATGATCAAGCAACATTCAAGAAAGAGTTCTCAAAGCACAATTTCTGCACAAGTCACAGCGGATTTTTGTTGAATTTTTGAAAATCGTTTTCTACCGATCTTGTTTTTTTCATTTTGAAGATTTTCATAGGTCTACTTTATTAGGTTGAAGCTATTATTATCAGTTTTGTTGCATCGTGCTTGGTATTATATTTCCCATCTATTATTAGTTAGTAGTTACCAGGCCCAACCACTAGGTTGCTGAATGGGTAGTTTGCACAATTTTGTGTAGTCGAATGTATAGGTATAAAATTGTATTATGTATAAATTTTATACCTATACATTCGACTACACGAAATTGTGCATTTAACTACGCATTCAGCAACCAGGTGGTTGGCTCTGGTAGTTACTAACCAATAATAACAAGAAAACAGTTGTTTTCTTTATCTAATTTTGCATTGCAGTCTTGTAATTTTTTATAATTTCCTTTAACTATTCATAAAATTCATTCATTATTTCCTCCTACTTCACCTCTGTACTTTGCTTTTTATAGTTTTATTGATTACGAAAGTTATTCTGTATACTTTGGTATCTCCTTTGCTATGAAATAAAATATGATTTTGGCCTTTCTAGTACTCTATATCATTATAGTTCTTGTATTAAGCTCTTGAAAGCTCCTTCATAATTTGTTCATTTTATACTCCAGTACCTATTCTCTTTTTCGTTTTCCATTATCTTTGCCATGGTTGCCTTCTCTAATTGTTCAGTCTATTCTCTCTTTATCAGTGCTTTTGGGCGTTGCCTATGTTACGGGTTACTATAACCGGTACCTATTTTTTTTATTTCCTTTTCTTTTTGTGCTAGTTCATATTCAATTATAACATTAGTGCATTTTAGTACCCTCTTCTTCTCCAAGTTCCTTTTTATATTTGTTTGTTTCGTCTTTTACTAATTTCTAAAGAACAGAACAAAAGCAAGAAATAAGAAAAGGCAATAACGAGAAAACATAACCCAAAAAAAAGGAAGAAGAAAAACCATGCAGTAAAGAGAAAGTGACTACGTTCATACAGGTACAAAAAAATAAAAGATCACTAGTAGTCCAGTCAAACTGTACGAAAACGGGCTTAACTTGGAAAATGGAAGTACATGGGATTTTTTTCTTCCAGCATGTAGGGGGGGTCTAGAAAAGCTTAACTTGAATTTTTCGACCTCAAATTCATATGAGCTTTTTCCGCCATTTTGAAAAGAAGTGAACTTGAAAGTTGATGAAAGTTTGAACTTTTTCATTTTTTATATTACGCGAAAAAGTTTCAAATAAAAGTTGTAGACAATCGTATTGCCGACAAAAATGCTTTATACAAATTTCTTGTCGAACCTACTGTTACAGAGATAATTTCAAAATAACACTTCACCCTTCTTTTCAAAATGGCGGAAAAAGCTCATATGAATTTGAGGTCGAAAACTTCAAGTTAAGCTTTTCTAGACCCCCCCTGCATGCTGAAAGAAAAAAATCTTTTCAAAGACCATAAATGTAATGTGTTCTCCAGGAAACCGGCGAAAGGTAAATCGGCCACCACAATTTTTATTTTTGTTTTCCCTCACAACTTTTTCATTTTGTATATTACGCAAAAAAGTTTCAAATAAAAGTTGTAGACGATCGTATTGCCGACAAAAATGCTTTATACAAATTTTTTGTCGAGCCTACTGTTACAGAGATTATTTGAAAACAACACTTCATCTCTTCTTTTCAAGATGGCGGAAAAAGCTCATATGAATTTGAGGTCGAAAACTTCAAGTTAAGCTTTTCTAGACCCCCCTACATGCTGGAAGAAAAAAACCCCATGTACTTCCATTTTCCAAGTTAAATGTTTAGTTTGACTGGACTAGAGGAGAAACTCAAATTTATCTGAAACTTATTAAATATGGGTGCATAGAGCTGGAAGAAGCTATTCTTCTGACAAAGATATTCTTGAAGTACGGGTATTTCTCTACAAATCCTGTAAAGGAGGAGGGTCGATTTGGTGCGGTTTTTGCCCCAAATTATTTTTGGATGAAAAACCCAGAAAATGTCTACTAACAATAATAAGTCGATTTTACCGTAAACGAGCGATCCCCCACCTGTCTAGCCCCCCTCAATCCTGAATATTCCATCACTTGCTAACAGCGTTCTTGGGGGGATATATATCGCTTTCAAACTTATACTAACTCCCTTTTAACTGTATCCACTCTCATTTATCATTTTTCCCCTTTTTACCCCTACCCCCTAGAGGGGCGGAGAGGGTGGTTTTACTATTTATTCGTTTGCGGGAAATATAAATGCAAAATATCCAGCTTGCTCACCAGACTTGACCAGGGTATCCTGGGGTTTTTGGGGTCGCTGATTCCGAACCCGAAGTACGTTAACCTGTATCACATCAAGTTTAAGGTCATTTGAAGGTCAAATTGAAAAACGATGACAAAGAAATCCAGAAAAATAGATAAATACGTTTCTGGCGTCTCTGAATTCGATTTCAGGCTTTCTTGAATCGCTCGCTGTCAATTAGAGGTCATTTCAAGGTCAAGACATACGCCAGAAACGTATTTATCTAATTTTCTGGATTTCTTTGTCATCTTTTTTCAATTTGACCTTAAACTTTATGTGATATAGGTTAACGGACTTCGGGTTCGGAATCAGCGACCCCAAAAACCCCAGGATACCCTGGTCGAATTTGGTGAGCAAGCTTGGATATCTTGCATTTATATTTCTCGCAAACGAATAAATAGTAAAACCAGGGGTAAAAATAGGTGTAAAAAGGGAAAAAATGATAAATGAGAGCAGATACAGTTAAAAGGGAGTTAGTATAAGTTTGAAAGCGATATATCTCCCCAAGAACGCTGTTAGCAAGTGATGGCATATTCAGGATTGAGGGGGGCTAGGGGGGTGGGGGATCGTCCGTTTAGGGTAAAATCGACTTATTATTGTTAGTAGACATTAAAAAAAATGTTTTGTGATTTTTTCATCCAAAAATAATTTGGGGCAGAAACCGCACCAAATCCTCCTTTCATCTGGATGTTATGTAACGGACTCGAAATACTGATGAATTAACCTTAATAGGCCATTAACAGCAGTCGTGCCAGGATTTGCTTATACGACTATAAGAGGTATGTACCTGTACTGTCTACTTCCACATTTTCTATAAATAATCTGATGTTCGATGACAGTCAAAACCTTGCGGTCGCCGCTTGGACTATGTTCTTTAAATGCATGAACTGTGAAACGTGAACGTGAAACTTCTTTACGACGAAGAGATTTTTGCAAACTTTCTTTGATTATACGAATAATAGCTCGTCGAGATGTATGAGATTTTCTTAGCAATCTCACTTTAACTGGGTGGATTTACCTTTGATATTAAAATATTGTAACGAATGGGAAAACCCTTACACGGGCGACGAACAAGCTAGAAGGTTCCCGGCCCATCTACAATGTTCGAGACTGGCCGCATATATGACGCATCGGCGGCTAGACGAGGTATAATACACCAGTCTAATCTAGCGTTTTCTAGAAAGATTATATGGGATATATAAATAGCTGCAGCGCACTGAAGAGAGATCATTGTTGTTCAACCGGTGAATTGAATATGTGCATTGTGTAATTAGTAGACAAATATAAATGTGTAGTAAATAAATAACCTAGTTTAAGTTAAGTTTGTGAATCTAGTTTAAGTTCGTTAACAGTTTATAATTGTAGTGTTTGTAATTAGTGCATGTACATAATATTTCTCTTGTTAATAGACGATTAAACAGCAGTTTTGGTATTATTTAAAAAGAACGTTACAATATCAACTTTAAGCATCAAATTATTAGGTTGGGAGTTCATATTGTACGTGTATACGAACTTAGGGAATCTTTTGACTATTAATTAAAGCACATCATCTTTCACCACAACTTTTTAGTGTATTATAAATTGACATGCGTGTAATAGAAATTCCATAATATTAAGGCTTTGTTATAATTTGTTTATGAAAAAACCTTATTCGAAAAATAATTGTACCAATGTTTCTGCTTCTTGGGAAAACTGTTTGGACATTTTAATAAGAACTCACTTTATATACACAAAAGATGGCGCTAACCTTAAAAACGTTTCAATCCGTCAAATTGAGATACAGACCTCCACTCTATCTTTCTTATCTATCTTATGACATAAATTGGTATCAAATAACACTCAATACTGCGCTCTATGCCATGCCTATAATATATTGTTACGTTGCTTCAAAACTTCGAAAATGCGTTAATAACTTTATGGGAGATTTTCGCGCCAACTTCCAAAACTTTTTAGTGTTGGAAAAAATTGCCAGAAACAGTGAATTGACTGAAAGTGGAAAAATTGACACTAAAAGACCCCAAGGTCCTCGCGCATGCTGATGACATGGCAATAATTACAAGACCTATGAAAACTATAAGTGGTAAGATTTAATAATAGAGGCAGAGCGAGAATAGCGACTTTCTTAGGAACGGTGATCCCTGAAGACAGACTATAGTAATGAAATTAAAGTAAGATTTGTGAAATTGAGAAAAAGTGCGGAGCGCTAAATAGTAGTATGTTAAGTTCGAAACTAGTGGGCGAAGTACAAAAATAAGCGTTTTCGGCATATGTACGTTAACATATGTACATGAGACGTGGACAATGAGTGTAGTAGACCAAAACACAGTTTTGACAGGGTACAGTGAATCTATCGGAAGGCAGATATAATAATTTTCGTGAAAGCTCAGAGGTTGAGGTGACTGGGACACGTATGGAGACTGTCAGAAGAGAACGATCGAGGGACAACTGGAAAGATCCCCTAGCGAACAAGGAGATAGAAGACTGGACAGATAGAATATGGGGAAGAAAATTGATAAGTAATGGGCCTAAAGGTTCTGAAACACCAAATCTACAATTCTGCATTCCAAGGTTAATAATCCAAAGTTAATCCTAAAAAGTGCAACATGCACCCCGCGATAATTACAACTGGTTTACAAAGTCTTTCGACCGAAAGAACGTAATGCGACAGGCAGTATGCGACATCAAATCTACGAAAAACTATACACAATCTTTCATTACTAAATAATTACTTTTACTTGTAACTCTAAGCTTCAAAGGATAAATATTATTCATAAATGATAATACAGAATCATGCATTTCTATGTGCTACTGAAAATAACTGGCTGAAAATAAATTAACCTTTTACATTTCAGTTAGCAAAGAAATCCTTTAAAAAGTTACGCTGCAAGCTATTCTTGCAAGTCGCGTTTCGTTTGCCAAATAAACGATTAGGGATACTGCATGCAAAATGACATTAAATTCTTTCAAAGGGTGGGTTTTAACAAATAGTAAACAGAATTTTGATAAAAAAGCACTTTGTGTACTGCTCTTTACTACCTTTGCCATGTCGTTTATAGAATGGTGGAATAGGATATCGTTAGTAAAACAGTGTATGTATATTTAGCTAGAAAGATACAGACCAAAGTCGAATGCATAATTTAAATGGTGTGCTTCCGTGTCGCAAATAAAACCTGCAGACTGCACCCATACGAAATGTATTTTTAGAACGCAAATATGTATGTTGCACCGCCGTCTAACTGGGTTTGTAAAATTGTAATTAATAGTTCACAACGCGTTTGCTAAAACCGGTGCACCTACCTACGTGCAATTTGTAAACTTTAAAAATTGTGTATTTATAAATACTCATTTTTCCCCCACCCAAAAAGTGTTATCAACGTCAGACTTTACGTGGTGTTGCATGCCTCTCAGACACAATAGACAAGTTTTTTTTTATTATTTACGTATGCTTAGGCAGTAAAAGTTGAATTTTGAAGGTTCCTTTCAACTAATTTAACTTGTTTGTACATTTTAGAAAGTTAATAATAGATAGTACATAGTGTGAGCAAATATCCAAACCTCAATCTTTAATAAATTTAAATGGTTTTTCGCTACTGAGTACTCGCTCTAAATATGAGTGGGATACGGTTTTGTGAGTTATTATCTTTGCAAATTGCTTTTTGGCGACCAGCTCTAATCATTTATATAAATTGCAATTATGTTATATCATTGTGACTTCGTGACATCCACATTTTTGTAGACATTTATTATCATGCTTAAAGTATGCTTGAATGGTTTCTCACCACTTGATAATTATTATGAAATCTTTTCACTTTTTCGTTTGGAAACTTCTATGTAAAAGAATATTTTGTATTTTATCTAACATCCCACAATAGTCTGCAACTTGTTACGTGCTAATTTCGTAGCACCCTGTATGGCTATGCTTTTGTGTTATTTTGTAGTTTCTTTAGGGATTTTCGCATTCTCTCTCTGTTTAGTTGCCATTTTAGTTTGGCAACTTATTCTTATCAACTTCCTTGTTGATAAGAGACTTCATTTCGTTTTGTTCGTTCGTTAAGCAATTTCTTTAAAAAGAATATTTTAGTGGCATCGCCGTTAAATTAATTTTCCCTCTATGTTGTGAAATGGGAATTGCATTGGTGCAGATTTATAATTAATTTTTTGTTGGTGATTTCCAAGTTTATTGGTACCGTAAGGTATTTACTGCTAATTGTTCTTTGGAGGTTAGAAGCCGAATTAATGATTGCTCAATCTCTATATCATAGATATTCACGTTAATCTACCGTGCCAATTACATTGAGTTACAGTTGAGACATGAACTGTTAGTCTATATTTATTTATCTATAATGATTATTATAATATTGATTTAGAGTAAATAGTGGACGCTCGCATGCATTCTCCCTCCGTTCAGATTTGTATATAAAAATCAATAACATACTTTTAATTTTTGCCAAGGCCATTTCACCTTTATTGAAAATATCACACCTGATTGATTTACCTGATTTGCTAATTTGTTTATTTGTTCACAAAGCACTGTATATATCACTTGAAGACTTATTATTTATATGTGTGGTATTTAGGGTTTATATTTTCAGCTATCGAGGAGCCAATATTGGGAAAAGTCGACAACATTGGTAGTAGTCGCAAATGTGTTCTTTTCAGATTTTGTCGGCAAATACTAGAGCTATTTTAGACTAGTTAGCTGGCAGCCGACAGAATTTAACTGCTGTTAAAGGTTGTTACCGTTTCCTAATTAGTGATCTCCATTTTGTGGGTAACAAACTCTTGAGACAACATTTTGAAAAACCATGTTGTTCCCTTAAAGAGCAAGTTTGGTACAGCATTTATAATTTTCCAACAAAAACTAAAAAGTCTTAGGCGCTTGAATTCTGATGAAATTTACTGTTATAGCTAGCTAGGGTCAATACAAACAACTTTTGTTCAGTTACTTTGTTATTGAAAGGTCCCTCGCGACCCTAGGCCACGCCAAAAGTAAATTATGCCAAAATGGGGCGAGTGGGGTATCAATCGAAAGATTTCATGAAGCAGAAGCGAGTACTGTTAATCTATTTTAAACGAATCACGTCTGCGACCACCAAATGTCAATGGCAAAAGTCGGAGGTAGGGATGGCAAATTTCATTTATCGATATGATACACGGTATACTTCGGTATACTACGAATGCATCGAATTAAGTAATATACATACATACGTACGCTTGTTCAGAAGTGACATAATACGTGGGAATGTTCGAATTTAAATGTTTTGTAAAGTATAACTGGATTAAAATAATTATTTAAAATTTGTTATTCAATAATTAACTAATTAAATTTAATAATTAGTAATTATTAATGTATTATTGTTTATTTGCTATTGTTATTAAATCAACAAATACAGTTTCCGTTTATGACTCGTCAAACAGACAGGTTATTACTGTGAGATTGTCCTTCCGCACCTGCCCCATTACCTCAACCAAATGTTGAATGAGTTGGAAGATAAACAAGCATCCATTTTACCGATGGTTAATGCAACTGAAGTACGTGGAGTACCTTCCGTTCGACATAGGGTCATTCTGTGTGAAACCGATCACGAAAATGGGTCGACTTCACGGATTTCAATGAAAATCAATTATGAGGTAGCAATCAACTAAAGAACTTAACTTTCATTCATCAATTTGCTAGATTACGCCGATCTTTCACGGAAATAATCAAACTGAAAAAATTAAGAAAACTGCTTGCACGTCTTTAAAAAAATATAAATATCTCAAAAAGTATTTATCCCTGAACAATTTTTTATTACCAAATGTATTTTTATTTTTTTATAGCGAAATATTTTAAAATTGCTAAAAACTGTGTGTGGTCACATTTTTAAAAATCTGAAGAAATTCTACAGATTCTTTGAACATTTCTTCAACGAGAATGACACAAGGATGAAATCATCCGACTAAATAATAGTACAATTAAATATTAATGTTAAAAACTTCACTTCAAAATACTTTTATAAATGTGTGAACGATGTTGATATTATCGAATTTAAGCAGGCTGCTCCCCGACTGTTTAGCAGTGATTAATCATTAATCACCGCTGGCAGCCAATCATGTACTATTAACAGTATGTAGTGGTAGCCAATCAGCGACTGACTGGTACTGATTAATCATTATTCACCGCTGGTAAATAGTGCATAATGTATATAATTATAATTATGAAATATAATATAAATATAAAGATTAGTTAAAGTTTCACAAGTTTTATTAATATCTTAACCTGACAATATTGTTTCGACACTTTGTGTCATTATCAAAGGTAAATAAGATTGATAAACAAACACGTTGCTAAGAATAAATACATACAGAAAATAGGTAACTAGATACAATACATAACAAAAACTAAATATCTAACACTTCTAATAAAGGAGAATTACTAAGCTCAGTTTGTTCATTCATTAAAGGTACTGTGCGTTTACGTCTGTATATTTCAAAAGCTTCTAAAATGTCTAATTTGTGTTTGTTGTTGCAAAAATGTAAGAATTTAATGTTGTTTTGAGGTGTCATTCGGTGGTTCTGTTCTAAAATGTGTTTGGCATAATTCAATTTTTCTGGATGTTTAAGTCTATAAGAGCGTACGTGTTCTTTGTATCTTATGTCGAAATTTGTAAGTGTTTGTCCAATATAAACCGAGTTACAAAAAGAACAATTCAAACGGTAAATGCCGGATTTCATGATATCTTGTGTTTTGTCTTTAGCATTTAATAAAAATGAAAAAGTGTTGGTGTTAGTTTTATAGGTTATTTTGTAACTGGTGGTTTTTTGTATTATAGTTGCAATTTGTTCTGATATCTTGCCAAAGTATGCTATTGATATGTAGTTTGTGTCTTGTATTTGAGTGTCAATTGGAAATATTCTTTTGATAGCTAACCTATAGTCTTTTTGTTGAATTAAAGTGTCAATCATGTTATGGTTATAATGGTTTGCATGTGCTAATTGTTTGATCATTGAGATTTCTTCATCAAAATGTGATCGTTTCATTGGAGTAGTTAAAGCTCGGTGTACTAAAGATCTATAAGCCGCTAGTTTATGCATTTTATGATGACATGAATCGTTAGGTATAGTGACGTCTGTGCTTGTGGGTTTTCTGTATATGGAAAAATCAAATTCATTGTCTGTATTAATTGTAATAGTTAAATCCAAAAAATTAATAGCTCTATTTTGTTCTGTTTCTAGTGTAAACGTGATGTTTGTGTGAAGACTGTTAATAAGAATTAAAAATTCATTGATAACCTCAAAAGAACTGTCAAAACAAGCTAAAATGTCATCAACGTAACGAAACCAAAAAATAATGTGTTTAGAAAGATCTAATTCAAATATTCGATCTTCCAAATTATCCATAAATATGTTAGCTAATAGAGGACTCCGAGAATTACCCATAGGTAAACCATCTTTTTGTAAATAAATTATATTATTAAAAGTGAAATAATTTTCACTGATACAAAGATCAAATAATTGAATTAACTCTAATCTTTTTACTAATTCTACATTACTATTAACTAGGAAATTATCTAACAAAGGAATACAGTCTTGTGATGGAATCTTTGAAAACATGTTACAAATGTCAAAGCTTACAAGTTTTGAATGTGCTGGAAGATGTATGTTCTGTAGTTTTTCTACTAATTTTAATGAATTTTTGACAGAGTATTTCGATTTGTATCCTATGATGTTAATAATATGGTTGAGTTTCTTGGACAAGGTGTGATTAGGTGCGTTGATATATGATACTACTGGTCGTATAGGCATGTTGTGTTTATGTGTTTTATCTTGTGTTTTGTGTTTATTCTTAGCAACGTGTTTGTTTATCAATCTTATCTACCTTTGATAATGACACAAAGTATCGAAACAATATTGTCAGGGTAAGATATTAATAAAACTTGTGAAACTTTAACTAATCTTTATATTTATATTATATTTCATGATTATGGAGTTCCACAAAGTAAGGCTGGAGACAGTAAACGCTATAATTATAATTGAACATAGACAACTATTATAACATAGTCGTGGACAAAGTATAGTATTCTACTTGCATAATTATAATGGCTATTATTCACAAGGATGATTTACAAAACTTCAGTCTTGTGAATAATAGTAATCATTATATGCCCTTTAAATAATATACTACTTTTATATATAACTGTTTATAGCTTAATTTTCTTTGGATTCGATAGATATAGATCGGGAATTGCGAAACATTTCTTCTTAAGCAGATACAACTTCCTCGAATTAAGATAAAGAAGAGAAGCGAAAGCTTCCTCACGCAATGAAAACGTATTTTCACTAGTTTCCACTGTGGGCGAGCACAATATGCCATCTTCCATGCACGTGTTGGTATGTCACTAATTGCTACTACCCATTGCCTGGCGAACTAGGCCCCAGAAGCTATGAAGCGTGAAGGGAGGGACGGGCGATTATTACTATTACCGCTATTACGCAAGACCAACGTGCGACTGCAGCCGACTTAACAGATGGTATAGCACAAATTCCACATTTGTGTTACAGCTAAGGAAAACTGCAGAAAACCTTAACCAGATCTGCTGATACGAGAGTCGAGCCGGGCCGGTTGGATGAGAGACGAGCACGCTAGTCCCTTGTTCTCATGTAAACTGATGCTTAAAGGTCTGTACTTTTCTTCACTAAACGCGAGTTCAGTTAGTTTCTCGGTTAGGTCACCAGCTGGCATCGCGTACGGTCTAAAAGCGCTTATCTTGAACTATTCGGCTATTCGAGTTTCTTGACTTTTTATCGACTTTTTAATTTTACTATTTGTCTCTAACTAAAATAATTTAAATAAAATAATTAAACTAACTAAAATAACTCATCAAGCTAAAATAACTAAGGTTACTAAAGTAACTAAAATAACTTATACTTGATTGGCCCACGTAACTATTTTCATGACCTTGTTTCATCTTACAGGTCGTGTTCATGTCGTTGTTGCCCCGATTCACTCTTAATTGCTTTGTCATTCAGGATGGAGCGAAGATGGAGGTAATCCAAGTTAAGCGAATTAAATATGCCCCGTACAATGATGTCTTATATTTTTCTATCTTCCTCCAGTCGACACCTGATCTCGAATCAATAATAATGTTACATCGACCCCTCGGGGTCAATATCGACCATTTTGGCGACCACTGGGCTAGACTATTAAATAAGTTTGACCTCTACGTTGCCGAGATACTTTTTCTATTTGTAAAGTTTCTTCAGATAATAATAAAAACATGCTAATAGAGATGGAACACTGCAGGGAAAACATAACTATTTCGATATAATTTAAGTTACAGTTTGATAACTATTCGGCAACGTCTAATTTCTACCGGTTGCATACCTTATCCACCAAGCCCACGAGATCAGAGCCAATCCATCTATTTTTTAGTTTTTCTCAACTATTAAGGGTTTATATATGTTGCATCTGACTAAATTCAGTAAGTTTGTGCTCAATTAGGTTGTGGTCTCAATACCATTATACTTCTTCTTCTTCCTCAGCTATCTGATGTCCTCTACTGGACTTATATCCTATAAGAGGCTTACACCTCTTCCAATGCATATTTTTGAAGGTCCTCCTATGCCCACCTTTATTTCCCTAGGTCGCCATTGCATTAATTTTTTTCGTACATTTGCTGTTATTTTATCTGGCTATACTATAACCAACTCATAGTGGCATACACTTATAACGTGTGCGATACATTCTATGATATCTGTGACTTTAGCTCTTTGTCTGATGTTTTCATTTTGTACTCTATCCATCCTTTGCTCTACAGCGTCGTTCTAAGTCTGTTTGCACTTCTTTCTGGACATATGGCGGTTTCTAAACAGTAAGTTGAGACTGGTACTATGCAAGCTTCGTATATCTTTCGTTTCAGACTTATCTCGCTACCCGATACTCTTAATAGTATCTAATAGTAAATCGTTTAGTCTCCCAGCAAAACTGTTCGTTTGTTAATGTAGCCGTTATTTATGGATCGATTTTCTGCAGACTCCTAATTATAGGTTTTTTACGCAGAAGTACGCAAGGACATAAACCATTTTTTTAACTTTGTGTTCGTTACCAGCAACTACTGACGCACGGAACAAACTCCAGACTATTTTTATCGGGGTCGATTTGCTGATTAAGACGTTCTTTGATGTGACCGCCAGGGAACGTTAATAAAGGTGCCTTTTTCTAATTTTTCTTTACCCTAATTCGCGAACTGAAATATTGGCTGTTCTCTAATGCTCAATTAAACATACTATATGTAGTTCTTGTTGTTTCGTGAATGACCGAAATATTGTGGTTTAAAAAATTTTTGCTTTAGCAAATCCTTTTAACGCTTTTAACCTCCAAATGTTCCTCTATTAGGCAGGACACTGTTGTGTAAATGTTATTGGTGCAATTGGAGAGCAACCGTAACTGAAAAATGTACGATGTAATTCGAAAAAGAGTCAATTATGTACGTCATCAAATAATTTCTTTATATGTATTAAGAATATGCAGGTTGGAAGCGATGTGCAGGTAGGATTAGAATGTAGGTATTAGTCGGAAAAAATGAAAATAAAATAATTTTTTACTCACGAAGTATTAGGTAAGCCATTTATCAATAATTCTTAGTGTGAACACGACCACCTAACCTTTTATACAAAATCGTTTTACGTCGTCGGTTGTCGCCGCGTAAGCGTGACAAAACTCCAAGTTTCCAGCTTAATTATAAATTTAATTTTGAAATACCTTAGCGGATCCCTTTTCATATAATGAATAATAGGGGAGAGAATTTTAATAACATCGTTTCTAAAACTAGAGAGAGAAAACTATGCGTGCCCATCCATGAGAGTCGTATATGCAGAAGAAGTAACATCAGCCAGGCCAGGCATGCGGCGCAGCAATGCAGCATCAGCGAGCGCACTTATTACTCTCCGTCTCGACTGGACCCGGATGCTACATTGGTATCACAATAATTTCCCCTCGATAAACGTTCGGCTGGTGATGTTTGACTAAATTCCTATCTGTCACCATGACTACGCAAGCAATCTGCCAGCTTAATAATGCGATAATTAAGTCTGCCCCCTGTGGGGACTATGTCGGCCCCTCCGATCCCCATACCAATGACGCGCGCTGCCACATTATATTGTACACCCTCCTCGCTCTAACTCACTGTTTGTGCCGAATTTTACTTCATTGTTGTTTTGATTAAATGTTAATTTGGCAGTAAATTAAATTTAACTATTAAATTCATAGCTGGCTAATAAATGCGAATGGAATCTTGTAGCAACTAATTTGATAACTATTCTATCAGTTATGGACACGTGTAAAACAGTTTCTTCTTACCTATCATTAATAATGAAACGGTTAAGTGATCTCTTCCGGCTGGTCTCATTGCTCCTAATGCGGTTCCAACCAAAACGCAACAAACTGCCACTACTGCTATCAGCGCGATGAACCATCTTAGGGATCCAGGCTTCCATGCTAAGAGACCACAACAACCCTTTGGAGGTTCTTCTGAGTACCTTGATCTGAAACAAAAGAAAAAGAAAAATGAATCTACATCCGCTTTTAAATGCAAGTCAATTAATCAATGGATGAAAAAGAAATGCATATATTCATTTTCGCTTGAACTTTTTAGGTTATTAACCTCACTTTACTCATCGTCAACTTTTAAATACAAATTATATTTTAGTCAGGATTGCTACAATGTGTTAATATCTAAAACGCCAAGGTATGTGCATGTAGATTATATATTTTTTAATAAAAAATGTAGCGAAGTCAGTTGCTGTGTTGACTGCTCCTCAGTAGGCATGTCAAATTACCCGTTTTGAAAGACCCAGAAGAAAGTGTGCCAAAAAGTGTTACCTCGACCCATGACCCTTCTCGTAGGGGCGAGGGAGTGGACGGAGGTTAAATCACATTGGGGAGGTCTTTTAATGTCCATTACATAATATTCCGTTGGCACTTTTTACGATGGATGGAGACCAAATCTGACTTCGACGGGGAGCTCTCAGCTTGGATTACATATAATCCCGTTGTTGAGTTTTCTGTAGTTAGTTCCAGTGTCTCGGTGAAAAAGCGTGTCGTAACAGGTGCGGGTGCCTGTCAGGGCTATAGATATTTTTGTATATATGTATGTATGTTATACTGAATACCTTATACTGAATAGATTTATATAGAAATCTACCCAACAAAAATAGTTATAGGCAATTTACATAAAATGTTATTATTGTTATTTATAAAAGTAACATCTGCATGCAGTTTCACATCAAATTATCTTATTTTCAAAGCATCAGCACTGTCCAGAGATTGCTCACCAAGTTCTCACTAAATGTGGTGTATTTGGAGGTTTGTATTTTGAAATCTTTTTATTGAAACGTAATAATTTGTCTGGACTTTTCGAAAACTTGTTTATGATGGTCGATATTAAGTTGAAAATTATTGCGTAAAGCCGAACAAGACGTATGCAACTGAAGAAGTTACAAGGCATGTCGATGAGTCAAGATACAGAAATATGGCTTATCTCAAGTGCCTTATGTCAAATGCCAAGATATCCAGAGTTCAGTTTCGATGTCTAGAAAAAATAAATAAACTTTCCCTTCTTATCTCCATTTCTGTAATTACAAAAATAGTGAAAACTGGGTATATGGTTCTCACGGTCACGTTGAGGAGGCTATGACAGCCATCTACATAAGTTTTCAAGCACTCTCAAGGTTTTGTAATTTCAAAATCTTGAACCTTCAGAAAATGAAAAATAAATCAAGTTTTAATTGATATTGAACTGGATATCAACTTGTCTTGTTTTTCAAAGCAAAGTTTCAATGGACATGATCTAATAGTATATTATACACCAAGGTGGTGAAGACTGTTATTATTGACCGAGCACCAAGATTATTTCGCGAGGGGCTTTGCCCCGAGCGGAATAAGGTGCGAGGCCTATTAATGTCTTCACCACCGTGGTGTATATACTATTTTTTCCACTACTAGCCAAATCTAAGGCAAAAATTAAAATTCTTCCTGTAAAAATCAAGTAGCACAGGAATGCAAATTCGCCTTTCCACTAATAAAACAAAAATCAAGTAGTCTGATGCAGATTGACATTTCCACTAATAACTAATGCCATTTTTATTCAAATAATTTTATCGTGTTAGGTAATTTCAAGCAGCAAATACGTTAAAGACAATCTCCTGGGTATACAAAATTATGTTGCACAAGTTTTTGTTAAACAACTATCCCTGGATTCTCAAAACATTTGAATTTATCCATTATTAACCTAGGTTAATAATAGAAAAAATTATTAACCACTACTAGAGAAATTCAACTTCTCAGTTGGCTAGGAGACGCAATAATTGTCAACTTCATAGCTAGTAGTGGAAAAACATTTTTTTAATTCGTTTGAATATTTCGGTAAGTGTGAACAAATTTGTTTTTTGCACCGGTTGGGTTTTCGAGATCTGTAGAACAATATTTTACAAATTTAAAGGCGCAGCTTTTAAATATTTGCTTAAGAAATAAGTCGTTCAGAGTAGAAATTGCTTATAAATAAAAACGCATAGAATGCAACAGTCATTCAAAAAGTCAGAGTTTCTGCACTGTAGTATCGTTCTATTGGAAGTGACAGTGTCAGTTCTAGAACACAAAAGTTACTAGAATATTGGACCAAGGGTAATTCCGATGTAGCTACTTTATGAACACCTGTTACTTTTAAAAACAAAGAATAAATAGTAAAAAGTGATTGAATATCTTAATTCGAAGATCTGAATTTGACAAAGGGTCGAATTGTAACATATGAGCTGCTCACTATTCTGCAGAGACAATTACTGCTCTTTAGATAGTTGTGAAATGGTGAGGTTAGGATGAGGTCTCGGACATCCAACTGGTTCATGCACCATTACGTACAGCCACCTCAGGACCTAGACCAAAAAATCGTCCTCGATCATGAATACAAAGGACATTTGATATTAATCAACAGATTAAGAGATAATGGGTAGCTGCTTAACTGTGGTCGATGCCAAGATGTAAACTGTGTAGACAATATAACTTATCTTTTTCGCTAAAGATAGACGTTGGAGGACTCATGGCGAGGCAGGTCTGATTTTTGGTCAGGTGCAAGCGTCTCCTAGACCGTTTCCCTAAAACATGAATATTTTGTCCAAAAAGTTTTTATTAATGTTCCTTGTTACTTTAATTATGAATTGTTCTTAAAAGACTAATCGGAGGAGAGAAAAACAAAATACTGCAACTACGAGAGACAGCTTTGAACTGCCTGAAATCCTGCCCAAATCAAAACGTCATTCTTATAGTATTCTTTGCAGGCGCAGATCCGGACTATCGATTTGTTAAGTGGGAGGGGGAGGATACGTACATTTCATGAATAATTTCGGTTTTCTTTAGTAGAAATAGTTTAGTAAGCTAGCACTCGCTTAGTATATTCCTGCGACTAGGGAGATTTTAGCATTTGGCAACGTTGCATCCTCCCTTTCGTGGAGCATTTACATTATAATTTACAAGAATTAGACCCTTTTACAGCCTTTGTTTTTATTATGGAATGCAGCAGGTAGGAACAGTTTTATAAAAAATCTTATATAATTAACGTTTACAAAACAAAAATCATTAAAATATGCAACTATGCATGGCATAATGTATTAATGCATACCTTATCTTCGCTCTAGTAAATTAAGTACTACTAAACACTTGCAATTAACTTGCACTTATTAAATGTCTTGTCTTTATTAAAAATAAATCCCCGTTAAGTCAGAAAAGCAAGAGAAATTGAGGAAGATCAGATTTAAGAGATTTAAAATAGTCTCACCAATTTATTACATTATTCAAACGAGACTTCTTATTACAAAACAAGAAATAATTGTTGACAAGCGTCAGAATTAATTAACTAGCCGTTGAATAAATTCTTTATAATAGAAATAATGTCACGCAACATAACCAATCACAGGGAATATTACGAAATATTATAGGTTATGTCACTGTTGACTAAACATTTAAAATTAATGATTCTCTTTCCGAAAGTAATAAAACGATTTATTCAGTTTCTAAATGATATTTTATGACATTCTTAATACTATTACATGCAAACTCTATGTAACAAGTGCATCTACAACTCTACAAGCGAAAAATTTGATAGTGAAGTTGTGAGGTTAAGAATCCTAAGTCGTTTGCAACGATTATATAAAAAAATGTATAAACCACTGCTGTTTTGTATCAGAAAATTAAGCAGTATCTATCTAAAAATCATTTATTCACGCACAAAATAATTGAGCGAATCACGAAAAACTGTGGTCTGCATTTGTTTAATGCGGCCCCGCATAGTTTTCTGAACCATTTGTTTTCGGATTGAGCCTACGCATACTAATTTTCATTACGTGTGGGCAAGTTTATGGAGCATAATTATAATTCCTATAACTTCATATGGAATGCGCTAGAATTTAATAGTCTTTCAGGAATTAAGTATGTATTGGAATTTCTTTGGGGGATTTTTAATAGACATAGTTTTGTTTTCTCCACCTCCTCGCAGTTCTCACCTATTATATAGTACAGTTTTAATAACGTGTGTTATTATTTCGTTCTCACAATTTTTAATGAGAAGCATTTCTTAAAGATTGCTACAAAAGAATACCTGCACTATACAGAAAATTAGGAATCAGATACATTAGCAAATACCTACATAAAATATTGGACGGAATGATTTCGTTCCATTAGAGATTCAATAGTTTTCTTATAGTTGTGTCTTTTATGCCTGATGTACCAATGTCCATATTGACGTACTTTAAATCCAATGCATGATTAATATTGTAATTCCCGTGTGAAAAGACATCCTGACAGTGTGGATTAAGCCACTGCTCAGTATCGATGACTCGAATGTCTAACTTTGTCATATTGCAGCTTAAAAGGGGTATCTTTCCCGATGTTGTTTTATGCTTTCATTTGAATTTATTATGAATTAGATAACAACTAGACATCTTCAAAGAAGCGCAAATAAACTATTTATAGTTTACAAGTGGTGCGTGTTGGCATGAGTGGTGAATGACACCGTTTCAAGATAAGTTAGTAAGATAACTTGAGCTTTTATTGGAACCTACGAACTCATTCTCCCTGAACGGTTTCATTCTTCTCGTGTAAAGGCATAAAAGTGATAACACAAAAGTTCACCATCATAAAATAAGTGCTTTAGTTAAAATCTCAGTAAATCAAGATCGAGGAGAGCACTCTTTTGGCAACATTTTGCAGGAGTATGTAAGGCAAACAAGGGCCAGAGCTTTTTGGTAATTTTTGCTATTAATGAGTCTGCTTGTTCATATTTCTTATAACCAGAACATAACTAAAACCCGATTGTTACAGATTTTTCATTTGAATTATTTTTTTTTACTTTTATTGATACCAACACCTATGGTCGTCTATGAGATCGATTCTGGAGCCGAAAGATCTTTCGGTCGCGAATCTCTTTAGTAAAGAGTAGATCTTCACTACTCGACCAGCTGGTCCATCTTCAAATCGACCAACTTGCAACAAATAACATCATTAGTATCATGAAAACATCAAGAGATATGTAAATAAATATTCTATCGAAGTAATCTGTTCATTTATCACAAAGATCCTTCAGCCTAGCATGTAAGTCCTTCTCTTTCGGAACCCATACTATACTCTACTCTAGGTTCTGTTCCTTTCCAATAGAGACAGTAGCTTAAAATTATACTTTCCGCATGGAGTGTCCATAAAAGAACTTTATACTTACAAGTTTCCTATCTATCACAAACTGCCCCTTTCTTCTTCTCCATTGTGACCACTGAATAACCAACTGGAAAAATACACGGACTTATTAATACGGATGAGGTTAAGTATACGTTAGAATGTGAGTACAAGAATGGTGCATAGTTACCATCTATATACCATCTGTAAGTCGGCTGCAGCCGAACGATGAGCCTGCGTAATAATGATAATCGCCCCTTCCTCCCGCACAAGCCTCATGGCTTCTGGGGCCTGGTTCGCCAGACAATGGGTAGTAGTAATTTTATCAGCCTCTACTCCCCCACGACTCTTGGATAATTCACAGTCTCCGCCTATGGGACGCTGCACTGGACACAACACAAAGTCTGACACTCTAAGACGCCAAAACGCATACAATTTGCAAAATTTGAGGTATTGCGATACCGTATAAGTGGTCGCATCAAGTAACAATAACGATTCTTCAGAATCGCACCTCTTGGGCAGCGAGCAGTCTTCAAAATCATTTTGGGTTATTAGGTGCAGACAAAGAGCTATACGACCAATCTCCCGGTTACTATGATAAAAGTTTTCAAGTAAACAATTGAAAGAAAAGTTCAACAGAAGTGAAACCCATAATATAGAAACTTCAGCTTCACTGTTAGAGGATAACCAATTTATTTCAAATCAGTTATTTGGGAGACCTCATTAGGCAATTATCACCCTTAAACCAACATGAAAGGATGCTATTCCATTAGTCAGCATGAAAAAACTTCTTTCTGTTAACAACGCGTCTATAAAGTATTAAATGCCTTTTAGATAGTTTAATAAGTTCTTTGAAACGCTACTTCAATATTGGGTAGGTAGAGTTTAAGCAGTTTTTAGAGCGTAATTCTGTGCACCAAGAATGTGTAATTTCTCCAAGATATCTATGTAAATCGATCGAAGTTTAAGAAAGAGGTCTGTAGGAGAGTACAGTGATGGCAATGCATTTTAGTTTCTGATGATAAGATTTAAACCTCAGCGCCAAAATTATCGTTTTTTCATCGATTTAGAAATTTCGAAAGCAGCGCCTTCAAGGATTTGAGTATTTGTTGTGTACTAATTCAGAAAACATTCCTAAGATGGTTCAAGAAATTGTAGAGCTTTAATTCATTTCATTGGATGTTAGATATAATTGTCCTATAAAGACAATCTTTCCTGGTCAATGTAAATGTGATAATCCTGATAAACTCATAAACTCATTTTTAGAAATTAAGGAGATCTGAAAGTTTAGACTACAGATACTGTCACGTTATAATGTGGCGTAGCAAAGGATAGAGTAAGAAATAAAACAAATCTAAATATTTTCTTTGTTTCATTACGGGTACCAACAGTTAAGGCCCCATAATATCAATCCCAGAAAGCGTCCTTATACTTTATAGAGAAGAATGGAGTGACGGGTATCTCCACCGGAGGGCCAGCCGGACCAATCAAAGTTACAATACAATAAATAAAAATGCTTATAATAATGTGTAAAGACTTACCAGAGCTGCTGCATTTTCAAGTTCAATGTAGCTCTATTTCACTCTGCTTTATCTTGTTGAAAGTTGGCACGCCGCGTACACTCCGGTTACACGTGGCTCTGAAGCTCCTTCGAATGGAGCTATTAGCAATATCATGCTCCAAGCATTATCGCATACCAGAGTGATTTCCGCCCAAGTATTCAGGGTTTATTTATACAGCGTGGAAATAAATGATTTTCATCAAGTTCCCTTTGGAATTTTTTCACATGTAAATTTTTCTGTACCGCTCTACTCTTTTTGATTTAGTACTAAATTAGTTCTGTCAATAAATGAAATCAATCTGTCAAACAATTCACAGAATTTATTGAATTTGAGGTTATGGTACTGCCTTCTCTATTTTCGTAGAGCGGCACGTCGTGCTTTTACATGGGGAATGCAATGGTAACTTGATGAAAATCATTTATTTCCACCCTGTAGAACTTGTATAAGTTTCTTCTCTATTTTCTTGTATGAGTGCTGTGCTCTCTTGCAGAGCGTTAGAGTTTCCCTTCTATACTTGTGCGTGTCCAGTAACTCCGTGGACTCCGAAACACTCCAAGTGTGTACATAGTACTTGGATCTTTTTTATTAATTCCAGGGAAATTTCTTGAGTAAAGAATACCTCGGTGGTTTGCTATTGCCTACACGAATGTCAAGATTATTTTACGTGGGGTACCTGTGTGAACTTACCCCACGTCCCTTTCAGAAGGAAGCGATTGGGATACGCCCAATTAGCGCGCAAGTTGCACAACCGGCAGTCATGCAATTGCTACCAGATCAGCTCACTGGTCGGAGCGAGGTTGCCTATCCACCCTCTACTAGCTAAGTCGCGCATAGTGACCGAGCAGTTGACTTAACACGCTGCTGGCACCCTCCCGTCCTCTTTCATACGGGGTGAAGTACCTCGTCCAGCAATAGGACTATTCCACAACTTGACGCTGTTATCAAGAGGGACCACTGCCCGATCGAATCCAACCTCAAATGTGGCGGGACTTGGTTTTTAAGCGGTTTTGCCACCCCGATGTACCAATTTTAGGCTTGGTGGGCCCCGACAGAGCTTCTTTTAAGTCTACACGTTATAGACTCCCGGTGCGTACCCGAATTTGGTGAAGTTGTCTTGATAGTGAGAGGCTATGTATTCGCTTCAACTATCCTTAAGTGTAATGGCTTTCAGAGCTTCTCCCAATCACTGTACCCGGCTGCAGTCCGGATCATAGGGTGGTCAGGATAGCTCCTAAGCACATTTACCTGGCGGCATGCAGTTTCCCATTGCCCAAAAGCGGGATAAACCTCACTTCTAGTCACCGCACTAGAGATTCAGTCAAACAGCGGGTTCCTTTGGTGACCATAAATAACCTCGGTCAAACAGCGGGTTCCTTTGGTGACCATACATGACCTCGGTCATGCAGCGGGTTCCTTGGTGACCATAAATGACCTCGGTTAAACAGCGGGTTCCATTGGTGACCATAAATGACCTTGTCCCTTAGGCGAGATTCGAATCCGCCCACACCGGTCTCATCTACCAGGGCTCCCCCTGATCGGTCAGAGTTACCGTCGAGAATTCTCACGAATTTCTCTACCATACACTTTATTCTGACAGCTTCATCCGTTGCCCGTCAGCAGGATAGGGTAGAAGACAGCCAGTTCTAGGGGTGAACGTCGTGTGGTCTCCCGTCCACCCAATGCTATTGCGTACAGACGCAGAAACGATGTTTAAAAATCCGGTGATATTATGGCTGGGGTTTGCACCCGGGTCTCTTGGTCGGGATATCCAAATACTCCATTCCTGTTTAAATAAGATAGCTATTTAAAAATCTAATTATTTACATAATTTTTCCAATAATCCATTCGTAATAATATATCGAAAT
Organism: Agrypnus murinus; assembly: GCA_929113105.1. Classification (NCBI taxonomy): domain Eukaryota; kingdom Metazoa; phylum Arthropoda; class Insecta; order Coleoptera; family Elateridae; genus Agrypnus; species Agrypnus murinus. The sequence goes on along the minus strand of OV816025.1, from coordinate 137,634,775 downwards.
TACCATAATAACGATTGTTGTTAATCAAACGAAGAGCGATAATAAGAACACAGTAAGCATTTTGCAAAGTCACTCATTTTAAGATGAAATAAATTCCCAGAAGCAATAGCTTCCAAGAAAGGCTAATATGGTTTCAGGACTTTTTACATAGAAATGGGCATTCCATTAAACTTAAGAGATATTGAGGCAAAGCATAGATATACAGGTTGTGGAAAAATTTACGGAAGAAAAGGTATTACATCTACCTTGCAATCTGTAGCAAGCATGGATCGGTCCCAGAGTGATAATCAGGTAGGTGGTCAAATTAAAAAATATTAAATATTTTAATGGTACTGTATGTATAGGTATACTCAATGCATCCTGTTCGACGAAACACAGGCAGGTTGTATGTACAAGTAATAGCTTCTTGCTCTGGGTGATGATTCTCGACTCCGATTCTATGTTGGGGATGTCATGGATGTCATTCCAAGAAAAGAGATAGTAACTTATTCTACAGTTACTTTAAAAATGTACGGTTGCTTTCCATGTATGCGGATTTCCTACAATAGCTTTCAATTAAATAAAAGATTAACAATAATGACAAGTTCCCAACTGGAATCATGTGGCAAGGTTCTATCATTTTTCTCTATTCCATAAGACTACCATAAGAACTTGACACATAATATTTGGTCTTCTAATGGCTGATCATACGGCAAGTCTAAGCCAAAAGAACTATATGCTAAACTCTTGGGATATTTCTTTTGTAAACAGTACATTCATGTAATATGCTATGTTAATTTAATGAGCAATCAGGTGCTTTGTTGCAACTAATCTTCTCAGCTACCCAGTCTTATATTGATTGGAAAATCTAATGGCGGTTATTTGAGGTTATATTACGAAATGAAAAAGTTCAAACGTTCAGAGATAGCAACGGCAAGCCGGATCCATTTCTTCTCTTTGGAATAGCATACAATTATCAGTAAACTGTTTTGGAAATTACCTACTTATTTGTTATTATTGTGTTCTTAAGAAATTATTTAGTAATTCAGAGGAATAAAACAGCTTTAAAAGTAGGTATTGTCAATACAACATCAGTTTGTTAATGTATGCGGTCAAGGTCCTGTAAACGACCTTGCCGACATATGTGTAACTGCATGTATAATGTATAACCAACCAGTCTTCCTTTTTTGTTTGTACAAGCTTCCATTTTATAATAGTTATTTACTAAACATTGCCTAACAGTTGGTACTAATTAGGTACACCCACAATATTAACAACATACGCGTTCTACTTTCAAACCCCTAAGCGAAGAAAAAAAGCTTGCAGATAAATTGGACCATTTCACTTAAATCGAAAAAAATCCGCTGCTAAAAAGGGCAAAGGAAAATGGTAACCCTTTATCCTGCAAATATACTTAAGTAAATTCCTTCGGTTCGGCGGAAAAGTTTCAAAACCCTCAAATATACATAACACACAAACTAGAACGAACTTCACTCGATGATGTTTTTCAAGAAGTAGAAAATTAGGCATGCAAACTGCTTCCATCCTTATCCATTTCCTCATAAGAGAAAAGTGAGTGTAAGGAAAGGTTGCACAGCGAAATGTTAGAAAGGCAAAAACGAAATCTTGTTCTTTTAAGAACGATTGAGTGGGTGCGCAAAATAAAAATTCTATCGAGAAAGAAGTCGACAATGACGAGAGACGTTTGCGTTGAGAGCACTGAAAAGTGGTACAGCAAGCAGCTTGTGCGGATATGGATGGATAGAGGAAAAGATGCCGATATACTCTTAGAAATTGGATGCATAACCCTTGAACTCCTTTTTGATTTCAACACGTATATACTTACTTGATATTAATATTGCGGCTCAGTGTGCTGTGCCGTGTGGATATTCACTTTTTCCTTTGGAGAGATTCTTCGTAAAATGTATATTTTTTATATAAAATAAAAATATGATACGAAACACCTAAGAAGAACTTGTAGAATTATGTTCTGAATTCACTTCTTGTAGATTCGGTTAATGTAAAACCAAATGCTCTTATTAGTTGATGATTTGTTCGCAGAGTTTAAGGAGCCTTATAAATAATAAAATATTTGTTTAAGGTTTTAACTTCAAAATGGTCAGTATATGCATCTATAATAAGTGACAGTTGATAATTTGACAGACTCAGATTCTGACTGATTCTATCAATTTGTAGAGCAGAACATCAGAAAGTACGTCAGAATACACAGTCATACTTCTCACATTATTCATACCAGAGGGCATTCGATCAGTTGAGTAATGTAGAATAAGGCAAAGATCGTTGCTCCACGAAGATAAAAAAGAAAAATCAATAAAAATATTTAATTTGAATTCATAGGAATAGACGGGAGACTAAATATCTTGATTTTCAAAGATCTGACCTAAGGCAGATGATAATATACAGGGAGTTCAAATTGAAGTCGGCACTGTTGCCAACTTTGTTACAACTAAAAATACGATGTTGATTAAATTACCAAAGTAGTAGCGTTTTTTCTTCCGATTACGATGGTAAAATTTTAAAAACAATTGAACTTCGCGTTTTCGAGATATTAAAAAAACAACATTTTTAAATGGAATACCCTGTATATTTTTGCACATTTTAAACGATAATTTAATTTTAAACAAAATTTATTAACACATAAATACCCTAAACTTACAAATAAACGAACTACAAGCATTTAAATGTACCAGTTCAAGTTGAAATGTAGCCAATGAATGGCCGATTATTGGAAAGTAAAAGAATAGTAGATTATTCTACAAGTAAAGAAAAGTGGTAGTTTTAATAAATTTTTTTTAAATTAAATTATCGTTTAAAATGTGCAAAAATATACAGGGTATTCCATTTAAAAAAATGTTGTTTTTTTAATATCTCGAAGTTCAATTATTTTTAAAATTTTACCATCGGAATCGGAAGGAAAAACGCTACTACTTTGGTAATTTAACCAACATCGTATCTTTAGTAGTAAGAAAGTTGGCAATAGTGCCGACTTCAATTTGAACACCCTGTATATAATATAATAATTACTACTAGCCATTGCCTGGCGAACCAGGCCCCAGAAGCTATGAAGCTTGTGCGGGAGGGAGGGAGGGATGATAGTTATAATGACGGGGGCCCATCGTGCTACTGCGGCTGACTTACAGATGGTATAGCACAAATTCTACATTTTTGTTACAGCTAAGAAAAACTACAGAAAACCTTAGCCAGATCTGCCAATACCAAGTATGATACAAAAGTTGATTTGCTTTTACTGGTCCTAAATGTCTAATAGCAAAACCTGTAAACATTTCCTACAACTTGTTCAATTCCTTTAGGTATGAACATGAGCAACTATACTCAGCATTCGAAGCAAAATTATAATTGTCCTTTAATCCCATAGTGCAATAAGACACTTTTTCGATCGATTCATACGAGACCTTCATCGATATAGCATTGAGAAAAGATCAGACTTAATTCTTCCATAAAATTATTAAAAATAGTTGTAAATTTGAGTTGACAAATCTCATTGAAAGAAACTACAGCAATAATTCAGAACTGTTGTAGGTTTTAGAGTTTGAAAGATCCAGAGTTTCAAAAATGTAGAAATCCAAAGCGATCTAACCTTTGAACGCTAAAGGGTGTCCTTTTAAACTCCTGACCGCAAATCGAGAAATTGGAACAAAATCGGCATTTGATGGATTATTACAACCAGATGTAGTGCGACAGGTAGAGTACAACGAAGGAAATTAGTTCAATAGGTCTATGGAAAACACCCTTGGGTTTTTCTTTCCATATATACGGAAACATTGAGTATGCAGAATATACATCGAGCTAATGAAGAAAAGTTTCTTCTGATTGATAACGAGAGGCGGGAATGGCTATTGACCCTGGTTATGATCTTTTATAATGTCCTGTGCACGATGGTTGATCTGTAAACTGTAGGTAGGTCTACCTGATTCATTGGTCCCGGCACCAATTGACCTATGAAAGAAGGTGGCACTAGGCAGATGGTCATGAGGTCACTACTTCCAAGGTCGGATTTAACAGTCTTTCCCCTAAGATCACACTGAATATAGTCTTGCTTACACTAGAAAATATTAGACAACAAAATTTAAAGAAAGTGAACGGAGTTCGGTCAAAGGCAAAAACCAGTGCCATAAACTAGGACATCGAGTAAGCAATTTTCTCAGTCCAGCCCACGTCCAGTGAGTACGTTTATAGGTAAATAAACCTCGCTCCTATCAGTGTGAACTGGGTCCTCTTGACATAGTCATGGGGTCGTGGCCAAAATCTTTATAACAGGTTTGTCACAAAAATAATAATAATAAATAATAGTGACTACTACCCATAACCCGCAGGTTATGGATAGTAATCGCTATTATTTCCCATAGGCGGGAGGGGCGATTACTATAATTGTACTGCTGTAGATCAAACAAAAGAACAATTACTCAGCAGCTAAGAACTAGACGACATCCACTAAACAGCTTTGACTGATGCATTTCCTAATATTCACCTTAGAGGCTGCTTCTACCGCGTCAATAAAGCTAGCACCTTCACTTCAAGCAAATAAAAAAACTAGCTTATAATTTAGTACTAATTGAAAACAAATTTGTACCAAACAATTAAATTTGAACCAACAATCATTTAGCCACAATTTACATTTGAAAAACGACGTTATCATTTTGTACTAATTAAGGACCAATTTGCACCATACGTTGTTTCCTTCACTACAACCATATAGCCGCTATCCACATTTCAAGATTGGCAAAGCGAACTAATAATCAAGCGAGCACCTCCACTTTTATAAAAATGAAGATTTCCCACGCTGTCATTTAGTACTAATTAAGGACATATTTTGACCATTAAGCCAAGTGTCGATAATTGATTAAAATGTAAAAAGATTGTTGCAAATAAATCCTAATAACTTAAGAAATATATTTTCCTATTTGGTGTGCAGTTTGTGGTACTATTCAAGCTGGTAGCGGGCGGTTGCACACAAAATGCATCTCGCCATTATTACCTCTAAAACCCACTACTTACTATGGTTCGCGTTCACGTTGCGGACTAGATCCTATGTTCGCGTACCAGACGTGAACCCCATAATGACGCAATGTTTAGATTTCCTGTAATTTATTGCATGATTAATTGGAGCTTCGAGATGGTTTGTATAATAAAATGATAAGTATCGTATTTCGTTAAAACGCTTTTATCACAATGAACTACATTATTGACTACATAATACTAAATACTTTTAATTAAAGATAGAGATTTCAGTAGACATTTTATTATGAACTCAATAATGATTTCTTTCATTTCGAAACACACGTTTTAAAGAAATACGACACAAACTATATCGAAGTCCAACTTGTTTATGCAATAATAAATTACAGCAAATCTAAACATTGCGTCATTATCCGGTTCACGTTCCGGGCGAGATCCTGGATTCTCGTTCGCGATGTGAACGCGGACCATAGTGTAGCACGCTGGGCTTAAGATTATTATTTATGACTATTAGCAATAAAACTTTATGGGTTGGATTTACAAGCTAAAAAACACGTTCTGAATTGCATTGCTTTTTTGTTAAAAATTCATAGAAGGTTAGCGATCATTTAAAAAAGTATTATGCCAAAAAGCTCTTGTTGTAAATTAAAACGTCACATAAGTTAATTCCATATGCAATTACTTAAAGTAAATTATTCACTTAGTTTTGTATTTACCAATTACAAATATAATGAAAATTTTATTACAGTTTTCATTAGAAAATAATATTTTAATTTATTATCATAAGAACTTCTTAATTCCAAGTATAAGCAGACGAAATTCGATTTTCAGTTAAATTAACTTTAAAAAATTTTAAACTGAAATCTTAAAATTGGTTTTTTACAAAGTTATTTTTATGGGTATTCTGGTATAAAGGTGAATGTGATCAACTAATGTCTATCCTGCATTAATCTAAATTTTGAAGAAACCTAGACGACCTAGGACTGTCGGACGATGAATTTCATACGATAAATTATCAAACGATGAAACTGTGAACTGACGTTGAAGATGAAATCTCATACGATGAAGTGTAGTAGGCAATGAACTGACGGACGACGAAGTTCTTCACGATAAAATACGATGAAGCAATCACTCACATGCTACTTGATAATATCACTACTGCCATCACCAGAAGAACTAATGTGGTTAATTCAATCAAGGTCTTCTATCAAGAGAAGGTCATTTAATGAGTTTCGACTTCAGAATTCCATTAAGATAAACTGCATTGTGTTATTAATGCATTTAAGCTATTTTACATGTGAATTGTGCTTGCGACATTATCATCTGGCACCGTAAAATCCCGATTTTCACGTCTATATCGTTAAAATGACTATACAGGGTGCCCATTATGTATGGAATATAGTATTGTATATCTCGGTAAATATCGACTTTATAAAAAAATTTGTTATATAAAAGTTGTTTAACATTTTATTTTCCATAATAAGATAGCATTCAATTGTTTTTATTTCAGAAAACAAATGAGTAATGAATAACACTTTAATTTTTTTAAATAGCAATGTACCCTTTCATTAGGCTCATTTGATAGAGATTTTTTTTCTCTTTTCGATGACCTAAAATCTAGTACCCTTATGTCAGAAAATTTTTGAAAAAAACGTAAAAAATGTTTATTAAGTTAATTTCACCAATAACATGAATCTAGATGTCCGAGATCGTAAAGTATCTCGAATTATTACCCTAAAATAAACAGATCTGCATCTACATAATGTACAAAACAAAACAAATGAACAAAAAACAAAATAAAACAAATGAACAGAAAATTATGTACTATTGATTTCATAGTGATCTAGGACAGCAAGGCTAATGTGATGCTACTTTTTTATTTTTTCTAAGTTTAAATGGATAGGATAAAATAATAAAAAATACCATTGTATTAGCCTTGTTGTCCTAGATCATTATGAAACCAATAGTACGTCTCTTATAAAGCTTGAAGACAAAACGAAATTAGCAATAAAATGGTTTTCATGGCAATACGTGTTCAAAATGTTCACCATTAACTGCAAGACAGTGGCCCAACCTATCACGAAAAGCTTGAAAAGAATTTCTGAGCGATATGGGAGAAATTGCTGCAGCTTCATTTTGTATTCGTTGCTCTAATCCGGCCAGATTCTGGGGTCGGTTTATATACACTTTTGATTTTAAATATCCCCAGAAGAAGAAATCGCAAGGTGTAAGATCCGGAGATCGGGGAGACCACTCTGCCTATCCAACGGGCCGGAAATACCACATTTAAATATCGGCGTACATCCAAATGATAGTGGGGCGGTGCTCCATCTTGTTGAAACCAAAGATAATCACGATTTGCTTGGCAAGCTGGAATAATTTGCTGTTGCAATAATTGCAAATAACGGTCACCAGTTAGAGCACCACGAATAAAGAAAGGTCCAATTATGTGATCTGCACAAATTCCCACCCATACGTTTAATTTTTGTGGTGTTATGATTTTGGATCATCCAATGGGGATTTTCAGCGGCCCAATATCGACAATTATGCCTATTTACATTTCCATTTAAACAAAACGTAGCCTCGTCAGAAAAAACAATATTATTAAGAAAATTTGGATTGTTGTTGATTCGCTCCATCATAAATTCACAAAATTCAACACGTCGATCGTAGTCATCTTCGGATAATTCTTGCAATAAAGTCGGTTTGTACGGATGTAATTTTTCTGAATGTAATATTTTCTGTATTGAACCTTTACTTACGGCATGGTTTAAACTTAACTGACGAGTTGAAATGTTTGGATTTTCTTCGATTTCTATTAAAACATCGAGCTCATATCTTCATTTATCGCAGACCTCTGCGGACCAGTCTTCACCAGATCTTTAACATTGCCAGTTTCCCTAAACCGTTTCAAGGTTATGCTAACTACTGACTGCGTGATTGGTTCTCGATGTGGATAACGCTTATTACAAGTTTCACATACTTCTAATTGTGTTCGTTTGCGATTCCCATAACAGACCGTAATTAAAATTTCTATACGTTCAGTTTCTGTTAAATGAACCATTTTTATTTTTCCATGTACCAACAACTTAATTAAATAAACAAACTTCTGTCACAATAAAAGCCTACAATCAATTGTTAAGACAAATGAAAGAGATCTCGGATATCTAGATTCATGTTATTGGTGAAATTAACTTGATAAACATTTTTTACGTTTTTTTCAAAAATTTTCTGACATAAGGGTACTAGATTTTAGGTCATCGAAAAGAGAAAAAAAATCTCTATCAAATGAGCCTAATGAAAGGGTACATTGCTATTTAAAAAAATTAAAGTGTTATTCATTACTCATTTGTTTTCTGAAATAAACACAATTGAATGCTATCTTATTATGGAAAATAAAATGTTAAACAACTTTTGTATATTTCGCGCATACAAAGGTTACTTTGTGACACTGTTTTTGCGAAAAACAGTTACACAAAGTGCTACTTTGTGCAACTGGAAGTAGTGATTTTTTTATTTGTAAGGCTGGCAGTAAGTAAATTTTGCTGCCAGCCTACTCTGTCAGTCTGACTGTGATAGGTACTATACTCGTGACGCTGAACAGATATAGTAATTAAAACCGCCTACAATTACCCCCTCTTTTTAATAAAACCTTTCTATTGGTAGCATTCAAATATACCGCTCAAATTGAAAGGCATGTTTACTTGTACCAAAAAGATATCAATTAGTTTACTGTAAAACTGTCTTACGAACTTTTAATAACATTTGTATTAAATTAATAAAACTGCAATTTTTTAAAGTATGGTTATTATTTATATTAGCATCTCTCGAAGAGACATTATTTATAATGAATTAACAATTCATATGCAAAAATGTTTTATTGTAAATTTCACTTTCACATAAAGCCAATCAGTACAATCTGTGCTGCCTCGATTTTTTTTGTACTATATCTATTCGGCGGCCCCAGTATAATAAGTATTCATTAACTGGCGCCGTTTTGAAAATTTGAATGTTATGATGCTCAGAAATAACAGCGAGAATAATGAAACATACTTATTTTTATAATAATTATTTTGATAAGACAATCATGTACTCAATCAAGGTTTTACTGTTTCTATTACAATAAACATTTTTTATCTTATATCAGAAGAAACAACTAAGCTGTCACCTTTTTTTAAACTTGAATTTTTCCTGCCTACTTGATTTTATCAAAATGACAGTGGATGTCATTGTATGCGTTATCAGTTATTACCAACATTACCACATCGAAAATACCCGCGTGTACATTTTCCCATTTCTTTAAAGTAGATTGTAAATTAAGGCGAAATAGACAAAGTAGTATGTAAAACATGTGTTACAATTCCTTTTTGTAATACTCGTATATTGCTTAACTCGCCGCCTCGCGGCTCGTTAAGCAAACTTATACTCGTATTACAAACATCGTCATTGTAACACTAGTTGTACAATATACTATTATATAACAAATTTTTTTATAAAGTCGATATTTACCGAGATATATACTATATTCCATACATAATGGGCACCCTGTATATGCAGCTATATAATGAACCTATTTAAGTGAATAGCAGAAAAAGAGACTCCTTGTGCTTAACCTTTTCAAGCAAACATATTAATAAATTATACGTAGCTTCTATTAATGTGTACTTATACAATTTACAACTTATAATTAACTTAAAACTTCCATGCATAATCGATGGAATAACGATACTGCAAAGCTTGGTGAAAGAAAATGACACTCCAAACTCATTTTCTTCTTTAATTATGCAAAAAAGGTTAAGTTCTTCCTCATGCTTTTATTAATGTATTTATTAACTTTCTTTTCTTTGTAATTTTATAGTAACGCTAAGATAAATTTAGAAATGCCTCGGAACGCGTATTATTGCATACCAAATACGTCGATCAACTCCATCCACATTGCAAGTTTACTCGAAAGTTAAACCTATTGGAACGATTATCTCTCAAACTAAACAACACAACAGTGCCCCGACCCATAGTTAGTGTGTTCTACTCAGAAATTAGTTAACAACACTAAATAAAGTAAAAATGCCAACAGCATCAGCTCTAGGCAGGTGAATTTTCCCACGAAACCAACAAGTCGATGAAGTTTAAGTTTTCCCCACAGCCTGCCTTCCTCAACGTCATCAGAGAAACTTTTTGTTATGGTTAAAGAGAAGCCCTAAAACAAGAGCAATAAAGATAGCTTTAGAGTATGATACGCTTGAGGGAATCATTTACATCAAACACTACCGCAAATCGCGCTTCATTGCTTCACATCATTGTAAGGAAATAAAGTTTGCTGTAAGTGAAATAGTAAAGTTAATTCAAGTTAACGATTTAATTGCATTTTTTCACTTTTCTTTTTTTGTACTGATACATTAAATACTTTCTAGTAAAGTTTGTTCGAATAATTAAATATTATAAGGAAAAATTCTTTCATCTTATAAGAATTTTCTGGACCAAAAAATGAAATTGAAGTGCTTGTGACGTCATAGTTCTGTGCAGTCACATACTGATTATACTGTAGTAACTTTATTGAGGGCATAAAAATATAAGAAATTCATTTTCCCTTAAACTCCCAACGCAGTCCCAATGTTAGCAGTAGAGGACTGGCCAATAGAGCAATAAGGGGATCACATCAGAGACCGGTCCGGCTTCGAACCGGGGCACATTGGGGAACTAGCACGATTGTATCTTATATGCTTAACCACATAAATAAAATAAAAACGAAGAAATTATTGGCTTACTGTTATTGCGAACAGCGAACACTACATATAATAGGGCCGGTTGCATACTTAACCGCGTTGTTAAATTGATCACGCTGTTAAGCAACCTGATTGGACAAAACTTACAACGGGTTTAATAGCACCAATCCACACTACAACACTTGCTTTGAATTAACTAATCGCACATGTTAACAAAGCGTCTAAATAATCATGTAGTTAACAATGCTTTATGCAACTGACTCTAGAGTATTATAGTATCTGTTGGTAAGCACATTGAATAAGCTACTTATTTTTTTTCATGAACGTGCAGATGTCGAAATTCGATGAATACTCTGCAATGAACTTTCTTCATAGGTCTACCTGTTTAGCTTACAGCCACATCTACCGTTTTGTGTTGCTTTATACGATTTAAGCTGTGCGGTACGACTGAAGACATAAGATGACATAAACATCAATAGCGAATAATCATAAAAAGTATTTTGTATAGAAACTTATAGCGTGATTATTTACGAATAAATTTTCTTTGTTCTTGGTTAGGTAGGAGTAGGTATTAGGTCGCTTGAGTCCAGCCCCTCCACTTTTTCTTTAGTCCCGCTCCTTTTCCCCTTCTCCGTACTTCTGATTGGCTAGCCCCACTACTGTAGCCCCTCCCCTTCGCTCTGATTGGTTGACGTAGCTCCTCCCCTTGTGATTTGATTGGACGGCCGCCATTTTACCCCTTCCCCAGTTGTCACGCCCCCCCTGCGACATCACGGAAATCTGTATTACCGACAGCGTGTGTACTGCTAATAGAGGGCGTCATGGTAGTTGTACAAAAAGAAAGCTGTATTACCGATTACAGGAGTTCTCTCTCTCTCTACCTCCTATGCCTTTCTCTCTACCTTTAAACCTCTCTCTCTCGCTCATTGGACGAGCGTCTGTTTTACCTTTTTCGTTTATTATTGCTTTGTAACTTTGGGTGCTCGCCGTCGCCGTCGTCGGTAATGTTCGAATTTTCTCGAGTGCTCTGTGTGTGCATATTTTGTATTATTATTATAGCGTTCCACTGTCAAGATCTGTCGCAGCAGCCTCTATACTATCCTAATGAGGCGATTTATGTCCCATATAATCTTTCTAGAACGCGCTAGATTAAACTGGTTGATGTATTGTGCAGCTGTCAATGAGTCATAACATTGCGCTGCCAAGATCGAATGTTCGACGGCGGCGTAAAGGGGTTAGTCCCGGTTACAATATACAACTACTGCAACAATCTCTACGTTGTGGACAATTATTTCTAGGACATGCAACATTGTAAACAGGTTATGTTATGTGGCCTGTCCATTTTAGATTTAACTGTAAGTGCTATTTTTCTGTGAATCGAACAAGTAAGTAAAATTAATCTGACGTAATACTTAAAAAATAAAAAGATTACGAGTTCAAGGTGAGTTCTGAATTAACCAGTGATATGCAAACACTTTTGCAAATAGACCAGTATGCAATACAGCGAAGGCTGCGTTCAAAAGCAATGAAAAAACATTTTGCTCAGAATTAGTATAGAATTTTCAATCCCTTTTACAAAAGGCACGGCGACGTGAGAAAATCGATAGAGTGTATGTTGGAAATTGAGACGAAGGTCCTAGGATCGATTTCGGGATGAGTGAATTTTCTCTTTTATTTTGCTACACTATATACAATTTTTTCTTAATTCTTTTTTGATAAATTCATGATCTCAATCACAGTTTAGAAAATGTAAGTAGAGCAAGTCTTTGTTCATTCTAAAACCTCTGAAGAGATCTATCACTCGTTCAAAATTCCATCCATCACAATGTCCAACACCTTACCAGCTGTCCTACACGTGTTTTTTTGGAAAAGTGGCTCAAAATTCTATATTTCTTTCTAATACTGAGTCGGGGCAAAATATAATTCCATCTTCTTTGTTTTAAGCCCGTCCCAACTTTGGATCATTTTGCAAATGTTAAAAGTCTTTGTGTCTTACTGGCGTGTTTGTGTCCTCCAGCGACTGTAGCTGAACTATTAAATTTGAACTGGTACTGGCAGTTTGTTTCATTCAGTCCTCTGAACTATTATATAAGATACAATAGTATTTAATTCTCTTCGATATTTTTGTGGTCGGTTTAAATGTGTTTTGTTCGACTTAGCTCGCTACCTCTCAAGTAAGAAAAAAGGAAGGCAAGCGGGATTGGTATTAGTGTATAAAGCGATCCTTAGCGGTATCTCGGCTATTTATGGACCGATTTGGATATGGCTTTTAGCGGATTTGGTTCGTCATCCTTGATGTGGGAAACAACGAAGATAGGTCATTAGATGGTTAGTAGAAATGAAGTATTTCATCGTTTTGTTGTTTGTATATTTATTATTATGCCTGTTATTGAGCGGGTAAGTTGGTTGTTGTATTTGTTGTCTCTGCTTGTCATACCGTTATGCAGGGGAGGGGATGTACTCATAAGTGATGAATCATTAGTGACTAAATCATCATAGGCTTTCAGATGGTCCCGCGACATTGGACAACCTAATGCCCAAAGATAGTTTTGTATGCGATTCTATTTTTCGCTTTCTACACTTGATATGTGGGATAACCGAGGTGAGTGAGCTCATGTTCAAGTCAGGTTCAACCTTCCAATAAGAATACAACGTTTAAATAGTAACATTTGCTTTTCTATGTTTCTATAAATTACGTTCAATTTTCAGTATTGTTTTGTTTACTATTCCGACATTCGATAAAAAAAAAGTATTTTTCTATTTTGTTAATAAGTGGTGATCGCGATAATTAGTTTTCCTTGTTAAACCAAAGCTTAATTAAAGTTAGCAGTGTGATGGCAGTTCCTGCCTGCTTTTACCCACGCTTGGTTTCTATTTTCCACAAGAGCAATCAAATGTTGCAAAAGTCAATTTAGTTCGCTCAAAGAAAAATCGTTTTGTGAATGGAATAGAAAAACTGAGAACTTAAAATCTCTTTCGACTCTCGGTATAGTATAGAGGGAGAAAAAAACAAACAAACCCATAATTTTTAGGAACATTCAGACCTCAATAAAAATATGATGCAGTCGAGTCCTGGGAAGGATGGAAAAAAGAGAGCTGGCTGAAGTTCTCTGTGCCCAGCAAAAAGCGAACCGTTTTCCCACTTTTATATCGATACTTCCACATTACGTACAATCGAATCTGTTTCCGGACTATTCCGCTGTAGGCAGGGCAATAAAAGATGAAATATTGTTATAAGATTTCTCAGGCAAGCCGACCAACCACCACCACAAATAGAGCATGTCGTAAACACTATTTCTTTCTGCAAAAGTGATTGTAAAGTTAAATAAAAAAAGTGGAGTTTGTTTTCCTTTAAACAATAAGATTCGAATATTATAAAGGATAGCTGAGTTCTTATATTTCCAATTATTTTTAATAATAACAGTAATCACTCAAATGAACGATCAGATGATATTATGTTTCCCTTAATCGCGAAACTTTCTAAAGTCGCGGTTCGTTTACCTCTCGTTAACTAAGGAAAGATGATAACAACATGGCTTGAAATTGGAAGTTTTGCACATTTTACGCGTACAATGTAAAGGTTATACTACACCATACTACACTATACTATAGCTACTACATAGAAAACTACATGTGTAGTTTTCTAGGTGGTTTTAATATTCCATTGTTAACACGAGAACGCGTAACATTAACATACCACGCACATTAGAAAGTGAATATTATACTTGTTACACAAGTTACATGTTTTGCTTAATTAAAGGCCATCGGATGTCCACTTCGTTAATTCTTTTTTACGTAACCATTCGTTTCATAAAAAGTTTTACTGACCTTAAATACTACATTAAGACATAATAAAACGCTTTTGTAAATCGTTTCAGGGTAGGTACTCGGAATAATTTATTAGAATTACCATTATTTTGAAATAGCGTTCCATTGCATGTCTCATACAGATTAATAACGAAATATTTATTATCTTTTTCTTTGGAGGCTACACAAGAATAAATGCACTTTGAAAATAGTAAATTAACCCAACCATTAATAGGCCAGCAAATATCTAGCAAGAAATCGATTATTTTGTAATTTTCTTAATAACCCCCGTATCTAGTAGCGATGTCATCAAACTGCTTATAAGCCTACTGTGTGGACGGTAACAATTGCACTATTTAGTAGTTCATTCGAGATAGAAACAAAGAACAGGTTCGAACGTGCAAAAATATAAACAACAATAATAAAACCTCAAATTTTGCTTTAAATTAGAATTGTATAAGTCAGTAATTATTATAGTCTACGAACACGAAATATTCCAAAACACGTACATCGTTGTGACCTAACCTTACACAATTTAATAGTTCACATGCATTCTTGTTTCATTGATATCTTAGATGTTGTCAAATTTAGAACAAAGTGGTATTCCTAAAAATCCTAAGGATATATTTAAAATGATACAGAACATGATGAGGGAATACCATAATGACGTGGGTATTAATATGGGTCGAAAATCCAGAAAATCAACCGATCGTAATATCATAGGTTGTGGTTTAAGGTGCAATTTAGTCTAAATAACAGACGCGTCCGTGAGCCAGTTTGGTGTCATTGGCAGGGTTGCCAGATTTGTTTTAGCGTTTGCGGGACACTTAGAAACCTAATAATAAAATTCATAATTTTTCGGAAACAGAAACGGAAACTGAACCTTGAACACATGCTATTGTTTTATAGAAACCGTTTGCATTGTGGAAATTGGAGTGCCGTACAATATCATACTTAACTCACTAGTACCATAAATAACTATCATTACATACTACCTCGTTAAAAAAGGGAAAAGCACAAAATATCTATGAGGAGTTGAACATAACCTAACCCGAGTCTGCACAGTCGCATGCAATCTTAAAAAGATGAACATGACTGTTTCAACATAGGCGAGAGTCTATTGAAGATGGAGATCGACTTGAACCAGCTTTCACGGTAGTTACTGAAGAGAACATCAGAGATATCGAAAAAATGGTGTTAGAGGATCGGCGTATTCGAATTTACCAGATACCGGATGAGTTGAACATGAGGAAAGAACGTCTTGGAGACATCTCACACAACCATTTACATATGAACAAGATAATCGCTCGCTGGGTTTCCAGAATGTTAACAACGTTCGACCCACTTGGAATGTTTACTCCAATTTCTGGAAATGTGCGGGGATCCTTCAGATCCAATTTATCGCCGCATCGTAACATTCGAAGGGTCGAAAAGTCTCCTTGCAAATTCAAGGTGCAACTAACTGCAGGTCTGCAGTGACATATTGCTTATTAATTACCTCCCCAGAGGATCTACGATGACCGGGGAATATTATGCGAGTTTAATAGTTCAATTACGAGCAGCACTAACAGAAAAAAGAAGAGAAAAATTAAGACGCAGCTTCATGATAATACGCCTTCCTACTGGTCATGTTGCGAAGCGTGCTGTGAATGATGCAGGGTTAGAGGAAACCAACTAACCAACCAACCACCATACAGTCCAGACCTTACCCCAAGCGATTTCTACGTTTCACAATTTGAAAAAGAGTTATATGGTAGGGGAATTCAAGATGAAAATGAGATGAAAGCAGTCGTTGAAGAACATTTTGCAGGTAAATATTCTGACTACTTTTTACACGGAGTTAGAATTGCTGTATAATCGCTGTCAATGTTGCGTTTATGTTCTATATTGAAAAATAAAAAACAAAATTCAGTTTCTGTTCTTGTATGCGTTGTTTTCAATTACCATTGCATGTTGATGTTTTAGTGTAAGCTGTAAGACAGTTGGTTAAATTACCAACATGTAACGTAAAGATTAGACATTATACCGATAAAGATCCGTATAATCTCTAACCTTTACGTTACATGTTGGTAATTTAACCAACTGCCTTACAGCTAAAGCCTACAAAAACAAAATAACTAACACCTTTGTATTTTAATATCTTAAGCTCACTTCCCGTCAGGTACCTCTCGTATATGTATGTAAAAGAAAACTTGCTTTGCGGGACAGTACGGTTTTATCGTGGGACGTGGGACAGAAACTTTAAACACGGGATAATCCTGCAGAATCCGGGACGTCTGACAACCCTGGCCATTAGGGCGTTTCCAAGGACCATCAAAAACTAAGTTTTGACCAAGGCTTATATTTAAATTTTCAGCATTTCAGCTGAATATCATATTTCGAAAACAGAAATGCACTAGGACAGTTTATTAAGGCGACCCATACAAGAGGAAGAAGGGGGGTACTTAAAATTACCGAACCTGATTTCTTATAGCATTTATTCTTAACATAAACCTAAACGATTCAATAAAAATAAATAATTATGCGATCCATTTTTCAACTTTCGCGACCCAATGGTTGCGGTCCGTTGCACTAGGAGACTTGGAAAGTAGGAGGGATCCGGACTGAAGGGATGAATGTGAGCATTGATTGGAAGAGTGGCGTTATAGTAGTCACTGAACAGAAGCTGAAAGGCGGTATACTGGTTCATCTGTCTGGTGCACTTCTGTAAGCATTTTAGGACGGCGGTGGATGGAGGAACGTCAGGCGCTACATTTTCTGAAGATCTTACGTGTAAACATCTTATGAGGTGCAAAAATTATCGTCGTTGATGTTGATGTTGTAGGTAATGACTAGTGACATTCTTCCGCTTGAAGATTGCAACTAGTGGAGCACTGATCATCGTCAGCTCTTTGAAATACATAAAACAGTTTCGGAGGTGGCTTTAGTCCACCTAATTTAGCTGCTTGAAATCCTTGTGAGTCCGAGTCTTGATACATCTTGATTTTTGCAGTCAGCGTGCCAGAATTGATAAAAATGCTGGTGAAAATCCAAAAAACGTCGAAATCTCAGTTAAGGATCCGTATTTCGACTTTCACAAAAGCAGTCATCGCTCATGACCACGACCTTGATACTTAGGACTTCTACAGCAACTAAGAAAACTGCTATTTTGAAAGCGCAAAATCGATCTTTTTTAAGGATCGAGCGGGTTTGATATTTGGATAATTCTGCTAGTTCCTCAGAAAATGTCAACCTTTTATTCTCTAATGACAACTGAAAAGTCTACTTTCAAATGCTTCTGTAAAAAATACATATCAGTAGCCAATTTAACGTATAAAAAGCCCAACTCTCCGAGATCTGCAAATCACTTTTTGTATAGCTGCAAAAAAGTTGAATGTTAAGCTATTAATCCTTAATTAACTTATCAATAACCGCTTCCTAACTTTCCGTCATCGATGATATGGCAAGAATGACATTGCTTATCGGAAGTTTGCCGTTGGTAGGCTACCGAATACCTTGAGATTCTAGCCTAAAAATTCTAAATTGGCCTTACGTAGACTTTTATTGAGATCAAAATAGTAATAGTAACACTAAAGACTGCGAAATAACGCTTTTTCGATGAAGAGTCTATGATTTACTACATAGACTTTTGGCAGGCCAAAACAGATTGTTAATATTACTTTTGAAACTGCACATTTGATGAGCCTTTTTTGCGATTTACGCATTCCTGATTTATTTTATTTATTTGTAATGTTCCTTAAGTACTTCTAAGTATCGTATTGTCAGTGGACCCTATGTATAGTTAAAAGATAAAACAATACTTTAAGAAAACACTCAAATCCTGTATACTTAAATCCCAAGTACGTATTCTTACCAACAGACGACAAATTCGGCAATTTTCTTGTCCAAACTCACCTGAAACAAAAAAAGAACAATTAGTTTCCATAGAAAACCGTGGTTATAAAAGACGTAGCAATCAGATGACATGAGAATAATGGCTGCGTTTATGATTCAGTAAGTACCACCTTCGCCATTTCCTTTTCAGTGTCCACGCGATCTTCGGAGTAGTTAGATCGCAGGCGCGGGGAAGCTGTTCAACCGATAGGAGCCACAACATTAGTATCGTTACACTCCAATTACACACTTCCAACAAATACATACAGTACGCCTCAGTCAAAGACCAAATCAACAGCGCTATGAACAGTTACAAACTTACAAAATTCTTTGGAAAATTTCACTTTGTACCTACCTTCCACCATTCACCAAACTATCACATCATCTGGCTTAAGAAATAAAGGACGCAAAAACGACCTGTCAAACAACGATCTGCAGCTACTGATCATTTCGTGCTTCAACATGTTTTTAGAAAGAACACAGAGAGAAATATCTGTGCAGAGATAAGCTCTAAAACTGGAAATGGTTGGTTGCAAACTGTTTTTGTTTAAAACTTAGCAATTCTAAAACATAAATATGAACATCTAATTCTTAAGACGAAAGAATGAAGTTGTCCCAATACAGTTCAAAATTAAACTAGCGATTTGAAATGCCAAGAAAAAAATATTTAGAGATCTCAGAATACTTTTAGCCTACTGTAAATATCCAGTTTTGCAGAAGTCTATTGCAGACTAGATTTAAAATGGCTGTGTCATCTTGAACATGGGGGCATATGTATATCCTAATTGGACCTTCTGGCTACAACGTCAAGTTTTAAATGATCTCAGCTATGGTAAATCTATAGAGAAAATACCTTAGAATCATCAGGGCAGTAAAACCCTATGCTCCCAAAATAACACTAGCTATCATATCAAATATAAAAGTGGGGTTGTTTGGTCTGGGATTTGCAAGGAACAGTATAGCAGAGAGTGAAGGATCTCTGGAACTGTAGCCGGGAGGGGAGAACAGTTAAAATGAACATCAACTCAGATAAGAATTCAAAACAATAATTTGAATATACACATTCTTAAATTCCGGCGTATTTAAAACAAATCAGTTGAGGGGTTTCTGGAAAAAACAACATTTGTCAAAAATGTAAAAGTGTAGTTTGTATGGGAATTGTAGCCTGAATAATGTGTTTTTTATGGAACTATAGATATGTTATCCACTTTTAGAAGAAACCGATGTTTTACTGGTGTTTTTCCAAAAAATGTGCTCTTTACGGGAAACAAGCTTAGAAAAGCCCATTTCAGTGTCGCCAAGGAAATTTCAAGAAAAGGTGACAAGTGCTGTTTTTCCCAGAAACACCTCAATTGCTACTTCGCGAATTAATTGGTCATCTTGTTACAAAAATTTGAATTTTCATTCGCTTTGCGTTTGTGGTACTGACTCCCGTTGTCTACCTAAACCATAAATATAAGGAATTAGTCATTACAAATCACCTGGGCGACAGCGGGTTGCTTTCAACGCATTTTTGTATTCTATCTCTCTATTGTGTAACCAATATATGAAAAAAAAGTAAACAATAGAGAGAGTGAGATGAAATGCACCAAAGTGTTGGGAGTCCCCCGCTGTCGCCGAGGTGATGACTCATTTCTTGTATTTATGGTTTAGGTTAGTTACAAGCTTATCAAAAGGAAGTCCTGACTTACCATTTTAAAATAACATTGATTCATACACTTCAACCATGTCAACCAATCAAAAATTACTCTTTTTTTAAACTGTTACCAATGACATGACATTCTCAGCCGTGAAAAGGATAGTATATTAAAATACAAGATTGGTAAGAGCCTTATAACACATCATATTTCCAAGATTTGTTTTAGCACATTTAACGATGAGTTAACCTATAATATTCTTTACCTCTGTACCCCTTCTATACCATTGAATTTTGTCCAGTGTACAGGGTGGTTAACGCAAGATGATCCTGTACCTTATCTTGGAAACTGTAAGTAAGTTATGAAAAAATGTCAAATATCAATGTTGGTTGGTGTAAAACAAGTTTTAATTTTATAATAGTTTTGATATACAGGGTGAGCCATATTGTTGTGGCTACTATCAACTTTTTTTATTTTTAATGAAACACCCTGTATATCTTTACTGTTTTCCATTCTACACTTTATTTTAAGTACGTTTGCCTAATGTATATATCGAGATTCTGCACAGTTTTTGAGCAAATTCAGCTTTTCTGTTTTCTTTGGAAAATCCAAGTTCTTTTTAAATTATTCATTCAAGTTACATTTAAACGATTATAATAATACGACGCTTATACAGTGTGTCAATTTGAAAACTTCCCACCCCTAGTATCGCTAAACTGGCAAATTATTTCAAAAATTGCTGAGACACGTCAAATTTGTTTTCAAGGAGGAAGAATTTTGACGTATAAATTATATCGCCCCCTTAACCCCCCTGCCACCAGAGCCACCCCCCAAAGATCTTAAATGGGAAAGGCGATCGAGTGCGACATCATTTTGAAGGGCTTTTTATTCTATACATTTTGGTCTGCCACTTTATAAATTTGAGTGCTGCGTTGCCAAGTTAGGCGTCTTTGAATATTAAAAGTATATTTAAATTTTACGTGATTTAAAACTTGGATTTTCCAAAGAAAACATAAAAACTGAATTTGCTCAAAAACTGTGCAGTATCTCGATATATACATTAGGCAAATGTACTTAAAAAAAGTGTAGAATTGAAAACAGTAAAAATATACAAGATGTTTCATAGAAAATAAAAAAGTTGACAGTAGCCACAGCAATATGACTCACCCTGTGTATACAAAACTATTATAAAATTAAAATTTGTTTCTCCCAACCATGTTTGATATGTAGCTTTTTTTCGTAACTCTTACAGTTTCGAAGATAAGGTACATGATCATCTTGCGTGGGCCACCCTGTACTCATATGAAATGCACCTACCTAGCTAAACAAACTCAATATTTTAGTCCCAAACATTAAAAGACTTCTTATAAACTTCTAGGTTGACATTTCACCAGTTCAGACTTCAGTTCCTAAACTTGCAAAGATTTACGTGTTATATCTAACCATATTCTCCCAAAAAATCCACCACCCAGCAAATATACAGATTGTATAAAGTATAGGATAACTTTAACTCCAGGTTAGGTTATAGGTTAAACAGGTTGATCTCCTTAAAGTAATCTCGAGATTTTTAATTCATTCAAGTTTTGTTACCAACCGCAACTAACTTTCGATCCAAAGTCATTAGACAAAAGAAATTTCGTTCATGCCTTTGGTTTTCGAGTTATTACGACAGCAACAGAATTTTCGTGTGAAAATGAAATTATTCGATAAAAACCAATTACTCCTATAAAATAATTTTTATGACAAAATTTATCACGTCAGTTTTAGACACCTGTGAAAATAAGACAAAACTGCTTAATGTACCTTCAAGCCTTATGTAATGAGGAATAAAACGAGAACGACATAATATTATGCAGAACATCTTTCTCTGAAATTTTGTTTAAATTCCAATTATTATGTACAGAGAATATGAATTTTTGAATATTATATCTCATTACGAGATCAGAAGAACTTGCTTAGGTAAATATTTGAACAAAAGGTATTTGTTGTTTCTGGTTCGAATTTTCATAATAATTACAAAAGAAATTTTGATACAGAGAAAAATGTTTAAAAGAAAAATATGTCAACTACACCTAAAAGCTTTTCTTTACTTGTCATACCCCAAAAAGCTGAAAAGGCCAGATTCCCCAAATGTTTCTGAAAATATTCAAACATAACTGACTAAATTGAAATTACACAGAATATACTTGAATATCTCTAACAAGAATGTTATTATTTCAGCCAGAAAAATGTTTGTCCATTTATACACCTTAGCCTTTGTACGTTTTAGAATTTCAACTATGTATATATCATTTACATGCCTTTGATGTTGAAGTTACAAACAATTTACTTTACGCATTACTCTACTTTAGGTTTCTAATTCATTATACTTATCATGCAGCGGATCTAATAATTCTGAAATTAATGAAGGAAGGTTTATCTGGCGACGAAGACCTTGTTGCCTATTGCAATTTCCTTAATGGATGTTCATATTTACTAGTATACAACATTTTCTCGCAAATTTCTAGTTTGAATCAGTTAACGTACCTACCATGTTGAATAAATTTCATTTAGGTGTGATAGTGCAAAATTTATAATTTTGCCGATACAATCTATTTTGTACGTGTCAAAACAAAAGTTAAATTGGAAATTATTACTTTTTGATACAGTTGGCTATGGCTGGACTTTCCTCTAATTTAGTAAAATTATATTCTGCAAATTTAGTTTGAGGGTTTTTATTACAACGATGATAAAAGTAGTTCTCTAAAGAATCAAAAACAAGATCACATTTTCCCAAACAAGCTTTTCGAAATCCAAAATTTACGATAGTCCGTGCTCGTCTATCACACGGCATCTACCACACCAGCTTACTTTGTGTCGACGCAGAATATCAATCGACTGAACGTCAACTATTAATCACTTAAACCACCAATTAAAATGGCCTGCAGTGTTAACCGTTAAATAATATGGGATAGGGAAACCTAAATATTTGCGATGAAACAATGAAATAAATGGAATACTGAAATGTGTGGATAATATCAAAACACATTTTTAGGTAGTAACTATTTTCGTTCAAAGCTGAGTTTGAAATTTTAACTGTCCATGTGTGGAAAAATTATCTCATTCAGTTAAATGATTTTCCTTTCTAAATTCTATACAGAAAAGAGCTGGTTAGAATAAGATTTCATCTGTTCTGATGGATACTACAGCAGAAAATAAAATCAGACAACGAAATCTTTGTCTCTATAAAAACATTTTCTTATTTTTCTAACATTTTCAGATGAATCCGATTAAATAATAATCGTTCTGCTTCTGTAACACAAACATAAAATAAAATCAACGGCACAGACTAAAAAGAATTCATAAAATAAAGTAGGGCGCCAATTATCCTACGCAGATCGGATAGCAAGTTTTCCGAAAATAATATGTTTCTTCCAATTTTCTTATTGATAGTTTTGCAATTAATAGATTATGTAAGAACTACATATTGAGATGATATAGGATCATCGATTGAAAGTTCTAACTTTAATAAAACATTAAAAATACTTAAAGGCTAAGATTAGGCTCCGAAAACACAAAAATAATCATATCATGCATTAAATAAAAGATAAACATGCTAGCATACTAGGTTTATTTGATCTAAAGACTGCATCCTAGGTTACAGATAGATTTATCAATGTTAAATAGAAATTAGAAGCAAGAGTATCATGTAGACATAACCTCAATTTTTACAAAAAGGTTTTGAATTTATAAAAAGGATATAAGTCAATTATGTTGTTTCATAGTAGAACATGTATGTAACCCAGGTTACATGTCAGGATAGTTTTTATACTTTTATAGGAGGTTAAGTTTGTTAGATTTGAGTTTGACGTTAAAGTAACGCAATACAAGTTTTTCTTTTCCCAATAAGGCTAAGTTAGTTTCGGGAAAATATTTCACTGGAAATATGTAAAACAGATCATTATTCTGATGTCTATAACAGTACATTTAACTTACGAATTCCTGTATTTGAAAGATTTGTGTTAATCTACAGTGTGTCGCATTTAAGATGAATACACTTCCTTAGTTTCGTTATTTTAAGGAGTAAAAATTTGAATGTTGGCACAATGATACATATTCACGAGTTGTATTTTTGTAGGTACTCAACTTAAATGTGAACTGTAAACCCAGCCTACTACGACCCTTCAAACAGGGCCAATTCTCGATATTTCGCTTCGCGTTGGAGATATCAAAAAAAGTTACTAGAAAAAGTTGTTTAGAATTTAATTTTTATCATTAGTACCAAGTTTCATGACAAAATTCGCATTTTTAAGTTTTCGGTATGTTAGCGTTGTCTGCACACAGTTAGAAGTTTACTTTTTAATTCAATCGAGTGTCATGGAAAATAAAATTTGATTGAACGAAATGTCAATCTGACAAAAAATACATTTACTTTTGGTAAGTATAAGGTAAAAACTGTAACTATGTGCAGACGACGCTAACATACTGAAAAATTAAAAATGCGAATTTTGTCATGAAACTTGCTACTAAGGATCAAAACTGAATTCTAAACAACTTTTTCTAGTAACTTTTTAAGATATCTCCAACGCGAAGCGAAATATCGAGAATTGGCCCTGTTTGAAAAGTCGTGGTAGGCTGGGATTACAGTTCACATTGCAACTCATAAATATGTATCACTGTGCCAACATTCAAATTTTTACTCCTTAAAATAACGAAACTACGAGAGTGTATTCATCTTAAATGCGACACTGTATATGGAGGTATCGGCTTTGCTGATATTCTTTAATTTTGAGTTTATTTTAATGTTTTTCACCGTTGTTTGAATGCAGGCACTTGGAGTACTCTATTCTGGACAAGATTAGTTGAAGTTTGATTCCATTTATGTTGTTATATTATATTGGACTTGCATAGCATCATTTGTTGTCTGAAACGACATAAACAAGTTTTTAAGTTAAGTTTTTTTTTAATGAAATCTTTTTGTAAACTACATATGTATGAGTTACCTTGGGTAGCTATATAAGTATTCCGTGTAAAGAAGTAGCTTGATATTGATGTGTTTGTCATGTAATTAAGTTTTAATGAGATCGGTGACAGCTGATCGTTTTTATTGATTTTCTTTGTTATTGTTCAATTTAGACAACAAGTGTGTTATGTCAATTTATTCGTCTCTTTGCCAGCTACCTTTCTATCTTTTGAGAATTAAGATTAGCGTTAATTTTTAACATGTGTTTATTTTCTGTGACGTCATGACATGTTGTGATGTTCAAGTGTTTTGAAAAATTTCGTTGTGCCGTCAAATGCTTTGCGAAAACATATAAAAGGACCTCGGGAAAAGAATAATTTTAGTCGATAAAGCGCATTGGAAGGATCCACGCTCGGCTCACATTTAATTTTCTGAAAAATAAGTAGGGTGATTGTATAACCACATGTTGTTTTGTAAACAAATGCTAACTTTATTGAAGTGAATTCGTGAAGTGAATATTTACCGGAATATTATTGAAACAAAGAAGATTTGTTTTTCGGTTTCAATATAATTAATGAGAATTGTGAACAATTTAAAATTAATTCAAAGAAGATTTTTATTGATTTCCATTTTAACAATTTTGTTATCGACCTTGAATGGAATAGAAGATCAGCTATTTGGAAGATTCCTATACTCCCGATAGTACAATAAATATTAAAGGAAATTGAAAGTGGATTCATGACGTTTTTTATATACAAGGTTGGTCATAATTAAGAATTGTTACCCATTGGGAATCATTCATTAAAACAATTTCATTTTATTTTTAAAATTTTTTAAGAAGTTATTTGTGACTAAAGTTTGTTTTTCTTAACAACAATTTAAAATCAATTATTCATTTGTAAATATTGTTCTTGGTTGTTTATTGAATTTCTAAGTTATTTGATGCTAGTCTGTTTAAATGAATGCAGCTGCAACCCCCCATTAGTGTCAGGTTCGCATCCACCAACATTTAAACAAACTAATGGAAGATTTTCCTTGTTGATTTTTCCTGAAGGGGATTGTTTTTATTTTGGTATATTTTATTTATTTGTCTTAATAAAATAAAGATTTGTGGTTTTGAATTGGTAAAACTGTTTATTTCTTTTTTTTATGAGGATGCAAATATTCAATTTATATACAGGGGCAAAGATTATTTCTCGTCCAAATGCAGCGATCCAGGTGTGGCTGGTAGTAAGTTTTTTTCCTTCCAGGTGCAGAATCAATAAGATTTTTTAAATTTTTGTTCAGCTCATGCTCAAACGATATAAACCTGAGTTAGTCTATTGGGTTGTTATATATTCATTTTTTTAAAGCTAGCCAAAATTTAATAAAGCATCTAATTTATTGGAAGCCATGGTAGCTAAGTGGGTATGGCACTTGACTACCAATTTTGAGGTCCTGGGTTCGAATCCCAGGAGTGATACATTGGAATTTTTAAATATCGAAGGCTTCCAGCTCGACTCAGCCTGTGAAAATGAGTAGCTGGGAAACTATTTCCTGGGGTAATAATAGGCGGTCGGTGCGTAAAGCTTAGCCACTTTACCACCCTTTGAGTACCGAACGGCTAGAGTAATAGTAGCCTACCCTGCTATACCCCAATAGGCCTTCATGGCCTGTAAAAGGGGACTATTATCTAATTTATTATTATTATTATTATTGGACTTATATCACCTCAATATATTAGCGTTTAATAATGACAGTTTAGTTGTCGAAACAATTGTCAGCTTACAATTTAATAAATATTGCGAAACTTTTTATTTATCCTTATTTATTTCATGTATTATATTACCTTTCATAAAAACTACTAAAAGATGACGTCTTACAAATACATTAGAAATCTGCAAAAGAAATTTTTTCGTAAAAAATCCATCCTCCTCACTTCACCTACCCCTAAGGCCTTTTGAAATATTCAGCAGGAATCCCCCTCACGTGACATAGCATTCGCTTCTAACGCATTATAGAAATCCAATAGAACAATTTCCATATACAGCTCCCCAAGTCCCAGATTCGTCAAAAATCTCCTTAATGTGAAATGTTATTCGATTCCAAAACACCACGAAAGTCCAAGAGACAACTTTGAGCCCTCCCATATGCCTCCTTCACATTAGCCTACCAAGGCTCATTAATATATTCATAAAAATCCACCCTTCAATGCGACATAAGTATTTCCTCTCTAAGTCACCAATAAAGTCCAAAAAATCAAGCAAAGATGCCTACTTGTACCCCATACACATGTGACATATCAATCGACGCCCTTCGTGTCAAAAGTTGAATACCACTTCTAGCCCATTAACTAAATAATAATATCCATATACACTGGCACAATAAGTCATACTACAGAAGGCTATGCATGAGATACAATAGACTCCTAAAGACATAGACACAATAGAAGTCATGGGAACCTTAATAATATACTATAAAACTTACTGGGCAACGGAGTTAATTATTTATATTTTGTGTCAATCCTCGAGTAATCAACATATTTGACCTTTAACAATAAATAAAATTTAAATTTGTACTGGTTGCATTTAACGAAGTTAACCATTTTATACTTGAAACAATTGGATCAAACCTATGCAGTTCTGAAATCTATGAAACATAAGCTAACTTTCATTGTAGAGTGCTTATAGAAACAGTTTCTTTCACGGAGTTCAGAAGTGGCCTTGGCAGCTTTTTGTGTTTTTTTTAAATTTATTTATTGCTTTTGGCAGAGCCAATTAGTATCTTAGCAGCTTTAATATACGGGAGTGAGAAGGTTGATGCAGAAAAATTGTACAGAACCACGAAACTATTTGAACATCACAATGCGAAACCTAGGGGCTCTTAATCTTAACCTATCGGAAATTCTGAACCAGTGAATCTGAAACAACAAACAATCTTGAAATAAATGCCCACCAATAAGGAAACTATGAATCAAAAACTAAAATACCCAAAATTTGCAAAAATCTGGATACTTGATCGTCAACTATCCCCACCTCCACCGAGCGGTGTCCAAGTTACGGGAAGGTAGGCGGTTCTGAAAACATCCGTTTTGTTATTGTTATAGTGGCGCTCAAAAAAATAATAATGAGAGAGAGCAAAGGAGGCCATTATACCGCCATTAACGCACGACAACAACGCCGACCGTGCCATCAACATCAACTTCACCAAGACTACCACCCACCACCTTCACCCAGCATCGACTAATAATAACAGAAACAATGATAAATGAATCGGTGAATTGCCTAGAAGAAGTATTCCTAGTTTTCTCGGATAGCGGCACACATATTTAACAAAAGAGTATGGTTTTCTGCTTCCTAAGAATTCTTTAATTGAGTTTAAGCACTAAACGCTATAGTATTTAACGATATGCTGCAAATAACTATTTTTAATAAATAGCTGACAAGTTTTAACACATTTATTTAAACAGACCAGCAGAGCCCTTCAGGTCAAATTAAGTGTAAAATAAACTATAGCTTCATAATCTGTCAAAGAAAAATACAGTAAAGTAAGGGGGATAGAGTAAATAAGTAGGGGATGCACTGCAACTTGAGCAATTAAAAGATATCATCATCACGCTAGTTTAAGATGAAATGTCTTAGGGGTAAAAAGATCAGAAATGCGATGAAGGGTTGGTAAAGCGTACACCTGAGTATAATAATTATAATTAATGGACTAGGGTAAGGGTGTGGTACGGACTGTTAAGATCATTTTTATTTTAATTAAGAAGTAGAAGCATCACCACCATTTTATTACCCAAAGTAATGAGGTGTATCTCCTTAGGGGCTCGTGCAAGTCTTAACCACCCGTACGTCACCTAACTTGTAATAATAGTTTATTTGTCTGTTTTCGGGTGAGGAATTCGGGGTGGTTAAACGTGCCTCGCGGCATCAATTTAACCTACTAGAATCTAGCAGAGCCTAAGTGAATCAACACCCAGTAAGGATTTTCGCATTGAGGTTGGGCCTACGGTTTTACTTCCTTATCCGAAAAGAAGGCATGTTTCTAATTTTTTACCAGCTCGACCGGAAATCGAACTTGCGACCTTTGGAGCAGGCTGACCACTATATCTTTCAGGAACATTGCTGCGGTAGCTATCTTTCAGGAATTTATCTTCAGTTAAACAAACTCGGTTTTGTACATTTTTAAAAATGGCATGCTCAGTTCAATTGAGTGGAGTTAGGTATTTATATTTATCTGTTGTGTCCAAAAATAGGAAACTCGCCCGAGAAAAAGGGGAGCAGTCCAGATATGACAAGAATGCCGAGTTTACATAGTTTTGTTTTTCCCGTGCATTGCTTGTACACTTGGAAAATTTATAACCTCATTTCAGTAAAGTGCTTGTTCTATTATTGTGGCATTTCAGCAATGCACGAATACAAATAGAAAGAAGGCACGTTTTTAATAGGAAACGAGAAGACCGACGACGAGCTGCATTGCTACTGCTGCTTATTAAAAGATTTACACATAAAATAGCTTATTTTCACAACGAATTATGTAAATGAAGTCGACACACATCTTCAAATTAAGTTACAAATTTTCCTTAAGTGCGCTGTGCTGCCAAAATGTATGTACACAGCACTAACACAACATGTGTGCGCTTAAAGGAGGTTAATACATGAACGACATTCTAAACAGGTGCTACACTCCTTTATAAGCTTAGATTGCCAAATAGAATAGTTATAATAAATCATGGGATGCAGAGCATGTGTTTTAGATGTTTGATAACTTCAGTACAAAAAATATACCTCTCTTAAGGCAACGCAATCACGTGGTATGCGATTAGAGCGACAAGCTAGAGGTACTGTTGTGAACGACTCACAACTCATATATTTCTTGCATAGATACGAAATGGTACTAGGCAACGCGAATCAATAAACTAGTAGAGTCAAATAAATAATTCATAGAAGTAAACTTGCGTTTTATTTCCTTCTACAAGAATTAATAAAAGTAGTCCTAACACTCCACCTCAGTTTAACCTCGCTACATTTGGTGATCCCGACGTTCCTGAAGAAGAATTTGGCAGTACTGGTATTTGCCTGGTGCACTGAATTCTCCAGGTGAACCAAATCTAGTTATCCCTGCGTCATCTGTCATCAGCTGCTACTCGACTTCTGTCGTCGGAAGATCCTGCTACTGCTTCACTTGCGCGACTTGTCGTGGCTGGCTGAAGGTGACCGTTGGAACCCGAACTAGTGCTCCTTCTCATATCCGATAAGTTCAAATCATTTTATTTACTTAATTAATATTTAAAATGGCGACTGTCAAAGTTCCATTCCCAGTTTTTACGAGTAACGATATCGACCTGTTTTATTTTGGTAGAGAGATACTTTACTCGTATGCTGATCAACGATGAGCTCGCCAAATATAACGTATTAACTCTAAACTTACCTTTCGACGTTTTAGGAGCTCATCGCGACCTGACCATTAATCCCTCGAGACAACGACCATATACTACCTTGAAACGGGTAGTGATAAAGTCTATCCTAGGACCACGAGAATCTCGCATTAATAATCTTTTGGAGACTCTTCAATTCTCTGGTAGTGTCAAAGAATTACTTTTTAACATTCAAAAGTTAGCATCGATCTCGATCTAACTGAAGAATTAACCAAAGACTTTTTAATAGCTAAACTACCTTCAGAACTCAAAATTCAATCTTTAAATTTCAATGACTTGCCATTAATATCTTTTGTAGAAAAATTAGATTTAATTTATTCTTTGCAGCAAGCACCGCAACCTTCAACTACCCCTGTATTAAAGGCTAAATTGGACAGTTTAACGACTAATCTTGCAACCATTTCCAATGAGCTTTCTACCATGCACAAACGACAATCCACTATGACTTCCAGCATCTCTCCGAACCCCCGAAATCCTCAGCATTTCAAACAACATTTCAAACAACGACCTGCCATGCCTTTGGGCAACACAAATTTCCAATTACAACCGTGTTATTTTCACAAACACTTTAAAAATAATGCACGTAATTGTACAGGAAATTGTACATACCAAACAAAAAAACTAACTTCACACTCTCCTGGCCTCCAGGGAGGGCCATGTAGGGTTAATTCAATCCCTCCAACTTCTCCTTTACCAATCACTTATCCTTCACTTATCTTTTTACAGAACCTAACCTACAAAATTAGTTTCGTGGTTGACACGGGTGCTAATTATTCGATTTTACCCACCCACGTTGCAGTTTCCTGTAACCAAAACATCACGCCTGCCAACCTTTCATTTATGGCCGTGAACAACACGTCAATTCCTGTGACAGGTATTGTAACTTTGAGGTTACATTTCCCGATTACTGGCCTACAGCCATGCCCCTGGAAATTTTATGTAGCTGACATATCTACAGCCATTCTAGGCCTGGATTTTTTGCAGCAGCACAACCTAACCATTGACTGGTTTTCTCGACGAGTCATTTGCAAGACAGATGTCAAGCTCGCCCGAAACCGCAGCCAGGGTTGTCAATTTCCAGCTCCAACAGTGAATCCTCTCACTGACTGCTCTTCTCAGCGGGTCATTTGCACGGCAGATGTCCAGCCCGCCCGAACTCGCAGTCGAAGTTCCACAACCCCCCCAGTTAAGACTGACTGCTCTTCTCAGCGGGTCATTTGCACAGCAGATGTCCAGCCCGCCTGAACTCGCAGTCGAGGTTCCATAACCCCCCCAGTTAAAACTGGCACTAAACGCAAACTATTTTCTGCTCAGGCTAATGTTTTGACTCCTCCTTCCGAGTCAATCGTTACTCCTGCGATTTCTTCGCCTTCCCTTACTTTCACCCATTAACGTATCCTCTTCAGGTACTGTTAACAACATGTCTAGCGATCTTAATGAGCTCTTGGACGCTGACGTAGTACAACGGTCATCATCTAGCTACGCTGCGCCAATTCACATCGTCGGGAAGCGTGCAGTAGGCACAGCAGAGGCACTACCTCCTGGTGACAACCAAGACATCACAGCCCCCATCGCCCCAACAGACAGTTATCGCTTGGTTGGCGATTATAGAAAACTTAATTCAGTGACAGTACCAGATCGTTACCCGATTCCTTTTTTAACGGACTTTACAGAAAAACTTGCTGGCGCAACCATATTTTCGAAGCTAAATCTCCGAAAGGCCTACTTCGCAATACCAATAGCGGCAGAGGACATTCACAAGACTGCTATTATCACACCTCTGGGACTTTTTGAGTTCAAACGGATGTGTTTCGGACTACGGAATGCAGCCAGCACCTGGAGTCGTTTCATGGACACTGTATTATCAGGGCTCCCATTTTGTTTTTCTTATCTAGACGATATACTAGTCTTTAGTTCTGATTCGCAGCAACATATTGAACATTTACACCAAGTGTTTTCCCGATTAAAAGACAATGGCCTAATTATAAACCTACCAAAGTGTGTCTTTGGAGTCAATGAGCTCGATTTTTTAGGACATCACGTTAATACACGCGGTGTCAAACCAATGGCTTCCAAAGCCCAAGCTATAATTGATTACCCATTGCCTTCAAGTCAGAAAGCACTCCGCAATTTTATTGGCTTAATTTCGTATTACCATAAATTTGTACCAAACTGTGCGAAAATTTTGGCACCGTTAACCTCTATAGTTATTCCTGGTAAAGCTTCGCTAAAGCCTGTCCAGTTAAATCATGAGCAAATAGAAGCTTTTAGGCACGCGAAGAATGCTTTGATTACCGCTACTTTATTGGTACATCCGCGAATTAATAACCCTTTTATTATAGCTGAAGACAGTTCGTCTTCCACTATAGCTGGAGTATTACAACAGTTTGAAGATGACATGTGGAAACCACTAGCTTTCTGTTCCCGGAAGTTAACCACCACAGAGCAAAAGTACAGTATTTTTTCTCGGGAACTTCTCGCAATATACTTTGCTTTAAAGAAGTTTCGTTACTACGTTGAGTGCAGAGACTTTCAAATCTTTACGGATCACAAACCTTTGTGTACAGCGATCAAAAATAATGGTGATCAATATTTACCACGTGAGTTACGACAACTGGAGTTTATTTCTCAATTCACAACTGACCTCCAATATATCAAAGGTCAAGACAATATTCCGGCGGACGCTCTGACAAGAGTTAATCTTATTAACGTCCCTGGGTCTGATCTTAATTACGACGAAGTCGCTCTATCTCAAGAACAAGATCCCGAGTTAAACCAGCTCCGATCTCGTAGTAACTTTCAATTCATTTCCCTTCAAACTGCCAACAAATCAAACCTCTGGGTGGATATTAGTATAGTCCAACCACGACCCTATATCCCGCTCAAATTCAGGTATCCCTTATTCCAACAACATCGCCCATCCTGGCATCCGTGCTACTAAAAGATTGATTACTCAGAGATATCTGTGGCCATCTATGCACCACGATATTCAGAAGTGGGTCATATCTTGTGCTGAATGTCAGAAACATAAAGTTCGGCGTCATACGAAAACCCCTCTACAATCTATTGTAGAACCAGATGAACGTTTTACTAAGGTCCATCTCGACCTAGTACACCTTCCTTCTTCGGGAAGTTATAAATTCCTCCTTACCATTATTGACCGCTACAGCCGGTGGCCGGAAGCAATTCCTCTGAAGGATTCTTCCGTGGAGTCAGTAATCACTGCATTTGTCGACACGTGGGTGTCCCGCTTTGGAATTCCCAAGTATCTTACCACGGACAATGCAAGAATATTCCTTTCTCATGCATGGATCAACTTCATGGCCATGTTAGGAATTAAACACGTCAAATGTACGACCTTCCATCCGATTAGTCAGGGCGTTATCGAACGTTTTAATCGGACACTCAAGCAATCCGTTCAAACCACAGGAACTTCCTCCTGGTTAACGAAACTCCCTTGGATTCTCTTGAGCTTACGTGCAACCCTGAAATCACAAGTTAATGTTTCTCCTGCAGAAATCCTGTATGCTACACCTTTACGACTATGTGATGTCTTCGAAGAAGAACAACTGGCTAACGACATGAACCTCCCTAATTTCATAGCCAATCTCAAACGTCGTATGAGGAAGCAGAAGCATTTTTTTACAAAAACGTATTCTGGTCAGTGCTTCGTCCCCAGCGACTTGACCAACTGCACACATGTATACGTTCGTAATGACACGCACACTCTGGGCATGAAAGACAGTTACTTAGGCCCCTATAAAGTGTTAGAACGGACAGTTAAATACGCCACTTAAGAAAATCACACTGGTCCTATCTCTTTAGATAGGCTAGAGCCTGCATATTTTTTAGATTAATTACGTTATAATGTTAAGCCAACAATGAACTGATTTCAAATGCTACGCGAAGGCATCTTTTGAAAACCTTTTATCTGTTGACTTTGAAAATTTGAATACTTTTCTGTTTTTTTTCTTTCTGTTTACAGGTTCCAAGAGTTGCCATCGCAAGTTCCGTATTGTTAGCTAGCTTAAGTTTTTTTATTGTACCTGCCTATACTACCTAGTGGAGTTTTCGTAGCTGGAGCATTTTACAACTTTGTTCAAGTTCCTTTAAAATACTCCATTTTTTCTCCAAAATACCATTCCGTATTTTTTTCGTTTTCATGTATGTATTACCCACGTTTCAGACCGGACGGGGTAATGTTGTGAACGACTCACAACTCATATATTTTTTGCATAGATACGAAATGGTACTAGGCAACGCGAATCAATAAACTAGTAGAGTCAAATAAATAATTCAGAGAAGTAAACTTGCTTTTTATTTCCTTCTACAAGGATTAATAAAAGTAGCCCTAACACTCCACCTCAGTGTTAACCTCGCTACAGTACTTAGAAACCATAGAATCAGTAACCGCTCTAATGCGTAAATGACGACTTTTAACATAGGCAACACAACTGTTGCTTTCAATTACACACATACTGAAATACTAAATCGTGATTTAAACGTCATTATAAGCGTCTATTTAGACTGAATTAGACTTTGCTAAAGAAAGCTCCAGTCTGACACTTTACGCACGCAAAGCATGGCGTAAAACAACTGCGTTTAAGAAACTGAAAGAATGCCAAAGCATTTGGCTAAAGTTATAAAATACAAGAAATCTGTTGTAAGTAACAAAAGATGAACTTGAAAATGACGTCAAAATAACTATTTTCGGAGGTTAATCGATTTAAAAATGCAAAAAACCGAATGAAACTAGATAAAATCCAATAGAAAAGAAAGAAGAAACCATCTAAGGAAAAATACCAATAGTAATAAAATCGCCGGGATGCAAAAGACATCGAGAAATCGTTTAGTTTCGGATCTAAGAACATGTCACGGAGCTTTCTGGATTTTGTCGGATTTTCCTGATTTCTTGACGTTTGTAGAATCCGATTATAGAAGCAAAAGTCATATATTAATCAAACTTTCAAAAGCCAATCAGGTAGCATTAAGGTTATAATTGCACCAAGCAGCATACCGTTGGAAAAATCTTATCGAGTAGGTGAAGAATAAATACTACATGCTGCTTTTATGATCATTCCCATAATCTTTAAGTCCCTGATCTTCATTACATTCAAGGTGCTGGGTTTATTTTATAAAATTGGGACTCATTCCGTCCACCATGCAATGGATCCTTGCAGGATCGGGTCCTCCCTTCCCCTTTGTCAGTCGACATAGTCAATCTAGCATAGCTTTTCTCCACTGTCCTGACTACCTGACACTTTTTTCAAAGCTAAGCTAATAGAAATTAAATATCTAACGTTTCCAGAATTACTAAGTCAATTCGCTCGTTCATTAAAGATGCCCCTGAGTTTTTGTTTGTATATCTAGACAGCTTCTAGAATGTCTAATTTGCGTTTTTATTAAAAAGTGTAGGAATTTGATGTTACTTTGGGGTGTCAAACCAAACTGGGTCTGTCCCATTGACATGCACTTGATATCATTTAAATCCGTTCATGAAAAAAGGGCGTTAGGTTTGCGAGATTAAGTTCGCGCTCGTTTTACACAAAACCAACGTCTACTGTAAATCTTAATGGTAGGGGGGTAGTAGAAGGGTATAATATCTCTTTTTTAATAGGTATATATCATAGTAAAAACATTAGTGTAGAATTTGAACACTAGACCACTCTAATGGTCCAATACATTTAGAATAAAATATTGCCTCTTTTGAGTGAATTGTTATAATACTTTTGTACAATTTGTTTTCTATTTAGATTGGGATTTTAGAAAATACTAAAACTTAAAGTAAAAGTAGTGTAGTTTTTTTATTCTGTGTGATGTATTTATTTATGTATTTTATTTATTTGACTGTTTTAGTGTGATAAAGTGGCCACAATTGATTAAAGATATCATTGTTTTGGAGTGTGATAAATTTACACTAACATTGTATTGAAGTTAAGTCTATGATCACACGAAGATACAGATTAGATATTTTACTCTAAATGTATTGGACCTTTAGAGTAGTCTAGTGCACTCTAGTGTAAATGCATCGAGATATAGATGCAGATTCTCTCCGTGAGTGTGGTATACTTCCTATATTCAAGGTCGTAGTATTTACTTTTCAAATAATAGCTAAATATGCTATAACAATCAACAAAATATAATGTTTTTATAAAAACATTTATTTTGATGCTTTTGTTTTGATGCTTTGTCTTTTTCAGTAAGTAAAGAAGCAGCTTCTGGAGCCACCTAATATCAAGGTCAACGCTTACCAGTTTCCGATTTTCCGGATTCACCCTACCACTTTTCCAAAGATCAATCAGACTTTCTAATAAGATAAAGGTAAAGCTGAAGGACAAAATAGCAAATCAATCGACAATCTAACGAACAATCTATCACGTGTAGGATCCATGATGTTTTAAGTCACAGCAGCTTTCAGTAAACACCTAGTGGGTGGCAGAGCGTTGGAGTTGGCGTTCACATATTGTAAAATCAAATGATCTGATGAAAAATTCATTTAGATTTACTAATCTTGAGGAACAAAGCTGTTTAAAGTATTATGCTTGATCTTTAAGCATAACATTTTAACAGTTTGTACCTAACCATTGAGATCTTCATCTTGCTCCCCATGTCGTACGAACCTATCTCCTTCCTCTCCCTGAAATCGCATACTTAACCACTAGAAACAGTCAAACAATTATATAAACCACAGGCATATTAAATTATGCCGAATGCGAAGCTTTGGGTTTAAACGATTATGGCAACCCATTATTTTATAATAAACTGTTACCGTAAAGGAGGTGGATTCAAAAACTGTTAAGCATTAACTTTGACCTTAAGTGGCTCCAGAAACGAGGTTTTTACTTACTTTCATTCATCAGTTCAATAATCTCTACTATCATTTTGCTGTTTTCAACGGGGTTTTCAATTATCCCAGTATGGTTTCTGCTGTTCTCTTGCGGTTTTAGATATTCTTTGCTGATTCCTTTTGCATCAGTTTAAGTTCCTCTTCTGGCTGTTCAGCTGTTCTCTTCGTAGTTATTTCTTCAAGCTTGTCCCTTACTATTTTTTCAATTTTTTATTATATTATTCAGTTTCTTACCTCATTGGTTCTTATTTCTCTTGCCTATCTTTTAGGGCTTCATTTTAAAGACGCCTAGTGTGAGGATAAGTTTTGATTAACGTACAGTTTGTGGTTCCACGAATTCTTGTGGTTCCACGAATTCTCTGTCTTTGCTTATCTATGTATTTCTGCATTCTGGCGTCCCATAACTATATTTATTTGTATTTCTTTTGGGGAAGTAAGCATTTGGAGAGTAGCATGTTTGTTTGACACGATAAAATTCCTATTTTTTGGGGAGCGAAATTCCCCCAGATTTGAAAACCATCATAGTACAAGTAATCAGTGCCATGAACGAGGGATGCTCCGCCACCCTGATTTCTTTATCAGAAATCAGTAGAATAAATAAATTTAGAGAGTAGAGGATAGGCATTTTAAATTGTCAGTCTGCACGGAAGATGGAAAACCTGTTATGAAAAAAGGAACAGTACTGTTTGGAGTAGTGACAAAGTGGAGCTTATCCTATTTCTTTTAGTGCTTTCTTGTATTCAAAGAATGAGAATAACCTAATAGTCCTAAAAATTCTCAATTTCTCGACGCTTTAGGGCAAAAAACACGAAAAGCATACTTTGAGAAAAAAGTTCCTGTCCGTTTGGTGTGGGTTGCCTTGTCAACTTTTGAAATATTGTAACTATGGATTTCAAATTTACTAACTATTGTTACAAAATGCGGATCGAGTTCGTAAATGAGCAAAATCTAACCAGTGGCAGGGTATCCTTAGGGGGTTAAAGTACTAAAAGAATTCGTGGCATGTACTATTGATTTTTTAGTGTAAATGCATAGGATAAAATAATAAAAAATAGCATCATATTAGACTTGCTGTCCTAGATCATTACAAGGCCCATAGTACACTTTAAAAGTAAGAAACTAAGACTTCATTGAAAATTAATACTTGTATTGGAATACAGGTACAGTTCCAAAATAAGCAATATCGAACGGTCGAAGTCACGGGGCATTTTTAGGGGGTTAATGTATTAAAAGATTCATGGCACCTATGTATACTTTAAAAGTAAGAAACTAAAATTTAACCAAAAAAGATTACTTGTGTTGAAATAACATAAACATAAACAAAATAACATAACATAACTGAGCAAAATCAAAGCAGCGGCGGGGTACTTTTAGGAGGTTAAAGTATTTAAAAAGAATTAGTGGTATGATTCAAAAGTAAGAAACTACAATTTCATAGAAAATTATTACTTGTACCTATTGGAATATAATAATAATTGCTACAACCCATAACCTGGAAACCAGGTCCCAGAAGCTATAAGCTTGTGCGGGAGGGAGGGGGCGATTATTATTATTACGTAGGCCCTACGTACGGCTGCAGACGACATACAGATGGAACAGTGAAAATTCCACATTCGTGTCACAGCTAAGGAAAACTGCAGAAAACCCTAACCAGATCTACCGGTAGCAGGAGTCGAACCTGGCCCGCTTGGGTGAAACTCCAGCACGCTAGACATTACACTACCAAGGCTGTTAATACAGATACAGTTCAAAAATGAGCAAAATCGCACCAGTGACAGGGCACTTTTAGGGGGTTAACGCATTAAAAGGCTCGTGGCACTTATACTTTAAAAATAAGAAACTAAAATTTAACTGAAAATAATTGCTTGTGTTGAAATACAGATAAAAGTTCCTAACTGAGCAAAATCGAACCAGTGGCGGGGCACTTTTAGAAGGTTAAAGTACAGGGTGATCCAAATTGATTGAAGACTGTTTGAATTTACCGCCACGTTAAATTATTGTTACGTTGGCAACACAAATATTTTTCAGGCATATTTTACCTTCTTTTATTTTACAGTGGCGTCTCAAAAATAATATAGCTTATAAACTTATTAATTTTAAATAATAAAATTAATTAATTAAATAAAAACTGTAGTTCTGAAAAGAACTGTTTTCTAAAATAATATAACAAACAAAATAAAGCAAAAATTGAATGAAAACGTGAAACAACGATGTAAACGACAAAGTGACGAGTTGTCGCTTTAATTTGACGCAACGCATTTCAATAGTGCTACACTAACAATGTGAAATACACTAAAACCTACGGCGCGAAATTCAAACAGTCTTCATCAATTTGGATCACCCTGTATTATAAAGAATTACTTTACATAAAATGACGCTATATAAAAACCCACATTTATAATGAGATGTGTGTAATTCACAAGCAGCACCCTAGGACATGTTTCGAATTGTTTGGTTCTCTTCAGCTAGGGGTATTATAAATGTGGGTTTTTATATAGCGTATTATTTACGCTATTTTTATTTATGTATTATATTGTATGTTTATAAAGAATTAGTGGTACGTACGCTTTAAAAGTAAGAAACTAAAATTTCATCGAAAATAGTACTTGTACAGCGTGGAAATAAATGATTTTCATCAAGTTTCCTTTGGAATTTTTTCACATGTAAATTTTTCTGTACCGCTCTACTCTTTTTGATTTAGTACTAAATTAGTTCTGTCAATAAATAAAATCAATCTGTCAAACAATTCATAGAATTTATTGGTTTGAGGTTATGGTACTGCCTTCTCTATTTTCGTAGAGCGGCACGTCGTGCTTTTACATGGGGAATACAATGGTAACTTGATGAAAATCATTTATTTCCACCCAGTATAAGAATACAGATACAGTTCAAAAATGCGCAATACGGAACCAGTGGCGGGGTACTTTTAAGGGGTTAATGTATTTATTAAAAGATTCGTGGCACCTATACTTTAAAAGTAAACAACTAAAGGAATTATAGAAATGTGCAACTACATGAATGAAAATCGTTTGTTCCAATTTAGATTTCTAATCAAATGTCTAGATCGGCGTTTCCCAAACTTTTCTTGTCTGTAGAAATTTGCGGAACACGCGATGAGTTTTAACAAATTATTCATCCTTTTAATATCATTTCGGCAGTGGAGGTTTAAAAATGTTAATGAATTAGCAATTTTCATTAATACACTAGTTGTTAAAAAACAATAGTTTTATTTTCATTTTATGTTTCTATCTATTAAATTATTTGATATATTAAATAATTTAAAAGAATATTATGTATGTAGTAATTTTTAAAACTTCTCTTGTATATTTCAATTTTTTTATGGGTCACTAAGAAACGTAGTATACAGAAGATGGGTCTGTCCCAATCATTGCATTCGTTTCGAGTACCACACTCAACGGGAACTCTGTATGCTGCGCTCGGTTCAAGGATAAGTTCGGCGAGAAAAATTTTTTGCGGGAGTGAACTTGCTGTATTCCTTATGCTGTGATCAAGTGTAACAAAGCAAAAGACCATTTTCGGGACAGGGGCCGATTTTCATATACATATAGTAGTCAGTTTGTGTAGTTTAGTTTTTGGTTGTTAATGCTCTTGTACAGAATAAACAAAAGGTGCAGTGAGATAATTTAAATACATTTAAATTTGAAGAAACTATCCGTTACTTTTTCCGAATTTCTCGTGCAACACCTACACATCTTATACGGAACACAGTTTGGGAAACGCTGGTCTAGATAATCGCCTGCCAAATTTTCAGGGAATTTATCCTGTGAGCACGGATGACGTCACTAATCTTATCTTTAACAATTTTAGTTCCCGGTTTATTTACGCTAATTGAAGGACTTTACTTCTGGATGAAGGATTACGAATTTATGTTTAATCTAATAAGACAGACTTGAGAAGTCACTTAATTAGTCACGCTAATTATCTTTAAATTCGGAACCTTTCCTAATAAGATGTTTATAATTTGGATACATTCCAAAAACGCAATTTCTTATCATTGGGGAAAAAAAGGTACAAAGTCTCGTTATAAATTTGCAATATTTTTCCTGGTTTTTTAATAAAACGAGACACGGAATAACAGAATTACACCGTTAGAGGACCAGGATGAGTATTTTTACGAGGTTAACTTAATAAGGACGGTTAGGATAGCGAAGATGAGTGTTTTTTATAGGCTAATAGGGTGCTCCGAGACCGGTGTCAAGTGGCGCGCTCGACAACTACCACCATGAAGCATTTTGCCCTGGAGACTCATCGCCCTAAATTATAACGCGACACATGGTGCCCTCAAACCATCAGGTCCGGATTTTTCCAATGCATTGGTTTAATAAGTTATTTATTACTCCTGGTAGGTAACATATAGTAATATTCTTTTATAAGGAAAAAATAAGTAAAATTGATTTTTTCCTCTTTTGCAGGTCGGCCTTTAAATTTCTTATAGCACAAATAATAAAATTTTGGCTTAATAGATTTGTTAGGAGGAGAATAGGCTAAATTTAATTTTTTGCTCTAAAATTGCGAAAGGTCTTTCCAGGGGAGCTCAAAAAGTGGAAATTGCCAATATTATCCCTTAAAATTAAAATTGAATTATTCTTCATAATAATCTTTGTTGAAATTTTCCATATTTCATTTGAAGAATAATTACAGTTGAGTTATTATGAAAGCTTGCTACGTAGCTACATCCTACGAATTAAAAAGAAGGGGTGGGTGGAAATGGGAATTTATAAGATGTGAAATACAGCGGCATCCCTGGAGATTAATATGAATGGATTAGTAAGAGGAAGTCTGGTCCGTGTTTGCTGTCTGTCTCTTACGCCTGACCTGGCTTAGCCCTCTCTTGCATCCTCTGGACCCCAAAACGCGAATTCAGATAATTTTGTTGGACTCGATCCAACAAACCTCCCTGCTAACATTTTACGAAGGGCACAGAAGGGAATTAAAAGTGCCCGGAATAATATTGAGACTCGACCTCCATCGCAGATGTACGGAGATGGACGTACAACGAAATAATTTTTAAATAAAAAAAAATCGTTTATTATCGCCATTAACCCGCTCTGAGAGTTTTCCTGAGTTGAAACTACGGTGAGGTTGAAGTGGAAATGTATGTCAAAAGTTAAATACTCAAAATGATTGCGTTCCTGCCTTTTTAGCTGTGCGGATTAGTACTTTAGCTATTGGTTGGTATAAAGGAAGTAATTTCTCACTATTACTATCATTTTTTGTGAAAAAGAAAAAATATTTTAATAATATTCAAATTGTATGCAAAAAAACTTCAATAGATATGTATCTATGAAAAAATGGGAAGGCCGACCGACCGAGACGTAAGAATTTACAACAAGCCTTATCTCTTCTTCGAGCAGAAAATAAAAGCTGACCTCAGACGACAGTTTTTCTTAAAAATCATAAAAACCCTACTTACAAAAAGAGAATCCTAAAGTGCTAAGATTTAAAACAATTCTCTTAAAAGGTTAAAACAAAAGAAGACGAATGTTTCAAACTCTTAACTAAATCTTTTAAACTAACAGTCACTAGAAACGTCTCTACGACAAATTATTACGTCTACAATCAGCCCTATACGGGAATTCTCCCAAAGAAGGAAAGAGCTTTATTTCGAATTACACGTGTAACTCTTTCTGAAACAGGAGAGCTTTTAAAAAGGAATGAAATGTTAATTTTTATTTGAACATTTTATCTTGATTTCGGAAATTTGATTTATTTCACAGACCTTTTTTCTGGAGGAATTCGAGATACTTTCGCATGGATTATTTAACTACGTCGTTGTTATACTGATAAATTTCTTCTATAGAATAAAATTTATTGCATTACACTAATTATTGGTCACTTCTAATTCTGGAACTAGCAATGGGAGTTCTGGGACAAAATAATGCCAATCCAAAAGACTTCAATGTCTTGTAGGTTTAACAGTGAGAATGAAGTTTTAAAGATATCTTTAAAAATTTAATACGTGTTTAGTTCTCTAAATGACACTGAGAGCAAAATAATAAAAGAATCAACCGTTAGATGCTTCTCAAGATAACTTAAGGTTATAAATTACACAAAGAGATACACAAAATGAAGATAAAGGTGATGCGTATAAAACATCTCTTGAATGTAAATCTTAGTATCTCTCACAGATCTTTTGTTACCTTGATATGCAGATGACGAAATATATTTTTTGATGCCTCGACCCATAAAAAACAGTGATCGTACTGATGATTAAGCTAGAATGAAGCATAATTATGTGGCCTGGAAACGCGAATCCGTAGATCTATAAACTCCACAGTAACTAATACCAGAATTTTAAGTGTAAATTGTGTGTATTCAGGTTTAAACATTTTTTAGATTGTAAAAAAGGTCGTGCGGGTTATAGTCACCCGTTTAAAAACAGATTATTAAAGAAAATGTTTGGCTCACTATTTATCTGTAAATTAAGTGTAACTTAAGTGTGGCTACCAAAGTTTTTGAGCAACAACCCTTACCTAGGAAAATCCCCCCCCCCTTATACAAATCAATATTTGTATGCGTACATGCGTACAAGCATGAACGGTTTTGCACACTATGGACAGTATTGCACAGTGCATACGTTTTTGTATGCACTGGCCGCGCATGATGAATTTGTTGTAATACTACCACCTGAGAACTTCTCAAGAAGCTGAGCCCTCATCCTGTTTGCAGAAAACTTTGTGGATCAGAATAAAAATAATTAAATGCATTCAATGTCTAATATATGGCAAGTGGCAAAGGAAATGCAGCAGTGTATTCCCCTCAATTTCTTCGTAACTAACTGATCATACTAAGTTTGATCCAGATCAAATGGCTTGGTATATGATAGTATTACTACCTCTCCTGGTAGCCACAATAAAGCTGTCTTTGTCAAACAAATGACTTGGTGATAAATGATCTTGAATGGGATGGATACTTGTTACAATTTCTCTAACAGTTAACTTAATGCTCAAATATCATTACTTCATGATTCATAGTGGAGTAGTAAGGACAAGGAGATTTGCTGCGAGAAGAAAATTGATGTATTCGCCCTTATATTAAATCCATTGGATGAAGAGATACCAGAGGTAATAAAACCAGAACGACTGTCACTGGATCGCGGCATCTTTGATAAAATAGTAACAGATATGTTTTTCAGTTTGTATTTGTCATCACGA
The DNA here is from genome assembly GCA_929113105.1 of Agrypnus murinus. Taxonomy (NCBI): domain Eukaryota; kingdom Metazoa; phylum Arthropoda; class Insecta; order Coleoptera; family Elateridae; genus Agrypnus; species Agrypnus murinus. Next base: position 137,590,378 of record OV816025.1, on the reverse strand, counting down.
GGTACAAATTGTGAAGCAATAGATAGAACTGAAGACCTGGAATTGGTTTCATTGAAGAGAGTGTGCTTTCTCTGCAAAAGTGACCTAAAACTAAAAGTTGTGAGTCCCTCAAAAGCCCCAAGTTGCTGCATATAAATCCACTAGTTATGCATTGAATTACTCATAAATCACTTACATTTCACTTCATGGGGAACACAATTATTCAGTTTTTAAGTCTTATTATACCAACGTATTTCCATCAACCAATCAAACAACCAATTTCGGTTCATTAGCACCAAACAGATGTAGAGCCTATATATGGATGATTTTTCCGGGATGAAGCAGGTAATGTTGAGTTTAAACTTGTCGAGATTTAAATAAGAGCAGACGTCCGTAAGATATGAGCTCCTCGTATCAAGTTTATCTCAATTTCCGTTTACCAAAAAAATATTGTTCGCACGTACCTTAGCCTCTTTTGTGTAACCCAGGTCACATAGTACCCTATTATCGGAGAAGAGATCTCACATCAGATCGAACATTTTCCTATTTTTAGAAATCAAAGATCGCAGCTTTATTATTATAGAAATTTATATCTTTAAGATACTCTCTGTGTCCATAAATGTCGTCAAGTAGCTAACATCTAACAGTATACAACGTGTTCGTATCGTTATGTTCAAACTTCGGGAGTATAATTTTTATTTGTTTCGGAGAAATAGGGCTATTAATCTTTGAAGGGTGTCCATGATTCAAGAAAAACCTGCCTGGACCCGCAACCTAGACCTTGCTCCATCAAACAAACAAACCCAATGGCACCTATTTTTATCACGTTATATCAATTACCTAAGGTGGATAGAGGTGTTGTGTAAAATGTTGTATTGCACAAGTGTTAATTTCTCATTAGCACCTTAGGAAAATTAGCCACTCAACTTGACGGTCTCGTGGCTAAACTTTTCTTACGTGACTAATGTGCATTATTACACACTAGTACAATAAATAACTATTATGCACATTATTCTAGTATCACTGTAAAAGAATATGTGAGAAAAAATAGTGTAACGTTCTTTCTAAAAATAATAATACAAGTGCTGTTTAAATCGTCTATTCACAAACAAATATTTATTTCTATACACTAATGAATACACTATAAATTAACGCTATGATTATAAACCATTAAAAACTATTATTTACAGACTATGAATTTCTAATACAACATTTATATTCACTATTTATTTTGTAATACACAGTTAATGACTTGCTGTTGACTGCCCCTTTTTATCCGCAAAGTCGCTTTTATACCACCATACAAATCTTCCAGAAATCGCTCGAACATACCGGTATATTGCTAGAATACACTAGAAGGTTGAGTGCATTGCGCTGCCGCTCCGGAATGTTCCACGACCCATTGACGGCCGGACCAGACGATGCGTTGCACTCGTTACACTGCCCCCCTCTTCAAGTCTGTTCTGTCCCAGAACAGGTTTTATGCTCTGGTTCCTGTAAAATGGGTCATGACGATATCGACAGTCTTCACCTCGACTACACGTTCCATTACGGTAGAAATAACAGTCTACACTCTTCGTTGGCCTTAATGCGGGCTGTGGGTCAAAACTGCAGACGAAGATCTTGACGTCAGTACCTCTAAAGACAACTTCCAGCATGTTTCTAACGATTCTCCAATCCAGCTGGTACCGCCCACAGCCGAGTTTGGGAACTGCCAATTTGTTAATTCCCCTGGTAAGCAACTCGATCCTCAAATTCCATAGTGCCCTCCACAAGTCGGCGTAACTCGGTTTCTGGTAGTAAAACTGCTTGGTTACCAAGTAGTAAATGGATCGGTCATGATCAGACAAGCGTAAGGATTTACCAACAGAGGGATTTTGTTCTCGAAGTTCATTCAGCCGTCCAAATTTATTTCTAAACACTACTGCGATCCCCCTGGACATACGGAGATCCGCGGAGACACAGTGGGCAATGGAATAATTACCAGGGACCCGGAAGAGATCTTGTTGCATCTCAGTCGTGACTCCGAATCGCGCTTTTCTAGTTCCAGAGAACGCAGCCATAAATTCTCTAAAGGTTCGCTGATCATCTTCACGCCTTACGGTATTGATAGCCACCTCAGCCTCATCTTTCCGATCCGGGACTGCGTCATTATTTCCCTCATAGTGCGCCAGACGATTGGAGTGTACCACCTTTGGTTTCCCCCTTGGCAACTTCTGGATGCGATAAATCAAGTCATTTATTCGTTTCTTCACCTGGTTGTGCCTTTGCGGGTTGTATAACCAGACAAGCTCTCCAGGTTGAAACCCTCCTTCTTGGGCTCTCACATCGTACGTAGCCTTCATCCGGTCACTCGCGATTCGACTATTATTTCGGGTTCGGTCGTGAATATCCTCCAACTTCTTCTTTAAGTTGATGACATAATCATTCCCGGCTACCTCCTGCTCTATAGGTGGAGACCCAAATTCCAGATCACACGGTAACCGTAACTCGCGTCCAAACATTACAGACGCTGGTGACTGACCGGTTGTTTCGTGGACCGATGCACGATAAGCCATCAGGAACAGATGCAGGTATTGGTCCCAGTCTCGTTGATGATCGGAGACGACCTTGGCCAAATATTTGCCCATTGTCCGATTCATGCGTTCTACCATTCCATCGGACTGCGGATGTAACGGTGTGGTCCGAGTCTTGCGAATGCCCAACAATCGACAGACTTCTCCAAAGAGTACAGACTCGAAATTGCGGCCTTGATCCGAATGCAGCTCCATGGGCACTCCGAAGCGACTGAAAAACTCTTTGACTAGTACGTCAGCAACAGTCGCAGCTTCCAGGTTTGGTAGGGCATATGCTTCTGGCCATTTGGTAAAATAGTCCATTGCCACTAGTATGTATTTATTCCCATCGTCGGTTTCGGGAAATGGTCCGGCAATGTCTATAGCTATTCTCTCCAGAGGACTACCCACATTGTACTGCCTCATAAGTGCTCTTCGCTTCCCCAAGGGTCCGTTGCCAGTGGCACATAATTCACATTTCCGGCACCACTCCTTCACGTCTTCTTTACAATTGACCCAATAAAAACGCTCCCTAACTTTCTCCAAAGTCTTTTTCACACCGAAGTGTCCTCCTGAGGCACCGTCATGGAGATGTCGCAATACTGTAGCCACTCGGCTTCTTGGAACCACGAACTGAGACCTGATGGTGGTGCCATCTTCACTCTCCAGTACTCGCTTCAGGAGATCGTCTTCCACCTTCAAGGACTCCCATTGGGCCCAATATGCTTTGAGCGTTCTGTTGAAAGGACTGACGGCCTCCCAGGCAGGCCTTTCTCCCACGCGCTTCCATTCCAGTACCATTTTTAGTTCTGGATCAACCTCCTGCTGTCGTTGCAATTCCTCCGGCAACCAATTGTCGTTGACGATGGTAGTCCTTAATACTTGGCAAACCCTCTCCTCCAAACGAGAGCAATGACGGCAATCCGTTGGACAGGGCTTCTTGAAAGAGCATCGGCATTTCGATGACTAGTGCCCGCTCGATGTTCGGTGTCAAAGTCGTATCCTTGTAATCGTTCGATCCACCTTGCGACCTGGCCTTCAGGATTACGGAATTGTAGAAGCCATTTCAACGCTGCATGGTCCGTCCTCAATAAAAACTTCCGTCCGTACAAGTATTTGTAGAAGTGCTCAACGGACTTCACGACGGCCAATAGTTCTTTTCTGGTCACACAATAAATAATTCCTTTCGGCTTTCGACAAAACCTTACTAAAATAGCCGATGACCTTTTCTTGTCCATCCTGTATCTGAGAAAGTACCCCCCCAATGGCCAGATTACTTGCATCTGTGTCAAGTATGAATTGCCCTTCTGTCCGTGGATAGCTCAATATTGGTGCTGTTGTCAGGGCACGCTTCAGCTGTTGGAAAGCTGTTTCACACTCTCCGCTCCAAACATACTCGCGCCCATCTTCAGTTAACCTTGTCAGAGGTTTCGCTATATTGGCAAACCCAGGAACGAAACGCCGGTAGTAGGTACATAACCCAAGAAAACTACGAACTTGGTGTTTATCTTTCGGTGTTGGCCACTCTTGAACTGCACGAATCTTATCGGGGTCGGCTGCCACTCCATTTTGTGATACGACGTGCCCGAGATATTTCACTTCCTTTCTGAATATGTGGCACTTTTTCGGACTCAGTTTCAGATTGGCTCCACGTAGTCTTCGGAACACTTCCTCTAAATTTTTCAAATGTTCGTTGAATGATTTTCCGACTACAATCACATCATCTAGATATACCAGGCAGGTCTTCCACGACAACCCTCTCAGGATGGTCTCCATTAGACGCTCAAAGGTGGCCGGAGCGTTACATAGACCGAAAGGCATAACTGTAAACTGCCATAGTCCGGAACCAATAGTGAACGCGGTCTTCTCCCGGTCTTCAGGTTCCATTTCAACTTGCCAGTAACCGCTCTTCAAGTCCAAAGTCGAAAACCATCGTGAACCAGACAGGGTGTCTAACGTGTCGTCGATGCGTGGTAAGGGATAGCTGTCTTTCTTGGTCACGTCATTAAGCTGCCGATAGTCCACACAAAATCTCGTTGACCCGTCCTTCTTACTGACCAGGACCACCGGTGATGCCCATGGACTGCTGGATGGCTCGATAACCCCTTGTTCTTCCATATCAGTAATAATCTTTTCGGCTTCTGCTCGCCTTGCTAGAGGTAGACGCCTCGGCTGCTGACGGACAGGCATAGAGTTGCCTGTATTGATTTTATGTTTTACTATATTTGTTCGTCCCTTCTGGCTATCGTCAAGAGCGAAGATATCTTGGTATCGGTGAACCAAACCCTGTACCTCTTTCACTTCCGTTCTGTTAAGGTCTTCGCACGAGCCAGTAACCATACCCACTAATTTTCCACCATGGTCTTTGGGCACTGGTCTTGGAACATCAGCCATACACCTGGCTACTCGAAATACTGGCACACACTGTCCCACAAGGGCACTCTTCTTCAATGTCACCGGATCCACATTAACGTTCATAATTCTCACCGGTACTCTCTTTCCAACCTTGATCAGCGCTTTTCCCACCAGTATGCCACTATGAATCTTCTTATCACAAACAGGCTCCATCATTCGCACACATCCTACCCGAAGATCTCCATCCAAACCTGCCTCGACAACCATCTCGCTTTGACCAGGCAATATCACATCTTCAGTCAGCAAAACCCTTACGACAGGATCTTCTCGTGGGTGCAACGGAAGTTCTTCGTTACCAACCTTCAAAACACCCTCCTTCAAGTCCAATGTAAAACCAAATTTTCTCAGAAGGTCCATTCCCAAGATGAATTCGTCAATGATGTCGGCTACCAGCACCTCATGATCACGTTCTTCACTTCCAATGCCAATCTTCATCTTCACCACTCCGCGTGTTGGTATCACTTCACCTGTTGCTGTACGGAGTTGAGTAGTTGTCGGTAACAATTTAATACTTGATTGTAGAACATCAGGGCGTACGATGGATTTTGTCGCCCCCGTATCAATAAGTAGTGGAACAGTTCGGTTAGCAATCCTTCCATCTACAAACAAACTGCCATTACTATTCTTTGATGTTACGGCATGGATCGTGATCTCCGGGGCATCTTCACTCGCAGTCAACGTTCGCCCCCTCTTGCCAACCCTTTTTAACTTTTCCGACGGTTGTACTTTTCTTATTTTGGGACAACGGCGTTCTACATGTCCTTGTTCGCCGCAGTTCCAACAACGAGGCCCTCGAACTTCTTGATGATTCTTCTTACGGTTCTCTTCCTTCTGAAGAACTCTCATTAATAATTCTTCTAGGCGATCTTTAGAACCTTCATCTTCTTCCACAACGGTCCGAACACGCCCGTGACCTCGGGACGCTTGTTTTGCAGCTTCAAATTCTAAGGCGTGAGCAAGCGCATCATCAGTTGTTCTTGGTCGTGCCAGCCTCAATGATTGTTGTGTTTCTCCGTCTCTTAACCCATCAATGAAGGTCTGCACAGCCAGTTGTCCCAGAAATGAATCGGGTGCCGTAGGGTACGCCAATCGGACAAGCCGCGCAACATCGGCTTCAAACTCCTGCAGGCTTTCTCCATTCTTCTGGATACGATTCTTCACTTGCGCGTGATACACTTGTTGAAGATGCGCGTCTCCATATCTCATTTCCAATCTAGACACTAACAATTGGTAATCATTTTCCTGTCCTGCTGGGATTGTTTGCAGGACGTTCAACGCGTCTCCACGCAAAGCCACAGTTAGAGAAACGGCCTTTTCCTTGCGTGTCCATCCGTTGGCCCCAGCGGCCGCCTCAAATTGTTTGTAGTAGGTGGACCAAGGTATCTTTCCATCGAACGTGGGTGGTTTTACTTTTATCCCTACGGCAGGATCCCTTTCTTCTTTAAATTGTTTCTTTACTTCATTAAACGGCCTCTCAGAAGTTGAGGGAAACCGTAGTTGCCTCATTCTATCTTCCAGCATTTCGGCCATATCGTCTTTCTTAGTTGTTGGTGGTAATTGCATTTGGGCTATTTTCTCTTCTACCATCTTTATTACCCTATCTTGTTCCGCCAGTCTACCTTCCAATAGTCCTAACGCGCTGGCATTCTCCAAAAATTCTTCGAAAACTTTATCTTCCAACGCTTTGACATTTTCCAACAATTCTCCTTTAAGCCTTCTAGAACTTTCTTCAGATTTTCTGGAATTCTCCAGTATTTCTTCCTTTAGCATTCTAACAGTTTCTTCGGCCTTTTCTAGTAATTCTTCTTTAAGCATTCTAACATTTTCTTCGGACTTTCTAGAATTCTCTTCGTGTTTTTCCAATACTTTTTCTTCCAGCGCTTTAGTATTTTCAAGTAATTCTTCTTTTAAAATTCTAGAATTCTCTTCAGACTTTTCCAATAATTCCTCTTTTAAAATTCTAGAATTCTCTTCAGACTTTCTAGAATTCTCTTCCATTTTACTTAACAATACGTTAGTATCAATTGCGGGTCCAGGTATTTCGAAGAGGTAAATTTCGGGGTCTTCCTTCTGTTCCAAAAGCCATTCTCTTAGCCGATTTATTAACACGCTTTTAAGGCCCGTTGTTTCCAAGTCCCGTTCTTCCAGTTCGCGTTTTAAGTCTATTACCTTCAGATCTTTCAACAATTTCATCGCCATCTTAATTGTTTGTCGAAATTATTTTTAACACTAAAAATTTAATTTCACAGCACTTTATTTAATTATTACGCGATTTTATTTATTTTAAAAACCCCACACCTGACACCACTGTAACGTTCTTTCTAAAAATAATAATACAAGTGCTGTTTAAATCGTCTATTCACAAACAAATATTTATTTCTATACACTAATGAATACACTATAAATTAACGCTATGATTATAAACCATTAAAAACTATTATTTACAGACTATGAATTTCTAATACAACATTTATATTCACTATTTATTTTGTAATACACAGTTAATGACTTGCTGTTGACTGCCCCTTTTTATCCGCAAAGTCGCTTTTATACCACCATACAAATCTTCCAGAAATCGCTCGAACATACCGGTATATTGCTAGAATACACTAGAAGGTTGAGTGCATTGCGCTGCCGCTCCGGAATGTTCCACGACCCATTGACGGCCGGACCAGACGATGCGTTGCACTCGTTACAATAGAAAGTAACCTTTGACTGACTTTAAGGGTCAAAAGTGTATGTTTGAACAAGGATATATCAATGTCAATGAATAAGAGTGAAAGAATTGTTCAAGGATAAGCACCGTAATTTTGAGCGAACTGAATTGTAAGAAAAATTAATAATAAAATTATCTAAAGAGTTATTAATTTATTGTCTGTACAATTAGCTACAAATAAGTGCAACCAAAAAACCCTAACAATCACACTAGTATTAAAACGTTGACCGTTACAATTATTCAAGAGATCTTATGAGATTCCATCGATTGATAAACAATTCAATAATAGATAGACAAAATCTTTGAACTAAATGACCAGATACAGAGTTGAGATCTTGTTAAGAGTTACAGTCTCAACACATTTTTTAATCAAATAAAAACAAGTTTAATGAAACTCAGAGGTATCTAAAGGTAACATACACTAGGCAATCTGTTCTACGACAGATTGAAGAACCGGGTTCTATTTAATTAACTAAGTGGAATATCAGGCGGTGAGCATACTGTCTCACTTCAGTCGGATGTCCTACTAAATGAATATTTAGAATAGAACCCGCAGAACATATTGTTTAGTGTGTATTTCTAGTTTAAGGAATTAGTAATAACTACACTGGCAACTTGTCGAAAATCAAATCTCAACAGAATCAACAGATTCTGAATCCTATACTCTTTTACTGTATAAGACATACTATTTTGTTTGAGATTGCTATATTTGCTTTAGTTTATTCAATAAATTCTAAATTCAATTCAATTCATGACAATAATTAAAAAAGAATCTGTAACAAATAATACTTACCGATTGGAGATGAATAAACAATCGGATTAAATACTAGATCTTTACCTGAAACAAAAAAAATACAATTAAAAATATAATAATAACACAGAGTTACTTGTTTAACTATTTTCTCAATGTTTTTTATATCTGATATACTAATGCATAAACATGGATGTAATGTTATTATACAAAGAGTGGATATTCCACCAAAAAAATGATTTACTTTAAGTATTAATCTTGAAGTCACTTCAACTACGAGCCCCGACGCATATTAATTCGTCTACTTTCATTTTTGTTAAAATTCACCCCACCCCCACAATCTTTACTTCGAAATTTTCCTCTGGAATAGAAAGGGACTCTTTCTTGTTGCCAGACGTGAAGTACTGCATCTACACCATGCGACGTCTTATAATATTATATCAAGAAGTTTCCTTACACCGCTTCTTGCAAGGTTTTTGTTGATCTTGATCACAAAAGTACCCATTTGTCAACCTTGAGACAGTGTAAAGAAACTTCCTTACAGAATCTTATGAAACTTGGCATAGAATAGGTGCAGGAGTAACACTTCACACTAGCAACAAGAAACAGCTAACTTCGTAGACCAGAAGAAAATGTCGGGGCGTCCATTGATTTAAAATATGAAAAATAAATACATGACAAAATATATATAAACTAACGAATATATTTTGCAATATAAGATAGTTCTTAACCTAACAATACATTTTAGTATACAGATACAATCATTTAATGTATAATGGTACTTTTTTTTAATATTTTGCCTCCAGCAACCTTTATCCGGCATTTTTCTTTTGTTCTTTGACTTGGATATTTTCTATTGCTAGAGTGAAGTATTACACCTTCGCCTATTCTGTGCCAAGTTTCATGGAATTCTGCAAGGAAGTTTCCTCGCGTCTCAAGATCAACAAGTGTCCAAAAACCTTTCAAGAAGCGGTGTAACGAAACCCCCCTGATAGATTTTATGAAACATCACATGGTGCAGTTGCAGCTGCAGTACTTCACTTCTGGCAACAAGAAAGAGTCGTTTTCTAGACCAGAAAAGAATTCGGAGTAAAGATTACGGGGTGACTTTTAATTTAAAATGAAAGTAGACCGTCCAGCAAGATAATCAGTCAATTAGTCACCCCCAGTGTTCAACATCTGCAAAAACAACAATAGGATATTTACTCATCATAAAGCGGCATAAAATGGAATCAGGACCGCAACTAGCTGCTGTACTACCCTTGAATGTTATGCTCGCAGTGGGTGATTGTTTGTCAGACCTTATAGTCTAATAGTACAACAAAACGTCATTGACAATATCTCGTACCTATCGTATATATATCATCATATCATATTGTCATACCATTACATCGCGAAAAGTAAGCAATTAATCAAAACATTAATAAAAACGATATAAAAGTTGTGATGATTTTTGAATTTTGAAGAACGGTTTCGAAGAAAAACGGAGACTAATAACAGTGTGTCATAAGGATGAAAGTCGCTTAAGGCGTTGGGGCAGACGAGCGGCCACCAGTCGTCACTGAGGGTTATCCATAACATGCGTTTAATATTTAAAATAGGACCTTCGGATACACATTATTCGACAGAGTGATATAAGTTCTGGTAATATACAGTGCGAGCGCAATCTAATAAGTAAAGTAGACGTTGCCAGTATGTGTCTGGAGCTGAAGGCGCCAAAATTCTCTAAAAATATAAATCTTAAACAGACTCGCACTGCTCAGGAACTTCATCCACGCGATAGGGCACGTGTAATAAACATGCGTTGTTTGCGCGGCACTAAACTGAGCCATGTATTCAAGTGTTCTCAGGGACTAGAGAGATCTAAAATAGCAATGTATTTCAATATATCTCTGACATTAATATAAAGACTGTCAATCCAACGAATTTGAACTCATCGAAGGACGTAGGCATGATATAGTTCAAACCAATAATTATTAATGCGTTACGTCTGCCACAAGGATACCATCTTGTTCAGAACAGTCCCTTTGTCGCTTGAGGCCTTCGCTATCATCTAGGCTCAATTTTAGTAAAACTTTAGAACACCACAATTCATTAACAACATTAGTGATAGGCAGAGGGAGGCGTGACCTTGTTAAATATATAGTTGATGTTTTCAGTTTTGTGTAGTCGCACGTATAAAATTTCAAAGAGCGACCATCACTTGTCATAATTTTGAAGATACGACCGCACAGGATAGTGCACATAACTACCCATTTAGCAAGGTCTGCTTCGCTCTGGTGATGAGCAAATGAAATATGACGTTTCACGTTATCTAAACTACGTACAGTTACGGCCAAAAAAATCTGGGCGCTTATTTGAGGTTACATAACTTTTTCGTAAATTTTCTATTTATAGATCAGGCTTTTGATCTACTAATATACTATCGATACACAGTAGCGTCGCCTACTTAATAATTTCCAATGAGGCTTTGAATTTAAGATTCTGAATTTTCATTATGATTCATTGAATAACAATAATCTAAGCCTCTTGCCCAGATTTTTTTTGGCTGTAACTGTACATACTTGTGTATTTTTAAACCAAGTAGTAAGTCGTTATCCTCGCCAGTTGTTAGTTGCACTATTTGAAGTCCGACGTCGACTAACAAAAATCAGTAAGCACCAAACCCGTTCATGTCGTATAAATCTTTCATAGTTTACCAAGTTATGTAATATGTAAGTATAAAGCTAAAACAATTTTCCTTTGGGTTGAGATATTCCCAAAATTCTTTTGATATAATTTTCTTAAAATGTTTTCCTTCCTGCCATATCCTTCCCATGACCCATCTTTCTTCAATTCCTGGAGAGATATTAAGCGTTTCACAACATAGACAACTCTCACTAGAATATATTTTCAGATGTTAAACAAAGTGGGTGAGGAGGAGGGGGGGTTATGGTGTAATTTCTAACTCTTCTAAAATAAAAACCAAAAGCCGTTTTTAAACAACAACCCGTTTGGAAAATCTAAAATCCAATAAAGATTTGTTCAAAAAAGCCGATTTCGTATGAAATGGGTGGCAGTGACATATTGAGTCCATATGCACTCCATAGAGCAACTTTTCCTCTTGTCTAAATCATAATATTAACTAAAAGGTAATCATGCATGACCAGCTAGCGTCAAGTTTTCTGAAAGGTTTTGTGTCGTTACCAATTTTTCTGTTGCTTTTCAAGGGTCGGAACTAAGAGCAGCTGTCCATTTTTAACATTTCCTGGCGTACTTACTATTCAGCAAGCAGTGGGTGGCATTTTATGCATTGTTCTTTACACACAATTGCACCGTAATTCCGTTAGGGATCGAACACTGACAATATATTCAACAGCGACTGTTGTTTATGTATGTGCGTGTGTGTGGCTGCGCGCTCGTATATGCGTGTGTGTTGATTTACCAATAATGGTCCAAACACATCAGCTTTATCTGCCATACTGTTATTGTTTCTAATGTTCTTCCTGTATTCCCTATAGTTAAGTTACAAATACAACAAACACAAATCCATACAAAACAAATACAATCTTATTTAAAATAACTAACTCTGGTGTCTGTTGCATAAGTAAATTTTAGTGTTATAAGCTTCCTAGCAGGTGCGATGGATAGTGACAAACAGTCGGGACTAGTGCTTAGAGAGTGATTCTCGCTCATGGTTCAAAACTTGGTAAGCACTATGCGATGATAATTAAAAAATAAATTACCTATATTATTATTATTATTAGGCGAAAGTCACTTTTCAGGACAAACGTCTGAAGACGGAAATGTGAATGGCTTACGAAACGTTGCGAGTGTAATTCAGCAAAGATTGTTGTGGTGTCCACAACACAAACCAGCTTTAGACAAATCTAATAATTGTTGTAAGCCTTCGTATATCAAAAAAATTATGTTAATTTGTATGTAAAATTACAGGTTGCACTTCTTCTGATGTAGTCCCAGAAAAAGTTAAATTGGAGCAGCAGAGATTTTATTTATAGTAGAGTATATTCGTTTACTGTTTGGGATTAGCTAACCACAACATAATTAGATAACATGGTGAGGGTATAATTTGAATAATATGGCAGCGGGGGAAAATGTAATTCATCTCTAGTTTACTTTAGATTAAAATTTCCACAATAAATTGAACTTTCGGTGCGTAAATTATGCAGATTGTGTTCATAATACCCCTCGATCCCAACGGTGTCCCTGGGAATACAATTTGAAACTCGAATTGTTGTACTAGTACTAGTGTATAGAGTACTGCTCTCTGGGTGTTGTTTCCAAACCCGCCCCGCCCCCTCTCATATTACCGAATGGGAAATTGTTAGAATTTGTTTATCCTTTGAGAGTAATTCTACCTTTTTCACCCCTTTCATTTGCTAATTTTTTAATAAAATCTAATAATGAAACGTTTTTAATTTTCGACTCTTTTTTATGAATATACCAGGACGTGGACTATAGCACGATCTCTGTATTTTGTTTCACTTTTTTTTATTAAAATGTTAGGAAATCCTTATAATGAGTTTAACAACGTAATATTTCCCTTTTAATTCAGAAATTTGGTAATAGAATTAGCCGGATTCGTTTATTTATTCCTTTATTAATATTAATGGAAACTGTGTTATTCATTCCCGCAGTTTTCCTGTTTCCTTTTCTCTTTTAATCATGTTCGGTTACAAAAGGTTGGAACAAATGGGGATTGCATCCAATAGAAATTATAATGGACTGGATAAGAAAAAGTACGAGCTTTCATTAAAACAAAGATTATTATACTTTAAGTTAGATAAGATAGTATCTTTGGGAAACAGTGCGTAAAGTTGAATTTTACGCACTTGCGTAAAAGTAAAATCTTATGTAGGTAGTGGAAAGATACATTTAGTTAATTCGACAAATCAGAAATTGGGACAACTTAGAAAAATGGTATATTATTAAGAATAGTTAATAATACTTGATGTTGATACATCTACAGAACCTTCAGTAAATTACCGGAGGCGGAAGCTTGCAACCCCGTTGCAATTTGCAAATGTTTTAGTTCAGGAATTAGTTACCAAATACATCACTTTTACATGACTAATTAAACGTAATTATCAGAGCTAACTTTTGCTGATTGCATAACAAGTTATCATCTGTTAATTTTAAACTGATTTTTACCTCATAATAAAGTTACCAATCCACAATCAGTTTGACAATTCAATAGTGCATATTTTAGTGTAGGTTTGATCATCTCGAAATAATACTTAGGTATGAGTCCTGTTGTTTGTTCGTATGTCTTTATATCAGTGTGTGCAGATCTTGTGATACTTGGCAGTTCTTCTGCTTGTCCACTGGCGTTGTAACATCGTTTGGATGTAGTGGGCACCAACCTGGCTATGTTGGTTGATGGAGAAGTTCGATGGTAAGAAGAGTTACGCGCAAATGAAGTTCATAATTCGATGTGATAAGCCGTGTTGTTATAAGAAGATGATAGCGATGAAATGAAAGAGCAGTGAAAGGTAGAAAAAGTAGTGTTTAGTTGGTAGAAATAATTGACAAATATTTAATACATTGATTGTCAAAGTTTATTTAACGTGGCTCACCTGCGTTAAGTTTAATACGCTCAATTAGCGCGTCACTTACTTGGTGAGTGCTACCAGTTCACAATGGTGGGAACCAGATTGCCTATCCACTGTCTACTTAGCTCTCCAGGTTATTGCCGGAGCTATTGACGTGCACACCCATCGGAGTGCGTCCCCGAGAGAGTCTCATTACCCCTATTCCAGCATGCTGACTTTTACTACGCGGCCGAGCCCAGCCTGAAGTGTTACTGGGCCTTGGATTTTAGGTCTGCCTAGGATATCCTTTTAGCCATCCCGGCCTAGCATAATAAATACTTGGTGGAGGATGGGGGTAATAGTCGTTTTCGCTTTTAATTCCCCTTATAAGATGATCCTGCGGTGTGGCCTTCCTGTGTTCAGCCATACCTGTGATATTTAATACAAGGTGCGATGTTAAGAAATTTAAGGTTGGCGGTAAGAAGGTAAAAGAGTAAAAAACGATTCTCTTCATAATCTTCCCGGCTCTCGTCGCGTAATTCAATCCGGTTATTCCACTGTCAATTCATCCTGCAATCCGAATTGGTTGTCTGCTAGGCTACCTGGGCGAAACAATATCATGCTGGGACAGGCTTCGTTAGCTGAGGGTGGCTGATGATCAAGAACTCAGGAACCATGCGGCGTTGTCTTGAGATTAAATCTCATCATCTTAATGTGTTGCAGATTTCATCTTGGTACTACTAGAGTGCCATTATTGAAATGGCAAGGTAGTTCTTCGCCTAGCGATAGCTCTTCATGTGCTGGTTAACTCTAAAATCAAAAATGAACGATAAACTCCGTCGGGAAGTTGGTGTTACTTGGACAGTTCGGATGACGGTCTACTACTTGGACATCAGATTCTTCAACTTTGCAGCTGACCTGATGCGGAGTTTGTAGTTAGAGCTGGGGCGTTCCGAGTGTTTTAGGCATCCTTTGAGGACAATACTTCTACGCATGTTCCGGGCACAGACACCACACCGCAACTGACTTGGCATAGAGTTCTGCAATCTATATAATTCGTTTCTGGACTCCCCTTGCACTTCTAGGTGAAGTGCTGAAAAATCTAAAAGAAGCCGTCATTGTCATATGAGTAGTTTCTATTTCTTCTGATATATGTGCAAAGACTAATAATAATATACGTAATAATATCATAATTATACTAAGAATAATATCATAACAGGCCCGTATTAAATCTTAGCATACGCGGATGATATAGTATTATTAGCACGAACAAAAGAAGAATTAAAAAGTCTGACCAAAAGAATAGAAGAACAAGAAAGGCCGATGGGATTGCAAATCAATGACGAAAAAACAAAATACCTGATACTAGGAAACAGAGCACAAGGAGAAACGCAAAGTCTTACTTTCCAAGCAGCCAACTCGAATAAAAAATATGTTTAATCTAGTTAACAGTGTAGTGTATTTAGGAGCTGAGATGACAAGCAGTGGACAGCAAGGTGCAGATATTATGAGAAGACTAACACAGGGATCAAGATGTGTAGCTTCGCTACACAAAGTACTGGTAAATAAAAGCATACAAAGAGAAACAAAAATCAGGTTATACAAGACAGTGATCCGCACGGTTGTAACTTTCGGTGCAGAAACACTGGTGTTAACTAAAGAATATGAAAACAAAATAGACATCTGGGAGAGGAAATACTAAGGAAAATAGTAGGACGAAAAAAACAATGGTGAATGGAGAAGGACCAACCTGGAGTTGGAAGAAATATTCAAGGAGCCTAAGCTAATAACAGTCATCAAGCAAAATAGACTTCGATGGCTGGGGCACATTAGTAGGATGAAGGAAGACGAACCGACCAGGGAAATAATAAAAATGGAAGCAGAAGGAAGAAATAAAAGAATAGGAAGGCATGGAAGCATGCCATTAAAGCCATAGGCCAATAGGCCCGAAGTGCTGAACTATATATATGTGCAAAGACATACAAGCCTGTCGAATTGTACCTTACAAAGTTTCTGCGGTGCACCAAACCAACCTTGCATTAGCTACTACTGGTTTAACACCACGTCGTACAACAAACATAGCATTTTTGCTATGAATGCGGCTAACTTGGTCTAAATGGTTGTAATAGCTTTCTTGGTTACTCTTTCAACTTCTGGTTCCAAGTGAGTTTGAGTCTAATATAAGGTCCAAAACTTTACGTCACCAGACAGACTTAGATTCAAACTGAAGCTAGAGAGGCCGTCATGTCTCTAATCTCCTTGGTGATACCACAGTTACACCGTACACAGTATTACCAATAACTTATATATAAATATATCACTTTTGCTAGTACTGTCAGAATATTATACATGGTTTTACTGTTTATATCATGTAATCGATGTAATCTCATGGAATTATTAATGGAAAATAACATACCTACTATCGAATGCAAAAGTTCTGAACCTGGGTTTGAATGCGCATAGCAAAAAAGCTACCCCCCCAGAGAAGGGAGTCTTTAATAATTAATATTTCAATAACTATTCTATAGAATTGAATGCAATTTTATATGGAAGTATATAATTAGATAATAGTATGTATGTGGAAATTCTTGTAATTTGATATCGGTATTATTTCTCAAGTTATTCTATGAAATAGAGGATAATGCATTCTGGTGTTCTGGTGCCTTAATAAAAATCTTTTTTACGAAGGAAGTATTTTTTAATAAAACAACAAATACGACAAGATAATTTCAAAATATTCACGCATTAATAAATATGGTTTTAGTCTTTTAGTGGGAAATTATGCATTTATATTTGAATGAGGCATATCTACGTAAACTAACACAAGACATTCTAAACTGTGTAAATTTACATTAATCGCAAGACACCTTAAACTGTGTAAATTTACATCAAAGTGTTTTGGTTTTGCATATACGTAACATGGTTTCAAGGACAATGTGTAACAATTACAGAACTACATTAAATTTCTTTACGATGCTATCTGTGTTGCTTCAGTTTTACTTTGCTTGAAACTAAACAAGAAAAATAATAAATTCATCCCTTTCACCGATAAAAACCATAAAACTTAAATGCAAGTGTACGTTCTTTCACTCGTTTTTTTTCTATCTAACCTTGCTTACAGATTGTATACCGAAACGTAGTCATTTTATTACAATCCAAAGCAAGAGGAAGGAAGACAGATCCTTTATTCTGCTACTTCCTTTTTCTTGCACGGTTGCCCTTTTCAATAATCACTTAAACTTTCCCGCGTTTTGCTTTTTCCTTCACTTTAATCTTTTTTGTTTCTCTTTTTTCTTCTTTTCTCCAATAATTTTTTAATACGTCATCATGCGTTCCTTCCATTTCGCCCTTGCCTATTTATTGTAAAACAATTGAAGAAAAAGACCTTCCAAGCCTTTTTGTGTTTGTATTCTGCTCTCGGTGATGTGGAAATAGATCCGATGTTAGCTTTTCATTGTGTTCTTTTGTTACGTTTTTCTTTACACACTGTTGCTGCCAACCCTCCTACATCCCCTTTTAAACACCTGGATAGATATTTGGGTTGTGTGTATTTAAATTGTGTTTTCAGGTTTTAAATTTGTTGGATTTTAGATTCGTGTCTTTTGTTTACAGAGACAAAGGAAATTAAATTGTTATATAGAACGAGTTTAAAGTAACGCATACAGTTCATATTTTTGTTTCTGATCGATTAAAATAATACTCCCTAAAACTAATAATTACCTAATATCTAATATTATTGATATGATAAATAATAGGCATAAATAATGAACGCATTTATAAATTGATTTCTCAGGTTATTGAAAATTTAAGTAGCAATACATCGTATTCGTTGGTTAATCAAGATCGCTAAAATTGCACAAAAGAAATGACCTTCAGTGGACTAACACTGCTAATTAAACAAGCTTTATTTAAACAGAACACTAACAGGAACACTAACAATATGAATGTAATACAACAACATGCTAATCAATAGTATATGATTTAACGAGCGGTAATACCTATTGCCGCGAGTAGCATACCATACTTTTTCTACAACTATTCAATTACGAGTTTGTTCATTTCAGACAGTATAATTCCCATAAATATTGTGCTTTTATTTCAAAACCGCTGTTAAAGAGACCAACTAAATAAACTTCAATACATTGTATTGAAAAAAGTTCACAATCGATGGATTTAACCTTTTTTACTTATCATTATTAGATACTAGGCAAACCTCGTCAAGACATGACGATGAAAAGCATTGAAGAATTTCCCTATATATACAACATTCGATGTGTGATTACAATCCTTCGGATTTTCGTGAGTGATTATTTAAATAAACGCAACCAAACATAACCAGTTGAAACTTCTAAACCTAGCACTCCTCTCTCCCAGCTTACCCTCTTCTCTTCCGACATATAATCGTCACTGGATTATCCCTCCCCGTCGGTTTATTCTGCATACATACATACGAAACCTTACCTTCTACCTTACGAAATGATAAGAATAAAATCAAAAATCGATCTTGTTTAAAACATTCTTGAAAACGTCTATTAGTACATATATCAAAAACATGACATAAACATAGTGTTGGCAAATTTCCTGCGTTTTATTCAAACAATATGAAACATCAGCTATTATTTGTATAATTCGTCTGTTCATAATTTTCAACTATGCGGGTTTTTTTCTACGCAACCTAACAATTTTTTAAACATTAACCGCTTATTAATGCTGGTAATGGACCCTTTTATATTTATAAGCGGGAGTAGTTACGAAACTCACCACCGTAGAAAGTGTGAGGGGGCCCAAAGTGAATGTCCGATTCGCCCGTCACAAATGAAATATTTTAGAGTTTTTCAAATTAAAAAATATAAACATTAAAAATATATAAAAATTAAGTAGTGTTGACTAATCTACACAGCGAAAGCTTTAATATAAAAAAAGAATCGCTGAGATCGGCCCGGTGGAACTCTCAAACTGGAACAAAAATAAGCCTTGTGTTTTAAATATATAGATGCTTTCGAGTATCATTAAGCCCGCTTGGTACAAAAATAAATAATCTAGGCACGCTACTACAAAATATCACTTGGGTACATAAATCATTTCATATTAAATGGCATTGTCTAATTACTTTTGCTAGTTTATTGTTTGTAGCCTTACCTTGTGGAACTCCATAATAAATATTTATTAAAATAAAACCTGACAATATTGTAATAGTATACTACATGTTGAGTTGGTAAAGGACATCTTTACAAGCCAAGCGATATCGGGCAAACAATATCGCCAGGCTTGAAAACTTTACCAACGAAACATGTATACCATTTTATTTATTTATTTATTTTACAATCATTAGACTTAAATAATCAAAATAAAAAATAATTTTATTCACAATCATATTGCAATATGTACATTTCATATGTTGTAAAAACCTTGGAAAGTAAGCTATTGCTATAGCAACACCAAAGTGGTTAACAACTTCCTTTACACGTCTGTAAAACTGACATGTAAAGTCTTGGCCAACTTATTTTTATGAATAATTTAAAACAGGACTTTTTATCCGATTTAAATTTAAGTTTTTATAAATGTATTTAACGCTAAAAACATATTTTTTTATTTAATATTGGTTTTATTTTTATTTTTCCGTATTTTATATTTAATAATTACAATGGAATTAAATAATTTCTAATTTTAAAATACTGAGCGCATACATTGCCATCTAGCGGCGAAAAATGAAACCTTACTTAAAATTTCTTTGGTCGATATAGATGGCTCTGATTGAAATTATGACAGTTTATAAAAAATTTATTTTAAAATTTAAAATTACTTTTATTTTAATTATTTAAGTCTAATTATTGTGAATAAAATAGTATACATGTTTCGTTGGTAAAGTTTCCAAGCCTCGCGATATTATTTGACCTCGACGTACCGTCTCGGTCAAACAATGATTGCTTGGCTTGTAAAGATATCCTTTACCAACTCAACATGTAATATACTAATTAAATTTAAAAATAAATTTTCTGTAAACTGTTAATAAATTTCAATCAGCCATCTATCGACCAAAAGAAATTTTAAGTAAGGTTTCATTGTTCGCGGCTAGATGACAATGTATGTTGTTAGTATTTTAAAATTGGAAATTAATTAATTCAATCGTATTTATTAAATATAAAATACGTAAAAATAAAAATAATATTAAATAAAAAAAAGTGTTTTTAGCGTTAAATACATTTATAAAAACCTAAATTTAAATCGGATCAAACGTCTTGTTTCAAATTATTTACAAATAAAGGTAGGCCAAGAATTTACTGGTCAGTTTTACATACATGTAAAGGAAATTGTTAACCACTTTGCTGTTGCTATAGCAATAGCTTTACTTTCCACGGTTTTTACAATGATATAAATGTACATATCGCAATATGATTGTAAATATAACTTTTTACTAATCTTTATTTATTTCATACTTCTGTTAGCCTTACCTGGGATGAATAAAAAAAAATACATACCGGGTGTCGAAAGAGTGTGGAAACGCTTGAATTTCTCGAGAACGACACATCCGATTACAAAAAGAAAAAACACGTGTTCCTTTATTTTTTGAAACCTGTTCAGTCATGATATGCAAACATCACCCTCACAGGTACACATTGCAAACAGGTAATGTCGAATGTTGACTGTGCAGTAAAGTAATCCCCTAACAGTTGTTTCCTGCATACGACCCCCCGAAATATAATTGCAGTTTCCTAACTTCAAATCATTTTAATTATTTATTTATAAAATTAATATTAATAGTCTCAGTAACTGCCCCAGTAGCATTCTAAAACAAAATCCAACTATGTACAGTATTCAGCACTATTCAAGATAGGGAAGGTTTAGACAAATAGTAATGAATAGGATCGTCATTTGTTCATTTACATCGAATCACTGGGACAACTCAACAACCGGCCGGGACAGACTACTTAAACCGGGTCTGTCCCGCTCAAACCGGGAGTTATGGTAAGCCTAACTTTCGTATTTTTCCAGTTCAAGTTAAACAGACATTGTTTATATTTTGTTGCACCTATTATTCAATTTTACATAGAAGATTAATATATCAAAAATTGAATTGAATATAATTACATTACTGATTACTTGTATTTAATCAAGGTCAAAATAGTATACTACAAAGAATATCTAACCTCAATATTTGATGTTTTGCTTTTGCTACGAAACAAAGCAATTTACGCTTTAAAAAAGCCAGCAAATACAAGGTGATCCAAAATGTGTGAAGACGGGTTGAATTTTGGTTGTTAGAGTAGCACTATTCTAATGTGTTCTGTCAAGTTAAAGCGAGAACGCGTCACCTTCTCGTTTACATCGTTGTGCTTTGTTAGGTTGTTTTAGGTTTTCATTCAATTTTTGCTTTATTTCGCTGTTTTTTTTATTTTACAAAACAGTTCAGGTTGAGTTATTGTCAGGTAAGTGTATTATTTAAAATTAATGTAGTTTATAAGCTGTATTATTTTTGCGACGTCACTGTAAAATAAAAGAAGGATGAAAATGTCTGAAAAGTATTCGTGTTGCTAACGTGACAATTATAATTTGGCGGTAAATTCAAACCGTCCTCAATCATTTTAGATCAACGTGTACAGTCGCCTAAGAAAATGTTGTTGTTGTTTTATTGTAGTTTTGTTTTTTGTGAGTTTTAGACTAAAGTTTGTTTTTAGTGTTGTAAAAGTGATTTATTTTTTAAGAAAATTTAATTATAGAAGAAGAAATATGAATTTAATGGTTTTTAATGTTTTTCTATAAATAAATAAAAGAAATAATAGAAAATTTAAGAACTGTGTCCTTTATTTCTATTATGATTTTTTTACAACTTGAATTGAAAATTTGAAGGTTATGTTTATAATTCGAGAACAAAGAAACGTAGGTATTTTGTTAGCAACCTAAGAAAATAAAATCTCGAATTCTTTAAAGAGGTACTTTATGACAGTGTTTTTCAATTGTCGGTTCGTGAACCAGTGCCAGTCTGTGAAAAGATTTCACCAGTCAGCAGAAAATTATCTAACGTAGTGATATTGGCGCTGTTAAT
Source organism: Agrypnus murinus (assembly GCA_929113105.1). Classification (NCBI taxonomy): domain Eukaryota; kingdom Metazoa; phylum Arthropoda; class Insecta; order Coleoptera; family Elateridae; genus Agrypnus; species Agrypnus murinus. The sequence goes on along the minus strand of OV816025.1, from coordinate 137,568,387 downwards.
TACTTATTACATTTAAATAGTAATATGGAGTTACTATACATACTGGGTAAGAGTCGAGATTGTTTAGATAAGAGACGAAACGTGCCACAACCCGTTGTGGCTGTTTTTTCTCGCTCACTGAGCGTTTTCGATGTTTGAGCGTAACATATACAATATATAACATAGTAGTACTGTAGTGAATTACTACAAGACGAACATTAATACTGTATTTCATTGAAGATAGTCATTCATTTTCTATTTTTTACTTACATATGTCAAATATTTACTAAAATTAAGAAATAAAATTTTTGAAAAGAAATAAGTACAAGCTTTGCGGCTTTTTAGCTCCGAGACGGTAATGAATGTATCAGGTAGAAAAAAAATTTTCAACATATGCTAATGATGCTATGGTACACAATAGCTCAGTAATTATGAGAAATAAATTTTAATTAACTTATGAATGCATGTGCATTATCATAAATACAGAGAAATAAGGAAATAGCTAAATGTTTAATTTAAATAAATAAAATTCCGATTTGAATTAAAATAGATTTTTGATTTTTTTTTAAATCGTGACTTTTATCAGCTCCGGATATTGTGTAACGGATTCATAACAAACAGTTCGTCAGTACAATAAAACGTCCCTTTGGGCGAATTTTAATAAAACCTTTATTCATCCAACATACATGGTCAATATTTCCGCTCATTTTTCTTTCTATTTCTATCCAATGTCAATGTATGATGGGAAGCAATAACCAAATTCTAAACTGGCTTTTTCAAAGTTTTTTTGATATTACTTATTAGTTACAAATACTACAATATTATTAATACCGGAATAGTTATTAATAATACAAGTGCGAAAACACAAGCTTAAAGTTTGAGGTTGTTGTTATGCAACGAGACGAAGTCGAGTTGCATATATACAACCGAAATACTTTAAGCGTTTTCGCAAGAGTGTTATTCAAAACTTTTCTTGTTGGTCAACTACGTTGAGCATGAGTCGCTATGGGAATGTTTTTTGTTTATTCATTAAACAAAAATGGAAAAGTCAAACGAAATGGAAGTTCCTGAAAATATTTTAGAAAAAGGGAAATTAGTGCGGGAAAAATTATTGCCTGTGAAATCTAAAGCTGCGTATGAGAAGGTTTATGCAAGTTTCTGCCAATGGCGAGAAAAAAACAAAGTTTCTTCAGTAACAGAAGAGGTGATTCTTGCTTATTTAGACGAGAAGGTAAGTCTGCGATAAATTCACATCGTTTGTATTCAATTTATTTGATTTTTAGTTAACAACGTTGTCACCTGGATCATTGTGGCCCCATTATTCGATGCTGAAGTCTTTTTTAAAAGTGAAGGAAAATCTGTGTATTGAGAAGTTTGGTAGTGTCATTCCTTACCTCAAACAAATAAATGTAGGGCATCAAGTGAAAAAATCAAAGGTGTTATCTCGTGAACAGATTGAAAAGTTTTTAGTAGAAGCTGCAGACGACACATATTTATTTGTGAAGGTATTTACGTTAATGATTGCTAAAATACATAATAAGTCAGTAACAAAGTTTCCTTGTTTTATAGATTGCTCTAATTTTTGGCATTGCTGGAGCATGTCGACGCAAGGAGCTATGCGACCTTACTGTAAATGATATCCAAGATACCGGTGAAGTTCTCATTGTAACACTTCGAGATACCAAGACGCATGTAGACAGAAAGTTTACTATTATTGGAGAAGGATTTGTGATTAACCCTTTGGGCGTATACCGAAAATATACATCTTTACGTCCTGTGAACACACCTCACGATCGGTTCTTCTTGTCGTATAATAATGGAAAGTGCACTAGACAACCTGTGGGAATCAACACTTTCGGTCAACTTCCATCTAAAATTGCACATTATCTGAAATTAGAGAATCCTAAAGATTACACGGGGCACTGTTTTCGAAGAAGCTCGGCAACATTGTTGGCCTCAGGAGGTGGAGACTTAGTTACACTGAAGCGACATGGCGGCTGGCGTTCTTCAATGGTCGCAGAAGGATACATCGAAGATTGCGTAGAAGAACGTATCAAAATTGCCAGAAAGGTGTTTGGGGAAACTACGTCTACAACTACTACAAGGTGAGTCAATATAACAATAAATAATATTATAACAAAATCATTTCATCTTCCAGTTCTGCCAATGTTACCAAGTTCTCTGCAAGTAACGTCAGTTCATCTTCTACGTCTGCCAGTAATATTAGCAAGTTTTCTGCAAGCAACGCTTCATCATCAAGCAATAATTATGACAGAGGTCAATATTTTCATAAATGTGAATTTCACTTTCACATAAATGATAAGTGATAAAAATGCTACCTAAATGATAAATTGAATTGTTTGTTTTGAAAATTAATAAAAAATGAAGGTATTATTCTAATAATTATCATTTACTTCTAAAACACGATGCTATTGGCAACGTGTTTTAAAATAATTATTTACTTTTAAAACACGATGTTATTGGAAACGTGTTTTAAAATGGTCTTTATATCCATGGACTCAGATATTAAAAAGATGACTTAAAATGTGACCAACAAGAAAACTTATTTTGAAAAATGGGAGACAACATTTAATAGCGCCTCTTGCAGCGTGATGTGCAACTAAACCTGACATTTCTAAAATATTTGGAAGGTAATTTAAAAATAGTCATTGTAATGAAAGATTGAATAGTTTAGATAAGTTGTAAAGCTGATGTAGGCTAACATACAAATAATAAACCACTGCATAGGCAGTTTTGATAGCAAAAAAAATATTATTTTTGCACGTCCTATATATATATATAAGACTCTATTTTAGTCCCCCAAAAGAGGGAGTTAAGTAGCACTTTTACTCCCTGAGGGAGTAAAGTGTTTCCATGACAACAAGTAAACAACAAAAAAAAATAATCGCGGTGGATTTATTATCCTGAAACTATGTAATTTTGGCGTTTGCAGAGTTCAATTGTCAGAATGACATGTAACGAAATTTTCGGAAAAAATTTTCGGAAAAATTTTTCGAAATTTTGAATTTTTGCGATTAAGTCCTTTGGGACGTGCAAAAAATAGCGTATATACCACTCGACTAAAGTGCCTTTTAATCCCTCATATGTTCAACTCACATTCGGGATTAAAAGATGCACTTTAGTCCCTGGGTATATAATATACTATTATCAATTAGATGCAGGTTTCTCACCGAAAAAACATTTAGATTACTTTGTACATTTTGTTTTTTTTTAATAATTGACTGATACGCGTCTTATTTTATTTAAAAAAGGGGGACCCTACCAAACTCATATTTAGTTAGGGTTGTATTAATTGGTACAGGAAATAGCTCGCACCTGGATTCATTTTCCGTGCTTCCTTTTCGTGTTTATAATTCCTGGTAATGAAAACTACATTAGCAACACGCCAATTTAACCGGTACACCATAGATGTGTTAGCAAGTCTCGCATTCCTGTGATGATATAATGTATAGCTAAAGGTAAGGTAATTAACTGATGAGTTTTTTAATTTCTCTGGGAATCCGAGTTGTAACGCCTACTAGGAGTTGAACTAATTACTGTCGGCATGGCTAACAAGATAGAGTAAATAAGTGCGATCTTTAATTTTGATAAATCTGTTTGATAACATCAGAATTATTTTACGTAATTGGGTATAAATAAAAGTTACATATGTAAAGAGATACTGCTCTAAGGTTACTAACCTTTGATACTTTTTATTTAAAGTTCTCGTTTTTGAAACAAGAATGTGAATACAAATATTTCCGCCTTTTTTGTAATGACTTTCTTTACTTAATTTCAATAGTGTTTCCTAATCTAGCTGTCTCAAGTCTTGCTCAAACAGCTGTCTGGTGAAAATTCAGATTGTTCAACCTCATTTCAATTCTAGTATGCCAAGCTCTGAAGACAAGCCACCATCAACAAGCAAGGCAATTCGACTACTATGATTAATTTTCCTCGCTTCCAGACATGCAACAAAATGCATCCCCTTCCAAAGCAAAACTGGCTCTCAAGCAATTTATAGGTACTAATATAGCCTCGCTACCCATCAGACAGCTCAAAAACCGCAACACCGTTTCCCTTTCCTCATATTTCTTTTCTACAAGTGGTTAAGAATAACACTCTCAGTCTATGAATTAGTAGTAAGTCATTCTCATAGCCTACTACACATGCCTTCAAAAAGTGATCAAGACGTTTATTTTTAACAAAAGTAACACACAATTTCGAAAATTCTATTTATACATTGCTCTGGTCCAAATCTATCGAACCCAGCAAGCAATTCTCTTCTAATAAGTGTATGTAAATAACAGAAAACTATTTATTGAAAAAATGAATTGGACTACATATCAATAAAAAGTGCTGCGAAATGCATTATTTCTTTAAATACAAACTTGTTTTTCTGATGTCATTTTTCCTATCGGCTTTAGAAACTAGTCCTGGAAACTATGGTTGGCTAAGGAACACGGACAAAGATCACATTAGGCCTTCAAATTGCCCAAGTTGGTTCTAAAACCATGTCTTCAAGAACAGAAAAGTTATTTTGAAGAATCACAGCAGAGATTGAGGTTGAGAAATAATTTTGGGGGTCGAGGAGCTTTCTTCATCACAGTTTTTTTGTCAGCATTAACACCAAGCATATATTAAGAGTTATGCAGTTTAACGTAGGCTAGTAGTAGTTAATCTTAAAAATAAAATTACCTTTTACTCTTAACGGAGAAGCAGGCTGCCATATTTTCATTGAAGCACCGCCAACTCCTGAATAGAGATATATAAACAGTATTTACAGTGTTTGCAAACCATTGAAACCAGCCAGAGACACACCACTACGTGGAGATACTAGCTTTGTGGTACCAGCACCGCCTACAATCTCCGGAGTTTGGAAACTTCGGATTGGAAAGTACCCGGCCCCGCGCAATCTTCTATCATATCTTCAATGTTGTTTGATGAATCCGAGATGAAATTCAACAACCTCAGAGTCTTTCGTTCGATTTAAACTTATTCCGCCGTGGATTGTATACTGGTGGTGTGAAATCTGAGAATAGCCGGTTTTGTTCTCACCAAATGGAAGATATTTTATAAGCATCTCCTCTACTCGTTATAAGAGTACCAGTCGCACCAGCAGCATCCAGCTAGAAGCCAAAGGACTGTAGTACGAATCAGTCCAGCGACGTTCAAAAGCAACAGATAATTACCAAGGCGAGTATTCTGAAGCGCCACCTCTTTTGCCATCGGTATCGCCAACACAAATAACAGTTGTGCTACCCATTACTGATTTTATACAAAAGTGAACGCAGTAAAGCAAATTAGAAATGATTAGGAAGAGCCTACAAACCTAGATAATTTAAATTTTACCGACTTTAACAAGAACGGATCTTTAGGTGCTCATTTTTTCATGTGACGAACGTCATGGGCGTGAACGAAATTGAAGTTTAAAGAACTACTTGGGTAGATTCCTTGATATTCCTATTCATCAATTTTGTTTTGTTCCTCGACAAGTGTACGTCCGTTTTATGCCTATAATCAAAAACACTGACACCACCACATCTCTCAATGAGGGAAGATGTGCCGTCACATGTACCTCAACGAGAATGTCTTTGATAAAGCCTGGCAGCTTGTGTTCCATCACAATTCATTGGATTGATTGGAGAATTCTAGGCTGTACATATCGCGATTTTCATGTTCTTTTCAATAGTTATATTTTCTTCTCACGGGTGCTAGTTCTCTGAGAAGGTTCATATAAATCAGTTTGTCAACAATACGATAGTTTGAGCATCTGCTTCCTGCGACGAAATGTCCATTGAAAGGATCACACTTAATGAACTTAATTTCAGAAAAAAGAAATAATTCTCCGCTTTTATCCAAGTTTTATTATCACGTTAAATCATAATAATTCATAAAGAGGTAATCATCCACTAAACATTAATTTACGTTTTGATCCTTCCTGTAGTCAATTGTGATTTTCCTGATCTGGAACAGATCTGTCTGGCAAGATCAGTATAAATGAAATGAGGCAGATCAGTAGAAGTCTGCAATTTAGATTTAGTTCTTTTGCTACGCAAAGTTTTCTAAAAATCTTGCAAGAAGCGTAAGTATGGGGTGATCTAACTATGAATTTAAACTGAACAGTGACATTCCAAGAATTTCTACAGTCTGACTGTCTAAAAACACTCAAAAACTATAGCATGATGCATTTTGGCTTCCTATCCTCTATTAACTAATATTTAATTTTAAGTTTTTAAAATAGCTGTCTATCTGTACAATTTGAAGAGAAATACTATCACAGATGAAATATTTTTGAATTGAGGAGAGTGTTGAGAATTGAGTGTAACTATTTATCAAGGTTGCACACATGCAGTATGAAATGTAAGCCCGTTGCTAAAATACCTGCACCCCGTTTGGCCACATGCTAAAAAGAGATCCACTTACAACATGTGTGGCCTTGCCATGCACAACGGAATTGCTGAGGCACCGAACTTGGTAAACACCTCTGCAGTTGTTACACGCCGACACAATCGCTGATGCTGCGACCTTCGAAATTACTTCGAAGGTCAGCACATAAAGTATAAATATAGGAACAAGCAAGTTCAGTTTCCTCTTGCAGCATCGTTAAGTGACTTTGTTATATGAGTTTGCTTGTACTATACTTCACCCCTGCCATGGTTGACATGGTGGCTTAGTGTGCTGCCCGAATGCTTCTGAATTAGTTAATTAGCTTATTATATTGTTAAACTGGATTTTGCGTTTTATACTCTAGCCCTAGCTACGTCTCACCGTGTTAAACCATAATGTGACACTACTTACCGAGGCCTAGATCTCCTGGGCAAATTCTATGTCTTGGTAGCGAATATTAGTTGCTTAATTATAGTTTTCTTAAAGAAAGGCTGAGGAAGTGCAAAAGTTATAACAATTGCTTGACCCTAATTCTATAACCGCAAAACAGCTTAACAGATTTGCTGAAAGACCAGATCTATTCTAAGTAGAAAAATTGTTTTATTACTTATGTCGAATCAAAGCATGTGGGGATATTATAAAATGAAAGTGTACTCCACAAGAGTTCTTTCTGTAAAAAAGGTGGAGAAGGGCACCAAATACTTGACGTTTACTCAAATTTATCGAGAACCCACTAACCATTCTTTTTATTTCGGTATAGTAGGATAGATATAGATCCAGAGCTTTTTAAGTTCTAGCCCTTGGCTTTACCAGTAGGAGTGGAGTAGAAGATTACAGTACACGAATGACAATGAAGGATAATGTTAGCTGTCATGTTACTAAATGTTTGTAAAAGAGAAATCAAATTTATAAAAAATTGTTCTATAATTGTATAAAAAAGTAGATTCTGGAGAAATCGACCCGGCGTAAACCCATTTTTACAAGTTTTCATGTATTTAGAAAATCTTCTCCAGCTATTCCTGCTGCACCATGGTACCTATTAGGATTTTTTTCAGAAAAAGAACCCTCCCATTACTTTCCACAATTTTCAACACATTTTCCCACTTTGTATGGCCAAAAGGCCATGTTCTGCGTATAGTTATTATTATTTTATATTCGATAATCTTTAAAATGAAAATCATATTTTGTAAGATATCTTTTCTTACCAGCACATAACTCTTTGGATATCTCTTTGTAGAAACTCACCTGAAACAAAAAAGTACAATTAACTTCCATAACCAACATAAAACAAAATTATAACAATTAAATTAGATCAATTATGTGAGATCGAGAATCAAGAAAGATATAAGGGTTATATAGCGTGTCAGGGGTTAGAACGCATTAATTTTAAGGGGTGATAGAAGACATCAAAAGGAACAAAGTAGTCTTATACAACTTTGTTCTAGAACGTACTACTTTTTCAGAAAAAAATAATAAAGTTGGAAACTTTAACATCATTTTGTCGCGTTAACAATAGTACTTTAATTACGGCGATTTGTCGGCAGATACATTTCATCTATCACAACAACAAACCTTAATGACATTTTATCGTATCGTATGTCGTTTTCGCGTAAAATTGAATTCTTTTTACAATTAAAAATTCATTTTACTTAATTAAGAAACGTGACAACCCTGTAAACTTTGTAATAAAATTTGCTCCACATCCGCACAAAATGCTGATGTGGAAGTTTGTTGACATTGAGATAAAGCACGTTTTGCTTACAATCTTGCATTTTAATTAAGAATATTTGGGTCAATGCCTGGTCACAGCTGTGTAAATAATACCCTTTTTTAGAGTGAGATTATATGATAATACTGAGTTTGTAGTTTGCTGAACTTTTAAATAATAATTTGTCAATAACGCACGACTTGCTGTTTATTTAATAACAGTTTTTTATGACTTTATAAGAGAATATCTTTTAAAGAGAAGATTTATCTAATTTAAACTAGGTAATTAGGTTAAGGGATTTTGTTGACACCTTGTTTTGGCTACATTAAAAAATCTTGAATTTTATGGTAATTAGGTGCCTTAATCAAAATTTTTTACATAAGATACATAGATTACATAGTATTTTTTAATAAAAAAACAAATACGTCAAGAAATCTTGAAAATATTCTAGAAATTAATAAGTATAAAATGTAGGTCAATTATTGTTTTATTTTTACAGTTGGTTTGTTATGAATCAGCGTGTTTTTAACGTACAACTGGTACAACCTACAAATTTTGTTTACGGAAGAATAGTGCGGATTACAATATTCGTAGAATTAGTCACCCGACTAATCTGCTTCAGATGTTTATTATTTTTAAACAACGGCCGTCATCATCAGTTTGTTTGGTTTTCTAAAACTAGGTCAAGACCCAGCTGCGATTATACTTAAGTAAGGTTGCCAGATATGGCAATGATTTTTTTAAATTACTCGAAAGCCTATTAACATAAAAAAACTATTGAGACTTTTTGTGTTCGATCACCCCATTAAATTAACGCGTTCTAACTCATGACACCCTGTATATTATTTTTGTTGCAACAACCCATTCCGTGAATTGTTTAAATTAGTCTTAGATGCAATGCTTGCTGTTATTTCAAGCCAAGCCCTCTCATTATTTAGTTATTCAAGACGAAATAATGTTTAACTTTTAGTTTCTTATTACCGAATGCTTCTATAAAGGGCATTGCAGAAATATTCAAAAAATGATCGCCTTGGAATATTTTAATACTATAAAAAGGTACAATAGTTCTATTAAAAAAATATTAAATCTACGGTTCTACTCTGAACTTGCTGAATCAAAAAAAGGAATTTCAAGGCTTGAAGATGAGTTATACAGTAAAATCGTGAGAAATTGAGGTTGTGTAGTACGGAGGGTGAAAGTGGGTTAGAGCATCACGCAGAGATGTTGATTATTTGAAGTTAAATGGAAGCAAAGTGAACCACTGTCTGTAGCACGTATACTATATATGCAAATGGAATGCTGTTCTTATTTTTAGCACTTTAATATATTTACAAGAAAACTAGAAAAAAACGACGAATCTACGCAAAGATGCTAATTGGAAAACCAATCGGATGCCAAGATTCCAAGTTTATCTTTAATAAAAATAGGAAACACTGATTCATTCAAAAACTCATTCGTAAATATTCAACTACATTATATAAACATTTGGTTTTCTAGTATCAACATAAATCTGTCAGGCAAAATATGGTAAGTTTCATTCTGCCTGCGGGTTGGTAGTAACGTTAAAAAGAACAAAACCTCCGCTTGTCATTCGGTATTCTGAATAGAAAATAGAACATGGCATAAGAAGAAAAGGAAGAGGTTTCGTCAAGCATGCTTTCTGTCTTTTAAAGCTTACTCCAGTTGTTAAAATTGGTTGTATATATTTCGTAGAGGATGAGAGGATTGGACTAAGAAATTATTGTTTTAGAAGTGGAATATTGTTTCCTATGTAGAAGATGGGAGAAAATAGCCGGCGGTATCAACAAAAAAGCAAAAATAATTATAGTGAGAGCACAGTAATTACGTGTAACCGTTGCACTGTGGGCTATTATATTCCATTGTGTAACGAGAATCATTTAAAAGATACGAGAATTATTATTTCGGAGGAATTTATGTTGTTCTTTGTTTATGTTTGCTTGCCCATTGTTACACATAACAAAAACAGTGTAATCAATCACGTTGCTTTTTAAACACCCTTTCTGTTTTAACGGCCAGTATGAATCTATCAAAAACATTATATCATTGTTTATGTTTTGGTCAGTTTGGAAATACCATATATGGAGAATATAAGCGGAAAATGAACAAATGAATCAATTTATACGCTTTATGCAGTAGAACATTTTAAATTAATTTTTCAATTTATTATATTTTACACTTATTATTATATTATTTTATTTATTGTAAATACAGTATGTTATGATTATAATAAATTGAGAATAAATAAAATTGATTGAAGTGACTCGCTCAGTAAAACATATTTCAAAGTCGCCACACGTGGTATATTTTAGGCTCCCCATGACCAAAGAACTTCAAAAACACTCCCCCACTCCTACTTCTCCAGTGATTCCAAATATATTATTGGAAGACTCCCTCATGTGACATATCATTCCACTACAACTTACCACAGAAATTCATTTAAACAACTTTAAGAGCTCTGCTGCTACAATCCCCCCCCCCCCCGGACATCCTTAACCAATTCGACACTCGCACAACAAAAAGTAATTTATTTATTTTGTTAGGTTGGTAACAACAGTCTAAAACTCGCAAATTCTAAATTGACATTAAAGTAGTTTGAGATTGTTTTAAATGTCAATCAGTGTTACCAACAGCTGCATAAGAAAAGCAAGATTTTCCCAATTCGTATGTTTTTAAATTAACAAATAAAATAATGCAGAATTTTTAATTATTTTGTAATGAAATACAATAACATACACAAATACATTAAGTATAAAATACACGTTTCATACGACATTTAGACGCACTTGCCCATTCGAAAACTCGTCACAAGCTCGTACTTATGCTATTATATAATGCAATAATATAATATAATATACTAATAATATAATAATCTATTGCTGCTGCAACTTCAGGATGTTGTCTAGCTATAGTTCTTTAATCTTGTGAAGAACGAGGAACGTTCTGGCTTGCATAGTGAACCTTCTTCCACCATAAGAAACGAAACTAGGTAGGATGGTGATCAGTTAAATTATGGTTAATAAATTTTTATTAATTATTTGGTTAATGTGACTTTTCTATCTGCATTCGAAATGCAGAAACTTTTTTTAACAAACGTGTAAATGAATGTTACAGCATTGCCGCTACATAGAAAATATAACTGTAACACAGTTAATTAATTTATTAAGGATAATGGCAAGATAGCAAGTACATTTCACATTCTTCCGCTACCTTTTTTCTCCAACCATCGTCTCGCATCCTAGTGATAAATAAAACATACCACAAATAATGCTACCACCGACTAAAAATAAAAATGCTTATTGATACATCACATCACATTACATTGACACAGGATATTCTTAGGATATTCTTAACCTCTGTGGTACCGTAGTCTAAGTCCGTGAACTTTAGAAGTGGTGTAACGGCCCTAAGAACTGGATTAACGGAGAGAAAGCAGTATCCACTTGTCGCATCAACGGTGGATATTTTTGCTTGATGCTGCATGGGATAGGGATCAGAGCGTTTGAAGTAGTTTTATTGGACTTTAGTGGTTGGAGTCGAATAATATGCCACATGAAGGGGGGGGGGTATTAGATAAATATTTGAAGGTGCTTTGAGGGTACTAAGAAGAGGATTGTCTTGGGTGGTATTGTTGAAGACTTGCATGATCTCTGCACATTAAATGCTTTAATACAGTGGTTCCCAAACTTTTTTGTTGGCTGATACCTAAGTAACGAACATCATTTCTGAACCCTTAGCCTCTGGTCACATTAAAAAAGCTGGAATTTAAATAGTTTAATTTTAATAATGAAGTTTAACTGCAACAAAAAAAAAATTATACCATTATACAATTATATAAGAGATACATATTTATATTCATAATAGCAAAACTTTAGTGGGATGAGTGGTGTTGCTTGAAATTTCTATTAATTGAGATTGATGTTGCTCTAAATGAGATTTAGATGAACTCTTAAATACGTTTTTGCAGTACACGGAAAATGGTCAAATATTTCGTCATCCAGTCTTCGAATCCAATGTTTTAATTTGTTAACATGCCTTCGACTTTATCCCTAACATGAGAAATACTGACACTTGAATCTTGGAGTCTCAAATTAAGTCCATTAAGATGGTTAAAGACATCTGTTAGGTAGGAAAAATTCAGATTTCAATTAAGGTCACTCAGTCTGTCTTTATAATCAAAGTAGGACTCAAATAGAAATAATTTAACTTCGACATTTTAAGTTCAACAATTCTGCTTAATATCCTCCCGTGAAAAAGCCACTTCAATTCAGACTGAAGAGTAATTGCTTGTGGTCACTGTCAAATTCTTCCATAAAAGAATTTATGTATTTGTCGCGCTCTTTTTTTGTTTGAATTCTACTTGAACTATATGGCAAGAAATTACAACATAAAATTAAAGTTTCTACGTTTGAAGGGCGTTTTTATAGTTACAGCCCGTACGATATTTATTGAGCCAGAATTCCCAGACAGGATAAAGCTGATTACGTTCTATTCTAGGAACGCAACAGTCTGCCACGGCTTGATTTTGCAAGCAGCGGCGTGCCTTGTAACATAGATTGTTTGATTTCTTTTAATAAGAAATTACACTGAAAATGCACAGGACGATACACTCACAAATCACGGTATGCAAATGCTAACTGTAAGCTGTTAAGGTGAACTGGTCTTTCCAACTCGGATGTCAAATGCGATTAATTCCGAGAAAGTGACGTAGCGGTCTTTTAGGAATTTTGGCTCAACAAATATCGTAGGAGCTGTAATAATGTTGTTTGGTTTTACAACTTATGACATCCCCGAGATCACAAGAATTGTGTTAGTCGAAGTTTAATTAATATTGGTCTAGAACTTCTGGAGGTTAATAATTAAGACAGACGAAAGGACATACAGACAGAAGGATGTATGTAAGTAATACAATGCTCTGTTAAAGAGAAAATCTAAAGAACAGTTTGTTACAAAGTAAATTGCTTACCTGCTCTTCAATACGGTTTTGAGAAAGTTTGTTTGGTATAGGTTGGTATTGCAATAGGTAAGACAAGTACAAACATAAAAAAAGTTTAGTTTGTAGGACTCAAAATTGGTTTAATCATAAATCATTAACAAACAGGTTTTAAATGTAGGCTGCTACATACCAGTACCGTCTAACTTAATTGCATAAAATCAGAATGTAGACACTGCCGACTGCAATAATTACAAAGTAGCTGTATGGAAGCTATGATAAAAACATCTAAAACGATGAAGAAGTTAGATATTGAATTTTCCCAGCAAATAGGCATACACTTACACAGAATCAGTTAATATCAAGGCTATTCGGCTAGCAAGGCAAAAGTACTGTAAATACTATCGAAAAAATATACACAAACGTAGGACGTTTGTGTATATTCGTGTATAATGATTGTATTAACGTTTTGGAAAGTTTAATTTATTGAGATTAAACAACTGCAAAGTTTAGATGGTACGAATAAATAAAAGGAACAAAACAATCTAATAAAGAACTCTTGTTTGGCAACTCAGCAGAGCAAAAAATATTAAATGTGGACGACCAACGTTGTGGCGATTGGATTCGGTAGAAAAAGATCTCAATTCATAAGATACTGAAGGCGACTGAATTACAATGTCAAAACCCACTCTACGTTGTAGCGCCTCTGATTGTAACGATGAATGCATTTTGAGAATAGGTATGAGTGTCTCTAATAAAAAAAAATCATGCCGTAACTCGAGCACGTTAAGGTATAGCTCCAATGAGCCACCTGAAACTCTATGCACAGATCCGCAGAGGCCGACCATTGTTCCTCTAACATACTACAGATGACCTATTTCTACATAATTAATTCACCTAAAAACTCGATAAAGTAGTTTTTTTGCAGCAGGCACCCGCTCTATATGTGCATAATCCACAGACGGCACTCTAGGACAGCTAATTCGAACTTTTGGTTCTCCTCAGCTAGGGGCAGCACGCTGCGAATTATACACACATCACCCGAGCTAATGCTCAAATTATGCCGCCTAGAACAGTTTGATACCTATAGGAGGCACCACAGTTATTTGATGCTGTTAATGTTATTTCCGAGCTGGTATTATAAGCTCGGGTGGTATGTGTATAATTCGCAGACGTGCAGCCCCTAGCTGAGGAGAGCCAAATGCTCGAAACATCTGTCCTATGGTGCCGTCTGTGGATTATATACGTATCAGGATATTTTATAATTATCATTTAAAATTTGTAAAACTAAGAATTCAGAATTTGAAGGATTTCCAGGGTCCCATGAATCGGAACATACTGAAATTCTTATAAACCGGACAGTTTTCTAATTTTAAATTATTCCGATGATGTTTTCAGACTTCAAAGTTCAAGTTCTTAAAACTTCAAAACTTTATTGTTTAGATTAGTTTCAAGGTTTTGGATTTCCAAACTTTTATTTTGTTAACAAATTTTCCTGAAAAGTAGCGAAAAACCAGTACGTATATATAAATATACCTTATCTTATTTCCAATATACCTATTGATTTATCAAGGACTTTTCTTTACCGATATATCTAATTTTTACAAAACACTAATTAATCGCATAAATACCACAAAAAGGAAGTCGAAACAACTTGTCGTGTCAGCCATACAACATATTACTTACAAATTTCACACCGCTGTAAACAGCAGAAGCGGAACGATACCGCAACCTCAACCTTGCCTGAAGCCCTGAAAAATGATCAAATAATATGCAACCAAAAAAGAACTTGGTCCCAATCGAGATTAAAAAAGGCCTTTTAGAAGCAATAAAAAATTCATACGCCTGAAATGTGTGTGTGTGTGATGAAATTCCTTTTTGTGTTTTTGCTTAATATTATTCGTACCTACAGGAAAGAATTAATTACATTTAAATGGTTTATATACAGTTAGATTAGTGAAATAATTTGATTTTAATCAGATAATTAGGATAATGTAAGAAACATATGGTTTTAACATGTTGCCACATATAATCATGATAAATAATTATACGAGAGTGATGATTCTACGCATCAAGAAATAATTTGAAGGATTTCCTAAAGATATTTATTATAGGACGATGACTATCACTGAAACTAATGATTATTATCAGAGGTTTTAATTATTATGAAATAAATAAAGATTATTAAAAGTTTCACAGTTTTATTAAAATATACCTGACAATATTGTTTCGACAGCTATGCTGTCATTATCAAAGGTAATATAATTATAAACAAACACGTCGCTAAGGTAGATACAAAATAGGTAACTAGATAAAATAATAATAATAATAATAAAAATTAATAATAAAAATCATAATTAAACATCTAATACTTCCAGTAACGGAGAATTACTGAGCTCAAGTTGTTCATTCATTAAAGGTACCCTGAGTTTGTGTTTGTATATCTCAAAGGCTTCTAAAATGTCTAATTTGCGTTTGTTATTACAAAAATGTAGGAATTTAATATTATTTTGAGGAGTCATTGTGTGATTTTGTTCTAAAAGGTGTTTGGCGTAATTCGATTTTTCAGGATGTTTATTTTTGTAATGACGTACGTGTTCTTTATATCTTATGTCAAAATTTCGAAGTGTTTGTCCAATATATACCGAACTACAAAAAGAATTACGCCAAACACCTTTTAGAACAAAATCACACAATGACTCCTCAAAATAATATTAAATTCCTACATTTTTGTAATAACAAACGCAAATTAGACATTTTAGAAGCCTTTGAGATATACAAACACAAACTCAGGGTACCTTTAATGAATGAACAACTTGAGCTCAGTAATTCTCCGTTACTGGAAGTATTAGATGTTTAATTATGATTTTTATTAATTTTATTATTATTTTATCTAGTTACCTATTTTGTATCTACCTTAGCGACGTGTTTGTTTATAATTATATTACCTTTGATAATGACAGCATAGCTGTCGAAACAATATTGTCAGGTATATTTTAATAAAACTGTGAAACTTTTAATAATCTTTATTTATTTCATGATTATGGAGTTCCACAAAATAAGGCTGGAAACAATAAACAAAAAAAAAAAAGTTTTAATTATTATCTAGTCTTATTCGTTTACGCAAATGCTCTTTGTTTCTTCACCTTAAATGGACGTCATATCCTTAAAAATCGATAATGAAAACTCAGAAAGCTCAGAAATTTGAATTACATATTATGTTAATAAGTGGACCAGAAAGGAATTCTCATAAAAGAATGCGTAACAGAACAGAAACGGAACACGATTCTTCAAATGTGTATAGTATGGGATTATCTACAGAGTTATTGATTATATTTTGACCCACCCCTTTATTTTTGTTCTATAAAAGTTGTATAGTTGTATCTATATTTTTAATAAACAAACAGTGGCCTAATAGTAGGCTATACTTTTCAAAATGCTAGTAAACTGAAACGACTTTTTCGGCCTCACTATAACCCATTTTTATTAAAAGAATACGAATTATTATTTTCATAGCTTAGAAAAAGAACGATTCCAAAACGCAATAATATACAGGATGTTCCATTAATGAAATGTTGGTAGGTATATTCCATACGTGGCGATACAGGAGGTAGAGCTGAGCCTATATATTCTTTTGTTTATAAATGGATTTTAATGGAATCTGGTTTGGGCAGAGTGTATTAGGCGTTAATTATAATTTTTTAACATAATACAGAGCCGAGATGACCGATTTTCGGTTTCACCGGAAATGACCACACATTTTTGAACGGAAAACCCTGTATATTTTTACATATTTGGGTTTCATGGGTCAATTCATAACTAATTTGCCAAATTTAAGTATGTTTAAATAAATATATACTCTTAAATAAATCGGTAAAAGATTATAAATCGCTAACGCTCAAAAATACACAATAGCGTTTAAGATCGTATGCAAGGATCAAGAATGGATGCAAAATGCTCCGACATCATCAGTGAGTGATTATAAATTCTTAAGACTCTTATCACTTCAGTGCTGGGCAATGTTTCCAATTCTCAGGAATTGATTGATAATAAGCCTCAGAATGCTAGGATATTCAGGAATGTTCAAGAATTCTTAGAACTGTTCAGGAAAGGACCTAGGATGAATCGGGAATACTCAGAAATAGTACGGTATAGGATTAAAAATGTTTCTATCTACTTATCAATATTTTGGATTGGATCCTAAACACTAAGATGTACATTAATCAGAATTGCTGAAGTAACCATATTATAAATTACGAAAGAGCAAATCGAAAAGGTTTTGATCACAAATTGTTCCAAGTTTCACATATTTCAATTTCTTACAAAACTGATTCGACTAAACGAAATTTCACCTACACTAAAACCTGATTCCTTAGAAATTCGCCAATGGAAATCTCTTAAAAAACAACAGACATAATATTTCGAATATAGCTTATTTTTTAAAAAAACTTTAAATCAACTTTATTAACATAAAAACAAATTAAAAAACCACAAATTAATCAACATTTTTATAAAATTTTCAAACTTTTGTATTAAGATGTTTCATTAAGTTTCGTATATCCTCCAGTTATAGAATTTGCCGCTATATTCCACTTTTTGACCACTGTTTGCAATCATCGATATTGAGAGCTTCAAAACGCATTTTCTTAAATTTCTTTTTAATATGTGCCCAATAAGTATCAACCGGTCTAAGTTCCGGGCAATTTGGCAGATTGTGATCTTTGGGCACAACATTGCTTCGATTTTCGTTGTAAAATTCCTTTTGCCAATTTTCCATAGTGGCATGAGGCCAAACCTGGCCAAAATAGACATGAAACGTGTGTGGTTTTATTAATGCATTCGAATTAGGCATTCTTTGGCATTCTCTTGCCGTTTATTGTTCCTGGAATGATGTACGGTTTTTATTTTTTGCCACATGTACAGATAGCCTACCATAAGAAATATTTTTTGGAAATTTCGACACTTTTTTCGTGCATATGGTTTTGACTATGTTCCCGCTCGTTGTTGCTATATAATACTCTGGGCCGAGAATTCGTTTGAAGTCAGCAATAACGAAGATAAGGTATAAAGCTAAAATTGACATCTTAGGATTATCTAGCTATTTTTTCATGATCAACTTGCGCCTCTGTTGTTCCATAATTCACTACAAACGCCAAACTTGTCCGAAAGATTTGACTACGATTTGTAGAGTAAAGTAATAATAGCTGACAGAGCAAAACAAGAGCAAAATGATAACAGTTAAGCCTAAGTATGCATTGCCTACTCGATAATTTGAATTGCCGGATTTCTAAGGAATCAAACTTTATTTTTAGAAAGACTGCTGTTATTTCTTCTCGTTCAATCAAATTTTCAGTTAAAAATGCAGTAGAGTTTAAAATATGTTTAAATGTGGTAACGCTACGTTTGAAGTGGGTGGCCGCGCGGTAAAGAGTTCAACTCTTACTCAGGTTCCATCTCCGGAACCGGCAAGAGGATTATTCTTGTTAATAAAGTCTCAGTGGACTTTTCCGTGCTGTCAAATGAGCACATTAAGCAGTCGGTTTCGACAACTACATAAACAACTTTTTGTGGTTGTAGTTAAAAATAACACCGCTTTATACCACGCACAAGTACGTATTTACTTCAGTGGTTTGACAATGTTAACTACAATTAACATTTATACATTGCTAATGTTAATTAAAAGTAACACTTATAAATACATCCTCCCATAAGTAAGCCACATCACTAGAAGATTTCTATTAAAAAGTGGCAGAGATAGTTTATTAAAGAACTGGGAATCAAGGATATGCTATGAAGAAAAACGTCAAGGTATACTTATAAAATTACTCTGCAAATGAATTATGCGAAATCTCGTACAGATATACTTATGTATCAATTGTGAAGTGATGCTTGAATACCTCAAATTATCGCTCACACACTACATCTTGATACATCTGAGAGCACGAGTTCCTCTGAAGCTGGATAGATAACTTACAAGTTTACCATACTGACCTGATATAGCTGATTTAGATCGCGCAAAATTTCGTATGGCCATTCAGCAGCCCTTTTTTTTAATAGCTTCTTGATTATTTATTATCATTAATGCGCAGGAAATCAACGATTAGTTAAAGTGGTCTAAAAGAGGTGAATATAAAAGGTATTTGTGCAAAGAAGCGGAACTTTTCCCCTAACTAAGTTCCCCTAAATTATGTGCTTGACTGGTAAGTACATGCTCTACCACTTCAAACGGATGTAAATAACACGATACCAGCAAGGCCTTGCAAGGCCGGCAAATAAAACTCGAGGAGCCGGAAAAAATAAAAGGAAATGAGTCTTATTACAGTTTAATTTAATTGCCATTATATTGAAAGCTTCTTAAACACTACCATGTATAAAGAATTGTTATACTTTTATTCACGTTTCAATTGTTCATATTTATTCTGAATCAGTTTTTCACTTTAAATTCAGATATGCTTTCTTGTTTGTCCACGGTTTTACTCAGATTTAAGATATGCAAAGCATTCTACAGCATTAATCCAAACGGTATTGCTCGCTGCAGTGGATACTAAATACTAGATGTTGCCTGGCGGCTGATAAATGATGAAAGTGACGTGTTGTTAAGATTCTAATGAATATGGCGGTGTAGTAAAATCGGATTGGTAGTTATAATTAGGCAATGTTGCAGGTAATTAAGGTGATGAAATATAAGACATATCGAAGTGGCTCAATAGAAAACACGGTCGGGTTGACTACTATATGATCCAATTCTTGAGCGGACATGAATGCTACAAATCCTATATAAAAAGATTCACAATAATAGAGGAGGGCAGATGTACCCACTGCAATGCGGAGGATACTCCCGAACACACATTCTTCATTTGCGGCAAATGGTAAGAGAGAACGGCTGCAGACCGAGTTGGATAAGACCATCACGCCCAATAACATAGTGGAACTTCTGCTAGAAGGTGAGATGAGCTGGAATAAAATACATAACTTTATAAGGAAGATCTTAGAAACAAAAGCATACTGAAGTAATGCACAACAGTTCCAGGATCCTTAGTAGTGATTGGGGCAGGCTTTTAGTTGATAGGTCCTTCTTAAGAAAGAAGAGAATCCAACATACTTAAAAATGCGGGTTTCTAAGTATCTATGAAGATTTCTTCGCCTCCCTAAAAAACCAGGTGAATACCTGGCTATTGCCGCCTGTATAACTGCTTTATATAATGGGTAAGAGTCCCGAACAGTGGCTCTCTGGTAATTTTTCCTGCTAGAAGTCTTCACAAAAATGGAGTTGGGTTGAGTATCTTAGCTGGGTTGTTTGTGTCACAGCGGTTTCCGACTAATAATTGCAGTGCAGCTTAAGAACAGGGTATTTTCCTACCGCCTAGAAACACGCTGTTATTGTTATGATTCCTAAGCCAGGAAAACAACATAACAACCGAAAAAACTACAGACCGATAAGTCTACTTTCCTCAATTTCCAAACTTCTAGAAAGAGCAATGTTAATTCGTCTACAAAAATTCATGGAAGAGAATAACCTACTACCGCATCTTCAGTTTGGATTTAAACCTTTCCACTCAACTGCTCATCAAATCTTGAGATTAACTGAAAGAATTGAAGAAGCGTTTGAAAACAAAAAACATACTCTCATAGCTTTTATCGATGTAGCACAAGCTTTTGATAGAATTTGGACTAAACGCCTTATTTATAAAATGAATAAGATGAATGTACCTACTTACCTTTTAAAATCAATTATATCATTCCTAACTAACAGGACTTTTCAAGTACAAGTAAATTCATACACGTCCTTAATTTATCATACACATGCTGGTGTGCCTCAAGGCTCAATTTTGGGACCAACCCTATTCAACGTGTTCATGAGCGATATTCCTGAAATTCCCGAAGCTGATCTGGCTATGTATGCAGATGACACGGCAATTCTCTCACAAGATCACGACATTCACAGGAAACTTCAACAGAGTGTTAACAAGGTCAATCAATGGTTTACCAAGTGGTGTATGAATATCAATGCCGACAAGCGCGAATCAAAAATCTTCACACTCCGCCGACCACAAGATCCGTCTGATATAGTCATAAACGGTACTCCGAAACCGTGGAACCCTAAAGAAAATGCCGTTAGGTACCTCGGTATATACTTGGACAGACGGTTAACCTGGAGCTTCCACATAAATAAAAAGCTATCAGAGTCATACACAAGACTTGGCATGTTATATCCAATAATAAACAAAAAATTGTCCCTCAAGATAACATGTGGCACTCTAATTTATACATCTATAATAAGGCCGATTTTCACATACGGGTGTAGCGTATGGAGTTCAACCTCCAAAACCAACTTCAACAAGCTCTAAGTGCTACAAAATAAAATATTGCGCATCATAACCAATGCTGAATGGTACACAAGAAACAATCAACTGCATAGAGAAACTGGTATACCCGAAATTCAAGGATTTATTACGAAAGTGGATAAATCCTTTTATAATAATATTACTCAGTGTGAAGGTGCGGTACATTACAGTTTAGGCAAACGCTCGATACACACTAGACTCAAAAGGAAGTTACCGATAGACCTAATAGATAGTGATGGTGAATGAACAGTTAACAAGCTCAATATGACATACTAAAAAGTACTTCTGTGACCAAATAATAAGTGTAATCCGAAATATAGTAATATTTTTGAAAAGTTATGTATATTAACGAATAGTGATGTAACGTACAAAAATGCAATTATTATCCGTGCCATGTATAGCACTCTGTGCTGAGCTGGTAACAAATTGTTTAAAATCTATTATTGATTCACAAGTAATGCAAGAAAATTCACTAAAATTAGTGTGGCTTCTAAAAATCTCATGAATAACTGAGCCGCGACTCCAAAACAACAAAACAACTGCAAGGACGGACTGCCTGAAATTAGTTCATACGTATAGAAAGATTTGTTGATTAAAATCATAACCGTCCTTTCCTTTATTGTTGTTCATTGTGATTCCCAATGAATTTTGCAATTTGTGTGTTGAAACAGAAGTTGACTGATTGACTGATTTATATGTAACCTAGCAATAAGAATGTAACAATGATGCGAAAAGCCGATTTTCTGCTTCAAACCTTCTTGGGAAGGAAGGGTTTTTGTATTTTATTTAAAATATTTATATAGTGGAGCTATTATGAATATTGCTAAATATGAAAAAGCTAGCGCGATTTCTTTTATTAATCGTCAATTAATTAGAATTTGTTGAAGTTCCCACAAAATTATTCAGTTAGTATAATAGGCACAAGTATTGCAAAGGATAAACAATACAACGCGCATTTCTAAAGATTTTCATAACAAAATAAATTAAAGCGTGTGAATACATATAACAAAACTGTTTACTGATTATACAATATTCCATTCACGAAACGCCCGTTAATTATATGACAGTTTATCAATTTTGTGCTTCCACAGTGGAAAACCTGGAAGAAGCAGAGCAGTAGTTTTAAAAATCAACCCTCGAAACTGCCTACATTTACCAAGCTAATACTACAAAACACGCGACCTTAACCCGAAAAAGGGAAAGAGAAAATTTTTACCCTTATTTCCCATTCTAAACACGTTTTCTCCGCACTCGCCACTTGCAGAATATTCGAGGGAAAACGGACTACGTCAATATTATGTTTACAATGAAGAAAGGAGGGGAAAAAAGGAAAAATCGAATTTTATAACACATCACATACGACTGCGATGTCTCGACCCCTTATACCTTACTATCGAAATTTATGAAAACACGTACGGAAGGCGAAATTTTTTATTCGCCTTTTCCTAAGAATCATTGTTGATTTTTCGTATTTTTATAGAGAATTTTAACCTTTCCGGTCATTTTTTCTCAAAATATTTTCTTAATTTCTTTATTCTCACAAAAAGTGGAACGTATAAAAAAAATCAAAGAGAATTCTCTTTGAAGAAGAATTCTAAATATTTTCAAGAGCGCAAATATTTTTCACTTAGGGTTTGCCGGTAACGATTTTGAAACATTCCTGGAGAGTTTTTTTTTCAGTTTAGGTAGACATTCCCTAATTTATTTCTAGTAACACATCAAGCGTTTTAATTTTAATCAAGTCCAAATTTGTTTTGAAAGATTTATGACAAACTTCTTAAATACAATTATAATCGAATACAATTGAAGTATATAAGTGAGTTTAACCGTGTTTGTCTTGTTTTGTGTTATGGAAACTGTCTGGAAAGTTTTGGCTTTCGAATACTTAAAAATTCTATATTATTCATGTTCATTCAATTAAATCGTTCAATTACATACAATTAATGAGATGGATGAAGCGATTGAAAGTTTTAATCTGTTCGATATATTACAAACAAAGAAAAACATTTGTATACACGGCTATCTAGATTCGAACAGCAGCTAATAAATGATTTTTTTACATTCATTTTTAATTTTTGAATTGAAATCTGGGCTTGGGATTTTAATTAACAAAATATTCAAAATTGCTATATATTAGAAATTCATTGTTAAATATTTTACATAATTTGTTGTAAAGAGATCTAATTTGTATAAAGTGGATTAGTGAACCCAAAGAATCATCATGCTATAGTGGCTTCTTAAAACCAAGAAAATGTATACAGTATCTGGCCATATTATTAGGGACATCCAATAATTTGGATGTTAAAAGTTTTATATTTTTAACACCAGG
This sequence comes from Agrypnus murinus, assembly GCA_929113105.1. Classification (NCBI taxonomy): domain Eukaryota; kingdom Metazoa; phylum Arthropoda; class Insecta; order Coleoptera; family Elateridae; genus Agrypnus; species Agrypnus murinus. The sequence continues at coordinate 137,544,688 of OV816025.1, read as the reverse complement.
AATAAATTTTCGAGAAATGTTTCATGTATGTTTTATTAACACTTCTTGTATTAACAAGCAATTCAATAAAATAATTTTAAGTAATAAACTGGTATAAATGGCGAATTTGCTGAACATGCCAATAGCTGAAGAGGGTAATGTCTTAGAGGATACTGACCAAAATTATAAGTAGATATTTTACTATTTCTGTGGAAAAGAGTTTCTTGGAAACGTTTCTACGATTATTTTCTACAGAAATAGTAAAATACCTTCTTTATTATTTTATTCAGTACCCGCTAAGAATTGCATCCTTTAGTTATCAGCATATTTAGCAAATTCGCCATTTATACCAGTTTATTATTTAGAATTATTTTATTGCTTTATTTGTTAATACAACAAGCGTTAATAATCACACGTAAAACATTTCCCAAAATCTGTTATTCTTGGTATTAACAATACATAACCTTTAACATTAACATTATTCGATGTCCCTATTAATATGGCCAGATACTGTATATAGTTTAGGAGACTAAAGTCTCAGGTTCACGAAAGATTGCTTACTTCACCTTAAGAAGTCTAAATGACGCCTTTTAATACTTACTGCAAAAAATTGATATGAAAAAAGCATCAACTGCATAAAATGTTTATAAAAAAATAGTTAAACAATTGAAGTTAGTTTAATGAATTAATGATGGGAATTAAACCAAATGAGGTGAGGTTGACATAACAGGGGTTATCTGTGGCAATATATGTTCTATGAAGTGGTTAACTAATTTTAAGTAAAACTAAGTATAAAATCTACATAATTAATAAGATTTGTTGAAAAGAACAACCTTAATAGCAAGAAATGTAATTTTAAGGATGAGATTGGTAAATCAAAATAGCCAGTTCCGATGTCCGATGTCCGCCGCAAAATATCTCGAAAACCATAAGCCCTAGGAGGCTGAAATTCTGCAGGCAGGTAAGGCCTTACCCGAAAGGGGTGCTTGAATATATTCTTAATCTAAATAACTCAATGGAATTTGTAACGGTGCGTTTTTTCAACTTCCGTAAAATGCAATTTTGTATGTATAATAGACAAAAAGCCCTTAGTGCGGTCTTGCATATTATTGTATATTTTTCTTGATTTAAAATTGCAGTTGGTATTCTGTATAAATAGGAGTCCTACTAAATATCAAAGGTCGCTTTCAAAAAATATTCCCAGACCAATAAAATTTGCTTCTAGAAAAATCTGCAGATTTCGTTTTAAAAAGTACCGTCTTTGCAAGTGTTAATGTTTATTACTTCATGTTCTGATGGATAAGAGGAATTGTTCTTGTGGAATAGAATATTCTAGAACAAAATTGTTTTCAATATTGTATTTATTTACGGCTAAAATATAATATTCGCTTTAACAAAAGTTTTCTTATGGTTAAAATGCATTGAATGTCGAAATTACAGCTTTAAAACACATTGGGTTGAAATATTTATAGTAAACAAAATACTGACAAACAGAATCTTCTAGAATAAAATCGTCTAGACAGCCACCTGCAAGTATAATGTGCTTTGGAAAAAATATAAATTCAAAGGGGAATCTCCGAAAGTTTTCGTTGGAAATGTTCTGTAATAATGTGACGTAATTATCCCTCATTGGCTTAGGAAAAATCCCGCCATTTCTTTTACTGGTTCATTTAAAAATCTACCCTTCTCAAAACCACACGATCGCCGCAATATTTTCAATTTTAAAGAGTCCGCAAAAAAACACTAATAGAGTGCGGAGCTCTTCGGTCTATTATCGTATACGTACAGGGGTTGTTTTGCCGATGGCACTCCCCAAATACAGTAACGTGTTTAGTTGTGAAAAATACTGAAATCTAATATGATTTAATTAGAATCGTTATTATAAATACCGAAATTTAATAATTAGTTTCTTATAAGTTAAAGAGTTATAATTAAAGTGTAATAAGTGTTTGTTACCGTATTCCAGTTCTTGTAATAATTTCCAGAGATTAATAATACTGTTATTATTAATGAAAAATTATAAATATCGATTTAAACGTAACGTGAATTAAGTTTCTATGGGATCTTGTTTTTAAAGAAATCCAAAAAACGGAAGTCTTAAAATTAAATAACTTCTAAAACAACATATTTAAGTGTTGTGCTACCATTTTCATAAAGAAAAACATTTTAATAATCAATCATATTAACCAGTGGTTGTTTTAGAAAAACTTTTACTAACTGAAAGTAACTAACAATTGAATTTATATGGTTGTTCCGGTTACTTAATGAAAACTTTTTAACTTTGACTTTTATTTTTATTTCATTTATAAATAAATCTATTTGAACTTAACCATACTAAATGATAATGGACCAGATATTTATGAAAGTCTTTAATTATATTTCAACTAATTTGATTTTTGACTTAACTGAACATGACTAATAACTGAATTAAATTTTATAGATCTGATACCGGTTTCTGTTTACAAGTATCATATTATTTTTATTTTTGTCATAGTCCCCGGACTTTCCTAAACAGATGGCGCCCAAATATACTTATTTATAATATAATAATAATAATGACTATAACCAGCCTTATTCCTTTCTTTTATTATAATCTGTGAGCTATGGAAACAATACTTGTGCCCTGAACTTAAATTTGTTAAAGATATATCTCGAGCAGCCGGAGCATTTATGAGTTGTACAGTAAGTATCGAATATTTTGTGGGACATTCATTTATTTTTGTGTTAAATATATAGTGTTACAATTGGTGCCCAATCGCGGGGCCTTGTTCTTTAATTGTTCTTTAAGTCTGTTACAAGTTGTAGGGGAGACCATTTCCTTAAATTCATTATGCCTATATAAGGTAAATATTAGTAACTATTCATTAATGTTTTACATTAAATCAATCTAAATTCGCTTAGAGAAATGATCATCCTGCCTGGGGATTGGGGACCCAGGTTTCTGGATCTACGTCATACAATATATCAAAATAAACTATCAGGGTCAATCTACAGGAGGATAACACTTTTTGCGTATGAACTAGACAATTACATTAATAAAAAGTGTATAAGGGATATCATCATCCATCAAGTTCATGGACCGGTAATTCGTCGACGACACAACAACCATCAAAGCTAATGTAGATTGTTTAAAATCCTATAAGGAGATTAATTTTTAATTAAGGTAAATACTACTAACCATTCATTACCGTTTTCTATGCGAATTTGCAATTCATTTCCTTATAGAGTTGTTAAAAACCTAGATAAGATTTGGTGGTTGTTGTGTCGCCGAAGAACTGCCTGTCTATGAATTTGATAAAGCAAAATATATCTTGTATACATTATATGATTGCAATTATCTAGTTCGTATTGTTATGATATAACATATTTGAGTAGTGCAGAAATGCATATATGCAGGATGTGTTGCCTATCTGACAGGCGACTGAATTTTTAATTTACAAAAATAGATTTAACTTATTTAAATTTGGTTCAATTTATGAAGGATACACACTATAACACTGTGAGATTCTTCAGCTGAATTTCACAAACTCAATTTCATGATAGACGAACCTATGTCGTTGGTCGATAGTCTTACATTTACATATTTTGAAGCCATTTTAAGCCCTGTTTTCACCTGACAATTATTAAAGGCATGGGTAAGAAGATATACACTAGTATTTTATTACTTTACTTACAGTTTTTATTACTGAATTTCAAGAAAATTTTCTACTTCTTTGACGATTCATGATTTTCCATAGTAAATGGATGTTTATCAATGTTATTTGAATTTCTAACTAACATGTTTTACTGCAATGTTGTTAAGCAAGTTCTGGGGTGCTTTTGACACTAAAAGGTCAAAGTGGGCAACTTTTCTAAGGGAAGGTTTAGGCCTTTGAAATCCCAAAATTGTAACGTTTCAGCATGGTCTGCTAGAATGTTAAAATTTAGTTTCTATTTATAATTTTGGTGTCAAAATTTATGTAATTTTTGTTTGATAGGATCTTCGGATAAATTTTATGATAAGAAAAGGATGTAGCAAGATGTTAAAATCTTTTTATTTGAATTTTTGTGAAGTAATGATTGCGAGGAAACTCAAAATGACTGTTATTGAATCTTGGAGTTAATTTGCATCAGGATATTAATGTTGGGTATTGTTAGAAAGTAGAAATTCTCTTCTTTCGTTTTATAACATTTGTTTAAACAATTAGTTTAATTTATTATTAACAATGTGGTTATGAAAATTTTAGTGTAAAAGACACTCTTTTGTTTTCTAGTAACGTACTAAATTAATCTAGAGTTCCTATGCATTTATGGAACTTGTTTTCCAGTTTAGAAATTATAGCCGGAGAATTTTTTTTATGGGTAAGGTAAGTGATATTTAGTTGTGTATATTTTTAGACTGTTTTACCATGATTTTGTGTTTGTGAATCTCAACAATAATAAATTTATTTTGGAATTTATAACCTTCCAAATTTCATCAAGTGTTGAAAGGTTTATTATTTCCAACAATAAATATTAATCTAGCCCCATCAAAATATTATATCAGTATGTAAAAATTGGCATTCTCCTGTAGGTTGGCACTGATAGCTCACTTGGATAGTATTAGTAAGTAGGGCCAGGAATCTGGACTAGATCCCCAGTCACGGTGATAATTCATCTATGCGAATTTGCATTTATAATATGACTATACAGGCTGTTCTCAGTTATCGCCGCACTTTTGCTATCTCCGTTGGAGCTGCGAACTCAGTTAGATTAACAAATTATTAGCAGTATTTTTTCTGCTGATTAACATGGCGAAGGCAAAAAAAATTGGAGGACGCGTTTTCGAGTTATTCAATCAATGAAAAATATAAAACGCTTCCTATAACTTCTTTATTTTTCATATTAAAGAGGTAATACATAAAATCTTGTATTTATAATACCGCTGATTACCCATTTAAAACATGTTACTTTTGAAGATAACTCGAAACCGCAACGTTTAATCGTTTTTTATCCTCATCATGTTAATCAGCAGAAAAAATACTACTAATTTGCTAATTTCACCGACTTCGTAGCCCCAATAATAACGGAGATAGCAACAGTACGTCGGTAACTGCGAACAGCCGTACACATCTCTTCAATGACGTGAGCTAAAACTCCAAATTGTTAGATTATACATTTAACAATTCTAAAAGTAAAGAAATAGTTAAATCACCGGCAGTTCATCTAGCGGCGGAGTAATACAACATTTCAGGAGAAGAGTTCTGCTAAAATGTAATAACAGTGTGAAGAACTAATCAATGGTTCTCCAAGTTCACCAGTTTTTACGGAGACATAAGTCATGGTGTTTGAGTGCGCCTGATTTACCAGCGGTGTCCTAGTGGTTGAGAAGATGAACATAAAATGCATCCGGCGCCAAATATAATTAACTCGGCATTTAAATATTTCTCTTTTTATAGTGGGATTTTTTTTTTATTTTGAATTCTGATTTGGATTTTTGGAAGCATACATGTGCCCACGGGCAAATGTACTTCACAATTACCAGAACGCGGTTTAAGGGTAATCTGAAGGTTTAGAAGATGGCTACCAATCAACAAGATAGTACATGCATCGAACCCGGTAATTCTGTGAGGTAAGAAGTAGGGCCGTCCAAAATAGATGGGAGGATTGTGCGAGGAGGACCAATAACTCAACTTTTGTAGATAGAGCTCTTTTCTTATTTCACAGATAGGAAGGATGATTATGAAAGATTTAAAAACAACAAAACCGTAAAGAAAATTCAAAGTAAGCTACTGAAGATTGAGCTAAAACAGAAAAACTAGTTCGGTTCTGTGGTAGACGGTCTATTTTCGAACTGTTTAGAAAAAAATGTAATGGGCAGTGGGAGTATATAAAGTGTTTGGAGCAGAAAACTAAATAGATCAGAAGCAATTCAGGAAAAGTTCAAGAATAAAATACTTCTATGTATTACTTACTTTCTGGCATCACTCAAATCCCTAACTGCTCTATACTAAATTGCTCTATTGTTTTTAGTTGCTCACTGTACATACCCAAGTGCTTTTCATGTCACTTTTATAACGGGAATAACGGCAAATCAGAAGCATTTTGCCTTGCCCAAACGAAACCAATCGTCGTCGCCACTTACTGGTTTCATTCTAAAAAGAATGAAATCTGACGCAATGTTGGGAACCAAACAGTATAGTATTTCCCTCCAGTGATCATCAAATATTTCTCCTTCTGACTAAAAATCCCTTCTTCTTTTTGGCGTTTAACTTAAAGCGATGTTAAAAGTTGATGAATAATATAAATATGTACCTAGGATTATAATCTTTGCATACAGCACAACTATTAGTATTAGATTCATGAACGAGTAGATTGCATGCGCATATACTAGAAGAGAGGGTACTAGAGTTATAAAGATGAGACAGTACCAAGGTAGCCCCGGCCGTGGGTTACAGTTACTCGTCGTCCACACAATTCATCAGATATGCTTATGAAATAATTATTTTATTTAGGTAATTACTTTTATATACCAAAATAAATCAAAATAATTTTCTCTAATAAATTTAAAACTAAGTGGAATAAATTGTAATAAGCAAAGCAAATAAAGATTTAATCACGCATTCAATATTCGAAATAATGTTTGTTAAAAGTTTTAAAGTAATAGGTTCTCCCAAAATTCTTCTTAAAATTATATGTATTAAATTCTCAAATTTAATTATAAAGTTTTTATTTACTTTGCTTATTTCAATTTGATTGAATTAGCTTTACGTTATTAGAGAAAACTATCTTGATGTAGAACAAACGTTCGCACTATTTTGATTGAATGGTGCCTAAATAAATATTAATTTTATAAGCACAGCCGACATGCTACAGTTAACTGCGCGGACTACAACCGGCTGGAACCTGCACCTGGCCTAACACGAGGATTGCTTGTAACTCTGGTGCCCTCTCTCCTTTATGCGCAGGAAATCCACCGTTCATATGTATAGTACTAATAATTGAAACGCATACTGCAAAATGGAAAAGTTAGTTCGCAGTAATGTTAGTTTTGAATAATGTTTCAGCTCTATGGCAACTGATGCCGAAACTCGACCCATGTCAAAAGTTGATGAATTAGAAGTTCATGAAGTTATCAGGTACTATTTGAAGGTTAAAATAAACGAGTTAAGTGTAAATAAGGAAAGTTCTGTATACTTAACTATTTACAAGTATACAAGTAATAAAAACAAGAACGCAGAAAGTCTATAGGGCGTTCACCTTCTAAAAACATTCCAAAAGACAAATTATCATTGAGAATACGGAAACTAAAGAGATTTATCTAACGAGAAATAGGCGGGAGAATCAAATTAATAAAAATTCATGTCATGTTCCATATTGAGTAAATGAAGAGTAAGTTGCGTGTTAAATTGGTTACATGAAATTTGTAGACCACCCACGCGTAGAAAATTACAAGTTAATCATTTTCCTGTATCAAGTAACGTTTAATTGCATAAGTAGACAACTTTCTCCATTATTTATAAATTATAAATTATAATAGCGTGTAATTACTTAAAAAAATCACTGGTACAAAAAGTTGTGTCTACTGCTTTGTATTACTTTTAAAAGGGGGTTATATGTTTAATATAAGTATTCTGTTGAGCCGTGAGGTTTTTTATTTAATCTCAAGTCGTTTTAACATAATCAAATAGAAAGCATAAACGTACTCTTGAAAATAAGAAAAAGATATAATAGGTAGGTGTACTTTACATACATACTTAGGTACTTTACTCGCTACTTTATGAAAGTGCTGTAGATTAATTCAGATTGTTTTTCATCGGTCTTGATACGGTTAAGTAGTTAATAAGAAGAGTAAATCACTTCTAATAACAAAGTACTTCAATAAAAATGAACAACATCAGCTTCTAACTTCTGAACAGAATCTGGAATGATAGAAGCAATCTCTAGTCCAATCTCGTCTATGATTCGGGCGATCTTGTTTCTGTTTGTATATGAAGGATAATAAAAAAAATCTGAATATTTAAATTAAGCTCTTATGGCAAATACAAAGTATGAGGATTTTCAAGTTTGTATGGATCGACCAATTTCATATTAGACCAATTTTGTTTTTAGATCTTCCTAATTCGTTTGATGCTTCAGGTACAATCTTACATCACGTCGATGTGTTGATGTATTCTATGTACTATTTCACACAGCTGTGATATTATTTTAAGATATTTAAAAAATATATTAACGATTTACGTAATCTATATTGATTTGGTATTACCTATCGAACAAGAAATTTGTGAGCGTTTCGTGTTACATGGCGTGCTAAGCCGTAAAACCTTCTCGTTTCGTCCGTAAACCCGATGGACAACAAAATTCGATACTAATGACTTTTTGGCGTTTTGTGCGCTCATTCTGCACTTACCTGTTGATTTTGGATACTTTTTAAAATAAGGTTATTATATACAAATTGTTGATTTCCTTCACAGTTTTATATATTTTTTCAAACCAAATACAAAAAATCTAAACTATTCATACCAAGTTTTAATTGGAGTCTATGACAAAACGCCGAATGGACAAAATGCCGAATGGACAAAACGCCGAATCTTGGTCGAAACGCCGAAAAGAGTCCGTGGACATATCGCCGAATCTTGGTCAAAACGCCGAAAGGACTATCTGGACAAATCGCCGAACGCGGTCAAAACGGCGAAAGTCATCTGTGGACAAAACGCCGAAAGTGGTCAAATCGCCGAAACATATCTGTGGACAAAACGCCGAAAAATATAAAAAGATTTAAAACAGAGAGAGATGTTTACTATCCAAACTAAGTATACCTTACGTATTAATATTGGATCTTTAATTTAAAAAAGCATCTTGCAAAAATATTAAAAATACGATAAAGAAAATGTAGTATGTAAGAGTATTGCTTAAAATGATATTGCGAAAAACGTTGATACTACTTAATTTACACATCCTAAACGAACATTTGTAAAAAAAGTCTCTCGAAGTAAGCAACTAAACACAAATATTGTATTTAATGTTGTAGTAAGTAGTAACATTTGTCACTACACCTTTACTGATAGATACCTGCATCCTTTAATATCATTCAACGGAGGGCATTTATTAAACCAAAACCAAAGTGTTCCAAATAGCGGTGAAACAATAATATTAGTTTGCCAGTTTCAATTTACACCCTTTACTTCAGGATTTGGTATAGATGCGAAATTCACTTTCTTAAATTAATTAATGATTTGCATGTAAAGTTATTTACCGTTGGGATCCCAGAAACTCACACGACAGACAGAAAACGAAGATTTAGGAAAATTAGTTCGACTTAGTACTGCCTTGTCTTTATAATTATCATAAAAACTACACCCTATTGAAAAAATATTGATATACCGGGTGATTTTTTAAATTTCTGATCTAGTAAGTCGGGATTTTTACGCCGTATCGAAGGTCACCGAAACGTAGGGCGTAGCGTTGATCACACTGCTATTCCAAATGTCATTTATGTGACAAATTGACTACTTACTTTTACATTTATTAAACAAATTGATAAATATTTAAACAGTGATCATTTGCGAAACATGCTTTTACCAAAGTGTGCATTTTATTGCGAGTTTAAGTGCAATTTCGATGTGATTATTGACTTGAGAAGTTTAGGTTATGGTTACAACTCGCTTCAATTTTCATTCCTTGGATTTAAGAAATAGCAAGATTTATTCACAATTATAACAATTTACATTGTTAACACAATATTTATTCAAAATTTACAACAACTGTTGGAAATGTTGACCTTCAGCATCTATACACAAATTAACTCGGCGCTTCATATTCTCGAACACTCTAATAAGCACTTCTGGTGAAATCCTTGCACATTCTTGTCTGATTCTTTGTTTCAAGTCATCAATTTTTCTTGAAACTCCCGAAGACATGCTCCGGCTTCATACACCCATTGACCATTAACTTGATGACCATTACGAAAGTAAGCTTCGATCATAAATGTTTTTTGTTCCTGTGTGAACACCATTTTGTTGTGATGAAAAACACTCCAAAATAACGTTGAAAACTAAGCGTTCAATCACAAACGAAAGGTTAGTCTTGAAAAAGACTGATTTTTGATAATAACCGAGATAATAACTGGCGAAACGGAATTCAAAACACGAGGAAACAGTGAAGCACAAAAGACGGCAAAAGCGAGAACAACACTGGAGTAGGTTATGTTTATGTCAACATTTTTGAAATCTGACAGTTGTGACAAATCGAACGATTCAAACTACGCCCTACGTTTTCCGCATCTTTTGTTTTAAAATTATGTCATGGCTTTCTAGATCAGAAATTTAAAAAATCACCCGGTATTAATATAAAGAGGAAACAATTGTCTATAATTTACGTCAAATAAATTTTTTTGTACATTTAATAACAAACATGTAAGAGAGCGATAAAGTTAATTATTTTATTCGCACCCAGAAACAGCTTCTTTTAAATGTATCTGCTGTAACGAACTTACGAAGCTCTGTCAGGGGCACACACCAGGCCTATAACTGGGTGATTGGAGTGGCAAAACCGCTTAAAAACCAAGTCCAGCCACATCTGAGGTTGGATTCGATCGGACAGTGGCCCCAACCCTGGCTCGGTGAAGGAACTTATGAAGGTATGCAAGAGGACAGGAGGGTTCCGATGTACTGACCTAGGTTGGGGGAATAGTCCTAATGCTGGAGGAGGCACTTGATCTCGTATGAAAGAGGACGGGGGGTTCCGGCGGGTGAGCACGCATTACGTTAATCGCTCCGGTACTAACCTGGATAGCTAGTAGAGGGTGGATAGGCAACCTAGCTCCGACCAGTGAGTTACTGGGAGCAATTGCTATGCAATTGCGTGCTGATTGAGCGTATCTCAATTACTTCCTCCTAAGGGAAGGAACGTGGAGGTATGTTAACACGGGTACCCTACGTAAAACAATCATGAAATCATGTATGTAAAACCATACCAGCATTGGTGAAGATGATGAACGTTAATGTGGAACCGGAAACTTAGAGCACCCCTGTGGAGCAGTGTGTACCAGTTTTCTGAGATGCCAAATGTATGGATGATGTTCGGAGACCATAATCCAATAACCATGCTGGAAAATTAGTGAGTATGATTACTAGATCGTGCAAAGGCCTTGATGGAACGGAATTGAAGAAGGGTGCTACGCCCTTCGGTCGGAGAATGTTGGTAGATGCGGCCTGGTCTCGGGCGCCAGTACTTTTTATCGAGAGTACACTCTTCAGCGGCGGGGCCGTAGAAGGGTCCCGTGAAGAAACGGTCTCCAGGGCTCCTCGTCCAGGTCTAAACACTCACAGTTACGGTATTGTTACTATTCTTCAAATAAATAAAACTACCACTTCAGCAAACTTTTAGTTTATTAATCACAATATCGACCGCTACAGATATCAGCATCAAATAGCCAAATTACCATGCCAAGCCAAATTACTTCGGTATGGTATGGTATTCGGTAAGGTAGTGTTCGGTTCGGTTGTGTTCGGTATGGTATCCGGTAATGTTCGGTTTGGTTGTGTTCGGTTCTGTATGGTCTCGTCTGAAGTGGTTCTGATCGGTTGGTTCGGTATTCGGCTTCTTCTATTTGTTCTCTTTATTATAGCGGAAAGAGACTGAGCTAAATTTCCGGCGAGTCAGCTTATATACCCACCAAAATAAGTGGGGCTGTGCGTTGAGCGAGAGAGTGCCAACGGCTAAGAGGGAAAGGACGGGTGGGGACGCGAGACTTGGCTCCTCGGAGAAGAGCGAGATCACGCGAAGAAACTTGCATGGCAATTTTATATAATAAATACATATACAATAAATAATTAAATCCTGACATAAGTAACTTCGTTACAAGGTTCAGTACTTGGTTCTTTAGGAAACCCAGACCCGTCCGACACCAACCGAGATTCTACCTTTATCAAAGCGAGCAGAAACGGAGAAGATTATCACCACATATGGAATACCAAGGGATCATTGAGTAATTAAGCAATCCCTGGGCATCACCGGTAGTCCTGGTCAGCAAGGATGGCTCAACGATATTATATTTGGACTATAGATAGCTCAACAGCGTGACCAAGAAGGACAGCTATCTCCTACCACGCATCACTAAAATATTAGATACACTATCTGGCTCACGATAGTCTTCAACTTTGGACTTGAAGAGTGCTTATTGGCAAGTCGGATTGTGGGAGTCCACGAATATGCCTTTTGGCGTATGTAACGTGGCCGTGTTCGAGCGTATGTTGGAAACCATTTCGAGAGAACTGTCCTGATTTGAAGACTAAGTAGAGCCAATCTGAAATTAAGTCCAAAACAGTGGCACATATTCCGAAAGGAATGATGTACCTCGGGCATGTCGTATCACAAAACAGACTGGCAGCCGATCCCGATAACATCCGAGCAGTTTTAGAGTGGCCGACACCGAGAGACAAACACCAAGACCGTAGCTTTCTTAGATTATGTTCCTACTACAGGCGTTTCGTTACTGGATTTGCCAATATAGCGAAGCGGCTGGCAAATTTACCGGAAGATGGACGAGATTATGTTTGGAGCGGGGAGTGCGAAACGGCTTTATATAATATTAAGCCGATATTAAGCTACCCACGGACGAATGGGAAGTTGATACTCGACACGGGCGCAAGCAATCTGGTCATAGGGGATGTACTTTTTCAGATACATAAACAGGATGGACAAGAAAAGGCCATAGGCTACTTCAGCAAGGTCCTGCCGAAAGTCAAAAGAAATTATTGCATGACCAGGAAAAATTATTAGCTGTGTTTGAAGTTTGTTGAACACTTTTATAAACACCTGTACAAACGGAAATTTTTGTTGAGGACGGACCATGCCGCGTTGAAATGGCCTCTGCAGTTCCGTAACTCTAAGGGGCAGACCGCAAGGTAGATTGAACAATTACAATAATATAATTTCGACACGGAACATTTGGTTAACTAATTAACACACAAGAAGAATGATCACTAAACAAACTTATGATAAATAATCCTAAGGTCCAACAAGTGTATCAAAAAAAAATTGAACAGTACATTCAAAAATTCTAAACAAAATCACAGTGGATTTACTTATATTGTGAATAACTATATCAAATTTAAAAAATCAACCGCATAATTAATAATCGTTTTTTCATAAATAATATAATAATGTGATAACTTTGATTTTTAATTATTACTCTAGGAATGCTTATCTAACTTGTTTTGGAAAACGTTGTTTATTAATTAAATTATTTCACATTTTTTACGCGAAAAATTAATTTTACAGTAACTGTACATTCAAAGCTAACTAAACAAAGACTACTTAAGTTTCATAGTATTGGAACTATTTTCCCAAAATTTTAAGAAAATCTCTAGCGACTAAGTTATTGTCAAAAAACTTGCTTTTTCAAAAAGTAGGTAATACGTCGTTGCTAGACATATGATTTTCTTAAGATTTTGTCAAAATAGTTCGAATACTATGAAACTTATGGTATTTTTTGGATAACTTTGAATATACAGTTTCTCTAAAATTAATTTTTTACATAAAACATAAATATGAAATAATTTTATTAAAAAACGTCGTTTTCCAAAACAAGTTAGGTAAGTAAGTTTTTAACATTCCTATTATTAATCCTATTATCCTATTAATTCCTATTATTAAGTATTAATTTAAAACCAAAGTTATCACATTATTATATTATTTATGAAAAAGACAACACACGTTTTTTGGGTACACTTGGACCTTAACTTAAAATAAGTAATCTCTTAAATTAAAATAAATAATCTCATAGTGTTAAATATAACACTACGAGATTATTTATTTTAAACGCACAATTATATTTTATTTCCATTGAGGTCTATTTCTTTTTACTTATCGTAGAATACATGAATCGGACGATGGGCAAATATTTGGCTAAAGTCGTCTACTAGCCGTTACTCCGAATCGAGCTTTTCCGGTCTCGGAAAACGCAGCCATAAATTTACCAAAGGTCGGCTAGTTATCTACAGGGCTTTTTCTATTGGCTGTCATTCCAGCCTCATCTTCCTGTCCTGATCCAGGACTACGTTAATATTCCCTTCATAGAACGCCAAACCATGGGAATGCACTACCTTTGGTTTCCCTCTTGGCAATTTCTGGATGCGCTAGATCCAGTCATTTATTCGTTTTTTCACCAGGTATGGGTCGTCCCAATTCCGCTGTAGCTTTGGTGATAATCCACGATGTCTTGGCGTATTGTATAGCGAAACCAAACCCCCATCTTATGATCCTCCTTCTTGAGCTCTCACTTCCTACATACTTTTCATCTGGTCACTCAAGAGTTGGCTATTCTTTTGGGTCCGGTCGTGAATATCCTCCTTACTTCTAACTTCTTTAACTTGATGACGTAATTATTCCCAGCTACCTCATGCCCCACAGGTCGTACACCTGTCTGTCTATTAAAACTGGTATATAAGACCAACCATTAATTTTATTTTGATACTCTTAAAACCTAGAGTTCATTCATTCGACGATGTCCTTTAGTATTTTAGCGACTATTAAACTCTCGCCCACACACTACGCTCTGCTTTTCACTGCACTACACAAGCTGGAATGGTTTGATCCTCTTCAATCTTCGAACAATATGTTGGTTGTCCAATAGCTGAAGAGCTTCTGCGATTTCGTGTAGGTGAGCAAACATTTTGATCTTTTCCTTGACCATTGGAATGTTGAGGTCTCGGTGCAAATCGGAGTTACGTATGTACCAAGGAGTGCCATAGGTGTACATCCCAATTCCAGATCAAACGGTAATAATCGTAACTTGCGTCCAAACATCATATAAGCTGGCGACTGTTCGGTTGCTACTGAACCAATGCGTGATAAGCCATTAGGAACAGATGCAGATATTGATCCCAGTCTCTTTGATAATCTTCCTATAATTTTCCTTTTTTATTTGATAATTTTCCTTTTATTTTCAGATTAATAAAATACATAACAAAATAATGTTTCAGCTTTTTATATAATGCAATAATTTTTTTTTTTGAAAAAGCCTCCATTGAGAGGCGAAAGGTTAAAAAAATGAATGTAGACATGTTTTATTAAAGGCTGCCAGTCCTCAAAAAAGTAAAATAAACAAAAAATAAATTTATTAACTTTAATCAAATATTCTACCATTGTTTGATTCCTATGTTCTACCATTCCACTACTGCCGATGTATGGGTGTGGTCTGAGGCTTGTAATCTCGTTGAGCCATCCTTCTTGCTTACTAGGACTACCGGTGATTCCCATGGGCTGCTTGATGTCTCAATGATGACTTGGTATTCCATATGCGGTGATAATTTTCTCGGTTTCTGCTCGCTTTGCTAAATGTAGACATCTCGGTTGGTGTTGGATGGGTCTGGGTTTCATAAGAACCAAGTCCTGAACCTTCTTCAATTCCGTTCCATCAAGGCCTTTGCACGATCTAGTTACAATAGTCTCCGAAGATCATTCATACATTTGGCATCTCGGAAGAATGGTGCAAACTGCTCCACAGGGGTGCTCTAAGTTTCCGGTTCCACATTAACGTTCATCATCTTCACCAATGCTGGTAGTGTTTTGCATACAGAAAGTAAACCAGTTGGTTATATTGGACCATTAGCACATTAGGTTCCCGACTGCGCTCAACTTCTTTCCATAGGCATCAATGGAAATATTTATGATAGAATTGTGCGTTTAAAATAAATAATCTCAAAGTGTTAAATAAATAAGTTCCTTTAGTGATTAGGCTTCTTGTTTGTTAATTAGTTTGTTAATTATAGAGATTTTTCTGTAATTAAATAATTCACATGAAATCCTAGTTTAAATTAAAGAGTTCGTTACAGCAGATACATTTAAAAGAAGCTGTTTCTGGGTGTGAATAAAAGAATTAACTTTATCGCTCTCTTACATGTTTGTTATGAAATGTACAAAAAAACTTATTGTTTTATATAAAAACAAAATTGTTTCCTCTTTATATTAATATATTACTATTTTTTCAATAGGGTGTAATTTTTTTAATAATTATAAAGACAAGGCAGTACTAAGTCCAACTAATTTTTCCTAAATCTTCGTTTTCTGTCTGTCGTGTGAGTTTCTGAGATCCCAACGGTAATAGTAGATTACATACCGAGGCGGGAAGTGTTTCATTCCTGTCGAGAGCTAAGATAGCTCACCGAGGGCCCAGGCCCGAGGTGAGCTAATGCTCGAGACAGGAGGAAACGTCCCGCCGAGGTTTGTATACTATTTTATTCGGAATCATCATATTTTTTAACAAATAATAATTATTTACAACTGACAACTGAAGTGACAAACTTGACCTAATAATGCACCCGCCCTCTACCGAGCAAACTACGAACTTACAACAGGTCGGGAATGATCACATTCCTGACCAAGAGAGGGATAACAGGTAGGGAATGATTACATTCCTGACCAAGAGAGGGAATTAAAAGTAAGTTAGGAATGGTTAATTTCCCACCCTCTGAGGCGGTTAGGAATGCACATATTACCATATGATTCCGAATAAATAACTTTACATGCAAATCATTAATTAATCTAAGAAAGTGAATTTAGCATCTATACCAAAGCCTGAAGTAAAGGGCGTAAATTGAAACTGACAAACTACTCGTAACATTATTGTTTCACCACTATTTGGAACACCTTGGCTTTGGTTTAATAAATGCCTTCCGTTGAATGATATTAAAGGATGCAGGTATCTATCAGTAAAAAGTGTAGTGACAAATGTTACTACTTACTACAACATTAAATACAATATTTGTGTTTTTTTAGTTGCTTACTTCGAGAGACTTTTTTACAAATGTTCGTTTAGGATGTGTAAATTAAGTAGTATCAACGTTTTTCGCAATATCATTTTAAGCAATACTCTTACATACTACATTTTCTTTATCGTATTTTTAATATTTTTGCAAGATGCTTTTTTAAATTAAAGATCCAATATTAATACGTAAGGTATAGTTTGGATAGTAAACATCTCTCTCTGTTTTAAATCTTTTTATATTTTTCGGCGTTTTGTCCACAGATATGTTTCGGCGATTTGACCACTTTCGGCGTTTTGTCCACAGATGACTTTCGGCGTTTTGACCGCGTTCGGCGATTTGTCCAGATAGTCCTTTCGGCGTTTTGACCACTTTCGGCGATTTATCCATAGATGTGTTTCGGCGTTGTCCACTTTCGGCGATTTGTCCACACATGAGAATCGGCGTTTTGACCGCGTTCGGCAATTTTGACCAAGATTCTGCGATATGTCCACGGACCGCGTTTTGTCCATTCGGCGTTTTGTCCATTCAGCATTTTGTCCAGTTCCCTTTAATTGAGACCAATGATTTTTTTCAGTCATCAGTTCGAGTGCTTGACCTAATCTAACCTGAGATTTACTAACCTAACCAAACTGCAAAATTGCCTCACGACTTTTAGCTAGCTCTGTGTTAATTGAAGAGTAGAATATTAAATTTATTATCGCACTTGATATTCAGATATGAGCAGGTAAAGATCTGCAGGTAAACAACGCACCAAATAAGGTCATGAACGCCATCAATTTTATTATTCTGCACAAAGCGAGTAGGTTTCAGGTATACTTCCGTCGACGGACAAAACGCGACACACAAAGCAAGATATCATCGAACATGAAGACTTTCACGGTCAAAGACAATGAGTTAACAACGAACTTTCGGCTTCAAAGTGTGTCTTATTCTGAACAAAAAATCTAATGTTAACTAACAATTGTACAAAAGAGAATCCTCAGAGAATATTCGCAATGAGAAGCCTATAATTTAGTAGGACGGAGTAGGCAAATCCTAGGAACTCCTAGGCAGACCTAGGATCCTAGCTCAGCCCGCATTTGAGATTAGACTAACCTAATCCAGTATGCGGACTTTCACTGCGAAGTCCGCATAGATTAAGGTCGAAAGAATTTCCTCGGGAAACGGTGAGCACGTTAATAGCTCCTACTCTAATATAGTGAGTTAGTAAAGGGTGGGCAGCCACCTAGCTCCCAACTTCACTTATTTTTAGATTAAATTCACTTATATTTAAAACGCTCGTTATTTGAGGACAGAAATACTGCAGAGCTTGGTGATATTTCTAAATTCAACACATTATATTCAAACAGTCCTGCATTTAGAATCCTTGGTTCGATAATTATATTAATCTAAGAAGCCTAAGAATCTCGTTAGCTTAAGAATCTTGTAATGAAATGTTACAAGATATATACATAGATATACAACAGCCTTGGTAGTGTAATGTCTGGCGTGCCGGACTTTCACCCAAGCGGCCCGGGTTCGACTCCCGGCGCTGTCAGATCTGGTTAAGGTTTTCTGCAGTTTCCCTTAGCTGTAACACAAATGTGGGATTTGCGCTGTTCCATCTATAAGTCGGCTGCAGCCGCACATTGGGCCTACATAATAATAATAATCGCCCCCTCCCTCCCGCACAAGCTTATAGCTTCTGGGGCCTTGGTTAAGGTTATGGGTTGTAGTAATTATTATTATTATATATCTCCACAGTTACTGCATCAAAGAGAAAGAAGGCCTACTGCATTAGGGCCGCGTTTACATTAACAACCCATAGTGGCGAGTGCTTATTATGCTAACTAAGTAAGTTCACCTTCAGAATAGTTAGGCTTCTATCGGATTAAAAGAACGGGAAATAGCAAACGATTCTTCGTATATGGAATACGCTTTGAAGGTTGACATCACATACTTAGATAATCGATAAAATATCAGCGAAAATGCAGGATATAGTGATTGCAGTTCGACGATTACCATGACCGTAAGCGTTTTAGGCATAGATATTGTTTCATCTTTATGCCCTCTCCCCCAGATGATTGAGCCAAATAGGAACGACAGCGAGAGCGATTGTCAAAATGAAATTTGGAGGTAGTAAAACATGATTCGCAACTACATATAGATTAGAAATTGGTCTAGTAGTTTCAAAGACAAACAATAATCCATGCAATAGATAATAATGGTGGTCTCATGATTCCAAAGGTGATGACAGTAATTAATTAATGCTTCAGCTATTGTTAGGGGTAAACACACGAATATGGTTTTCAACTTGTTAAATATATACTCTAATTGCCAAATTATGCTCTCTTAAGCTATTTTTGATTATCTTCAATGAAGAAACACCTATCTGGAGCTAGATTTGCCTTCTCTGGCAATATTGTAGAAGTTTCGCAATACGGATAGAACAGTTAAATCTCGAAGAGATTCGAAGATTGTAGTATCGTTGAAGGCTATGTAGGCAAATACCCGACACCATTCAGAACCCTTCAATTTACTACGTATCTTCAATCTGGGATCCGTTCTATCCCATCTTGTGGGATTTAATTTTAACATATTAAACTGTTTATATGAAATAGGCTTCTAGTTATTTCAGGAGCGATTCAAGTCATGATAATGTTGTGACGAAGTTGTCAATGGTTAATGTCAATAGGACAGTAGTCTTCTGCGGTATACAGTTTGTACATGAGCGCCTAATAGGCCAGTGGCATACTGATCAGGCAAATGCTATAAACAGAAGTTTAGATTTAAATCTTTCCCTTTGTAATAATTTATGATCAGGGTAAAAATATGGCAACTGTAAAACAAATCAAAGGAAAATCCCAAAAAGAAAAAACCATTAAAAATATTAACCTAATGTATATTAAACATTCAGAGATTTTACCTTAGAGTTAAGCCGCAGACATTTTAAATTGAAATGATGGGAAAACTATTCAAATGTATATATAAAAGCTTTTAAAACTTTCGAGTTTGGGTTTTCTGAAGCAAATAAGGAAAGGGGCTACTACGAAAGTTTAATTGGAAAATTAAAAATTTAAGAACTAAACAAAATATAGCTTCTGTTTCTGTATATTTTACTTACTAGAAGTACCGAACCATTAATATTAAATATTCAAAACTTAAATCTTGCAACATCTTTGTGTAATTAACATTTTCCTACTCTTGTAATTTCCCGAAAGTTTATTATTATGTAAATATTCCATTCTGGTTTTTTTTTAATGGCGGCTGTCTAACTTTTTTAAACTTAAACACATCATTATTCAAAAACTAAAATCCGCCCTTTTTATTTCATCGTAATTGATTGATATTAATGCTTAAAAAAAATAAAAAAAAGTTTAGAGTGAAAAATGCCCTTAGGGTAATTATTAGGCCATTAAGTTTGCTCTTGGGATAAAAATTAACGGCGCGCCGAAAGAGGCTTTTAATTTTCCTGTCGAATTTGTGCCTAGGCGCAAGAAAAGGGATGAAAGGGCAAAAAGGCTATAAGTATAAATTGAACTTGATCTATTTTAAAGTTTATTATGCAAATAAAATTTAAATTAATTAAAATTGAGATTATAATTTTGTAAAATTTCTAAGATTAAATTAAATGTACCATGAAAGGTTTTAGATTCCTTGAAGAAATTGGTATTTATGCATATACCAACGATATTTGTTAAAATAGCTGTTGTAACCGTTCTTCATAAGAAATGTATTTTCTGGACTTTATTTATTGTAAAAAAACTTGCCAAATTTGTTTAAATTTATTCTACCACCAATACACTTAAACTTAAAGTTAAAAGTTAGCTGTTTAATGAGACACCTGTCTCTTAACAAGTTGCACACAAACTGTACACCAATTACACATAAACAGTACACAAATTTCGGCCAAATTGTACAGAGATTTCACACAAATGTGGAATGTAAACTAATTGCTCACAAATTGCAAACTAATTTCTCACAAACTGTAAATTAATTGCTCACATATTGCACACCAATTGTATACAAATTGTTCGCAAACTGCACACAAATTGCAAACAAATTGTACACAAATTGCACACAAATTGTACACAATATTGCACACAAACTGTACGCAAATTTTGCACCAAAATGCACAAATTGCACATAAACTTACAAATTGCACATAAATCGCATACAAGCAGTACACAAATTGTACATAACCTCTGCACAAATTACAGACAAATTACAAACTAAATGCTCACAAATTTTATACATATTGTACACAAATTGCAAACAGATTGGACACATTCCACACAAATCGCAAACTAAATGCTCAATTGCACAAAAATTGTACACAAATTGTACGCAAATTCTTCACAAACTTCACACCATTTGCAACCAAATTGCAACCTACAATCATTTTGGAGCTAGTGGCAATAGAATGACCAAACGTCGTCTGCTAGAAGAGGCGCGGAGTTCCGTACAGAAAGTAATTTCTAATTTATTATTCTAGTTCTTAGTTTGATTCTACTTTTTGTTTTTTTTTTTCTTTAATTTCATTAAATTTTTATTTATTTTATTTTCCTGGAGCAGCCGCGCAACCCCTGGGAAGTGCAGGCGGAGCTCTTAGGGCTCCGCGGAGCAAACCGCTGCATTAGTAGTTAATTACATGTAATCACAGTTGCTGGATGCTAAGTCAGCGACCGAGGTTCAATTCCCGGCCACACGGATTTTTACGGTCGCTTCTCCCTCTTCACAAGCTAAATGTGATGTTGAGTACGACTCGAAGACTGCATTTGATCTGAAAATCCTGGTAGTGCAGAAAGGAGGATAGTTCCTAAAGTCTATGTTCGGCCCCCTCCAAATTTTGACAAAATGGTCCAAATCAACTTTTTATTATTTTTTAGACAATATTTGGTCAATTCGAGGCTAAACGAAGGCAACTCAAACCATATAGAATGATACTGATGAACTTATAAATATATTGAACTGCCAATGTATTCGTAAAGGCATCAGATTTAGTTCTGATGAATCTCTTCCGTAAGTACGTGCACTATCGTAAACTATTTTCAACTTAATTATCTTATTAGTGGGTTCTAAATGTCGGTCAAGAAGATCCAGTACATATTCCGAAAAGTTTATCCCAAAAAAGTGTCGATTCGAAAATCTGACACATACTCCATTACTTGATAAACACGAGAACATTTGACAACGGTGGAATTTACTTACTTGTACAGTTTTTAGTTTGGTCAGCATTGTCAGCTACATACACGTCAATATTAGTACTAGTCGGAAGGAGTGACTATAGACTGTGACGCAAGAAGTGATAAGGCTAGCAGGCAATACCTCCACAAGCCTTATGATAAACATTTTCCAGAATTCAGCACGCAACTCCTTGATTTCTAATAGCAATATAAAGTGATGCTAATGTTCAGAAAATTTTGGTATAAGACAGCTCTATCTCATTGCGCATTGTGGGAAGTTTTGAACTAACGGATACGGATGGGAAATTTGACTACTAGCAAGAAATAGTTATTTGTGTAACAAAGGGATATGTGATATTTTTTTCCCCGTGGGTGTAATTGATTGCCCAAGCCGTAGGCGACAGAAATAAAGCACCCAAGAGGAAAGCGACACTTTCTCGTCGTTGATCTTTTCGTTGACCTTAAAAATTTTTCATTTGAATTAAAAAAAAAGATTTTTTGTAGCTAAGACGCTGTTGGGATCCAAGATGTACAATGTGCTCAGAAAACAAAATAAATAAAAAGGAGGGAGACAAAAACCTTTTCCACGGGGGAAACAAAAATACTTTCCTCAAGATGTATATAATATTGTAACAAGAGAGAAAAAGAAAGAACCCCTTCTCGAGCAGCGGATGGAGTATTCTGCGGCATTCGAGAGAATGACGCATAGCACCAACAATGTAAACGAGGCACTGTTTATCTAGCACCTTCCAGAAATACATGGTAGTTTCTACCGGCTTCTAGTACGATTGTAGGAGGGTATAAAAGCGACTCGCGGATAAAAGGGGATCAGTCAACAGCAAGTCATTAACTGTGTATTACAAAATAAATAGTGAATATAAATGTTGTATTAGAAATTCATAGTCTGTAAATAATAGTTTTTAATGGTTTATAATCATAGCGTTAATTTATAGTGTATTCATTAGTGTATAGAAATAAATATTTGTTTGTGAATAGACGATTTAAACAGCACTTGTATTATTATTTTAGAAAGAACGTTACAGTGGTGTCAGGGTTTTAAAATAAATAAAATCGCGTAATAATTAATTAAAGTGCTGTGAGAATAAAATTTTTGGTGTTAAAACATAATTTCAACAAACAATCAAAATGGTGATGAAACTATTAAAGGATCTCTTAGTAATAGATTTGAAGCGGGAGTTGGACGAGAGGGACTTGGATAGTAATGGAAAGAAAGAAGTTTTGATAAATCGGCTAAGAGAATGGCTTTTAGAACAGAAGGAAGATCCTGAAAATTACCGCTTCGAAATACCTGGACCCGCAATTGATACTAACGTGTTGTTAAGTAAAATGGAAGAAAATTCTAGAATATTAAAAGAAGAGTTACTGGAAAGTTCTAGAAAGTCCGAAGATAATGTTAGAATGCTAAAAGAAGAAATACTGGAAAAGTCCGAAGAGAATTCTAGAATTTTAAAAGAAGAATTACTGCAAAAGTCCGAAGAGAATTCTAGAAAGTCCGAAGAAAATGTTAGAATGCTTAAACAAGAATTACTTGAAAATACTAAAGCACTGGAAGAAAATGTTAAAATGCTGAAAGGAGAATTGTTGGAAAATGCCAGTGCGTTAGGACTATTGGAAGGTAGATTGGCGGAACAAGATAGGGTAATAAAGATGGTAGAAGAGAAAATAGCCCAAATGCAATTACCACCAACAACTAAGAAAGACGATATGATCGAAATGTTGGAAGATAGAATGAGGCAACTACGGTTTCCCTCAACTTCTGAGTGGCCGTTTAATGAAGTAAAGAAACAATTTAAAGAAGAAAAGGTTCCTGCCGTAGGGATAAAAGTAAAACCACCCACGTTCGATGGAAAGATACCTTGGTCCACCTACTACAAACAATTTGAGGCGGCCGCTGGGGCCAACGGATGGACAGGCAAGGAAAAGGCCGTTTCTTTAACTGTGGCTTTGCGTGGAGACGCGTTGAACGTCCTGCAAACAATCCCAGTAGGACAGGAAACTGATTATCAATTGTTAGTGTCTAGATTGGAGATGAGATATGGAGACGCGCATCTTCAACAAGTGTATCACGCGCAAGTGAAGAATCGTATCCAGAAGAATGGAGAAAGCCTGCAGGAGTTTGAAGCCGATGTTGCGCGGCTTGTCCGATTGGCGTACCCTACGGCACCCGATTCATTTCTGGGACAGCTCGCTGTGCAGATCTTCATTGATGGGTTAAGAGACGGGGAAACACAACAATCATTGAGGCTAGCACGACCAAGAACAACTGATGATGCGCTTGCTCACGCCTTAGAATTTGAAGCTGCAAAGCAAGCGTCCCGAGGTCACGGGCGTGTTCGGGCCGTTGTGGAGGAAGAAGAAGGTTCTAAAGATCACCTAGAGGAGTTAGTACTGAGAGTTCTTCGGAAGGAAGAAAGCCGTAAGAAGAATCATCAAGAAGTTCGAGGGCCTCGTTGTTGGAACTGCGGCGAACAAGGACATGTAGAACGCCGTTGTCCCAAAATAAGAAAAGTACAACCGTCGGAAAGGTTAAAAAGGGTTGGCAAGAGGGGGCGAACGTTGACTGCGAGTGAAGATGCCCCGGAGATCACGATCCATGCCGTAACATCAAAGAATAGTAATGGCAGTTTGTTTGTAGATGGAAAGATTGCTAACCGAACCGTTCCACTACTTATTGATACGGGGGCGACAAAATCCATCGTACGCCCTGATGTTCTACAATCAAGTATTAAATTGTTACCGACAACTACTCAACTCCGTACAGCAACAGGTGAAGTGATACCAACACGCGGAGTGGTGAAGATGAAGATTGGCATTGGAAGTGAAGAATGTGATCATGAGGTGCTGGTAGCCGATATCACTGATGACTTCATCTTGGGAATGGACCTCCTGAGAAAATTTGGTTTTACGTTGGATTTGAAAGAGGGTGTTTTGAAGGTCGGTAACGAAGAACTTCCTTTGCACCCACGAGAAGATCCGGTTGTAAGGGTTTTGTTGACTGAAGATGTGATATTGCCGGGTCAAAGCGAGATGGTTGTCGAGGCGGGTTTGGATGGAGATCTTCGGGTAGGGTGTGTGCGAATGATGGAGCCTGTTTGTGATAAGAAGATCCATAGTGGCATACTGGTGGGAAAAGCGCTGATCAAGGTTGGAAAGAGAGTACCGGTGAGAATTATGAACGTTAATGTGGATCCGGTGACATTGAAGAAGAGTACCCTTGTGGGACAGTGTGTGCCAGTATTCCGAGTAGCCAGGTGTATGGCTGATGTTCCAAAACCAGCGCCCAAAGACCATGGTGGAAAATTAGTGGGCATGGTTACTAGTTCGTGCGAAGACCTTAACAGAACAGAAGTGAAAGAGGTACAGGGTTTGGTTCACCGATACCAAGATATCTTCGCTCTTGACGATAGCCAGAAGGGACGAACAAATATAGTAAAACATAAAATCAATACAGGCAACTCTATGCCTGTCCGTCAGCAGCCGAGGCGTCTACCTCTAGCAAGGCGAGCAGAAGCCGAAAAGATTATTACTGATATGGAAGAACAAGGGGTCATCGAGCCATCCAGCAGTCCATGGGCATCACCGGTGGTCCTGGTCAGTAAGAAGGACGGGTCAACGAGATTTTGTGTGGACTATCGGCAGCTTAATGACGTGACCAAGAAAGACAGCTATCCCTTACCACGCATCGACGACACGTTAGATACCCTGTCTGGTTCACGATGGTTTTCGACTTTGGACTTGAAGAGCGGTTACTGGCAAGTTGAAATGGAACCTGAAGACCGGGAGAAGACCGCGTTCACTATTGGTTCCGGACTATGGCAGTTTACAGTTATGCCTTTCGGTCTATGTAACGCTCCGGCCACCTTTGAGCGTCTAATGGAGACCATCCTGAGAGGGTTGTCGTGGAAGACCTGCCTGGTATACCTAGATGATGTGATTGTAGTCGGAAAATCATTCAACGAACATTTGAAAAATCTAGAGGAAGTGTTCCGAAGACTACGTGGAGCCAATCTGAAACTGAGTCCGAAAAAGTGCCACATATTCAGAAAGGAAGTGAAATATCTCGGGCACGTCGTATCACAAAATGGAGTGGCAGCCGACCCCGATAAGATTCGTGCAGTTCAAGAGTGGCCAACACCGAAAGATAAACACCAAGTTCGTAGTTTTCTTGGGTTATGTACCTACTACAGGCGTTTCGTTCCTGGGTTTGCCAATATAGCGAAACCTCTGACAAGGTTAACTGAAGATGGGCGCGAGTATGTTTGGAGCGGAGAGTGTGAAACAGCTTTCCAACAGCTGAAGCGTGCCCTGACAACCGCACCAATATTGAGCTATCCACGGACAGAAGGGAAATTCATACTTGACACAGATGCAAGTAATCTGGCCATTGGGGGTGTACTTTCTCAGATACAGGATGGACAAGAAAAGGTCATCGGCTATTTTAGTAAGGTTTTGTCTAAAGCCGAAAAGAATTATTGTGTGACCAGAAAAGAACTATTGGCCGTCGTGAAGTCCGTTGAGCACTTTTACAAATACTTGTACGGACGGAAGTTTTTATTGAGGACGGACCATGCAGCGTTGAAATGGCTTCTACAATTCCGTAATCCTGAAGGCCAGGTCGCAAGGTGGATCGAACGATTACAAGGATACGACTTTGACACCGAACATCGAGCGGGCACTAGTCATCGAAATGCCGATGCTCTTTCAAGAAGACCCTGTCCAACGGATTGCCGTCATTGCTCTCGTTTGGAAGAGAGGGTTTGCCAAGTATTAAGGACTACCATCGTCAACGACAATTGGTTGCCGGAAGAATTGCAACGACAGCAGGAGGCTGATCCCGAACTAAAAATGGTACTGGAATGGAAGCGCGTGGGAGAAAGGCCTGCCTGGGAGGCCGTCAGCCCTTTTAACAGAACGCTCAAAGCATATTGGGCCCAATGGGAGTCCTTGAAGGTGGAAGACGATCTCCTGAAGCGAGTACTGGAGAGTGAAGATGGCACCACCATTAGGTCTCAGTTCGTGGTTCCAAGAAGCCGAGTGGCTACAGTATTGCGACATCTCCATGACGGTGCCTCCGGAGGACACTTCGGTGTGAAAAAGACCTTGGAGAAAGTTAAGGAGCGTTTTTATTGGGTCAACTGTAAAGAAGACGTGAAGGAGTGGTGCCGGAAATGTGAACTATGTGCCACTGGCAACGGACCCTTGGGGAAACGAAGAGCACCTATGAGGCAGTACAATGTGGGTAGTCCTCTGGAGAGAATAGCTATAGACATTGCCGGACCATTTCCCGAAACTGACGATGGGAATAAATACATCTTAGTGGCAATAGACTATTTTACCAAATGGCCAGAAGCATATGCCCTACCAAACCAGGAAGCTGCGACTGTTGCTGACGTACTAGTCAAAGAGTTTTTCAGTCGCTTCGGAGTGCCCATGGAGCTGCATTCGGATCAAGGCCGCAATTTCGAGTCTGTACTCTTTGGAGAAGTCTGTCGATTGTTGGGCATTCGCAAGACTCGGACCACACCGTTACATCCGCAGTCCGATGGAATGGTAGAACGCATGAATCGAACAATGGGCAAATATTTGGCCAAGGTCGTCTCCGATCATCAACGAGACTGGGACCAATACCTGCATCTGTTTCTGATGGCTTATCGTGCATCGGTCCACGAAACAACCGGTCAGTCACCAGCGTCTGTGATGTTTGGACGCGAGTTACGGTTACCGTGTGATCTGGAATTTGGGTCTCCACCTATAGAGCAGGAGGTAGCCGGGAATGATTATGTCATCAACTTAAAGAAGAAGTTGGAGGATATTCACGACCGAACCCGAAATAATAGTCGAATCGCGAGTGACCGGATGAAGGCTACGTACGATGTGAGAGCCCAAGAAGGAGGGTTTCAACCTGGAGAGCTTGTCTGGTTATACAACTCGCAAAGGCGTCGTGGCTATTCTCCAAAGTTACAGCGAAATTGGGAGGGTCCATACCAGGTGAAGAAACGAATAAATGACTTGATTTATCGCATCCAGAAATTGCCAAGAGGGAAACCAAAGGTGGTACACTCCAATCGTCTGGCGCACTATGAGGGAAATAATGACGCAGTTCCGGAAGATGAGGCTGAGGTGGCTATCAATACCGTAAGGCCTGGAGATGATCAGCCAACCTTTAGAGAATTTATGGCTGCGTTTTCTGGAACTAGAAAAGCGCGATTCGGAGTCACGACTGAGATGCAACAAGATCTCTTCCGGGTCCCTGGTGATTATTCCATTGCCCACTGTGTCTCCGAGGATCTTCGTATGTCCAGGGGGATCGCAGTGGTGTTTAGAAATAAATTTGGACGGCTGAATGAACTTCGAGAACAAAATCCCTCTGTTGGTAAATCCTTACGCTTGACTGATCATGACCGATCCATTTACTACTTAGTAACCAAGCAGTTTTACTACCAGAAACCGAGTTACGCCGACTTGTGGAGGGCACTATGGAATTTGAGAATCGAGTTGCTTACCAGGGGAATTAACAAATTGGCAGTTCCCAAACTCGGCTGTGGGCGGGACCAGCTGGATTGGAGAATCGTTAGAAACATGCTGGAAGTTATCTTTAGAGGTACGGACGTCAAGATCTTCGTCTGCAGTTTTGACCCACAGCCCGCATCAAGGCCAACGAAGAGTGTAGACTGCTACTTCTACCGTAATGGAACGTGTAGTCGAGGTGAAGACTGTCGATATCGTCATGACCCGTTCTACAGGAACCAGATCATAAAACCTGTTCTGGGACAGAACAGACTTGAAGAGGGGGGCAGTGTAACAAGAGAGAAAAAGAAAGAACCCCTTCTCGAGCAGCGGATGGAGTATTCTGCGGCATTCGAGAGAATGACGCATAGCACCAACAATGTAAACGAGGCACTGTTTATCTAGCACCTTCCAGAAATACATGGTAGTTTCTACCGGCTTCTAGTACGATTGTAGGAGGGTATAAAAGCGACTCGCGGATAAAAGGGGATCAGTCAACAGCAAGTCATTAACTGTGTATTACAAAATAAATAGTGAATATAAATGTTGTATTAGAAATTCATAGTCTGTAAATAATAGTTTTTAATGGTTTATAATCATAGCGTTAATTTATAGTGTATTCATTAGTGTATAGAAATAAATATTTGTTTGTGAATAGACGATTTAAACAGCACTTGTGTTATTATTTTTTAGAAAGAACGTTACAATATCAAGGACAACAATAACTATATTATACAGTAGAGGTATTTTTAATTTCTTTCAATTTAATTTTCATAGTAGTTCATATAAGTAGTTTATAAGAAATGAGGTAGATCATCTAAAAATAGTTTCAGGTGTGAAAGAAGTGCTGAAAGAATTCGCTTCATAAGAAGTGATCTTTATTTGTATTTCTTGTATATTTAGACAGTATCCATTCACAGATTTCTAAACGAGATTGCCATGTTGCCAAAATGTTGTTGATAATGTTGATTCCTTGACTCCTTGATAAAAGATTCCTGAATAGCAGCAGTAATACCAAAATATTCTTTTGTTATTAGAGACAAAGTTAACTGCTCTAAACCACTTTGCAAGTCTTTTTAGTTAATTACGAGTAATTTTACACAGAGTGTTGTTTAATGTCCTTTCTTCCGAATTAGGCGTCAAGAATTAAAAACAATGAATTAAATTTACATGACATTAGTAAGAACTGCGTACATTTACATAAATGCATGTTCCTTGACAATTAGTTACGAGACAATTTCCCACAATCTAATAACATTGTATCAAAATTGAAATATGTAACCTGGAAATTGAATATTCAGATTTACACTGGAAAGCTCTCGACGACGAGATTCCTGTAGGAAATACCATGAATATCTAGTACTTGATATATCCCCCTGTACGTGTCAATATGGTTGACTCCCCGCGGTTTATTTTAAGCCACATATGAATGTCTTCTTGTACATTCTGACAAAAATATTCTTAATGAATGCCAGTTTAAAACGTGTTCTAAAACACGGTACATTTACTTTGGTATGCCAGGATCTTCCTTCAATAGAAGAGATGGCATTTAAAAATGAAATAAAACAACAAATAAGATGGCGTCTAAATGTGACCTCTTTTCACCTTTAATGTTATTGTATTACCATAAATTAATAAAAATCATATTTTAAAAATGAAAATGCAAATTCCAAACAAAATTTACATTTAAATGAAAATAAGTATCCTTTTCTATGCATCTAGTTAATAATCATAAGTTCATCATGTAGAAAATTTGAATAGTAGGCAAGGTTTTTAACTAAGAGACATCTTGGAGGTTAACGTAATATTTTTAATATGTATAATTCTGTATTTCTTGGTTAAAATAGTTAAAAAGGGTTAATGGGCTCTTCCTGGCACAGTTAAATCTCTGTGGCGAGTGCTATTAATTTAAGGCTAAAGATTGGAAATCTCTAAAATACCAAACCAATCATTAGGTTATCTTTTTTTTAAGGATTCTGAAGTTTAATATACCTCTTTCAGACAAACAAGTTAAGCGAATCTTCATCTGGACTCCTAACAGCAGGTAAACATTAAGAAATGATGTTTGCCAAACAGAGGAAAGTCTCACGATTAATATTGGAAATCTCTACCATTTTAGACTATAATAATTATACGCCTATGTCATTCATTAAAAACGCGAAGAAACGTTTGTTCAGTAGGAATTTTGTAGAAAAATATGTTCCGGCGGAGACAACTAAAGACTACGCCTAGCGTGTGGAGTTTGGCTGTGACGTCATGCTAGTAGCCGAGGGTCGACCATTGTCTCTTATGCATTTATTGAGAAGAAGCTTCATTTCGTATTATTTATATGCACTTTTATAACTGTTTGTTACTCAGTTTTTTACATTATTTTCTATCATAATTGTTTAACATTATATTGCCCGTGATAGATGGAAATAGCTGTATTAAATTGCTTTTTCACGAACAATTAAAATGTACAAAGCTGTTATTTTCCATAATTTGCTTATAAAAGTTCACATAACACTCTTTTCTAATTTTTAAGGAGGCGTAACGATGATTAGGTATTGTATATTTCAAAATAAAACTTGAACAATAAAACAATAAACGTAAAATATCAAAAATAAAAGGCAAAGTAAAAAACTAACAGTAATTAACAAAATTTATTAAAAAATACTTACCTCTCAATTTAAAGACTGCGAAGAAAAGAAGATTTTGCTATTAAAAGGTTTTGCTATTAATGACATTTGATAAACAATCAAACGTGTACAGTGAGTCAAAACGGCCGCAAGTATTTGAAGATTTTGGATTGTATCGATACAAATTGTTTTCAGAAATTTAATGTTGATCTACATCGATGGATACATAATTCACAAAACCAGAAATAATAGTATAAATTGTAGCTACATTTTATGAACAGATAATTATATTTAGATATTACTCGATTTTTATCCATCCTTAGTAGTTATATAGTGTTCGGTAGAAAGTTGGACACATGGAAATAAATATAGTAGATTTCTCAGAGAATCTTATTTTGAAAGGTTTTTGCATCTTCTCCAACTCAAGTGTACTTTCAAAAAATTCAATATTGTCTGCCCTATGCAGGGGAGATTCAAAAATATGAAATTGGCTCAAAAGTAAAGTACCTTCATTTTTTAAGGGCGTTTTGAGTTTGTGAAAATGTAGAGAGTTTTATCTAAAAAAATGTACTATAGTCTTTTTTCATATGTAATATCTAACTTTCTACCAGACACTGTATAAAAATATTAAAAATGTGGAGAACAGTGATCATCACAATTTTATGTTAATGCTCTTATGCCCTAAAGTGCCCAATATCATTGAAATGAAGAAATCGGACATTCAACATCGTATACAATAATCACTGATGCTAAATTTGATAGAATATATTTGATTTTGCTAAAAATTTAAAGTAGGCCGCTTCGTAAATCTGTCGATAATGTGTTTCAAGATTTATAGAGTGAAAGGTATTGAAACCAAAAAGAGTACTTGTATGTAGAATGACGATATGAATAGAATGTCCACCCAAGTCTTTTCAACACGATGTTTTTAACGATACTTCTTACTGTAAGCATAAGGTATATCGATCTGTCAAAACAGAAAATCTTAAGATACATAAGTGTCTGCGCGACCCTGCTCAAATCTTAAGTTCAAGCAATTTTCAGGAAGCTTCGAGACCATAAATAATTTTGAGCTTTGTTAATCAAAGATATTGTCAGCTTTATCAGGTCGTTTAGTTAAATCTTGTTCTGTATAGGACTCGCAAGCAGAAAAAACCTAGGCAATAGTCCTATTATTGAATGCAAAAGTTTTGACCCCTGAGTTTGAATGCGCATAGCAAAATAACTAACAGCTCAAATTAATTCAAACAAAACAGTTGGATAGGCAATTTATTTTTGTATAAAATAATAAATTTATAAAGATATCTAATTTTAGGTTTTTGAATTTTCGCTAATTATGTTACAAAAAGTTTTTTACGAATTTTGACGTAAAGCGTATGTTTAATCGCAATTAGTATCTCAATAACTACTCGACAGAATTGAATATAATTTTATATGCAAGTAGTCACTAGTATTGTTTGTACTGGAAAGCAACAAAATAATTGTTAATGAATGATTTATTAATTAATTCGTGAATATTTTCGGAATTTCTTGACGTATTTGTTGTTTTATTAAAAAATACTATCTTTTGTAAAAAAAAGATTTTGATTAAGGCACCTGTACACCAGAATGCATTACCCTCTATTTTATAGAATAACTTAACAAATAATGCAGATATAAAATTACAAAAATTTCCACATACATAAAACACTATTAGCGTTATTAGCTACTTGTATATAAAATTACATTCCACTATCTCGAGTAGTCATTGAAATATTAATTATTAAAGACAGGCTTTACATGAAAACTCCTAAAATCCCGACTTTTTGTAACATAATTCGTGAAAAATCAAAAACCTAAAATCAAATACTCTTACAAATTCACTATTTTATACAAAAATAAATTATCTATCTAACTGTTTTTGTTTGAATGAATTTGAGCAGTTAGTTTTTTTGCTATGCGCATTCAAACTCCCCTAGCGGTCAGAGTATTTGCATTCGATAGTAGTTAAAGGCAACTATACCTTGCGAAGCAAAGACGTCATTAACTTGTACCTAATTAGTAATTACCTAAAGGAATTTTAACTGTCTAAAAAAATGTAAGGATACTACATTCAAATGTCTTATATCATGTATTTGCAATCTTTGTAGGCCTGCTTTATAATTTCTTTTATTAACAGAAAAATTAAAATTACAAAAGTGTCCATGTTTTCCCCGTCTGACCCTATACTTCGATTTTCGGAAAGGAATTAACGACGCAGGGGAGCAACAAATAGAAGTGTTTATAAAAAAACAACAACATAAACATTATAATAAATAGGTTCAAGTAGCAAGCAAAAACACAAAACTTATAATTTAGTAGACGTCAGTATCCTATTCAATAATCTATCAATAATCTCAAATATAATTATATTTACTAAAATAAACAGTAAATCTACCAGATTAAATAGATCTTATTTACTTTTGGACTAACTTTGCATTAACTTGTATTTCCTTGAGACGATTTTCAATTTGATTTATATTTTTAATTCAATAAAAGCACTCAAATATGTCAATAAATAATATTTATGTTGTCTTATAACTACATCTTTATTTATTTATTGCGTGAAAGTATCATTCACAACTGTATAAAGTAGAAGAAAAGAAACAAAAGCAATAAATCAAACAACTAGGTCTAAAACTTGTAACTAACAACATAAAGCATGTTTTTCTTTTTGAGTCTACCGGGTTTTTAAATCTTTTCCCAATTATAATATCTTAGAATATAATTAATCGAACATCTTTAATGCGTTTTAAATAATTAATTAACCTGAAATTTTATTCATATTCTGATTGTAGACATTTTTTATGGAAAGCATTTTAACGCCATCACGAAAAAACGAGACAGGCGTCTCGTGCTTATTATTATACGATGGTTTTCGAGACATGAAATCGGGTGACATGAGAAGAAACGGAAATCTAAAACTCGTTTCTGGTTGTGTGTGTGGCGTTTCGGTTTCGTGTATTTTATTCTACATATTAAATCTGAATACATACTACGGTGAAAGTTAGCGTTTTGTAGGTCTTTGTATATTTTAAAAACAATATTTAGATTTCTACTTTTCTGTCGTTTTATTCTCCTGCGAATCTTCGCGTTTTATTTCGTCAGTATTATTATTATTATTATATAAAAATCTAAATTTGTTTTCCGGAAAAAAAGGTTATATAAAAGGTAATTTTATATTAGACGAAAGTACTATATATACGATATTTTCATTCATTCCATGTACCGAGCAAGAAAATTCCACGAGCATCCGCGAGAAATGTAATAAAATTTCACCATAAAAGCGCAACAGGAGAAGTAATTTCGTATAAACATACGAAGATTACAACTGTACTGCATTTACTTTTAGAATGTACATATTTTCAAAATCATTTACGTTCCTTTATTATTGCAGGTTCTGGAGTCTGTTGTCTGTGTTTCAAACCCCTACAGGAATATCCATCTCATCAAAAATGTGGACTGGGGGAGGCTGTTGTGTTATTATAAAGAAATGTGCTCGGTTATAAGAAACATTTATTTTTCTTTATGACTTACAGAAAATGCCTACATACATAGCAACTACGAAAAACTACTTCGAATGATCAGAATCAAGTAAGATTGGCCTAACTTTTACCTAGACAAAAGCGGCCTTGAGTAAAATGTACTTGTAAAATAATTATAGCTTGATGCAACAAAATTAACAATCTGTCATAGTTGTTAAATGTTGCGTATTTTTCTATTTCGAATTGCGATTTTGCAGTTTGATATCTATTGTTGTCCTGAGAAGAACCATTACTCCCAGTGTGATGTCACACAAATAGTTGTCATTAGAGCAGCAAAATCATGACGACGTTATAATTTTTAATTTACCTCGTTGAAATAACAACCGGCAACATCCTTATATATTTTCGTTTTCGACTAAACATTCACCTCACTCATCGTACACAACTTTTATTCTACTTTAAATAAGTCACGTAATTATAGAATAATGTAGTGTAAGTTTTAACAGCGACAGCAGGGAAATTGGGAAATATTTATTAAATGAATCCCTAGGAAGAAGGAAAAAAAAAATTTGTTGTTTTTGTATATATTGAGATCCTTCCCAGCTTAACAACAACCACAAAATTGATTTCAATATGCTAAAGAATAATTCTAAATGGCACGATGAGTCATTTACAACCTTTTTTATTCTCCCATTGTGCCATTTAGAATTATTATTTTTTTATTTGCCCAAATCCTAGCATTTTTAGTTCCTACAGTTTAGTTTTCCTAATCCAAGTGTCTTAAAGGTTAAGCTGGTGGGGGGGGGGTACTTTAGCAACTCCATATATATGTTTGTTAAAATACTATACTATGTAATTACTATACTATAAATATGAAAAGGCGTTAATATCTTGTAAAACCTTTTTTACAAAAAAACATTTATATTATATTGATTGACTGACATAAAGACACCTTGCCATAGGCACCAAATGCTCTAAAGCCCTGTCAACTTCACATAGTGTATGTTGACTCTGGCCGTGAATGTCTTTATGTTTATCCATGTTTTTGACATTTATTTGGTAGTAGGTGATACGTAAACGGTATAATAGCTATTTATGTAACAAGTACATAATCTAGGACAGTGATGGCGAACCTTTTTGAGAAGTGGGTCAAATTTTGTTCATATTGTTCTTAATACTAGCTCGTGGGTCACTAAGTCAGTGGCGTCACTTGGAAGGAGGGGGGGGCGTAAAAAAGTACCAATATTTTGGAAACGCCGAAAACTTGTTACCAGAAAAACTTGACAGTTGACCCTTTTTTTGGTTCTCACTTTTAAAATCCTCTAAAAAGGTTTATGTTTTCTTTTTGTTTTACAACTTTTACTTTTGCAAGTGAAGAGCAAAAATAAAGGTCGATGTCAAAAAATTATTATCAACTTGGATGACCATGAATTACCGCAACAGGTGACATACCCAGTGGCACCTCTGCACTGAGTATTTAAATGAACAAGAAATAAAGAAAAGAACATATATATTATGAAATATTCTTTATTAATAAACATAGTTACAGATACGCGAATATATAATAAAGTTGATAAAAGTACTCAGAGACGGCGCGAGGCGGGTTCAGCGGGTTCCCCGGAACCCGACCCCGTGTTTTGAACGGCCCCGCGCTTTGTTATGCGGCGTTTTTCAACTTAAAAATACGCGTGCTTTCTCGACTGGTGTAGTCACACCGATGTTTCCGTGTCACTTAACGACAGGCAAAGCAAACTTCTACCATTCAACCTGCGTAAATCTTGATAACTTAATTAAAAACTTTGCAACGAAAAAGACCAGAGAAGTAATTTTTTAAACGATAAATGACATTTTGCGAATGTAACAGTTAAAGGCAAACGTAGTGTTACCTGTGTTACCCGTAGTTGTACCAAAACCTTACCTAGCCTAAACCTAACCTAACCTAAGCTAAGCCTCACTTAATCTAACGCCACTACCTAACCAAAACGCTATGCAAAAGCAAACTCGAATTTTTCTCAACCTAACCTAACTTAAACCTAACCTAACCTAACCTAACCTAAACTTAACCTAACTAAGAACCTTTACTCAGCATATCATGCGATCGACCTATGCTAGAATGCAGCTGCATGCCGCACAAGGAAATAACAACGGATACGCGGAACGCCGCGTCTACAGCTTCACATTAATATGCTAATGACTTCCGCAGTATACAGTATATAAACCCGGCTGTTTCAAGTTGCAATTCAGTCGTTCCAACGACTCCAACGAATCAACAACTTGAAGCAGACCTGGTAAGAAATCTTTTTATTAATTAATTGTAGGGGGTCTAGAATCTGGTGTCCAGGGGCACTGATTACCTGATTCCTAATGTGCTTAGTTGTAGTAATTTAGGAGCCTAGAATCTAGTGTCCAGGGGCACTGATTACCTGGTTTCCTAAGGCTTACTTGTAGGACATAGTGCTAGTACAGGGTGGTTCCCATACTTACCGTCCTCATACTTTTGTTTGTAACCAATGTATTGTAACTTTCAATATATAAATATCTATATTTATAGTAATATGGAACTCAAAGTGAGAATAAAGTGTAATCTTTCAATATATAAATATCTCAAAGACTTTCTCACAAAACGAATGTGTGTGTACAAATTAAAGAAGACACTTCGATACAGCTGTTATTAATTTCTAATAAATTTATTTTGTACACACACATTGGTTTTGTGAGAAAGTCTTTGAGATATTTATATATTGAAAGATTACACTTTATTCTCACTTTGAGTTCCATATTACTATAAATATATTTAATTATATTTTATAGTTTATTATGGTATTGTAACTTGTTGTTTAGTACGATACTTGTGTACTACGATCCTCAGTCACGAAACCCCACGTGACAATAGTAGTAGCAACATAGACAAAAACGTGCTTTATTGACAGATTGTTTCAAGTTCAACAAACTACCTCCTTAGCATTATGCGACATAAGGAGAATGTCGAGGAGATTGTATGAAAAGTTTGTTTGATGCTAGATGAGATGCACCTGCTGGCAAAGCCCGTTATTAATCGTAATCGTAATTAAATTACGATTATTAACGCGGCAAAATGATGTTAAAGTCTCCAACTTTATTTTTTCTGAAAAAGTGGTACGTTCTAGAACAAAGTTGATTTTTTTGTTCCTTTTGATGCCTTCTATCACCCCTTAAAACTAACGTGTATATGTTTGATACAGATAACTATCTATAATGTTTAAACTATATGCCTTCTTTTT
This sequence comes from Agrypnus murinus, assembly GCA_929113105.1. Taxonomy (NCBI): domain Eukaryota; kingdom Metazoa; phylum Arthropoda; class Insecta; order Coleoptera; family Elateridae; genus Agrypnus; species Agrypnus murinus. The sequence goes on along the minus strand of OV816025.1, from coordinate 137,506,905 downwards.
GTACAACGTTTTTATACAGGGTGTTAAGATTCATCTTAAGATTCGTATCCGCTGAACAGGTGATAGTACACATAAAATGCAACAAAAAAGTTTAATATGATTCAGTTACCATTTTTTATAATCACCGAGAAAAAACATTTTTTGAAAAGTTGGTTGGTGGTCACTGGCTTGTGTAGCTGTAGCTGATACTAGGTGATGTTACTATATATAAATATATATAAAATACATATAACTATATATTACCCCATAGCAACTTGGAAAATTCATTTTTTTCTTCTATTTTCATTATCAACTTGAGAATATGAAACCGTAATAAATGGCTTATTATAATTATTAATACAATTCTAACAATTACAACACAGGTTTCTAAGTAATATTTAATGCTTATTGTATTTTATATCTCAAGGCTAGTTGTGATTTTTGCATAATGAAAATCTTCTCTAAGATAATAATTTATTTACAATATTTTTCATGAATAGCTTCCCTGTGGGTTCATCCTATTCTTTTCCAAATAAATAAGAATGGGCAAACTTTATAATAAAGATCATATTGAATTTATTAATGTAATATATTTATTAATTAAAAATTATTTATATACCTTTATCATATTTTATATGGGTTAAACTACCTCTAAAATTTATTATTTTCCAAGTCTGACTACCCAAACAATGATCTCTGACTAAATATCATTACTACACTAACATCCTAAATTATGCGATCGTGATACTCAAAAATTGTAAATGTAGATGGCGTTGTTTATTTTTAAATCGTAGCGTCCTATTGGGTCGAAGAAAATAATTTAATAACAGGCAAATTAAAATTGCATTTTACGTATTTTGTTTGAGGCTTTCAGAATAGAAATTATGTACAAAAACCTTTTAAATTAAACGTGGATTTAATTAAATTCAATACAGTTAACAAAAATGAACAATTCGCGCTTTCTTCGCACCAATATGGCGTTGGTTGCTCTGATCTGCCAGAGTGGACTGGCTGATTATGCTTATGTAGTAACTCTATTAAAATGGAATCGACGTGTGGTAGGTGACAGGCGATGCATTTTTTTAATTGAAACATAACCTCCAATATGACAACCTATCACACAGCATCAGATGTTTAAGACTTCCGGAATATCTTTATTTCTGAAACAAGTCATCTTATAAGGAATTTATTATTATCAGCTTACTTAAGAGAACTTTTTCTCAGTTCCATCCACCTACACTTAGAGAATGATTCAAAAGCTCCAAATTATACATAATATTTGCTAAAATAATAAGATTTCTTCACAAAAAATTCCATTTGACGTGTCATTTTCCTTGATGAAAATATACCGAAGCAAATAATACTTTTTCCTGGGAAAGCACGAGAAGATGGAATGCATTAAAAATTCATTTTCCATAAGAAAGGTTATTATTGCAGATATAAACCGAGTGAATCATTTATTGGATTCGAAATAAAGCATCAAAATAAGTAGGCCAGTTATTTTATTATTTTTTGTCATGTTATTGCTAATTGGCTATATTCCCAACACAATCGATTTTGTTATGTTTTCTATTATCCATGCTATTAATGCAGAAGTCCGCAAAATTTAATTAAAGTTTCGTTGATTGTCATTTGGTTTGCCATGAAATTCAGGTTAAGTTTTCTAATAAATTAATTAAATCAAAAGTATTGATTCACACCTATACTTCTTTCCATCAGAACTTGCCGGTAAAACAAAGTCTGGAATCTACAAACAAGTTGGAACAAATATCTATTGATATATATCATGCGCATGCTGCCTAGTACGACCAGCCGATAATGACCTAGACTTGTATAATAAACGAATTAGAGTGTTAAAAATGTTTAGCATTTTTTGTAAAATATATGTAGTATATATGTAGTTGAGAATAATGCTGAAAATGAATGCATTTTTGAAAGCACTGGAATGCTGTCACAGTGCTCTAGTCCATAAAAGTGATCCCGGGTCTTAACTTCTTACCGGCAAATTCTTATGGAAAGGAGACTATTGCTTACGATAAATTAAATGATAGCTAATCAAACTTTAGGATCTAACAAAGCAAAAATATTGGTCAAATGTTTCACCCCAATTTGATCAATTACACTGTATGTCAAAAAATGAACACGATATAAAAAACAGAAGTGAAAACTAAAAGGGTTTGAAATCTCTTTTCAACGAAAACAACGATCTGTTTTTTGAAATAATAAACTGAAATGTGTGCTGGTAAATATTCTCGAGACATATTTTTTTATGTTCTGGAAATAAAAAGAAAAGTATACAATATAAATACGATAAAAAGACGACGAGATAAAACGTTTTACTCTATTTGCATATTTTGGAGATCAATTCTGATGTCATCCGGAGCAATTTTCTCCGGCTTTCTCTTCCAACTTAAAAACAAAAGACGATGATAATATTTAAAAAATGAATTTTCCAGACTTATGAAGTTGTAATTTGAGAAAAGACGAATAGGAAAACAGAGGAGTGAGAGAGCGGAAGGTCTTTGCGAAAGTTTTATTTGAATTTCATCGGACAATAAATTTCATTCTCCATCCACATTTTGATGTTTTTGATGTAAACACGCTTTAATAAAGGACAAAGCAGTACTAGAAGTGAGAAGTAAAATGTTATGTAACTTAAACAGAAATGAATTGTTAATTCAATATTGAACTTTTGCTGCCAACTAAAACTGTTTGCTATTCGTGCCTTGAGGCTATTAAATTTCTGTAGATGGGGTAGTACCAAAAATTTTGCTAATTTAAACCACTTAAGTGTTTCGAAATATTGAGAAACATCAAAGGATGTCTTTCGATTACTGTAGTGAAATACGTAGAATTCTATCACCAAAGGGTTTGGCCGGCTTGAGGGAAGAAAGGTGGTGATTATTTACCAAAGTTAATTTCAAGATTAATACAGTTGCAATGGTTACCTTGTACATATTGACAAATATTGGCATAGAATTCTGTGAAGTTGGGAGAAAGAATAATGAATTCCTTACAGAATTAACAATTTCTTAAGTTTGCGTTCTACGTGCTTTACAACAAACAAAAACAAGCTTTAAATGAGCGAGCATTTATAAATAAATTATAGCCCAATAATATAATCTCCAAACTTAAACTTTTCCATATCTAACAATAAGTATGTAGTTTCCAGATTCTAATGAGCTGTAAATTCCAAAATTTTACTTTACTTTACTTTTTTTAATTTACCTACACAGAGAACATCAGTAGCTCTTTACTTTTGCTCTTTACACTACAAGGTGTTCAAAGTAACTTATACATGCTTTACCTTTTTTCATTGGATGTTAGACTATCTTTAAGAATTAAGCGTTAGTTAGTTAGGGTATTCACACGACTTTTCTAGAGTTTTCCAAACATTTCCTGAGTGGGAATCGTTGACACTTTTAAAGACTTAATGACGTTTTGGTGCTTTTTTCATTTTGGTGCCTTTTGATGCAACAGACAGGACAGGTTGTATTTAAAATGTGTGCAAGTGTATAACTTACTCACCTGTAGAGCTTATTACTGAAATTTGTGTTTAATTTTAAGGGGGTATTTTGTTTGTGTAGTACCATTGAGTAACATTCAAGTATGATATTTTTCAAGATTTTTGATAAGATGTTTTATTGAAAGTGAGTAGAGTAGCACATCTCAAACCACATAATTGATACTAATTATCATATAGAGATTGGCTCGTTTTGATATATGTGACAAGCTACGCTTTTGTAACGTGCAGTAGTTTGATGTAATTTGGGCTGCATATAGTACTGTACAGTTTTGTAAACAAGAAACATTGGAAAACTGTGTTATGTTAATAATTTAGTTCAATACAATGTTGTTATGTTAAGTTAGATGAATAAACTATTATTTAAGCTAAATGTTATATAGCGGTGGATTCGCAATTTTGTAATCTATAAGATGGAATAAATACTTTTTCTGTAAATTAATACATATGGATAAAATAAATTAGGGTTAGTGGAAAATTAGAAAAGTCATATTTAATTGTTTTATGTTAAAAATCCAATAGTTTCTTGAAAAGGTAGGTATATACGAGTAAAGTATATAAAGATTTTTTCCAATTAAGTAGTCCTAAACCATTGAAAAAAAATTTTGAGCTTATAATTTAAACGTAAAACCAAACAATGATAAAGTAATTTCATTGTTTTGAAGAGTAAACAAAAATTATAATAACATCGAAAGTTATTTCTCAAAAGGAAAATTTATTAATTGATAAATATGATAGAAATGAATGGAAATTATTGGAAGTTTGGACTCGCTAAATGTTAATACATAATATATGGTATTGGAATTCGATTGTATAGGAAACAATACTTTGTATACAATTGCATACAACTATCGATCTAAAATTTCCATTTTAACATTTTATGTTGATCTTGAAATAAATGGAAGCAAGCAGCAGACTGAAAACAGGTGTAAAGATGGTAGCAATTTGCTTCACTTTTAAAATATAGAGAACATTATTGTGGCCAAAATTCATACAAGTAAATAATAAACCGTGAGTTTTTAATAAAATAAACTTTGATTAATATTAAGATTACAAGATACCAATATAAAAGAATAATTATAAACAAATTATAAGTTAAAATAATTTTTTTATAGATAAAAAAAATTATAAAATTAAGTTATTTATCATATGCATCACCAAATAAAGAATGAATAAAGAATTTTAGAATTGATTAATTTAAATAGGAAGCAAAAAGACAGATTTCGGTTTATGTCGTTAAAGGTAATTCACAATTTAATAATTCAATTTTATTTATGGGAAAGATCAGTCTTTTTGAATCTAATCTGAATCTTAAACCTGTTTATAAAAATAAAGAATTTTGTTATTATTAGATGAATATTTATTTGTATGCTGGTATTTTATTATTTGTCTGTAAAAATATGAATTTAGAGATCTTCAAAGCGACCCGACCTGAAAGAATCTCAATTTTGTGGGATATAAAGTTTATTCTCACTACTATCAAAATTAAGCCGGTGCAGAATGAATTCAAACAAGGTAAGGTGCTGTATCTTCCACTTTGAATACAATCTTTCCAGTTTATGTTCGGATATTTTTTTATTATTTATATAAAGATTATCACAACGTACCCTGTATCGTGGTAATACGTAGGTAATGGCTTGTAAATAGAAGTAATAAAGAAGAACAAACTATGTGCTAGTTTTTGCTCATTTTTCTTCCAAATCACTGTTCGGGCGAAAATATTAACAAAGTGCTGCGTAAAAAGTGTCAGATGCACCGTTTGGCTAACCCACACTCAACTCTAAATTATTGTTTAGAGCGCGCAGTCAAAATCAGTCTAGCGTTGTTTTTTTACCGAAAATATCTCAAGACCGATTGGGGCGACAAGAAACCAGCAAAATCTCTTCTAAAGATACATGTATTACGATTTTCTACAAACAACTTTCTTCAATTTTATATCGGCAGCGATTACTGTAAAACAAAGCATATCGGGAAAAAGCCATTGGATGGACTAGTAAAAAAAAAAGATAGCACATTCGAAACTTTCAAGTTGAAACGGTTGAATATGGCAAAGCCAAGCTCTTCTGTTATCAATTCCATCGAAATTAAAACCGGTCATTCAGATTGACAGGACGTAATTGTCACAAACGATAGTCTGCACCATGCACTCTCAATTCAATTTCAGAACGACCTATCGATTTTGGCGATTGTGAATTTATTATTGCGAATTTAGCCAGCTTGATTCATTCTATGGTACGGCCGCAACATATTACATTTGCAGACATTTAGGAAATCAGGCTAAAGGAAAAACCACTTTAAAAGACAGCTCTACTTTATGGGTAGTATCTACGGAATCAAACTAAAACTACAAAATGCACGTTCGCGGAAAAAATGGAGAAACTAATAACAGCTGTTTGTAAAAATCGCGACATATGCATCTTATAGAAGAGATTTTGTTCTATAGTTTCCTTCTTAACAATCATCTTTCTCATCAAACCAGTCGGATAGGATTTTGAGATATTTGCCGTGAAAAGCGGCGTTAGACTGATTTTTGCCACGCTCCGAACCTCACTGAACGTTGGTTGCGATAGTTAAACAGGATTTTAGCCAAATGATCAATACATAATAACACTTTTTAAGCAGGATTTAAGAATAATCGGAAGAGAAATGAGAAAAACTTCACAGAGAGCGCAAAAAGGGAGGCTTTATCATTTTCGTCCGTGCATGCTAAACCAAATGTTGGATTGTTTCTGCTGAATATTCTCCCGTTCCAAAACGACAGCTTCTGTTAATTGTCTAAGATTCGTAGGGAGACGGTACATGACGTCTACATGACCATGGGGGCGATCGTTATCATAAGTAAAAATAAAGTTCTCTCCGACAAATGGAGCAAATGGCATAACGTGCTCTTATGCACGTTTCAAAATTTGCGTTCATGGAACTCCTACGGATAGGTAGTAACTTCGTGCGAGCGTTAAAACAAATTGCCCCCTCCCCCGGAACATTACTGATTCACCACCAAATGGGATCCTTTAGAGATATTGCAGTTAGCAAACCTCTCTCCTGACATTCACCAAATACATTTGCGTCCATATCTTGTTTCGTCTGAAAACAAAACTTGTTCGCAGTGATCAACTGCCCAATTAGCACGAGCCTGGCAAAATGTAATCTGACGACTCTATGGTGAACAGTGGTGCAATTGCTGGCCTTCTACTGTTCAGACTTGCTTCATTAAGTCTTCTTCTGTCTCTTCTTTCGGAAATCATTACATCTCGAACTGCTGCTAAGACACTGTTTAACCTTGACCTGGTGGATCGTCTATTTCTTGGTTATCTAAGAAATCGTCTTTCACATTTGTAGGTTTTTTACAACCTTCTCCTAGGGTTCTAGAGAAAGTCACAAACTCACTTGAATATTTAATCATTCGACATAGTGTTAATTGTTCAACTCCTAACAAATTAACCACATATCGCTGGCTACGTTCACTGCTTCATGCTCGATCAAATTACGTGGACGATTCATGTATCCTGCTCTAGCTGTCCCAGGCAGAATATCTTATTTATCTAATCAAATAAGATTAGAGACTTATCTTCGTTTTGTGTATGTAGATTGGAGTAAATTTCAACACAACTCACGAGCTCAGTCATTTGAGGCCACTTTCATCGTACGAAAACGACTTTTAATTTTCAGTGTTAAGTCTATGGAAATGTGTACAAAATATCACAAAACGGGTTAGCTATTCGCGCAAATAAGTTAGGTTGGCACTGTTGGAGGAAATACGCAGAAACGTATATTGCGAAGTTAATAATCGTGGATACAGAAGCAGAGGCGTTTGTGCTATGACAAAGCTTGATGTTAAAAACGCATTTAACAAGGCAGACTGGTTAGGAATAGACAAGAGCTTAAGATACGTGTCAACTTATTTAATAAGAAAGCTGCAAGGATATTTAAGGAGTACCTCAGGGTTCTATGATTGGTCCAATTCTATAGAATTCGCATTTCGACGGGGATTAAAAACACAGACATTCCAGAGGGAGCCGCAGTCTTAGCATACGCTGATGATTCACAATGCTGACTTCCTAGTGATATTTACAAAAATACAAAGGTCTTCTTAGCAATGTTCAAAGAAGGTTGGCATTAAGGCTCTGCTGGTTTTGGTTACCACAGAAATTCCACTCATCTAGCTTAAGGTGGAGAAATAACATCAAGATTTCTAAAGAGACACTGGAAAATGGTAAAACGGAGAGTAAGGCGAAAATCTACGAGACGCCTTATTAAAGATCTGCATCCATGGGTAAAAGGAACTGGTGAGATTAACTATTACTTAACACTTACTAACCGGACACGGATGCTTTAAAAAGTAAACCTACATAAAGCATGGACACAATAAAAATCTATACATACAGTGAAGTCTCGCTAATTCGGACTAATTAAAACAGGGGTAATCCAAATCATCGCGGTTTTCGGATTACCGCATTTGTAGAGTTACAATGTTTTATTTGTAAATAAATGCATTTAAAACATTCTGCAAAACATTTATTTAAAAAGAACTACAAAAATATCTACGCAAAAACTGTTTTAAAAACACAAGAAATAATATTCTGCATTAATATATCGTTAACCAAAAAAGGCGGTGATTTTTACTTGTTTCCTGTTTTTTGAACTTAATACGTTAGATAGAGTTTTCTTTTAAACCTTCCGGTATCACAGTTGTTTCTGCTCAAATTTTCTACTACCCATTGCAAAGCCACCGCTTTGCAACTATTTCTTAAAGGGCTTCACTGCGTGTGAATCATTGAACAGCTTTTCTTCCGCGATTTTTAACACATGCAAATTGTCTTTTTAAAATTAAGTATCCAATCTTTACTCGCCCAGACGTCATCGTTTTGAAACCATCTTTAAAAAAGTCACAGTAGCGTGCAGAGTATACGAATCACTGGAACCATAGCGTACGAGTGTGATAGCGCATACGTTGCATCGCGACTGCTTCCACTGTTTCGTATGCACCGCACGCTGCTGGATAATGATGCTTTGCCTTTTCGTCCAAAATTTCGGAGGATATCGGTGACATAATATCAAAAACCATCCAAACGACTTTTCTTCCATCTCCGAATATTCCGCAGGTTTTAAAGTTTTTTTTAACGTTGTTATATGATCCTTCAGATTTTGTAACAAATCTGGAAATGTTTAATATTTATAATATTAAGTTACAATGCGGTCTTTAAACATCTAACAATTTTTAAATTTACCAGAAAATCTTTTTATGTATGGCGGAGATACATAAAGTCGTAATTCGTAAAAGAAGTATCAATTCTTTTTTAACTTATAAACCTTTGTAACTAATACGAATTGTGAAGTTGCAATGTAACCACTTCTAAGAAATACGTGACTTTATGATAAGAATTTGCCAGACAAATTTATATAACGTAAACATAAATTAAATAAAATCATTTATTTTATCTACAACGGTAGTTTTATATCAAATTACACATCTGAATATCCATTGCATTCGTTACTATAAACAAAACTTGAGGAGTTGAGGACTAAAAACAATTAATTTGAAAGTTCGGATTATCAAAACCTTTAAATCCGGATTACAATAAACCCAATGTAAATAAAATGCTGGCCCGGATTATAGTGGTATTCGGATTAACGTAGATTCGGATCAACGAGGCTTCACTGTATAAATTTTGATGCACAAATTATTTTATAAAGTTTTTTTTAACATTTTTTATTACAATACTTTATCTTAAATCATTAATCCCATCGTATCCCGAACAACACCATCTGATAATTCTTTGTTTGCTTTGTGATACTTATAACCATAACATTTTTAATGCCTATAGAATTGGATATACGCTTTTTCAAGTTCCTTTTAACCAGATACCAATATTGTTCTATTGACCGCAGTTCTGGACAGTTTGGTAGAATAGCTTCTTTGGCACAACAATACAGTTACCTTCATATACCATTTTTCTCGTCATCAAACTGTAGTGACTTGTTGCCAAATCAGGTCAAAAAAGTACAGAACCTTGATCTAATTGTCTAATTAATGGTAGTAGTCACTTTTGTAAACACTCTTTTAAATCTCACTGTAAATTATTCCATTAGTTGTTCCAGTGGCAATAAAAATCCTACTCCTCATTCGGAAAGAACAAATGGCTTGGCCGAACCGAATGTTGTTTAGGAGATTTTGATAGCTTTTTCTTCTTCTATTAATCAGCAACACACTTTGCGGCAGAATAATTTTGTCCTGGTAAATGACGAAAATCAGCCTCGACATATGTTTCGGCATCTATCTTGAATAGATAAGGAAGAATTGATTTTAAATTACCAATTACGTTCTTCGCATTTTCTTTATTAACAGAGCCAGTCTTTCTGCCACTTCCTTTTTCTATTTAAATTGTCAGTGACTTTTTAAAATTATATAAGGCTAATTGTACTGTAGATTTTTCGATTTTTAATACTCTTGCTATTGCACTTGTGACAATCTTGGATTTTCATAAATGTTCACAATTTCTTTTCGCACATCTGATTCTTTTGACTACATCTTTAGCTAAAATCCGTAAGCTTTAATCACACTCAGCAGTATTATGTTAATATGTTTATATGACAACAGTCAACTGTTTTTAAGTTCAGACAAATTGATTGCGATACTTTGTTCGGTTACAACAAGTGTCAATTGCAAAGGAAAAGAATAAATAAACCCAGACAGTTTAATTGATAGCATGTTAGCTACACAAAAGAAATGGATGTTATTGATTAGCATTGGGAACATAATAAAAACAAAAGAAGAAGAGGAATGCAGAAGACAATAACGGTAACAGATAAGCAGACAATATCAGAACATCCCGTGCTCTGAAGATATGCAACAGTGATACCAGGGCAGGTAGAAGGGAGAGGTTTTAGCTGGTAGGTATCTCAGACCAATCCGATACTGGCTAAAGAGGTAGTCTTTTTGAAGATTTCCCATCCTCGGGGAAAAAAAAGAGTAGGTTAGGTTATGTTAACTAAGGTGCGTAATAAAATTAGGTTACATGCGGAGCACATTGAAAAGTCAATAATCATTGAGTTAAATGAAAAAAGTGAGTCCTATAAACTTAAAAATTCAGACTTCAGGTACATATAACTTTTTACCTGCACGTCTACGAACGACAAAACCGATACCCATCGACTTAGACTTCAAAAAGACATCGAATCCCACCTCTAAGAAGCGTGTCCCAGGATTTAATGATTTTTTTAATAATGAAAACATAAATCCCAATCCAATACAATATTTCATAAATTTAAACTTACAAGAAAATTACAGGTAAACAGGAAAAAGGTTTTACTGATGCATTAATTTTCTCCAGGAGTATAGTTATAAAACTTTTATTTCTGTTACGAATAAAAAGCAAATAGTAATAGTTATCAAGTTGCCATGCTTTATGTGCGATTCAGGACCGTGCAATTTTGTATGGCCACAATAATTATCTGATGTTTCTACATAGATTTAAACGTTGTAATTTCGCAAATACTGATATTTGTTTCAAAACTATTGTAATTATCCACTTTATATGAAATATTAAAATATGAAAGTTAATAAATATGAGTTGAACGACTGCGCTTAGCTTTAATGGGAACGGAACATCTTTCAGTCAAATCGACTATACTAATATGTAAACGGTGACTAATGCCTCTTGACAATAATGCTAAAACAGAAAGGCGATATTCGCCGTGAACAAGCTAGCTTGGTTACCAAAATACGTATTGGCATTAGTCAAATACAAATGTGTGGTTCGGAGACACTGTTTAAATATGAAGTTAAATCACAGCGCTTGCAATCTGTTATTAATGCAAATCAACTTCTGAGTGCGCCAGTGGATCGATAAAAACCTTAAATAAACGTTATATTATACAGATGTATAAGTTGCCCATACGGAAATAATCGAACTGGAGTAATGTCCTTTATTGTTGCAGCTATTCGGTTCACCGATAATTGACTTCTACGTCTCACTTTTAAAGAAAGAAAATCAATGGAAAGACTGCAATAAGAAGTGATGACAAATCGAAGAAAATGTACGTCGTCTACTCCAACGTGAATGGTCAGTGTTCCATGCCATTGCCTTTCAAATGCCAAGAAGCAGGTAGAGTCTTTTACCATTTAACAACAATATAAATAGTAATAGCAACTTAATTATCGACCAAGAATTTTAAACATTATAAATTAATTCAGATTTAATATTGCTAATAACTCTTTAATAGTTTTGGAGATTTCCAAATAAATTAGGAATTCGCAGAAAATTCGGGTCATGGAAGAAACAACGGTAACTTTTTTATGTTTTACTTCTGATTACGCGGTTATGTGTTTGTTAGTGCTTGTTACCTACAATAGAAATTTTATTATCGCCATTAAACTCGCCTAATACAAAGCTCTCTTTACTCGTTACGTTTCATTAAATGTCGTGTTTTATTTGCCTCGTTCAAAAGAGCTTTATGGATTTAAAATTGAAATCCGTAAATAACATAATCCTGCGTCATTGAATTTTTATGAATCGATAATAAACACAAACAAACCAATTTTGCTGAAAAAATTTCAAATTCTCGAATCAAAACAGAAATCGGTTAAGATTACAAACTTTAGTAGACTAGGTTAATCTGCCGATATGAATAGTAGAGCTGCTGAGAACTGTAGAGAGAACAATTTCTTAGGTGCAGGGTTGATGGTGGATTACACAATTAAAGTTAAACAATGTAGTGTAAAACAAGGCTTTCACAATCCACATGAGATGGGGAACGTGTGGAGGTGAAATTTTGCCAAATAAGTTATGATAAGACGTCGCAATATTTTGTACGCGACACCCTGTATACTTTTTCAAATTACAAACACACATCACGCATTTTAAGAATGCTTCGACTTGAATTAAAGCTGAAATATGCAACCTGCATCTACCTGGATTTTTTGCTAATTACGATACACCACTGTCCAGAATAGCCGAACGACTAAGGTCTAAGTCAAGAGACTGTTCTTTTGATATTACTTTATGTACTGTGGTAGCCATCGCGTCTAGTCCAATACCCCCGAAAATGTTGGTCTGAACCACATCGCACATCCAGACACCGTCTTGCTATAAAATGATGTTGCGAATATCCGGAATTTGTTGAATTACAAACTGTTCTTATACGTCCATGTATGTTGCGCTCATAAAGGTTGTCTTAGCTAAGAAAACTGGCCCCAACACTTTGTCCATCATTAAGCTACACCAAACCTTAATTCTCGGGCTGGCTAATCTCGCTCATGTTCCATGATTGCATGGGAATTTTCCGTGTCGCACATCCTGAAATGATATTAATGACCTTTGCCAGAAACATGAAAAGTTGACTCGTTGCTGAAACAAAACCGCCAGAACAATGGGAATAAGTATGTCTGTAGCAAAATTTTTTAGACGTGATTTAATTGCGCTCGTGCGCTTTTAGACACCCCATGTTTGTTTAAACGTCCTCAACCACTGATCAATGCTTCTTCCTGTAAGCGGTTGTATATTGTATACTGTGCTAAATATCTACTTTCCATGCATCTGTGTTAAACATTTTCACTCTGAAAACCACAAAACATGTGCTGCTTTCTCAAGTGCAGAAGCACTTAGCACCTTAGCGCAGTTCACTGCGTCACGTTGAAACACTCCAAAGAACAGAAGAACTAGAAAAAGAACACTTCAATCAGAGGAAGCTCCCACCATTAAAGAAGGCAAGGGTTGTCCCATCGAGAAGAAGCTTTTTAGAATTGCAAAGGCATTTTGTTAATTGATTCTCTTCGTATATGTCAAACCATTATAGGCCGTTACTAGCCAGAGCTTTTGGACCAACAGAGTAAAAGAAATTTTCTGCAAGACAATGCACTCCGTACAGGCTTTGAGATTTATTGCTGCATCCTTCTTATTAACCTAATTTGGTAATTTCAACCTATTCCTCCCATATGAAGAAATTCTTTGCAGGCAAGAGATTTGCTACGGAAGGGAGTGTGAAAGCTGATGTGAATGAATATTTCGAGGACCTCGCCAAAACCAAATTTCATGATGGTATAACAGATTCGGATTGTCGTTGATTGTGTGTATCAAAGTGTTAACAAGGTGTATTGATGAGGCTGCAAAATAGAAAATATATCCCAAACCTTTGAAGTTTGCCAAGGGGAGTGAGTATTTGCTCAAAAATGTTCGCATTAGAGTTTTTCACGAAGTGAGCGAAATTTCAGATACTCTCGAAAAGTTGTTTGAATAATCGAGAAATTCAAGAACCCCGCTTCGTTAATAATATTTCCATGACTGGGTAAAGCCATACCTAAAACGATCTGAGTTCCAGATGGTCAGTGCTATTCTTTGGCGCGTTGCTCGGAGGGGAGATGGACGGCCTTATTCAAGAAAAAAGATATGAAATAATGGAAGGTGGCGAACCTGTTGGTGCACAGAACCTTACTGCAGCACTGGAACTCGCTATAAATGAATGAATGCAATGAAATGAGACATGGCGATTATCTCTGTTGTAATGACTGGACTGGTGTTGGGGCTCCTACCCATTAAATTTATAGATGGCCCCAGAACAAGGCTGGACAGTAGTACGGAGAGACTAGTAAGGTTTATTCCACCAGTGGGCCCATGTTCACTGGCTTATGTAGGCAGATCCCTGGAGTAGCCAAAGTTATGGATCAGTTACACACGACTAGATCGGCCGACTCACCGGGTCTCTACTTTAGGTAAGGGATCGGACGAGGATACTGTCGAAGGCTAATTTGATAGACAGCCCTAGGATACGGCAGTTGACGTTGGACTCGGTCGGATAGTTAAAGTTCGCATGTGCTAAACTAGGGATGAAGGGTACCCCGACGCGTGAGCACGATAACAGTTCCGACACTCGCCTGGATACTAATAGATGACTAGAAGAGAGTGGATAGCAGTAATTGAGCATACCTTAATTTCTTGCCCAATCGAAGGCCGGGGCTATAAACTTAACTCAGGTGGGTTACGTAAATCCACACTGATGATAATTATAAGTATGCACGGATGAATGAACAAAACTTGGATAAATAGACTTCAGCGATGGGTTTGAATCGACATTCTTACCTCATGGGCGATGCTTTAATTATAGAAAAGTATGATTGGGCTATAATCTTGCCTCACACATAAATGTTATAGTAATAAAAAATGCGAATAAAATAATCTCGGTTTGTCTGTTTACATAATGTCATGATATTTGACGTGCAATAGGAAGTAGGTAACCCCATTCAAAAAGATGTTAGTTGGGTAGCGTAATCGCAAGAGGAAAATATTTAAAAAAATTGTAAATAAAGTCAAGGAAAAGGGTTTAATTTAATAAATAAACACTCTGAAACACACTAGGTAGAAAAAGGATTAATTCTAAAGTTGATAATTTACTCACAAACTTGATAACTTCATTGTCAGCTAACGATGTGGTATCGTTACTTTGTATGCACATAAAAAATTAATTTGAAGCCATTTCAAGGCTTGTTTTGACCTAAAACAGACAAGGTGCATGGTTGTGATGATGTATATAAATATTTGCTACCTTAACTGCAGTTTAATATGAAAAAAGTATGTGACTAGATAGTTAACGGTTTGGTGAAATCGTTACAATTCTCTTATTCAATTGGATTGTGCCGTATGTGGCAAAATTGTTGCATTGAGTTGTTGTCAAGTAGTTCCTAGGGCACAATTTCGACAAATGTAAATGTTAGGCTGTTGTTTAGAGAAGATATCTTTAAAATAATGTACAAATTTTTGCGGTTTACCATAGCAATTTGAAATTATGTAATTTAGATACTATTTTGATGTTATTGGGATTTAAAGGCAAGTAAATAATGTTTGATAGGATGTAAGGATGGATCTTGAAAATGTAGGAAGTTGTAACTAGGCAAATTAAAGTAATTAAGTTAAATATAGTTATTTAATAATTGCATTTGAAAGATGTTTTGATCGACAAGTTCTAGTCAACTTATTATTTTATGATAGTACAAGTATTGTACATCATTAAAAAGAGAATTTTTTTCTCTATCTATCTATTGAATTTGTTTAAACATGAATCAACAGTTATAAACAATTATGTGGTTACGTAGTATTTAGTGCTAAATTGTCTTTTGTTTATAACCAGAAATATCACTAAAACAATCTTTTGTTTCAAAAAGAATATAAAAACAGCGATCGCGTTAGCGACAAACTCTCTGTTTTTAGATCTTTTAAGCAGTAGACATATGCCCAGAGCAAAATTTTAAAATGTAAAGGTTATGTTGTGATTTTAAAAATATAAATATACCCAAACGTCAAAATGTTAGGTTATATTTTGGTGAACTGTCAAAGTGATTAATAATTGTCAAAGACCTTTGAATTTCAATATTTATTTTAATAATAATTACATTTAATTGAAATACTATTCAATGCTGTGAATTTTATTAGTGGAATAATTTTCTTTTTCGAGAAGAACATTTTTTATGAATGATGAGAATATTAATCTTCGTTATAAATTGGATGTTGTGAGGGAATTTATAAATTTGATCATTGAATGGACTTACGAAATCTCAAGCAAGCAGCTAAATTTTAATAATTTTATTACTACCATTTATTTGGACATTTTTTTTGAAGAGATGTGAATTTTTGTCTTTCAATCATTTTAGTTACAAACCATATGGAAGAAGAAAGAGCATTTCCTTGTTATTATATCAGTTGGTAATTTATTGACGCTAAAATTTTGATATTATTTAACTATTTTAAGGTATTTATTTAATTATAAATTAGTGTTTAAGATAATGAGGATGCAAGAAATATTACTCCTGAAGGTAAAAGGCATTAAACTTTCTTATGATTGATTTTTCTTTTATTCAGGGTATCAAAATTTTAATTCTTTTTTATATATTTATTTTAACTGATTGTTTATTTTCTGCGCTCTATGTTAAATAAATTTTTGTCATTTCAATTTAAAGAAACTCTTGGTTTATATTTTTTCTTGTGTACTCTAATTATGTTTTCAAGATATATATTTATTTAGTGCCCTATATAAAAGCGACCCGCCTGTTAGTCTCAGTTGTGATGGTTCTCTGTTTGTATGGTCATATGAGTCGATCAATTTTATTTTTATCTTTATGCAATTATAATTATTTTTAAACAACAACAATAAACCATTACTTTTCCCACCCCCATAAATATAGTATTATTGTTGCCCGAGATCGAGGTTTTCTTAAATAATCCATCCATCCATCCTTCGAACAAACAACCCCCTATATATTCATAGCAATATGTAGTATAACAAAACCTTCCTGGAGACGGAATATAGGTACAAGGACTCTATTGTCTACTAAGTGTTTTACTAAAAAATTCAGGCCAGTTCAGGATGATATTTCTTTGACTGAAGTCAGTGGTCAAAGTCACCTATAACTTAAAAATGTATTGACCGATTTTTAACAAGGCGTCTTGATAGCCTAAAAAGGTATCGAAACTATCGAGGTGCTGTTGGTAGATACCGATCAAAGACATCCCAACAGAGAAGGTGACTTTGATCGGCACTTTTGATCATTACTCTTCCACATATGAATTACTATGACGCCATCGATAAAGGAAATACTTTTAACTCGATTAGTTTAAGTCATTTTATGGTAAGTAATTCATGATTGTGTTGATGCCGATAACAACGTCCAATTAAAGATACACTTTTTAACATTATGTATAATTATTAGTAGTCTAGATAATTACAATAGCATTGTGTATAAAAAGTGTTGAAAGTGTACCCTATCGTTTAGGTTTGACAAACATTTTTCTATACGTGTCATACACACTATTTTTTCTACTCTTACAACGCAAGAAAGCTTAGAAATACGAAAATAATTAAATTCCATCTAAAGTAATGTTCAGTGTTGTTGAAAAGCTTCTTTAATAAATAAATGTTCGTATAGTTGTTAATATTGTGTAAAAGTGTGCGACAACGTACTTTTAACTTTTAAGGTTTTAAGTCAAACGGTGCCATGCTCTCAAAGGAATTTTAATATTCTAATCACATCATGTCAGTTCCTTCAGTTCATCAAATATTGTTTTTGAACAAGTTCCCAAACTTTTCTTATCTGTGATCGTATTATGGACCCTATATATTTAAATTTTTAAACTAAAACAAAAACCTATCGATTTCAAACTTTAGTACTTTGGAATAATCTACCATTGTGAGGAGAGTTGAGAGAAGTAGTAGTCGTAGTGGTTAAATTTAGAAAGGGAGAGTAGAGCAAACCGCCCCCAAACAGCAGCTGTCACTTGTTCGTGCAACGTTGTCACATGTATGCAGCACGTTAAACCGGTATCTCTCACCGGCTTGTCAACTTGGAAATGAATTTGTATATAGCACTGAAATGGAAACCCCAAAAGCTTGACGTGACTGGTTTGCACCCTTTGAATATATATCCACGTATACAGGATATGTAGTTATACAAAACAGAATTCATGTGCACGTTATATAAAAGGATGTCTGTTCCACATCACCATCATCACTATCATCGCTTACGTAGTAACGGGAGCCACAGAGGATTTAGGTTTTTAAGCTTCCATAGACTTACTAAATAACAACTCGAATCAGTTAACGAGTGAGCTGATTTACATTTTCAAATTCACAGGGGTCACGGATTAAACAAATTAATGAGATTGAATTCGCATTTTATGTTGGCAACAAAATCATTCAGTTTCCCTAAAGGGAAATAAATCAAAATCCCCTTTTTGTTATCGTTTAATTGAAATGATGTATTAGTTGAAATCCTCGTGTTGAAAAAATCAACA
This sequence comes from Agrypnus murinus, assembly GCA_929113105.1. Classification (NCBI taxonomy): domain Eukaryota; kingdom Metazoa; phylum Arthropoda; class Insecta; order Coleoptera; family Elateridae; genus Agrypnus; species Agrypnus murinus. The sequence goes on along the minus strand of OV816025.1, from coordinate 137,488,626 downwards.
AATCTCTTGAGGTAATTTTCAAAATGGAAATTCGAAAATGCCTAAGGGCGTAATTTAAGAAGATTATAAGGTAAAATGTAAGATTTATCCTCCTGGTGTATTTTTCATTAATTTATGCGATGGACGCATAAGGTAATCAATAAGTAAACATATCAATTTGGAAATTAAAAATTTTGACATTTAAATTTTATTTTCGCGATGCGATTACATCAGAGATTTCCTTTTAGTTGATTTAGGATATACGTTGATGGATTTAATGTTTCGTAGGGTAGATGTATGATTGATGGGACGATGTCAGAAGATTGGTTTGCAAATAATTTACCAATTCACTAATCTTAATACATACATAAAGCTTTTACGGTGTATTGCATCTCAAACATCAAACCAGGTAAAAAGTGTCCTACATTCACTTTCTACTACACGTTAGAATCAGTGCTTAGAACTTAATACCTTGGCCACAAGGTTTCTAAATCATAAGAGACCGCTATTATAATTATGATATAAATATGAGAACTTTAACTTCGATTTTTACACACCAAAAAGTTTATTTTACATTTGTAAAGTAAGGCAATCGCCTGCCCTCACTTTTTCCAGTGTAATTTTACAATGCGCAACGCCAGCACGTGTAAAATAAAATGTTGATTGCAACAGCAGCACTAAATCATCGGTAGCCTGTAGCAAGTCAACCGAGCTCCAAAGATAACAACTTCTTGCGGGCTGTAACTCTGAACGTCTGCATTACAAGAATAGTAATAACCATTTAATCTAGGGGTATCTAAGAAATCTACCTGAAGTGGGCATTCATTACATAAATTCTACATTTTTAAAGCACACACGGTATAGTATACATTTTTTCATTATAACAAAATTTACATCGGCAATTGGACTAATAACATATTTTATGAGCTAATTTTATTTATACAACTATTGACGTGAATAGTCCAACACCCAGTAGTGCGGTTTCACTTATTCCTTCAGAAAACTGGGCGGGGCTGTTGAGTCTTAAATTGTGTATTAAGTCAATTGAGTTTCTGAGCTTAGATTGTTGTGTTAACGGTATGCTCACATTGTTAGGATGGCTGGTATGATAGCCTCGATGTCTGACAGTTCGTTCCTTTATAAAACCTTGTTGACATATGTGTGCGACTTGAGATTAGACAATATCACAAGAATATTCATCAAATTTCTTCAAAGTTTTCGAGCATCTCCACAGTTTGCAGTTCATCCAAATCGGTCGTACAATGGTTTTGGGGAATAGTTTAGTATACCATTTCCACAATAAAAGTACTGTTTTTAAGAAACTTTATTTATTTATTACTTATTATTATTAGTATTCAACGGTCTCTATTTAGCAGACATATACACACTTCCCATCAGGGTTGGCAGGTTTAAACCACTTGGTTTAAATCAATGGTTTAAACCAAGGTTTAAGCCAATTGGTTTTTGAGAAAAAAACCAATGTTGCTTTTATTATTTTTTTGGTATGTAAATACATACATATTTATAGACTTATTTTATTAAAATTTTTACTTTGATGGCAACACCGGTCAATAGTGTGGGAATCTCCGTTTTGTGTTCCTCATACACAATGTCTATGATTAGGTTTAGAGGCTTCGGGGATTTCCCTAATGTGCGATGATAAGGAGTGAAAATTTAATATTCATTTATAACCAGGACGTGAACTCGTGCATTACAATGAGCGGAAGAAAAAGAAATCTAGTTTGGTTGTATTTTGATGAGCTCAAAGATGCGACTGACTGAAAAGGACATAGGGCCAAGTGTAAAAGTTATAGTTCAGTTTTATGTTTTGATATTTTGTGTTTCGTTCAGTTTTATGCCAAATTATAATTTGTAAAACAAAAAATAGTTGTTTTACTATTAATTTTGCTAAGTAAAAATTCTAAAAAATAATTTAAATATAATAAGTGGTTTAAACCAAAATATCGTTTTTTTTTGTTTTTTTTAACCTGGTTTTTTGCCAACCCTGCTTCCCATGATTTCAACGAATAATTGATCCAATGGTATGCGCTGATTTGAAAATCCTGTTCGCCAGGTCCTATCAACAGGAAAAAATGATACTTAGTTTAAGCCTAGCCTAACCTCACTTCCAATCAAATTTCTAACCTAACTTCTAGCCTAATCTTTAACTTAACCTAACCTTACCCAATGTACACTCACAGTTTTTCCTACACCTCCATTGAATCCTCTTATTCTTAACGAGACCTACCTCATGGTACCAGCTAATGAGGTAAGGCACGTAACTGCTCTCATTCGTGAGTACAGTGCGACAAAACTCCGGTCAATTAATTGTACAGGGTATAGGACAGTTCGCCGACCGGAAACGGTGGATACTTTGCCGACCGTGGACCTTACTTAATTTAACCGAACCTATCTTAACCTAACCCAACTTAAGGTCATATTGTAGAAAATATCACAGATATCATATTTCTGAAAACCATATAAAAATCGATCAACAGGTTAATTATTTTAGCTTCAGAACTTTACGTTGATATCCCCATATGAATTGTAACTACGGGTCGCTCTTAAGGGTCGGTGTAGTGTCCATGGTCGGCAGAGTGTCCAGCGTTTGTGAACGGCGCTGTGTTAACGGTCGGCGAAGTGTCTAGCGACAACATTTATTTTAAGGGGTCGGTATAGTGTCCACGGTCGGCAAAGTGTCCAGTGCTTGAGTTTGGTGTAGTGTCCACGATCGACAAAGTGTCCAGTTGTCCAGTATCAAAATCTATTTTAAGGATCGGCGTATTGTTCAAGGTCGGTAGAGTGTTCAAAACTGCTAGTCGCGTAGAGTCCACGGTCGGCGTAGTGTCCACGGTCAATGTTGTATCCGGTCGACGAAGTGTTGGGCCACTATTGTACACTAAGCTCAGGCAGTGAGTTGTCAAAGTTGTGCACAGCCAAGTAAAGCACATAATTTTTTTTAAGCTAGCAGAACCCGTAATTGAAAAAATAGATCCTACAAATTAATTTTTAGGTTATTAAATAGCCTTTAATTGTTCTATATAAAATATTCCGTTTCAAGGCTGTTAAGCTCCATTTTCTTTAGTGGATCTGCTAACTTTTTAAAGCAGGCAGAACCCATACAAATTTAGAATATAAAATTAAATAATTAAAAAATTACTTATGTGACTTTAAATAGCCTTTAATTATGAATATAGTTAGAACCATTTCATTAGTTAGCTTTACGGACGTGGAAAAATTAACTTTCCTGGGTTGCAGGGCTTTCTGCGATATTTTTGTTTTATAGATCCCTATACCAGGTTTGAAATAGCTTCTACGTACATACATAGAACACACACGCTTACAGCCGAAGGCCGCAGTAGTGCATGGCTATGTACGTAGGAGCGATTGTAGATTCCGTATACTCTATATAATTACTAGAGCGCATAAATACAAAAACTTTTTTGATTACATTCATAACATACTGTTTGAATATTGCATGGAAAACACTAGCGAAATATCTACCTTTGGTTTAACAATTCAATCGCAATCGCACTTCCGAGGTTGACAGCGAGAAAATACAACGTGCATTTAATGTCGCATTCTCATATAAGGCATATACGGTCCCACTGAAGCGTCTCGTTAATAAAACATAATACCACTAAAAAAAATTTGAAACAATTTCAGAAGTGGTTACAGATTCTTGTACCATAATAAGAGCTCTTGGTTTTATAAAACTTAACACTACATTCTAAGTTATTTCAAACAGTGCATATTACATACGTTTCGCTCCTTGTTGGTCTCACCCTGGGATTAGCGTGCAAGCATTGAAACCACTATCGTCCCCTACTTGTTCCCTATAGATGTACTGCGTGAAAGGGAAGGATGTAATAGCACGTAATATGCACGTAGGTAGCATGTAATGTACATCGAATTAGGAACAATTCTGCACAAAATATTTTTGTATATACTTGCTGGCTAGAATTGCCGCTTTTATAGGGGAAAAAAGCTTTAAAACAAGTTCTTGTCATGAGTTTTCTATTTTATTAATAATTTTTATTGTTCATAAAATGGCTAATGTAAGAATGTGACCAAACATGAACCAGCGGAAACAATCAAGTCTTTTAGCAGTTTTGAGTCTTCAATATCTTTGTATGCATTCCAAGACACTTTCTGCTTTTCATTTCGAAAACTCGCAAGAACGGAATCTTCCCAAGGCTAAACTTATCAAAAGGGCAAGCGACATTTAACATGACAAATAGGATTTTATATCCCATGGAGCTTCAAACTGAACATTTCTGAGATTTTGACCTCTCGAACAATGTCTAAATTATCCTACTCAAAATGATCCCATGCATCGTTTAACCTCCAGAGGTCATCGTAGATCAAGTACATTAAAATACATGCATGGCAAATATCTCTGATGGCTTCTGTAGGTCAAAAGATCCATCAGATCGCGTTGTGGTTATTTAAACACTGTTCAGGTCAAGTTTTATAAATAAAAAGAGTTTGAAACATATTCTTTTGAGTCGTTTTTGCCATGTTAAATGTCATTTTAAAAAACCAACGCTAAATTAGGAGTTGTTTGAAAGAAAACAAAAGGATGGAAGATTTAACATAGATAACGTTAACTATCTCTTGAAAAGAAAACCAGAAAAAAGCCTCTAAAATCAATCCGGAACGAGCAATCAGAAAAAGACATGAGAAACATCCCATTTTGACCATGGATAGGACATTAAACCTGAAATTCTACTGATGAATCGACGTGTTAGGTGTACTCCTATTATTACGCCTATTCGCAGCTTCGATGGTCTGAGAGGATAACTCGTCAATCAAAGAATGTTAATTCGGGTTCAGCTTGGGTATACAAAGTCTTTCTAAATTGGAAAATTTAGTCATCTCAATCATACTCATACTTAAGATGCATGTACGTACATAAGTATGCATATTAGATGGAAGAGGAGTGACCTTAACACCTTAACATTTGCTTTTTTCCGCAGGGTGAGCGCAGATCTGTAAAAATAAAAGTACGGTTTCTATGATCATCAATAGCAAAACCAGTTTGTACAAGCTTCAGACAAATTCTTTAGCTGTGAGTATTTCCAAAATTGATGTCCACTCACACACTAAGTACTATTACTACTCTAGACTCTATCAGTACCTACCTACTATTTATATTCTATGCCCGGATATTAATTTGTCAGTTGGGACTTAATCATTTCCCTCATATAAAACTGAACCAAATTATTTCGACAAGCAGATTCTGCTAACCTTACATTGAATGAATATGAGCTCTAAACTAAATTCTAAATTTTGTTAGATCTTAGGTTAGATCTGGTAGATCTTTCTTACTTAAAGTGTATGCTAGTACATCTTGCTACAAGAGAAACATGAAAAAAGAAAGAACAATTCGAAATCAGAGCTTTATAGGAGCCACTGAGGAAGTTCACGAAGAAGACCTTACCTTGGTTGCAACTTCTTTGCGGCAAGATCTAGCATAAGTTAAATTCTGTTACTAAATAACTTACAGACACAGGCCGCTATTCTAGAGTGGATATCTTTGGTGGAAAACAAGATTTTTTTTTATTAACTTTCAACTCCCACTTTGCTTAAGTAAAAATGATTTCTTCTATGAGAAAAAACAGCCTTAACCCAGAAATTATACAAAAATCTCACCAATTTTGTCTTCATAGTTCATTGAGACTACAAAGAAATCACTTTCATTGCAACAATGAACTACGCCAAAATACATGCGTTCTTGAATTTAATCTAATTTTTCGAAATAGTATCCAGGGTAAGTTTTAGTTAAAAGAGGGAGCTAGCGCTAGAGATATCAAACTATAAATAGATGAAATGCTACTCCTGTGGTTGTGGAAAAGAGAGCCCAACGGCTCATTTGTCATTATCACGAATCTGATGTAGTAGTTGTGTTCGACATTTCGTCAAATTCTTTTGGAAGAATTTTTAACATAAATAAGCTATTCTTCACTCTTCACGCTTCACTCGTGCCGTGAAAAGGTCGAGGTCCAAAAAGACGTAGATCTCGTACATGCTCGGAAAGACGTAGAAACCTGGTTTGCGGGGAAAACGTTCTGTCCCCAGGAGTAAGGGTTTTGAAATTGAAATCAGTTTGTCGAATAGTCTATTGCTTTGTGGGGCAGTGATAATCCCCTCTTGTCTCCGGTTAAATATTAATCCTTCCCGGTTAAAAATCGATTTAAGCCTAAAGCACTCCCCAAAAAAAGATGAAGTTCCAAAAACTAATAAGCTGTCAAACAAACTAATTTTCATCTCGAAAGTTTTATTTCTGGAGACAAGAATGTTTTCTTCGCAAAATTATTTTTTACATGGGCTTCGCTTATTTTGGAAATGTAACCAAAAGGAGCTATTCTGACCGGGCATACCTGATATTTACGGTACATACATAATATGCAACATTATTTCCCTAGAGAATAAAATACAACAAAATTTCCTAGAGAAATAAAACGGCACGAACAATTTCTTGATGACACAATAATCAGGAATAAAACGTTACATTACTCCCCAGATGCATAAATAACTATTCACCCTACGAGAAAAAATGAGTACTTCTACATATATGTATTTAGAACAAAAGTGACTTTGTTTAACTGACAATATTCAATATTGACTCGCAACTTTAACGGTTGAACACTTAGCATTTAAATTTAATTCAGTTTAAAAATGTTTTCAGTTTATTTTCATTAATTTAAATTGTAGATTATAAAGGTGGTAAAAAAAGTTATACGGCGTAGATCTTTGCATAATACTATAGTTATTCGGAAAAACCACAAACAACAAAACACTTTTATGTCGCCACTTCAATCAGCCAGGCTACGACAAAAAGATTCGGTGAAGCAGATTAATTTCTGAATTTTTAGCTTAATCTATTTTGGTATAAAGTGCAGTTACCAAGAATGGTATTTGATACTTTACTTATATGGTACAATCAATCCTGTCCAAAATAGAAACAGTTATGTTTCCTTTCTTGGATATTATGTAAGTCTTCCTCTAGTTGTACATATGAGCCCCATATAGAGTTTTAGAAAGTAGAGCTTATAAAATAGTAAAATCAATTAAGAGGAAATTCATTTTGTTGGTAATTTTGGATGAATTATGTGTGCAATAAGAAATTTATACGTCCATAGAAATAATAACGAAAATAAACGAGTTATTATTATTATTACCCACACATAAACACGTCCGTGTAGAAGTACATTTCCTGGAACGTGCATAAATATCCGGAAAATTTGAAATTGTGCGTTTCAGAACTAAATTAAAAACGGGACTATTATAAGAACAAATTTTGATGAAATTATGGAAAAGGTTTCTAAGTGCGTGTGACGATAAAACGGAGATTTGATCTTTAACGTTTGAAGTTTTAAAGTTTGTCTAGAAATCTATGAAAATGACTTTACGGTAAAATTTGTTTTATACCTAACTAAGATAAGATTTAAGTGATAAACCTGGAGAGGACCCAGCGTGACGAAACGGCAAGAGCTAAAAAAATATAGTAAAGTGTTAAACTGAAAGTGCCTGAAAATGATCTAAAAGTCATTTTCATAGGCAAAATATAGAAATATTAGTGTTATAAAAACAATATATCAATGATAAAAAAGTGGAATATTTCTGAAAGAATACAAAATTAGTTATTGTCACAGCATGCAACAAAAATATTCCAATAAAAGTCATTTCAAACTACACGGTCTTCAACTTTTATAACTTCATGAATAATGAATAACAAATTGCAAACCAACAACCTACCAACAAAAAAAAACTTTTCCTTACATTCATTTTTCCCATTTATTTTTGTCTTTTTTAAGCAACCGAAACGTACAGGTAAATAAAAATCGGTGTGAAGTCTATCATTTGTCATATTAAGCAGGTCCTTTGGGGATGAACGAAACTATTTCCCTAAGTCGATTCCATGTGTCTCCTAAAAACTTCCAAATAGGCAGGTGGACAAATACAAATGTGATAAAAACTGCAAACACACACAACCAGGAAGAACAACTTTCTAAAATTTTTTCATTCCACACATGTCACAAATGGAAGGGAAACTTAGTAAAGAGCAAAATAAATAAATAGAGGAAAATGTATCATTTGAAGTTTAAATCAAACAAAATTCGATTTTCAAGAAGAAACTTCCGAACGGAAAATTGTTTGGGTCGACATTTTTATGGGCACACGAACAGAAAGAGAGAGAAGTGATATTTGAATATTTTCATTTATTTTCTGGAAGAAAATTGATGAAACCTGTGGTAGTTGAGGGATGATTTATTTAAGCGATGATTATAAATGGATTAGATATGATTGAGAAGGGAAGTAGAACACTTTTTTCTGTCAAAAACAGATTTTATTAAATAAGAAGGTTAATCAATACTCGAAATATGATTTCATTAAATTTTTATGCCAAGAAGGATGTTCTTGGTGCTCGTTCCATTTTCCACGTTGCGTTCCACAAAGAAATTTATTATCGAATGTATTATTATACAAATCTTTTTGTTTCCGAAATTCTAAAAGGGATCGTTTTGGTAGCAGGTAGAAAGAGTGTAAAGAACCAAGTAATATATCCATTTTAAGGTTCTTCTTTTGTACTACCTATACCTGCCTGAAAAGCAAACCCTTAAAATGTATCTTTTGTGACTGAAGTTGAACAAGAATAAAAATTCTATTTCTTTTAAAACCCCCGGTGTAATAATTCAAGTAGTCTCAAAAGTGAAAAGCAGGTAATAAGGACCTTTTTTGATTTTTTTCTTTAAATGCTGAATCTCCCAAATACCAAGCTGATGAAATTTGTTTATTTGATTTTACTTTCCTAAATACATTTTGTAAATCGAAGCCATCAATCTAATATTAAAGACAGGCGGGCACGTTTTAGAAACTCGGTTACGTTTTAAATCTTCGATTTTTTTTCTTTTGCGTTTGACCTTTTAAAATAATGCAAGTCACAGAAGGAAAAAGTAATTGCAAGAACAAAGATAAATGGGTTATGCGAGAAGCGTTTGGCTGGTTGGTAATGAAATCTATTGAGAATTGTGAAGATAAATTCGGAAATAAACCGATGAGAGAAATAATGGAATTACTTAAACACACAATCGAATTTACATTTAATTAATACCCTTACAACGTTGACAATTGTGCATCTGTTTGGGAAATTTTCAAATTTGCTAATAGTATTTGTACAGTTCACCAACAAAGCTTTATCGTTATATCGATGGTTGGTCCTTTCCTACTATAAGGTATGTATACGTTATCTAAATTAGTGGTTTTAATTTAGGAATTTAGTGTAATATTAATTACAAAGGACAATGTGAACGTTCTACATACCTTTGAGCCTCTAGATCTAGATGTAGAGGGTCTAGAGAGAGAGACTGGCTCGATGCTGATCTTTGCTCTATAGATGCAAGATATTCATCTAAATACATGGTCAATATAGGCACTTTACTATACAAATGCAAATCACAGACTGAACCTCAGCAAGCAAAGTCACCACTATACGTATACAGTATTTTTCAAAGGTTAGAATAATCATTCAATTTTCTAAGAATCCAAGAAGATAATATTCAGATATAACTGTAATTCCTTGGTTAGTGTTCAATTCAAATATGGGATTAAAAATTTCAGGTAGTCAGGCACCCGATAATGTAAAGGACAGGAATCCCTTGAAGTAAATGCTTCAACTCAAAAAGTCAATTTTTTCTAATATTATTTAGATTCACAGTAAGCTAATCTCCTATAAAAAATGTTTATCCCATAAAGAGGTACAATAGTTGGTTAAACAATAATCGCTTTTGTTGTGCTCGTCAAAATGGTTATTAACTTTTTAATGTGAGGGATCTTGGAAAAGTATTTCAAGACCTAGCGGCATCATGGACATTTTTATTGTTATTCATTTCATGGTATTTGTATTTAATGTAACCGTCATAAAATCCACGTGCTGATAACGCACAGACCATAGTTTATGTGAGCTCAATCTTGGAAACGGATACACTTTAGAAGGTGTATAGCATAAACAATTTTTGCTTTCATAACACTCTTCGTACTTCAAAAACATATAATTGAAAAATTTTGAACAATTTTACTTCAAGTAATTGTTTCATAGTATAAGTGTTATTCAAACTATTTACTTGAGTAGTCCAAGAATACTCTCTAAAGAGGGGAGGTTTCCAACCTCATCGTTGCCGATTTGGCTCATTCTGTGCATGCAGTTGGGGTAGGGTAACCCTAGCACAACCATGCAAAAAACTCGGATGAATGGGCCTCTGGTTTCGCACAAGCCTCACTGGAAGTCTCAAAAGTCAACAATCTTGTTTTATTAATTTTATGAAGTAAAATGACACCAGAGGCCCATTGATCCGAGTTTTTTGCATGGTTGTGCTAGGGTTACCCTACCCTAACTGCATGCACAGAATGAGCCAAATCGGCGGCGGCTAAGTTGGGACTCTCCCCTCTTCAGTAAATCTATTTCTGAAATCAAGGATGCCAATGATATCAATAATTGGGGGATGCTGAAAACCTCGATTTTATTTTGTTGATTGAGTCAAAGATCATATTTTTGCAGAGAATTTAGTAGTTAAAGCATACACAAAATAGCTTTATAGGTCCCACACTTCACCCTCCCAACTTCTGGTAAATCCATAAAATCTGATGCGATATCGGAGAAGGAAAGCAAAACAAATTTTGTTGCAACGACCCATACATTCTTTGTAAAAATACACATTTGGCTGTTCTCCATGATTTTTGACCCGATTAAAAAAATAAAACTTATTTTGAATATTTCTGCAGGTCCCATAACTTTTGTTACCATTGGCACTATTGAGTTCAAACATGAGGGATTCTATTTAAGAAAAATGGGAAAAATCCTTCATTATCAATAACTTGACATTCCGTAAATTATATGATACAGATCCGACATGCAATATTTTCAACATACAAATTTATTACAACGTTTCCCGATAATTTTGCATGTGCATTACAAATTATCAAATTATCTTCCAATACCTGGCAATACATTCCAGTATCGGAAAATGCTTCTCATGTCAGTACATACTGTAAAATACTATCGCTGATTGTGGAGAACAATACAATTCTAAAAATCCATTCCGACGTCTTTGTAAAGACGTTGGCTTTTATGGATGCAAAAGCAGTACGTACAATGACCAACAACTGATGATGGATATTAAGAAATTGTTTCGAGGTCTTATATAATTATAATTGCTACAATCCCTAACCCGGAAATCAGGCCCCAGAAGCTATAAGCTTGTGCGGAAGGGAGAGGGCGATTATTATTATTACGTAGGCCCTACGTGCGGCTGCAGCCGACATACAGATATGGAACAGCGCAAATCCCACATTTGTGTCACAGCTAAGAAAAACTGCAGAAAATCTTAACCAAATCTGCCAGCACCGAGAGTCGATCTCGGGCCGCTTGGGTGAAAGTCCAGCACGCTAGACATTACACTACCAAGGCTGTAAAAGCTTATGGAAAAAATTTCAAAAGCTTTTTGATAAAACTCTAAAGCGATGTATTTGGCGACGGAATCTTTCTGGGATTAAGAGGGGTAATCAAGAAAACGATGTTCAACTGCCAAGTCAGAAAGTTCTTTGCCAGAAAAACTATGTATTGCATGATTCCGTAAAGCAATGCCGAAGATCATTTTTACAATGAGGTATTGTATTTTCGATTTCTTGTTTGAAGGAATAGTTCAAGCAATGCGAATTGCAAGCTGTCAGGTGGAAGTCGACATATAGTCTCTGGTACTGCTGAAAAACTTGACTGACTTGCTGTCTAGCCAATCCCTTAGGACTAGACATATAACGGTATATATTGAAAACACGTCTTAATTAGTATATGGAATGTTTGATTTAAGAAGTTAATAATATACAGAGTGTAAGGAGTTACTTCGCGTTAATCTTAATTAGCTTTCGAGTAATTTAGAAGAAGCCATTGCCATATTTGATCTCGTCTCTGAAATCAAATAGTTTAATTTAAACAAATCGATCAGCTTTGTTTACTTTTAGCCCAGTTGTTGAATGATGCAGCCTTGTTTTGCTGTACAATCGAAATTAAGCACGTTTTATTGCTTTTTATTAGAATAGGTTGATGATCCGTCTCCCGTAATTTAGTAAGAATTACCGATTATATTTCTAATAATTTGAAAATAGAAAAGAAAATTAGAAACTGCATATAGTAGAAGGTAGCCAGCCACCTGAGGATTATCCCTTTTATAAATTTATTGGTATTTTTCTTATGAAACTCTACCCTTCTAGCAATTGTGTTATTCTCTGAATAGTTGAGAACTTAATCCGTTTCGAAGTGCATGCAAAGGATAATAAAAACATACAAACGAACTGCTGCCGCTGCATTACCACGAAGTTCCCCATCATATAATATGCAGGTCGTAATATTGACATGCTAAGATCTGCCATCCTCAACACTTAACAACAACTAATCAACAATAATGAGAATAACAAAAACAATAACACAATAACAGCCGTAACAATAAACAACAAAACAAACGACAACAAATGACAAAACACGCAAGAAAAATGCATCGATGACGTTGAAAGACTTTAGCGGTCGGAGTACAGAAAAGAAGTAATAAAAAGAAAGTGTTTGCGACCTTCCTTTAAAAGTTGCTTACGCATGTATAAACTATTTAGGCAACCGTATTGTATTAAAGACGTTGCAGGGTTTTTTGTTGTAGGTAGATGAGATGCATCTTCTGACAAAGTCCTGTAACTAAACTATTATTAACGCGGCAAAATGATGTTAAAGGTTTCCAAATTTATTATTTTTTTCTGAAAAATGGTAAGACTTTTTGTGTCTTCATCAACCCTTAAAATTAACGCATAGTAACTCTTACACTGCACGTAACTTAATAATAGTTAATAGATATAAAACCTTATTTTACAATTAAGTTTGATTTGACAGTACGATCTGTCTTACTTTGAATTTTCGCATTATTATGCCTGTACTCTGCTTTATTATAATGTTAGCGTACACCACCAGATTAAATTATCTTCTTTTGTTTATCACATACACCAAGTTGTTTGTAAACTACTGTAATACGTGTACCAACAATTAATTATAATCTAAGTAAACAATTGGTTATGTAAATTGTATTTACCAATCATAATTAGACGGATCTAATGATTTTGCATTGGTTTAAAACTATGAAATATATAAAATTGCATTGTTCGTAATTATAATTAATTCCAGCAATTAATATTAATAATGTTTTTCTTTTGATGCGAAGGTTATCTATGTTTACGGAAGATTGTTTATCAATTTCTGTCGTAGAGTAGATTCAAACAGATAAAGATAATTAATTTACAAGTAAGGATTATCAGGCAACGTTTTAAGGTGTCATGTTTGGTAAACACCGTAAGGGATTTCGAAATTTTTACCGAGTTGTCATTTTTGCTTTAATTTTTAAGAGCTTTTTCATTATTTAGGAAACCTCTGTTAATATCTCATAGAAATCTAACAATGTAAGGGTAAATATTATCCTTGAAATCGCCTGGTCTCCCGAAATACTTTAAGCATGAACATAACAATATACTTATTGTATTCATAGCTTTTGACCTTGTTCGTGTAAATATTAATTAACGATGCAACTAAATATTAATTAACAAGATAACTAAATGTTTTTCGTGGGTTCATCTCATAGAAATATTTCACTAGACAATAGAGGTGTATTGTTTTGGACTATACCTACGCGACGTCGGCATGCTTATACAATATATATACATACGACTGCTGTCCATTCGTGGGATAATAAATTAGAAAATTTAATTTAGCACTAACTTTTATGCTTATTAAACTAAATTTTAAAGTAGGATAGGGTGACTATTCATCTCATTTTTAACGAGATTGCTCCTTTTTTAGGACTATGTCAAAGGATGCGGAAGGCAGATCTCAGATAAATGAAATACATCTTATCGCAAATACATCTGTTGAAACTGACGTAGTAGCCCATGAAAATTACAGGACTCACCTGAAAATTAAAAAAAAACTTATATCTATGAAAAAACTAAGAAAAAGATTAACAGTTTATTTAAATGCCCTACTATCGAATGCAAAAGTTTTGACCACTGAGTTTGAATGTGTATAACAAAAAACTAACCGGGCAAATTAATTCAAATCAAGACGGTTAGATAGACAATTTATTTTTGTATAAATAGTAGATTTGTTAAATTTCCTGATTTTAGGTTTTTGAATTTTCTTGAATTATGTTACCAAAAAGTCCGATTTTTGGGAGTTTTGATGTAAAGCTTGATTTTAATAATTAATATTTCAATAACTAATAGACAGAATTCAATGTAATTTTATAAGCAAGTAGCTAATAATTTGTAGCTTTTGTTTGTAATTTGATATCTGTATTATTTCTCAAGTTATTCTATCAAATAAAGGGTAATGCATTCTGGCGTGCTGGTGACTTAGTCTAAATCTTGTTTTTACAAAAGATAGTATTTTTTAATAAAACAACAAATGCGACAAGAAATCTTGAAAATATTCACGAATTAATTAATAAATGATTATCTATTAATCAATAAATAAATACATAATTGTTTACAGAATTTATTTTATTTATTTTTTGGGCGATGAATCGGGATGGCGGAGCATGATTCATGCCTCATGGGTCCGATTACTATGATCATTTGGACCAATCAATTCGTGAATATTCTTAAAATTTCATAACTACCAACTTTTGTAAAAAAAAGTTTTGATTAAGACACCAGAACAACAGAATGCATTACCCTTCATTTCATTGAATAACTGGAAAAATGATACAGATATAAAATTACAAAAATGTCCGCATAATACAACACTCTTAGCTACTTGCTTATAAAATTCAACATTCAATTATGTCGAGTAATTATTGAAATATTAATTTTTAAAATCATGCTTTACGTCAAAAATCCCAAAAACCGGACTTTTTGTAACATAATACGCAAAAATTCAAAACCCTAAAATCAGATAATATTACAAATTTACTATTTGATACAAAAATAAATTATCTATCTAAATTAGTTTGAATTAATTTGAGCGGCTAATTTCTTTGCTTGCGCATTCAAACTCAGGGGGTCAGAACTTTTGCATTCGACGGTAGTAACTTACATAACTCCGTAACGGTACCGTTGTTGTGTCAACATAATAGTAACATAATAATCAATCTAATTAGTCTTCTTATAGTCTTCAGCTAAATAACTAAATAAAAGTCGAAGTACTTGCTTTGCAAGCATCTTCCCTATTGAAATCAAATCATCATAAGTATATATGGATTTGAAGATAAAGATCAAGACCTGTAAGCCTGTGAGTGTTTGCAAACGAAGAGTTCTCAATCATTAAAAACATCAGTCTTAAACCATATGTAAACTTTCCCGCCAACTTTAGGCATAAGTAAGGCGACAGTAAGCGTTAATGAGGTCTACAGTACATCAAGAAATTTTTAACAGCTGATTAATAAGGTTTGCTTAGAGCCAACAGAGAAGAGCATAATAGGTTTTAGTTTTATTTTTTTTAATCGGCGTACAAATATCGTTTACACGTAAAATCGGATTCTTTTCACATTTAAAAATTCATTTTATTCAATGAAAAATCTTGATAACCCTATAAAGTTTGTAATACAATCTGCTCGACGTGTTCCTAATGTCACATATAATGTAGTTTGTTGAACTTGAAATAATTTGTCAATAAAGCACGAGTTTGTTTGTCTACCACTAACAATCTTTAATTATTTATCAGAGAATATCTTTTAAAGAGAATATTTGATTTCCCAATAAGATAAGTTAATTAGTTTAAAGGGGATTTTCACGATGCCTTGTTTTGGCTACATTAATAAAATGCTTAATTTTATGGTATTTATAGTAATGAAAACTATAAAAACTAAAACTTAATGCTCAACGAATTTCACGTCATTGATGTCACTGTTTACAATGATTTACACTAATATCCTTTTCGTAATTATCGGCGTTACCATCTGAGTGATTGACCTCATAAAATTGTATTGTGAAAAGGATCATGTTGCAGGTTGCAGAATAAGCATTCGTAAACATAACAAAAAGAAAATAACTTGTTTTGTACGCATAACAAACAAAATAACAATTTGAATTCTGAAACAAGGTCAAGCCTTCTGTTGTAAACTGTGATTCTTTTTAAGCAAGTTAAAATTAAAGTGTCCTAACCTCTGCCACCCTGTATAATGGATTTCTTCGAATTCTAAGGGAATTCCGTTCTAAAACAATCGAAGCACTAATAGTTGCAGCTGTAGGACTTAGAGTGGGGGGGGGGTCAGGGGAACTATACATGGAAAGTCAACTCAGTTTCTCAAATTACTGGTTGGGCGGCATGTTCCAAGGGTGCCATTTTTTAATTTTCTTTTAATACACAAATTGGTCAAGTGACAGCACATTTTGAAGGTCTAGCGATACGATAGCGATTCCTTCGTTTTCTCTTTTCACGTAACTTCCGATAATCCGGGGTAATTTTCTTTCTATCCATATTCACCCGTCAAAATTGTAACTGCAGTGTATGCTCTATAGAACTACTTAAACAACTAAAGCGTCAGTTGTTAAGATACGTAGTAACCTTTTATAATATTCAATAATCCAGAAACATTTGTCATGTCTGACACCCTCTACAAGTCCTATCACCTGTTAGGACAGAACAGTCAGCGCTGTCACAGCGGAGATTATAGCGTGACTGGAAGACCAGGTTGCCACATTTGTTACTTGATGTTCACAATGTATAGAAATTCATTATTTCTATGAAAATCGTAATTATTCTTGAAATATTTAAATGTAAGGTATGGAAAAAGTGCAAGAGTTCCATAATGAGTAGGGCGCGCCGAAGGGATAGCGTGTCCCGCGTGGCGCCCACTGGCGATAGTTTTTAAAATTGATGTTACCACCTCATACGAAAGCAAATAAATATCACTGTAGGGGATAAAGATCACTTAGGATCAATGCGGTCGGCAGAGAAAGTACAAGGAGTTATCAATGTAAGCTAACGGAACCTATTACAGGTCATTAGAAGATGATGTACTTTTCTTTGAAACTCAAGCGAACCACCTTCAGTGGGGATGTGTACAGTGTACACGTAGGGGAAAGTCCGGAAGCCTCAAATTATAGCCAACAAACTTATGTTTTTTTGGGTGTTTTCCCAAAGCTCAATGGATTTGTTTTTCTCCTTCCATCTTCATGCATTTCATTACTTCATTGCAGTCTGGGCACCATGTGCCCAAATCAGTCAATTAAAGTTGGCTGGTTTGTCTTTAGTTTACACTCACCACTAGACATAAGTCTTTGTTAGCTACATGTTTTTATTAGTTTTACTTAGCGTCAGTACACTGCACTCTATAGAGAGTACTCTGTATCGGAGGGAGGGGCGATGATTATGACTTTTGTTGTTGTTACAAAAGGGAACATGCAAGTCGCAGTCTGTTGTGAATATGAGGCTGGTTCCGATATGCAGCTTAGTTAGGTTTATCCGTATGTGTATTTATCTATAGATTCTCCAGCATCACTGGCATTGAGCCGTCACAGAGGCGCTACGGTGGGTTCCTTTGTATAAAGGGGAGGAAAAATTCGTTGGGTTCAAGACTTGACGCTGTACCCTCCATTTCCAAGTCCAGTCCACACCTGGGTTGGTTTCGATGTGGCAGTGAACGAGCTACAGCGACTTCCCAGAGGAGCTAGGCTACGGCAGGCGAGTTTACTATGAAATAATTGAGCGTATCTCAATTCCTCGTCCATAAGGGCGCTACATTTTACGTATGGGCGTCTATTGTGTAATAAGTTGCAACCTTAATCGATACTGTAACGAATAGTAAACCCACATATGACGTCATCAAACATTCTAGGTGTATGAGCCATCAACTGTATGACTCATCAATCAACACCTGCGAGTATGACTCATCGAACGCCTCGTTGACGTCACTTATAAACAGCTGCATGTATGACTCATCAACACGTCATCGAACATTCTAGATGTATTCTAGATGTATGAGTCATCGTATGAAAGATATAAATTGAGGTCACGGGTAGAACGAGGGAGTTAATGTTTAACCGGCGTCGTGTTGAAATGTACTCTGAATAATTAGTTAATACATAAATAATTTTTATACATATATAAATATTCCTCAAATAAGTTTGTAAATATCTAGCATTTAAATAATAGTTCGTTAAATAGTTTATAGTTATAGTGTTTTTAATTAAGTGCATTGTAAATAATCTTTTCTTTATTAATAGACGATTTTAAACAGCATTTTTGATTATTATTTTAAAAAGACGTTACAATACTTTAAACATCTGATGAATAAATTTTAACAGCGAAAATATCATCACATTATACCACAAAACATGAGTATTTATCGACACGGCAAGTCTATAAAAATAATGTAACAGTAATAAAATGAAAATAATTATACATTGTGTAGCAATAATCTATTTTATGAAAGAAGAAGGACGACCATAAACGTATTTCCATTAATAACAAATGATACATGTTAAAATTCAAAACTTAGTGGTAATATTTAGTTACTACACGAAAAAGTCGTTACCAATCGATTACTACTGTGAAACTTCCTGACATAACCTCAATTTTCAAGCGTACAAAAAGCATGATGTAACTGCACGTGCATATGCACATTAAGACGGTGTTCGTGCATACTATAAGAAACTAGTTAGAAGGGAATGTTATTCTTGGTCATGTATAATTCATTTAATTTGGATTCAATTCATTGCGAATGTATAGACAATTCCTGGAATCTCTAACCTCAAATTTTTATATTCCATATTAATAATAATAAAAACATGAAAACCGTTTGTTATGGGGCTTATTTTTGTTTGTAGATTTCTATTTTACCTTAACCGTTAAATTATTTGAAAATTGAAGAAAGGCAGCCATATTGGTTTTCTTATTTGCCGTCTTTTTCATTTCTCAACTCGAATTACGTAACAAAAGATTATTCTATATATGCTTAATTAATATTAAGTATAGATACATAATAATAGCAAGACTAATCAATTTATACCAACCGCTTTGAAATTTATAAATAATAAAACTATACGCGAAGGATTTCCTGGTGTTATTATTAAATTAATTCAATAATAGAATGATTTATATTTAACAGAAACCAATTATCTATTTCCGGCGATGAGGAAAGTTACCCTTTTTTTCTTAACCATTGAAATTATTTTAATGATTATAATTGATTAGGTCTCTTGATCGTCTTGTCTCGTTCATTATATCTAACCATCTAGGTACTTATCTATACGAATTTCTCTTGTCAATTATTTTACCATTAAAAGCTACACATTGTTGTAGTAGTAAAATAACAATCTAAGCCATTAATCATTTTTCTAGTTTCATTGTCTATTAGTGACAACAAAGAAAGAAGTAGAGATTAGAAAACAAAGCAAGCAACGGCTAATGATGATTGTAGCTGCAGGTAAGTAAAAAAATGTAAAAAGATTATTGTTATTGGGTGTACATTTTCGTGAAGAATGACGTGTGTTCGATATTCAAATTGACTACCATAAACGGATAATGTACTTATTTCAATTATGGTGTAATAAATAATGCTCTGTTTCTAATTATTTTCTTAAGCTACCAATTATGTGCTTGATCTTGATACTTGACACTTCGGCGCGAGAAATTGTCTAGTATTATTGTAATGAACAAAATCTATAGGTACAGGTAATAAATACAGTATGATCGATGAAATACAGTATTAGGTACATACGGTTTGATGAGAAAAAACTCAATATTTGTCAATCACAAAAGCTCGTATGTACTGCCAGATTTAAGAAAACGTTTCTAAGCTGCTAAAGCATTAAAATTAAGATTCTTCTGCAAATCTCTGCATAAGGGAATAGTTTGTAATAAGAACTTAATTTGTTTATTATAAATCCCTTATTGTTTATAAGAATATCATGTTTGATAATCATCTTATTATAAATTTTAAAAATATCAAAAGTTTTATAAAGTCAATTAAATCAAATAGGAAAATTGACTTTAACATTGAATATTGTACCACTGATAAATACGTGTCCCACTGCACGAATTTTGTCTCGTAGGTAACATTTATAAATGTGAGTACAATATTACACTGCTTAAAGACAAAGAGTACTGGAATAACGCAATTTAACCAATCCAAGCGAAATTCTGGATTAAGAAGTTGTACGTGTGTACATAAAAATAAAAAAGGCTACTCTGATAATAGGGCAGCTTTTCCCAAAAAATTAGACTGATGGTCCAAAAAAACGTTTTATTTAAAGCTCTCCGAAAGTTTTACCCTAATTTGCCGCGAAAAAATGTACATGCCCCAAACTGCTTTAAGTCGAAGTGTGCTTGCGCCTAAGTGTCCCGGCGCCGAAGTGTGCCTGCGCCGAACTGTCCTTGCGCCGAACTGTCCGGCGCCAAACTGTCCTCGCGCCGAAACGGCCGCGCCTAAATGGCTGCGCCCAAATGTCTTAGACCGCCCACGAACATAGCACTCGGAATTTTTATAATTGCAGAAGAATTTCCTAGACAAACTATATCTCGGTGATCTTCATTGTCTGCAGAGATGAAATATTTTTTAAAAGACCGATAATATATTGGCCGTGGCTTAAACCCAGGTTCCTTGGCCGATAGTCCAGTACTCAACTAACCGAGACACAGCCACTTTGGCAAAAAACGTTATTTTACTGCTTTATCTTCATTTTTACAATCATCTAAATAATGTAAAAGATTTGATATAAAAAGCAGTTTATATTGCACTCTTTTTGAAACAAATTATGGGTTGTCTATTCTGGCCACACTCTTGTGTCATTTTCCAGACTGTCTCATCACTGTTCACTGTTTACGATAGACTTTTTACCAACGTGACTGTATTATATCATCCCTTTTATTATAATGATTTATAAGAAAACATGTTTATGCATAAATAGAGCGTGTAGATTGTAAGCTGTATTAGGGCAAGTTGATTTGAAAGAGCAATGGTGATTATTCTAGGCAGAATGGTTTTGGTCTCAAATTACCAAGTGAAATAGACATACCCACTCATGTCTTTGTATCCTTTGTTGGCGCTGTGTCACTTATGCCACAACTTACCAGTAATACCTAGCAAAATGTGCAAATAGTTTAAATCTATGTTTAATATATAATCTAGAATACCATGACTATGATAAAAATATAGTTGCCTTAGAAATTGTATTCTTAGCATCTGTCTCGTTATTCCAGGTGGAAAAAGAAAATTTTTCTCTCTAATAAATTGCCCACGTGCTTCTTTATTTCAAACAAAGATGGGGGTTTATTTAGAATTTCCACTGTTTGCATTGAATGGCGGTCTGCTGCCATTTTACAATTTGAGCCGTCAGTTTCCGTTTAAAAACTAGTAATATATAACATGTTAGTCACATGGATGTTACTAACAGAAGTAACATGATATCCTGGAATCTTCACAAGAAACTTAAAAATTTAATAAGCTGCTATTTTTATTTGCTATCTTTATGCTTATCTTTATTTGGGAAATGACAGTAACTTCAGATTTCGGCAATACATGGAGCACCTGAGAAATAAGATAAGAGTCGATCACCGTTTATATTTAAAGTTTGGAAAAGCTAAGGTAACTTTTCCATTTAGGGTTAATATTGTATCTGTTATAACCGTTCCAATTTCTGACAAAGTATCTTAAATGATTTGGAAGTTAGCAGCCAGGGGCAGGGGGGACTTCTGATTCACACTGTACATGAAATAAATCATCAGTAAAATCCATCAGAAAAAAAGCACAAAAAGAGCATTAAACAATGGAGGAGAATGTTTAATGCTTAATTGCTAGGAAAGAAAAATGCGAGTTGTAAATGAATGCAGTTTGAATTCCTACTTTGACCTCTGTGAAGAGGTCATTGGTCAAAGTTAAGCTTATTTCAAGTGACACATGTACATATATATAGGGGTTATTGATGTGATAAGAACGGCTATAATGTCGGTTTGATCAAATATGACCGGCCCCAAGGTCACTAAGTGAATTTGAAGGTTGGGTTTCTGAATTTCTACACTCTAGTATACATAACATAGAACGTCTATTTCAAGGTCATATTCGTGGTTTTCCTATTTTTTATGTTCGTTCTTGGCGACAACACATTTTAAAAACCTCATTAAAGATTTTCCTGCAAACCTGAATTTGTTACAGTGATTCTGCCCAAAGTGACAGGAGGTCACAACTTTAAAATATTCTGCATTGAAATATTTTTTAAAATAACTCTTGGATGATAAATAAGAGATCTTCTATTAAATATCCAGCTCAGTCCAATTTCATCAATCATCTCATTTATGACCAATATGGCCATGAATTATTTATTGGTTATTCATGATCATATTGCTCATGGAGTTTAACAAGTTTTGTTTGTGTTTCAAGGGCGTCGGCATGAAGGAGTAAAGATGCGTGGGTAATTTGCACTCCATGGTCAAACAATAATAAAATTTCGACATTTTTTCACAGATTTCAATTTTTTAAGGATTGGATTGTTCTCATATTTTATACAGTGCGATTCTAAAGTATGGAATAAATTCGATAAAAGGGAAAGTATTGATTTTTGGAAAAATCCCAAAAATACGTCAATTTTGTTTTTAAAGTCCGCATTTTTTGACACAATATTCGAATATACAGGGTGATGCGTTTAAGAGTGGTGACTTCATCGGCATTTTTTTAAATAGCAACTTTTATTTTTTATTCCATATTCTGACACTTCATCCAATTACCAACATGGCAATGTAATAAGTTTGTCACCTTACATAAGGAAATTTTTGAAAAAAATAATTACGAATACAGGAAAGTGCTATAGTCACCACACTTAAACGCATCGCCCTGTATATCCGATATGTCAAAAAGTGCGGACTTTAAAAACAAAATTGACATGTTTTCGAAATTTTTCCAAAAATCAATACTTTGCGTCTCGCTTTGCATTTAAGTGTGGCGACTATAGCACTTTCCCGTCTTCATAATTTTTTTTCAAAAATTTCCTTATTTAAGGTGACAAACTTATAACATTACCATTTTGGCAATTGGATGAAGTGTCAGAATATGGAATAAAAAATGCAAGTTGCCATTTAAAAAGAATGCCGATGATGTCACCACACTTAAATGCATCACTCTGTATATTCGAATATTATGTCAAAAAGTGCGGACTTTAAAAACAAAATTGACGTGTTTTTGGAATTTTTCCAAAAATAAATACTTTCCCTTTTATCGAATTTATTCCATACTTTAGAATCGCACTGTATATCTGAAAAACTGCACCGTATCACATAATCCTTCAAAATGTTTTTTGTCTTTTGTGTGTTACCAAAAAAAGGCAATGGTAGGAAGAAACCATATTTCATGGTGCAGTGGCACAACCACATGCTCGACGATAGACTTTTACATGAATATGAATGAAATGTAAATAGATGCCATGTGCGTGATTGTCCTATTGAAAATTTTTACTGCACTTTTTCGATACAGGGTCGTAGGTTAACGACGATTTCAGGGATTTATTGGTGCCTTAACCACAGAATCGGAGGATCACACGTAAGTGACCATATTCTCCAAATACTAAAAATAATAATATAAAAATATATAATAATAATAAAAATAAAAATAAATAAATGTTCACTAATTGTTCTTCTTACCTGATAGCATAGAAATAGATATATGTTACTCCTGAAGACAAAAAGTACTGATAATTGAAAAAAATCTGGAAATAGGTCCAGTAGTTCTCGAGTTTATCCCGTTTATCAAGTTTATCAAATGAGCCATTTTTGGCTTTCTTATACAATGCCTAATCTGCTTAATACGTCGCACGTATGTACGAGCCCCGACACATATATATTCGCCTACTTTCATTTTCTTCTGGTCTAGAAAGTAACTTTTTCATGTTGCCAGAAGTGAAGTACTGCATCTGCATCTACACCATGCGACGTTTCATAAAATGTTATCAGGTACCGCTTCTTGCAAAGCTTTAGGGTACTTTTGTCAATCTCGAGACGCGAAGAAGCGGAGTGAGGAAACTTCCCTGCTCAATTCCATGAAACTTCGAATAGAGTAGGGGCAGATGGAATACTTTATTCTAGAAATAGGAAACATCTACCCCAAAGAACAAAAAAAAAACTCGACCAAAGTTACTGAAAGGACTTTAATTTAAAATCTAAAAAAGGATACCCCACAAAATATATAGTGTAATGAACACATGTAGGTACCGTACCTCTCTTATAATATAGGATGATTTATACATTAAATGATTGTTTATGTATACTAAAATGTGATATTAGGTTAAGAACTATTCTATATTGCAAAATATATTGATTTGTTTATATATTTTGTCATGTATTTATTTTTCATGTTTTAAATCATGGTGCATGGTGTACATGCAGATGCAGCACTTCACTTCTGGCAACAATAAAGAGTAACTTTCTAAACCAGAAGAGAATTTCGGAATAAAGATTGCGGGGTGATTTTTAACAAAAATGAAAGTAGACAAATTATTATGTGTGGGGGCTCGTACGTATATGGACAAATATGTTGATACCCACTGTGTTTATTGTGACTATTTTCTCACATGGTGATTAATGTATTGGAACTCTATTGGATGAACTGTTTCGCAAGAAATAAAGAGTAAACTTGCAAATGCACACTGTGATGTAGCCAATTTCAAAAGAAGATAAGTGATTTGAATAAGTAGACTACGTTGGCTCACCTTAGCAGCTTCTAACATTTTGTAAAAAAATCCTCTGAATTTTCTATTAAAAGTTCTGAGGTAATCTTTGACAGGCTATTTACCATTTTTCGTTGATATAGTTAGTACGTATAAATCCTGGCTTTACTACATGTGGTTTTATTCAGTTTGGATACAGCTTGAAAAAAGAATCTCTAAATATGGTATTCTGAATATGAGTTTAGGAAGTGATTTCGGCAAAGAAAAAACTAGAAGCTAAAGTAGACTAACTCATCAATCTTTAACCTAACCTAGCCTAACCTCCTAACCTAACCACGAACATGTAGTGATCATTGAACACCGAAGTGATTATCGAATACTAAAGTGATCGCAGAACATTTTTTTAAGATCGTTTTTAAGTATAATGGGAACAGAAAAGACGACTTTAAGAGAAATGAAGATCTGCTTTAAATATGCTTATTTTCTCAATTTTAACGTTTTTCTAGCTCTTCATCATTAGGTGAACAGTTTTAGTATAACAATCATTACGCTTCCATTATCTTCCAGCAAATTCATCAAACATTGTCTTTCCCTGTGTCTACAAACGCTACAAGACGTCTACTTACAAGTTACACGTTTACGTAAACAAATGTGTTCATTAAATTATAACAAATGTATTTAGCAACATTGCAATATCATTATATATAGAAAGCAAACACTAATACACACACATAAATAAACCATGCGTACAGGTGTGAAAGCTTAAAGAGAATGGAAAACATTTTCACACAATTACGTTTAAAACGTTAATAGTAAAATAAACACAAAATGGTGGTGATGACATTTCCATTCATTATATCGTATCGATTTTCGCAATAACGCAAGGCACTTGATAAATTTGCTTGCTTGGTCGTAATTGACGTAAATTAAAAATTTATTAAAAGGCAATATAAATCAGAAATTAACTTTCAACAACCAAGTGTTTTGGAAATCGCTAATGTGTCAGGTCGGGAAACAATTTCTGGAAGTCTTAAAAGTTGGAATTTATCAGTTTATTTAATTAAGCTTCCATTTACGTTATATGAATTTAATTCTACTATAAATTTTAAGAGTTTAACGGTATTACAACAGCTGTTCAGTTGAGATTTCTTCTTTAAAGAATTTTTAACATCTTTAAGGAACAGAGCAAATTGTTTATAAAAAATAACAATTCTAATTTCTGCATAAAGAAATTTACACGTGCAAGCTATCTTCCCATCTCATGTAACATTTTAGCATTCCATCATTAATAAATATAATCTTACATAAATTCATTTTGACTTAAGGAATGTGAATTATTCAAAAATGTCACGAGAGTATTTAAAATAATAGAAAATACATTGCTAAATAATGAGCCAAACATCCCTCGACGCTATGCGTCTCTTGTTTTTTTGTTTCTTAGCAAGTAGGTAATATATTTGATTATTTTCATTTGCTTGAGTGATATGCAAACAGATTATAACTATAATGATTTCTTAGATTTATGAGCGTCTCGTGCTAAGCTGCAAAACCTTTTCGTTTCGTGCGTAAATCAGATGGACACTCAAATTCGGTACTAATGGCTTCTAGTTTTGTATAAATACAAATTATGTATAAATGAATAATTTTTCTCATAATTTTTTAATATTCATGTGTTTTTTTAAACCAGTTCGACTGCTTGATCAAATATGTATATGGATTTTTTAAATTAACTATTTTAGCAACTTTTAGATTCTAATTAATAAAGGGGAAATAATGGATAAGTACATATTAATAAGAAATTTATTATATACGTATTAAAAATAAAAATGTATAAATATATAATTATATTAATTATACGAATACTTGTTAACACTCAATCAGCTTTAACCGTTATGACAATTTACAAAACATCCGCCATCGACACTGAAGGGATATGTAAGATTTTCGTATTAATGTTTGTTTAAATCCTGTATGTATTATGTATTCTTGTTTCATATTGCAAATTCAATTATGTTATGGTTTTCAATGAAATTGTTGGTACTATTAGCGGTATATAACAAAGTAGGTATTAGTCTCTCTCTAAAACGAAATTCTTTGAAAAGGATAAATTCAAATATTTACAATAGCACTCAGAATATTTGACACTATCAATATTTTTGTATAAAGAAAAATACTATGGATCTAATATAAGTAATTAAAAAAATTTCTTGGATTTTAATCAAATTTTGAATTGAAGGAAATTTAAGTAAAAAAGTACACTTAATTAGTCTGTATTATCTACTTTCCAGTAGATCTGTATTATTCGTCAATATTCTAAATTGAGTAAAGTTTTCGTTTGTTTTTTTTAGCGCTAGTAATGGTAAACAAATGATGCTTAAGTAAAAGAAAGTGCCAAAGAAAGAGACAATTTGCTTACTTTTTAGCTAGCTCTATGTTGGCTAAGTGTACAATATTAAAGTTACTATCATACTTGATATCCAGATAAGACCAGGTAAACATGTGCAGGTAAATAATGCAGGAAATAAGAAGTCCTAAACGCCATAACTTTAATTCCGCACGAAAAGAGAAGGGTTCAGGTAGATTTTCGTCGGCGAACGAAATGTGACGCACGAAACAAGAACATACCATTTATTATCTTTAGTTGACAAATCAAGACCTGGGATACTATTAGATTTCTGCTACATATAGTACAAAGCGAGGCGTGAAATGGATTATATCCCGTCCTTATGCATATACTTAATCGGTTATTAATAACTTTGTAGCTAATGAACTAAAAAGATTTGATTGGCTCATAATATAATGAATGATATAATCTTAATAATTGTAATAATTATTGAAATTAGGTACTAATTATTGAAAAGGAATGAATTACGGTCAATTAAGTTTAAATCTGCATAGAGATATCATTTACTTGCAGCTATGATAACAACAATAAGTAAAATGCTAAATTTACAATGGCTGATTAACTATTCCTGCATCTACTGTAACAATAAATGACAATGGGCCGGGATGTTCTCACCTGATTGTTTAACTTCTCTTTAATTAAAGTAAATAATAATCAGTTTTCTTGAGAACCTTTGTTTACAGCTTTCCTTAAGCTGCATTTGTCTGATCAATATAAAATGTTAAGATTAAATAAATATAGCATATGAGAAATTTATTTCCAATGAATGTCAGTCATGGGTGAAATACAATCCAATATTCTTTCTTGCATTGCTTTCTATAAGTCAACGTGCCTTAATAAAATCCCAAGAGCGCGATTTAACGGTACTGATCGAGAGAAATGTCCTATCTCCCTATTAATGTACTTATGTACTGCTGTTAGTACCTATTAAACACCTGGTGATGATAAAGTAATAAAACAAGTTTACACCTCTTTCACTTAATAGAAATCAATGGGTATACTACAATAAATCAATACTATTAAGTCTATAATAAATAAAAGGAATTTAACAACACCTGTGTCTCAGATTTGCAGAATGCATCACGCTCTGAACTATCACACAGAAGTCGGAAAAAGATGATAGCAATATCGTCGTATCGTATGTCTGTCAGAAACAGAACCATAGACAATGTTCCTAAATGTAAAATTGTATAGTTTTATTGTGTTATTCTCTATAATGGTTAACATTGGTTTACAGGATGCCACATTTTTAACTAAGCTGTTCAAAGACACAAAATGAAAATCGCAGTCGTAATCTTAAACGGTTCTTAGCTGATTACAAGGGGCCATGAAGAAAAAAGCATTCAGGAATAAATCTAAAGTAACTTCGAACGAACAAATACAGAATAAAATTCATAAGATCTATATAAAACTTATTTCAATCAAATCAACCGATAAGCAAAGAATTGGGAGTAGAAATGTGAAGCAAGGTCCTGAGATGAGTAAATAAGATTATTGAAATGTTACTTTCTAAGTTACCATTATAGTTTACTGTTGGTAAGTGGATCATCAGGATCTGGAGAGGAATAGGAAGGGGGCACTTTACTGATTAGGCATTACAAATATCATAGGAGTAAATTCTCTACATCTTAGTGATAATCGCATAGTGAGAATAAGACATTGGTGCGCTGAGCCCAATGATTTCTGAGCGCTCATCAGAAACTGCAGCGAGTGTCACTAATCCACTGACTTGACTTGTAGGTCATGGTATCTACCTTTCGCTATGTGAAAGATGTGTTGTTGGTGGATTTTCTTTGCAAAAGTGAACCTTATGCTTATACTTGCGCATGCGTGTGAAATTGAAATCCAATATATCCAATCCAAGAATATTCGGTAGAACTGACAAACAGGAAAAATATATAACAAGTTGAAACTTTTTATATATTTTCCTGTTTGTCAGTTCGGCCGAATATACTACAGGGTGTTCTGTATACTAGACCAAAGACACTAATATTTGAACATAAAAATCCATAATCATGAAATAAATAAGTTCCACAAAGTAAGGTTGGAAACAATAAACAAGATTATTTCGTCTTCGTTAGAAGAACAAGCCAAGTTATACAAGAAACTTATGATCAAACACGGAATCGCAAGTCAGAATGTTTGGTTTAACCAAGAATGTCTGAAACGTCAGGTTATTCCTAACTACATAAACATCACTACCAGAACCAAGAATTCGATTACCGAAAAAGTGATTAGGAATGCCAAAAGAAGATGGCTCAAAGAAGAATCGAAGAAATGGTTTAGTATAAGAGACAATATGCACGTTTATATAAAGATACTCCATACAGAACTTACTCATAAATTACACAATATCCAATTTGACATCTTAGATTTTGACATTAGAGAAACCGTCAGTCACATTAAATTCAAAAAATACACCACACAGAAAAATAAACTTCATCGACTTGTACAACAAAAACGTACACTACAAAATAACTTTAATTGCCAGAACACTGCAAACTTTTATCCTCGTTTCATAAACTTGTCGAATATAACATTCAATGACAGAGAAACAGAATTTCTTAACAAAGGTTTCAAATTTTGTCCTTTATCAAAATTTACAAACAAAATTAAAGAAATTTTGGCCGTTGAATGCGAAACTATACTTAAGAAAGATCATAATAACTATGCAAAATTCCAAATTTCGAATTTGTTAAAAGAGATGTCTTTGAAACAGGACAAAATGTACAACACATCTAACATATCACTTCTTCAATCTATAAAACAGAAAATCACAGAGAACAATCTAATTTCTGTTAAAGCAGATAAGGGTAACACTTTGGTAATTCTTTCAAAAGATATTTACATACAACAAGTTAATGAATTTATTAATAAAGAAAATTTAGAAACTTTAAACAAAAACCCAACCACAAAATTCCAAAAAGAAATAAAACAAGGTTTAGAAAACTGCAATATCTGCTTTTCAGAATTAGAAAAGTAACAAATCATTAATAAAAACCCACAACCACCTAAACTATATGGACTAGTCACAACACATAAACAGAATATGCCAATAAGACCAGTTGTATCATACATCAATGCACTTAATCACATTTTATCCAAAAAACTGAACCAGATTATTAACACGATAGGTTACAAATCGAAATACTCTGTTAGAAATTCATTAGAATTAGTAGATAAGCTGCAAAACATACACCTTCCACCACATTCAAAACTTGTTAGTTTTGATATTTGCAACATGTTCTCCAGAATACCCCCACAAGAATGTATTCCTTTATTAGATAGTTTCTTGATCAATAGTAATATAGAATTAGTTAAAAGGTTAGAGTTAATTCAATTATTTGACCTTTGTATAAGTCAAAATTATTTCACTTTTAATAACATAATTTATTTACAAAAGGATGGTTTACCTATGGGTAATTCTCTAAGTCCTCTATTAGCTAACATATTTATGGACAAGTTTGAAGATCGAATATTTGAATTAAACCTCTCTAAACACATTATCTTTTGGTTTCGTTATGTTGATGACATTTTACTTGTTTTGACAGTTCTTTTGAGGTTATCAAAGAATTTTTAATTCTTATTAACAGTATCCACCCTAACATACAATTTACACTAGAAACAGAACAAAACAGGGCTATAAACTTTCTAGACTTAAATATCAAAATTAACGCAGACAATCTATTTGAATTTTCCATATACAGAAAACCAACACAAACAGACATAACAATACCAAATGAATCTTGTCACCATAATACACATAAAATAGCAGCCTACAGATCATCAGTACACAGACCTTTAAGTATTCCACTAACAAAATCAGATTTTAGCAAAGAGATATCAACCATTAAACAACTAGCACATGCAAATCATTACAATCCGAACATGATTGACACTTTAATTAAACAAAAAGATTATAGGTTAGCTATCAAAAGAATATATCCCATTGACAATCAAACAGAAGACACAAATTACATATTGCAGTGATATGTAGGTTATGTACTTTAACAAAATAAAACCACAATACAACAGTTTACCACCACAATATATTTTATTAATAGATTTTTTAATATGCAATTCTGCATAAAATTAAATTCTTTATTTCATACCCGTTCATAATTTGACGTTTTTCGGATCATTTATAGTACGAAAAATGCATCTTTAAAGTACTAGGACTTTAAAGTAAAATATTAAAGTCCTAGTACTTTAAAGTAAAATATTAAAGTCCTATTTTACTTTAAAGTACTAGTACTTTAAAGTAAAATATTAAAGTCCTAGTACGTTAAAATTTTACGTCAATTGTTTCTATGGTAACGAATTTAATTTATTATATAGAAATTACTCAACGCGCACTTTAATTATTACAGATTACTTAGAAATCTCAAATTTTTGATTCGTACTAATTCAATACGGTAACAGTCCAGTATGAAATAAAGTTTTGTATTTACTTCGAACGAAAAGTGTCTTTAAAGTATTCACAAGTAATTTCAGCCTCGGCTAAACGCCTTGGCCGAAAACAACTTATTCATACTTTAAAGATTCACTTTTCGTTCTTGTTAAGTAAATAACTATTAAATGTATTTCAAAATGACAAGTTCCATAAGTGTTGAAATTATCCAAATCAATTCTATGATTTATTATTTTCTTGAGATAATGACAAACAGGTAAGCCATATCCAATTATATGCATGAGTTTTAATTATTTAAAATTTGTAACCTCACTTTATCTTTCTTCTTTATTAAAAATGTTTGTTGTTTTTTTAGGTTAATAAATCTGAGAACAACACGTCCTCCTTCCAATACGTTCTAGAGATTACTAATTGTTTTTCACAATACAAATTGCATTAAAACATATAGGAACATCAATAAAGTAAGCTAATCAAATATGCCATGGAGCAAAAATCTGACATTTCAAATTATTTTTAAATAAAATATTATTTTCTTTAAATTTTAGATTTGAACACATAAAAAGAATCCCTAACACTTCCTTAAATTAATAACAT
The DNA here is from genome assembly GCA_929113105.1 of Agrypnus murinus. NCBI lineage: Eukaryota > Metazoa > Arthropoda > Insecta > Coleoptera > Elateridae > Agrypnus > Agrypnus murinus. The sequence goes on along the minus strand of OV816025.1, from coordinate 137,456,554 downwards.
AACATTTTTATTTCTAAAACCCAACAATAACCCACAATCTTAAGTCGAACAAACAACTGTTCACGCTTGACAAAAATTGTAATAAATTCCATTTAAATGTGTCCAACCACCAATTTAACCCATTAATCTTTACATAATATGATTGTCTAACTTTTCCCAATCATTTGACATTCATAATAAACACTTACAATACAAAATTAACTAAAAAAAAAATATATTCTCGGCACAGGTGTAGGACATATTTAAATTGAATCGGCTGATAAAACAACTATATAGAACAACAAAAACTTTATGCAACATTCACAGTTAAGATGTTATCCAACGAAATTCCACAATAACATCATGAACCTAAATTAATTAAATGAGAACGGTGGCTTGACAAGCCAATACCATGTATCGTAGAAGAAAAAAATCACCCTAATGAAAATTAAGCAAGGTAAGTTTCTTTTATATATATTAATTAACTCATAATAGCCCGTTTTATTTTATTCTAGGTGAAAATTACCAAGTTTGAGCTATTGACGGTTCCTTAAGGAAAACAATCCAACGTACCAACCGTTGTATTATAATTTACAATTATTAAATCATACACCACCTACATAGTATCCTTTTGTTAAATTATAAAACTTCTTATGCATGTTAACATAATGTGAATAAATTATTCTTCTAAAGAAACCCATTTTGAAAATTAATTACAAAAATTGAGGTTATGTAATGAATAGATCGGATCGTTAAATAATCTTGCATAAAATGTAACTTTAACAAGAAATTATTGCAAAAAGAAAGTATTTGACTTAATTCCTGTATATATCTAGCTTCAACCCTACTTCTGATACTATTAAATAAACCTTTTAACAAAAATTCAATAAGAACGCCTGAAAGATAGGCAACCCAAATTACCTATTTCACCTTTCCCTCTGTATATCACAGCAATATCTATACCATATCTTGGCAAAATATCAGAAAAAATTGCACATATACTAAGAAAAACCAACAATCATAAAATAACATTTAAAACCAACACTAACACTTTTTCATTTTTATTTAATGCTAAAGACAGAACACATGATATCATGAAATCGGGCATTTACCGTTTAAATTGTTCTTTTTGTAGTTCGGTATATATTGGACAAACACTTCGAAATTTTGACATAAGATATAAAGAACACATACGTCATTACAAAAATAAACATCCTGCAAAATCGAATTACGCCAAACACCTTTTAGAACAAAATCACACAATGACTCCTCAAAATAATATTAAATTCCTACATTTTTGTAATAACAAACGCAAATTAGACATTTTGGAAGCCTTTGAGATATACAAACACAAACTCAGGGTACCTTTAATGAATGAACAACTTGAGCTCAGTAATTCTCCGTTACTGGAAGTATTAGATATTTAATTCTGATTATTATTATTATTTTATCTAGTTACCTATTTTTGTATCTACCTTAGCGACGTGTTTATTTATAATTATATTACCTTTGATAATGACAGCATAGCTGTCGAAACAATATTGTCAGGTTGTATTTTAATAAAACTGTGAAACTTTTACTAATCTTTATTTATTTCATGCCAAAATATTGTTTATAAACCTACTCTTTAGTTTAAAAGTGGTGAAAGTTAAAATCTGAATATAATCCTGTTCACTGGTGAAAAGCCTGTCAAATGCGATATAGACTGATAAAAAGTAAATAAATAATAAAAAAAGAAAATATTAATTTCTCCATCTTAATTCCATATTGTAACTTTTGAAGTAAATTGACATTTGAATCAATTCATTCATAACTGTAAAGCTCAATTCTATCATTCCGTTATAAACAAACCTTGTATTACTTATTAAACGAAAAAGAGGTAGTCTTTTATGTAAAACCGCAACCTTGTCATGACATAAAGGTTTCTCAAATCAATTTATTTATTTTTTCCTTTGCTGTTTCCATTTTACGCAACAATGCTTTGTTAAAATGTTTACGATGAGCATTGATAGATGAGAATTTCAAATAAAAATGGGCAATGTTTGGAAACCTTCTGAAAGTTCCATTATTAAGAAGCGGATTTCAAAATATAAAATAATAAACATAGCAACCAACAGCCATAATACTGCCAATATTTATACTGCTATGGGCGTTTGTACAGCTATTCGTTCTGGCAATTTAATTCTAGAAGTTGTTCAGCTCAGTATGACACACGGAAGGGAACACATTACGAGTCCGAAATAAGACGAAATTGATGTACTGCTTTCCTTTATATTCATTCATAGTCAAAAATTTAATCTGCAGTATGAAATTTTGGATAACTGTCACTTTGACAAATGATTTTGCACAAAATTTCAATAAAACCTATTTTATTATTTATGTACTCTATTGGAGGAGCACAATTATGTAAAAGTCTCTTTTTCAAGATATCTGGATGATTTATCTTTTTCTTTGGTATAAATATCGTTATACGCTATTTAATAAAAAGAACATTTAAGTGAAGCGTGCAGCTGCATTTAAGTGTACTCGCCAGTAGATGGCGGTTTTGAAGAAAAGTAAAAAATTAAAATTTACCTGCTTAACGAATCCCGAGTTATCTAACGTGCGATCTTTAATCATTTCCTACCTGTAGATACACAACCGCTGTCAACCTTTTTGTATTATTATATTTTATAATTTATTAAAAAGGATAATGATAGTGAATTCTGCGATAATGATCAAAATCAAAAACCACTATTCTGAAGAATAAAGACGGAGAAAGCAGCGAACATCAAATTGTAGTATTATGTAACTGGAATTATTCGTTAGATGGTTTTATTGTCACACAGTCAGACAAAAACTAAAAATACCATACACTATAGAATATTATTATTATTGTAAAATAATTTTGGGGGTGTGCAGTAATCAAATCACGCCATACACTAAGTATAGTAATTAAAGAGTGCGGCGTTAAATGCGACACCAGACAATGAAATCTTGCCATTGCCATAGAGCTATATTAATGCGGTTTTCGCCATTTACCACATCACGCTTTCTTATAATAACATAGTCAATTTCATTCGGATATTAAAACTGCATTTTAAAAATGCATCTTTTGTAGTATAGTACACTACGCAGACAAAGTTTGTGCGTACGCCATCCAGTACAACTATAACCTTAGAAGAGACTTTTCAATTATTATATTCGCACAGGCATCCCATTCACAAAGAATGTAGTACTACTGATTTTTTTATGCACAACCAATGGTCACCTCTTGAGGTCGTAGCTTTCGATGTTCCTACTTCATTCTTTGCAAACGGGATGTCTGAAGAAATCTCTGCTAAGTATTACAGAAAATCTTTTCAGTATTTTTAAATTATGGCTATGTTTAAGTTAATAAAGAGTAATTATTCATTTGTGATATTACTTATGCAAACAGCTGTACATAGTGTGCATTACCACAGAAGTAGTTTTTCTGATGCTCTAGATTTTGTCCGTCCGTCTTGTAGAGGAAAACTTGCACCATACAAGTCCCATAGGAAATGATGTTTATTGATATAGTACAAGCGTTCGATCGCGTGTGATCAAACGGTCTCTAATACAAAATCACATTCCTACAAGTATCCGACTACGTCAAATCTATGCTACTCTCTTTCCTAAACTGCTATTATCTTTTCAGTTAAAATCCTCACATCACAATCCTCCACCAGAAACATACATGCTGGGGTCCCTCTTCTAGGTCCAATCCTTTTCAACATCTTCATGCTAACCTCGCAATGTACGCAGACGACACAGTCATATTAACCAAAGACGAACGCCTGGAAGCGGCAATCTCTAAACTGCAAAATTCTACCACTATACTAAGCAGCTGGTTGAAGAAATGGATCCCATTCATTAACTATGCCAAATGTGTCACAAAGACCTTTACACTGAGACGAATTAATAACCCACCCGAAATCACAATCAAGTGAGCCCGTTAAATACTTAAGTATTTATCTTGAGACTAGACTCACTTGGAAAACCCATGTATTCAAAAAACTGAACGAAGGACACATGAGATTAATTCAATTATACCCACTGTTAAATCGCAAATCCACCTTGCTTACCCAATGTGCCACTATCATGTACAAATCTCTGATACGCACGTTAGTTCTCTACGGGTGTGTTGTTTGGGGTAACACATACAAAACTAATATCCATCGAATCCAAGTATTCCAGAATAAAATTCTTAGAATCGCAGTCAATGCACCCTGGTTTATCACCAACCAGCAACTACACTACGCATTGGTACATTGGACATTTAAGTCCAAAAGTCACGGGAAAATCAGTAAAAACTAACAAATGGGCAGATATTGAGCATATACAGATCCGCAAAGAATATTTAACGTGCGTCACCTGTGTAAGCTTAATGCACACGTTCACTTCGAAAGAGAAGTAATTGAGATACGTTCAATCAGCGCGCATTCACATTGCGAGTGCTCCCAGTCACTCACTGGTGGGAGCGAGGTTGCCTATCCATCTCTACTAGTTCTTCACCCTACAGTACTGGAGCCATAACCGTGCTCACCCATCGGGTTCCTTCTCCGAAGAGATGGGCCCCTAGTCCAGGATGCGGTCCTTTTCCACAACATGAGTGGCATTTCACTGCCAGACCGAATCCAACCTCAACGTGGCTGGGCTTCGAGATTATGCCACCCCGGCCTACCATGTTATAGGTCTGGTGTAACCTTGTCAAAGCTTCGTTTAATTCCACCTAAGCAGAATCCCGTTAGGTGGTACCCGTTAAGGTGAAGTTCAGGCAGCTACCTTCTCAGGCCTCGTCTCGGATACTAGTGAGTCGATTTATCCAATACCTAACGACGGCTTAGGTAACCACTCCAGATCTCGTCTAGGATTCTAGTGTAAACGAACCTCTGACACCTCTAACGGCTTGTTGCCTGTTTCCATTCTAAACCCGGGATTGGATAGGCTACAGTCAGTTCTATGGGTGAACGTTGTGTGGTCTGCATCCAGACTAGTCTTGGATACTAGACAAGCCCGACACCTCAAGCGGCGGCCCGGTCATCACCCACTATACATATACAGCTGTAATTTGCTAATGACTCTAAACAATATTAATACATTGATACTTTCCTTAATAAAATACATTCAACTTCCTCTCCTTGTCTCACTACAAAAATGAAGTAAGGTCGAGCACTTTTCACGTCAACAGCCGTGGACATTCAGTCATCAGTGTGGTAATTGCTATTTGATCTAACTCGCGTAATGAAGTCATGGAATCAATTGAAGAGGAAGTAGGAGATGAATGCGAACACTTTCTTGAAGACATCAACAATGCGGCAAAAGCGCCAAAAAGTAAAGTTCAAGAGCACCTTTTCAATTCGAAAGAAGGTGACTAAAGACAGAGTTCTACCAATCATTACCATATTTGGTCAGTACTATTACGAATTTCCTTAATTTAGAGTTTCTTGTTTTAATTCGCCTTGTTTAATTCGCCCATATATATTTGAAAGGGATAAAGGGATGCTTGGTACAGGCCCATCAATAACCTGCAAATAATTAGTACCCTTTGTAGTACCGGACTGCTAGTTCGGAAGAAATCTTCGGTCACTGCAGAAGCCGTCCACAGAACGCAACGAAATTAAAAGCAATGCAAATAGCAAATGCAAATAAGAGTGAACTAAGGAGTCAGTGTGGCTCAAAGGATTAAGCCGATTGATCAATAATTCGTGGTGAAATGTATCAGTTCAATGACTTGCACCTAGTGGACTTGCTACCAACGGAGCAGGACATTTGGACGCAGCCGTTTCGGCGCGAAACACTTCGGCGCGAGGACACTTCGGCGCAGAGACACTTCGGCGCGACAAATTGTATAGTATTATTGTAATGAACAAAATATGTAGGTACTTACAGGGAATAAATACACTATGATAGATGAAATATAGTATTCGATAAATACGGTATGATGAGAAAAAAATGAAAGAAAGAAATTAAATAGGAAAATTGACATTAACATTGAATATCGTACCACTAATAAATCGTTTCCAACTTCACGAATTTTGTCTCAGTCGGTAACACTTATAAATGAATACTGTTTAGTGCTTATAGTCCAGTGCTTAAAGACAAAAAACACTGTAATAACGCAATTTAACCAATCCAAGCCAAATTCTGGAATTAAGGTGTATGTGTGTACATAAAAATAAAAAAGGTTACTCTGATAATAGAGTAGCTTGTCCCAAAAAATTAGACTAATGGTCCAAAAAAAACGTTTTTCATTCTCCCCTTTACGAAAGTGTAATTTTCTATCTTGATAAGGCAACCGAAAGCGAAAGTAAAACATGCGAGGTGGTTGCTAGGTATGAAAAACTTTCGGTCCCTGGACAACGAAGTAAAACTGTCAATTTTTTTACAATATGATATTATAAGGTAGCTGTTGTGAACATTACCTTGGTAACAATACTGTTGTATATACAAACATTATTTCATTATAATCACTAAATCATAATTTTATTTATTTATTTATGGTGGTTAATAAATGTCAAGGGGAGAATGAAAAGTTTAATACATTACACGCTGCGAAAACCCTTTCAGGTGCTCGGAGTTTTTAACTATAACCTCGGCTGCGCTTACGCTTCGCCTCGGCCAATCAAAAACACCTTGCACCTAAAAGTAAACTTTCGCAGCTTATAATGTAAATAACTATTATTTAAAGCTCTCCGAAAGTTTTAACCTAATTCGCCGCGGAAAAATGTACATCCCCCGAACTGCTTTTAGTCGAAGTGTGCTTGCGCCGAAGTGTGCCTGCGCCGAAGTGTGCCTGCGCCGAAGTGTCCTTGCGCCAAAGTGTCCTTGCACCGAACTGTCCTCGCGCCGAAACGGCCGCGCCCAAATGTCCTAGACCGTGCTACCAACTCTGTAGGTGTTTATCTTGTGTATTTATTTATATACCAGATCGGACAGTGTGTTATTTAGTGGTTGACCCTTGCTGTAGTGTAGGTATATAAATAAAAAAAGAATAAGATTAGAACAGTGTATGTTGAAAATGTATCCCATTTCTTCCTCTAAGTAAGCATTATTAGTTCTCCATTTTTTTTCTGTTGCTCAATAAAAGTTTTCCAGTAACTCGCAAAATGATATTTCTTTGTTTGATTTATAAGATATTTAGTATAACGTAACTGCAAACTTGAAATTGTATTCCATAGCCTATTGAAAGAGACAAAGCGCTAGCGGCAATTTTTGGGCGAAATTTGGTCTGTATATTAAATTAATATAGATATTTACTGTTTATGAAAATAATGAAGAATTCTCAACCATTGTCCAATATATCATTCACTCTTTACCTTACTATTCCACTAACGATTGTTATTATCATTTATAATAATTACTTAACTGTACAAACATACCATAAATGAAAGTAGTTTTTTTGATTGTAGGTATGTATTAATTAAATGTATTATTTAATTGGCATGTATGTAGAATGTATTACATTAACATATCAGTAATATCATGAAAACAGGCATTGCATGAGGAACCACCAACAACAACGGGGAAAGTTTTGAAGCAAGCCGCACTTGAAATATTAAATTTTAATTCTTTCTGTTATTACACCGCTAATTAGTTTCAACCTTGTGGTTTAATTTAAAATTAAAAGAAGAACCTTGATGATGCTTTTTTTCATTAAAATACCTACTTTTTCTCGTGCGTGCGTTACGTTTCGTGAAATAGTTCTCATTTTAACCTCGTGGTTTAAATAACTGCCAGTACTCAGGGAAATGATATACTTTTTAAATTGTTGTTACAAAAGAGAAAAAAATAAACCTTATTATTAATGTATAATTTAGTATAATAATAAGTTTCTTGTGACCGCAAAATTATTGTTTACTTATTGTTAGAAGTTTTTTAGGTAAAATGTTTTGTACATTATTTGGAGTATGTAATTTTCTTGAAGGTCTCTTACATAAAAAAGCAATGTTTATATTTCTTATTTCAGTTAATACTTTTATTCTTTAATACTTTAATTTTATAGAAAAAATAGTAACTGATGCTTAAGAAAATCATTTTTGGTACTTCTGGTACTATGTCATAATCAACACCTGACAATATTTTAAAAGGTTTCTTGCCAGTTGGACTTGGAATATAATAAATAGCAAAAAAAAGAATATGGACATATAGAAAAAGATGATAAAAACTGGTAATTTCCCATTTGTTTGAACTGAAGGTTTCGGAAAAACTGAAGCTACAAATTTGAGGCGAGAGGGAAGCCCGATTTAACGGGTAAATCTGAACCCGCTCGTACTTGCGGGCAACGCCAACGGGGTCCAGATCTCGAAATGTTCGATGAAATGGATTTCGCTCATAAATAAAGGACTGCTGGACATTTCGGGCTGCTTATTGCCCGAATTCTAAAGGAATTCGGCTGTTAAATGCCCTACTGAGTCTTTTTAAATAAATTAGAATTTTGGCTGGCGGAATTTCCCGATTATTTAATCAGTTTTTTACGTAACAAATCATAGGTGCAACACCACTGCCCACGACTGTATAACGCATGCAACCCGTCGTTAAAGAAGCTATAAAACCAATGCGGAATCGGGCTTTCCGGTTGCAGTCCGTGCCTGCCCGTTACCGAACATTGGCGATAGGCTAGGATATATTTGGTGACAAGTGGTTATAACGGATCGTGTCACAGAAAACGGGCATTAGGTACGGGTCGGTTTACATCCTTGCTACCATATAAGAGTGGACATATTCAAGAGAAATATTCAACAGGAACATGCCACTTGGTGGGCATACCTTTCTATGAATGGTAGCTAACAAGATATCTAGTAGAGCTGGAAAATCGAATTGGAAAAAGCATTTTGTGATACTTCAATAATGTTACGTTTGTAAGTGGTATACTGCTGAGAGTACTGCATTTCAAAATGTGCTATTACTACAGATGCATTAATTATAGAATATCTTTAGAAACCTAAAATTAAACTCTTAAAGATTCTTATCTATCTGAATTGTTAACATTCAGTTTATTGTTAACAAGTAGTAACCGCTAAAAAGACGTCTCAACAAATTCATTTGTGATAAATGTTCTTGTAGCCGTCTTCACCTAGACGAATGAACAAACAGTAGGAAGTAGTTGAATGAGAAATCATTTAATGATAAAACCAAGATAAATTATCTTTTATCTACCACCAAACAACTTCGATCTGATGGACTGGCTAGTTTTTATAGCGTTTTTTCATTACCTCCATAAATATATCACAAACAAACCAAAATATCATTACAAAACTAGAAATAGTTGAAATTTCTTGTCTTAAATCTCGCACGCATGTATCGGAAAGGGATAGAGGCTGCCCGACCTATTATTCTTATATTGTAACTTATTCTACAGATTCAGACGCTGCGCATCTTTAAACTCCATAAAGAAATATTGCATCAAATCGGAACATTCAAAGTGAAGTTTGAATGATTTACATACAAAGTTTTGGCACTTTAGGCTCTTTTGGTGGAAAGGTTTAAAAGGTTTGTTTTTGAGCGAATAATCGGAGAGGTTAAACATCTATTGCACCTCATGCCACCGATTACTATGATCATCTGGCCAAGCCTTTTAGAATTGAATCGAATCTTGGGGAGTTCCATGCCCCAGAAAAAAAATTTATCGCATTAATACGGAACCTACGATTTAACTTCCTTATCCAAGGAGGGATATTTTTAATTTCTCCTTGCTATGAAGAATTGCCAGTTCGGTGGTCGGGAAACGAACCTGCAATTCTTGGATTATGAGCTCAACATTGCTAACCACTAATCTACAAAGCTGATTTTTAAAAGTGTTATTCCGAAAATAAATCAAAAATAGTGTGTCAGAAGTATAACCTGAAACAGTCTGACAAATACTCTGAAATTCTGTTCTTCAAGTAGTTGAAAAGTTTTTTTGCCAGACACAGTTAAAGTGAACGCCGATCGCACAGTTTAATTCAAAAGGATAGCACTCATGGGGATGTTATGGCACAATAAAGTAAAAATAATTTGGAGATCTACGTTCAAAATGCAAATTATTGTATTTGATAAGAACGATTTAGCTGACTGTCAAATAAAACAATGACAATGTAATACTCAAGTCTAACATAACATACGAGTAACAGAGTCAGCTTCGGTGAATTAGTAGTTTGCAGGTTGATCTCATAATCCAAGGGTCGCTAGTTCGATCCTGGGCCTGGTAATCTTTCATAGCGGAGAAAAATTAAAAACATGTTTTCTTCTTGGATCAGGAAGTAAATACGATGTCTAGCACGATAAAAAATTCCTACTGGGGTTAAAATTCCAAAGCCCTGACCTAAATTCTAGTAGGATTAGCCTAATGGTAGAGATAATTGGTGCCATGAGGTACGAGGAACGTTCTATCACATCAATTCCTCGCCCTAATAATAACAATAATTTTTTACGTAGAAAGACGGCTCTAATATATCCATTAAATCTTACACTGTTGCGTTAAGTTCGATTACATTTAAATCAACTGATTAATTTTTTGGAAATCTTCTCACAACCAATTTACGAAGCTAACAGAAATATCTTCATTTCAGTGAAATAAGTAGTACCTACGTATCTTGTTGCTTGAAGGATTATATTACATTAAAGATGACTTCCCAAAGGTTAAAAAAGATTATAAAACATTGGCAAACTTTACTTACACATAGATGCCCTAAAACTAAACTTACCGCTTTACTTAAAGTAGTTTACAGAAGAAAATGCACATGGGCTTACCTGAAAAAAAACCAACAGAGTTAGTATACATTATATACTGGGTGGAAATAAATGATTTTCATCAAGTTACCATTGCATTCCCCATGTAAAAGCACGACGTGCCGCTCTACGAAAATAGAGAAGGCAGTACCATAACCTCAAACCAATAAATTCTATGAATTGTTTGACAGATTGATTTCATTTATTGACAGAACTAATTTAGTACTAAATCAAAAAGAGTAGAGCGGTACAGAAAAATTTACATGTGAAAAAATTCCAAAGGGAACTTGATGAAAATCATTTATTTCCACGCTGTACTTGTAACATGTAAGTTGTAACATGATATATACATGATGTATATTGGTCTAAGCCATATAAGGTAGTGACTACCACCAAAAGCTACAAATTTTCACCATCGCCACGTATTTTTGATAATAATTGCAATTTTGAAATAAATAAATCTTTCAGCTACCAGGCTTTCAAGTAATGCAGTGCACACAATTGGCCATGTATTAAACATGAACAAATTAAGTTGAGACCCAGTCGATGCGCATAACTGTATTCTGCCAATGATAACTCCTCATAGTAAATTGAATCACAGTAGAGTGAGAGAGGGAAGGGATAGAAAAGATGCACAATATATGTAGAATACGTAAGATCATATGATACGTGCAAAAAACACCCCGTGAGTTTATATCCGAAATTCTTTTTGGTGTATGAAGTGGCTTTACACCTGTTCCATGTCAATTTTCGTGAATTCTATTGGGAGGCTTCCGCACACAGCTCATTTAAAGTTTTTGGATACTCTTACCAATCTGCTTGCCCAAAAATAACTTTAGAGACTTTATTTTGACTTTTATTAACGGTAATGTTGCTAAAAATGGATGTCAGACTTCCTCGTAGCGATTTCTAGGATAACTAGCTTTCAATCCGCAGATAGACCGAGTATCGAAAAGTTTTGAAGAAGCGGTATGAGAAAACTCCTTAATAGAATTTAATGAAACTTGGCTTGGGTACAAGGACAGTACTTCACTTTAGCAAAAAGACACAGCCACTTCGTAGACCAAAATAGACTAATCCGGGTAAAAGTTGCTAGGTGCCCTTTGTACTTTATCGCCATATTAAGAACTATAGGTGGAACTATATGACACAGAGAAAGGGTATTAGCTTCTCCCTTATTTTAAGTCTAGGACCTATAATACATAACAGAAAACTTCACTTAATAGTGTTATCGATATTAAGGACTTAAAATCTAATGAACTATAATTACCTACTAACGATAACATGTAAGGATAAAGCCTAAAGATAGAACTTTCCTGTGTAAATCAGAACCTACGCATGCTAAAGTGGGATTAAAATTTAATTTCCTCCCTCATTTTAATATTTGCTACATAACTTGGAATGTTTCATAGCATTATGAGTGGAGGATTATGACACATAAAGGCACAAATATCGTCAACAAACTCGGCATACCTCTTTAAATAAATGACTACTGCTGCTACTAAAACAAACATCTGTTACTTTTGATGAAGACAGGAATTTCGTTTGTTTTACTCTTCATTAGAAATTCTTTTTTCGACCCGACCTTCTATTGTTTCAAGCAGCGAGATATAGTCAACACAATAATTAAAGTTGGCCTTTTAAAAAGCTTTTGATGTTATCTAATGAAAAACTTAATTTGTTCCTTAAATATTCTCCCAAGTAATTAGTTCCATTTTAGCCCTTGTATAAAGAAAAGATTAGCTTGAGCCAATAATAAAACTGCTGCCTACTACTAGAGGGCGGTTTTTAAAATTGTTTAAACTAACCGTTTTTAACATAATTTTCAAATTCGAGGAAAAAAGGAAACGCACAAATTGTTTACATGAATAATTAATTAATTACTACATCATTTTTTTCCTCTCTAGAAACGAATGTATAAAAAAAAGCGAATAACGAGAGGAATTTAACGAGAGGGATTTAATGTTCGCTAATTTCCACTGTATTTTCAATATTAATTGTGTTTTAATACGGTATAGTATCGGATTTAATTAATTACTACTGCAGAGCGGTACTACCGAAAAGGTATTTTAGAAAATTACCAGTAATGGAACGAAAATTATAACGAATTTAATTTGAATAATTCCCGGTGAATTTGGGTAATAGAGAACTCAACTTTAAGAGGTACTTTGGGCAATCTGTAATTCTAATTCGTGCCATATTTCTTTTAAATCTCTGGCTTAACCCTTAACTACTGACACCTATTTTCATACACAAACACTGACACTGCGTCTCTGAGACTCCTTATAAAAAATAGCGTCCCACAGTTGCTTTAGCTTGATTTGGCTCACCAAAATTCTTTGCTAACTTTATTTAGAAACGCCAGAGATAATAATACAGTCTTTATTGATATCAAATTAACACAATTATTTCAGTTACAAAATTTTGCTTTTTCAACAATAATGGGCTAATGAAACATAGAATTCAGTTTTAAATAAAAATAAAATTTGCGTTTCTTATTAAATCTAAATATTAGGATATAAAACAAGTAAACTAAAAATAAATAACATATGTTTCATATCAAAATAAAAAAAATGACAACTACTCTTTCTGGAGTACAAAATTTTAGTTATGAGCTTCAGTGCAGCATACCTTGCAGAGTTTTCTGGAGCACTGAAGGCATACTGGTTTCCTACACGTAATACAAGCATAAGAAGTCTTTCTTCTCAATTTGGCAGGACATATGTAACAATATTTTTTGGTTTCAAGAACTCCGTCTTGAGTTTGGGGCTCTACTTCTGCCGGTACTTGAAGAATATGCCGAATCAGTTCCTTCAGTTGTCGTGGTAAATACAAATTTGTCTGTAATCTCTCTTGCAAATGCTCTTTAGTTAATTCAGATGCTAGCATTTTTATGAAATTCAGACGTGTCATTTTATTTTCTAGATATGAGGCGTACATAATGTATGAGTTTGCACTTGCGATATCTAGGAGTTTGAAAAATATAACCATAGGCCATCGACGGGTTCTACGACTGCACGTGTATCTGGCGCATTTTTCATCCATTGCGTCTACGCCACCTTTGGTTAAATTATAAAAAGATATAATTTCCGGCGTTCCGGTTTCTAGATCCATGGATTTCTGGTGGTGCATAGTCGATGTAAGAATTACTGCCTTGTTCTTTTTCGGAGTATATGACACTAATGTCGTATCCTTTGTAAAACCGTAAATAGTGTCTCCAACTTTCCGATTTTTATGGGGTAGAAAGTTAGTGGGTATTTCTCTCTTATTTTTTTTAAGAGTTCCAACGAACGTCAAGCCGTTTTTGAGTAATATCTGTGTAAGTTCAATTGACGAGAACCAGTTGTCGGCTGTTATATTGATATTTGTGTTATAGAGTGATTTGGATAATCTGACAACCGACTGGGTAGGCTTGCTAAGCTTTTTTTCGTTTGGTTCCAAGCCACGACCATCGCTGTCTTTCCCTGCATATATATATGCATTGTAGAGGTAGCTGGTCCTTGCATCTGTTAGTGCCATTATTTTAATGCCATATTTTTCAGGCTTTGATGGTATATACATTTTGAATCTGCAACGGCCCCTAAAACCCACTAACATTTCATCAACGCAGGCATAGGCACCAATCTTGTAAGATGTCCTTATTCGTTCAACAAACATGTCGAATAATTCACTGATAGCTGCTGTGGGATTATCAATTTTTCGTTGTTCTCTGTCATCTGGATTATCAAAGCGCAGTGCTATGAGCAAAACTTGAAAACGTTCTCGAGACATGGTTGCTCTGAAAATTTCTCGCCCTGTACCGTCTGTGGCAAAAATACTTCTCACATCCTCGTCATTAGATTTGAAAATAGCCGTATATAATAATAATCCCATAAAAGCTTTCAGTTCTGTTTTTGTTAGATCAGAAAGTTCTGGTTTATTTTGTCGTTTATACATGATCCTCATTTTTGCAAGTTTATTATTAGTCCAAGTCAATATGAGCTGGTACATATTCTCAGTAAATAATTGACTGAAAAATGAATGAGGGCTTGTCTTATTTTCAATAATGACACGAGTCTGAGGTAGTCGTAATATATTACGTGCAGGAGTTCGAACGTTTCTTGTGGGCTCTTCGGCGCTCCACTTGAATCTATTTTTGCCATAAAAATACTTTTTTCTTGTTTTGGAATTGAGAGGTTCAGTCTCAGATTCATCGCCACTAGAGCGTGCAGTATTTGTCTGTAATTATCATAACTGTAATTTTTATAAGAATATATATATATTTATACTTGCCTGATGATTAGGTTCAGAAAATTCCTCTTCGCTTTCAACTTCGCATTCACTTTGGGTATCATGTTCACTTTCAGAAAAAACATTTTCATCGGGTTCTATATCACTACAGTCACTTTCTATCTCATTGAACCACCCATTAATAGTTTCTTCAAAGTTTTTGTCTGTAGCTTTCACTGTTTTTGAAGTGCTAGCCATGATCACTTAAATCAAATTTGTAACGTTGTTACTGACACGGAGTCTCACAGACTCCTCCCCTAGTGTAACTCGCAAAAGGCCAATTGCAACTGACTCAGATATTAGCACGTGCAACCTTATCTAAAGTTAGGAAGGTACTGAAGACTAGGGCTCGCGGTCTCAATTGTGGTGGGAGAAATAATAATTTAAATACGTCAAGGAGTCTGGGAGACTCCTGTCAGTAGTTAAGGGTTAAAGAAAACAAATTTTGCTACTACTTTGGGGGTTAGTTCTTGAATAAATCTGTAAACTTTATTATGTCTAATTACACTCAATAAAAATTAAAAGTTTAATATTTTGTTGAATTATAATTTTTGAATATGAACTTATTGAGTTTAGAATTTGTAACTTCTCTTTTTATATAAAACGAGATGGTAACTTGTTTAAGTGACATGCGAATTTACCTACAAATCAATTTTATCTGTGTTGCTATCCCCAGCAGTGTTTGCTAGACCAGTGCTTCTTAATTGCTGTTCCACGGAACTCTGGTATTACTTTTCGAAATAAACCGCAAAAAACAAAAGTTAGACTTATTTATTCGGACCAGTGCTAGCCTTTGAGTAATTCGACGTGCTTCGTATAAACCACCCATTTATGCTTAGATATAGGGTACCGCTGCAAAAACAAATCAGAAACTTGTGGTAACTTTCCATAAGAACGGGTATCTTGGGTCCTTTGGCGCATTTGCATCGGTTCACACCTCTTTGTTACGTAGTTCTAAAATATGTGCAGCTGCTAAAACGATTTTAGTGTATTGCCATCAACATCCACATTTTAACGATTAATAAAGAAAAAATAATAATCCTCAGATAATGTTCCACTTTGCTTCAAAGAGTTCGTACTACTTTTTTGTAATTTATTCTGAAAAGGTCATATCGCATATTTTTAGACTACAGAAAATCCTCACTTGAAGATATCATCTGGTTTGCCACTCGATCTACAAAGTAATTATAAACAGTAACTTAAACAGCCGTAAGGTGTAGATTACTGATTAACTTAACTTTGACTTGAGGAAGATTTCTTCGTCAATCAAACGGCTCAATGGCCTAGCGCTGTAAGTACTATCAGACAGTATTCAGAGTTCAGTAACGTTGGACAGGTGACCCCCCATCTATAGCGGTACGAAAATCGCAACTGGTCACACTTCCAAGTCCACGTGAAGCCGTCGGTCCCTGCTACCAGTGTTTCGGCTAATCCCCAGCTTACATTAGACCGTATAATAAAAGGAAACTCAATGCAAATAACCGTTTTATAGCTGTCTTTAACAAATACAGTTGGGCAGATAATGAGATAAAATTACTTAAGATAGTCATGGGCATCTAAGAAAAGTTTTTAAGTGTTACCATGCCAAATAATGTCCGAACAAGAAAGTCACTCCGGAATTCGAAAACACTATTTCCCTGCATTATGGAATATTTTCTTCACTAACCATAACAATGCCAGGATGTTCCCAGTTTGGACTTCTAATAAACTTTTATATGTCGAAGCGACGTCCTTCAGTTTTACACTGAACCATAGCACTGTTAGCACTGTGTTAGTCACAAACTTCACAATCATAGCCTTGATAATAAGAAGAATATGAAAAACTTTATTCAATTAAGCTCAATCATATTTAAGTTGAAACGCTAAAAAAAACCAAACAAAGCCCCACGTTGGGCGCCATGGAAACGCTAGAAAAACAAACAAAGCCCCGCGAAGGGCGACATGGAAACGCTCGTTATTTTCATCAACTAAAGTTACTTTCTCAACTTAAAGTTACTTTTTCAATATTCTTACTCAAACTGTACAATTCAAACATAAAAAATCCGTCCCACGATGAACATCTAAAACTCAATAAAAACTTCAAATTATTTAATACTTACTGTATAACTCAAAAACTGCACCGGCTGTTGAGATCTCTATTATGCAAATCTAAATACAGGTGTGGGTGTTAACCCCAAAAGCTTCTAATTAGATAATGGAAATCAGGAACAAAATAAAAACATGTGGAGCGCCACCAAATTGATAACAAAATCTAGGAATGTCAATTTGCAAAGATTCCTCATTTAAAATTGACGTTAGATTAATCAAAAACGTATCGATCGATACTACTGAATTTTAATAAAGAAAAAAAATAAAACATCAGCAATTTGTTAGGCCAAACCATATATCATACGGTGAATTAATTTGAAATCTGTATATTAAAACATGAAAAGAAAAAGTTGAAATAATAACGAAATTAAAAATACAAAGTTATCATACAAAAAGTACTTTAAATTTCGGGATCCCAAACATTACAAAAAAACTTCAACATACGAAAATTTCCGATAACTGATAATTCTTTTTTAGCGCTTTCATAACTGGAACGATAATTATATTAACTTGAATACTGCTTGAGGATGGTTATTTTAATTTGTAAATTTAACTGAAATTACTGAATAAATCTCTTCACAACTTTTTCATTAAAATCCAGTAAACTGAATTATTTGCGTTAAATACATTAGCATTTAAAAACTGTAAATGGTAACTTGAAGTAGGCTTCCTATACGGTACGATAATACACAAAACTGCGTTAACACAAATAGTTATTACTTGTCAAACTGTAACATTAAACACACCGAATATCATAATAATTTGGCCGAGGGTCTCTCTTTTCACGAAAAAGGCACAGGCCTCCCCCGCGTGGCAAACGCCACCTTGCTTGGTTGTATTTAACCAGCCCCTATTTTAAACTTACTTCGACTGACCGTAAACTAAAAACTATTTCTAGGTGGTATGATTTTCTGAAGGGGCGAAACTTTTTAAGCAGACCAATAAATACCCGATATTCATTAGCCAATAAAATATGTTTACGTGATTTTCTTCTAGCAAAATCTCGAAGGATTTTGAGGGGATTCCCTTTTGAATCTATACACACAAAATTGAAGCCAATAACACACAGATGGTGTTTAGACAGCTCGTTCGAGAAAATTCCTTTTGGCGGTAAACTATTTACTAGTAAAATGTTTTAAAGCTATGAGTTTGAACTTTCATACGTATTTAACTATAAGGAGATTTTTGTTAACGCCAATATTAGATTTTAGCCCTTATAAGCTTGGAATTAAAAACAATTTTCTATTTCTAGAACCTTCTATTTCTCGGAAAATAATAATCTTTTAACAATGCAAAAGCGGTGCTTTTAAAAGGGAATCTGCAGATTTTTCTAGAAACAAATTTTACCGATCTGGGAATGTTTCTTTTAGATGACCCTTGATATTTTAAAGGACTTATTTTATGCAGAATACCAACGTATTTTTAAATCAAGAAAAAATATACAATAATATGCAGGACTGCACTAAGGGTTTTTATCAATTATGCAAATAAGATTGCATTTTTCGGAAGTTAAAAAAATGAACCGTTACAAAGTATTTAAAAGGATTTTTAAAAAACAAGAGATTCAAAGAAAATGGTAGTAACAATGTATAAAAGTGAATCTACCTATATTCTGAAGATGACCGTCTTTGGTATCTTGGAATATAAACACGTTTGATAAGATAAATTCAGGTAAACTAAACATTTGGATCCTTACATAACAAAGGAAGAATCTTACGAGCACTTTGTGCTTAAAAAATTAGATTTAATGATTTACAATTTAATAAATTATAAATCCTTTCTATCAAATTGTTTGCAGTTGTCAAAAAAGTGCAAACGCAGCGCAGCTTAGCGCTCCAAGATTCTCCTAGCTGGAATGGTTAATAAAGTCTCATTAAACCCTGAGTAATTGCTGAATAATTTACCTTGTTGTAACAGTGCAGTACTGCAAAACGATTGTCGCGTTAATCTCCAATAAGTTCAATATACAGCGTGTCCGGAGATAGAACGCATTAATTTTAAGAGGTGATAGAAGACACCAATAGGAACAAAAAAGTCTTATACAACTTTGTTCTAGAACGTACCACTTTTTCAGAAAAAAATAAGAAAGTTGGAAACTTTAACATCATTTTGCCGCGTTAATAGTAGTACTTTAAGTATGGGTTCTTTGTCGGCAGATGCATCTCATCTATCACAACAACAAACCTTAATAACGTTTTATCCTATCGTATGTCGTTTCCGCGTAAAATTGAATTCTTTTTACAATTACAAATTCATTTTACTCAATTAAGAAACGTGACAACCCTGTAAAGTTTGTATAAAGTTTGGCCCACATTCGCACAAAGTGCTGATATGGATGTTTGTTGAACTTGAAAAAAGCACGTTTTGAAGACTATTTGGATCAATGCCTGACCTCAAATGTGTAAATAATACTCTTTTATTATTATTAGGTGAGATCATACTGTGATGGTAGTTTGTTGAACTTTGAAATAATAATTTGTCAATAAAGCGCTTTCTTCTTCTAATAACAGTTTTTAATGATTTAATAAGAGAATATCTTTTAAAGAGAAGATTTATCTAATTTAAATTAGATAATTAGGTTAAGGGATTTTGCTGACACCTCGTTCTGGGTACATTAAAAAATCTTTAATTTTATGGTAATTAGGTGCCTTAATCAAATTTCTTTACATAAGATAGTATTTTTTTATTAGAAAAACAAATACGTCAAGAGATTTTGAAAATATTCCGGAAATTAATAAATACAAAATGTAGATCAATGATTGTCTTATTTTTACAGTTGGTTTGTTATGAATCAGGGTGATTTTAACGTACAACGTACAAATTTTGTTTACGGTGCCGATTACAATTTTCGTAGAATGTCACCCGACTAATCTGCCTGGGATGTTTATTATTTTTAAACAACGGCTTTCATCATCAGTTTGTTTGTTTGATTTTCTAAAACAAGGTCAAGCTCAGCTGCGATTATACTTAAGCAAGTTGCCAGATATGGCAATGGTTTTTTCTAAATTACTCGAAAGCTTATTAACATAGAAAAAAATTTATGCAGACTTTTTTGTACCTTTTGATGTCTTCTATCACCCCTTAAAATTAATGCGTTCTATCTCATGACACCTTGTATTGTCTTGGAAAAAGTGATACACACATGGAGATGACACTTAAGAAAACGGCATGAGTAAGAGTTAGTACTATTAACTACCATGCTAGGCTAGTTATTATGAATTAAATACTTAAAATAATAGTCGTTAATTCACGGTGGAAAATTTGCATTGAATGGAGGATGGAGTACAAGAAGGAATTGACTGAATTGAATTTTGCGTATTCCTATTCAGGGCCAATTCCCCCTCAGAATGCCAATCATCAATTAGTCACCGTTGCAGTTTGGGTAGTTATGGCATTTTTTGAAATAATGTTTCAGAACGTATTACAATGGCCAAGGACTTAAAAATTACAGAAACAACCGAAAAATGGTATATAACTAAATATATAGTAAACGATATAAACTTTTTTTGGTCAATCGGGCTTTTTCGTTCATTTACAAGCTCTGCTTTCAGGGCGGTAAGTTCAACTTACCGCCCATGGCAAGTTAATTTAAGTACCTATTAAAGTACCTCATCATTTAAGTCGAAAACACTCACTACCATTTTAAAATTGGTCCGGATTGAAACAAAAATTGTTTTTGTTTACTCAACTCCATAACTACCAGGTACATTAACCGACTGATAAAATTCCCAGTTTCAGTGTGTTTTTTAATGTTTACTCTATGTGTTTAAAATTTACTCATAGATCCGATCGAGCAAAAAATAGTATAAGCATTACGGGCGTTAGGTACCACCAGTCTCGGCTAATATGGAGACCTCCGCTACGCGTCGGTCTCTACACTATTAGCCTCGACTGTTCAAGCGTACCTAACGCCCTTAACACTTTAATTACTATTTCGCCTATACATCTAATTTACATCTGTCAAAGTTAACCTCAAGATCTAATATAGATTAAATCTTTTTACAATTTTGAGTAAACGAATATAAGATATATTGTTAATACGCGTGCGCTTTCAATTTCCAGGCTCTTTGTCTCATGTTAATCTGCGACAGTTACTTATAATGTTGTAGATAACTGCTTATCTGGAGGTCTGCAAAGTTAGCACTCCAAATGTGAATTGCCTAATGAAACCCTTGCCTTCAGTTTGCCCAAATTTGTCACATTTGTAAAAAAACTCGACTTCTGTCCACTGACTTCATCTACTTACTATATCTATCAACCTATCCTTCGATTTTTTATATCAGCAATTAAAAAACTCAGGCTGACATTTCAAGCTCAAGTTCGCATTGCATTTTCAATATTCAATTTATAATAAAAAAAATAATAAAACTTTTTTCCTGCCTAGGGAGACAAAGAAAGTACTTTTTTCTCCATAGCGAAGCAAACTACCGAAATAAGTTACCTCCCCGAAATCAGAGAGGAAAATGGAACTTTCGGTTAAGGTAGGAGAAAAAATATTTTTCTATATTTGAATTACCTATTGAAACCCTATATAATCCCATAGTCACTTTTGACTGTTGACCCCCTCCCAGGTGTCGGTGGATTGGGCGGAAATCAGATCTGATATCGATGGGTAGTCTCCAGGGTCGTTTGTTGTCCTGACCGATTTTCCCCTCGTAGGGCCCGGGGGATTAGTTAAAGTTCTTTTTGTGCAAAAACTAACAATTGGGATTTATAATATTTTAGAAATTCACACGTTTCTATTAGTAATTAGTTACACAATCAAAACTGAAAGTAAAAAGAAAAATTATCTAACAGCATTAATAACAAAACAATATTAATTACAAATTTATAACTTTTCATAATTTGTTACATTCGTAATCAAATAATAACTAACAATTCAGATGTTAGAATTTCCTACTTCCTACAATTTTACTATGATTTCATTTCTCAACACGCGGTGTAATAAACCCCAAGAGATATTATATAACACGGTATATGTGTGTTATTGTAATAAATCTAAGCGCGTAATTGCATTAATTTAAATCATATTGTATATGCATGCATTCATTTATTATTCACATTAGTAAAATGTTATTTATGCTCATGATCTCCGGTAGAACGTTGATTACATTATACTATACTACTCTGATTTAAATGATTGAGTTTGAATTATTCATTACTAGACATTTTACGGCTTTACTACCTACAGAATGGCATGTTTGTTAACAGATGAAAAAGAGGCAAAAATAAAACCGTAAGGGAAGCTATTTATTTGCTTTCGTTATATTATACGATTGTCAGTATCAGGATACAATCAAAACCCGGAGAAAGGACTCGACAACTCCGTCAAGAAATGTTGCACCTTGTGACCTCGATATATCCCACGTTTCACATTTTATATGTGGGTGATGTTTTTAAAGGTTTTTACGATCAGTTGTTAAACGTTTTCGCATTTTATTTTCCTGGATATCATTAGATATCGAGAAAAAAGAGAGTATAAAAACTTGAAAGTTCTACAGGAACTCCATACACGGATGTGGAATAATTAATTTGAAACTATTTTTATTATTTAGGTTTCTCACATTGCATTTCATGTTTTGATAGCAACTTTAATAATAAAATGTTGGCTCATCATTACATAAACAATAAATGCTTTTTTTAATTAAGTAACGGAAAATTAAAAATCCCCCGGTTATCCCGCGTCGAATGTAGAACAGCAGAATCTTAGCAGCATCATCAGTACGTTATTTTGATCGCATAAATCTAAAACAACGCTTGATGCATGGGGTGCCCCCTAGACGTAAATGTACGATCAGATCATATAAGCATCTCGCCTGAAATTGCACCCAGGCAGGATTACAGTGTCCATCAGGATAAAGAGTATCTTTTGGACATTGACGC
Source organism: Agrypnus murinus (assembly GCA_929113105.1). Classification (NCBI taxonomy): domain Eukaryota; kingdom Metazoa; phylum Arthropoda; class Insecta; order Coleoptera; family Elateridae; genus Agrypnus; species Agrypnus murinus. The sequence goes on along the minus strand of OV816025.1, from coordinate 137,433,625 downwards.
CACCTTTTGCTTTACCACCTATTAAGCAAATATCTAGCTGAACAGTTAATTTAAACAATTTCACTGCGTTCATGAATATCACACACAAGCACCACGCACTGTTGTACAAACAACAACAATCTAACAGCGCAAGTTGCTCAACGATCACTAATAACAGTATCATCACACGTTGCTCAACAATACCAACAATAAAAGTAATCACAAGTTGTTCATCAATAACCAACCATACTTATACATCAATAAAGTTATCAATAAACAATCTATCTCTTATAACACTACACGCATGCGCATACCGAATGTCCCAAAATGTGTATCGCCTACCCGAGTAGGAACATCCTTTCAATGATGTTCAATTTAATCTAAAATTACCAAATCTCATTTGAAAATATCCAATTCCCACATTATAACCTCTCCTCCGGTATTGCCCTCTAAGACATGTTCATATTCCCTAATACCTACCTTTGTTTAAACCTCGCTCTCTAAAATTTCTGATTCTTTGTTTCCCTTGCCAGGTTTAGTTAGATAATCGACCCTCTTAAGTATTTTGAAATTGGAAACATAGCAGAAAAGACGAGATGACCTTCGGACATGATAAGTTATAACCCTAAACAAACTTTATAATTTATTTAGTGTACTTAGAATTTTGTAATTGAAGATGTTATTCTTCGTAGTATCTGGACTGTCATTTACGTTTAATATCACCACGAATGAATATACATATATGGTTTTAATTATTTTTTAGTGTTTTCTAAATATGATTAATTAATACATAAATCGAAGAACTAAATCTAATTAATTAGGGGATTCCTAACAATTAACCTATTACATACGGAAGCGAGCGCCCGCGCGCCTGTTGACACTATAGGTTAGGTAATAGTCGTAGGGTAGCTGTTAATTAATAAGTTACTTTCCTCTAATTAATTAAGTTTATTTTTTTGATTTATCTACTATTAAAATTAATCATAACTAGTAATTTCCAGTGGAATTAGACCAGACCCTTACAGGGGCGTATTTAGTATATTTTAGGGGGGTAGATATAAAATATCGTTTCAAAATGTATAGTTGAACACTTCTATAAAAACAATAATACACTGAGCAGAGCTGATACAAGTGAGATTTTGTAAACGATAAAACAATAAGACTTAATAGGACTAACCAAACTAATAATTTATTTTAAACCAAAAATAAATGCACGATGTTAATTGTTGTATGTAGTTCGATAGAAGCGCGTGTGCGGTGATAAAATTCAGTACAATACATCCCTGACCTTTTATAGTGGATGACTACTGCTGTCGTGACTGGTAACTTTCAAGTGAATATTCTGGTATGAGGCTACTAAGATAGTATACCATACATCAAACTATTGTAGGGTTTTTCGCCAGTGTCATAACCGTTTGCTCTTGTACAATGTGAAAATAGAAGAATGAGTCCGTAGATGATCCAGCTAATGATGAACAACTATTTGTCAATTGTTAACCCGTCAGTTGCTGGCCTAAAATGAATCAAGGGAAAGTGAAGTGCTAATTCAAGCTAAATAAAAATAAGACGATAAACAGTTTCATACATGAGTGACATGCATCCAAACAGTAAGTTGCTTTATACCCTTATAATGCGGTGTCCAGTGGCTCAACTCTCCACAAATTGGGACTTTCAGACGGGTCGCTTGAATAGAGCACTAAATGATTATATAAATCTAAGAACACAATTTTATTTAATAAATTTTAAGACTTTTTAAGAATAAAGAAAATTTAAACAAAATTCTTTTGAATATTAATTCAAAAATAGTCTAATTCTCTTTATTTGGGGATTAAAACTTCTGACCTCAACCTATTTCTTACTTACTATTATTAACTATAACTACTGTTAAAAACTCGTGTTTAAAAATATTTAAATCTTTGGCGCCACCAGCTTGCCAACTGTATTGTAATACATTTCCCTGTATCTGCTCTCTGCTTGCATGTTGTTGAACAATAAAATTAAGAAAGCACGTCATTGACTTCTTTCAAATATTTCCATATAAATGGCTTTATTAAATTAAATTCCAAATCCAATTATTTGTCTAATCGTGGTAAGGAAATTACTTGTTATAATTACAGTCCACATCCATTAATAAAATCCAGTCACAAAGAAAATTTCATAATTATATCTTTACTGCCAAATAAAGAAATTCCACAGCAAAATAAATTGTCACTTGATTAATTAAAAGCACTTGTTATATTAAAAAAACCACTTGATTTACTAAACTTCCTTAAAACTTTGATCACTTTGACGTTTATATTATAGCAATAACCTGAGAATTTTGGCATATGCTTTGTTTACAGGTTTTTTCTATTCAAAACATAACCTTAAAATTATTTTATTACTCTTCAATCGAACTGCACTTCTCTAAAGATGTAAATTGAAAGAGAGTTTGTTACAAAAATGGCCGGGTTTTTATACTTTTCTGATAAACAATTGAACTCAACACTTAATTTTCATTAAAACGAACGAGCACTGACATTTGATTTATAACATAACCAAATTATTGTTTATAAATTTTAATTAATCCTAAAACTAATTAGACAAAGTTCTAGATTGTGAAAGTCATATCCAATATGATATATTACAATTAGGTTTTCATTACAATATTAAGCTTCTATTAAATACGATGGAGCCTTCTTTTAACAGAACTATTTATTAACTTATTTATATAAAAGTACCATTTCATACCTTCCTATCTTAACAAATTTAAGCATTATATGTTAACAGACATTTACATAATTGCAGGCATCAACAATATAAAAATTTCAAGCAATTACAGTTGTACACAATTACAGTACTCTTGATTTTATATGCAGTCATATAAAGTCAGAAGCTTACAAAATGCATTGGACACTCTGATATATTTTAGAAATAGTATTGCGCTGCTAACCAAGTATAAAATGGATAAATACCATCTCTGATTATTTACTTTTTATCGCCAATGTCAATGTGATAAAATTGAAAAATTGAAGTATGAATTCATATTAGGAAAAATCGAAAAACTATGCAATAAGTATTTCTCATCAGTTACTTTGTGAATGTCAACTTCTCGAAATTGCATAAATAAAACATTGCGAAAGTGCACTAGTCGTTTACTTTGACAATTCGGATCTTTATGTTTATTATTATTTTATTATGCGGATGTTTATAGAAATATCTTTTACAAACAAATGCCAGGTTATGTAGCTTAAAAGGTTTTGTGTCGGTGTTCACACTCATGAAACAAATCGGAGTATGAGAACACCTTAAGATTACTTATCTCCATCCTGCTTCCACTCCCACCATAAATAAAGACCTGAGATAATAGTAAATTCAGTAAATGTTTGCAGTGATAAATATTTTAAGACCTCTGCCTTTCCATTATTTTATGATCTATTGAACGTCGGTGTGGAAGATCTACTGAAACTTAACTAAAAAGAACATGGTATGTGTAGGTGTGAAACACAAGGCGTGTGTGTTGGGGATGTTCCTACTCGTTCTGAACAACAACCATTTGTTACATTATGTAACAAGAAACGTTAATGATTTTTATATTTTTGTACCGTTAAGTTGACTCCCATGATAGTATAGTATAGCAACGCTGAAGTAGTACGATTCTTATTATTAATGGAGTTTTGTGAAAAATACGTGGTTTGAATACAAGAAGTTATAGTCTCAGAAAGGAAGAATTCTGGGAAATGAAGGTTGTATGAAGTAAAGAAAAATAAAAGAGCCATCAACATGAAGGAATTTTGTAATTAATTCAAGAGGATTGTAACCATTTATAATATTGTGGAATGAAAGGAGTTACATGAGAATTATGAATCTTGGTACAGATGCTCAACTCTATATAGCGGTTAGCCACGTGCATAAGGTGTCTCGTATTCGGACCACTCGCTTTTAAAATATGTACCTTCATAATCAAGTTTTAACGAACTTATACAGGTTACGACAAGTACGATAAAAATAACTCTTTTATTCTTGTTATGATTTTATTATACTTGGTTTCTCGAGAGATTATTCTCAATTACTAACAAAGAAAATTGTTCTAACAGTTTATAGAACATACATACTTTCAGACTTATCGCAGTATTTCAACATCATTGCCCACAGTGTTGCGACTTTTAATCTTGAGGGAATAATACAAGGGCCTTGTTTAAAGAAAGTTTGGGTATTTATATATTGTAAATCTTAATCGTACCTGCGTGGACATAGGTTCGACTCACATTTAGCAACTAAGTCAATTTAGAGGACACATAGACAACTTAAAGGGACTTAAAGTCGGCACGGGTCAGATGAAGGGCCAAGGGCCTATTTCGTACGAAAGTGGTCGTGTCCAAACCGGAATTTAATTATTTTAATTAGTTTTTTATTAATTTTGGCGTGAGTCACTCTCATACTTATCATGACAAAGAAAACACTTAAACGCCGTGCACTCTGATGTCCATAACTCCAATAAACCTCGATGAATGGATTAGAAAAGTCCAACTGAATACTTCTGAGTATCCTAAAAAATTTACCCAAAATATATAGAGGTTGTCTCATAGCCCCAGCACCAGACTTTACCAGCGCATTTCTGATGGCATTTTGGAACAAATAATCTCAATAAAGTTTTTTGATTAGAGAAAGTTCAAATTTTTAATAATTTTGACCGACGCTTTCAGAAAAGTACGTATACTTGAAGTAGGTCAGGTGTTCAGTCGAATAGGATTAAATGCAAGCTCTTTAGAAATTGACACCATCAGTAAAAACGTGACATCTGTTGAATTAGCACAAGGATGTAGACGGTGCAAATTCCATTCTGGATGGTGTTGAAAGAACTTAAAACGTTCTATTAATCCGGAGGATTCCCCTGTATTTTAATAGGAAAGGCAGACAGAAATTACTTCATTTTAATATTGACCCATTTAATGATATCATTAAATTTGATTTGTTATTCGTTAATAAACATAATTAAGTAAAGACGATAATTTAATCTATCCATCAATAGGTATTGTTATTTTTTATTTATTATTTGTTTTATTGGAAGTCTAAAATCTAAATACAGTAGTACACAGTTCTATTAGTAAAACCTTTATTTTTTATGTTTTGATAGAATGTCCTTGATAGATGGTAATTGTTTATATAGTATAAAAACAATGCCTAAAATATAAGTAAATACTATTATACTATTTTACTAAAAACTGCAGTGTAAGGGATTTGGAAATTGTAAGGCCCTACCTTGGCCTAGTGTTTACAAATATAATATATACTCAAAATAAAAGTAGTCGGCGGGGTTGTTTTCATTATTTTAGTACTAATGCAGCTGTGTCCAATTATTGGTCACATTGTTATCACCTTGACTTGAAACTATGTGTAATGTCATGTGCATTCATACTATTAAATTTGAAAACATTAGGCTGAACTTCGATGCCGTTTTCTCCAAAAGTATATAAGTACGAGAAAAATGGTATATAGGAATTTTCTTTCTTTAATGGTTATCTAACCACTGGCAAAGTCTGACTACGTCTTAATGGGACACCCTGTATAGTTAAATGATCAGAACGGTTTTCATAATAATCACATTTCTGGTCCAATATGTTTCACCACACAATTCATATCTAGTTTTTCGATACTACGTTATCGTAAGTTATTGTCCACCTTCTTAAAAATACTATGCGCAGTTGCGCGTTCGATATACATATTTTCTTCAGTTAGATGCATGCACGATAAGAAAGATCGATTTCCAGTATACATTAGATTTTAGTAAACATTTAATCTAAGAAATAATTTAAAAAACTGACAAAACTAGTATACCTTTACATAAAATCTATTATTATAATACTAAGGAGCATGGAACAAGTCTACTGTGCGGTTGAAGATAAAATCTACATCAGAATTCACCAGGTCTTTAATTCAGACCTAATACGACACCAAGTGATTGAACTTATTCGGACGATTTTAATCAAAGAAATTTATCATCAAACTTTGGTGGCATGTTTCCATTTACCAAACAAAAAATTGCTTTCGTTGCCCAAAAAACCCATCACTGTTAATCTCCCTTTCAGTTCCTGTTGTCATTACCAATTGATGGAGAGCGGCATCAATTAAAGAAAAATCATACTTACGTGCGGTCGTAAATAACATGGTTACAAAAGATGGTGCACATTTTTAACCTCTTCACCCCATCCCTGTTGCCATTGCCATTCCGTAGTTGGTAATCTGAGGCGAACAAATTTCAAATACGTACTTAAAAACCAACCACAAGCAGATCCGCTCATAAATGACTACCACTACGGCAAGGTGGTGGAACTTATTATCACCAAATGGTCGCCGAATTTATTCATTTTTTTTATTTATTTACTGATTTCGCTGCGGTTTTCCTAAACTGTTTCTTAGGAAGGATGACCATAGAAGACGATATCAGATCAGAAAGTAAATCTAATGGGTTCCTTTCGTATCCTAATCATGGCCAAATGAGCACTCGGATTTCTGATTAGATTTAGAGAAGCGGCGTAGACCGTATGGACAGAAAATCTCAGTTCATTCATGCAAGATATAACTCCAACAATATGGTGTAGCCTAATATCCCCTCACCAATAAATCAACGACAATCATTTCCACAGTTCCATTTTTATTTGTTCAATTAAATTGCACCCAAAGTTGTCGCCCAATAAACAGCCAAACTCAAAATCAACTTTTTGACCCATTTTAATAATTGTATAAGGCTAACATTCCAATAGCGTCGTATTCAAAATTAGAAAACTATCTCAATTAGGAGACTATTTATTTAACTCATATTTCCGACAAAGTATACATAATCTTGGTTTGTTCAGCCCTTCCAAAGGGTCAGGTACCTATGCAAATTGTCTAATTCCAATTAACGACACAATAATAAATTATTTTATCCTTGCAAGGGAGTTGTAATCGCAATTTTCATTCATTTTTGAAGCTAGAGTTGTGCGGGTGACCTCATTTTGCGGGCAAATCCTAATCCGCCCCTGGTCACAGGCAACTGATCGGGCAAGCATCTCGAATTATTTGATGAAAGTACGGATGCCTATAATGGGCCGCGCTGGGCCATGGGCATGGGTAGGGATCACATCTTTGTTACCGAGCAAGACCAGGTGTCCGTTAGAACATTCAACGGACACAGATCCAGTTGGAAGTTCAAAATGTGGTGTCCGCACATCTCTATTTGAAACAGCTCCAAGATGGGCACTGCTCGGTGCTAGTGCTGGAGCAATTTATATCAATGCTATGCAGCTAGCCTTGGGATCTGTGGTTTGTCTTAGAAGTAACCTAACAATAAAACTAACCTACCGTCTTACCGATCACATAGTGGTCGAAGTGAAGAGAAGAGACGGTAGTGTAGGGGCTTACCTGAAAGAAAACAAAATTATTAATACTATGATAAATACAAATCGTAAAGTAAATTTACTTAATTAAACTTATATTTGATAATATTTAAGTTCATCATACTAATAACTTTCACTTTCTAATTAAGTGGACCTTTTGGTTGAATAGCATTCTAAAGAATTTTAGAATTGTTTCTATTGCCAACCGAATTAACATACCAAGCTCTATAGTTGCTTTGTCATAAAGTCAGAATAAAAGATTAACAGTGAAAAATGTGGTAAGAAAAGTTGGAGCGCATTTTATTTGCACGATTTGGTGACCTCCAACAATAAGTGATTTGACTCTAATCACCCCTTTCTCATCCCTTAGGATTCAGGACGGTGATTATTTTTCAAGATGGTGTTCATATTTTTTTTTAATATTTCCTAAATTATTTTTGTGAGCAACATCTAAGGTTTTGAACCAAGTTATAGGAATCAAAATATTTTAAATAATCAAAATATTTTAAATAGACAGAGAGGATATTTTTCGCGTTTTTTTATTTCCAGCCAAAGATTTCTCAAACTGATCATTTTTGGACTAAGATGTTCTAGAAAAGATGTATCCTCTGGAAGATTTTTTCCCAAAATGACCAAATCTGTTGTTTGAGCTGCTGTTGTACTTGTAACATACTGTATTGTAGCATGACATTATATTTTTATTATCTGCAGTGTGTAGTACAATAACTTAGCACCCAATTGCAAAAGTATTTGTGCGGTGTAATATTTATCTTATAAAATAATAATATTTTTGACTTTCTACTGCCATGTATCGTACAATTAAAAAAGAAAATGCGAAAGTACTTAGATACTTTGATCGTGCATTTTATACTCTATCCAAGACTATGTATGTATTTATGTTCGTTTGAATGTGCTATGCATGGTGTAGAGTGTAGCTCTACAACCAGAATTCCCACATTAACAAATGAGAACATTTTAGAAAGATATTTCTGATTTCTATAACTTTACTCAGAATCTATTTTGCTGAGAGCTATAGCTTAATAGATATTGCTAAAAAAGTAAAATATCTGGTCGCGATTTTGTATCTTAAGCAACGAAAAAGGGTTGCGCCGAGTCAAATCACTTGTTATGTCGTCTGTGCCCAATGGTTTGCTTTTATCATAAAGGTACAATCTTTACAGAACTTCCTTTGCGGCTCTTATATTAAACGGAATTGTAGTAAAATGATTAAACCGAATGCACAGCTTAGCTCAATTTAGCTTTGTGCAATTTCTGCAAGTTTATGTAAATAGTGTGTAAAGGATCTGAAATACTTGGACATTTGCCTGATTTGGTATTCAACGATCAGTGTGTGGTGATTACAAAATAGTTTTCACCAAGTCGACGTATCAAAAAAAACCCAACCCAAGACTTTTGGCATCAAAACTAAGATCAAAAATAAGATTGAGGGTTAAGGTTAGACCAAGAGCAAAATAATGAACCTTGTTTGAAAAACCAAGTGTTATAATCACTCTTGACGGAATTCTAGTTCTGCAGAAATGTTTGGAAAATATACCTTCAGAAGTTAAGATTGATACGTCTTGATTATGCTCAGCGTTAGTAAAGAATAGAACTTCTCGGGCTGGAAACAAGAGAGCGGAGAGAGAAGGCATACGGAGGAATGCGTTATAGGCAGAAAAACAAGTTTCGTTATTAGATGCACTTCTTCCTGAAAGTCAAGCGATGCCTTCAAGTACAGCAAAGGGTAACCAATTAAATATAGAAATAGCTGCCTGCCACTTAATACAATGTAAAAGATCAATACACTTTCTTTTAACGTGAAAGCTGCCTGTCGGAGTAAAGTTCACCATAAATTAAAAGACCAATCTAATTATTTTTGGATTATCTTCCCTCGCTACATAAAAGTGTTAAGGACACTTCGGTTGTAAACTACAAACTTTAAATGTCAAACGAAAGTAGTTTATAGCTCGAATAATTTTAGATTTGAATATCTTATCTGCTCTATCGATTCTGAATAGCATCAAATTAAAAATATTAATTCTTATAATTCATTCCGCCTTTTTTTAATCACAAACGCAGCAGACATAATAAAAAAGTTGAAAATTATATGATTCATCATCCAACAAGTTTCATTCATGTTATAAGGTTGAACCTCTTTGAAGTTACCAAATAAATGATGTTCTCTCTGTTCACGAGGGTTTTTAAGTCGAGCGGACTCTTGGGAAGTAAAACCCGTTCTTCGCCATTGGAATGTGTAGTGTTGATTCTTCTTTGATTAACCAGCACCGCTTTTCCCACCATTACCTTACCCAAACACGATGTTGTCTCTTTTTTCGTCTCTCTTTTTGCCTTGCTGAGTTTTAGAAATTGTTTTAAGGTTAATCTGGGTGAAAATGGAATTGTTTTCTATTCTAGTAACTTTCGATGAGGAGATCGGATTTCGGTGTGTATGTATGAAATTTCAATATGATTAGGTATTATAGAGAGGAAAGAATGATGTATTTGGTTTGGCTTTATATCCAGTGCAAAGACCCCAAAAAATCCAATTTTCCAGTTCGGTTAATTTTGGTTCTGTCAGTAAACATCAAAGTACGTATGAAAGCTGGAGTCGGAAGTCTTACAACAATTAATTTTGATGAAATTATCCTTTCGGATTTGCTCAAGTTGGTACCAGGAAATTCAATGGAAAAGATGAATCTATTATTACTTTTCTCTGCTAATTTTACATAAAATCTAATTGAAACAAATTACAGATACAAAAATACCACAATAAACAGGACTTACAAGATGAATTCCCATTATTGTCATTATTACAGGCTCTTCTAGAAATTCATTCATTCACTAGAAACTTTATTCTACCTAGTTTTCTTAGGTTTTAAAAGTTTAATATAAAGGGAGAATACTGAGTAAATCTCTAATTTTAAGAAGGGTTGTAAGAAGGGTACTCTAATACAGTTACATAAAATTACGTTATAAAATTAGAAAGGAAGTCCATGTATTATGTCTTTACACTTTAAAAGATTGCTTAAAGAATGTGGTAATATCACATAATTTATGTAAATACTACAAAATTAATGTAAGCTACATTTTCGTGTATATACAGTAAGGTGTGAGCAACGGAATTTTGATTCAGAGAAGCCCTTGGAAATTTTAGGTTACATCTGATATTAATTTTAAGTAGATAGTAGAACTACTACAGATCATTTAGAACTACTACAGATCGTTCAGAACTACTCTGTCACTAACTGACAGACCTATTTTAAATGCATTTTAGCATTTTGGTTCTGATTTCGGAGCTCTCAACAATCTTTACTCAAGAAATTTTTAAATAATACAATTAAATTAAAATTTATTACAGATGAGTTATATGGCCCCCACCTACATCTCTACATAATGCAACTCTCCTTTTAAAGGAAGCAATAACATTATGGAGGATACAAGGTGTGTTATTAATTTCTTCAATTTTGTTGCTAATTCTGTGTTAGATAAATTTCTACCATATTTCTCTTTTGTACTTCATTAAATATGAATGTTATTATTAAAAACTGATTTATTTCATTTTTTTTCAAAAACTGTTGTTAATCTGACAGCTCTTTTCAAAAAGTGACAGTTTAAAATGTTTAAATAAACTAATTCATACAATTCAAAATTGCACATGACCGATATGTCTATCTCTTTCTTTCAAGGCCAACTCTGAATCAAAATTCCGTTGCTCACACGTTATATATTGTATTAGTATTTGCGTACATATTGTGTTGTTACGTAGGTGATATTTTGGGTAACGAATTGGGGTACGCGCAACTAACGCGTCACTTATTTATGAAGTGTCATCAGCTGTCTAGGGGAGTGCCGGATGTATTTACGTGCTCACCCGTTGGAATCTAGCTATCGTAGGTAGCGCATAATTCCTAGTCCAAAATTGCAATATGAGGCGAGATTCGATTCTTTTATTTAGTAAAAAACGCCAAAAGAGATTCACGAAAGGTTGCGTCCTACGTTGGGTTGATCTTGACCTAGCCATGAGACTATCCGACATTGGGTGAATTAATCCAAGATAGGCAGAACAAGCATTGAAGGTGCGCCACGTTCAGTAGGTCCCAAAACCGCTGTCACACCAGAATTTGTGGATGAAGTTCCGATGTGGTTTTATCTGGTTGGCAAATAAAAGTGCACAGAATTGCACAAGTCCTAGGCATCTTAACTAAACAAACGCTTTTCATTTTGCATAAAGAATTGGACATGAGGGAGCTTTCCGCAAGATGGGTGTCGCATTTGTCAAATGCAGACCAAAAACGCATTCGAGTGCTTACTTCCGCAGACAGTTTAAAAAGAATCGAGCAGATTTTATGTGGCGCTTTGTAACGATAGATGAAACTTGGATTTACTACTATACCTCCGAATCCAAATTCCCGTCAAAACAATAGGTTGGGCGAAACAAAATAGCACTAAGCAAAGTGAAAGTCGTAGTTTCTTCTGCTGGGAAAGTGATGGCAATCGGTTTTTTGCGATGCAAAGAGAATTCTTTTGCTTGACTACCTACAAAAAGGGAAAACTGTTACTGGAGAATACTATGCTACACTTCTGGATAGGTTAAGACAGCGATTGTTGAAAAGTTACCTGGAATGGCCAAAAAAGTGCTGTGCCACAATGACAACGCACCGGCGACAACTGGCCGAATTAAAATTTGAACTGGTTTTATATCCCCCTTATTCGCCTGATCTATCTCTCTCTGGCCTATTTCTGGGAAGAAACTGAGAAATTAGAGAAATGTTCGGAGAAGATAAATGCCAAACCAAGTTAGTCTTGAAACTACCCTAGTACAGCATTTCGTAACAAAACAAAAGATACGAGTAGACTCTAGAAACATTAGAGTTCTGACTTAGCTGTCAGTTTGGAGTGTAGGACTAAGACTTGCTGATCGGATCGTTAAAATGACTGGTCGAGTATGGTTTCAAAGCGTTTATATAATTTGTCATAACCAACCCAGGTCTATGAAAAATAATTTGCAAAATTTTAAGAATAATGCCAATTTAATCTAGAATAACCTAAAAATGTTAACCTAACCTAAAATAAGCTGTCACTATCATGCAACCTAACCTAGTGTTACAATTTTTTTTGCTTTTCCCCTGTGTAATCTCACTTCAGTGTTTAACCTAAAATGTTTCTTCTTAAAAGGCTTTTTCCCCATTGTGTTAATATCAGTTTTGTCACTCCAAATATGGTCGTCTTTGGGGGACACACCTTTTAATTGGTTATTCCTAGTTGGCTACGTTTCGATTTAGACTTAAAGATTTCTTAGGCCGACGAAATCATCTAATTCTGGTAGGCCGTAGTTTAAGTTGTTAATCTATTATCTTAAATCAGACGTTTGGCAGACCCAAACATTCAGTAAGTTTCAGGTAAATGTTTATTGTGTTACAAAATTTTAATATAGCTAGACTTCTTATTAACACCGCGAGCTATCCAGTTAGGAAGTTCCCGTTATACTAGAATAACCGAATATGTTAAAATCGACCAAACCTAACTTCGAAGTACCTCAAAATGTCATCTGCGACCGGACCTAACCTCGAAAACCTTCAAATGCCACCCATCAAACATCGGTTTGCGACCCACACTTTTGAAACCCTTGCCTTAGTATCTTAAAGCTTTATAATTACTGATTCTAAGAGACTTCGCCGTCTACAGATTCAGATTTTTAAAGTTTTATATCCGTAAAGTTTCGAGATTTAAAATCTTATCATAAAACTGGAATTTCGAAGTTTCAGAAACCGAGAATGTGCAGGCTTTAGAGTTTGAAGGATGTTTCATAAAACCAGAGCGTGCAGGCTTTAGAGTCTCGAAGACTCTACGTTTCAGAAGTTCAATGTGATTTTTAAAATAAAGTTCAAAGGTTCAGAATTTTAATAAGAATTTAAAAATTTGAATCTCTTAAGGATTTAGCTAAGGTTGAGCTTTTAAATTATCAATTTCATCAAATTTCATAATTTACAGATCTATACTTTAGATTTTGAAATTTCAGTTGGAAGCAGTTTTCAAGTTTAACATTTTTGTATGGAAAAGTATCAGAACTAAACAAAATCGACACATTAAATTTTAAGATTTCAATGTTTAATTGGTACTTACGGCATTCAGAATTTTAAATTTTCAAGTTTCGAAGATTACAAGTCTTAAGGCATCAGAGTTTAAAGAATGCAGTTTCTGAAAAACCAAATTTCCATCAAGTTCAGAGTACCAAGGTTTTCGACAGAAAAAAAAAACAATTTAGGGACGGTATTATAAAACTTTTTACTTCCTAGATAAAATTTACTTTGAGAGTAAATTCATTTCTTCTGTCAATTTCATATGCAAATTGACAGAATAAATTAATTTACTCTCAAAGTAAATTTTATCTAAGAAGTAAAAAGTTTAATAATACCGGCCCTTAGTATTTCATATTTTTCAGTTTCAGCATGAGTTTCAGAGATTCGATTCGTCTGTTTATACCTAATTATAGTTATATAGTGCAAATGGTCAAAGGTTTGGGGGATATCAGTTTACAAAGTTTTAGTTCAGGCATTTAGTTCAAAGTTTGCAAAGAATCCCAAAACTTTCTACTTCTACAGTTTCATAAGCTGGAGTTTCTAGATTACTTAAAGTAAGGAGAAGACACTGTAGTACGTATGTGTATTTTAGGTCACTTTTCAGCGGTACCCTAGTATCAGATGTCAAAGTTTTGTTTGATTGCAGTTTTACAGTTCTCGAAGTTTCAAGTTCAAGGACATTCAGAGTCTAATTTTCATATTTTTACTCATGGTTCTCAGACCTCTCCTTTCAGTTTTGAGATTTTGCAAAGTTTTGCAATTTCGGGGTTATGAATTTTAAAATTAAAACATAAACTTCCTGTAAACTTTGTAAGATCTAATAAAAAGAACTTTCCACTTGCTTCTTATTACTTTTAGCACACCCACTAATTATTATAAGCTTAATTCTCCCCTCTTAAACGTTTATATGCGTCCATGAAGACATAAAAAGGGAAAGAAAAGCAAAGAAGAATTAAAAGTACCTTAGACGCTACTCACGGACTGAATGCCCGATAATAAAGCTAAATCACAAAAATAGAGCAAGGCCTTAATAGCTCGAAATTAGGTGTAAAAAATAAAAACACGCAATTTGAAAATGGCGAAAAAGGATGAATACAAATGCGAACTGTAGGTACGCTTTTTATTGAATAAGACAAAGAAGGCAAAACTAATATGATCGTGAGGGATAACGTGGGAACAGATTTTTTCCTTAGGAAAGTTCATATCGCCTTTCACTTTATGTTATTTAAATGAGCAAGATCCGCAAGTTAAAGGATGCAAGAAGAACAAACATAAACGAAAATGTTATTTGCGGAGGAAGAGTTTGGTTTTTAAGTGGAACAAATCCATTTTCGAAATTAAATTTGTTACTTAAGGCGAATTCCGATTTCAGATTCTAATTAGTTTTCGAAGGAGGAGAAATGAGTGCCCGTTGTTGCACACGCATTACTAATATTACTCTTTCTTATCTTAATTACTTCTGATTAACTGGATGTTTTATTAAGAGAAGGAGATAAAAAATAAGAGAAAATTTTTAAAAGCAAAGTTGAATTCCTCTAGAGCTATAAGTAAATTCTAATTTTAATAAATCAGCTAATTTGAATATTAGACTATGATAATTGACGCCTTAATGGAATTAATAAAACATGAAAAGGGGCAATTGTATTCAAGTATTCTGATTTTAATAGGTTAAGAAGAATTTTGTATTATTATACTTTTGTTTCCTTTCATTGTTATTAAAGGAAATATTAATAAGCTTGAGTTCTAATAACTTGCTCACTTTGTTTCATATTGTGCATTAATTGGGTTTGGAAATATTGAAATGTTGTAATAAAGAATACAGTGAATATCTATGGTTTTTAGATTATTCAAGAATCACAAATAGCTGGTAATGTCAAAGGTCTTTTGCGGTTTGTAACAAACGCTGTTTCTCGAAGTTATTATAACCACTAGCCGTCTTCAGTTTTAAATTTTTCAGGTTAAGCGAATACATGGCTTTTAAATTTATTATCAACACTTACCTGTTAGATTTTTTAACGATCATTTTAATTTTTTTTGCACTGATTAAATGCAGTTTGCACTTTAACGCAGTAAAAAATCTAAATGCTACAGTTACTTTACTAAGAAATTGCTCGCGTTTTATCCACCACGTCTTACCACATATAAATTCTCTATCGAAAAATTAATTAACACCTGGTGGTAGATCCTGGTAACTATTAATATTAATACGATAACTGTAGGCGTAACACTTTTGTGTTAGTATGAAAACTCCTAAGTACCAAGTTTTATACAAATGAGTTGAATTCTAGATTATGACCGCCACATTGGATCAGTCATTTGGATTCTTCAAATGTTGACATCGAATTCGCACTCAACAACCTCAGAAACCCCCAGATGCCAACTTTTATGCAAATAAGCCAAATTTTAGTCATAATGGCCATCATATTGAATCCACTATATACTTCAAAACTAGCGGCCTTAAACTCTCCTTTTTGTACAAAATTTCGTACAAATTCAATAAAATCTCAATTTTTGGCATGGCCCACTGCACTATTGCGAAATAAATAATTGGTACAGCAGTTTTTTCCTGTTTAAATAGGACTTTCTCTATAGGACTCTCTTAATAAAAATATGAAATTCGATTCTGGTTAAAGTCCATGTAATAAGCCAAATTTCCTAAAAAGCCGGCACTTTATAATTCTACCGTGCCAATTATTTATCGCACAAAGCATAGAGAGAAAATAAGGGGTAATTGGCACATACATACAGGGTGTAACTAATATAATTACAAGTCTCGTAGTGGGAGGTAGCTGTAATGATTTAGAATATATTTTCCTTATCAAGATGTGGTCGTTTGTTTTGCTTGTTTACTATTTTTGATGTAACATGTTCATAAAGAAAATATGTTCTAAATCATTACAGCTACAATCCATGGCGAGATTGCTAGTTATATTAGTTACAGCCTGTATAGTAGAAATTCATGTTTTTATTTCCAATGATTATATTGTTTTTAGATTATTTTATTTGATGAACTAAAAATTATTTAATTTTTTAAGTATCTTGTGCCTTTTCTGCATTCAATATAATATCTTCTTCTGTATCTGTATGCTAAAATCCAAAATGTTTTGTTTCAGTATGTTTGTCCCTTTATAGACTCGGTCCCTGTAAGTTCCACCTCCAAACCATATATGTATATCATTAAACTCAAGATGGACAAGAGGAGTGCACCGAGCGAATCTGGTGGACTTGGCTTCATGTTAGGGGAAGTGGTAAATGTTTCTGTCAGTATGTTTGTCCTTTTATCGACTCGGTCCCTGTATGCCCAAACCACTACGATATAGTAAAATCAGCATGGCCAAAAAGGCTGCAATTAGTCGGCATAGTGGGCGGGGTTTCCTGTTAGTAGGCGTGATAACTTTTCTGTCAGTATGTTTGTCTCTTCAGAGACTTAGTTCCTGTAAGTTCCACGCCCAAACCAACGAGAAGGCTGAACTCAGCGTGAACCAGAAGGATACAATTGTGGACGTGGTCGACATGGATGAGTGGACTTTTAATGCAACTATAAATATAGAATGGGAAAGGTCCACGTGACGGCATTGGTGGAATGGAAGAGCATTATATCAAATGCAAGTGCCTCAACTATTTTAGTTTTTAATATTATTCTTTTTGAAGACTTAGAAATTTAAAATCTCAGAGATTTAGAGATAGAGATACTTTGAGAGATGCTACTTTCATAGTTTCAGTTTGTCATAAGTCAAATGACAAACACCTAGTAGAAGTAGCCAAAACAACTATGTCTGATGAGATAAGGAAGCGTAAATTGTGTAGTTGAAGCAAAACCAATGCACCTCATAGTATAATATACTATGGTATGTATAGTGATGTTTCATGGCCCCTGAAGAGTATCCAATTAAGAATTTAACATGATACTCGATTATATGTAATCGTACAATACAAACATTTTGTGTGGAAAACAAAATCGATGTTTATAAATATAGTTTGTGAGCTCTGCAACAGCCTTTACTCAAATTAAAATTTCATAGTACTGCTCTGTAACAAAAATATGGTGCTTCGAGCTCAGCTAACTTTGTTCATTCGTCGAAATCTATTAAATCTGTTATTAAATGCAGCACGCAGAGCAAAAGTATGTTTAGATTTCATGAACAAAGAGATCTGTAAATGAAGTGCGAAAACAGAATATCAAGATATCCAGTTTAAAGAATATTTCGCTGTCCATTTCAATAACATCAAATAAGAAAGAGTATTCGCGATATGAATAAAGAAAGTCTCAGCAAACTGATTGTTTGGTATGAAGTAGGCGGACTTTATCTAGAGTATAACAAAAGATAATGGATAATAAAATAAAACTGCTCAATTAAATGATGGTAACTTAAATTCTTATCAAAAGTCTTATTGTCAAATAAATTAATTTGTAATTATGCTCTCAGTGATGAAAAAATACATTAACTGAATAATAAAAAACAAAAAGAAGAATTTGTCATTATTAGTTTTTATATACATCACCCAAAAACCTGTGTAATCGATATACTCTGCAATACAGTAGTAAATTATTGTTAAATACAATACCAGGGTATCGTATTGAACATATTTCTAGTCCAGAATACATGTAAATTATATTCCCTCAGAGTTTGATGAAATTAACTAACGTGTCAAACAATTGCATGTTTAATAGAAATATTTCATACTACTGACGCGAAGAAAATCTAGAATTATCTAAATATTTTCAAAACAGATTTGACGTAAGCGTTTGGAGGTGTTCTACTTAAGTGGCAAGAGTCCTTGATCCTTCATTCTTCGAAAATAACTTGACATGGCAATTGACATGTTGTATTATTTTTTAAAATTAGCTATAGGAATTCTTACAATTTCTAGCATTATAGTTAGTCACTGTTATTCCAACAGAATGGAGCCACCGTCAGAATGTCGTTCAAATCGCGTAAAAATCTTATAGATATTAACTTTCTAAATAGATGAATTGATATACTGGGTACTATGATCCCTAGATGAATCTTTTGAACTTTTTCTCTAAAGTGATTTGAGAAATTAAGTTGACATTATTAGTGAGCCTGCGTTCTAGAACGTACGTCTTCAGAGTCAAGGAAAACGACTCGATAAATGTGGCAAAACAGACTATTTTCTTGAGTATCCGTCTAATATCAAAGCGCTTATTTATTGTGGTACCACCATCGACAGCAGCCATCTGTCACGTTTACAAGTTTTTGGTTTGAGTTAAAAGTTACTACTACTTCTTGGATGGAAGCGATTCCTGGATCTTCCTTCTGACTTCCTTTAACATATATGTGGTAGCATCCAAATTGATCGATGCTCAGCTCGAGACTGTATCGATATCTGCATTTATTCAAAGATTTTCAATGATGGAAAATCGCGTTACCGTGAGCGGTCACCTTGGACGCATAAGCAATCGTAATCAATCGCTCGTAGTAAGTCGCTCTATCAATTTAGACGACTCGTTCCAGTTTGCCTACACGTATACCAAAAGATTTTTTGAGAACTTGCTTAAATCCACAGGCGCTAGTAGACTTATATCAGATCTAAGGTTCAGTCTTATAATGCAAGTCCACTTATACCTACTCGTAGGTGCAAGGCCGGCGCTAGGCGGGTTCAGCGCGGTCCCCGGAACCCGGCCACGCGCCTTATAAGGGTTTTTTTACAATTTACAAATACGCGCGCTTTCTCTGCTGCTGTAGTCACGCCGATGTTTCGTGTCAATTAACGACTGGTAAAGCAAACTCCCACCATTCAACCTACGTAAATCTTGATGACGTAATTACGGGGGACTCAACTGAGGAGACGAAACGAGTCAAATAAAGCGTCCCCGACCTTGAACGTTAATTCAAGTTTGAACGTTACTTCTAGATGGCGCTACGATTCTGGACAACGCTGACAGTGTTGACAGATTATGCGCAAATTTTATCGCAAATCTGGCTAATTTTTATGAAACATTGCGACCCATATGGCACTCCAGCGAACTGTCAACAATGGCCAGCGTGGTCTGAGCGTTGTCAAGGACCGAAGCGCCCTCTAACGAAAATTTTTTAAAATACAGGCCATTGGGTACGCAAATGTTTGGAACGCCCATTGCCGATTCGTCTCCTCAGTTGAGTCCCCCGTAGACGTAATTAACAACTTTGCCAAAAAAAAGGCAGAAATAATTTTTTAAACTCACCACCTTCAAAATGACATAAAGATGCAAAAAGCACTGGCTCTTTTAGGTTCTAAAAATAATTTGACTTGATAAGGAACAAATAATTCCCTTACCAACCATTTGTTGACCAAATTAATGCCATTTTTAACGGAACTTTATGCTGATTACGAATATGTAAATCATTTTTGGGGAAACGCCCTTAAATCTCCATAATTGGTTACTACCAACCTAAAAACGGTACTACTTAACCAAAACGCTATGCAAGATTCTAATTTTTTCAACCTAACCTAACCTAACTTAATTTAACTTAACCTAACCTAAACTTTCCTAAACCTAACCTAGCCTAAACCTAACCTAACATCACCAAATTGTGTAATTGTAAATTACACAATTTGGCAATAAAGCATTTTTTTACTTTTGATCCCCAAATTAAGGGCTTTAGGTGTTCACCCCAAAAATTAATTACATATTCAAAATCAGCATTTTCGTTAAAATGACACCAATTTGGTCAAAAAATGTGGTAGAGAAATTCTTTAATTGTACCTAAAATTTAATTTAGAAAATACCATTTTTCTCATTTGGGAATTAGAAATCAAAAAAAAGATTATTAATCGCTAATAATTCCACTGACAAATTAATGTGCCAGCGCCACAACAATAGAATGCTATTGCCTAGTTGGTTTTATGTTTACTTTGAATTCAAAATAGTATTACAGATTTTGGTTATATTTTTTATTTTAAAGTTAGTTTAATTTTTTTTCCAAACTCGATGCACGAAGTCATCTTCGACGCATGCGCGCAAATTAATCACTCGCTCCCCCACAGCGAACCCGGCCCCACAAAGGTTTACGCCGGCCCTGCGTAGGTGTACTCTTAAGGTGTGCATTTTGATCATAACTTCGTCTGACAGAATTTGTCTGATATCCATTAACGATACCCATGAAGTTTGCTTGATCTTATTAATCGTATTTTCTCGGGGGGTTTTCTAAATCAGGTGGTAGCCTGGATATGCCGCATTCATCGTTTTCTTTTGGATTTAAATCTAGACAACTTTCCCCACATTAAGGACAATCTTTTTTTACTTTTACCTTTTCAGCCTACAGTAGAAAAATGTTAAATCATATTCTAAATGCAAATCCATATAGAAAAAATCTCCCCCGCTGTCCGCGCGAGCACTCTACCAAGTGAGCTACCAGCGACTTACAGGAGAATGACAATATTTCTATACAAACTAGATAATTGCAAAATTAGATATAATCGTTTCATCACGTTTAATGGATTAGCAGTTCATCGACAACACGTCAACTATCTAGATAGCTAATCTGTGTTCGATCCCTAATCAGGGTGATAATTTTTCTATATGGATTTGCATTTAGAATATGATTTAATTAAAATTTAATTTAATCAGTTTTTAAATTTACCGGACATTTGGAATGTAACGCCAAATAGTTAAGGATGGTACTTATAGGGTGTATTGTATAAAAGAGGTCCGTGAAGCTAGCACAACCATTATAGCACAATCAAATAAAACTTTCGTAAATATTTAGTACTCATTAATTACTAATTAATTACTAAAAAGAAAAATTTATTACTGTTGCCTTTTAAAAAAAAAACCCGGGTTGTTCCAGCCTCACAGTGAAGCTAGCACAACCACACCAAAAATAAACAACGATTACAAAAAACTAACGTACTTATTAATTACTAATTAATTACTCAAAAATCAAATTTATTACTATTGCAGAAAAAAAGATATTAATGTTAAAACATCTAAAAATGTATCTAACGTGGAATTTTCCATTTTGAATAAAAGAGAACGGGACTACGATTTATTACTCCAGCACAACCGACAAATTATCGTTTATATCAACAAATATGATTAGCCAAACCAGATTCTAGCATATTTCGACATAATTACCGTGTCCAAATTCGTTAAAACACATACAATACACTTTAATACGGGAATTTCCAATCTGAATCAAGTAGGACGAAACTACAATTTATTACTCCAGCACAACCGACAAATTATCGTTTATATCAACAAATATGATTAGTTAAAACCAGATTCTAGCATATTTCGACATAATTACCGTGCCCAAATTCGTTAAAACACATACAATACACCTTAATACGGGAATTTCCGATCTGAATCAAGTAGGACGAAACTACAATTTATTACTCCAGCACAACCGACAAATTATCGTTTATATCAACAAATATGATTAGTCAGAACCAGATTCTAGCATATTTCGACATAATTATCGTGTCCAAATTCGTTAAAACACATACAATACACCTTAATACGGGAATTTCCAATCTGAATCAAGTAGGACGAAACTACAATTTATTACTCCAGCACAACCGACAAATTATCGTTTATATCAACAAATATGATTAGTTAAAACCAGATTCTAGCATATTTCGACATAATTACCGTGCCCAAATTCGTTAAAACACATACAATACACCTTAATACGGGAATTTCCGATCTGAATCAAGTAGGACGAAACTACAATTTATTACTCCAGCACAACCGACAAATTATCGTTTATATCAACAAATATGATTAGTCAGAACCAGATTCTAGCATATTTCGACATAATTACCGTGTCCAAATTCGTTAAAACACATACAATACACCTTAATACGGGAATTTCCAATCTGAATCAAGTAGGACGAAACTACAATTTATTACTCCAGCACAACCGACAAATTATCGTTTATATCAACAAATATGATTAGTTAAAACCAGATTCTAGCATATTTCGACATAATTACCGTGCCCAAATTCGTTAAAACACATACAATACACCTTAATACGGGAATTTCCGATCTGAATCAAGTAGGACGAAACTACAATTTATTACTCCAGCACAACCGACAAATTATCGTTTATATCAACAAATATGATTAGTCAGAACCAGATTCTAGCATATTTCGACATAATTACCGTGTCCAAATTCGTTAAAACACATACAATACACCTTAATACGGGAATTTCCAATCTGAATCAAGTAGGACGAAACTACAATTTATTACTCCAGCACAACCGACAAATTATCGTTTATATCAACAAATATGATTAGTTAAAACCAGATTCTAGCATATTTCGACATAATTACCGTGCCCAAATTCGTTAAAACACATACAATACACCTTAATACGGGAATTTCCGATCTGAATAAAGTAGGACGAAACTACAATTTATTACTCCAGCACAACCGACAAATTATCGTTTATATCAACAAATATGATTAGTCAAAACCAGATTCTAGCATATTTCGACATAATTACCGTGTCCAAATTCGTTAAAACACATACAATACACCTTAATACGGGAATTTCCAATCTGAATCAAGTAGGACGAAACTACAATTTATTACTTCAGCACAACCGACAAATTATCGTTTATATCAACAAATATGATTAGTCAAAACCAGATTCTAGCATATTTCGACATAATTACCGTGTCCAAATTCGTTAAAACACATACAATACACCTTAATACGGGAATTTCCAATCTGAATCAAGTAGGACGAGACTATAATTTATTACTCCAGCACAACCGACAAATTATCGTTTATATCAACAAATATGATTAGTCAGAACCAGATTCTAGCATATTTCGACATAATTACAGTGTCCAAATTCGTTAAAACACATACAATACACCTTAATACGGGAATTTCCAATCTGAATCAAGTAGGACGAAACTACAATTTATTACTCCAGCACAACAGACAAATTATCGTTTATATCAACAAATATGATTAGTCAAAACCAGATTCTAGCATATTTAGACATAATTACCGTGTCCAAATTCGTTAAAACACATACAATACACCTTAATACGGGAATTTCCAATCTGAATCAAGTAGGACGAAACTACAATTTATTACTCCAGCACAACCGACAAATTATCGTTTATATCAACAAATATGATTAGTCAAAACCAGATTCTAGCATATTTCGACATAATTACCGTGTCCAAATTCGTTAAAACACATACAATACACCTTAATACGGGAATTTCCAATCTGAATCAAGTAGGACGAGACTATAATTTATTACTCCAGCACAACCGACAAATTATCGTTTATATCAACAAATATGATTAGTCAGAACCAGATTCTAGCATATTTCGACATAATTACAGTGTCCAAATTCGTTAAAACACATACAATACACCTTAATACGGGAATTTCCAATCTGAATCAAGTAGGACGAAACTACAATTTATTACTCCAGCACAACCGACAAATTATCGTTTATATCAACAAATATGATTAGTCAAAACCAGATTCTAGCATATTTCGACATAATTACCGTGTCCAAATTCGTTAAAACACATACAATACACCTTAATACGGGAATTTCCAATCTGAATCAAGTAGGACGAGACTATAATTTATTACTCCAGCACAACCGACAAATTATCGTTTATATCAACAAATATGATTAGTCAGAACCAGATTCTAGCATATTTCGACATAATTACAGTGTCCAAATTCGTTAAAACACATACAATACACCTTAATACGGGAATTTCCAATCTGAATCAAGTAGGACGAAACTACAATTTATTACTCCAGCACAACCGACAAATTATCGTTTATATCAACAAATATGATTAGTCAAAACCCGATTCTAGCATATTTCGACATAATTACCGTGTCCAAATTCGTTAAAACACATACAATACACCTTAATACGGGAATTTCCGATCTGAATCAAGTAGGACGAAACTACAATTTATTACTCCAGCACAACCGACAAATTATCGTTTATATCAACAAATTTGATTAGTCAAAACCAGATTCTAGCATATTTCAACATAATTACCGTGTCCAAATTCGTTAAAACACATACAATACACCTTAATACGGGAATTTCCAATCTGAATCAAGTAGGACGAAACTACAATTTATTACTCCAGCACAACCGACACATTATCGTTTATATCAACAAATATGCTTAGTCAGAACCAGATTCTAACATATTTCGACATAACTACCGTGTCCAAATTCATTAAAACACATACAATACACCTTAATACGGGAATTTCCAATCTGAATCAAGTAGGACGAAACTACAATTTATTACTCCAGCACAACCGACAAATTATCGTTTATATCAACAAATATGATTAGTCAGAACCGGATTCTACCATATTTCGATATAATTACCGTGTCTAAATTCGTTAAAGCACATACAATACACCTTAATAAGGGAATTTCCAATCTGAATGAAGTAGGATGAAGCTACAATTTATTACTCCAGCACAACCGACAAATTATGGTTTATATCAACAAATATCATTAGTCAGAACCAGATTCTACCATATTTCGACATAATTACCGTGTCTAAATTCGTTAAAACACATACAATACACCTTAATAAGGAAATTTCCAATATGAATGAAGTAGGATGAAGCTACAATTTATTACTCCAGCACAACCGACAAATTATGGTTTATATCAACAAATATCATTAGTCAGAACCAGATTCTACCATATTTCGACATAATTACCGTGTCTAAATTCGTTAAAACACATACAATACACCTTAATAAGGAAATTTCCAATCTGAATGAAGTAGGATGAAGCTACAATTTATTACTCCAGCACAACCGACAAATAATGGTTTATATCAACAAATATCATTAGTCAGAACCAGATTCTACCATATTTCGACATAATTACAGTGTCTAAATTCGTTAAAACACATGCAATACACCTTTATAAGGAATCTTCCAATCTGAATGAAGTAGGATGAGACTACAATTTATTACTCCAGCACAACCGACACATTATCGTTTATATCAACAAATATCATTAGTCAGAACCGGGTTCTACCATATTTACACATAATTACCGTGTCTAAATTCGTTCAAGTTTCATCCTACTTCATTCAGATTGAAAATTTCCTTATTAAGGTGTATTGTATGTGTTTTAACGAATTTAGACACGGTAATTATGTCGAAATATGGTAGAATCTAGTTCTGACTAATGATATTTGTTGATATAAACGATAATTTGTCGGTTGTGCTGGAGTAATAAATTGTTGTCTCGTCCTACTTCATTCAGATTGGAAATTCCCTTATTAAGGTGTATTATATGTGTTTTAACGAATTTAGACACGGTAATTATGTCGAAATATGGTAGAATCTGGTTCTGACTAATGATATTTGTTGATATAAACGATTATTTGTCGGTTGTCCTGGAGTAATAAATTGTAGTCTCCTCCTACTTCATTCAGATTGGAAGTTTCCTTATTAAGGTGTATTGCATGTGTTTTAACGAATTTAGACACGGTAATTATGTCGAAATATGGTAGAATCTGGTTCTGACTAATAATATTTGTTGATATAAACCATAGTTTTTCGGTTGTGCTGGAGTAATAAATTGTAGTTTCATCCTACTTCATTGAGATTGGAAATTTCCTTATTAAGGTGTATTTATTGCATGTGTTTTAACGGATTTAGACACGGTAATTATGTCGAAATATCGTAGAATCTGGTTCTGACTAATGATATTTGTTGATATAAACGATAATTTGTCGGTTGTGCTGGAGTAATAAATTGTTGTCTCGTCCTACTTCATTCAGATTGGAAATTCCCTTATTAAGGATTATTGTATGTGCTTTAACGAATTTAGACACGGTAATTATGTCTAAATATGGTAGAACCCGGTTCTGACTAATGATATTTGTTGATATAAACGATAATTTGTCGGTTGTGCTGGAGTAATAAATTGTAGTCTCATCCTACTTCATTCAGATTGGAAGTTTCGTTATTAAGGTGTATTGCATGTGTTTTAACGAATTTAGACACTGTAATTATGTCGAAATATGGTAGAATCTGGTTCTGACTAATGATATTTCTTGATATAATTTGTCGGTTGTGCTGAAGTAATAAATTGTAGTTTCATCCTACTTCATTCAGATTGGAAATTTCCTTATTAAGGTGTATTGTATGTGTTTTAACGAATTTAGACACGGTAATTATGTCGAAATATGGTAGAATCTGGTTCTGACTAATGATATTTGTTGATATAAACCATTATTTGTCGGTTGTGCTGGAGTAATAAATTGTAGTTTCATCCTACTTCATTCAGATTTGAAATTTCCTTATTAAGGTGTATTGCATGTGTTTTAACGAATTTAGACACGGTAATTATGTCGAAATATTGTAGAATCTGGTTCTGACTAATGATATTTGTTGATATAAACGATAATTTACCGGTTGTGCTGGAGTAATAAATTGTTGTCTCGTCCTACTTCATTTAGATTGGAAACTCCCTTATTATGGTGTATTGCATGTGTTTTAACGAATTTAGACACGGTAATTATGTCGAAATATGGTAGAATCTGGTCCTGACTAATGATATTTGTTGATATAAACGATAATTTGTCGGTTTTGCTGGAGTAATAAATTGTTGTCTCGTCCTACTTCATTCAGATTGGAAAATCCCTTATTAAGGATTATTGTATGTGCTTTAACGAATTTAGACACGGTAATTATGTGTAAATATGGTAGAACCCGGTTCTGACTAATGATATTTGTTGATATAAACGATAATTTGTCGGTTGTGCTGGAGTAATAAATTGTTGTCTCATCCTACTTCATTCAGATTGGAAATTCCCTTATTAAGGATTATTGTATGTGCTTTAACGAATTTAGACACGGTAATTATATCTAAATATGGTAGAACCCGGTTCTGACTAATGATATTTGTTGATATAAACGATAATTTGTCGGTTGTGCTGGAGTAATAAATTGTAGTCTCATCCTACTTCATTCAGATTGGAAGTTTCGTTATTAAGGTGTATTGCATGTGTTTTAACGAATTTAGACACTGTAATTATGTCGAAATATGGTAGAATCTGGTTCTGACTAATGATATTTCTTGATATAAACCATAATTTGTCGGTTGTGCTGAAGTAATAAATTGTAGTTTCATCCTACTTCATTCAGATTGGAAATTTCCTTATTAAGGTGTATTGTATGTGTTTTAACGAATTTAGACACGGTAATTATGTCGAAATATGGTAGAATCTGGTTCTGACTAATGATATTTGTTGATATAAACGATAATTTGTAGGTTTTGCTGGAGTAATAAATTGTTGTCTCGTCCTACTTCATTCAGATTGGAAAATCCCTTATTAAGGATTATTGTATGTGCTTTAACGAATTTAGACACGGTAATTATGTGTAAATATGGTAGAACCCGGTTCTGACTAATGATATTTGTTGATATAAACGATAATTTGTCGGTTGTGCTGGAGTAATAAATTGTTGTCTCGTCCTACTTCATTCAGATTGGAAAATCCCTTATTAAGGATTATTGTATGTGCTTTAACGAATTTAGACACGGTAATTATGTGTAAATATGGTAGAACCCGGTTCTGACTAATGATATTTGTTGATATAAACGATAATTTGTCGGTTGTGCTGGAGTAATAAATTGTTGTCTCGTCCTACTTCATTCAGATTGGAAATTCCCTTATTAAGGATTATTGTATGTGCTTTAACGAATTTAGACACGGTAATTATGTCTAAATATGGTAGAACCCGGTTCTGACTAATGATATTTGTTGATATAAACGATAATTTGTCGGTTGTGCTGGAGTAATAAATTGTAGTCTCATCCTACTTCATTCAGATTGGAAGTTTCGTTATTAAGGTGTATTGCATGTGTTTTAACGAATTTAGACACTGTAATTATGTCGAAATATGGTAGAATCTGGTTCTGACTAATGATATTTCTTGATATAAACCATAATTTGTCGGTTGTGCTGAAGTAATAAATTGTAGTTTCATCCTACTTCATTCAGATTGGAAATTTCCTTATTAAGGTGTATTGTATGTGTTTTAACGAATTTAGACACGGTAATTATGTCGAAATATGGTAGAATCTGGTTCTGACTAATGATATTTGTTGATATAAACCATTATTTGTCGGTTGTGCTGGAGTAATAAATTGTAGTTTCATCCTACTTCATTCAGATTTGAAATTTCCTTATTAAGGTGTATTGCATGTGTTTTAACGAATTTAGACACGGTAATTATGTCGAAATATTGTAGAATCTGGTTCTGACTAATGATATTTGTTGATATAAACGATAATTTACCGGTTGTGCTGGAGTAATAAATTGTTGTCTCGTCCTACTTCATTTAGATTGGAAACTCCCTTATTATGGTGTATTGCATGTGTTTTAACGAATTTAGACACGGTAATTATGTCGAAATATGGTAGAATCTGGTTCTTACTAATGATATTTGTTGATATCAACCATAATTTGTCGGTTGTGCTGGAGTAATAAATTGTAGTTTCATCCTACTTCATTCAGATTGGAAGTTTCCTTATTAAGGTGTATTGCATGTGTTTTAACGAATTTAGACACGGTAATTATATCTAAATATGGTAGAATCTGGTTCTGACTAATGATATTTGTTGATATAAACGATAATTTGTCGGTTGTTCTGGAGTAATAAATTGTTGTCTCATCCTACTTCATTCAGCTTGGAAATTTCCTCATTCAGGTGTATTGTATGTGTTTTAACGAATTTGGACAGGGTAATTATGTCGAAATATGCTAGAATCTTCTAACTAATGATACTTGTTGATATAAACGATAATCTGTCGGTTGTGCTGGCGTAATAAATTGTAGTCTCGTTCAATTTTATTCAAAATGGAAAATTCCACGTTAGATACTTTGGTAGATGTTTTAATATTAATATCTTTTTTTTTGGAGCAGTAGTAAATATGTATTTTGTGCCATTAGTTAGTAATCAATGAGTAATAAATATTGACATTGTTTTTATTTAGTTGTGCAGTATTTTTAGTGTGGTTGTGCTAGCTTCACTGTGATGCTGGAACAACCCCATGTTTTTTTTTAAACCGCAACAGTAATAAATTTGATTTTTGAGTAATTAATTAGTAATTAATAGGTACGTTAGTTTTTTGCAATCGTTGTTTATTTTTGGTGCGGTTGTGCTAGCTTCACTGTGAGGCTGGAACAACCCGTTTTTTTTTTAAAAAGGCAGCAGTAATAAATTTTTCTTTTTAGTAATTAATTAGTAATTAATGAGTACTAAATATTTACAAAGGTTTTATTTGATTGTGCTGTAATGGTTGTGCTAGCTTCACGGACCTGTATAAAAGTGGGTTAGACGTAAACATGCAATTAACTCGCATTAACTCCTTGGTAACATTTTTAATTAAACCTGGTTTAAAACTAATACATTTTCATATAAATCCTCCTCACCCCCTCCTGATTACGAAAACTAAATTACGAAAAAGAAACAGTTGACATGGCAAGTAAAAATAAAAATCCTCAAATATAAATCTAACTTTATAAGCAATTTTCCTTGTCTGAATTTTCGGGATCATAGTTTGGTAAAAAAGGTGGGTAACATAAAAAACTATAGCGTAGAAAACTGATTATTTTAGTAACAGAAAATTGTGTCATAATTATTAGTATAAAAATATTTTTACTGGAAAAACCCGGAAAACTCCTCTCAATCATCTTCAGTATTTGAATTCGCAAATGCACTTAAAACACAACAGTTGGACTATTGTTAACTATTTTTCTAAATTTGCTTTAAAATGTATTACAAATTGCATTGTTGCAACATGCAAGTGCATTTACAGACAGGTTCAGCTTTCTAGTATCATGCAGTAAACGCAGTCGAGTTTGAAAATGTTCGTTTCCCTAGCCAATGTGTCGGTGATGTTGGCCTTTCATTTGTTTGCTGAGTTTAGTTAGTATCCTTTAGACCAAGTGAGGTTGTCCTTACTATTATACTCATTTATTTGCCTATTTTTAATGAAAATATTTGCAATTATTAATAAGAAGCAATAAATATAATTCTCTATTAAAGGAATAAATATTTTTAAATGAGAACAAAATGCTAAATAAATGTTAACTATAAAACAACAAAGTCGCGAAGATAAGATGAATAACGGGAATGAGAGAGCTGGACTTGTCTGTATACTTAATAAAACAGAAAAACTTGTAAGTGTAAGGTGTTTCCTTCTTTAAATGGAAATAGAGAAAAACCAACTACCATTAAGTCGTCAGCACTGACATTCCCATTAGCAACATACAGTTAGCTGTTTTACGACAAAATTACAAGAAGTTGACGTCTTTTCTTTTCTGGTTATGATAGACGAACATTAATACGACGTGTTCATCCTTTATAACCACATTAAATGTTAATTAAATAAAAACTCACTTTTGAACAGTTTTCAAAAAGCACTTCTATACAAAGGTTCAGTTCAGCTTTGTATAAATCAGGTTAACAATTTTGATAGGAGGAATATTACCTTGAATTCTTTACCTTTGAAATAATGCGGATCTAATATTCCTGCAGCGCACCTTTCTCTTACCTGGTTCGTATACTATCAGCCTATACAACAATCAATATTATATCAAACTGCGGTCGGCAATATTTCCCTTCATTGTTCTGTATAGTAATTAGAAATTCCTATAAATCTTATTACAGCGTTTGATGCTGTCAAGGGAAGGCACGAATTCGTGTCTCTCCAATTATGCTATTATACAACGGACAGGCAATTTCGGTTATAATTAAAAAAATTGAGGTATAGCACGAATCCCTAATTCGTTTTTCTCAGGGCTTTTTTGAAAAATGTCACGTCGCAGTTCGTTGTCGTCTCGCATCGTCGTTAAAAAAATTAACGGAAAATGTGGGAATAAAAAATCACGAAATATTTATTAACTTGGAGATTTTTTTTGAAAGTTGCTACACCAATTTTAGGGAATTTTTTTAATTTTCAACATTTTTTTCTCAAATCCCTCTGTTTAGCGGGAATGGCACGTAGTCAAAATATTTTCTTTCTGGCATGCTGAACAAAAAAGTTTTCACAATTTTAAATTTATATTCAAGGATAAATAACAAATCAGCAATGTTATACAGCTATTTAAGGCAACTGTGCCGCAAAATTGAAGTTCTAGTTTTAATGTCGTTTTAATCATCGTGGAAACACGAGCTGAAAACAATTGTTAATTACATATACATTAGAAAAAAAGGCGTATTTTTACAAAGTGTTATTTCTTTGTTGTCAAATAATTATGTTCTCATACTTAGAAATCAGGTAATTCATGTGTATCACATAATTTACGTAAAAACCCTAATTGACATGGATGCTTTATTTTCAGTAGTAATTCACAGCCACTATATTTTAAACGGTGTCTCCTAACCACACATTGTATTTGACTAATACCAATAAGTGTTTCGGTAACGATGTTACCTTTTTCTCAACGTAAAGCCGTTTAATTCAAGCCTCTAAAAT
The DNA here is from genome assembly GCA_929113105.1 of Agrypnus murinus. Classification (NCBI taxonomy): domain Eukaryota; kingdom Metazoa; phylum Arthropoda; class Insecta; order Coleoptera; family Elateridae; genus Agrypnus; species Agrypnus murinus. Next base: position 137,401,729 of record OV816025.1, on the reverse strand, counting down.
TCTTATAATGACCCTTTCTTGTGTGGATGGATCTTTAGAGGGCTAATCATAATCTTAACACAAACACGCAACTTCAAATATATTTCTTTTCTAAACTTAAATAAAAGAAAAGGTTCTCCTTGACTAATTTTATTGATACTATGTGTTCCTAACCAAGGGATTGCTTGACAAAAAAACAAATTCTGTTGATTTTAAAAATCTAACTTCAATTGAAAATTAACGTTATGAAAAGATGACTGGACCACGATCGCGTCCAGCTCTCAACAGATTTTTCATAGCTACTTCATGACGAATATGAGAACACAAAGAGTTACGCCCGAAAGTTCCTCGAGCAGCTTTACTGGTGCAAATTGCTAATCTAAATGCTAATTTAAATAAACTTTATTTTACCTAACCTCCTTCATGTCGATAGGCCTAATAGTTTCTGAGAAAAACGACGAAAACCGTTAGGGGGCGTGGTTTACTCTCATCTCTTCGAGCTCGCCACCTACAGGTGTTGACTTTTAGGGGGGTATTTAACAATCCACAAGGAAGCCCTATGCAAAAATCCACGGACTTACCTGGACATTCCGCTATTTTTTCTAATTTGACTGGACTATTATTAATCTTTATCTATATCATGATTATGGAGTTCCACAAAGTAAGGCTCGAGATAGTAAACGATAATAAATATTATCATTGTAGTATTAGAAAACACACGATCATTCATTTTATGTTTCGGGTACATGTACCTTCAACATATCGAGACGAATGTCAAACCGAGACACTCTTCACGGTAGATGAAGTATAATTGAGTTGTACATTTTTCAAGACTTCAAGCTTCAAAGCTCTGAAGTGCATAATCTCTTTTAAGCTGATTTCATACTGACATAAAATAAAATCCTTTAAGTTTTAAATATCAAAAAGTTAACAATAAAATGTCCTTTTTAGAATTTTCAGATTTCAGATAGTGGGTTATTCTTCCTGACATTCCTATTCTCACAGTGGCCACTAAAATTTTCAAAAGCAATTTCCCGACTTTTCCCTGGCTTTTCCTGACCAAAATTCAAAGTTTTTCTTGGCAAATCAAAGACTTGGAGTAAATAGAAATTTAAGTGCTGTATCTTATTTGACCATGTTGGGCAACTTTAACTATCATGAGACCCATTGTAACATATCACATAATCATTACAAATTCTCAAACTCTTCTGGAAATAGTTATTAAAATAAGGGGCTAATCTATGATTGATTACATAAATGATGGTTTCGTTTTCTCATATAGAAGAAGCCTGTGGGAAATTTTACTGTCAGGAAATATCATCTTGAAACCTAAAAAGCTTCTGTCGCATGAGATCAATCACATCTTCCTGGTGGTGACCTCAAGTACCCATAAGATTTCGGCCAATGCAATTTCACCATGAAGTAAGGTGAACGTTTTGCAACTGTCTGTTCCAAGACTGGATATGGATATGGACTGGGTATTCTGGTGCATATTTTTATTCGCTGCCCTGCATATGCTATCCGCAGACAAACAGACATGCCGTTCATTTATAAGAATAACATTTCTCTGTTCGTTGTAGAATCATCCGCCGATGCTTATTATTTTCATAATGAAAAGCTGAATTTCTGTTTCAGTTTCGTTCGTGTTCTTTATTCTTGTCCATTATTAACTAAACCACTTATCAAGTAAGTTAGAATCAGATTCACATTTTTGTAGTAAAATATGAAATCTCGTACCATCTGATCTGCGATTGAGCATTGGAATAGAATCATGCTAACCGGGCGCCAGAATCTTGCTCGCACACGGAAGCCAAGTGATTTAGTTATGCTACTGCTTCACGTACATATAAGGGACATTTCACAGTTAAACCATGGGCATGCATACGTTTGGGAAGATCTCTGCTAAAATCGCAGTGGCTAAGACCACCGAATCTGGTGATTCACATTGTCTCCGTCGCAGTTCGCCTACGTTTTGGGCAGATGCTGATGCAGATATCAGTAGTTAGAAAAGACATGAAGGTTGCAAATCGAAACCGTAATTGAGGGATGAGAAGATGATAACTGAGAAGACGCCGATTAATGCATCTCTTTAGAACGGAAATCATATGTACTTAATGTTACTTCTACTGTTTCTAGATCTACATCTTCTGAAGCTAATGTTCTCAGTCTTACTGATAACTATTTCTTCAATATCTTTTATAACATGCATAATTGTTCACAAATAAAGTTTAATAAAATAACTATCACACCTTTTAAACTCTTTTTATAGAATCATCTTAGCATATACGTGGTATGGTTAGAAAAAGGTTGTTTTTTTGTAGTTTTGGAAAAAGAATTCTGAACGAATTTGTTTTCAGAGCCTGCTTTTTTCTACTGTGTAATGTCTGCACGTTTTTTGATATAATCTAGTTTTAACCAGATAACTGAACAAAATACAAATAAGGGAGTCATTACAATTTTAGTTAGATGATGTAGTGTCGGGTAGCAGACTTTGCAAATAGAAATTTTCAGCTACTAGTTCGGCCATTCTTCACTCAAAAAATAATTTAATTCATGTGTATCCATACAAGGACACAATTTAAACAAAAGCTGAGACTTGAACAATATGGCTGTAGGTGATTTGGCATAAAATTGGCCATTAATTAAATTGTAAATTGTGGGTTATGTAGGTGAAAATTAAATACTTACAGGAATTAAATAATTCCATGTAAAAATTCCAAATGTATTTTAAGAAAACGAAAGAATGCAAGGCAATAAATTAGCAACCCTCTGACCCTACGTCTTAATGTGTTTTGTCAGGCAAAAGGCAGTCAGTCGGTGAATCGATGTAAGACAGGCAGTTGTATTATGTAGACGGTCGATTTCGTACGCAAAACACCTAAAGTGGCTAAACACCAAGAAAGATGCGTTATGTTAATATTTACTTTGTTTGGATAACTATGGTTTATGCTGTCGCAGTGTTAGTGCCTGTGGTTTGAATTTGTAAACTGTAAATGCACAGTGCACTGTCTGCTTGGAACCTGGAAGTTCGACGCAACAAGCCCAGTTCGACCTGGGTGACCATAGATGAGATGTTGATCCCTTAGTTTCCTGTATGTCAATCCCGTCAAGGGTGGTCTCGGCTGAGATGAATACATTATGGTGTGTTGGCTTTTCAGCATTCAGCTGGAGAGTACACCCGATGCAGTCAAGCATCTGCTTCAGGTTACTCTCGATAAGTTCACTAAAGTTCTTTACTTCCGAAGACTTCAAACACCCAGAAGCAAAATGGGACGGCACGGGGGATCCCCAATCACTCCGTAAGAGCTGTTAATTTCCATGTAAAGGGTAAGCAACTAAGGTGCTGTAATTATTATCTTTTTATGTTTGTCTAAATCTGGCCCTGTGGTATTTTACGTTTTGATCTGAATACATCATGCATATAAGTTGCTAGTGATGTGTAGCAAGTATCAATTGACCGTTACCGCTCATTAAGGAGCATGTAGTCACACGGTCCTAAAGGACTTGTATATGTAATATTCATAGCTGGGGTTAACTTTGATTTGTGAAAAATTAGAAATCTTTAAAATAAATATGCTGAAAGAAATTTTTAACAAAATTTCAAGCATTATTGAATCGCCCCATCCTTACATAGTGAACTTTTAAACTTAACTACTGTTTACGACAGCAATTTCTATATAGAAACTGCTATTCCAGTTTGAATGTTGTTCTAATGATTAGAATATAAAAAAGCGAGTAAGGAACAACTGTTTATATGAATATAACAGAACTAACCTCAATTTAATCCAGCACGTAGTGCGTATCCTACGGACAAAACAAAAAAAAACAAATTGTTAGAAGTTTAGGACACAGTCAACCTATAGCAGAGGGTGGGTTCTTGTTTGCCTGCGTGCAACAAAAACATCCTTTTCTTTAATCCTAAATAGCAACAATACAGGAAATCTAGGTTCAAAATGTGTCACAATCACCTAAACAAATAGAAATGCGGTTACATTTTTCTTTTCTTTAATCATAAATCACACCCTCGCCTCTTTCATGCCAAAACCACCACAGCCATAGTAGTAATGCACAAATGTTAAAACTCCAGTTATATCGTCAATTCCGTTCGGAAACTGCACATAAAACCGTACAGATGAAACAAACTTTAAACTGGTTCGTTGTAAATCTTAAATCTTAAACAGATGTTGGTGGAAGGACTAAAGGAGGGAAAAAATATCGTCGAACAGAGTGTAATAGCCCTCTGAAGAATTCATTAGTGGAACTGTCAAAAATAAATAACTCCTTTCAATTTCGTCGGGAGTTATAGGGATGGATGGATGGATGCAGGCATACATAGAAAGGGACCGGTTTTTGCTAGAAAGTGGTTTAGCTTCGGCGAGTGGTAATGCCTTTTTAATTAAGGCGTTAATTGCTCTTTTTGGTTGTTATTTTCTTTCCGAAGGGTTTTTTTTAATTACTACTACATTTCCGATTGAAATAAAGAAAATATAAAAAGAATTAATTAGAGCAATGTAATGTTAAGAGGTAATGATTGCCAATGTCTCTCATAGTTAGTTATCAACTGTTAAATTAATTAAATCGTTTTATATAAGGAGATTAGTGGAACAATAAAAGTGCGTCGAATATATTATGTTATTACATAATTTTGACATTAATTAAGAACGGGGAAATATCGACCTTCTAAATCATATTTAAACAGCTGCTGTATTGATTTTAAATGATCGTTATTGGAAAAAAACAAATATGATTGATCCTTGAGGAAACAAACACGTTTATTACTTAATTTATTTAACGAGAATGTTTGTTTTAGTTTATTATTTCCAATTGCTTATACGTACGTAGTATGTTTGTTTCTTCCTTATTAATTTACACAATAGAGAAATATTTTTACTACTTATATGTATATATAAACGTGAATTAATTAAAATCAACGGCTACGCACTGTTCTGTTATTCTTTTGCCTTTATGTATCGAGACATTTTAAAACAAAACCATAAGGACACTACAATTCCCACACTCATCAGAATGGTTATAAATAAGTAATCATCTTCGACTAAAAGAAGAGCAAGGTTACACCATTTGTGACGTGAGTTGGCACGGGTATATATATATATATATATTATTTATTTAGTTTCCAGATTCACAACTTAGCCTTGAAACTCAAGGATAATACTGACATTGTTTAAAACAGGCTTCAATAGTTTAATACTTATGCGATTGCTAACGTCCGATACAACTGGATACCTGTGTCAATCCAAAAATGCGCAATACACGTCCGATATAATATTATATTTCCCGGGTTGGAACCTCATCTATAGATCATTCGCTAGGACTGTAATCCATCGATGTAGCCATAATCCATCTTACCTCAACAATAGAGGAAAGTATTAGACTTGCCACCATAGTAACTCCCAGACGATTTTATCGGACTGACTATAGTCCCCCTAGATACGTCATTGACCTAATTAAAACAAAAAGTCAACTTCGACGAGAATGGCAAAGAACCAGAGATCCCCAACTCAAAAACAGACTAAACAACATAACCCACCGAATCAAACTAGAGTTAGACACCTTAAGAATCACAGCATACTAAAAGCACATAGTTGACGGGAGACTGCCGCCTATGGAAAACTACAAGGAAAATACTAAACCAAAAAGCAGAACTCCCCCCCCCCATTATCTTCCGAAAATAATAACATAACCTATATCTCAGACCTCGAAAAAGCAGCCGCTCTCGCCAGTAATCTTGAAAGTAATTTCACTCCTGTAATCACTTGCACGCCCACCCACAAACTGCAAGTCATCAATGATATAGAAAGTAGAGTACCTATAACCAACTTCACCCGATGAACTCTTTAGCATCATACAGACCCTCCCAGATAAAAAATCTCCCGGACAAGATTTAATCACCAACAATATCCTCAAACACGCCACAAAGACGACGTTAGCCCATCTAAGCTCAACACTCAACGACTGTATGAGACTGGGCTACTTCCCACAAACCTGGAAGCATGCACATATCGTAATGATCCCAAAACCCGGTCAAAACAAAAAGAAATTAAACAGCTACAGACCCATTAGTCTACTGACATCACTTTCAAAGCTCTTCGAAAAAGTAATCCACATGCGACTACTTAAGCATATTGAAAATCATAACACAATACCTAAATATCAATTTGGCTTCAGGAGAGGCCATTCTGCGAGTTATCAGCTTCAAAGAATAAGCGAGCTCATCGAACGGGGCTTTAACAACAAACAATACACGGTAGCAATCTTCCTCGATGTCGCGCAGGCGTTCGACAGGGTATGGATAGAAGGCCTCAAGAAGAAAATCCTTCATATTACAATGTCCGCCTATCTCAAAGCAATCATATTGTCTTTTTTGGACAACAGAACATTTGCTGTCAAAATCAACACAACCCTGTCTGAAATCACCAAGACCCATACTGGAGTTCCCCAGGGCAACATCTTAGGGTCGACTCTTTTCAACATATATACGTCTGATCCACCAGAGCCTGGTGCTATAATAGCTACCTGTGCAGACGACACCTCTATGTTCACGCAAGACGATAACCTCAACAAAGCAATCTCCAAATTACAGACCGAAACTGACAAACTTTTAACTTGGTTCAAAACCTGAAACATCAGAATCAATACTGACAAATGCCAAACCAAAATTTGTACACTAAGAAGCTTCAACAATCCTCCTTGCATACAAATAGAGAACAATGAAATACCTTGGAACCCCAACAACAGTGCTGTCAAATACTTGGGATTATATCTTGACACTCGATTAAGCTGGAGGTATCACATAAATCAGAAACTTACCCAAAGCTACACTAGATTACAACAATTATACCCACTTATCAACCGTAAATCCTCGTTAAAAATTGAATGTGCAACACTACTCTACAAAAAACTAATTCGACGTCTTGTCTTATATGGATCACCGGTCTGGTGCAACACCTCAAATACCAACATACAGAAAATACAACGCCTCCAAATCAAAATTCTAAGAATAATAGTCAACGCACCGTGGTACAACTCGGTATCTTATCCATTGATAAATACATCAAGAACTGTGCGGAAAAATTTCTCTCAAACGCGAGTGCATGTAGTGGTGCGGAATTCTATCAACTCTTTAAAACTAATATTCACCCCAGGCTTAAACGCAAACTACCACAGGACCTAGTTACAGCAAACCATAGACAAAATTAACCAAATGTGAATTCACCACGCTAATTATTTTGTCGCACTATGTTACAATATATATTCTAAATAGTTATAATCTAGTTATAATAGGTCACAAAATCTTTTACATAAATGATTGTTGATCTGGCAATAAACGTATATTAAAAAAAGGACTGTGATTATAATTATAATATGAGGTTCCACAATATCAAATGCGTTTGTCACAAAAAGGAAAAAGAGATGATGTTTCAGAAGAAGTTTCATTTATTGATGTTTCAATCTCAAGGTATCCGCTCACATCATCATTTACTAACGTGATCTGACATATCTTTAGTACATCCAAAAGAAATTAGCATGTCCATAAGCGACTGAATTTTCTGGACGACCATATGCTAGATTTTTATCTTAAAATGTCTCTTGTATTTATACATGGAATACACTATAACAAATTTAACAGTGTGCTTAAAATGGTTTCTTCACTATCTCTATGGGTTATCAATTGGCTGGCTCAATGGCTCTCCATATACTTCTTTCTGTCCATAATTAGTCATTACATTTGAACGTATCCATTACATTGTATATAATTTATTGTTTAGAGTATGCATATACCGTATCAATGGTCGATGGTGGGTTTTCCTTAAATTATTGTCTATATTAATCATCATGCATTGTGTCCGATTAGTGCCGCCTTTCTTCCTTGTGCCTCTTTAATTATTGTTCTTCTATCTGCATCTTAGCAATATCTCTAAATTTTATACTCCGTCGGTCCATTTAAACTATAAGATTCTGTAGCACCATGATTCAAATGCTTCTAGACTTTTTTTTTGTTTATTGTTTCCAGCCTTATTTTGTGGAACTCCATAATCATGAAATAAATAAAGATTATTAAAAGTTTCACAGTTTTATTAAAATACAACCTGACAATATTGTTTCGACAGCTATGCTGTCATTATCAAAGGTAATATAATTATAAACAAACACGTCGCTAAGGTAGATACAAAATAGGTAACTAGATAAAATAATAATAATAATCATAATTAAATATCTAATACTTCCAGTAACGGAGAATTACTGAGCTCAAGTTGTTCATTCATTAAAGGTACCCTGAGTTTGTGTTTGTATATCTCAAAGGCTTCTAAAATGTCTAATTTGCGTTTGTTATTACAAAAATGTAGGAATTTAATATTATTTTGAGGAGTCATTGTGTGATTTTGTTCTAAAAGGTGTTTGGCATAATTCGATTTTTCAGGATGTTTATTTTTGTAATGACGTACGTGTTCTTTATATCTTATGTCAAAATTTCGAAGTGTTTGTCCAATATATACCGAACTACAAAAAGAACAATTTAAACGGTAAATGACCGATTTCATGATATCATGTGTTATGTCTTTAGCATTAAATAAAAATGAAAAAGTGTTAGTGTTGGTTTTAAATGTTATTTTATAATTGTTGGTTTTTTTTAGTATATGTGCAATTTTTTCTGATATTTTGCCAAAATATGGTATAGTTATGTAATTTGTGTCTTCTGTTTGATATATCCCATTGACAATCAAACAGAAGACACAAATTACAGATCTATACCATATTTTGGCAAAATATCAGAAAAAATTGCACATATACTAAGAAAAACCAACAATTATAAAATAACATTTAAAACCAACACTAACACTTTTTCATTTTTATTTAATGCTAAAGACAGAACACATGATATCATGAAATCGGGCATTTACCGTTTAAATTGTTCTTTTTGTAGTTCGGTATATATTGGACAAACACTTCGAAATTTTGACATAAGATATAAAGAACACGTACGTCATTACAAAAATAAACATCCTGAAAAATCGAATTATGCCAAACACCTTTTAGAACAAAATCACACAATGACTCCTCAAAATAATATTAAATTCCTACATTTTTGTAATAACAAACGCAAATTAGACATTTTAGAAGCCTTTGAGATATACAAACACAAACTCAGGGTACCTTTAATGAATGAACAACTTGAGCTCAGTAATTCTCCGTTACTGGAAGTATTAGATATTTAATTATGATTATTATTATTATTTTATCTAGTTACCTATTTTGTATCTACCTTAGCGACGTGTTTGTTTATAATTATATTACCTTTGATAATGACAGCATAGCTGTCGAAACAATATTGTCAGGTTGTATTTTAATAAAACTGTGAAACTTTTAATAATCTTTATTTATTTCACTTCTAGACTTTTCTTTAAATTTGTGGTTGTGGTTCAGAATTCACAGCTGTAAAGCGCAAAACCTCCCAAACTGCCCTCGTTAGACAAGAGGTCCAAGATTACAGCCTGAAAAAGACAGTAGAGGGTCTAGGAAGGTCAACAAACTTATACAAATTGAGCCAAAACCGGTAGACAAACTAACCAAGCAAACGTATGAACCGTTCCCAAAACTCTTAAGATTAACATTTATCTGACGTACAATCATGTTTAAGAGTACCAAAGTAACATGCAGACCAGGCCATACAGATACTAACCAACAAATTTTGCATTTTAATGTATAGGAGGATGCAGGTACTATGCATATTCGTATGAATAATGAACTACGTTCACAGGTTGAAGTATTAAATGTAATTCAACCAACTTTTACCCAAGTCACCATAAAGGCAACACACATTACTCTATACCATTACCACTTGATATTAAAGGAAATAAGAAATCGTTAGAAACTTGAAACAGAATTAGTTGACTCCATTGTAAAAGACTATATCAAATGTAAGACTAGTTTTATTACTGCTTCCAAAAGTACTTATTGTCTGCAGTTGATACATCTGATGAAGGATGCAAAAATCCTAAAGATGGCACAGAAAATGCCCCCCTCCCTCCTTCAGGTAACAGTCGGATTTCAGCGTATACACCTTTCTAGTTATTTGTTTGGTGAAGCCTACTAGGAGCAGATAGCTTCGGATTTTCGTTGGGGGAGTGGGTTGAATAATGTTCGTCAAAAGAATCCTATTCTAAGAACTCTTCTAATTTTCACTTCAATATTATTTTCCTATTACTTCTTGTTTTATTTTATTTTTGTTATAGATAAACAAAACCATGTCAATACTTCTCTCGGACATCAATTTAAGGGAGGAAACAGTTCCGAAAACAATACTTTCTGGTTGTTGTTTCTGTACTGTCAGAGTTGTCTTCTTTCAAACTATTCGTTCCTGACATTTTCGTATTACTTATCCGTAGTCATCAGCCTCTCCAAACACCGCTACAAACATCAACTGATGCAATTAAAACATGGTTGTTATCTCCAATATTAATACCATTCTAGGTAGAAGCGCTACCTAAAAACTTATCCCGGCGATGAGTCAATTTGCAAGTGGCAGTTTTGGTACGAATACCAAAAATCATGACCACGGGGAAGAGCAACTTCTATAATAACCGCTCCTAGGTTTTACACCTGTTTCTGCTGTAATATCTTAAATATTGTAGTGGCAAATAGTACCACTTTTGATCATCCGACCGCGAAAATTTTATGAAATCACGCAAGAACCACCCTATTAACTAAAAAGGAGTCGTGAGCAAATTAGAAGAGATGGGCTTTTCTTACTACCCTTTATTCTCTGAAAACAGCATAGACTGGACAGCCGGGCTGGAGCTCTCAGAAGTCGTTGTTGAACATAACAGGGTTCTCTGATAGAACTGAATCTAGTAAAGATGCGTTTTAACTAGCGGCCAGTCGCACTTAGGTTGGCTTAAAATCTCCATTTTCTATGCAAAGAATTAAATTTTAAATTTTACTTCCGGTCTTTTAGGATGTAATCAGGGTAATGTCAATTTTTAAAGCCTTTAACGATTGAAGGTCAAAGAAACTCGATAAATAACCCTCAGGCTTAGACAATTGTGTGATATTATTTTGAAGGCTGACAGACGTATGGTTGCATATGAGTGGCTAGGGTATTCTCAATTAGAACATACGCGATATTTCAATTGCAGTTAATCCTAAAAACCCCATAGAAAAAACTCCGGGTATTATAACTTCAGTTTGTAGCCAATGCCAACAAATGACAAAATTATCCGTCTGTGTATTGATGTGTTTGTTATTTGTACATACAATAACTATCATATGTACATGTGTAATGAAGAAAGAAAAAAATTGCGACAAAAATTATGACAGCAAAAAGGTGACAATATCAAAGAAATTTCTTTGTAAGGGAAAAAATATACAAAGAACCCTATGTCATTATTTCATAAAGATGTGTAAATATTACATACCTACATATTCGAGCTCAGAACTACCCAGTCAAACAAAAAGTGAAAAATTTCAGGAACTTATATATTATTTAATGAGGAATAAGCCAGGTGCAAGACTAAAACCATACGACCTTATAAATTTAATCGTCATACATTCCTTAGGGCAAATACAATAATCATAACAATAATAATAATGATAGTGTAATAATAGTAGTTGATGGAAAAATAATGACAACTAATAACAAGGAGTAATGCTTTATATCTAGATCTACCCTACCTTTTTGTTGGTTGGTAATCTGAAACTATTTGTCTACCTCTACATCCAGGGGTAACTAACGGTAAACTACTGGCAGAGAAGTACCTACTAATTGTATAAATAAAATAGGGATGGTGATGACTGTCTATATAAATAAAGGATGTCATTTTATAAAAAGCTATCCACTTGAATTAAAACTATGTTAAACAAGATAAGAAAACAAACAACTTCAAGTGGCGAATGAAGGAAGACAAACATAACCTAAGATACTTAGATCCATTAACGGATTATAAACATAGGTATGGGGAGTATAAAGTTACTTTTAACCTGCTTCCAATCAGAATTAATTAAGAAGATGTATAAATTGGGATTATCTAAATTGCCTGTTATTAACTATACACGATACGTGTGTTTTGGGAATATCATGATGTTAATCAATGGGATGTAAATTCAATTTTAGCAGTAATCGAATTAGGGAAAGTGAGGCAATGTATACATGCATACAATCAGGCTGTTGTAACAGAAACAGCCTGATTTAAATTTCGAGTTTTGTTGTATTATGGGTCTGTTGCATTAATCAATTAAAATAATCTACTAAACTGGTTAAATCTATTTACTTCAAAACATGTTTTCCAGTTGCAGGCATTGTAAAAGAAACAGAATTAAAATTTCCTAAACAACGTAAATATGTAATTATACAGAAGAAATACTTTTCCCATACTTAGGAGCTGTTTTTATTATTTTTACCTTGGGAATCGTATCTCAAAGTTTGTACATCTATTTTTTAATTACTCTATATACTATATACAAATTGTCAACCGAGGCAAATACGTTGATATGCAGAGAGATATAGGATTGACGCTCCCACATACGTCATTATAGGGTATTTCACTAAACTTTCGTATAAATTTAATGTGTGATAGTATTCGTCGATAGGACAAAAAATCCTTATACCATTTTTGATTTTACGCACATCGTTAAGTTTTGGGAACTGCTGGAAATAATAATCAATACAAACTGTGACATCACCTAGCAACAGCTGCATCAACGTTATCAGATATCACGTTGAAAATGCAGTTAGATACATCCAGCTCCAATTATGATTATGAAATCAGTGACAACCAACTTACTTTTCAAAAATAATTTTTTCTTGGTTATTATGAAAGTTAGGCACTCGCACTAACGATATTAAGCTTTTTTGTTGCATTTTATGTGTACTGTTACCTGTTCATAGGATACGAATCTTCAGTGCAACACCCTGTATAAAAAACCCTGACTATAGCAATATCGTATATAGCGAATAACCCGCGCCATCCAATGATACACGCGCCTTAATCTTGGGAGACAATTTTTAAAAAATATACTATGTATTATTATCCTGATCTTCAGCGTCAAACTTTTAAAATAAGTGCGCGGATTATCCGCTTAATCTACGTATCACATTCCTGTGTGTCTGGGGAGAAGGAGCAGTACAACGGTGCTAAAATAAATGAGGAATCAAAGTAATTATTTAACAGATTTTATCGACTACACTCTTGTTAGAATACATGCATTTTGCGATTATACAAACCTTGGCGTTTTCAGTGAAAATATCTGATATATAATGCAACTATCTAATAGCTGCCTCGTTTTGTAGCACTGTCAGTATACGGGGTGCAACTGATATAACTAGAAACCTCATAATGGGGGGGGGGGTAGCTGTAATGATTTAGAACATATTTCCTTCATCAACATGTGGTCGCTTCCTACTATACCTTTCACAGAATGATTTCACACATGTGAAATATGATTTCACACAAATGAAAAAAGAATTCATAGTAACGAAAACTAATTTATCATTCATGAATTCTGATTTTGCAATAATGAAAACAGAATTCACACTTCTGAAACCCAATTTCATCTAAATGAAAATAGATTTTAACCTGTATTTATTCCCTATAATGTTACAACGTTTTTTAAGTAAATACATTGAAAATAATGTTGATTTAATAACATTTTTATAAACAAGAATAAGTTGAAAATTAAGTTTAATTAAATTTCAACACTGTCTTCCTCGCACAATGATGAAGGATGCAGGATAATACTGTTCGACATGGTTTGCATATCCAAGAGATGTGACATCTCTTAAATTGCAACATTAACAATATCTTCCAAAATATGCTTCCAAATTCGGAAATGGCTGGTGCTTGGCTGTAATGGTTGAAAAAAGAACAACCTCTTCCGACAGCATGCGTTGTATGTACGTTGACACCTAAAGCTTTGCTGTTTTCTCCAATCTTTGTCTTCATCACATATTCTTGAACAATCCAGCTCCGTTATTCGGCGAGATTTTGTTGTATTTACCAAGAGGCATTTTTAGTATAGTTATAGAAAATAAAATTTGTCTTTATAATAAAATTTTACAACTTATTGCCTATTATGCAAAATATATTTTCATTTAATTGAAATTGGTTTTCAAAATTGCAAATTCTGTTTTCATTATTGCAAAATCATAATTTGTGAATGATAAATTAGTTTTCGTTATTATGAATTATCATTTATGTAAAATCAGTTTTCGTTAATGTGAAACCATATTTCATATATGTGAAATCATATTGTAAATGGTATAGTTTTCGAGAAAATCGCATTTTAAATTTATAATAAAAGAAAAAAATTTTTTACAACGTTTCCAGTTATGTTAGTTACACCCTGTATAACATAATCTGGAAGCACGTTCATTTTACCCTGTTTAAGCAGTGTAGTCATCAATTTATTTTTACTTGCAAATTATTCAAGTAAAATGTTTAAAACAACTTAATTTTAACTTATCCACTTATGTTTAAATTTAAAAAAATAAGAGAATATACGAGCCCTAACAACTAAATATTCGGACAGTTGCAATTTTTAAATCAAAAAATCAGTAATTTCAATCTATCGGCGCTTTTTGAATTCTATGTTTGTTTACTCGACATACGCTCTCGTCGTGTTTCTCACGACCACAACACGCCTCGTCTGTTGCCTGTATTTTCAATCATCTTAAAAGCTGTTGTACTGAAACTATTGAAAACAAAGAATACATAGTTTATTAAAATTTAAATGCCTCCAAATATCAAAGTAAAATGCTCAATACGTGTTTGGTGTTATAAAAAATGTATTACTATAAAATATATTAAAGAAATTTTTAATGTCTAATTGTTGGCGTAAGACTTTTACCTTTCTTTTGCGTTTATAATAAATCTATGCATTGTAATTAATTGCATACATTGCAAGCGACAGGTTTGTCAATTCAAAGAACAAAGTGCAACTGCTGTCTGTAAAATAATACAATTAAAATACAACCAACACATCTTTGTTAAACGCTATAAATAATAACCAATAATTAAAGACTGAATAAGATGATTAAAAGTAAAAAAATGTTATTTTATTTTTTTGGGTATTGTGAAAGTTCTGAAAATTCTGTTCCTCTACTACCTTAAAAGTTTTCATAAGAAATGCATGAAAAAATGGCCATTTTCTACTATGAGGGTTCTTAATTCCACAGTCACCAAAAGTGTGTGTTTTTTTTCACAAACCGTTTCGCACTTTATCTCTACTAAGCTTCTTAGTCGTATCCTGAATTCCTGACCTACAAATATAACTGGCAATATACCGGAAACGCCTATCATCAAAGCGAGAGAATAGCAAAACCTTAATGGCAAAATCAACGAGAAAAATCTTTGGTTTGAAAACTTTTGGACGAAATACAAACTTTTGAGCTAGCAGAGGAACCGAGCAGAAAAAGATGCTTTCACAGTTCTGGACAGTTACTTTTACACGATTCCGGAAGTATCCCGTCTCCTACCCACTGACTTTCTTACCCCAAAGCAAATTGTGAATTCCAAGATAATCCTGGGATACTATCGGGTATCCTCGAGCAGTTAGCAACCCTAAGCCTGCGTTAAATCTCGTATCAATAACCTGACTATTTTGCTGATATTTCCGCCCACTATCATTGCTTGAAGAAGTTTTCATATCCTACAACGGCTGTTGTCCTGCTTTGTTATGCCGAAACTAACTGCCTGACTTGACTACATTTTATTTGACTGTTAATCGTTTTTGTTCGGCCTGTATGCCGAGTCTGCGTTACTCCACGGCTAATACGGAACAACTTACGGCCGACCGCCAGTAGCAAAAATAGTCTAAAATTGAAATCGTTATATCATTCAAAATACGCGCCGAACAGTAATTGTGTTAGCATATTAGTAAACAGCGTCTGCGTAGTGCGCAATACATCATGCTCTCAATAAATGATGCACTGTTTTTGGGTGTGCCACCGCGTTTGACTTAGTCTATCTCGGCAACCGCGAGTACAACAAGAATGTGCAGGGCACCATTTTAAAACTCTCGGCGAGATCTATGCAAATCTACGAAGAACATTTCGCGATGATGAAATAAACATGTTTAAATTTTGTTCTTGTGATGTTGTGAATCGGTGAACACGTTTAACAATATCGAGGTTTATTTAGACAACGGTGAGTGCAAAACGACTGTGCGTGGTAACGTTTTAAAGCTCTCGGCGAGAACTATTTAAATGTATAAAGAAAATAAGTATATAAACTATACTTGACTATCTCATTTAAACTCTTCGATATGCAACTCTCCTACGCTCCAACGTGACGGCTCAATCAGAACTGAGCTTATTTGTGCTTTTTTCAATATCAGATTTTTGTTTTTCTTTTATTTTCCTCAATTTTATTTATTATTTCTTGACTATACCCCCACTTCTCCTTTATCAAATTCTTACATCTGTTTCTCTGTTCCTTATACTTACATATTTTTCGTTTCGGATAGTACTTTCTGTATCATTTTCAAACGGTTATTTTTCTTTTTACTTAACTTTTTCTTACACTCATCATCAAACCATGGTTTCATCTCTTCTGGCACGATTATATTATTTCCTTTAACACATTCTTTCATTTCTTGCTTTCCACAGCTCCTCTACTCGATTCATTACAAATACCATGAAATCTCGTACTTAGCATTTCTCCGTATCCTTTTTTCTTTATTTCTCAATTTCACCGGCTGGCTTCAAAATTCTTTGAATTTCCTTTCGTTTGTTTTTTAATCGGTATTATTGAGTGTGCTCGTACTGCTACAACAGAATGGTCGGAGTTTGCATCTAGTCCTCTACAGCTTCTTATGATTTAAATACTATCTCTGTAACCCTCGTGATATTCACTTTTATGAATGCATATTAACATGCAACGAACATTTTCTGAGCACTAGAAGAATAAGGTATAGTCGATTCAACATTTGCACATTTGCGTCTTTGATAGTTCGTAATTGTTCTATTGATCTTTTAATACCGCTTTTAAATACCAAATTATTTATTTTTCCAAATACTGTATTTCCATAAAGTGAATTCTAATTTAAGGGTTGATTCGAAGTAAATGTGTAAAGTCTATCATTAAAGCTCGTTAATTGGTTCATAATTCTCATGTAGTTAAATTTGAATTTCGATTACAATTTGTATGATGGGGGTGCTGAGTTGACGTCATGATAGCACCCCCCACCCCTTTGAAGATCTAATTCTCGGCTATAATATTCGAGCTCAGAATTTCTACTCTTGGCTCAAAATTAGCTCATAATTCTCACGTAGTAATATCTGAATTCTAATTGAAATTTGTATATTTGTTTAGTTTACGGCTATAATATCGGAGCTCAAAATTTTTACTTTTGGCTCAAAATTAGCTCATAATATACAGCTAAAAATGTTTTGATTTTTTCAAGTGGGGATGCCAACTTGTAAGCGGGGTTTGGGGTGCCCTTGGGTTGTCTCGGTATTTCTAAGGGGCCCGCTTACGTAGTGGCGCTGGGGTGGTTTTCGGTGATCTCGGTATCGGCGGTAACTCTCGGGCGTCAGTTATTTTAACGTGGTATGCTCCACGGCTCCGGGTACCTACAAATGGAGAAAAGATAATCCAGGGAACTGCTGGGGTTGCTGAGGTCGGCCCAGTCTGGATCACTCCACCTATTCTTAAAGCTCTCGCTCAGAGGGTATTAATACTAATAAATAAAACACGCAATATTGACCAAATGGTTTTTATTAATAATACCAATAAAGCAAAGCATTCAATTCGATCCCTAACTATTACCCTACACTACTCTATCGTAGCTACAGCAAGCGGGTGCAAGACAGCAAATACATACATTACTCTACGGTAAGGTGCAGCAAGTGGGTGCAAAGCGTAAGCAGCAAAATCAACGTGCGGGTGAGGCAAGGTATGTTAACGGGAGGGTACAAGAGATTAGGGATTGCGGTAAGGGTGGAAGTTCGGATGAGACCCCCAGGCATACGCACAGCGAGGTCTCGGGTAAGAGGGTGGATTTAGGATGAGACCTCCAGGCATACGCACAGCTAGGTCTCGGGTAAGGTACGGACAAGAGGGCGGATTTGGGATGAGACTCCCAGGCATACGCACAGCGAAGTCTCGGATAAGATGGTGGATTTAGGATGAGACCCCCAGGCATACGCACAGCGAGGTCTCGGGTAAGGTACGGTAAAGCGGGTGGAAACAGGGTGAAATCGGTTCAAAGGGGGGGTCGGAATATACGGTCGAGTTCTTACTCTAATCTTCCTGGCTGGCTGTTAGGCTGCTCGGTAGGCTGCTGGCTGGTTCGGGCTGGTTGTACTCCTGGAGATGAGTCCTGGACGAGGACTGAATAAATCGTCGCTCTGCGCCTGTTTATATAGGCGCTCTCGGAACGTGGGGGAAAAGGTAGGAGTAAATCGGAGCGGCGCACGCCAAATATCGGTTAAGGAAGGGACGCGTGCACTCGCTTGAGTCGGCCGCTTATCCGAACGGTTTAAGATTGCTTGCGAAGATAACCATATTTATTCATACATTCAAAATAATTAATAAAATTCAGTAACTTCGTTACAAACTTTGCGGAGGTTCCAATTGGGATTTTACGTGTTCCTT
This sequence comes from Agrypnus murinus, assembly GCA_929113105.1. Lineage (NCBI taxonomy): Eukaryota > Metazoa > Arthropoda > Insecta > Coleoptera > Elateridae > Agrypnus > Agrypnus murinus. The sequence continues at coordinate 137,383,139 of OV816025.1, read as the reverse complement.
TTGAAGAATAAAGGCATTTATTACTATTATTATTAATCGAATGTGATATAATTGTTCGCTTCTACAACTACTTTCAACTACAACTGATTTCTGGCGGAAGGGGTTGTTTTTTAATTGAATTAGGGTCATGAATTGCATTTAAGGATGTTTCGGAGGTGCAATCGGAGGCAAAAGTACTGAAAATTAGAAATTCATGAATATCTTCGTTTTACAGCACATTACCAAGTAAATTAATAGCTACAATGCTAAAAAAGAATATAGTATTTAAAAGAAAAGAGGAATTTTTACTAATAACGTTGAATGAAATTGAGAATAACGAATAATATAGAAAAATTTTAAATAACTTTTGGCAGTGATTTTAAGAAGCCTTGATTTTAACTTTTCGGCAAAAACATATTTGATTTAAATCTTTATCAATTATGAACATATAATTATTAATTATGCTTGAGTATAAATTAAAACAATAAAATAGTGTTAATTTTTTAGAATTGTAAATCTATACTAATATTATAAAGAGGAAAGATTTGTATGTTTGTAACGAATAAACTCAAGAACTACTGGACGGATTTTAAAAATTCTTTCACCATTAGAATGCTACATTATTCCTGAGTAACATAGGCTATTTATTACTAGAAAAAATTAGGAATCTCTACTAAAACTTAAATAATGTAACCCAAGGTGTACAAATATTAGCCATAAAATGTCTTTCATCGCATGCGCTGCGGAAACTATTGATGATAGAACAAAAAAACGTTCTACAATATGAAGGAGCATATCAATATCTACAAAAAACTTCGCGATACCGTATGTCCAATTATTGTAGTTATGTCACTATAACTACTTTTTTACATTTTAAAAGTTGACAGAAATGCCGACCAAAATCAGACCATGTTATCCATACCTTTGTATTAATCTTTATTCAAATAAATTTCGTATTCAAGACTGTTTCAATACCTGTAGAGTACTTTTTGAATCATTCAAATAGGACATTCCATTCAAAAGATATTACGAATTTAAAAATGTCATTCTAAACAAAATACTAATAGTAAAATAAACGCCGCCGCGCCGTGGCCGGTGTGGCCCCACGCAGAGCAGCGGCCAACACGGCGAGGGAGGGGGCCCGAAGTGCGGGAGAGGGGCGTGTACATATAAGAAATAGGTATTTCGACTTCATAAGAAAAATATAAATAGTAATTTGAAAAAAACTACTTATGTCCTGCATAAAGATACATTTACTCTACGTTTATTCCAAAATGTTTAAAAATAAATGTCCACCCATGCGAAGCCGGGACGGCCCGCTAGTGATAAATATGTTTAATATTAATAATTCAACGTTCTATAAAATATAGAAAACGCGACAACAATGTTGATTTTATAAGTTGGTAGCATAAGTATATCTTTCTCTTATATAATTAAGAGAGAAAAATCTTTGGGCATCAGTCAGCAGTTGATTGCAATTATGGACGTATTTAAACTAGATAGACGGAGCTATTTAGGTATTTTCTGAAGCCTGCATGGTTTGTTTACACAAATCACGAAACGATATGCGTGCTCCGAACGTAGCCGAATCTCATCCCAAGGTTTCCAGATTAGGGGATTTTCCCCAAAAACTAGGTGATTTTTTTTTCTTTGGGGTATTTTTGGGGATATTTTTTTCTGGGCAATTCTTCTGGGGAAGAAGTATTTACCTGAGGGATAATAGGGGCTTTTAGGTCTGACACTCCACTCAAATCTCACCTGGTTAATATTCAAAATCAGATAAAGATACAAAAATCCAATTAAAATTACCATAAAGATTAGTAAAGTATAAAAGCTTATATATTATATTTTATGTTTATGTCATTTTTTATTTGCAATAAATATTTTCTAACACTTGGCGATTTATTTGTAACGCATAGCTTATTTCGGGGTATTTTAGATATAAGCACAAACTATTTCAGTCACGAAAATGTATTAAAATCCAGGAATACCAAATAATAATTTACAAAAACAAATGTATTTTCTTTGTGCGGATTTTTTTCGAAAAGTCCTAAATTTGGGGGATTTTTAAGTTTCCACTGGGGAAATTGTGCCGAATGATCTGGTAACCCTGTCTCATCCTAGTGCTTAGTGTTTCGTTTTTTAAGTTATTGTGACTATTTTAATTTAAATAATGGTGCGACAATGTGTTTTTTTAAAAAAATACGATATTAAGGCAAATCAAATATCATTTCATAAGTACCTAAATTCTAAATTATGATAAAGCTAGGTTATTAATTAGTACGGGATTATGCAAGACGAAGAACATCTTGTGAAGACATGCTTGCAACCATACCCCGTGACGCAAATGTGTTCTTTTCTGATGAGGCACATTTTCACCTCAGTGGGTGTGTAAACAAACAGAAGATGCGGTACTGGAGCGAAACAAACCCCAGGGAAATTCACCAGAGACCCCTGCACTCAGACCAGGTCACTGTGTGGTGCGTCATATCACAAGTAGGCATCATTGGCCCTTACCTTTTTCAGGAAAATCGTCGTGCTGTAACTGTGACTTCGGATTGTTACTTAACTATGCTGCAAGAATTTTTCCAGTTGGCTTTTGAGGCAATGCAGTTACAGGATACCTGGTTTCAACAAGACGGTGCCACTGCACACACAGCGGGTATTACCATGAATTTTTTGAGGCAAACGTTTCCTGGAAGGCTTATCTCTCGGATGGAGGATCTCAACTGGCCCGCACGCTCACCGGACTTAGCCCCATGCGATTTTTTTCTTTGGGGTTACCTGAAGTCGAAGGTGTATTGCAACCTTCCCAACACCCTGGAAGACCTACAGAACAATATTGAGGCTGAAATTGCAAGAATACCAGAAGACATGCTTGAAAGAGTGCATGAGAATTTCAGAACACGACTGCAGCAGTGTATAGATTGTGAAGGTAGACATTTGCCAGATACACTGTTTAAAACCATGTAATTAGAAACTTCCATTATTGTCCAATATGAGAAAAATAAAAATGTAAGTTTCCAAGTGTTCATTATTTTTTTTATTTCATTCCCATATCAGCAAATTACCGTGCTCCACCCTGTATACGTATCATAATTATGTAATTATAATAAATTCTATAAAAATACATCTATGTTTTTGTCATGTAGTAGTGCAAATGAGTATTAGAAATATTTATATCCAACAGAAAATTAAGTCTAAAACATTCCATGGTCCTTTTTTTTACTATAAATTCCCATTTGGCGCTACTTCAGTGGATTCCTATCCACCTTACTACAACAACAAAAAGGACAAATTGCTTTCATTGGAGAACTCGGAAAGCTGTAGCTGCAACTATCTTAGCTTCAAATATTGTAATATTTATTGTCTCCTAACAACAGGTAAGTAGGGGTCAATTTCTCAACTTTACAGATTTAGCTGACTCATTAATTCATTCATTTATACAATTTCCAAAACTCAAGGAATGGGCCCCAATATTTTTTTTGAAGCAGGTCACTCATAAACTTATTTAATTTACCGCAGGTTTATTGTAATTAAACTTGTACTAAACTATTGTAATTATTGTTAAAGGTGAGAGCAAGCAAGAACTACCTTCTACTACCTATACCAAATAGGTAGTAGAACTTACTATTATTCTTGTTTTACTTTATTATAGTCTTAACTAAATTATGTTTACAAAAACCAAAAAAGGTAGCAATACCATAGTAGTTTAGGACAAATAATGTGTAGGTATGTAGTTAGGATTTTATTTTATTTAAATTTGTAGTAATTATGTATTAATTACGACTTTATAGGCATCATTTGCAGTTTACATTACTGCTATAGTGGATATTGGATGTCTGGAATTTAGAAGCCCCTTCTTAACAGCACGCCACTGCGCTCGACGGAAACTATACCTCTCAGCTGAGTACAGTGTTGCCACATTTACTTACACACCAATTAATTTATCGAGTAAAAACCAGATTTTTGGTTTGTTTATGATTATTTTCTCAAGAACCGTTTAGTGAATGTTTATAAAACTCTGCAAAATCGGTTCTATGGAGTTCAAGTTACGTAATTTAAAAATTTGGGATGCTTGGTAGCTTTTTTTCCTGTAATTGAAATGACTTTATTCTATTATGTGAGCGAATCTCCATAAGATCACATGTAAAATTACAGTTACTTTAAATTGCAATAACTTTTAAACGGCTTAGTCGATCGGATTGAAATTCTCACTGTAGTCTTAGCATTAAGTGAGGAAAGTTCCACTAAATTTTTGTTCATTTCGTAGCATTTTGACATACCTTCTAAACATCCTTAAAATGCACTAAAGTTATTCATTCCTATTTTTTTTAGAGAATGAGCAGACGGTCTAACTTGATTTTCAAGTTGGACCGACCGTAATATCTCAGAAATGACTGAAAAACGAAAACTGCGAATTATCACTAAATTATACACGTGGTCCCGCGGTCAGTAATTTTGAAGTGTTCAGTCCAGCGTATGAGATGAGGAAGTTTTAGTCATTGTTGGATTAGTTCGCTAAAGACTGGTTTGGTAAAAACTTTACTTGTCTAGTCCGGAAATGACTTCCCTACCTCAACAGAATTATGGATGTGATCACCTTAAAAAAATTAAGCTATGTTAACATGATATTAGCAATAAATTTTCTTGTATTAGCTTTTCAAGATGTGTTACGTTTTTTATTTTTGTTGTTTAAAAGCAGTTGCAAAAAAATATTATACACAACACGTCGGGAAAATGTGGACAAGACTCGCAGGCTTGCAGGACGAGCCATAGGCTTTTCTACTTTACTACCTGCAAAGCATCGTTTTTTTAACTATAACAAGAACTTTTTGAACGTTAATATACACATTTACTCTAATTGTTTATAAATTCATAGTTAATGGCTTCATATATTTTTACCTATTCACAATATTGCCTAAATTCGTTTTGATTGGATAATCTAGTATGGCCACATAATAATACCTTAATACGTATTTTATTGTATAATACCTAAATGGCGGAAGTTAATATGTACCTAGTTATGTGTCCAATATTGTATTATAATTTTAAAAAGTGTGTTATTAATGTATTATATGTGTACTGTGTAATAACAATACAATGAATGAATGAATCTGCAAATAAAAAGCTTCTCATTTCGTATATGATCTAATTATACGCATGTTAATACGAAATTGTTTCCTTATTTTTGTTGGTCAGGAAAAGTGTACCACCATATAAAAGATAATATGATTCGGTTTCTTAATTTTAATTGCATTTCTGCTCGCTAATTATGTATGTATACGGCACAATTATTTAATACTTTTCGAATACTGAATACTAGTTGTCCTTGCCTTTTATAATTTAATAGTCTATGACTAATCGTAAATTGTTAATACTAATATATGCATATTTCTGCAATTTTTTGTAAAGGGGACAATTTGATTTTAAAAGTTGTTACGTTTTTGTTTGAGGGTGTGGAGGAAAAGCTCACTGGTTTTTGAGATAACTCTAACTGCTTTTGCTCAGTCATCGAGTACTTCCTGATCGTGATAATTATGAAACAATGTCGTTGTTCCAAAGAAATTACCTGCTAAATATACAGGAAATGTCGCAAATGGAATACAATATCAAACAAGTGCACTGGTAACGAATGCCTAGATATTGCTGCAAGCGGATGTGTAGATGGTGCAGCCCACAAGAGCCTTTGGTAATGTCTAATCTGCCTATATATTGTTACAAGTTAACTACTAATATTAAAGAACGCCTTTCAAACGAATAAAAGGCACTTGTATGGCTTGATACATATTTCGTTAAATAGTTGAATACAGTTTTGAGACTTGTAGATATTTATCACACCAACCCTGAAGCCAAAATGTTGTATTTCATGTGACAGTGACATAAAGAAATTTTACATAGAAAGTAAGAAAGTTTTCTTTAATTCTACTACATATTAAATCATTACAGTGACGATGATGATGATAATTAAAATAAATAAAAAGCAGAAGTTGAACATAAGTTGGTAAAGGGTACCAGGAGCACATTTTTCAGAATCACGTTGACCCATAACTTTCAGGTATCATAAATAGATGTGGAAAATAATCTAAATCAAGTTGGTAAAGATATCTATGTGAACTTTTCTATATAGCAATAGTTATTTAATATACGCTACAAGTGAATAAAGAGTACTTTAGAGAATAAAACTCCTTCAGTCACGTGTATCATGGTTGACAGTAATAAATTTGACACTCTAGTTGGGTAAATGGATTTTAAGGTCATTATACAGACTGTTTCCTAAAAAACGCCGCCGCAAGCCATAACTATTATGTATTAGGGTGGCTGTTATTTTGCAAAAGTTAGAATTTTTTTAGGTCCCTCCCACTAGATCTCTTTAAAATGTCAAAAAAACGAGTTATGCAAAATTTCAGCCCATTTGGTCAATACTAACCCGTGCCACCGAGAGGTTAAAGTTTAAAATGGGATTTAACATAGGTTTGGTGCACTGCTAGAAACCTTGTGGCATAACTTTTTTATCTTCTATGTTTTAACGTGAAATATTGTATACATATGCTGTTGAAGTTGCTTAACATGTATCTGAAGCCAAGAAATATTTGGTAGTTCCGCGAAAATGCTAATTTTAGTTATGTCGACCGCTTTTTTGACAGCTGTAAATTGTCAAAAGTTTTTCTGACAGTTTGGATTTTATCATATTCGTGTTCAGCAGTTTCAACAACATCAGTATATAAATTTTCAAGTTAAAACATAGAAAGATAAAAAGTTAAGCCACAAAGTCTCTAGAAATGCACCCAACGCATGTTAATTCCCATTTAAACTTTAACCTCTCGGTGGCACGGATTAATATTGACCAAATCGGCTGAAATTTTGTACAGCTCATTTTTTGACATTTTAAAGAGATCTAGGTGGGGGGGACCTAAAAAATTTAACTTTTGCAAAATAACGGCCACCCTATTATGTATGGTCCAATTTCGATAATCCAAAAACAAAAAAAAGTTCTATAAGTACTACAAAACAGTCTAAGAGTATATCTTTTTCTACACCAACTTTAATGTCAGCGTAGTCAACTTTTTTTTTAAATAGATATATAATATTTTTTTATTTAGTCTGGTAAACGGTATTTTTCTAAATTCAGTCATGTATTGCAAGTCATGATTACTGTAATAAATCTCTTTGAAAAAAAAACACTTGTATCAACATTTATTTATGAAATATAATCAAATTCAAAGTTTCACAAGTTTTATTAGTTTATCTTAACCTGACAATATTGTTTCGACATTAAAATGTCATTATCAAAGGTAGATAAGATTGATAAACAAACACGTTGCTAAGGATAAATACATACAGAAAATAGGTAACTAGATACAATACTGACAAAAATTAAATATCTAACACTTCTAATAAAGGAGAATTACTAAGCTCAGTTTGTTCATTCATTAAAGGTACTGTGCGTTTATGTCTGTATATTTCAAAAGCTTCTAAAATGTCTAATTTGTGTTTGTTGTTGCAAAAATGTAAGAATTTAATGTTGTTTTGAGGTGTCATTGGGTGGTTCTGTTCTAAAATGTGTTTGGCATAATTCGATTTTTCTGGATGTTTAAGTCTATAAGAGCGTACGTGTTCTTTGTATCTTATGTCGACATTTCTAAGTGTTTGTCCAATATAAACCGAGTTACAAAAAGAACAATTCAAACGGTAAATGCCGGATTTCATGATATCTTGTGTTTTGTTATTATGAATTATACCAAACACATTTTAGAACAGAACCACCCTATGACATCTTAAAACAACATTAAATTCTTACATTTTTGCAACAACAAACACAAATTAGACATTTTAGAAGCTTTTGAAATATACAAACATAAACGCACAGTACCCTTAATGAATGAACAAACTGAGCTTAGTAATTCTCCTTTATTAGAAGTGTTAGATATTTAGTTTTTGTCAGTATTGTATCTAGTTACCTATTTTCTGTATGTATTTATCCTTAGCAACGTGTTTGTTTATCAATCTTATCTACCTTTGATAATGACATTTTAATGTCGAAACAATATTGCCAGATTAATATAAACTAATAAAACTTGTGAAACTTTGAATTAATCTTTTAATTTGATTATATTTCATGATTATGGAGTTTCACAAAGTAAGGCTGGAGACAGTAAACGCTAACATTTATTTAGATTTTTCATGAAATTTTCAAGTGTGCCATGGAAAACAATGAAAACTGTAAAGTTTGTATTGCAATAGAGATACTGTTTTGTTAATTAAACAAAAGAACATTTACAATACAAGATTTTTAACAAAACTAAAAAATTATTTAGAAAAATGTTTAAACCAAAATTAAAAAACTTACTTGTTTACAAATATTTCTCAATATAATTAACAACATAATCTAGACCAGATGTAACAAGGCCCAATGTTTTACAGAAAAGTTATAGTCAGATCAATGAAGTTTTAATAACAATGGCATTTTTAACAGAAACATTCACAGATATTGGAGCCAGGAAAATCCCAGGGTTTTAATTGAAACTAATTTTCAACGACGATTTAGTGTGAATGTGCGGTATTTTGAGTAACCGATTGATTGGACCATTTTTTATAGATGATACTCTAAATTTAGAGAAATACCACTAACTTTTGACTGAAGATCTTCGTAATCGTTTAGATGAATTTCTTCTTGCAGAGCTCAATAGAGTTTATTTCCAGCAAGATGGAGCTACCCCCACGCCTGCGCGTTCACCCGATCTTACGCCACTTAATTTTTGGTTTTGGAGATACTTTCAAGATACTATTCATGAAACTCGACCGGAAAATAAAGACATTTTAAGACAGAGTGTAATCAACGCTTGTCGCGAAATACCTCCTGAATTTGTCTTGAATGCGACCTATGGAGCAACCAAAACGTGCTAGTTGTGTATTCAACAAGGTGGGGGTCAGGTCAAACAATACTTTCGCTGACATTAAAGTTGGCGTAGAAAAAAAATACACTTTTAGGCTGTTTTATAGTACTTATAGAACCATTCTAACTTGTTTTTAGTTTATCGAAATTGGACCATAAATAATGAGTTTTGGCTTGAGGTGTTGTTTAGAAAACACCCTGTATACTGTAGGCTGATAATTGGTTGCGATTGCAGGCAGCTATTGACTAAATGGAATTTTTACTTACTATTGAATAAACAGTTCGATTGCTTAAAAATGTTGGATAAAATTTGTTTATAGGTGAATTCCTTTAGAGATCAAGAAATTACATCGTTTCTGATAAATTAAAGAATTGACTTCTAACCGGTCTTCCCAGTTTTTCCTATATTGACTTTTTTCATTCTTTTAAAAAGTATCTTCTGTAGAGCTGGATATAGCTGGAACATTAGTAAGGCTTCTATTTGCGAAAAGGATCATTTAGTCCTTCTCTACAGCAACTTATAGCCTATTACCTTTTAACTATATAATAGGCCGTAGTATTGTATTTCTAGGTATATGTACTAATGACTAATTTATGAACTTTAGGGAGTTCCTTCCCGCCTTTAAGACATACTGTAGCATGAATTGAGATTACGCTCAATTAGCGCGCATTGCCTACACTTCACAATGCTACCAGTTACTCACTGGTGGGAGCGAGATACTATCCATACTCTACTAGCTCTCCAGGCTAGTACCGGAGCGATTAACGTGCTCACCCGTCGGCTCCATCTCCAGGAGACATGAGGGACGTATCATACGACCAAGGAGACTTCACCTCGTCCAGCTTCGGACTATTCCCCTAACATGCTGTCCCTAGCTGTTAGGAGCCACTGCCCGATCGAATCCACCCTCAATTGTGGTAGGACTTGGTTTTTAAATGGTTTTGCCACCCCGATCGACCGAATTATAGGCTTTGTGAACCCTTGAAAGAGCTTCGATCGTAAGTCTACACGTTCTAGACTCCCGATATGTGCCTACATGAGGTGAAGTTGCCTTGAGTGTGAAAGGCTATGTATTCGCTTCAACACTCCTTAAGAGTAATGGCTTTAGAGCTTCTTCAGATCACAGTACTCAGTCTGCAGTCTGAGTCATAGGGTAGTCCGAATAGCATCTTGAGCACAGTTACCTGGTGGTATGCAGTTTCACATAGGCAGGAATTTACCTATTCCAACCGGTATAAACCTCACTTCAATTCTCCTCCTTAAGATTCAGTCAAACAGCGGGTGAGTTTAGCACCAATAAGAGACCTTGTCCCAGGCGAGAATCAAATCCACCCACACCGGTCCTCATGTTACCAGTTTTCATTTTCTAATTAATTTCCACAATACTGATTTTATTGCCACTTAATTTTTAAAAAAATATGGCTTGATATCAAGCTAGTACAACCTTACGGTATGCTAGCACAAGCATACGGTATTTTTACAAACAAGTGGAGGAGACTGCGTTATATTTTTGCTATTTATTAGCTTGATATCAAGCTAGCACAATCAGTGGCTACTCTATAACAATTCCTAATCAAAATACTTACATTTTCACATAACATATACCTTTTAACACTCAAAAGAATTTCAGGGGGGGCTCCAGCCCAATAAGTATGCCAGGCTAATTAATTGGCAAATAAATAAACAGCAAATAATAAAATAACGAATTATAAAAAATTATACAGTAATTTTCATTTGGTTGTGCTGCTTAAAAAACTGCTTCATACCCGATTTTACTTTGTACACCGACTAGCGTTCTTGGGCACTTTGCCGACTGTAGACATAGCTGCAATTCTTACGAGGATGTTAACGTAAAGTTCCAAAGCTAACACTAAAATTAACCTGTTGATCAATTTTGATATGGCTGTGACAAATATGATCTGTGTGATGTTGTGTACAATATGATCTTAAGTTAGGTTAGGTTACGTTAGTTAAGGTGTCCAGCGGTTGCGGTCGACGTAGTGACCACGGTCGGGGAAGTGTTCGCGGTCGGCGAAGTCACCTAGGTCGGCGTTGTGTCCGGTCGACGTAGTGTCCTATACCCTATGTGTCATCTGATTGGCGATAGAATTGTCATGACGTAAACTTATTAGGTGCTCTTGATTAAAATTATTCAAGCCTCCAGCTCTCTGTTGCATCTCTGAAACTTTGAAACTTCGGGCTTTCTTAATCTCTGTAAACTGAAACACTTAAAATCTAAGACTACACAATTTTAGAACTTGAAATTGCCAAAGTCATCAAAGGAACAGAAGTTTGGAAGAACACCGGGTCACGCTAACTGCTGGAGTTGCATGGCTGATATAAAACTCTTTAAACTGAACATGTTAATGAACAAATACGAATTCGCAGGATGTGACATTTTAAAGGCGCAGTTAGAAACAACGAAAGTTTGTTTAATCATTATATCGCTGTTTAATAAAACATAATCCACTTTTAAACCTATTCCCAGCAATCAAAATCTACCAGAAAGCAAACAAAAACAAAGAGTAGTCGCTTTAAAATTTAAATGACATTGTAGTTAGTAAACTGCCATTTTAGGGCAATTAAAGTGTTGATGTTGTTCACGAAGTGTTAATTGTACTTACGTAGTAATAGACTGTACGATGGTATTATGTAATAATTGCACAGGAACGACTTTAATACGACTGAAACTTATAATTAGAACTATTTTAGATATGCATGTTGCCCAATATTAGTTAACTTCTAACCATCTCAAGTTTAATTGAGCGTATGAAATTTGTAACCTCTGCAATAACGTTATGTATGTAGCTTAATAACACTATTTATTTATTCAGATACCAATCAGACACAGGTTAATCATTAATTAATTCGTTTTTTAATTAATGAAATCCATCAAAAACCTCGATTGATAATTAAATTTAATGTCTCATCGATCATTTGACACAGAAAAAAATAAATCACAATAAAAACAATGAAGTGGGAATAATTAAATTTTACTCTTAAGTAAGTAAAGAAAATATTAATTTTCATTGAAAACAATTACTTGTTTAATTGAAAAAACCTTCACAAATAATTTACACAGACACATTTGAGGTCATGTTCAATTTGCGTGTTTCCACACTTTTCTTAAAAAAAAGTTTCAACAATTTTCGCTCGAACAATTTTATAAATATCACCCCAAGGACGTTATATAATTTTATTTCTATTCACTTAGCTACGGTAACGTTACTACTCAAGCAGCGTTAAAAGTCGGTGGCTTTCAACGTGTTCCTTATTTCGTGACCTGATTGAGGCTGAGGCTGAAGGATCCAGAAGCATAATATACAATTCCTAGCGCGAGTTAGTTAAAGTTTAATCTGTAACGATACCATAACTCCTCAAGCCTCATCCTTGTCGTATTTACTGTTAAACTTACCGAATTACAGTACAGCCTGATCGGTATGGATTACTACACAAAATATAAACAGACACAGATCAGATAGAATAAATAAACCCCGAGATATTCCCTAAATCTACAATACACACACATGCAAATAGAGAATCGTAAACATTTAACTCAAATTCACGCTGGAAGCCGTGGATGGGTAATTGTAAGATAATATTCAGATGAAAAATTAAAAAGGGTTGTTGGTTGAAAACTCAAAACATTGTTTTTGTATCAAAACATTACGAATTAAACATGGCGTAAGCAATGATAATAATTTATATGTTTTTCATATAACTATAAATACAAGAAAAATCAGTTGTAGAATCGATAAAATAGATGGGCACTCAACTAGTGTTCAGTGGCGTGCGGTGGGAATTTAGGCTAGGGAAGCAACCACCATTTTAATTTTAATATACCTAGGTACAGGCGCGGATTCACGAAGGAATGGGGGAAATCCCCCCAAATTTAGAAATAAGTATACATAGAATAGAAACAAATAATGTTTCTTTAATTATTATTTATTAAAACAATTATTTTTCCAAAAATTTCCTCCTCAAAATAATTCTCTGGATCCGCCCCTGCTAGATACATTTAAAAACAGTGTTATAATTACTAAGCTTAAAAGTTTTTCAAAGAAAAACTTCTACACTTTATACTTATGGAATTTGTTGACTATTATCCTTTATTTTAAAACAACAGCTACGTATTTATAATGCAACTCGATTTTCCGGCCTTTTTTATCAAAATACCGGTGCAGGTTTTAATCTTTGTTGTTAAATTTGAAAGTTCTGGTTTTGATCTGCCTTTCTCAATAATTTGTAATTTCTCTGTATGCAGAACATTCTGTATTAATAATTTACAAACTGAACAAAAAAACCGAACCTTCCACCGAAGCAGCTGAATTTGCAGTCATGACGATAATGCAATTTTAAATTCGCATACGGAGAAAACTAAATAGAATTATTTGTCTTTAAAGAAAATTCAACTTATATAAATTGAAATAATAAAATGTGACAAAATACAGTCTCATTCGCAGATTTACATTACTTAAGTAACATTAAATTTAACAAACGCTAAATCGAACAAATAACCAAATTATAATAAATAAACATTTGGGCACGAAGCACACTAAAAATAACGACCAAACAACCACACCCGCTAATTAAGGTTAGGAGAAGAGCAGTTATAAGCAACAAAATCAGTGCTTATATGCAGTGTATGTAACACATATGAATCGGTATTACCTTTCCGCGCAAGTTTAATGAGCCTAATTTAAAATAGTACTATAAATGAATATACTTTTTGCTGTACGGAATTGATATTAAGCTTTAAGTTGATCAAATATTACAAATTTAAATAAACGATAGCCATAATTTTATAAAAATATTTTTGTTAGCATTGGTTTTTATTTTTAATAAATTCTCAAGGGAAGCATTGCTTCCATGGACCGCACGTCACTGCTAATGTTCATATACATTTGATTCTCTGGCCGTTTGAAGTGTTAACAACCATGTCTTGTTATATTTGTTTTACAATGTCATCAATTACTGAACTAAAAGTTTCGTTTTAATATAAAGCCAAATCTTGAACACAATTATATTATTTCATTTCGGCCGGAAGCCCAAAGAAAATAACAACCAAAATACGAAATATTAACATCATCATTATTTATTTATTAATTGCATTATTTATGGACCGATATCGATCAGGCTTTTTACGTTGTGTAAATCGGTCTCATGCTTTAGGAAAGGCGCGGACGCTAACATCCATCCTGCGATTATTGTTTAAAACCGGCATTCTTTCGATATTCAAATGCCATGACATATTAAATACGATAGATGAACCGGTGTCGAGATGTGCCTGAAGCTAGGAACTCCTTCTCGTATAGTTTGAACTTAAACGAAAATAATTTAACGTTTGTAGATAATAACTGACCATAATAATTCAATCATAATGAAATTACTTAAAGCAGTCGATCATCTTCCTACGGACAGTTCTGGCTAGACATAAGGGTTTATAGGATATGGCAGTGGGAGACTTGGATCAAAGTAAAAGGTGTATATTTGGGAAAGATAGAACCATGGAGATTAATGTACCTTTGGTAAAGTCAAACACGGAAACAGACTTCTAAAGGTCCTAAAAGGTTCTAAAAATTTAAATTTTGTCAATCTTAGCAGGACTGTACCAACCAGTGGGGATGTATAACGTGCCAATCGTTGCCTTAGCATTGGCAATAAGGTTTTAGAAAACATCTCAATCATCCGCAAGCATCATAGAAGGTTTCAAATACTCCTAAGAAAACGTGGATTGACCGTTTTCTTCGTCTTGATTGTGTTGTCCAAATGTTCTGCTGTATATAAATAATTAAAAGAGAATAAATGAACCTTCTTGTTCGTTACCATATCGTAAAGTAGAAAGAAGACAGATGGTGTCATGTTACTCTACTATTTCGCCTACTATACTTTTACATGGGATTGGTTAAAATCCTACATTTGCTGGGGGCGGCGATTTACCTGGGCTCAAGTCTTTTTCGATGGGGTTAATCTTTCGCTTATCACTTTTGCATCACAGCGGGAGATAAGTAGCTGCAGGTCAAAAATGGCATCTCCGGACTCGTGGCTTTTTCAAAAGTGTAACTTCTGACCCGACTGCTCTCGTAGTGGAGAGGGAGATGGCTGATTCCGAGAGTGTTTTACGTGGAGCACCAGTCGTTAGACTTAATCTCCATGTTCCTTCCAAGAGGAAGTAATTGAGATACGCTCAATCAGCCAGCGTATGCTTGGCACATGCTCGCAGTTGCTCACTGGTCGGAGCGAGGTTGCCTATCCACCCTCTTCTAGCTCACCAGGTCACTGCCGGAGCGATTAACTTAATACGTGCTCATCCGCCAGAACCTCCCGTCCTCTTTCATACGGGGTCAAGTTCCTCGTCCAGCATTAGGACTATTCCCTAACCTAAGTTAGGTACATTGGAACCCTCCAGAGGGTTCTTTCACCAAGCCTTAGTTGGGGCCACTGCCCGATCGAATTCAGCCTCAAATGTGGCGCGACTTGGTTTTTAAGCGGTCTTGCCACCCCAATCTATCAGTTATACCGTACCAGTTATAGCGTACTCCCTGACTCAGATAAACTTCACTTGATTCTCCTCCATTCGTCTAGGTCAGACAGCGGGATACTTAGCTCCTTAAAAGACCCTGACGTCAGGTAAAAATGAAACCACCCACACCGGACCCTGTTGTTAGCTTGGAGCTCTACGAGCTTCCTCTGCAACATTTTAGATTCATCCTCGAGAAACACTTGCGTGTAACTCTAACACACATTATATTTTGATTGCTTCATCCGTTGCCCAGACAAGCCTGCGATTGGGTAGACAACAACCAGATCTAAGGGTGAACGCCGTGTGGTGTACCCACAAGCTAGTCTCGGATCCTGGTGCTCCCCGACACCTCTAACGACTGCCCACTCTCCGTCTTCTGGGCTAGTCTTGGATATTAGCGGAGTCCGACACCTCGAGCGACTGCTTGTCCGTTCACCCTGCAGAGGGAGAGGCAGCCGCGAAATTAAATCTGAGCTTAACGGCAATGTCTCCAGAGTCGATTACATCTACATATATGTAACTTTGTAACTACATAAAAGTCCCGTTATCAATTTTTTTTATGACCCAAACTTTGCCGGTCGTTTGCGACAGTGACTGCAAATAGGGAAAGTGGGAATTAGGCAAAAGTATTTCATATACCATTTTTGCTGAGAACTTTTTGCTTCCGCCCCTCAGCTTTGTATCGTATCAAAATTAAACGAAATTAAAAGGTTAGAAATGCATGTGAGGTGGTAAAGGAAGGAAATATTATATAGTTAATAAATAATGAATTAAACTGTATAAACAATTGCCACTCCTAGCTCTGTCTTAATTCCGGTAAATTGGTTTGGTAAGCAACATCAGAAACTTCAATCAGAAATGTTTCCTTTGCAGATTTAAAACGAAACTGCAATTAAAAAAATCTGACTCACTGTGTTTTTTCTACAGTACGCCCCTGTAGGTAAGGTATTTTGTATACACAAACTTCATCCTTCAAAAGTTTAATTTCCCGAAGAAATTAAATTTTTATCTTAAATCATTTTAAAAATGGTGTTTAAGCGTTATTACGAGACAAATTATCGACGTTAACCGGGGTGAAAATCACACAAAGATGAGGTTGCATAAATTTGTATGTGTGATGTGTGCTTAACGTTTCTACCTCGTTAACTGCGAAAATTGTTATTCATTTTCTGATATAAAGGTCTTAAAACAGTTTTTTTTGCTGGATTTAAACTTAAATTGCTTCACCACGCGAAATTATCATCTATCAATTACTTAAATCTAAATAATACATAAATCGTAACTGTACCAGTTTTTTAACAGTAAACTGTTTATGTTTTTGAGGTTATGTAAAGAATTTAAAATCTTCAATGCAACTTTTGTTTGCGAAAAGAATATAAATTCAATTTTTGCTTTGAACGGTTTGTAGAATTCTAATTGAATGACTGAACAACAACTGGGTTACTCTATTCTATTTTACAGTTTCGTAAGATGGATAAACCCAGAGTACTTTTAACTAGGCCTGTACAAGTACTACATTTATCTCTTTAGTACAGTTTGTAAGGTGGTTTCAATTAGTAACACTTAATCAGATAAAGTAGTTATAGGGGTGTACCTTAGAAGTAAGGTGGAACTGTATAGTCGTTAATTATGAACAGTTCCAAATATGGAACAGGTAATCCGAAGTAATTTAACTTATAAAACAAACACATTAGTGTTTCGGGTAAGGTTACTCCCAATTGGCACAAGAAGCGACCTTAGTACAATTTACGTTTAATGCTTAATTACTCTAATCACAAAGTCAACAGCTCATTAGTTTGAAGCTGTCGAAAGAAACAAAAATATGATTTGCTTGCGAACTTCGGAATTTTGAGATTATGTATGAATATCTCATGAGAAAAAGTTATCTTAATTTATGATCTTATAATAAAATAACTCATACTCATCATCATAAATAAAAATTGTAATAAATTTTAATACGTAGTGAGCCCTTGCCGGTTTAGGCCTTGTGGTTATAAACATAAAGACATAATTGGATAGCTTCTTGGATCTATGCGTTAGTTACTATGCGTTAATTTTAAGGGGTGATAGAAGACACCAAAAGGAACAAAAAAAATCTTATACAACTTTGTTCTAGAACGTACAACTTTTTCAGAAGAAAATAAAGTTGGAAACTGTAACATCATTTTGTCGCGTTAATAATAATAGTTTTATTATGAGACTTGTTCATCAAAAGATACAGCTTATCCAGCACAGCAAAAAACCTAAATAACATTTTTTCGTATGATCAATCGTTTACGCGTAAAATAGGATTCTTTTTATATTTAAAAATCCATTTTACTCAATTACGAAACGTGGCAAACCTGCAATGTCTTTAATAAAATACGGCGCCCAACTTTTAAAGGACAGTCGCAAACATTTTTTTTATTCCTTCTCATCTGTGCTTCGGTCAGTATCGGCGCGTTTTGTCATTTTATTCTTATTATTGGTGTAAAGCGTTGACAGATTTTAGCATCCGTGAACATCACGATTTGCATAATGCATATGCATTTATGTTAAGTTTTATGTTTTTATTATCGTTTGCCATGCACTTTGACACAGATTATGTTTCAACATTTCGGAGAGAAAGATCATTGATAGAAGAGTAGAATTTCATAAGCAAAATAACAATAAATTTATAAAAGGGATAATCCTCAGGTGGTTACTTTAATGCAGTTTTTAATATTCTCTTCTAATAATTATTTTATACTTTAAAATTATTAGAAATAATTCGGTAATTCCCACTAAAATTAAGGGAGACAGGGCAGCAACGTTTTGTTATAAACAGTAATAAATCGTGTTTAATGCCGTTTGTATACAGCAAATAAACAAAGCTGAACGGTTTGTTTAGACTAAACAATTTGAATTCAGAACCAAGGTCGGGGGATTCAACACATGGGACATGCGCCTCTTTTTAGGCAAGGTTACCAGATATGGCAATGGTTTTTTCTAAATTACTCAAAAGCTAATTAAGAGAGAAAAGAATTTATTCAAAATTTTTTGTGCATTTTCATGTCCTCTATCACCCCTTAAACAACGCGTAGTAACCCTTTGCATCCTGTATATGTAAGTAAAAGCCACATGAGGTATCAAAGTAATATCGCTCTTGTTGATCAGCTCAGAGGAATTACGATGCAGCTTTCTAAGGGTATCTGGTAGGGAACACCAACTACAAAAATGCCTATCTTAACCGGAACAATTGCAAAACTCGGATTGTAGTTATGGATGTTTTATTATAGCTTAACTTTTTGGATATTTTAGCTTTTCTTGATATACGGACTTTTAGACTCAAGTCTTAGACTTACACTTTAGAGTTTCAGGAAATTAGTACAATCTGACCAGAAATATTTCAAAAATGCCCAAATTGATTCGTTTGTATTCAAGGAGAGAGATTTGTGGTATCATTTAATAAAAGAAAAGAAACTTTGAAGGGATAACGTTCAAAAACATTGAAATAAATATAGGTTTAATTTGCGTTGGTTAATTTTGAGATATTTATACTTAGGCCGTCATAACTTTTGAATAGACTGTGTCTGAGTCTTATCCATAGAAGTGTTGGAGGATATTCTTATTGCTGATTTAGTGCGTTTTTCTCATCCTTTAAGTGTGTCAGATGTAGATCGCATAAGTCATAAAAAATATAAGCGGCTATTATAAATCCTCCTTATCTAGATAAGACTATTGTAACTTCAATTTGTCTAATCTTGTAATATGTCTCATCAGAAAATGACAATACCAGGATGTTTGTTAAGGGTGTGTAGGCCTCACCCTCCATTAAAATATGATCACCGTATTATCACTGATGCAATCAATCTACTTTCCCAAAAAAGAAAATAATTTAAACTCAGCTGGAAGTAGTTCACCAAGATTTATCGAAGAATCAGCAATGGGGGAAATGGCACTGCCCTTGAATACAAAGAATTACTATAATCAACTGTAATTTACGTAGGCATATCTTGAAATTCCATTCAATTGGAATTGGTAGCTTATCCCATTAAGCGTAAACAAACATAATATAAACAAATAAGAAAAGGCTATTTTAAGAATTTACCGCTTTTGGTAGGACAACTTTTCTTATTTAACATAAAAAATAGATAAAATGACAAAGTCAACTTAATAAATTTGGAAAAGTAGTTTAGTTCAGTAGTAGAGACTGGCCTGTTGCGAAATATAGGCAGTGATGATCTGAAGTCGATTGGAAGTGTGACTTGATTATGGATTTTCTTAAATGTGATATGTTTATTGAAAAATTATAAAAAAATATAGAATTTTAGAATATAAAAGACAATTCCTGGAAATCTGGAACGTACTATGAACTACTCAATAATAACATTACGCACTATGATCGAGAATGAAAGGTATAGAAACTCAATACATCTTATAAATTGTAATTCTTGTTAATTAATTTCTGTCGTAGATAGTAAAAGTAAATTATTTAAAAATTAGAAAATTCTGTAATTATTATTAAAGATAGATCGATTTACTTTCACATGATTGTTTAAAAATTAACTAACATCAGATTTACATCGCATTTAATGGATAGAAAGCTACACTTATGCATTGAAACTATTTAAAAAATATTAGAAATAATTATTTTGATTTAAACAAGATTGATTCAAGTTGTAAAAATACATCGTACGCTAACTTTCTCGAAAGTAAAAATCGCTAAGATACGGAAAGAGATTTGAATCGAGAATCATTGATTTAAAGAATGTTCTAATATGTACAAAAGACCTACGCATGCAACTACTATGACAATGGTTTTATGGTAAGGGTGACTATATAAGGTTCTGGTCTATATCGGCTGGGAATCGGATACTACTGACCTAAAAGTACCACTAACGGAAGCGAGTGTCCACGCGTCTGGTATGTGATGCTTTAGGTTAGTTGTTAGTAAGTTATTTTCCTCTGATTGATTAGACATATTTTTTAGATTTATGCATTGACTAATCACAATTAGTTGATTCACAATAGATTTAGATCAGCATTTATAGGGTCACTGTTATCAGTTTTACATACAACCACAGTATAAATCAAGCATTTATAGCTTCCAATTTATCCAATTGACTTGTTCCACTGACAATGTTCCAATAATTATAGGCCTGGTGTGTCCTCGACAGATACGACAGGAGATGTTTTTGCCAATGTAACCTTCCATAGATCTTAATCAAACAATATTGTTGGAATAGTTACTTATTTTATTAATATACATCCTGTTTTAGGTTCCTCTTAGTTCCAGGTATAGTAATAAATAACATAATTATAGCATTTGTCTCATTTTAAATGCAAAGTACCTTACTGAAGTGTGATAGCTTTGGGTTTTCGCCCCAACACCTTGACTTACTAGGTGTGAACTCTACCACTGGAACTACGGCATTAGAATAAAATCAATGATGGAACTAGAAAAAAAAGAAGGAAAGCTTAGTTTCTGAATAGAAGTATTTTTCTTCGAAACAATTCAACCCCCCCTGTATATAATTTGTATTATATACACTCTAAAAAATTACCGGTGAATTATACCCTAAAAAATGGAGGCAACTATGTTACCTCCATTTTTTGGGGTAAATTTACTTCAAAGTGTAATTTTCATAGGAAGTGAAAAATTTCAACATTAGGTTAAGTTTGCATTGTAATGTTTCCTTTTTAAGTAAATTTACAGATTAAAATTACAATCTCAATGTAATTTTACATTTTAACATTAAAACACCTGTGTAAAGTTACGTGACAAAGTTAATATTTCATGGCAATAGTACTTTTCAGGGTTAAAATACAAATGTGAAAATACTTCTTGAATGTAACGATGACTTGCGAAAGTACTTGCAAATTCAATCGTTCCTCTGGGAATTGTATGAAACAAAATAAAATCAAAGTAATTTTTATTGAACGTATGTACTTATATAAAATATAAGACATTAACAGAACTTCTTTTCAGGGGCTTTCGGAAATATTTGGTCTCTCAAAGACATAATAAAGACATAGATAAAGTTTCGATTCCACCTAGAAAATTAAAAAATTATAAATTATATAAACAATTATACACGAGTACCTTTCTCAATTACAGTTATGCTAGTTTATTTCGAATTCTTCAATTTTTGATTCATCCTAGAAAAACATTAAATTAAATATTTTTATTTTATTGGTTTAAATTTGTAATTTTAACATATAGGTACTTACCGATTACTATTTTTTAACTTCTACTATAAAATAAAATTCTTCCCATCTTCGGTCATACGTGTAAATATTTGCCTTTAATAAATCCGCACTACACTACAACGAAAAACAAAATATTAATGAGCAATGAACACTTCGTTCGGTATCGATAGAGTACGCCTCGCCGAAATCATAAAAGAATGGTACACACCATTCCGACCATTCCCCAAAAAGCCTATTTGGACTGTTCATAATGGATTCCTGAATTCTTTCACGAAACGAAGGTCACAAACAAGTGCGATCAGCGAAATAGCATCTCAACGGTTAAAAACATATTAAGGGTAAAATTACACTATTCTTGTTCAAGTTCATCTTATCTTTAATATTACACTAAAAATGAATTAAGTTATTGAGCAATTATACATTTGTAAGGAAAAAATTGTCTGAGTTATGTAAATTTATATTATGGATAGTGATTTTAACCAGTTCAATGTAGTAGAATTACTTATATTTGTTTAATTTTACATAATTACAGGGCATTTTACCACAAATAGTAAAACTACTAAATGTATAGGTAAAATTAATTTTAGGGTAAAAATACCGCAAATAATAGCGAAAAGTTACCTCTTTCCCAAGGTAATTTTACCTCATTTTTACAGTGTACAGGGTGTAGAATCGCTTAACGCACAATACAATTTTACGTGCATTTTTTCCCAGCTTTAATATTTTTCCCCTAATTATTTTACAATGCAGATTTTAAGGAATGCTATAAAGAAAAAATTACGAATCAAAAATCAGTTATGGCTTGGAAACATTGAAACGACGAAGGGAAAATATTTGGTACCTAAATGTCATTTTTAAGGTTAGATTTAACTGCTTGACAGACAATATAACCTTAAAAATGACATTTAGGTACCAAATATTTCCCTCCATCACTCCAATGTTTCCAAGGCATGACTGATTTTTGGATAAAAAAAATGGAAGTTTTCTTTCTTTACTTTTTCCGCTTACAATCAAATGCAATCCGTAACCAAATGCATCATTCGATTAGTAATTTTTTTCTTTATAGCATTCCTTAATATCCATATTGTAAACTAATTAAGGGAGATATTATTAAGGTTTGAAAAAAAGCACGAAAAACTTTATGGTGCGTAAAGCAATTCTACACCCTGTATATGGTTTCTTGACCGCAATCTTCATTTTTCAGTATCATCACGTCCTATTTGAATAAGTAAAAATAATGTCGAAGGGTCAGAAAAGATGAATAGTAGGCAGGTAAAGTGCTATATATGTATAATTTATGCGATTTTCGAAACCTCGGAGCAAAATATTAATTTCAGGTTAGGTTGATTTATTTATTAATGGAACAAATCAACAATTTATTAGTCTTACAAATAAGGCAAATTGTCATGATGATGGTCATGTGTTTTTTTATGAATGTTCGTTTTAGATTTTCGTAAATCGATATCTGACAGGAATAATTATAAAATTTTAATCTGTAAGATTAGAGTGGAATATAATCTTTTTATCAATATCAATCAAGGCAAATCTCGATTTTTACGAACAAAAATTTCACAATAGGGTGTCATTAAACTATAATATAACCTTATTCATAACCGTTTGCTCTTATACAACTCCTCCCATCAGAAATTTACGTCGGCTTCTTTTATTTACTTAAAAGTTCTTTATTCTTGCAATAGCTGCCGTTTGAATCTTTGGAAAAATTGTTAGCTTACAAAATGTTTATAGCCTTGTCGAAAAATATCTACACGCTTTAGCTCGCTGACCATAAAATTAAATTGCTTTTTATTACAAGACTGTGACTGGCCTGGTATTAGGCATAAACTTACCGACAAACACAACTTGAAACGGACGTTTTTAAAGTATGGAATATTTCTTCCTTTTACAACGGTTATTCTTTGTATGACTTTTAAGTATATCTGGGTAACAGGTTAGAAAAGAGGCTATAAAATAAATGGACGAGGCTTTAATCCTTAAACATCCAGCTGCAGTACAAAAGGTATTAAATTGTAAATTTTGTTAGAAATATGTCCAAGATACTTATGATGCTAGGTGGATAATAACTTTAAATTCTGGGCTAGTTACGCACATTTATAGAAAACTGTGATTTACATCATTTGCAAATAAATACCATTTAGTTTCTTAAAACTAACTTGTCACCTTTGGGGCAATAGATAACATGTCTTGAACATTTAGCAAGTACAGTTCTTCGTTCTACACTATTACTTGAAATATACTCCAATAATCATCTTACAAATAAAAGCGTACGTTTCGAAGCTCATAAATTGTCATTTATTCTACTTTCGGGTCAAATTTCCCAAATTCTAAGAATTCCATTTTTGTCAAAGGGAGACTTAAAATTCGTGGCAATTCCTTATGAGATGAGGATGGTTAAGAGGCTTAAGCATTGCATGTAAAGTAGTTTGTTATATTTCTGTATTGATGGTCGAAATGGAAGGTAAACGATTTTCGGTGGATTCCTGAAGGAACCTCAAAGTCATTCCCGATATCAAGTTTTACCAAAATCGTACGATTAACTTTTTCTTGGAAGCGAGTGTTTAGATGTTTCTCTAACCCAGCTGTTTCTTCTGTAAGTAGTATTCCCTACAACTAAAACGGGGAAAAAGAACTGGAAAAATGGTAAGTCACTTCGCATCTATTTAGATATTCCACTTGTACCTGGTTGGTTAGTGGTCACAGTCGCTTACCATCGTTAAATATTGAGGAATGGTCGTTGCCTTAATATATCGACATCGGTCCCTTTTACATCGGCTATGATTATATGAACATCATTATTAGATGTGCTGGAGTGATGGAAGCTTTCCACACGCCCTATACCTCTACAAAGGGCCGCAAGATAAGAGGATTCCGTTTTGCACCTGTATTTAATATGATTTAGAACGAGTTAATAGATGCCGTTGCAAACCTCTTCAGACTGGAGAGGATATTGGAGTCCAAGTATTGGGTTACGCTGATGATTTGTTTTTATTTGGAAGCCCTATAGAGGAAACACAGGCTTTACTGAATAAACGCTTCCACTTCTTTTAACGGAGAGGTGTAAAGATAAATAAGGTGCTCAGCGTAAGAAAGAAAAACTACATTTCGCAACGTCCCCTAGGTACCAAATAAATATTTAACTAAACATATATTAGCCCAAGTGATTTCTTTGATTACTTAGAGTGTATCTTTCAATCGACAGAAAGGTAGGAACAAGGACAGATAAAACTATAAGAAAAACCATCCAGAAGGCTGGCTGGCCACCTACCTGATCCAACGCCTCCGCCTTTATCTTCATCAAAGTCGGAGGGTTAGGTGTGATGAGCCCGCGGTCATATAATGACATTCAGACGGGGGTAAAAGATACTAACAAGACCCAAGGAGCACCTTTTAAGAAAATTAATAATCAAGCGCCATTGGGTAACTTCTTTAGAAACCGGCCTTTTAGACAATGGGCTGATACGGAGACAGCAACACCCCCACCACAAGCTCTAACAAGACAAGCGGACCCATCAAACTTTTTGGGAGATTTCGAGAAAATCAAGGAATATAGTATTGGTTTGGCATATTTTAGTTTGAGGATTAAGATTAAGATCATTACTGATTAAGATTTCTTGCTGTTTATTTATAATTTAAAAAAGCAAGGCAAGTATTGGAGAAATTGGTAACGTCACTTTGTTTTTTCCTAAAAATCTCGTTCGGAATGAAATTGTAAGGAATTAACATTTTTCAAAATGGAAAATTTTGGTGCATTACAATTTTGGAGAGCAACTTCTCCATCAATCTTTGCAAAATACAGTGACCTGGAAAGACATTTTATTGCATAATTGATTTAAAAGAATAAGAATCTTTGCCCTAACTAGATACAGATACGTATATCTATTTTTAATATTATCATTAATCCGATCAATAACAGTCTTGAATCTTAGTATGCCTTTGACTAGAATAGACCATATCAAATTATGCAAACAATTTATATATGTACATAATGGATGCAGTCAACGACGAGTCGAGTAATGTTAACTGTTAACGCCTATAGTATATGTATTCATATGTGTAGGTGGTTGTAACGATCATAGCTAAGTTGCAGAGTCCAAAGTGGGCTATATAGCATCGGACGCCCAAAGGATTACCGTTTACTTGTACTTTCTAGTTCTGCTTCATAATTAAATCTATTGCTAAATGTAATTTCAAGTAGGCTTGTATTAGCAAATTCAGTGTTAAAGATGTTGATTATTGATACCTATGTGCTCTATTAAGGAATGATGTACTATTGCTTTCATAATGATCTGGTACAGCAGGACTAATATGATGCTATTTTTTATTATTTTATCCTATGCATTTAAAAACCAAACTGAAAGAATAAAATAGCATCTTGTTAGCCTTGCTGTCCTAGATCATTATGAAATCAATAGTACATCCAGAATTAGACATAAATTTTAGAAAGTCTCGAAGTGAATCTTAGCATAATCTCCCCATTTTTATCTTTGGTACCTAACCTAGATAATAGTTTTGAGTTCTCTTTGCTGCCACATACTAACTTATGGTATTCGTTTGCCATGCTATAGAGTCATCACAACGATACATATTTAGAAGATACACTCAAAAAATTGGACAAGGTTAAGGATAGTTACTGCCATATACAGAACGAAGCCAAATAGGGAGACTTTTTAGTCCGTTTTAGAATGTAACGTTCTTTATTTACATTTTATGCAAAAATCTAGTGAAACAATCTAATTTTGCATGGATATGCTAAAATTATCTAAAGGAATCTCTAATGCATGCACCGCATTGGAATTTTTGTTTGTCTATTTTAAGCGAGATTTATTTTAATTTCTGTTTTACGTTCACACTCCCACAAGTTGTAGATATACAACGATAAAAACAACTTGAATACGAACCGTTATAAACCTGCACATTTACTTAGTCTTTTTATATTAAAAAGGTTATATCATCAACTACAATCCACGGCCTTCAATATGACATTTTGTAAAATGTTGCATATTATAAATACTATGCGAGCTGTGGAGAATGTTTCGTGGCTTTTTAATAAAATCCTCTCCAAGCACACACTTGAAAGAAAATTAAGTGCATCCACATCCATAATATTATTAACAGTAATTGTAACAAATTATGTTTTTTCTAAACAAAAGAATAAAAGGTATAGTTCGATAGTTTAAAATACGTGGAAAAAAATTCTAAGGTTAAAAAATGACAGTTAACATTTACCCAATAATACAAAAACTTTTTTAAAGTTTAAAGACATTCTGGCTAATGAAGTTATAATGGTTTTCTTAATGGTCGTCCCTGGATGGCTGATGGTGTTTCAAACCAAAACCGGATGAGTGATGGTAAAAGAATCTCCACACAAATCATTATTAGCTGTTATTTTATACAACACACAAAAAAATAGAAAGTTGTATATAACAACATGTAGTTGGCGTCCTACATTTTAATTCTATTATTCGCTACAATACAAAATTAGATACTATTAAAACAAGTTGTAGGAAATTTTATTTTCTAATCTTTAAAAAACAAGTCATTTTTCAAATTAGTAATAAAAAGATGTTTTTCGAATTTTCCATTAAATAATAAATACAGTCCACAAATAAATGACCCTTCTCTTCCAGTTCATCTAAAATATTCTTCGACCACACACCCCATCTCACATCTATACCACCTAATCCCTTTACCATCCTGTAATAAATTTGACGTAACTGAAATTGAAACTTCATATCTCCCAGTCCTAGTCGTTTTACTGGATGATGGCAGGCAGCATCCCCCTTCTGTAGTAGTAACTGCAGCCTTGAGCTCATTCGTACGTGATGGCCATTTTTAAAGATAAAAATATCTAGTCGCGATAAATCTGTATTGTATAATATTTAGTTTAGCTGTTACTTTTTTTTACATCCCTCGTAAAGAATTGATGAGCTTGAACATCTCTAAAATATCTTTAAGAGATTGATTATTGAAGAGGATCTCATCCGTCATTGGGATTATTAATCTCTCAATGATTAATAAATTATTCATAAAGAACTAATAATTATATACCGGGTGATCCATTTATAATGTTAATGGCAAATATTTCCAACGGCAAAGAAACTTTCCAGACTAAATATTTGTTTGATATAAATAGGACTACTACAAGATGGTAATATCTGTTTGGCCACCTTGATATCATTCAATAACTAGTCTGGAACACGGATGCAGATTTTTCAAGATATAACATTATCAGTGGACCACCCGGTATATTTAGGCGTGTCTTTCGAAATGATACTATATAAAGCATGTTCTATGTATAATTCGCAGAACGGAGTAGATACGCCAGTGCCATTTAAATGTAGCAGAACCTACTAATGTTTGTTTCTTATTCTCTTGTTTCTCAGCCATCTACAGCAACGTATTCATTTTATTTGTCTTTTTCATAGACTATTCAATTAATTTTTTACATAAATTCTACATAAATAAATTCTAAAGTATAAATCTGCACAAACCATGCGTGCTATAAATTCATGGACAATACATATAAATGTTAAAATGCAATATAAATTATTTTATAGCAGTAGGTCAATCAAAAACTGTTTTAATTATTCTAATTTATTCCAATATGCCAATATTTTACAGATACACTATGAATTTTCATCCTCCGGATAAATAAAAATGGCAAATCAAAATCAATTGAAAATAAAATAAATAAATACTTTAATTTTAATCTTACCCATCTAATTTATCCATAATAATCCAGAATAGGGTAAGGGGGGGGGATACGGCGCAAAACTTTTATTTTCTGTGTATTGTATGTTTTGAACTTTTAATTTTGGCCTTTAATAAAAATCAGTCACCATGCCAAAAGTACATGATAATATATTGTGTTAACTTAACAATTATTATGCTTTCATTTGCGAGTCAAACAAAGTCAGTTCTAATCCGAATAATACTAACACGTACTATTTTTTCTCCTAGGATTAATAACTATTTGTGCAACAGGGGAGGAAAGTTGGATTTTTCCTGCCGAGAATGAATCTGGTTGCTCGAGCGTAGAGAGGGCGATCAACACACGAAGGAGGAAAAACATTTTCTTCCTGAGTTGCACGTATGATCTTTTCTACTACCTTTAAAAAATTTAGAAAAAGAATTATATTTTTACAAAAAGTAAACATTTTTATCTCTGCTTTTTATACCAACTTTGTCTAGTTTTAATATCGGCAAAGCAACGTATTGTATGTTCAATATACAATTACAAACAAAAAATAAACCACTTTCCCTCCTTATAAAGGGAGACCAAGTGGATACTTTTCTTCCCTAAAGAGGCAAACACTAATTTTTCTCCCTGATCTCGGGAAGCAAAATGATAGTTTCTGTTTAGGTAGAAAATAGATATTTTTACCAAGGCACTAAGGTTCAATTTTTTCTAATCTTGTGTGGATATTATTTTTCGAGGCGATAGCGTGCTATATACCACATCAGTAATAAAAAGAGCTTTAGTGACGGTACACATAATCCTTTTTCAGAAACCGTGAAATTGTTAGCCAATGGTTTTTCCTTGTTTTGTCATTTAATTTTGCTTTATAATTCTCAGCCTTTATAGGCCACTATCAACAAATTCTAAAAGTCTTACGTAAGGAAGACTACCCTAAAATACAGGGTGCAACTAACATAATTAGAAACCTCGTAATGGGGGGTAGCTGTAATGATTTAGAACATATTTTCCTTGTCAATATTAGTAGCCTCCTCCACTAGTTTTTGAGAAAATAGCATTTTAAATTTTAAGTACTTCCATTGTACTTACCATAAAGTATGTTCATCTAAAACCATTGCAGCTACCTTTCCATTAAGAGGTTTCTAGTTATATTAGTTACTAGTTTCTAGTTATATTCTAGTTACATCCTGTATAGTTTAAAAAATGTTAACGTAGCAGTGCCTTCTGTAAAGATCAAGATAACTGTTTATGGTGCATCGCAAAGAAGTGGTGTGTCACAGCGTGTTATTCGAAAAAGAATAAAGAAGAACACTTGCACATCTCAGTTGGAAACAAGTCGCTCAGTTCTTCTATGCCGTGTGATAGAACTAGGTTTTGCTAAAAACAACAGTGTTGAAGGTCGTTCAAGACTATTGTTTGGCAAAACGATTTCCAAATCCTTTTTTTAAGAAAGGGGGAGTCTCTATAGTATGTAATTGGTGTCTAGGTGGTCTGTCTGTCGAAGAGGGTACTTTCTGAGCAGGTAGCACCTGTCTCTAAAAATGCAGTTGAAGATTCATCTGATGAAGATCGTGTAGAGACAAAATACCATGATTCCATAGATTATAGGTAAAATACTAACCTTGGTGAAATCGACATGTATCCAATTTGTAATAAATGAAGAAATTGGTTGAGATTCGTGTGATGCTCACGTTATTAATTAAGGTTACTAAAATTACTTACAGTGGTGAAGGCATTACTGGTATTATGCGGCATCACTATGATAATACCTATGGGTATTACCTGACATTAATCACTTGAAATTAAGTACATAGGATTGTCACATCAGTATCGGTAGCCTGGGAAAGCAGTCTATAACTTCGAGGCTTTCGATATTCTTTAGCGTCATATTACATTACTTATCAGTAATGGCAATAATAATGTCTTACGTTACATTAGAACGTTATGATTATTAGAATTACTTGGTATGCATTGCTTAGAATTATGTGGAATTATTCTATACGTTGGCATTACACGACATTTTAATAATACATAATATCAGTTTTGCATGGACTAATAATATTACTTATCTAGAATTAGAATATTACTTAAAAATAATTTTCGGTATCACTGTATTTGACACTTGTGATTTTAGCGACTTAGTTAAGTCAAACATTAGATGGGTTGTTTTTATGATATAATGATTCTTGGAACACCCTACATATATGCGCCATTAATAAACATTAATTCAAGTGTGTTTTAAACCTTCTTAGAAAAAAACAAGAAAAAACGAAAGGAGACACTTTGATCCATTAAACGTTCCTCTTACTCACTACTTGTTGTTTTTCACGCCCGTTGAACATTTTATAATTATGAAAAATAGAATAAACCTAATCATCAAATAGTAACATCAAAAACAACTTTCACCGAAAGCAAAACAAAAACAAAACAAGTATGGAGTACTAAAACCCGTTTTTACCTGTTAAACAAAATTTACTTTTATTAAAGAGAAATGTTGACTCGTAAAACCGCATAAAATTCTACTTAGGGCTATTATTTAGAAAATGTGCAAAACGAGTGAAAATACTGTTACTACATCTACCAAAAATATTGCTAATACATCCTTTTTCCTACCTTCTAAATCCAGCAGTAGGAAAAGGAAATCTAAATCCAGAAGGAGCCGGTACTGGTACAGCTACTGTAGCACCAGCTTGAACGAGCGGTACCTGTCCTGTTACCACCGCTTGTGGAAAAGGTACCACATGGCTTGCCACTACACCACTAGGCACTACATTATTAGGCACTATAGTTCCCGGTACTAACGAATTATGCACTAAATTACCCGGTACTACCGTAGAATTTGTAGATACGTTATTAAAATTAGGATGATTTGAAGAATACGGAGGTGGCATATGATTACTTAATAAGTCCGGTAATCTATCGTTATGGTTACCACTCCAAAGATTACCACGGGCGGTACCAACTTGTAGACCTCCATGCTGATGATTTGCATTGTTTATCCTCCTTTGATGCCGGCGTTCTCTACGTTCCCTACGCCTTTGTTCTCTGCTAAGGGCACGATCCGCATTATTACGAATCAAGGCAGATCCAACCGTAGTATCATCAGTTTGGGCTTCCGTCGATGTAAAAGTTCGAGTACGAACTTCTTCAGGAGGATTCTGATTCTGATTCCTCTGTGGTGGTTCTTCTGTTGGATTTGTGTGGACTGTTACTTGAGTTGTACCTATTATTCCACCTGATTGCTGTACAAGTGGTACTTGTATACGATTAGGGGGATGCGTTTGTGTAATGCCTGTTTGGACGAAGGATGTATTCATTTGGGGTGCACTAATTGGTTGATGGCTAATAACAGTTGTGGTAGAAGTTGTCGGCATGGCTTGGACAATATTAACATTTGAAATATTATCCGGTTCAACGACGGTATTATTCATGCACTGTATAGTGGGGACATTCGATACCACGGTGACAGGTACGGCCCGATAAAAACTAACATCCACTGAACTGACGTTAACTGGTATTTTATTCTGCTGCGAATCGTTATAATTTCGTTGATGATTATTCGAAACATTTAAGGTTGTAGTGTTACTGCTTTCTCCAATTACTGCTTTTGGCACAGAAGCGCTTCTCATACTGTTTGATGCAAAATTTGGTAAAATATCGGTATTACTAACAGTATGAGAACTGTGCCTGTGATGGCTTAAAATTGAAACTATATTTGCACAACTGATGTTTCGATCGGGTATTGGCAAATTGGTTGATGTACTAACCCCTTGATTGATGGTAACATTCGGTGGATTGGAGATGCTTGAGATGTTGCGTATTGTATTATTGTTACTAGTGGTAACAATAGCGGGCATTGGCGCCGTGACGCTTCGTGGTACACTATTGGTAGTTATTACGTTCATGGATGTGGACACATTTCGAATAATATTATTGTTAGCGACCATTAAATTCGACGGGGTAGAACCATTTCGTGAGTGATTTACAACCACCGGTTGCTGAATTATGGTGCTTGGCTCGGATGAGTTGCGCGGATGATTAGGAAATATGAAACCGTTTCCTGTAGAAATTCTATTTGGTGTCGTAGTGGATGGCACCGATGTATGTCGAGGATGGTTAGGTAAACCCACCACGTTTGCGCTAACGATCGAATTTATATTCGATGGTATCATATCTGAAGAAACGCTCCGCTGATAACCGTGTTTCGCAGGAGATGAAATAGGTGGTGGTGAAATGTAAGAATGTCTTTGTTGCATGGCCGATGCAGTATTCTTCGCAGCACCATCACCACCACCTGCCGCAGCATTCTGATGGGTCAAGTTAACAACAACACTGTTAATGGGTGTTCTTGCGGTTACTTCAGCATCTGTCGGCCTATTTAATGCCGTCGATGTAGTTGTAGTAGTGCTGGAAGTCGGAGTTACGGGATGTGTAGAAATTTCAACGCGCATATTATCTGCACTATTTCTAAATTCATTACAATCGACGAAAAAAACACTATTGTTATTGTTATAAACGAAACAAGTCGCGACTGAACCCGAAGTACACCTCACTTCGCACTCATTCGTACTGACATCAGTCAGCAACCTACTTGGAACGTTCGGTGTAAGTAACTCACGTGACACGATTCCCTCGTGCGATTGGTTAAGCTGGTTTCCATAGCCTGCTAGGTTATTAACCATCTCGACGGTGAGATGTAGGTCTGCCGCGTTGCCGCATCTTTCGGATTGTGCGGACCCATTGTTTGGCCCTCTTTCAAGGTCGAGAGATGAAAGACTACAACAAGAACTGAAAGAACTCAAAGAGGATGAACTGTCCTCGCTCATCTGCTTGTTGTTTTGATACTCATACGGTTGCCACAATAATGAATTTAATGCTTCGTTTACGTCCTGATGAAACGAATTTCTATTTTTTAGTGGTGGTCGTTCACTCTGAGTCTGATTCGACGGTAACTCGTTGTTGCTTTTTGTTGACATTCTATTTATAATCGGTTTTTTCTCTATTTTTACTTCCCTAGTAAATATTCGTTCCGCATTTTTAGATATATTTTCTGCGTCGTCTGCTAGATCGTCCCTACTTATAAGAGAGGAAGAGGAAGAGTCGCTACTTCTTATAACGATAGGGATGCTATATTTTCTTGTAATTAATTCTTTGTTATTGTTGCAAGTTAGAAACACGTTTTTGTTGACTAACGGATTCCCGTCCTCGTCACCGTCACAGATTACTTTTGTTAATTTTGGATCATCTTTTATTAGAGAGGAGGATAACGGTTGATTAGCATCAGGTGAATCTGCACTATTGTTTAGACTTTCTTCACTAGAATCTTCATTTAAATTATTTAATAATAATAAGTCCGAACCATTATTATTATCGTTAATATCGTATTCATTATTAGCACTACCGCATAAAAAATCGATCGGATTCGTTTCAACTACATTATTTTCTAATTGAACTAATTTATTATCACCGCCATCGCTAGAATAATTAAGATATAGATTTGCTTGAATTTCTTTTTGATTGGTAATATTTTCATCGTAATTGTTATTATTGCTGGCAACGACTAATTGATTTAATTCGCCCAGACACTTTTTGAGATTAAAGAGCATTTCGTTCCGAGGCGAATCCCACAAAGCACTTTTCGCATCCTCGAACTTGCAAGTTATGTTGGTGTTTTTCCGGTTCGCGTATCCGTTTTCAGGATGTATCCTCTGAATTACGACCGCTTCCGGTGGTCCTACTTCTTCTGGTAAATTGCAGCTAGAAGATGCCATCGCTAGAGTATTCTTGCGCGGAAATAATGATGTGACATTTTAATCGACCTGAAAAAAGAGAAAACACTGCATAAATATTTACAAAAAATAAAAATGTTAATTGGTTGGTTTGTTTTTGTTTTGGTTTTAATTATCGCAATGAAAGATAATAGGATGGTTTTATGTATGTAAAGTGCTTTTTTATTTTACGTAAGAATTTGATCATCAACGATAATTAAATTATACAAAAGAAATCAATGAAGGACATAAAATTTTACATCAATTTGGTTTAAAAATAAAAATAAACTATAGGTTGAGCATCAATACACCTAGAAACCCGAAATTGGGACATTTTGGACATACTATAACATATAAGTCCAAATTGGACTAATACCGAAAACAAAAAAAATACCGAACATCACTTTTCTAAATAATCATTTTGTCGAATAGTCATTATACTATAGAAACATGTAATGCTAATACAGTGACGTGCGGTGAGAATTTAGGCTAGGGAAGCAACCACGATTTTAATTTTAATATACCTAGGTACAGGCGCGGATTCGCGGGGGGATGGGGGAAATCCCCCCCCCCCAATTTAGAAATAAGTATACATAGAATAGAAATAAATAATGTTTGTTTAGTTATTATTTATTAAAACAATTATTTTTCCAAAGATTTCCCCCTCAAAATAATTCTCTGGATCCGCCCCTGCTAGGTACAACAAAAAAACAGTGCTATAATTATTAAGCTTAAAAGTTTTTCAAAGAAGAACTTTTACACTTTATACTTATTAAATTATTAAATTTGTTGACTATTATTCTTTATTTAAAAAAAACTACTACTATGTATTTATACTGCAACTTGATTTTCCAGTCTTTCTTAGCAAAATACCGATGCAGGTTTTAATCTTTGTTGTTAAATTTGAAAGTTCTGGTTTTGATCTGCCTTTCTTAATTATTGTAATTGCTCTCCAAAACTGTATGAAGAAAATTTTTTATTAATAATTTACAAACTGAACAAAAAGATCGTCCCGATTCGTATGTATCGGAAGTACTGGAATCTTCCACCGAAGCAGTTGATGACAATGCAGATAGAGCTACAGAGCAAACTAGATAGAATTATTTGCCTTTAAAAAAATCCAACTTATATAAATTGAAATAATAAAATGTGACAAAATACAGTCTCATTCGCAGATTTACATTGCTTAAGTAACATTAAATTTAACAAACACTAAATCAAACCAATAACCAAATTATAATAAATAAACATTTGGGCACGATACGCACGAAGCACACTAAAAATAACGACCAAGCAATGTTAACGGCATCGTATGTATCACCACGCCCGCTAATCAAGGATCAAGACTAGGAGAAGAGCAGTTATAAGCAACGAAATCAGTTCTTATATGCAGTGTATGTAACACATTTGAATCGGTATTACATGGTATTACCTTTCCGTACAAGTTTAATGAGCCTAATTTAAAATAGTACTCTAAATAATTACACTTTTTGCTGTACGGAATTGATATTGAGCTTTAAGTTGATTAAATATTACAAATTTTAATAAACGATAACCATAATTTTATAAAAATATTTTTGTTAGCATTGGTTTTATTTTAATAAATTCTCAAGGGAAGCATTGCTTCCATGGACCGCACGCTACTGTGCTAATAGTATATTATTTATTTATACAAGTTTTATAGGTGTGCCGACGCAATCCCTCAAAGAATGAGCCCTTATACCATGACCACTTAAACAACCACCACTAAACACCTGGAGTCTGTACTGACATTTACCTCTTAAATTATCAACGCCTTATTATCCATACCTCTACAGTATACCAGCATCCTTAAAATCGTAAACATTAGGTTTCCGAGAGAACTGAGAGGTGAAGTCACAAAGTTGACTCACTCAACAACATACGAGAGAACCGCAGCAATTTGATGTCGGAAAACTTGACGCCGAAAACTATTTTATTAAAAAATGTTTCCCTGTTTATTTCTTTGATTGTCAGGTTAGGTTATAGCTTGGATTATAGCTTAGGTTATAGTTTAGGTTATAGAATAGGTTATCGGTTAGGTTAGATTCAAGGTTAGGTTGTAGGCTAGGTGGTAGGTTAAGTTGTAGGTTATGTTACAGGTTAGGTTATAGGTTATGTTATATGTTAGTTTATGTGTTTATACAGGGTGGGATTAAAGTGTGGAATATTAAAAAAAGGCGAACTCAACCGTTTTTTTTAAACGGTGAAACACGTCGATTTTGTTTTTTAAAAATACACATTAATATGTGCGATTCACTTCCAGACTTTCATTTGTTTCTAAGTTATGCCGTTATCACAAAAAAATTTAAATGACAATATAGATTTTTTATAGTGGAATCCGATAGTGATTTTTCTTGCCTTTATGATCATGCAAATAAATCATAAGGTTGCATAACAAAAATTCTGAGAAAAATCTGAACATCTGAACATTTAATGTTATTGATATTATGGTATTGTAGCGAGGGTATACACTATGGTAGTGTTAGGGCTACATATATCTCTTCAAGAAGATAATAAAACACAAGTTTACTTCTATGAGATATTTATTTATATTTTATATGACTTGTTTATTATTCTTGTTGCCTAGTAGTACCATTCCGTATCTACGCAATGAATGCAAGTTGTGAGCTATTCACAACATTACCCCGCCCGGTCTGAAACGATGGTAATACATGAAAAGGAAAAAATACGGAATAGTATTTTGGAGAAAAAATGGAGTATTTTAAAGGAACTTGAATAAAGTTGTAAAATGCTCTAGCTACAAAAACTCCACTAGGTAGTATACAATAAAAAACTTAAGTTAACTAACAATACGGAACTTGCGACGGCAACTCTTGGAACCTGTAAACAGAAAGAAAAAAAACAGAAAAGTGTTCAAATTTTCAAAGTCAACAGGTAAAAGGTTTTCAAAAGATGCCTTCGCGTAGCATTTGAAATCAGTTCATTGTTGGCTTAACATTATAAAGTAACTAATCTAAAAAATATGCAGGCTTTAGCCTATCTAAGAGATACGGCCAGTGTGATTTTCTAAAGTGGCGTATTTAACTGTCCATTCTACCACTTTATAGGGGCCTAAGTAACTGTCTTTCATGCCCAGAGTGTGCGTGTCGTTACGAACGTATACGTGTGTGCAGTTGGTCAAGTCGCTGGGGACGAAGGACTGACCGGAATACGTTTTTGTAAAAAAATGCTTCTGCTTCCTCATACGACTTTTAATATTGGCTATGAAATTAGGGAGGTTCATGTCGTTAGCCAGTTGTTCTTCTTCAAAGAAATCTCCAGGTAGTCGTAACGGGGTAGCATACAGGATTTCTGTAGGAGAAACATTAACTTGCGATTTCAGGGTTGCACGTAAGCTCAAGAGAATCCAAGGGAGATTCGTTAACCAGGAGGAAGTTCCTGTGGTTTGAATGGATTGCTTGAGTGTCCGATTAAAACGTTCGATAACGCCCTGACTAATCGGATGGAAGGCCGTCCATTTGACGTGTTTAATTCCTAACATGGCCATGAAGTTGATCCATGCATGAGAAAGGAATATTCTTGCATTGTCCGTGGTGAGATACTTGGGAATTCCAAAGCGGGACACCCACGTGTCAACAAATGCAGTGATTACTGACTCCACGGAAGAATCCTTCAGAGGAATTGCTTCCGGGCACCGGCTGTAGCGGTCAATAATGGTAAGGAGGAGTTTATAACCTCCCGAAGAAGGAAGGTGTACTAGGTCGAGAAGGACCTTACTAAAACGTTCATCTGGTTCTACAATAGATTGTAGAGGAGTTTTCGTATGACGCCGAACTTTATGTTTCTGACATTCAGCACAAGATATGACCCACTTCTGAATATCGTGGTGCATAGATGGCCACAGATATCGCTGAGTAATCAATCTTTTAGTAGCACGGATGCCAGGATGTGCGATGTTGTGTAGTTGTTGGAATAAGGGATACCTGAATTTGAGCGGGATATAGGGTCGTGGTTGGCCTATACTAACATCCACCCAGAGGTTTGATTTGTTGGCAGTTTGAAGGGAAATGAATTGAAAATTACTACGAGATCGGAGCTGGTTTAACTCGGGATCTTGTTCTTGAAATAAAGCGACTTCGTCGTAATTAAGATCAGATCCAGGGACGTTAATAAGATTAACTCTTGTCAGAGCGTCCGTCGGAATATCTTCTTGACCTTTGATATATTGGAGGTCAGTTGTGAATTGAGAAATAAACTCTAGTTGTCGAAACTCACGTGGTAAATATTGATCACCATTATTTTTGATCGCCGTACACAAAGGTTTGTGATCCGTAAAGAGTTGAAAGTCTCTGCACTCAACGTAGTAACGAAACTTCTTTAAAGCAAAGTATATTGCAAGAAGTTCCCGAGAAAAAATACTGTACTTTTGCTCTGTGGTGGTTAACTTCCGGGAACGGAAAGCTAGTGGTTTCCACATGCCATCTTCAAACTGTTGTAATACTCCAGCTATAGTGGAAGACGAACTGTCTGCAGCTATACTAAGAGGATTATTAATTCGCGGATGTACCAATAAAGTAGCGGTAATCAAAGCATTCTTCGCGTGCCTAAAGGCTTCTATTTGCTCATGATTTAACTGGGCAGGCTTTAGCGAAGCTTTACCAAGAATAACTATAGAGGTTAACGGTGCCAAAATTTTCGCATAGTTTGGTACAAATTTATGGTAATACGAAATTAAGCCAATAAAATTGCGGAGTGCTTTCTGACTTGAAAGCAATGGGTAATCAATTATAGCCTGGACTTTGGAAGCCATTGGTTTGATACCGCGTGTATTAACGTGATGTCCTAAAAAATCGAGCTCATTTACTCCAAAGAGACACTTTGGTAGGTTTATAATTAGGCCATTGTCTTTTAATCGGGAAAACACTTGGTGTAAATGTTCAATATGTTGCTGCGAATCAGCACTAAAGACTAGGATATCGTCTAGGTATGAAAAACAAAATGGAAGCCCTGATAATACAGTGTCCATGAAACGACTTCAGGTGTTGGCTGCATTCCGTAGTCCGAAACACATCTGTTACCGTTTGAACTCAAAGAGCCCCAGAGGTGTGATAATAGCAGTCTTGTGAATGTCCTCTGCTGCAATTGGTATTGCGAAGTAGTCCTTTTGGAGGTCTAGCTTCGAAAATATGGTTGCGCCAGCAAGTTTTCTTGTAAAGTCCGTTAAAAAAGGAATCGGGTAACGATCTGGTACTGTCACTGAATTGAGTTTTCTATAATCGCCAACCAAGCGATAACTGTCCGTTGGGGCGATGGGGGCTGTGATGTCTTGGTCGTCACCAGGAGGTAGCGTCCCTGCTGTGCTTACTGCTCGCTTCCCGACGATGTGAATTGGCGTAGCGTAGCTAGATGATGACCGCTGTACTACGTCAGCGTCCAAGAACTCATTAAGATGATCTTCTAGAAAAGAAAGATGATTAGGGTTCAGTTTGCGACAGCGTGCTTTAACCGGAGGGCCGGTCGTGTCAATGTGATGGACTACAGTATGTTTTACGGGTTGATGGTAGTCGAACTTACGCAAAAGCTCCGGGAAGTGTGTGTTTAGCATTTTGCTATAAACATCAAGATCGCTAGACATGTTGTTAACAGTACCTGAAGAGGGTACGTTAATGGGTGAAGGTAAGGAAAGAAAGGGGGAAGAAATCGCAGGAATAACGATTGACTCGGAAGGAGGAGTCAAAACATTAGCCTGAGCAGAAAATAGTTTGCGTTTAGTGCCAGTCTCAACTGGTGGGGTTGTGGAACCTCGACTGCGAGTTCGGGCGAGCTGGACATCTGCTGTGCAAATGACCCGCTGAGAAGAGCAGTCAGTCTTAACTGGGGGGGTTGTGGAACCTCGACTGCGAGTTCGGGCGGGCTGAACATCTGCCGTGCAAAAGACCCGCTGAGAAGAGCAGTCAGTGAGAGGATTCACTGTTGGAGCTGGAAATTGACAACCCTGGCTGCGGTTTCGGGCGAGCTTGACATCTGTCTTGCAAATCACTCGTCGAGAAAAGCAGTCAATGGTTAGGTTGTGCCGCTGTAAAAAATCCAGGCCTAGAATGGTTGTAGATATGTCAGCGACATAAAATTTCCAGGGGCATGGCTGTAGGCCAGGAATCGGGAAATGTAACCTCAAAGTTACAATACCTGTCACAGGAATTGATGTGTTGTTCACGGCCATAAATGAAATGTTGGCAGGCGTGATGTTTTGGTTACAGGAAACTGCAACGTGGGTGGGTAAAATGGAATAATCCGCACCAGTGTCAACCACAAAACTAATTTTGTAGGTTAGGTCTTGTAAAAAAATTAAAGAAGAAGTTGGAGAAATTGAATTAACCCTGCATGGCCCTCCCTGGACGCCAGGAGAGTGCGAAGTTAGTTTTTTTGTTTGGTATGAACAATTTCCCGTACAATTACGTGCATTATTTTGAAAGCGTCTGTGATGGCACGGTTGCAATTGTCAATTGGCATTGCCCGAAGGCATGGAACGGCGTTTATTGAAATGTTGAGGATTTTGGTGGTACGAAGAGATTTTGGGAGTTATAGGGGATTGTTGCTTGTGCATGGTAGAAAGCTTATTGGAAATGGTTGTAAGATTGGTCGTTAAATTGTCTAGCTTAGCTTCTAATGCAGGAGTAGTTAAAGGTTGTGGTGCTTTTTGCATAGAATAAATTAAATCTATTTTTTCTACAAAGGATATTAACGGTAAGTCATTGAAATTTAAGGACTGAATCTTAAGTTCTGATGGTACTTTAGCTATTAAAAAGTCTTTGGTTAATTCCTCAGTTAAATCGAGATCGATTGCCAATTTTTGAATGTTAAAAAGTAGTTCTTTGACACTACCAGAGAATTGAAGAGTCTCCAAAAGATTATTAATTCGAGATTCTCGTGGTCCTAGGTCAGATTTTATCACTGCCAGTTTCAAGGTAGTGTATGGTCTTTGTCTATGGGGGTTAATGGTCAGGTCGCGATGAGCTCCTAAAACGTCGAAAGGTAAGCTTAGTGTTAATAAGTTATATTTGGCGAGCTCATCGTTGATCAGCATACGAGTAAAGTATCTTTCCACTAAAATAAAATATAGTTCGATATGGTTACTCGTAAAAACTGGAAATGGAACTTTGACAGTCGCCATTTGAAATATTAAATAAGTAAATAAAAATTTGAAACTTATCGGATCAGAAGGAGCACTAGTTCTGGTTCCAACGGTCACCTCCAACCAGCTACGACAAGTCACGTAAGCGAAGCAGGTAGCAGTATCTCACGATGACAGAAGTCGAGTAGTAGTTGTTGACAGATGATGAAGGTAGAACTAGCAGTTGTTCACCTGGAGAATTCAGTTCAGCAGGCAAAGACTACTACTGTTAAATTCCTCTTCAGGAACGTCGGGTCACCAAATGTAGCGAGGGTATACACTATGGTAGTGTTGGGGCTACATATATCTCTTCAAGAAGATAATAAAACACAAGTTTACTTCTATGAGATATTTATATATTTTATATGACTTGTTTATTATTCTTGTTGCCTAGTACCATTCCGTATCGACGCAATGAATGCAAGTTGTGAGCTATTCACAACAGTATCAATATATCAATATATCAGATCGATTTTTCTCAGAATTTTTGTTATGCAACCTTATGATTTATTTGCATGATCATAAAGGGAAGAGAAATCACTATCGGATTCCACTACTAAAAATCTATATTGTCATTTAAACTTTTTGTGATGACGTCATAACTAACAAACATTTACAAAGTTTAACTCGATTTTTCTCAGAATTTTTGTTATGCAACCTTATGATTTATTTGCACGATCATAAAGGGAAGAAAAATCACTATCGGATTCCACTATAAAAAAATCTATATTGTCATTTAAATTTTTTGTGATGACGTCATAACTTAGAAACAAATCAAATATTAATGTGTATTTTTAAAAAACAAA
Source organism: Agrypnus murinus (assembly GCA_929113105.1). Lineage (NCBI taxonomy): Eukaryota > Metazoa > Arthropoda > Insecta > Coleoptera > Elateridae > Agrypnus > Agrypnus murinus. Next base: position 137,341,127 of record OV816025.1, on the reverse strand, counting down.
ATCGACGTGTTTCAGCGTTTTTAAAAAAACCGGTTGAGTTCGTTTTTTTTTAATATTCCATACTTTAATCATAGGCGCCCGCAGAGATTTATCCAGGAGGGGGGCAAGCCTAGAATGAACGGCATGCTAGGGGGGGGCAAGTCTAAAATAAACGACATGCTAGGGGGGGAAGCCTAGACAAAAACGGCATATTTACAAAATTCTCAATAAAATTCAAATTGTTTAACTTCCAGGGGGGGCAAGTGCCCCTCCTTGCCCCCCCTTCCGGGCGCCTATGACTTTAATCCCACACTGTACAAAAAAACTGGTCCGAATTATGGATTTTGTTTCAATAACAAATAATTTAACAATAACTTAATAAAAACAAAAAAGAAATTTTAATTAAAATATTTTTAGCGTCAACTTTTCCAGCGTTAAGTCGGTGGCGTCAAGTTTTCTGGCGTTCAGTTTTCCGACATCAAGTCGGTGGAGTAAAGATGTCCGGCGTCAAGTTGTCTGACGTCGAGTTGTCATGTACGGCAAGAGAACTAACTACACGTAGTAAGTCAAGTTCACAATTGAAGTGATATTACTTTTGCTTGTATACTAGCTTTGATCAATTAACATAGTTAATGAATGAATATAAAGAAATTTATTAATTAAATTACAAATATTATTCTTTTTCAAACACCAGTAAAATGTGACATTATACTATTGGATTGATTGGAGTGCTAAAGTGTCACTTCATTGCCATGGAATTTTGCCGTTCGTCAGCGGCAGATATAGTTATTTGTCCTACTGGCGAGGAAAGCAGTTTTTTCACTCGAGCTCAAAGTGTGCCTCTCGAACGTCAGCGATTGAGGCATTTGAGAAAGCGCTTTCCTCCCGTGTTAGACACAACATTTTTTCACGATATGTCCCACAAGGATTGTCACCACACTATAAATTTTCTAATCTTCAAGCTTAAAAACAAACTTGATTTTACAAATATAAAATTACTTAAAAAATACGAAAAATTAAAAAGAAGAGCAAGAATGTGGTTTATGTGATTCGAAAGTACTCCCCTTGGCTTACCACACACTTACCCCAACGATTATGACGATTTTTCAAAACAGAATTGGAAGTCACTTTTCGTGAGTACTTTTAGGCGCTTTATCGTTGTCCCTTCATGATAATTTTCAGTTTTGAAAAAATGCAAAACAAAACCGCTCACCTTACCCGCCTTTTTCGACGCACATTATTCCGCAAAACATCTACTAGTCCCTTACAATATTCAGAGTTCACAGTAGTACCTGCTGGTATGAACTCCGCCTGCACTATTCCTTCCAAATTGAAAAAAAACAATCTGTCCCTTTAATGTTGGATCTCGATTGGCGCGCTTTCTTTGGTCGAGGTGAGCTGGGTGTTTTCGATTACGAACTTTAAATCTTAGACTCAGGATCGTATTACTATCTAAAAAATTAGGATCTGAAGCCACATGATCACGCAATTCTAAGAAAATCGACAGACGCTTTTAATAGGGTGTCAAAATTTTCAAATTCCGATTCAAATCTTGAGTTAAAATTTTTTTCAGCGAACCCAATGAAATGTGGAGATCATTAGATATTTCCCGAAGTCAATCTTCTGTTTGACCGAACCATTTCATTCCCGTTTGCAATCTATTGGCCTGTGGAAGAAGTTGAAGGGTGTCCGGACCTTTCTTGGTCGTCAATCGATTCGAAGACTCTTCAAAATCTATCAAGCCCATTGTACACGAAAATATCTTTATCGAATGACCTTGAAACTTAAAAACTAATTATTCATACTGCGTCCTTCAACAATGAGCCCTAGGTAATTTCTCTAGCGTGTGAATATAGTCAAAATTATTACAATTTGAAGTTAAGTCGATAACCAAAAACATTACTAATTTTTCGGATCTTTAAAATTTAATTACTCCAAACTGATTATTGATAAAAATGGTTGATGGCCATTACATGTAGTTTCAAATTATGTATAATGTTTGTTTTAAATTAAAGAGGGCCATGACTCAATAGCGATTCTTGTGGGTGTTTATACATGAGCTTTCTGCGTTGCATGGCTTGACATGTGCTGTTTTCAATTACATCTTAGGTTTACATGCGTAAATTTATAAAATAACTTATTTATAAAATTTTTAAGGTTTTTATCTCAGTCTGCTTTTCATAAAATCATATCAATTACAGTATGTATCTATATATATTAATATTATAAAGTGTGCTAACAAATGTCCAAAAAGTCTTTCAGGTGTGGGCGGCTATAGTGTTGTAAAATTGATTAGTTTACTTTTTAATAATTAACTTCCCCTTGTTTAATCAATAATTGAATTTACAATCCATCTTTTTTTATGCATTAAGTTAGGTGGATTTTATCATTACCTACCTGCTTAGGAATGTATTGTTAAAAAGTATTGTATTGTTAAAAAGTACATTTCACCGGTTTCTGTAGCATATACGAGGGATGCTCTGTTAATACTGGGTGGAAATAAATGATTTTCATCAAGTTACCATTGCATTCCCCATGTAAAAGCACGACGTGCCGCTCTACGAAAATAGACAAGGCAGTACCATAACCTCAAAATATAAAATTCAATAAATTCTATGAATTGTTTGACAGATTGATTTCATTTATTGACAGAACTAATTTAGTACTAAATCAAAAAGAGTAGAGCGGCACAGAAAAATTTACATGTGAGAAAATTCCAAAGGGAACTTGATGAAAATCATTTATTTCCACGCTGTAGTTAGTAGCAGGCCATGGAAGCTCAATTGGCTAGAAACAATTGCAACAATTGAATGTCGCATTAGTTGACAATCGTTACCCACAATTGTGAAACGTAGTTAATTTTGTAAGATAAGTACCCAGTTGTGCATTTGTAATTCAGTTAAAATGAGCATTCCGCGAACTGCCTTTAGAGCTATGATTTTCTACGACTATAAAAGACAGTTAGGATACCAGCAAAGCCATGAAAATTTGATACAGCAGCTTTTGGCGATGCTGCCCCTTCATTATCCGCTGTTAGTCATTGGTTCCGCGAATTTCGACGAGGGCGAGAGCTGCTAGAAGACGAAGACCTGGAAGACTTGCGGAAGCTGCCTGTTCAGAAAATGTTGATCGTGTGGCAAGCTTGATTCAGTCCAATCGAAATATTACTTATAGGGGGATTCAGGAGGAAGTGAAGATTGGATCCTCGGCAGTGAATACCATTTTGCATAAACATCTTGGGGTAAGAAAGCTCATGCGGTATCAAGCCGTTGGATACCGCATTTGCTCTCAGAAAGTCAAAAACAGGCTCGAGTAGACTGGTGTAAATTTATGTTACAAGAATTTGACGGAGGAGCTTCCAAGCAAGTGGCATACATTGTAACTGGTGACGAATCTTGGGTATACAGTTACGACCCTGAAACTAAACAGCAGTCTAGTGTTTGGGTATTCGAAGATGAAGACTTGCCCACAAAAGTAATTCGTGGCAGAAGCGTCAATAAGAAAATGATTGCTGTTTTTCCGCCGAAGTGGTCCTGTTGCTGTTATTCCACTTGAAGATCGCAGAACTGTTAATTCTGAATGGTACTGCAAAGTGGCTTTACCACAGATGTTTGCAAAATTACAAGCAGGTCGCCAAAGGACCGGTTTGCGTAACATCTTAGTCCATCATGGCAACGCAACCTCCCACACTGCTACCAGAACATTGGATTTTTTTAAAGATATGGGAGTTCAATGGGTAACTCACCCTCCGTATAGCACAGAGCTGGCGCCGTGCGACTTTTTTTGTTTCCAACCGTTAAAAAAATGATGCGAGGTAAAAGATTTTCCAGCGCAGATGCAACAGTTACAGAATTTCAAAGAATTTTGAGGACCGTTCAGAAAATGAATTTTCCGAATGTTTTAAAAAGTGGTTTCAAAGAATGCACAAGTGTATTAGTCTGAATGGAGATTATTTTGAAAAACAATAAAGATTTTTTGTTAAAAAATGCAACGGTCTTTTTAAAACTAACAATTTTCAGCGCAACCCTCGTATGTAGCGTGCGTTATCAGCAGAATCCATTTGCGATAGGGCATCTATAATCGACTTAACTAAATAAATCTTCTCATCAATTTCAGCAAAATGCTCCAATTGTCTCTTTTAAAATCTTAGAGCTAATAATTGGGTTTTACTGCTACGTCATTTCTTAGTATGAAACCGGTAGCCATTTTTGAAATAATTGGGACGTGCTAGAAATTGATATGAACTCTAGAAAAACTTTATTAAAATTAGTTACGTTATAGGATTACTGTAATATTAAAAAGTTTTGGGGGTTACGTTACGTTAGATTTAATGCGTCACGTTGGTCACATGCATCATCATCGAGATCTACAGGCCCGTCCCAATTGTTTATATCTATTTATGGTACAAGTGAGTTAAGTAAGATATTATCCACGAACGAAAAATTAGGCCCGAGTGGATTAATTTTTCTGAGTGGGTAATATCCTTAACTCACGTGTGCCATACAACATTTTATCCAACACCTCTTTATTTAAGTTTATAGGGATATTGAATTTGTAATGTATCTATAGTTTAGTCTGTAGTTTTTGACGGTAATAAACTTGATACTTAACCCGATGACTAGATTTTAATAATATTATGCAACGTAAGCTGGTAATTGGTTGCTACCTATAATAGCAGCCAGTCACCATTTTACAGTGGGTCAAAAAGTGATTCTACCCACAAGTGCGTAAAATTTAACTTTAATTGCTTACAAACATCAAGAATCAGCCTTCTTTATTTAGAGGTGTTGGATAAAAGTTATTTAAGTTAGACAGTTTTGCATTCAAAGTTAATGTTGAAAAATAACGAGAATAATGAAAATTGTAGTTTAATTATCAAGTATTATAAAATACGAAAATATAGATAGGGTATATAATTAGAATGTTATTTACAGGTAAAACAATGGCAATTTTTATTATCGTTACATTTTAACATTAACCTTGAGTCCAAAACTGTTAAGCTTACTTCAAAAACATTAAATAATTGCTTTAAAAACTACTGCCAATCTTGCAAATAAATGAAAAATAAAACAATTATCTACTTGTATTAAATATTTTCACAGTTGAATATTTATCACCTGACAATTGTATCAATATAAAATATATTAATGTCACAGGCAAAAGAAATAGACAAACACGTAGCTGTGGTAACACACAATTATTACTCAACTCGATTTGTTCGTTCATTAAAGGTACTCTGTGTTTTTGTTTGTACCAGTTATAGCAAATGGAATTATTTGTTCAGAAGATTGTAATGTATTAGAAAAGCAAGAAGATTGTAGATATTTATGAAATGGTAAAGAAGAGACAATGTACAAAACAAATGTGGTTTAAATGATAACCAAGGCTATGCGTTTGGTTGCCGGTTGTATAGTCGATCACACACTTTCATGCAGTCGTGTGCGTGTAGTTGCGAGAAACTACTAGTGTTTGCTGCTGGGGGCTACACAAAATTGTGCGATCGACCACACAATCGGCAATCAAATTAATGGCCCTGGCGATAACTAACAAACATTTAATATACCAGGTGACAGGGAGTAGGGTCAAGTTTATATCTACTTTGTTTATAAATGGATTTCGATGAAATTTAGTATGGATATCTTAGACGTAAAAACTTGGCCTGTGTCACCCAGTGGTTTTACTGCAGAAAGAGAATATTTAAACAACGGGTATATCTCGAGAGCGTTTAAAATATCTAATTTGCGTTTATTGTAACAAGTGTAGTAATTGTAACAACAGTGTAGGATGTTATTTTGGGATGTGATTCTGTTCTAATCTGTTTGGTGTATTTTTGCGAAATTTCAATGGTCTGTCCAATATACATCGAGTTGCAAAAAGAGCAAGCTTGATGTACTAAAGATCTGTAGACTGCTAGTTTATGGATTCATTTATAATAGTATCTGTATGTGTGTGTGTGTGTGGAATAGTGTTTGTAGGTTTCTACACTTTTGTAACAACAAGCACAAATTAAACATTTTAGAAGATATACCTTACAGACACAAACGCAGGGTAACCTTTAATATACGAACAAATTGAACTTAATAATTCTCCGTTACTGGAAGTATTAGATATTTAACTTTTTTGTTTATCAATTTGCCTAGGTATACAGGGTGGCTCATATCCCCTGCACCAAACGTAACCAGTGCATTTCTGATGGCATGTGGAACAAAAAAAATCTTAATAAGTTTTTCAATTAGAGAAAGTCAACATTTTTAGAATGACGTTTTTGAAAAAGTACATTTAAAATTATAAACCCGTTTATAGTAATATTATTAATAACTGTAAGTGGCAGCTTTAAAACTTGTGAGCCAGACAAAATAATTTGTCAATAAAGCATAAAGTTTGTTTATGCTGTATAATACTAAGAATGGAGACTTGAACTTGAAATAAATTCAAGGTCTAATAACAGCTTTAAAATAAATCCGATTTATAAGACAATATCTGAACATCTTATCTAGCTTTTAAAGAGAACATTTCATTTCCTATTAAGGTCTAGATTAAAGGACGATTTTTATTAGTGTGGGCAGAAAACAAAGCCATTCGGCTTTATAAGAAAATTACATTACGAATTCTAATATCAGCAATGCGATGCGGGGTCTTTTGACGTTTTGACTACATTAATTAAACATTTTAATAATGAGAACTCCAGGTTTAATGTGCGGCAAATTTCACATCGTTTACAAAGACTTGGCCCACACCAATATCCTTTTCTTATTTATCGATGTCTTTGGAATTACATCGTATTGTAAAAGGATCAGGTTGCAGGATCAGCAATGTAAACATAACAAAACATAAAACATCTTGTTTTGAAGAACATAACAAATTCTACTGTATGTGCTAAAAACATTATATACTTATTTATTTGTGTTTGAAGTGTGTCTTATGAAACACCCTGTATATGTATTGTGTTCCACAACGGTGTATATGTTTACTTCTTTTATCTTTGATAATAATTAAATATTTTATACCGATAAAATTGTCAGGTAATAAATATTTAACCGTGGAACTTTTTAATAATTATTGTTTTATTTTATTTCATAGTTATTGAGTTTCACGAACTAAGACAGGACACAATAAATTGCAAATAAATGATTTTACATTCCATAGTCGCACAGGATTGAAAGACTGTTTGTCACTCATTAGTTTATTGTTTATTACATAAATAAATATATTAAATATAATAAGGCTCTTCCGTACAATTCTAAATAATATTTTTGAGGAAAAAGATGAATTACTATTTATTATAGATTTCTAGTTGTTAGCAAAAGACCTGAGTTTTAGAAGTTTATAACTTTATTGACGTGGATGTATGGAAAAAGTTTGGCCGGTAAATCATCGATTTTGATCAGAATTAGTTACCTATATAAATCTGGTTTGTAAAAGGAAAGTTTCAATGATTTTCAAGTTATACATATTTTAGCGATTTCGTAGTAATTAGTTGGAGAGCTTAAAATTGAAAACAAGGGTAGTCTCTTGAGAATTACCGCGAAAAGAATAATTGCGGTTTATAGTATTTAGGTAAAGAAGGATCTTAAAAGGCATTCGAGATATTTTAATTAAAAATAAATAAAACGCTAATTTGTTTCTATTTCTTTCTAAAAATATCTCTAAATATTCAATGTTTTCACTTGCAAAGTTTACTTTAAAAGTCCTTTCTGATCTGTAACAAACGACCGTGAATTATTTACTGAAAGATTTCAGACTTCTGGTCGTAACGCAACCCAATATACACCTGTCTCATGCTTTTAAACGACTGCAAAAGTTTACAAAAGCACCAATTTTTCTTCTTTTGTTTTTTTTATTTCTATTTATTTAGTTCTTTTAAAAGTGACTTTTCCCAATCCTGTTTGTTTCTGCCAAAAATGTCATTTTGATTTGGCATGGAATTTATTGAGCGAAAACGAGTGAAATTCTGTAGAAAATAATTCTAGAGATGGAGTCCTGTTATTTATTTTCCATTTATTAGAAAACGACGCACTTGCTCTACCACATTACTGACGTATTGTTTTTAGAATAAGGCAATTACATTTGAGAAAATATAATATTCAGAAAAATAAAAACTTTATTAAAAGATACCCATACCAACTTTCTTTATCTCTATAATTGCAGGTAATTAATTTTTAATTAGTAAGTTTGTGTGGAATCCCTACACTGCGAAATGTGGTAAAAGGGGAATGGATTATGTATGTATGCATGTAAGTATAATTTTTTATATGTATTCAAATGCAATCTGTTACAAACATTTAACAGTGAGCATTTTTGTTAAAAGTCGAAGTTGTTAAAAGTACTATTGTCTATTGTACAATAAGTCGATGGTCAGTTCATTCTTTTCCAAATATTGAATTTAGTTTTCACTGCACTTCGCATTCACCTGTTTCACAATACGAATTTGAAGATCTTGGTAGAAGTATAATAATTATGATTTTATTTAAAATTCCTCACGTTCGGGCGAATAAACTTATGAGGTGATATAATAACACTATGGATATTTAATCTGGTTTAGCTAGCTTTTATCAAAATTAAAATATAACAACCCAATAGCTTTTCTTTTTCCCAGTAAGCTAACTCAGTTTTGATTCGATTGAGCATGAGATAAAAAATTTATTGATCTTGTTTAATTCCTGTACCTGGAAGAAAAAACCCACTGCAGACCACACCTGGAATGCTGCATCTGGACGAGAAATCTTAACTCTGTATATAAAATTTGATACTTGCATCACACATGAATAATAAAAACAATTATTTAAAATTATAAAAGACGGGTTTTATTTATTAAAAATAAGATTACTAAAAAGAAAAATATAGATCCCAACACAAAAATTACATTGAAAAGAACTCCCTTTAAATTATGTAAATGAATTGTTAATTTGTGAATGATATGACATAGGTATCACCACAAGTTTCATTTGAATAAACTAATGTCAAAGAAATTTAAGAATAATTTAAATGAACAACAACAAAAAAACAAAATGTGTTCTATGAAGAACTTATTAAAAAGAGAACAAATTTATTTAAATTATGCTTAAGTTGTTAATGTTTCTGATCAGAGAACAAAATCTTAAATTCGACCAACCTTGTCTATAGTGTAATAATAATCCAACACATATGTGGCGCTAAAATTCACATTACTAAAATATTTCTTTATTCACAATTGGTAACAACAAACTGGCCAAACAACTGTTGTCGATAATACATACGAAATATTTCAATTGATGACGAAAAACTTGGTGTCTTCACTAAAATTAAATCAATCACAAATCCTTGGATTGTGGTTTAAAAACGAAAACAAATCTTCTTTGTTTCAAAATCCATCAAGGTAAATATCAACCTGAATAAAATCGACGTTTGTTAACAAACTAAAACATGTGGGTCTACACTAACCCTACTTTTAATTTTCAGAAATTAATCTGGAGCCGACGTGGGTCCATCTTTATGCTTTTATCGACTGACTTTGTTCTTTTTCGAAAGCCCCGAAAACATTTGAAAAAACAACGAAATCGCACAAAACATCGGAAAAGTCATGACGTCACAAATAAAAACAATTAAAAATTAACACCAATTTTAATTTTAAAAAGATGAAAAGATAGCTGGTAAAAAGGCAATCAAAACAACATAACACACTTATGGTCTAAAAGCAATAATTCCAGAGAAAATCAATAAAAACGATCAACGGTCACAAAATTCATTAAAACTTAATTACATGTGAAACTAAATGATATCCAGCTATCTCTGTACATGGATATTTACATAGTTACACAAGGTAACTCAATCCTATGGAGTTTACATAATTTATATTTACATATTAGAAAAACATTATAGATCTGACTACACTGTTCTTGTGATCAAAAGATGCTTATGCAATTTCAACAAAATAAAAACATAAACTGAATAAACCTTCAACTATTCTCGCCCAGAATACAGTACTCCAGGTGACTTGCTCCCAACAAAGATGTAAAATATCAAATTAATACCAAAATCTCCAAAATCAATAAACATCAATACTGCCGAATATCTTCATTCAAATGACATGACTTTAAACAAATACAGGAATCAGTAAGTTAATTTTAACATAATGAACTTCCAGATAATGATCTATTTTAACTATTTCCAGTGAAATATCTACCCGAAACTGACTTAGTTTTGTGCGACAAAGAAAAATCTGTTTTGCGTTAACTAACGTTAAAACTCAAATCTAGCATGAAGATAAACATAAAACAAATGGATAAACTATCCTAAACCTGTAAGGTTACATGTAAGGTTACACTATATGTAACACAGGTGTGTTACATATACACCAATTGTTCATTGGTGTCGTTTGATTCGTAATTTGTTGTGATGATTGCCAGTTGATTGGGTAACCATTTGTGCATAAGTGGGTTCAATGGCATTTATGTTGGCGATTGGAGCTTGCGTTTGCGGTTTATTAATTACTTGAAAAGCAATCCAGTTTTTCAAGATTGTCTTCTATTCCCATATAATCTTCAAGTAGATTTGGAATTTTCTGTAATTCGCTGGGTGCGATCCTCACATAACGTACGTAACATAAGTGCGGTAATCGCAGCCTCCAGCGCATTTAACACATCTATATCACAGTAAAATAACAACCAGTAGGTGTACTCTCGCAAATATTGTAAGCCGCCGTATGTGACGATGACGATCGGCAAGCCTCGGCAAGCTGATCGTGGTGTGTGCGATATTCGAATTAGCTTAACAACTTGAATTGTGCCGACGGTTGAGTGACTATGCTGTGTCTATATGGTTGTGTGTACTGATTTCTAGTGTAGCCGTAGTTTGCATCTTCTACACTGAACTATATGAGTTTTTCCATGAGGTGTTTCAAAACTGTATTTGAAAAAAACGTCTGCTGTTGATATTGGAGTTGTAAAAACTGTGTAATTGTAATTGTGTATAATTTTGCATATTTGAATTTACTTGTTGATAGAACTATTTAGCGAACCACCGCTGACTTGATTCAACTGATTCACTTTACACTGACTTTACTTTCAGCAAAAGTTTTCTTTAAAGTACCAATAATTCGGCGTTTTACCCTTGATTCTAAGCTATCTTGATCCAGCTACTTTTTGAATATTTTTCTACTTTTATCTTTGATCCGTGTAGTAACGGCTAGTAATTATTGTATAACAAATTTATTGTAAATTACTAAAACACTATCTAATAGTATCATACTTTATACACGTTCGTTAAAGCACCATCGTTTTAAGTAGTCTATTTATTGTACGCTTTTGACAATGTAGGTGTCTACACTAGGTTAAAACACGCGTCAAGACTTTCATAACATTAATTGCAGCAGTATAACATTGTTTTATTGTACATTGTGTTACACAAGACTTTCTGATTATAATAGATAACTTCCATAAATTTCAAACTCTAGTTAGTTCAAGTTAATTAAATGCAGTAGTTCTAGGAGAGTATCTTAATAATGATAAAAGTTATGTGCATAGATCAGTTTTTGAAGATTTATTCTTTGATGAGCAATTAAATCACAGATGAAAACAATAAGATTTTAATAAGGAATGGAGAAAAGGTTCCGATCGCAAAGCGGTAGAATTTTAGAGTTGACGAAGTCCAACAAGGGTTTTTGGGAAGTCCTGAAGTTGTCAACCACGTAAATGAAGTTATTCTCGAATAATTTTAACGCTCTCTTGTTAAATGATATAACAAATGTTTATACAGACGAGTTCACAGAACTAAATAAGAGGATGGCACGGTAGTCCGATCTATCTGCTTTGTTAACTGCCACGTGTGTGGGGGCAGTTACAAAAAACTGAGGTTATGAATAGAAATAAGTAGAATAACAATTAATGATGAAGACTTTTCTGGCTATTCTTAATAATTAAGACGAATTAATTATCAAAAATATTAACTTTAGAAAAATACATTTTATTAAATTATATTAAAATACGTATACATTTTTATGAGAAAATTATATGATAAAGAAAAGTCGTCGTCTAAAATGCATTGAATATATTTAAAGAAAAATTATGCTGGCAATTGGGAACACAGCAACACTGTTTTCGATAAACATTTCACGCATTTCACTTTGGGGTTAAGGTTACAAACACATTTTCCAGCATTTCTCCATTTGCAGCAACTTTCGATAATGAATATTTTATGTATCGTATCAAATTAAAATTAGTTCGGATGAGTTCTAAGTTTAGTTCTTACTAAAACGGTAGGTTTGTTGTTCTTTTTAAAGCGTAACCTTAAACTGTCAAACATGAAGTATTGAAAAGAAAATGATAATTGACAGTGGTACTGCAACATAATTTGTGTGCAACTGTCAAAAAAACGTCAACTTTTTTGCTTGATTTTGAGTCGTGAAATAGCACATTTGTTTATAGTAAAACAAAGCCTTGACAACGTAAAAAAAAGACTTTTTTTTACCGGACGACAAAGACTTTTTTACTGGTCATGATCTCGAATGAAATTAGCTTTTATTAGATAATTCGAACGTTATTTATTAATATGTGATTACAAACATTGTTAATTATACATATAATAACACTGAACAAATAGTTATTTAAGCATTAAGGGAGGTAAGTAATATTTACCAGTCGAGGACAAGTTTGCGCCCGAGCGATAGCGAGGGCTGGCAAGTCCGAGACTGGTCAAATATACTTACCTCCCAAATTGCTTATAACAGTTTTTCCACTCCCGAAGTTGTTGAAAAAAAAAAATGAAAAAAAAAAAAGATTCGAGCCCGGGATTTGAACCTTTGATTTGATACCTTTTTGTGGTATCAGCCTTGTTTGGACAACTGCGCCACCAAGCTTGCTTGTACAGCTCTGTGAAATACGGGTTATGTTAATTTATCTTTACAATAATTTAAATAAAATATCAGTACGCCTTTGGTTGCTAAGGCTTTCATCTGTCTGTTTTTCAAACAAAGTGTGAGTATTAAAAGTTGCATCCGTTTGTAAAATGAATTTCAACGAAAAGGAAAACGAAATGGGGATTGAAGACGCTGCAAACGCTGCCTGTTCCTTCCTCTTGCCGGAAAAGTCGAAGGGACGTTATCAAAATGCATATAAGTGTTTCAAAGAGTGGTGCCAGAGAAAGAACGCTACTGAAATATCGGAAGCAACAATGCTGGCGTATTTTATGGAGAAAACCAAGGTACTGAAGTCACCAGCAAGTTTGTGGTGTGAATACTCAATGTTAAAATCAACGTTGTTTATTGAAGACAACAGAGACATTTCTAAATTCCCAAAACTCAAAGCTTTTTTAAAAAGAAGAAATGATGGGTATAGGCCGAGAAAATCTAATGTTTTCACGCGACAAGAAATAAATAGATTTTTAGTGGAGGCTGACGACAATAATTTCCTCTTGATGAAAGTAGTTATGATAATGGGGATAGCAGGGGCTTGTTGATCGCAAGAACTGTGTGATATGATGATGGAGAATGTTCAAGACATGGAAAGTATAGCGATTGTCAATATATCAGATTCGAAAAATGGTATGTCCCGTAAATTTACGGTTACCGCAGGTGAGAGAGATGTTGTTTGTCACTTGAAAATTTTTAAAAAATATCTGAAAATAAGATCTATGGTTAAAAGTGCCCATCGGCGTTTCTTTATGCGCTTCCAAAATGGTAAATGCTTAGGTCAACCTGTTGGAAAAAACACGTTTTCGTCAATTCCGAGCAAAATAGCAAAATTTCTTGGATTGAAAAACGCTGAGACTTACACTGGCCATTCATTTAGGAGGACTTCAGCTACTTTATTAGCCAACACTGGAGTCGACATTCTTGCACTAAAGAGACATGGGGGCTGGAAATCGGATACCATTGCTGAAGGGTACGTTGCAGATAGCCTGTCCAATAAAAATGAGTTGGCTAACAGAGTTTTATACGGCAATAACAGTCATGCTTCGAATATTATATTAGAAACATCCAGCACATCAACCGAAATTTCGTGTGTGAATGGAAGTGCAATTCTAGATCGGAATGATTGCAACAAAATCGAAGTGAAAAAGGACCTTCAGGGACTCGCACCAAATTTTGTTAATTGTAATTTTGAAAATTGTACTATAAATATAAATAAAAAATAAATGTCGGTCTCACATCCCGTTAATGGTCGAAATCAATTTCTGATGAGATACCTGATTTGAAGGGAGGTGAGTTGTTACTTACCTCCCGTTGTTATAGTAACGGGAGGTAAGTTGCTACTTACCTCCCGTTGTTAATAGTAACCATAGCTTGCTCAGTAAATTGCACTTGCTTCCATCAAATCAATGTCATAACAGTGTGCTTACTATGTAGGGAGTGGAAAAAGATTCTTAATTATTGAAATAAAAATTGAATGTGCTACCGCTAGCATTATTTACATTGATACCTGAGGAAGATGCAGTAGCATTAGTAGAGGCGCAATTTGTTTCATTTAAAATTTTAAATGATGTTGGCAAGCTAGCTGGAGCAAGAGAAGTACTGTCTTTTTTTCTTTATGAAAATTTAATATTTTATTACATGTTTTATTTTTTTGTTCAATTGAATTTTCAATATAGTTTTCAGCAACTATGCTACTCTTCCAATTACCATGACGTTTAATTTCTGTAATATCTGCTCCAGAATCTGCTAAAAGAGTAGCAGATGATCTTCTGAAACAGTGGGCGGTATACATTTTCACATCTGACAGCTTCAGAAATTTAGCAATAATACTTGGAATTTCTCCAATTTTATGTATACCGACAACCTGATTAGCACATTTTCCTCTGGTATACCTTAAAAAAAACGTTGACTATTCGCGTTAGCAGGACGTAGAGAATAATATTTTCGGTAGAGTTGAATATAATCCTGATGAGTTATTGTGAATGTTCGTTCTTGATGTGTCTTGGAGTCAGGTATGAGTAGGTATTGCGGCACCTGGCCCAGACGGAAATTGACATGCCATGTGGCATGGCAATGGCATGGGTCCTCCCCCTGCTTCTGATTGGCTACCCCCACTCCTGTAGCTCCTCCCCTTGCTTCTGATTGGTCGCCGCCATCTTGGATTTCCCCGCCTACTGCTCTCTGATTGGTTAACCCCCACTCCTGTAGCTCCTCCCCTAGCTTCTGATTGGTTGAAGGCAGCCATTTTGGAACGTCTGGCGCCATTCTACCACGCCCGCCCGCCGCCATTACGGAGATCTGTATTACCGGCAATCTGTGTATCGTCAATAGAGGGCGTCATGAAGGGATCTGTATGACCGGCGGACTGTGTACTACTACTAGGGGGCGCGTCATGAAGAAATCTGTATTACCGGGGGTATGTAGAGGCACCCATTTATATATCATAGCATGTGGCGCGCTAAATTTGAATCTGTACTGAATCTGTCAATTTTAAATTTGTAATTTTTGCATATGTCATTTTTGCATCTGTCATTTTAAAGCTGTCATTTTAAATCTGTCAATTTTTGCAGCTGTCATTTATACGTATGTCAATTTTAATCTGTCATTTTTGCATCTGTCATTTTAAATCTGTCAATTTTAAATTTGTCATTTTTGCAGCTGTCATTTCTGCAGCTGTCATTTTTGCATCTGTTATTTTAAATTTGTCATTTTTGCAGCTGTCATTTTTGCATGTCATTTTAAATCTGTCAATTCTGCATCTGTTCTTTTAAATCTGTCAATTATACGTCTGTCATTTTGCATCTGTCATTTTGCATCTGTCATTTTTGCATCTGTCATTTTAAATCTGTCATTCTTAAAGCAGTCATCTTGGATTTCCCCAGATTTGAATTTGTTTCTCCTTCTCGCTACGACCTACAAGTTCTGCTACCTTTCTCTCTCTCACGCACCCTGTACTCTTTACACCACCACCTTTTCTAGAAGAAATATTAAGCCAGATAGGAATTAAAATTATGTTTATTATTAATATATTGTTATGACTACATTTAATCTATAATAAAATGTTGATAGATAGATTGCTGGTGATGATGATGATAGCGTGAGGACTTTAGGACTGACCTCTGTTTTCTATTTGTGGTTCCAGGGGCTGTAACAACAACAACAACAACAACAACAATAGAACATTAAAAAGGGGTTTATTGTAAACTTGATGTTTCCCCATACCTTATCTGTTTCCACAAACATGCAGTCATCATAACAGCCTGTTTTCCCAAGTACACTAGGCCCAGAGAAATCGTTTTAGCTGCAATCTGCTCATTAACTTCCTTAACCCTTTCATCTGTTAACTTGTCGCTGATTCGCTTAGGTAGAAATGTAACGTAGTTTTCACCAACAACAATCAAGCTTTGACGTTTATCACTGCAAACGACTCTTTTGAATTGTAGTATTTCGACGACCTCTTTGACCCCGTAGTCGCACAATTTCTTGATAGGTTTCAGACCACCGCCGCTGCAGGGTTTGTTCAATTGTTTTAACAAATCCATTTTTCTACGTAAAAACAAAGATACACACACATGTTAGAATTTAAATAGTAGCATTTTATTTAAATTTTATGCGTAAACACGTACACGTTAATAATAAAAAATAACATACCTGTTTTTAATGTTGAAGCAAGCACTGCCGAGTAAAAAACTAGTTAATAATAATAATATCACCGGAACGTTAGAATAATTATCACCACCACCACCAATCCGTAGCGCGAGCAAGAATAAACTAAAGGGGTGAGATTCGGTTTTTTATAGTCAGTTCAATCTGCAGGAATACACTTGTAGGAACCCCCAAACTTGTATGCGGCGCGGAGACCCAAAAATGCAGCTGTTCTTAACATCAAGATAATATCTGAATTTATTGCCTTGAGAGAAAACATAATGAAAAGGGTTCGGTTTCGTTAAAGCTGAAGATCGTTCGATAACAAGCAATCTTCTACCTGTATACACGGTGTGTAAAGAAACATACAAGGATAAAGTTGATATTTCAAAACGATAAAACTTATAAGCTGGTAGTAGGCTCAGTTCATTAAATTATTGAAACTAGAGCGCAAGTACGTTTTCACCCGGGGAGTTTATTAAAATTAAAAATTACTGAAACCCCTTAGCAGGTAACACCTATAAATGGAATACATCTTTCTTGCAAAAAGATTGTATGTAGGTTGTGATATTTTCTTTTAAAAGCTTAAAACTAATGTTGATAATAAAAATATAGACCTTCCTTTAACCCAAAAATGAAAGGGAAATAGATAAAATGTAAAATTGTTCTATGATATTTATTAATAAACAGAAACATTTTACTTTAAAGTTAAATTATTGGCTATTATTGCTGCCGCTGTCGTTGAATTTAAATTTTAAAACTCAAGAATCGTCAATTATACAAAAATGGGTTTATTTACGGTTAAAGGTTATTTGGGAATTCGCCATTTGATCGCCTCATTAAAGACGACTGCTCACTTGTCAGATAATTAAAGTTTACCAGGGCTTTATTTGAGAAGAAGAACATATATATCCAGTTTACATATCATCATGGTATGTCTCATGTAATTAAATAAAAATAACTTTATTATAAGACATCGTTGCGCTATATGTTTTAACTAAGAAAAATATCAATTACTTTATTCCTTTGGTCAGTGTTAACAGGTAATTTCTAATGGTTCTTTCTGTAAAAATTCTCCCTTTTAACGTAATTGTTGCAAAGTTTTGCTGTCGTCAATATAATCTTTTCAAAACTTCTTTAAAGACGGTTTGTAAACTTGACAAAAAAAAATATAAAAATGCTTGTTTTAAATGTACTTTGAGTTATTATTTTACATGTAGATTTTACTGTAAGCTCACATCTCTGTAAATTATAAATTTATATTACATTTTTTTTATTTACAAACTTTGCCTAGGTCGATTCATGATCCTAATTTAAAAGCTAAATTGGCGACCAAGTAGTGTAAGAGTTTCGTAAGGTTTAAAATACCACGTGGATTGTTTGAATGATAAGCATACCCTTAAAAGGGAACCGTATCGAGTGCTAAAAAAATGCAGGTAAAATTCTTTTAAAAATTTTAAATCTTTATTGATAGGTCGATCATTACCTTAATTAAGAGTTTAGATGTTATACAGAGATAAAGGGATGAGTATTTATTGCATTTAGTTAAATAATAAATTGACTACGTTTCTACGGTGAATTTAGTCCTAATAAAAATAATACATTATTGACCGTTTGAAAAAGGATTCTGAATAAGAAAGAAATCTTATCTTTTATTCAGATCTGAGTGTAATCATTACCGACGGCAGACGGTGATGCGCTGTGTAGATCATATCATTAAACAAGATGAAACAAGCATGAGCGGCCTCGACGGTTTATGATTTCCGACTGATTTATCCTAGTAAAAAAACTTAATTAACAATGCCTTGAACAGGCTCATTCTTGTTTATTTCGTAATATTGCGCAATATCACGCAATACGTAAACGATGTTTTAATGACAACCAGAGGGCGCTACGATTGTTTTTTTAGAACGTATAAAAGCAAATCCTGAACTTCCGAATATCACTTGTATACGTCCGCTATCGCTGTTAATAGGGGTTTTCTAGCTCTTATTTATTGCTATTGTGTGTGTTTGTGTGTATGTATTTGTTAGTCGCGAATAAAACTAATTTTAAATAAACTTTGAGTGTTTGCGTCAGACGAACCAAGCCAGCCAACAAAGGTAGGAATTTATTAATTGTTTATTACGTAGTTACTTTTTTTTACCTTATTTATTTTTTTTTGTTTCTCAACTGCTATAAGGGACAGTAATTTACATTATTCAGGTAAAATATTATGAATTTTTACACTTTTCAAGCAGGTTTAACTTATTTTGTTATTTATAGTAATTATCTGCCAAAGGGATGTATTAACAATTTTAAACTCTACTTATAATATTTGCTTAAATTAGATTGCTATTAAAGTTTAAGACTGGTTAAAAGGCTTTATTAATTAGCATTAAAACGGATCTTTCTTTAACTTTGTACAAAGCAAATAATTAATTTATAATATTTAATAGCCTGCATTGCATTCAGAGGTTATTGTTTATTTAAAATTAACAACATATAATCTGATTTATTTTGCGTCAATTTTTACCGTCACATAGCATCCAAGCTTTTATTTTTAAACTTGTAATCTGATTTATTTTGCAAACAATAATATTTCCCCTATGTCATTTAATAATAAGTCAGTCTACCCACCTTTGTTTAATGCCTAGTAAACTAGATTGCTTTGTTGTTGTTGTTTATTTAAAATAATAATAATTTGCCAAAGGGTTTTATCAACAATTTAAACTTTAATAATAATTAGTTGATGTTTATTTAAAATTAACAACATATAATCTTTGTTTTTTTAGCAGTTGTTGAGTGTGCAAGTGCGATATTTTTGTTGTTATTGTTGTTACGCCTGTACGAAAATGTCTTCTCTTGACGAAATTATCGATGAGAACGTGTCCACAATAAAGAAGTTTGGCACCCTGAAACATCGACTGGTGTTCAAAGTAGCCGATGCACCAGCCGGTGAAGACCATCTAGACTTTTTTAAATCGGCTATTAACCAGATTCTAAGGGATGTGTTAAGTAGAGAACAATCAACTGATAAAGTAGGGGCCATATTTGAATTCGACAGCTTCAAACAAAAACTTCCCGGCTACATGAGCCTCAGGCGCTCTGACGAAATCACCTTCAACGATGTCTGGGGCATTTTAGAATCGATTTTACAGAGCGATCCTGAAGCCCTGAGTTCGGACACCTTCAGACTAATAGCTACAATCGTAACACCACCAGCCGGACAAGGTCGCAGTCGTAACCGTACGTACAGCACCTTTACCGAAGAGTGTAGCCGTCGCAGAGGGATTGTCACGATTAACAACACCAGTGACAATCTATGCCTACCCAGGGCTTTGATCGTAGGCAAGGCTCACGCAGATAACAGTGCTGATTACAAGAAGACCCGTGATAATCAGAGCGTGCAAAAGATGAAGGCTGAGGAAATGATGAGGGAGGCCGGAGTAGCCTTCATTCCACCGGAGGGAGCCGGGGTCAATGAATTAAGGTTGTTCCAGCAGCTCCTGGCCCCCAACTACAAGATAGTTGTGTATAGCTACGGCTCGAAAGGGCGTTCGCTTATCTTTGAGGGGGTCGTTGATAACGATGCTTATGATGCCACCGCCGCAACAAAGAACATAAATCTTCTGTATCATGAGCATCATTATAACGTGATAACATCATGGACCTCAGCCTTTGCCTGCAGTTATTTCTGTGAGCACTGCCACGTACCCTACGACCATAAAAACCATCACCGTTGTGAAAAGTTCTGCGTAGGCTGCGGTAGCTCTCCGCCCTGCGAAAGAACAGCGCAAATGATTAGGTGTCCGGACTGCAGGCGAGATTTTAGAAGTCAAGCCTGCTTTAACACCCATCAGGAGTAAAATGTGCCGGGAAGTACAGAAATGCGAGGGATGTTTTAAGACCGTGAACCTCAAGACCCGGAAGCAGGCCCACGTGTGCTGGGAGATCTATTGTAAGATCTGTCAGAGCCATAAACCTGATAATCATTTTTGTCATATACAGCCGGCCGGGCCGAGGAACACAAAGCAAGACATCTTGTTTGTGTTCTTCGACCTGGAGACCCGGCAGGAGAAAGAAATTGCGTTCGGCGTCAAACTCCACGAACCGAATCTATGCGTTTTCCAGCAAGTCTGTTCTGAATGTTACAGCGATTGATCATCGTCGGTCACCAGATGTATTAGATGCGGTTTGCGAGGAAAATGCATCGATCGGTTTTTGAACTATCTACTAGACTCGCGGAAATTGTTCAAAAAAGTTGTAGCAGTTGCCCATAACGGGCAGGCTTTCGATACGCAATTCATTCTGAACCATGTTATTACAAACACCTCTTTGAAACCGGACCTCATTATGCGCGGTTCAAAAATGCTGCTGCTACAGCTAGATAATCTAAAGATTATCGACTCTAAACTTTTTCCCCATGGCTCTGGCTGACTTGCCTAAAACGTTCGATTTACCGGCTCCCAAAGGATACTTCCCGCACCTCTTTAACACCGAGGCCAACGCCCATTACGTGGGTCCTCTTCCGGACATCAAATTCTAAAGCCCTGACACCATGAAACCCCGGGCTCGTAAAGAGTTCCTAAAATGGTGCGAGGCGAACAGGGACATCACGGAGTTCGACATGCAACGTGACCTGGTCGAATATTGTCGAACAGACGTCGATATTTTGAAGAGAACCTGTATTTATTTTAGGAATCTCTTTATTGAGGAATGCGACGTTGACCCGTTCATGGAAGCCATCACCATAGCCTCTGCCTGCAATTTCATGATCCGGAGGAAATTCCTCAAAGAAAGGGCAGATAATCAGTCTAAGGTAGCTCTCCAATGGCTGTTGCTGGAAGAACATCAAAGAGGTGTTGAGATTCAACATGCCGCCCGGCAGAGAGAAGCTATCGTGGGCAGGTTAAAGGTGGCTGTATGGTAATCAAATATTTCAATTTCACGGGTGTTACACGGGTGAGAAGACCCGAGGCACTCATAATGAGGAATTCACTTACCATCCATGTCAAAGGAAATACCATCCGAAGCTTGTTTATTCCGTTAAACCCCATTAGGAAACAACCATAACAGTTTCTATGTGAAAAGCTCAATGGTTTCTTTCATAAATCATGCCAATAATCACGAAACCCGTCAGGTCAGTCAAAATTAAATCACCTTTTTTTATTAATTTAAACAACAGGAAATATTAAATGTGTTATTACTTTTGTCCAACCAGGTTTTTCGGCTGCAAATTGCAAAGATCTTTCTTTTAACGGCATAAACAAGGTTCGGATGGCATTTCCTTTGGCATGGATGGCAAGTGAATTCCTTATTATGAGGATCATGAGAATGAAAACCTAGTTTTTCAGCAAGCTAGGCACCTGCTTACCGCTTACGGAACATAAGAGCAGGGTTGGTAGCGTCACAAATCCCAACATTAGACAGGCCATCATGCTTTCCGGACATTAACCCAATGAAAAACGTGTGGGACATTATCGTTCAAAAGATTTATAGTAGAAATAATCCTTTCCGCACTGTAAATGATCTTAGGAGCGCCATTTTGCAGGCCTTGGTAATGTGACTATCAATGAGCTTAATCATCTAGTCTTAAGCATGAACAATTGAATTTTTCAAATCATTAACCATAATGGTGGTGCTACTGATTATTAAATTAAAGGTTTTTTTTGTTTTGATAATTTAATGCTTAATAAATGGTGAGTTTTAATTAGTGAACTTATTTCAATTTCCAATTTACAAACTTATTAAATTTTTCATTTTTATCTTCAAATGTTATTACCTTTTGTACCAAACATGCAGATGTTTTGAAAAGGTAGGAGAACACATAAAAATGTTTAGTGAATAAGCCTTTAAAGTGGTTTTACGGTAAGATATGTTTTAACAAAAATATTTCAAAAATTATATCAATATTCTAGGTGAACCTATATCTATTTCCAGGTCTGTATAATCTAAAAGATCCAAAAGCTAACTTTAATCTGATACCTGGATGAGCCAGATAACTCAAGAGATAAGGGAGTTATGATCATTTTAGTTAGATGATGTGGAGTCTCGGGTAGCAGAAGTTTCGAAATCGAAATTTTTCTAAAAATAAGTTCGTATAATACAATTTATTTCATTTCGTATTTCAAACAATTGGTTATATACAACAATTAGTAAAATAAGGTATATGTTTATCTCCGTTGTCAATGACACCGGAGTTCAAGACGTTCTTGATCTCCGTTGATGTTGGCAACGTAAAAATCATTTGATGTTGTATAACAGCCACACGTGACATACTGGTTTTTATCTCCTTGGTTACGCGTATGATGATACAAACAAGGCAACTTGCTTCTTTATACAATAAACTCGGATGAATTTTAAAAGGGAGAAATTAAGATTGAAATACGAAATAAAATAAAACAACTTATGCAATACGGAGATCAAGCTTCTTTAAATCCTCGCAGATGTTATGACACCTCGGCTGGCGCCTCGGCGTTATAATACATCTTCTCGGATTTAAAGTATCGCTTGATCTCCTAATTACATAATATATATTAGCATTTCTAACTCCAACTAATTTAATACCATCATATATTATTTTGCCGATAATTTTAATTTGGAATTTATTATCGCTGCCCATCGCCACACTGTGGGGCGAAAGATAGGGAAGAGCGTGCAAGCCCTATAGTAAAATAAATAATTTTTACCGATTTTTATTGTTCATGTGTACTTTTTAAGTTATAGAAATTGATATAACAATGTTGGAGCATTATTCATTAAGTGCAATTAATAGTTTATAGCGTTATGCTTCATATTAGTTAGGGAAAGTTTATCTATTCTCTTGATTATACCTGCAGCTTATTAGAAAAAGTGAGACGATTTATGTTATTCCAGCAAAGGTATTCTATAATATCAATATTGTAATCTTTTTAGAAGTATATGAGAAGACATTTTAAAATTAATAAGGGCGACATGAGTTTTTCAAGGTACGTAATTCAATTTTCAATCACTTCGCTATGAATTTTATACTACAATGAGAGATTTGAATATTTAAGAAAGAACTTAGAAAATATTTTTAAGTCGGTATGTATAAAGGAATTACTATCCCTTACGAAATATCAGTAATTGTAACTTTTTACAATAATTGCCAATATTTCATTCATAAATAGTCATAATCATAAATTTTACTAAAAGATTTCAATCATGCTGTTTGTTATGATGCTTTCAGCTTTGTTAAATTATTATTGCAGTTATTAGAAAACCCCATTCTGCGTAGGTAGGGATCATGGTAAAACTTCTGCCAAACTTCTTAAGGGGTGGTATTTAGTTGTTTCTAACAGTTAAGATATAAGGTACAAAAACACAATGTTGCATCATCAACAACTATGCATGGAGTAATACGAACAATACCAGTAAATATTTCTTGCAGTGCCTACAATAACGGCTTTTAACTTTTTAAGTTGGATCGAGTTGGATTTCGTTTTTGTATGAAAATAACCAGGAAGCATTAGCTCTTTCTTCGATATAAATTTTAAATCGGGCATATGCGGGCGTGTTTTATAACTCGAGCAAAATTTGAATTTTAGCAAAATCAACGCTCTTACAATTTAGAATTTTCTAAAATAAAAACTACAACACATTTTAATGTTTTTTTAAGTTGTGTAGCTACAAATACTTATGTCTCTTTTTCATTTTTAATTTTAGTTTCAATAAGTTCCATACAACAAAAATAATTTAATTTTAAATCTAATCCTGGAAATGTCGAGAAATTGTTAGTTCAAAGTAGTGACAACTTTAACCATCAAAATTTTCATCAATAACAAAGATTTTTAAATTTTGCCACCGGTTCTAGATGCCCTGAACATTTTATAATCAAACGCCAATATGTTTTTTATTCTTTACACAAGTTGGATTTTTACCTCTGCGCGGTTTTTGTTAAGGCTCGCCCCACAGTGCGCCATTCATTTGGCTGCCCGTGTGCCATGCACACCTTCGCACACCGCTGGGGACGACCCTGTATTGTATTGTAACGTTCTTTTTAAAATAATAACAAAAATGCTGTTTAATCGTCTCTTAGCAAAAGAAATATTATTTATATAAACCAATTTAATCTCAACTAATTATTTAACACTATAATTAGAAACTGTTTAACGAATTTATATTCACTAATATATTTGATTATTAATTACACAAAACACGTTTCAATACTCCGGTCGAACACTAATCCTCGCCCATTCCGGCCCATCGAGGCTGCGATATATACCCACACGGAAGTGTGTAGAATGCATTAGAAAGATCGGCCGACGTTAAGTAATACACGCGATCCGGCTCGAACATTGTAGTTTCTTCTGGAGATGTGCGCCACCCGTGTAAACGGATTTTCTCCATTCATTACACTGCCCCCCTCTTCAATTCTGTCCTGTACCAGAACAGGTTTTATTGTCTGGTCCCTGTAGAAAGGGTCGTGACGATATCGACAGTCTTCACCTCGACTACACTCTCCATTCCGGTAGAAGTAACAGTCTACACTCCTTGTTGGCCTTAACGGGGGCTGTGGGTCGAAGCTACAGACTATGATCTTCACGTCCGTACCTCTAAAAATAACTTCAATCATATTTCGAACGATCCTCCAATCCAGCTGATCCCGCTCACAACCGAGTTTGGAAACTGCCAATTTGTTAATGCCCCTGGTAAGTAACTCGGTCCTCCAATCCCATAACGCCCTCCACATGACCGCGTAACCGGCTTCTGGTAGTAAGCCTGTTTCGTTACTAGGTAGTAAATAGAGCGTCCTTGATCTAGCAAGTGCAAGACTTTGCCAACAGAGGGATTCTGTTCTCGAAGTTCATCCAGTCGTCCGAAATTATTTCTAAACACTACTGCGATCCCTCTGGCCATGCGGAGATCCTCGGAGACACAGTGGGCAATGGAATAATCAACAGAGACTCGGAAGAGATCTTGTTGCATCTAGGTCGTGACTCCGAATCGCGATTTCTAGTTCCGGAAAACGCAGCCATAAATTCTCCAAAGATTGTCAAGATTGTCTGATCATCTTCAGGCCTTACGGTATTGACAGCCTCCTCTAACGTGGGGGCCTAAGTGTTAAAAAATAACAGTAACATAGGTAATTAAAAATAACACGCGATCTTATGCAAAATGGTAAGTTGTTGATACATTTATTATAATAACCTCATAAAAATGATACCAATTTGATTGATAAAAAATTTGATACCAAAACATTTCACGTAAAAACGTTGTAAGATTGTGCCGTTGAAATTTCAAATATGTTGCGAAAATAGTTTTGCAAAAAAAAAGAGATTTATACGAAGAATTTGTCGATTTATTGCTTGATATAACTCGCAAAGTACAACGTCGCATTCGGACAAACCAGCGGGAAACTTAAATGCTTTATATAGCTACATGCAGAACCACTGGCCGCTCGTAATTTACATCTCGAAAACAAAATCAGTTGTACTAACAAAAAAGATACATAATTCGGAAATTTTTTACTGCTACGTTTTAAATGAATCTGAATAAATAGTGTTACAGCCATCGTTTTATATACATTATGATTAATGTTGATTAATGCTGTTTATATTATTAATTTGGGAAGCTCCACGGTTCTAACTACAATTTTATTATGATTATTCGTTTATCTTATTTTTGGAACACCCTACTTTCGGGCATGCAAAAAATTGAATTATGTAATAGTACAAACTACACAGCAACAGACTTGGTAACACTCAGTGGTAACGCAGTGATGATACCTACAAAATACAAATCACCTACCTTTACTTTTAAAGTAAATGCTCTGGCTAATTACAATCGTGGTGAAGCTTCATAGTCTCCACTACACTGAGACTTACAGGTGCGTCGCTTCAATAGGGCACTAAATAAATATAGATCTAGGAACACAAGTAATGTACACAAAAGAAATATAAACCAACCTTTTTTTAAATTTAAATTGACAGAAGTTTATTTAAACATCAACACAAAATAAAAATATAAAAGAAAATAAAGCTTGGATACCATGAACAATTGAAAAATCAATTCCAAGATAGTAAAATGCCTTTTATCCGAGGAGTAATATTTCTGATATTATCTGAAATCTAACTTACTAAAATGTACTTAAAAACCGTAACTTTTAAATTAACCCAGTATGTGACGCTACAGTTTGCCAACTCTTTTGTACTAAATCTGCAAACCTCTTGCTTCATTATGGTTATAAAATAAAATTGATAAACGAAGGTCAAACAACTCTCTCGCACTCTCTTAACTATCATAACTCTCTTTCAATTATCCATTTTTTATTATCCATTATTATTTTAAAATTCCCATCCAAATTATAATGAAGGTTAAAAGTTCCATTATCCGAATAAAAATCTTCCTTTTGTGTTTATAAAATTATTTCACAAATAAATTCACAACACTAATTATTATATTGATTAAATGTTATTGTTATTAAAATCAGTCATATTCAATGAATTTCGATGGTTATTTATCACTTTGACATTTCAACAAAATATAACCTAACATTTTTTGACATTAGGATTTGTTTACTTTTTTAAACTCACAACATAACCTTAAAAATTTTCAATTTTTGCTGTCAACATGTGTGTACTGTTTGGAAGTTCTAAAAGAAGAGAGTTTGTTACTAAAATAGTTGCTTTTTTTATACCCTTTTTGAAACAAAAGATAACTACAGTGACTTTCTGGTGTGAAACAAACGAATTTTTTAAACTAGATACAACATAACCACAAAATTGTTTATACTTATTAATTATTCTTTAAATAAATTCGATAAATAGATAGCTAAAAAAATTTCCAATTTCAAGTAGAATCTTGGCTGGTAGAATCTATATTTCCCTTTAAAATCATAGTGACATTCTTGAATCAATACGGTAACAATCAAGTAATAGTATTACTAATGTTGAGAAATAGCATTACCTTATTTTATTTTTCATAGGAGTACAATTAATTCAAACAAGGTGATATGATTTTTTGAAAAATATTGAACTTAGTCGCTTTTTCCTTACAAAATAATGCATTTTCTAGATTTTCTACTTTATTATAAGTATAACATTAAGATTTTGTTATACTTTTTAGTAGTTTTGAATCAAGTAAAAAATTTTATTAAGAATGACTTTTGGTTATAAAATCAATAATAAAGAAGTTTTTCATCTTGTGAACCTCATCTGAGGACACGCTGTATATAACACATTGTTGTACACACACATTCTTTGCAGGTTCTTTTATTTGTAAAGGCTTCTGTCCGAGATCCTTGCTTTTAACATTTTTATCTAAACAAATATTTCTTCTTCTTTTATAGAATAGAAAAGAAAGCGAAGAAATTGGTTTTCTATTGATCTTTCCATATTTTCCTTAATTACTCTATACTTTTTCAGGGTTTATACTTAAAAGTATATCCATTTTTAAGGGTTTTGCTGTCGCCCGTTCTTTCCAAATGGTTCAGCCATTCTTGTCTGTTTTATGTATCGTGAAAATTCCTAATTCTTCTACGATTTGTCAATTGCTCTTCTTATTTTTCTACGTACATTCAGCTGCAGGTCTCAAAATCTCATTTTCATTGTGTTTGTTCTTCGCTTCACGGCTCTGTAAAATGTCCATGCATGCACTACCGTATATGAAACCAAATATTGAGGGTACTTCATAGAATTTAGTTAAAGTCTCGGGTCTTACACAACTTCTTAGGGTGGTTTGAATTATAATACTTTTTTGGTTTTGTTATAATACTTCTCTTATATTCTCTTTTGTCCAAATTCTTTTTATTATATACACGAAACTAGTATTTAAGTGTTCCCTTAACCCATTCCTAGACGAAGTTGAAGCTAGTTAATTTCCTTTGCAGCCCATAGTTGTCTGCTGCCCTTGCTTGGTTCGGGTATCAAACAACTGCGAGCTGCAAATGTTAACTTTCTGACCTTGAGACACAATATACTGTAGACACTTCATCCCAGGAATTTAAATGCGTTTACTTTCTCCACCGTTTGAATGTTAATAACTATTAGGACCTAATTGGTTTTTCTCCACAAAATGCCATTGTTTTGGTTTTTTCACAGATAATAATAAGCAAATGCTTCAATGAGACAAGCACCCAAATACTAATAAATTTTCCATTCTCGTAACCAATACCGTCACAGTAAATACACCTACAAAATACAGTAATATTATACAAACAAAGCAGCTTAGCGATAACAGATTCAATACAATTTCTATTGATTTAACGTTCTATTAATTCGTTGAAGAATTCTCTATTAATTCACGTAATGAAAAATTGGTGGCACAAAGAAAATCTAAAGGTTATGTTAAAAAATATGAAATTATCACGTTTAATAGGTTATAAATAGGTGCTCATGCAATTTTTATCCAATCTAAGTACACTACATACATAAACTCCATCCAAAAAAGAGATTCAATATGTACCTTTTTCTGTTTCAACTTTTTCTCTTCTGTGTTAGTAAAGGCTCTTCCGTTTTAAAAAACATTTCATTTTATACCTCTTCTCTGAAACTCCGTGTTTGAATTGAAGACATATCTTCTGCAATTTTATCTATCCAATTTTTAAATTTGCAGTATTTCTATATTGGGAGATAAAATTAGGCCATTCTAAATGATCTCCACTAAATATTGGCAATTCTTTTATAATTAATCTACGTGACATCATTTCCTTACAATTTGCTTCACCAATTCCATTATTTGACTTATTTGACTGACTATTTATATTATCGTGGACACTTACTGATGTTGAAGCCAGTTTCGTAAAATAGTTAGACCTGTGACTTATAATTCCAAATTTAAGTTGATTGTGTATATTTAAATCTGTTTGATTAATCAATTCTTGAATTCTTTTTCTTTTCATACTTTCAATTTCTGTTGCCAATTTACTTGACACATGACTTCTACTGTGTTCTCCCTTTTCATTAATTTCTGCTATCGTCAAAGCAAGTTCTAAATCTAATAACTCTTGAGCTAACAAGTTCTTCAACTTTGCCGTTTCTAATTTATCTTCTAATATATGTCTTCCAACGGTTGCATGTGAAAGCACGGCCATTTTTGTAACAAATTTTCTTCTAATTTCATCTTTCAAGAGTTCACAACATTTTGGAGAGCTAAGTTTAAGCTGAGCTGTAAGTTAAACTGTAAACAAATCAATGTCAAGATTTTGAGGCGAGTAATATTTTTGAGAAACGCCAACAAAGCGTTTAAATTTAAAAAAATTTATAAATCAAAGTGTTTAGTTATTTAATAAGTGCTTCAAATTAAACAAGTGTTTAATTTATTCGTCCATGGAAATATTTTACTAGAAAGAAAAAACGCACGAAAGATTTGACTGGAATATGAATGGATTTGGACTTTAATAAAAATTAATTTACTTACCACTACTAACTGTACAATTAAATGGATTTGGAATTCCAATTAGTAACGCCCTTTATTTGAAACTCTTTGGAAACACTTTCTTGAATTCTTTGTAAAGACTAATAGAAGCAGCCACAAGGAGAGTTAATAAAAATAAAATTGGTAATTTTGTGGTGTCAAATATTTAAAAAGGAATTAACATAGTTAAGAATAGTTAGTTTTATTTTTAGTAATTAAGAAATATGATGATACTAAAAGTATTAATCTCCAAATAAAGAAAAGTGAACTGTTTTGGGATTAATTAAAAATTAATGATATAATAAAAAGATAGAATTTGTAATCAGATTTTTTTTGTTGTAGCATTTAAATATTTAAACATAAATTCATAATTTAGAAGTGTTTCATATCCATTTACTTCACATAAAAGAAAATCTATTTTTCTGGTATCTATTTTCAATTTTCATTTTGTTTTGTTTGTTGTTCTTTGATCTTTGTTAATTAAAAATAAAGTTGTGTTGTTATTATTTTGAAAATTACTTTGTGTATGTGTTTTTATATTACTGTGTCCCTAAATATAAGAATTTAGTTATCCATTCAAGCGAACCGCCTGAGAGAGTCTAAATTTGTGGAGAGTTAGACTTTTCACAACTTTATATTTAGCTGGAGCATTTATTTCAATTAAAGGTAAGCAAGTAGTGAGTTGTGTATTTCATCTTTGTTACGATAGCATCTAGTCTGTGTCTGATAGAATTTTAAAAATATAATAAATTAAACTAATTATAACATTATGCATCTATTTATCTCTTTTCAATAACAACAACATAAATCAATTGAACTAAATACATATATAAAACCTATGTAACTATGACGCGACACCCTGATTATCCGGGAATCTAGCTATGTAGATTGCTCTTAAAGATAACCGATGCATTTGTTTATAATAATTATTATTATTATATTTGCACATTATTTCTAACCCATTACCTTGTTTAAAATTTGTTGCTTGTTTATTCGAAATTAAAGAGAATCTCCTCAGTTAATTAAAATGCAACAACCTTTCTTTGTAAATTATAAATTTTTAAAAAGGGAAACCATCCAACGGAAACTGAAAAATTAATTCTGGGCTTGCATATGTCAGAACGGGATATAAATTCAAAACCCTTTTTATGTAATTAATTAAGAATTTTCATCAACCTTTTTTTAATTTGAACCATGTTGTTTTGACAAAAAAATATTTTTTAGAAGTACTAGCACGTAGTATTATGCAAAAATTGCAATGTTTTATTGTATGCACACATATTGTATAACCGTAAAAGGCGTTCTGTTCTGTATTCGGGTCGCATTAAAATTAAGCAATAAATTTGTAATCTAAATGATACGATCCCTTAAACGCCGCCAGCATTCGAAACTAATAGAATAGTGGTAAAACCCCGAATTTCATTGCTAACTTTCGAAAAAACAAGAGAACCAAAAGTGAATTAAATTAGATTACAGATACTCATCCATTATAAAAACTAATATGTGATGTGATGATTATGTCGTTATAAAATTATGTATGTATGTACATATGTAGTTCATTACTATTTACATTACATTATTAATCTCTGATATTATGTTACAAGACGAATAGTAAACAGCATTGCATAATATGTATACCGCTTACGCCCACCAACTTGATTACAATTAAAACGATCATGTGTCTTCTCATTAACCATAATAAGATGCTTGAATGTATGCGCAATAACACAAGTGGTGTAATTGAGATGTTTAATTATAATAATTACTGTTGTAATAATACATGCAGAGATTTACAGTAATTGAAGAATTTTCTATTAGGGTGGATACGATTTA
Organism: Agrypnus murinus; assembly: GCA_929113105.1. NCBI lineage: Eukaryota > Metazoa > Arthropoda > Insecta > Coleoptera > Elateridae > Agrypnus > Agrypnus murinus. The sequence goes on along the minus strand of OV816025.1, from coordinate 137,309,425 downwards.
AAAAATACACATCGACATAGATGCGGCGTTAAATAATTTTGCATTTTAAACACTTTCTAATAAGGGAGTTTTAAGGATTATGTTCAAATTTGAGTCAATCAGATTTACTATTATTATTAGTACTAGCATAATAACCGTTGAAAAATCAACGGCCCCCTTCTGATCATGTCAGCTATCCACGAAGTAAGAAAACAGATCTACTTATAAAAGTTATTTTTTTTGGGATCCCGTAGCTCAGGATGTGCTACTGCAGTGGAGTTTTTATTTTCCTTTATAATAATGTCAATTGGATCATAACATGTAATTATAATTAATATAATCACGTTTGATTCATAATTAGCAATGCCTTTCTTCGTAATTTCTAATAAGTACCACACTTTTTTTGTTCAAATACATGCTATAAAAACACATAAGTTGCCCTTTTTTCAAAATAACTTTAAACGAATGGAAAGCGTGTTCAAAGAGAATAGATAATATAGTTATTTTAATTATATTCGTTATAATTATATTCGTGTCATAATATTCGTTGGAAAGTCAACGGCGTGTGGAGGCATCGCTGCTGAAAACGTACCAGTCGCTGACAATCAGTGCATGCCCCCATTAACTTTGTAGTTTTTGTAAGGCCAGTTTTTGTCAAAACCGGTGAATCTCGAGAACCACTGCATAGATTTTGATACCGTTTTCACCATTTGATAGCTTATTTCGTAGCAAAGGTTTCTATATATACAGATTATTGAGAGGATTTGAGTCCAGTAATAAGCAAAGTACATACATACTTACTTACATACATACTTACAAAGTATATACATACTTAAGAAAATTGGCTCTAACAGAGACAAAACACATTACGCTGCGAAAATGGTAGCAGATAAAGCCAAACTATAAGGGAACGAATTGTAGCCCTCAAAAAGATCTACAAAGAAGTATGGGATGGCATATACGTATTTCTTACAGATTACTTACAATCAAGATTTTTATAATAGTTATTTTTGCGGAAAACTCTTCTCCCCCTGGAATGTTGCCTTACTCCGTCCCTGGATAAAATGTAATTTTTGTATTTTTTATCTTCAAAATTGCTTCAAGTATAATCTGTGAAAATTTGAAGTTTGTAGCTTACGCCATTCAAGAGATATATAGCCATAATGATTTTTTAAGAAATACCCCCCTGCGACCCTCGCGGGATTTTTAGGATTAAGAATATACTATGCACCCCTTTCTGTTCGCAAAGCCGAGTTCTGTGTAACGCATAGGATACCTTCCATTGAGTGGCTAGTGCCAATAGGTATATGGCAATTAGGAACAACGTATGAGCTTACTTTAATGACACCACTTACACTGTCTGCACTTGTAACAACTTCTAGGGTTCAGCATGGAGGTACAGGGGAATCTGCTTACACAAAGCTGACTTCGGTGTAACGTATAAGATGCTTTCTATTGAGTGGCTGGTGCCTTATCTATTGAGGGTACAAACATTATGATCCGCATTGTCGAACGCGATTTGAATGAAGAAAATCTGACAGCAAATAACGGAGTTATAAAAAACTTTCCACTTTTTCAACCCCCTTCGAGAATTAGTCAATCAATTTCTTTAATTCTCTATTCCGAGAATCCACTTTAAATCCCACCAGAATCAGTCGTCAAACCTTGAATGAGGTAAAGTAGAAGAATAGTTGGATCTAGTAGAAGAGTAGTTTTGTTTTTCCAACATTATCAACATTCTTTAAGACACTTTGCTTCCCAATATTTCACGTTGTTCCATCATGGAATCATATGCCTTATTATGTGATATACAAGTTTTACTGTGCTATAATAGAAACCTATAAACCTAAATGTGACACTCTGAAGATACCAGTTATATTCTAAAAATCTTATAGTCAAATAATAAGGATCTTTTCAAAAAAATTGCCAAGATTGGAATACTTTCTGCGATTGAAGCACAGAAAACATTGTGAAGTTTTAAAATTCAGCTACAGGAATATTTAACGCAGTGTTTGTATTGGAACTCTGGCATTATAGTATACTATTCTAACAGAATAAAGCATTTCTTGTAATGTACAAGATGGTCCATTTTTATGGGCCTGTGCCTTACCTCAAAAACTGTAGTTTATAAATAGAGTTACGTAAAAGAAAGATGAACATCAATACTTTCAAGACAGTTTACTACAGTCCCACATTGTTTATATCAGTGGATTCATCTTAGACAATACTTTTCATGGATTTGATAAAATATAGGGTGTTCCATTAAAAAAAATAAGAATAATCCACGATTTCCGAAGTTTGGCAACACTGGAACAATTCGTAGAGTTTAGTATTACGAAGTCACAAACATTGTGATGGTATTGTGAAGAAATCGAATACTCGTTGTTTTCAGTTTAGAAATTTGAAGAATGTTCTTGGGGTAGATATTCTCAGAACATATTATTATGCACAACTCGAAAGTAGACTTTCGTATGGTGTGATATTCTGGGGAACTTGTTTCAGTTCACATGAAGCGTTTAAAACACAAAATAGAATTATGAGAGTATTAGCCGGTGTGGGAAGAGGCCTCGGCTTAGCCTGAACAATGAGCACGACTCGTTATCTTTTAAAATTAAGGTAGGTGGATTGGAATGTCGGTTAATTTAACAGAGCTGTGGATCATGGGCGCCGGCATGTTAGTTTAAGCAAATAAAGTGTTATGAGTAGTTCTCCACAACAATAAAGTTATAGATCTTAAATTGAATCCGTTCTAACCATGCAAGAACTAAATTTCTTCACGCCGTTATAACACAAAAATATCACACAACAAATAAAATAACTCCAATAAGACGAGTATCTCCTATTTATTTATTCACGCATAAAAACCGTTATCCAATCATTGGATTGATAATGAACTGAAGGCCTTCAGTTGTAATTTAGCTTATGTCATATAGTTAATAATAATAATGTCACAGCTAAATACTCTAAACACTAAATACAAATAAATACATACTAAATACTTTAACGAAGGTTAAAAAAGCAGACGGAGGGGGTGTACTTATAGCATTTAAGAAAAAGTTTCTTATCGATGTTATGAACCTCCAGAAGACGAATCGGAGTATATATTGATTCAATTTAGTTGCTTGGGCTTTACTTTGTATATTTGTGCCGTTTACATACCACCTGCCTCACCTTTACAAAAATATCAAGATTTTTACCATTCCATGGAAAGAAATTTGGTTTACTTTAATGAAAATCCTAAATTGTTAATTTTAGGCGACTTTAACCTACCTCAGCTTGATTGTAATTTACAAACAGCAATTTTAAAAAGGAATTTATGAATTTCGTTAATATTTTTGACTTGAAACAATTTAATCATATTAGCAATTGCAATAATCGAACATTAGATCTTGTGTTATTTAATGAAAATATTTTTGTAGAAAGAAGTAACTATGAATTAGTAAATGTAGATTCACATCACCCTCCTCTTGAATGCAGACTATCTTACACTAATCATTTAAAGCATAACACCCAAGCATATGAAGGCCCGCAATATGACTATAAACGTGGAAATTTCTTTCAGCTATATTTATCTATAAGGGATGTCGATTGGAACGTTTTAAATAATTATGATAATGTAAATGAAATCGTTAGTGCTTTTTACGATATTTTGTACGCTATATTAGATCAAACTATACCAAAGACTAAATTAAAAAAGGGTAACTATACTCCTTGGTTTACACCCGAAATAATTAATAAAATCAGGAAGAAGGAACGACCCAAGCAGCATCTAAGTAGCGGTAAATGAGATCGGAACTTTGATTGAGTAGCTGTTACGTAATTACAACTAAATTTATGACTTTATAGGTTTAATTACTTCAATTTGGAATATTTTAGTAATTATGTAGTTACTTCTACTATTTATTAGAACTATGTAGTTACATTACTTCTAAGTAGATTTTTAAAGTATGTGGAACGGTATTGCTACTTAGTATAATTACCTTAATGTTGTTGCAACTTCAAGTGATATTATGATTTTAGCAGTAACTTGCCCGAAGCTACTTTTAAGTTTTTAAAACTTTAAAGTAGCACCGAAAGTTCCTGCCACTGGTCTGAAACCATTGCTTAACCTTTAAAGTAACTGAACTATACAGTAGCATTGAAAGTAAAACTTACGTTTATGCTACCCAGGAGAATCACTTGAAAGTAATTTTAGTTTGGAATTTGGAGGTTAATTGTGTTTTCGCAGTGGTAGTAGTTTTGCAAGTTTTTAATAAAAATGTCAAAGGCAAATGCAATAAGAAAAAAAAAGAATTTTAGATATACGTCCACCTTTTATAGAAAATTAGAACAGCAGTTAGGTGAAATCAGTGGAAACAAAATCAACTGTTTACAATACAAAATAGAAAAAATAGGGATGAGATCACTGATAAACCATCATGTAGTAAACAAGGGTGAAATATATTCCCCTTTTTTCTTTCGTCTCTACAACTTTAAAATGAGCCATAATTAAATAATAATTGTTATTAAGTAGCAATCAGTATAAAAATATTGGTTGTTTGTTTACGATTGACGTTTAAATTTGAGGTTAAGTTCCAATGGGAATTTTGCAGTGACATTAGGAGCTAGAAAGTGGCTACGGAAACCGTATTTTATACTTCGTGGTAACAACAACCTAGAAGTAGAATTTGTTTAGTTCCCGTTACTGTTTATAAAGCGACACAAACTTTAGACACACATTTTACAGTTAATACTACTTTAAGGTGACATTTTCAAAACAACTACATATTTACTTGAAAAATGTTGAAGGCTATTAATCAATTTGCAATTTGTTGCAATTGTTAAAAAGTCTTTTACTATAACTCTCAATAAAAATAACAAATCGATGTCAAATTGTGCCTTGGGAATAAAATAAAAATGGTTTCTATCATGTTTATCAATTTATAAGTATTTTTGTCATATTTTATTCAAGACATTTTTTATTAAAAAATATATTTAAAGAAGGCGCGTTGTTATTTTTCGATCTATCATCATCGCATTTAACAGAAAAGTTGCGATGGTTTATAATTTTGGTATGCTAGATTGACAAAATAACGAAACATTTCATTTCTTTATGTATTATGTACGTATTACAAATAAAATAGTAATCCATTTTGTGACACGACCGCGGCATTAGTAGAGAAAATGAAAGAATATTTGTTAAGTTGCAAGAGGAAGAGAGAACAACGACGCGACACGATGTGTCAAAGAGAAAAAAAGTTCCACGAAAGTAGCAATTACTACGCCGCCACGTTCCCGCTACGTAGCCTAAAGGTAGCTGGACAAGTTCCGGAAAGGTTACTGCAACGTATCTGCTACCCGAGAATTGTTCCCCATTTTGGTTCCAGGCACGTAACAATACCGTAGCAATTACGTTCTTGTGACTAACGGCAAAAACTTTATAGTTCCACCGGTGGTTGCTGGTACGTAGCGGTGACTAAAAATGCTGCTTGGGGATTGCGTGATAAACTCAAACAGTTTAACAATCAGTTGGATAAAGAACGCTTTATTGTACTGCGAAGTGAGATCAAAAGAGATGTTATCAATGCGTATCAAAAATTTATAAACAAAATCGAGAACAACATACAAGATGATCCCAAAGCTTTTTTCTCTTTTATCAAACAAAAAAAAACAGTCGCGAACACCAACAGTAATGAACTGGAATGCTAACGCTTTAAACACACCTAATGAAATATCGAATGCATTCGCACAGCATTTTCTTTCAACCTATCAACAAAAAGAACCTAACTTAAATACATGTTTTAATAATAACGAAAAAATCTTTGCAGATATCTTAGATATTAGTAACATAACTCATGCTGAAATACAAAACGCCATAAAGCAACTCAAACCGAAAAAATCAGTTGGTCCCGACCAAATTCCTTCTTACATTTATAAAGCTTGCTCAGACATCCTAAGTTATCCTTTAATTATAATTTTTAATAAAATAATATCAAGTTCAGTTTATCCTACAGCTTGGATGACGGCTAAGGTATGTCCTATACATAACGGTAGTAATAAATCCCAGATTCAAAATTATCGTCCCATTTCAAGATTATAATTTCTTTGGCGAAAATAGGAGCTCATGAAACTGATTAATAACTTTGCTAGCTCATTTTGATCACAGACCTATATTCCTTATACAGTTACAATGCACTATTCGAAAATGTCATAATATACAAATGACCGATTTAAAAAAATTAACTTTCTCCACGACCACTAAGGAATTTGTAAATTCTGAAATTAATTGTGATAATAAAAACTTAACATTCTAACTCTTGTTGTAGAATAAATATTCTAAAACACTACCCTACTTATGTGATTTACATGTATTTTATTTCATCACTAGATATGGAATGAATATTCTGTAACAGTATAATAAAAAACGGTTAGCCTTGATTTCATTGTTTACATTAAATGTCATACTTTTTAAAATTATTTGCTTGTTTTCAAATTGTAAATACTGCTAAGTTTAAATTTTCTTGTGGTCTTGGAGAAAGCACGATCTTTTACTCGGTTAGAATGGAAATTCGATGCTCGTGGTTACTCTCGCTTGCTCGCGTTCGGAGCCTTTCACTCGCATCGAATTTCCATTCTAACCTCGTTAGTCGTTACAGAATATACTATTTTCTATTTTGCGTTTAGAATAAGTCGATTCTAGCACCCAAATGACGTTATTTGAGTGTTAGAATAAGCGGTTGGTGTGCTAGAATAGGCTAGCAAAATTTACTGCATTGATGTTGGTAGCGTTGGTTGAACTGCCAACTGACATACGTCAAAAAAATTTTCTAACGTTTTTTGTGCAATTTGCCTAATTTTCGGCGGCGTTAGTGATAAATTTCCTTCACTATTCATTTTCAAACAACGCGAAATTGCGAAAATAAAATCTGACGTTTGAAATTAATTTTTTTCCACAGCCGCCTAAATGTACGTCACATAAATGGCACCAACCACCCAAAAATCCCTAGATTTAAAATTTTTATTTTTTAATTTATAAAATGGTATAAAGCGGCAAAATAGAAAAAATAGTATAAAACACTCGTTGCAGAAGGTCCTTCAAGCACTCATTTGTTCCTCAACTCGCCTGTGCGGCTCGTTTCGGAATTTCAAATTCGTGCTTGAATAGATCCCTTCTGCAACTTGTATTTTAATATACTATTATGCCATCACTCTGCATGTAATTGTGCAAGAAATATGCCATTATTAAAAAACTGTAGATTATTTTAATAGAAACAACTCTTGTGGCTTCGTCGAAAAATTATAGTTTCCGAGATAAGGTATAAAACCGTAATAAACAGGCCTGTACAAATAGATATAAATGCATTCTATATTTTCCTAAATAGAAGGATGGGCACACATGCACCTATTCACTGGTTACCATATTGCTCAGATATACATGCATTATTTTGCCTTTTCATCGCCTGACTTGTAAACGTATTCACTAAGAGACACTTAGACTACGTCCTATGTATGATATAAAAGGTGATTTTAAGTACTTTCCAACGGCGTAACTCGACGACAAGCATTGACTATGAGAACGTCAAAGATCAATCAGAAAGTTTATTTCTTAATAATCGGCTACGCCTCGTCAAAAGACTTTCATTCTTGACCACCAAAGTCGTTTCGAGCACGAATTGCACACAACGTTTTTTCTACAGCGTTATTGAAATAACCGAAAAAGTAAAAAAGAAATCATAAAAAATAACACTAGAAAATTTTTATTTTAGCGCAAAGTGGACAGTTTCGTTGTTGCTACGGAAACGACATTGCCCAAATATGCAGAAATCGCATAAATGCACGAAATATTTTTCGTTCTAAAGCGAGAAATATTTCGTGCACGTTTTCAAGTAAACAAAACCAATATGGCATTTTGCATACGGATATTAATGAAAAAAGGCCATCATTTTTTGACAGCTGTAGAAAAACAAGTTTTTCTACTCCTATTAAATAATACATTAATTATAAAAGCGTTTCTTAATAAGTAATAATACCCATTACCCATGGGCTGTGACCAATCACAAAAAAGCTACGCCCACAAAAACACAAGTTCATTTATTTAATCCAAACGCTTCGCTTTCATATATGAGAGAGAAGAGATATCTGATAGATAGATAAGACACATAAGCACGTGCGTTGATTGCACAAACGAGCTCGTCTTGTGTAGTGCATGCTGTGACGCAGCGCAATATTCAAAATGTTTTAGTTGTTTTGTTTTCAAAGGTTTTAACAACATCACCTTTATAAGGTGGTGCTAGTTTTAATAATTTGATGCCGATAGTTACAATTTAGAGTTTGTTTATATTTTCTAATAAATAAAAAGAATTAAAAAATGGATTTCGATGAAAACTATGAAAATTGTACGCCGCCAGAGATTTTACAAGCGGAAAAAGAAACATAAATCTACTGCTGGAAAAATTAAAAAAATGCGAAGTGGAGCAGAAGGCCTTTATAGATTGGCGAATATAAAATGTCAATTCATTCCCTGAGAACGTTCTGTTCTAGCTTATTTTGGAGAATTATCAAAGATATACAAATTTTCATCATTATGGGCGCTAGATTCTATGTTGCGAAGCACACTAAACATAAACAACATCAGTATCGAAAATTATACAAAACTGTACAAATTTATTATAATCTACCTGACAATTAGTTAATTTTTATTAATCTGATTTATTTATTTATGATTATGGAGTTTCGCCAAATGAAGCTCGAAATAATAAATTTAATAATTAATTGTCTTGAACGCAAAGTGCAATTTCCTATTGCTTAGTCGTAGAAAAAGTATATTATTCTACTCGCGTGTAATGGCTATAACTCATTCGGATGAATTATGACGCAAACATCATCCTATTATGCGCTCACGTGATTATATCCACGTGAACACCGCAAGTTTTGCTCGTTTTAAATAAAATAGAGGGTTACTCCACTTTCCATTTTTTAAGACACTGAAAGGACTTATTAATCTAAGTTATTCCTTGTGGCAGAATCTTTACAAGAGAATTGTAGTTGATGTAGAAACAAGTAAATGAAGTCATGAGTATTTTTTATTAAGCTCAGGAGGCAATTTAGTGGAAGTAATCAGCTTCAGAGTAATTAACATGTCGTTGCTTCACATTCAATCTCACATCTTTTACTAAATAATTCCTTGCAGTTTCTTATGTACTTAACAAATTTTACATTAGAAAATTCAACTACATTATCGGTAAAGGTGTGTTACAAACCTTAAACAAAAAAATATGAACACACCAGAGAAACATGTACAACCTCGCTTTCTTTTCTATAAATAATGTAATTGTTCAAAGCAGAAAACGAAAGGATGTTAGACAGGTCTACATGACACTTTCGAAGGGTTAGGATAACTACGGCATTACCGAAACATTTCCCGCAAGATAGGATACGATTTCAACGTGAACCGCAGCAACGATTTCGATCTACGTCCTCGTAGGTGACAGTTGTGTGGGGTTCCTTCAACTCCCAAGGGTGGCCGCGCTGCTTATTTATTTAAGAGGGAACCCTCTGACAAATCAAACCGCGCGAACTACAATATTGAAACTGTCGCCACGCTGTGACTGCGACCTACTACAACGACAAATCCTAATCCTCTTTTTGTATAAGTTCATTTTAAATTGGATTTTTTTTGTTTTAAAAGTAATCTTTTTTAAAGTAAAGAAGTTATTTTATATTGAAAAATAATGTACATTACATAAACAATAATAATATCGAATGCAAAAGTTCTGAGCCTCGTGTTTGAATGCGCATAGCAAAAAGACTAACCGCCTAAATTCAATAAATATATTAAATTCAAACAAAAGCAGCTAGATAGACAATTTATTTTTGTATAAAATAGTAATTTTGTAAAATTATCTGATTTTAGGTTTTTGAATTTTTGCGAATTATGTTAAAAAAAGTCCGGAGTTTAATAATTAATATTTCAGTAACTCATTTTAAATTTAACTACGACTATGGACAGAATTTTAATTATAAACGAATGTATAGGTAGTAGACATATTAATGTTGTACTAAATTTTCTACTATTTACAGGTTATGTTCAAGTAAACTGTTTTCTAAAAAAAGGTATGTATATAGACAGCGTTACAGATGATGTATGTGCCGCTAAACGTATGTACATTGAACAAATCTAAACAATTGAAATTTATTTTGTTTTAGTTTTTACCTACGTTGCAAAGAATCCACGTACTTAAACATATAACTCATATTGTCACGAATGTCCACTTCATGTTAGAATACTGCGCACTGAAACTATATTTAATCAGGCTTCTCACAGTCTATAATAGCTCAGTTCAATTCTTAAGCTCGTCCAGCAATTTATTGTCTTTGGAGTGTTGAATAGATAAATAATAATTGACTGTATGCTTTAAGCGATTGAAATTAACAAGTTAACGTTCTGAAAATTTTATTAAAGTGTTCTAATTCCTGTCGTGTTATAAGTTGCTTTGCTGGAGCTTGACTAAGATTAAATGTTGGCATTAAGCCATGGCACTATTTGATGTAACCTCGAGCTTTTAGTGTTAAAGAATTGAAAACAGTCACAACAAAAATATTTGACTTTATGAACATTGACTTTATTTGAAAACAAATTACATATACACCAAGCCCGACGCGTTCTTGTGACGTGACTGATAACAATTTTTCTAAAACAAGCTCGGCGGCGTACTTCCAGCCCCCACACTTCTTGGTGTAGGAGTTTGATCTACCGCGTTTAGTTGAGGGACAATATCTTTTACACACACTTCAAAGTTGCTTTACACCCTGCGAAGCGCGGTGATGGCTGTTTTAGGCTTGCGCCTCTTCAGCCGATGGGTTGGCTATTTATTATTAAAATAATTTAATCATAAATAACCGAAACGATGGAGTTTTCATTGTGATTATTATCAGCAACATTAAAAATATGTTGGTGATGATAACCTCAATCACTATGCATGTTGTTGTTCTCTTTGATAACCTCAATCATGGCCTTGTATTTATTTGTTATCGGCCATACCAGCATGCAGGACATGTTGGTATGAGCGATAACTGTTGAGATGTAGACAAATTGTTGGCGGATGCCATTAATCATTGTTTAAAATTTAGTTGATAACACACATGATGACACATACGACGTTCCTCACCGCCGAAAGAGTTACCACCGGGCCTAACGACTGCATGGAAAGAAAAAGGGTGACTATTCACAGTGGAAAGGTGGTTCCTTAACCTGCAACGCCAAACAGGACAAGAGACACCGTTGTGGATAGCACAAATACTGGACTAGAGGGTGGCTTTCTGGACCTAGGTTTTATCTACTTACCGGTTAACACTACACAAACTGACCAAGCACTCTTGGCGGCTGTACAGTGGCCGCATAAATAGCACCTCTACTTGGGTTCGCGAAATCTTTCTAGGTGCTAACCACACGTACATATGTGCACTCCACAGGCACCAAAAAAAAGCACCTAAAGACCTGTTCCTAACATCTAAGACCCCAAGCTTTGCTCCTAGGAATGACAATTGCAAGCTTTTGTCTACACATCAACAACTCGAACTACACCACTAGGACCAGGGTAAACTTTAACTATCTTCCTTTTGAGTGAAGTCTTTCTAAAAAGTGCATCAACAACAACAATTACAATGTAGTCAACAGTGATTGACGCAATCCTCTTATTATCCTATAAAGAGGTGATTTGGAGTCAATGCCTTGTCATCATTAGGGTCGAGAGATACGAAACATTAAAAAACGAGACACAACTTACGCAATGTTTGTCAGCTATCAGTGCATGTACAGTATCGTCTCTAGGATATTCTTCTTTTAAGGTTGTGTGTAATGCTTTCTTGATTCCTTTCACCAAGGATTTCCAACACCCACTCATATGAGGAGCTAACGGAGGAACAAAGTGCCATTTGATACTTCATGTGTCTTCTCGGACGTCAATTTCTTCTGATCCAGGTTCGTCAGTGTATGCTTATTGCTTATTCATTTTCAGCGCCATTAAGATTTGTCCTGTTGTCTGAATAGATTTCTCTTATATTTTCGTGTCAGGCGATGAACTTCCGTATGGTCATCACACAGAAGTTAGTTAATAAGGAGTGAATGATCTGGACATGTACGACTTTAGTTGGCTTTGTCACATAGATAAACAACGCGCCATATCTCTTCGCGTGGTAACGTCGCATAGTTACTTTGATGGGCACGAATTAATCCAGTCTTTCAGTAAAAGGCGCTAATCCGTGCTGAAGACGATACTATGTAATCTGACAGTGGGCTCAGTACCAACGTTTTACACAAGTACACGGTACCATTGTTGCAACTCATCACAACTCTCTCTTGATCGATGTGATTTGTTCTTGCATGATGATGATTATTAATTCTGAAACGCATGATGAGGTCCTTCGACTCAAGATTGAGCGAGAACTCGACAGAGTCGAGGACACTGGGTTTTTGTATTTTTCCGTCTATACATAAAGACCTACTGGAATCAAGTGTTGGAGTTTTTATTTCAGGAATTCTAGTCCATTCAGCCATCGAATCTCTTCACTTTAGTCAGCAGCCTATAGACCCCGTATAGCTTGGACAGCAACGCTCAAATCAGTAGGCACCTCTTCCAGCCTCCAACTTCAGTGAGCAGCTGAATCTGCTTCGCCCGATGGTCTTAGGACTGGTCGTGTTTCCGGCCATCGAATCACAGCCAGCAGAGAACAGTACAACTATTCGCCCAGAAGGCGCATATTTCAATTTTGTATTCCTGTTCCTGAAACGAAATCTTGGCCAACCTGCATCATATACTGCAGCTTGAAGCCCTAGCTATGGAATAGAAGGCGGTTTGAGAGGTGTTACACGGGTCTTGGCAGTAACAAACACAATTTCAATGCTTTCTTTATCTTCAACTCTCAAATAGGCAACAGCAGCAAAAACATACACATGAACTCGTATAGTATTTAGGAGTCCTGAATTCTTTGTCTTCTTAATTCTTGCCAATTCCGCCGCGTATCGTGAAGAGTTGAAGGAAATCAACTGATTTCGCTTCCCCAATCTTGTTGAAGTATCATTTTGACCCATGGTGCGGAATCCTAGAAAATATGTTAGGATATGCTTGCTCTTAGTTGAGATCCTGGATTATCAACTTTATGACATTTTACTTGAAATGCTTATCTTCATAGTGATTTCAGTATAATCGAAGGACTCTTTGGTCTACTTTTACATTTTCAGTGTCGACGGAATCTACGTAATCATTTTCACAAAATTTCTTAATTATTGAATACACTGCCGCAGAAGATTTGCTAAGTTCATAAGCGTTTCGGTTCTTGATTCGTAATGTGCTGCAGGCAGATTCAGAGCCATCACCAATGGCGACTGAGCTTGCAACTAACCTAGGTGATTACCTTAAGACATGGCATCGGATTGCGTCGGTATCTTCACCATTTCCATTTTGAATTTGTCCAAAAAGTGTTGAAGAAACATTTTGGTATTGATAGCCTTCGGGAATCGTAACCACGTAACGTTCTGTTGGATTTCTGGTATTTGACCTCGTCCGTTCAGACCACGGTATAAGATTAGGAGGTAGCCCGGCCGCGTATGCTCGTCACTGGCGAAAACGGCAGGTGGGCTATACAAGGATAGCTAGTGCGAGCCATGATGCGAGGCGAAATGCGGACTTCTCCATGGAACTAAAACATTGAATTGTTCGTTTACGAATTCGTTTTCTGGTGTGCGCATTAATCAACAGCAAGCACCACTGCACCAGTTCTTCGAGAACCTCTCAATGTGGTAGTTGTTAGTTGTAACAAGACTTTATTAATTATTGATTAATGGGCAGGAAGTGTTTCGTGCCCGGTTGTGACAGCGGGTACGCGAAAAATACTGAAAAGATTTCATTATTTATTGTACCTGTAAGTAAATTAGATGAATGGCAGCGAAAAATCCCCCGACAAGACCGACGATTGTCAGAGAAGGACTTTGTCTGTGAAAAACATTTTCAACCGGAATTCATAATTAGAGAAGTTAAAACTCCCGTCTACACAGTAAGTAATGCCGATTCCAGTTTCATCTAATTAATCTTTTTAATGCACACCACTGCACACTCATGTAAAAGAATATGAAATATTTTTGTCATGTATTTATTTAAAACTTTTACTTATGCATTTACCTACTTTAAGTACTTAAACAACTAGCTGCAGATAACGATATATAATGCAATTATATTGTGATGTTTGTAGTATTCGTTGGGTCACCCAAAACTAGCGACCGATGCTGTTCCCACCATACGAGGGTGGTCCCAGAAGTACCCGACCTGACCAAGAGGTGGCGGCAAATACAGTGATATTTGAAAATATATATTGAATCTCTTTTTTGGATGGAGTTTATGTACGAGGGTGACGACCCGACCTGACCAAGAGGTGGCGGTAGTTGTTTGAAAATATCACTGTATTGGAAAGTACGCAGTCTATAAAGCATATGTTTCAAGTTTGAAAGCGCCACGTTGTTCAGTATTTGTTTGGCAGCCATCAATAGTGAACGTTGTCAGTGAATTTGTGAAAAGGGAGAAATTGGTCATCGTTATGTGATACAATACTTTTATTTGAAAGGCCTCAACCCAACCAATATAAAAGCTGAACTGGATTCTACTCTGGGTGAGTCTGCTCCTTCGTTTACAACAGTTAAATTTTGGGTAGCTGAGTTTAAACGAGACCGTACGAGCTGCCAAGACGTGCATCGCAGTGGTCGACCAAATGAGGTGACGACTCCAGAAATGGTGAAGAAAATCCACAACGCGGCACTTGACGATCGTCGACTGAAAGTGCGCGAGCTAGCAGACATTACGGGCATTTCAAAAAGTGCGGTACATCGCATATTATCTGAAAATTTGGACATGAGAAAGCTGTGTGCAAGATGGGTGCCGCGTTTACTCACACTCGAGCAAAAACAGTGTCGTGAAAATGTTTCAATTGAGTGTTTAGCGAAGTTTCACAGCAACAAAGCAGAATTTTTGCGCCGTTTCATAACCATGGATGAAACATGGGTCCATCATTTCACACCCGAGACAAAAGAACAATCGAAACAATGGACTCAAAAGGGAGAACCGGCTCCAAAGAAGGCGAAGACCGTTTCATCTGCAGGCAAGGTTATGGCGTCGGTTTTTTGGGATGCGCGTGGAATAATTTTTATTGACTATCTCGAAAAAGGAAAAACTATCAACGGCCAGTATTATGCAAACTTATTGCAACGTTTGAGCGAAGAAATCAAGCAAAAACGGCCGCATTTGGCTAAAAAGAAAGTGTTGTTTCATCACGACAACGCGCCAGCTCACAAATCCGTTATTGCAATGGCCAAAATTAATCAATTAAAGTTTGCATTGCTACCTCATGCACCATATTCGCCAGATTTAGCCCCCTCGGATTATTTTCTGTTCCCAAACTTGAAAAAATGGCTCAGTGGTCAAAGATTTTCCAACGATGAAGAAGTGATGTCAGCAGTTAATGGCTATTTTGAGGAGCAAGACAGTTCTTATTATA
Organism: Agrypnus murinus; assembly: GCA_929113105.1. Taxonomy (NCBI): domain Eukaryota; kingdom Metazoa; phylum Arthropoda; class Insecta; order Coleoptera; family Elateridae; genus Agrypnus; species Agrypnus murinus. The sequence continues at coordinate 137,293,924 of OV816025.1, read as the reverse complement.
AAAAGGGTATCGAACTTTTTGAACACCGCTGGGAAAAGTGTATAGAGCTGAAAGGAGATTACGTTGAAAAATAAATAAATCTTTTTCCAAAATTTTTGTGTTTTCTTTGTTGGGTCGGGTACTTCTGGGACCACCCTCGTATATTATTTTTCAGAGAAAACGCTATAAATAGGTACAATTTCTGTAAATGTGTCTATGAATATTTTGATTTTAGCGATTTTTTGGGACTATTCGCCAAGCTGGTGGAGCTAATGAACATCCAACGTTCGCTACGTTTCTGCAACTGTATAGGATGTTGTCCGTATACAAATTATTAAAGCCTCCAACCTTCGGAAACTGTACCATACTAGAAGGAGCCGAAAATTGTATAACTGATTACAAGATATTTTCCAAAAGTGCAGGACATGGTAACCAACATTTAGAAAAAATAAAAAATGATATAGACATGGTAGTTGATGGAAAATTTAGATTCTTTTGGAGAAAATGTCACTTTTAAATCCGATAGTATCGATTGTATAATTTATTATTTAGCAGGCTTCGTCACCAAAAAGCTGTACAAAACATCTTCTTGTATCGTATGTCGGCAATATTTATGCCACAAAAGACCAAAAGAAGAACCTTTGGATACCCCCGAAGCGTTATTAATAAACATAAAAAATAGAGGTGGCTTAAGTTACCCGCATGAAACGCTATTTAATTTTTTTCAGAAAATTGAAATCATTTTAATCAAACACATCACCTCTGTAGATGTATTTGACAAAACTGTAGAAGAAATTTTCAATTCAGGTTTGAAGGTTAGCTTTCCTTGCAAGGAGCATATGGAGGACATAATATCCAAGGCAATTTTACATTATTGTACGATGAGAATTCATCAATATTATAAACAGAAACAGAAAAATTCTCTGCAAACAAAGTAACATGACAAATGTAAGTGGTTGTATAGCACTTCTTTATTCATATAGTGAAAATAATTATTATTCCGTTTCAGGGCTTTTTAAATTTAGCTTTAGCAACCGGCAGTTTTCCAAATATAGTTACGTTTATGAAATTATTTATATTCTTCCGTTGTGTTAGTTATCAACTCCGTCTAACTTAGTTAATCCCATGTATTAGAAACAAATTTACGAATAAAATTATCATTTTCAGATTTTTTATTGCTCTAATGTATGCTCACATATGTAAGAATAAATTGTTTGGGTGAGTAATAGGTAGGTAGTTCAATAATTAAGTAAACATATTAAATACAACAAATCCGGGCGTACCAGATAGTGTGGCGTTGGCCCGCTCTAGCTATCTCACTCGGCTACAGTTTGCGGACACTCAAGCGAGCGTCGTCCCGATACCTTTCTTGTCTACCGTGGTTCAGACTCAACGTTATCTCACGCACTTAAAACAGATACTACGGCAATTTACGTCAAGTCTATAAATATATTCAAATAGAAAAATACTGTCTTACTAAAACATTACGTGTAAATTGGCGTTAACACAAACCCCAAATATACGTTCCATTATTTACAGGTTTATGACCGTTGGGACACCCTTCGCCTTCACAGTGGTCTCGATATGCTTCCACAACTTCCATAGGATAACTGAAAACAGCATCCACAAAATTATGTCTCGGACACCAGTAGGTAAAATCCATACACTGAAAGTCTCGATACGGTTCGAAGGACCATAGAATCAAGTTACCGTTTCAATAACTCGCAGAGCACTTCTGAGCACTTCTTAAATTTAGGAGATTTTTAACTTATTTAGAAAACTTATATTAAAATTTATTTGGAAAAATGCTACAGATAATGTAAGGCTGGCACGTTTTGTGACCTGACTGATTTATATAATGGCAATTCTTTTAAAACAATCTCATAGCAGACTCGATTTTGCACTATGCAATTGGATGCACATCCAACAATTTGTTAAGTATTTATTTAGTGATATTTTCATGATAAAATAAATCACAATTCAACCATACTCAACAGCTTTATAAACAAATTAAATGATTAGTATTCTTTTTGTTGATTTTTAATTAATCGGTACAATGGAAACTTAAATGAAAAATTATAATAAATTTAATATGCTACATTTATCCATCATGTGCCAACTTATCAATTAGTCGTCAGTGGCGAACTAAGGGGGGAGCAGCAGGGTTAATCCGGTCCGGGACCAATTAAAAGTCATCTGAAATGGGGGGGGGGGGTCAAACAAAATGTTCATTTATTTGTAGTATTTTATAGTCTATTCATTTTTTACATTTTAACGCAAAGGTCACTTGCAACTTTTACTTCAAATTTGTTTTTGGTGTACAAGTTGGCTGTATCTAGTTTCTGCTAGGATAAAGTGTTTCCTCCTATCAGCAGACGAACTAATACAATTTTGGGCTCGTAAACGCGTGTAATTTTAAATGCCACAGGCTGTAGGCCAGAATCGTCAGATACGAGGCTGTATATTGTGAGATGCCACGAAACTACGGGGGACTCAACTGAGGAGACGAAACGAGTCAAATAAAGCGTCCCCGACCTTGAACGTTAATTCAAGTTTGAACGTTACTTCTAGATGGCGCTACGATTCTGGACAACGCTGACAGTGTTGACAGATTATGCGATTTATCGCAAATTTTATCGCAAATCTGGCTAATTTTTATGAAACATTGCAACCCATATGGCACTCCAGCGAACTGTCAACAATGGCCAGCGTGGTCTGAGCGTTGTCAAGGACCGAAGCGCCCTCTAACGAAAATTTTTTAAAATACAGGCCATTGGGTACGCAAATGTTTGGAACGCCCATTGCCGATTCGTCTCCTCAGTTGAGTCCCCCGTACACGAAACTAAAGGAGTTAGAACTGGCAATACGGCATTGTTACATACCACCATCCTTCATTAGTGAGCTCTGACAACAGTTGAGTCGCTGCTGTCACAGAGTAAACGTGGTACATACGATTTGTCGTGTCGAAACATGGATTTGTCAAGAGAACATGTGCGCGCTATGATTTACTACGATTTCAAGGTCGGTTTAAGTCAACAACAAAGTCTTGAGCGGTTGCAACGGTGATGAAAGTCCTTCACGCGCAACTGTGTTTCGTTGGTATAGCGAATTTAAAAGGGGACGAACATCGCTTGGTGTTGAGGCACGTGCTGGTAGGCCCTGTTCGTCAGTTACTGTTGTAAACATTGAGAGAGTGAGACGTATGATCGAAGAAGATCCAAGATGCACCTATCAAGCGTTTGAGGCAACTTTTGGTGTTGGATTCGCAACAGTTCTATTTTACATGATCATCTTCATATGAAAAAATTGTTACTCGTTGGGTCCCACATACGCTTAACGATTCCCAAAAGGCAGAGTGAGTAAAAATCGCGCGGAAACCGTTAGAAATGTTAAATAATGGAGAGCATCGTATTCTTTCTAAAATAGTAACAGGTGATGAAACATACATACCATTTTATGATATTCCTACCCGCCAGGAGAGCCGTGTGTGGATTCACGAAGATGCACCAACACCAACAGTGGCGAAAAAACAAAGGTCTGTCAAGAAAGTTATGTACGCAGTTTCCTTTCGTAGTACAGGATTAGTGAAAGCAATTAAGTTTGAAGATCAACGTACAATTACAGCAAACTGGTACACCACAAAATGTTTACCTGCAGTGCTCGAGTCAGTCAATATTCGCGGGTTAATGTTGCATCACGACAATGCAACGTCACACACTGCACAGCAGACAGTTGAATTTTTACGTGAAAATAATGTAACAGTCATTGAACATCCACCCTATTCGCCTGATTTGGCCATGTGTGATTTCTGGTTGTTCTTTAACCCAAAGAAACATTTACGTGGTCGACGTTTCACGACGGAGAATGAGATAGATGAAGCAATTCATCAATTTTTTGAGAGCATTCTAAAAGATGACTGGCTTCAAGCGTTTAAGTTGTGGAACCTTCGGTTACAAAAGTGTATTGATGTAGGTGGTGATTACTTTGAACATAAATAAAATCATTTTCCTAAAAAGACTTGTAGTTTTCTTGTATCTCAAAATATATAGCGTGACCCTCGTGTACTATGCCGTTGTAATAAACATCACAGAATGTCAATCAAAAATGTCTCAATTGACTTTTAACACCACGTGTTTCTCTCTGTCAAAAATCAGCTGATTAGTGACAGTATTAGGATTCGCGCCTTGTAAACATACAGTAAACATACGTGGAGGTCCCCTAAATTTTGCTTTTCATGTGAAATTAGTTGCATTTTTGCACTTTAAATGGTAAATATAAATAATCTGTTATTATAAATTTCTAAATACGTTGTTTGTCGTGCAGGTTGTGGTAGATGCGCGCTTATTATATATTATCATGTATTTGAATTTGTCTTCTGTGCTTACCTACTTAAACTGCAACCCTAACAGCCGGTGTTTTATTGAAGGAGAACGAATTTTAAACTCTGACCATTTAGTGATGTGTGGAATCAAAGAAAAAAACGGTGAAAACTGGATTGTGAAGGCATATTGCATTCAAGGCAGTGGAATTAAATTGAGTCCACATGAAATATCAGGTGTTTTTAAGGTTACTGATCATGTATTTAATAAATAATAAATTTATTATTGTTTTCTGCTATACCTTCATCAGGGGTAATGTAATCATCAGTTTTAAAGTGGCGGGAACACACATGCATGCTAGGCGTAACGACCTTCCCCATTTTCAGCTTCACTTCCCATACTTTTCTTCGTTCAACTACACTTTTTCCGCCAAATCCATCCTCAATAGTGATTTTTTGACCAATAGGAGGAAATGTATGAAACGATAACTCCGGATTTTTTCTATTTACAGCAGTGCAGCCATAAACAGAACAGTTCAGATTCGATTTACTGCTGGTTCGCCGCAAATGCACAGATTTCAAAACGCCACTCATGCTCAATGAACACAGTAACACAATTAGTTAAAAGCCGTAATCCCGTAATTCATCAAATAATACGATTTGTTGTAATTTCCAAGGTTTTGCTTCAACTTATCGTTTAACACGCCATGTAAACAATGCAACAACTGACATTCTATCCTAATAACAGGTCACGTGACCACGTTGCGCGAGGCCACCACCAGGGAGCGTATCGCTAAGCAATAATTCACAATTACGTAGATAGATACCTGCTGAAAAGGCAAGAGCCGCGAATGTCAGGTAGCCTACTATACTTCAACCATAAATACATGAAATGAGTTATTTTCGTAATCACACCGGAATAAAGAAATATGACCTGAGGTGAGATAAGATAAGAGTGCAAATTCCACGTTACTAAGAATTCAGTGCCGTACGCTAGAACCAACAGATTTTCATTGCTTCATTCACATTTATTTTTAATTAAAAAGGGGTTTGTTTCGCTAATGAATCTTTCTAGCTCATTTATTGTTTATTTTATCATGTAGATTACAGCGTGGCCTTCGCGTAATTCTACATGCATTTTACATTTTCGCCCACGTGTTTGTGATGATTCATTTCATGTATTTATGGTTTATGTGATGACAAATATATTGAAAATACATATTTCCATAAAGAAGATTTAATAAAACTTAAGTTACATTAAAAATAAAAGGAGGAGGGTCCCTAAGGCCTATTTTCACCCCACTCCAAATTTTGCAAAAATCATCCGATTCAATTTTTTATTGTTTTTTGACAATATTTGGCCAATTCTAGAGTAAACGAAGATAACTCGAAACATATAACTAAAATCATACCGATGAACTTATAAATATATTAAAATATGCTTTCAGCAATAAACTGCTAATATATTGGTTAGCATCAGATTTAGCTTCCTCTTACCCTTCGTCACACTTTTTTAAAGCCCTCCCGACCTCTTCCGTAAGTACGTGCACTATCGTAAACATAAACTAACGAGTGATTATAAACTATCGACATCTCGGTTGCTGTGAAAAATAGAATGTAGGTACTTTATATAGTATGCTACTGGGTGGAAATAAATGATTTTCATCAAGTTACCATTGCATTCCCCATGTAAAAAGCACGACGTGCCGCTCTACGAAAATAGAGAAGGCAGTACCATAACCTCAAATTCAATAAATTCTATGAATTGTTTGACAGATTGATTTCATTTATTGACAGAACTAATTTAGTACTAAATCAAAAAGAGTAGAGCGGTACAGAAAAATTTACATGTGAAAAAATTCCAAAGGGAACTTGATGAAAATCATTTATTTCCACGCTGTAGTACTCTATACTGACATTGACAATTAATGTAATTTATTTGACCTTCAAAAAATTATCGTCCTGGAGTAATAAAACACATACGTTTTAAGTTTCACAGCAACTGAGATGTCGAGGGTTTATAATAATTTGTAATTTTCAACTTAATTGTATTTTGACGTGTCACACTTGAGTTTTTAATATACATGAAAGGCATTAAAAACGTAACTTATTATCTGGGAAGGACCTACGCTTTGATTCCTGATTTAGGATAGGATAGGATATTTTGATTTAGCTTAGAATTGACCAAATATTGTCTAGAAAACAATAAAAAGTTGATTCGGAGGATTTTTTCAAAATTAGGAGAGGGTCGAAAATAGGCCTTAGGGACCCTCCTCCTTTCAATTGAAGGCAGCCAGAATTATTCATTCTTTTTACTTCTAAAAAATGGGTCGGAAACCTATTTTAATCAAGAGTACAGGGGTCCCAAATGTATTAAAAAGGGTCTGTTTTTATTCTCGCCAACTTTAACTTGCTTTCTTCCCCGAAATCAGGCATTTCTGACAACGATGTTTGGAATCTTGAAAAAAAATGGTAATAGCCTTATGTTTGGGACCAAAAATAAAAGACCGTCCTGAAAATTGATATGAAAATAATATTAATGAAAAAAAATAAAAGGTATTAGTAAAAAAGATCTGAGAATAAATTTTCTTTTTGCATTTTATGAAGAATGCTTGATAGATGTTTGACACCCAACAAATATCAAAAGTAGCAGAGATCTTATACATACGAGGATAAATTGAAAAGTCTCCGGCCTAGGCAATAAAACAAAAGAATATCAGGTTAACAAAAATTTTATTTTTCTACGTAGTCCCCATCGAGTTCAATGCACTTGGTCCACCTTTGTTCAAGTGCTCTTATACCGTCCCTATAAGCCTTTTCTTCTAACTCGTCAAAATAGGCGTTTGTGGCAGCAATCACTTCTTCATCGGACTCGTATTTCTTTCCAGCGTGAAATTTTTTTAGGTTTGGAAATAAATAAAAATCCGATGGGGCTAAGTCTGGTGAATAAGGGGCATGGGGTAACAATTCAAATTGCAATTCATTGATTTTTGCCATGGCAATTGCCGACTTGTGACAAGGTGCATTGTCCTGGTGAAACAGAATTTTTTTCTTTGCTAATCCAGGTCGTTTTTCTTCAATATTTTTTTTAATTCATCCAGTAAGGTAGCATAGTATACTCCGTTGATTGTTTTACCTTTTTGAAGATAATCAACGAAAAGTACTCCCTTGGCGTCCCAAAAGACTGAAGCCAAAACTTTTCCGGCTGACGGAACTGTTTTGGCTTTCTTCGGAGCAGGTTCTCCTTTGGCAGTCCACTGTTTTGATTGCTGCTTGTTTCGGGTGTGTAGTGATGAATCCACGTCTCATCCATTGTTACAAACCGTCGCAGAAAGTCCACTGAATTTCGATTAAACAAGTCTAAACACTCACTTGAAACTGTTTTGCGAGTCAGCTTTTGTTCCACTGTGAGCAGCCGCGGCACCCAACGTGCCGATAACTTTCTCATTCCCAAAATTTCGGTTAGGATATGATATGTTCGTTCCGTTGAAATGCCCAGGGTATCTGCTATTTCAGCCAACTTCAATCGCCGATCATTCAACACAACTCTATGGACTTTTTCGACAATTTCCGTTGTGGTGGCAGTTTTCGGTCTTCCTGAACGCGGTGCGTCATCTGTGCTTTTGCGACCCCGTTTAAAGTCCGCAACCCAGGTTTTAACTGTGCTATAGGAAGGAGAAGATTCGCCTAATGTCCCGTCTAGCTCAGCTTTGATTTCTTTTGGGGATAAACCCTTAATGTGAAAATATTTAATAACCGCACGAATTTCAGCTTTTTCCATTTTAACACCACACAAAACTTTATCGACTTTGACAACTTGCCAAACAATTATTATTTGACAGAAATTTTTGTTATTTCACAGCCATACTGATAAATTATGAAAAAATAAAATGCCTTAAAAACATTGCAAAAATTTGTATCCCATATGGGTTAGGCCGGAGATTTATCAATTCATCCTCGTACCTGTTGCTGTAAATAATTTGTGTTCCAATTTCAATTTCAAATAATTACATATGTCTGCATAATAACTCATGCCTTTTCACCAGATTTCGTATACTACACATTATCTATAATGTAAAACGCCAAAACCACTTGATCGATGAGCTGAGCTCATTCATCATTGTTAAACAAGATTTCCAATTTCTTAAATGTAAAATTACAAAAACACTTTTTAGTGTAATATAAATGAGCCAATGTTTACTTACAATTAAATTAGAGAAGCAGGTTTGAGTTTATCATAAAAGCAAATATTTTTGTCAGTCGGTTCTGTAGACATTTGTCAGTCACATTTTGTAATTTTGTACGTCTCTCAGAATTCCTTGAGCTTTCAAAAACGACAATGATAAGTATCTCACTCTTTCCTTTTTCCTTTTAGTAGCTAGTAGTAACAAGCGGGCCAATTTAAAATGTCATTACATTTTTTATGAATGTTCAACTTAAAAACCGCCATAGCATGCAGAAAAAGAAAGCTTCAAAAAACCGGTGAGCGAATAAAAATATGTAACGAAAAGAACAATCTCCATTTTACAACTACTATCCGGTCCTCGTTTAAAAAGTTATCTCCTAATAAGCTGGAACGTCTACATTTACTACTAGCACGTAGCATATAAGAAGCTTAAATAAATCCTTCGATATTGGCTTACGTCATATGAAGATTAAATTTCAACGGTAGTTTCAGGCAGAAGCATGTAATAAACTGTGCTTGCTGAAATTGAAAGTTACTTATGTAATTCCCTCATCCGATGTAGCTCAGGAGTTGCTCAAGCGAAACATGTCAGATTTCGAATTCTCTAGGGATCGGTCTTAACCCCCCTGTTGTTCCTTTTCCCCTTTTAATAGGATACGCACCCTCCAAACTTGTCGTTACACTACGGTTTTCCTACTACTAGGAGACTTTTGACGAATCACTGCTTACTACAATCGATACGAAAAAAAAAGGAAATCCTGCAAAAAGGCTTTTTAAGATTTTATGAAGGAAATCGCAAATTTTACTTTTATTGCTGTTTCCCAGATCAAAGAAAACAATTTCGGAAAAGAAGTAAAGCTTGTTCGGTATTGTGCGATAAGGAATTTTAAATAAAGGTTGAGCTTACCTTATCGTGATTCGTCTTAAACTTTGGTAGGACTTCTTTCTTTATGAAATTGGATGGGATGGACACATTCATTTTGACAATACTGAAAACGGAAAGAAAACGTATTAGTCTTGGCTTCAGTTCAGTTAACATTTTAGAAAGTCGTTTTAAATTCAGAATACGTTTCATTCAATTAAAAATCGGCTACAGTGGTTGATCTAGCTACCTTTGTTTTTTAGTTAACTAATAATATATTTTTTCAATAATCTACAGGGTGTTCCATACAAATATGCAATACTTTCAGGTAGTGAAAGGTGATCATACAGAGACCCCAAAATTCATAAAATGAATAAATATAAACAGAATTTTTCCGAATTTTTCTGCATTTTTTGCAAGACGAGTCGACTATGGATTGTTTTAACTACGAATTACTGATAAAGCAAACAATGATTTCACATCTGCACTAATAAATTAATAACTGACTACGCTACGCACTATTAATTTACAGAAACAACAGATTTGAACTTGAGCAGCTGTTGACAGGTGGGTCACTACCTTGTTGACTTTTCTATTATTTAGTCGGTAAATAAAATGTATTGACTTTCATAATAGAATTTCATTGCCTGTTTTATTTATTTTATGAATGTGATTTTAACAAAACGGGCAAAACTTACCGTTTAGATGCAAACAATCTTTATAACATGTGTTCAAATAAATCGCCATTTGTCTGTACACACAATCGCGCACAACCTATGATGGATTCGTTTATGGTAGCAAACATATCGGCATTTGCGCGAATTTGTTATATCGGCGGTTTCAATGCGTGCGCACAGCTCTTCCTCGGCATCAACTTCTGTCCTGTATACTAACGTTTTAAAATATCTAATTAATTAAACTAGTAACACTAAAAAACACTTAACACTACCTAACCCAAGTTATTAATTCTAAAACGCGTATTAATACGTAATCGAAACTTAGGTTTACGGCTACCTAACACGAAGAGAATTGACGACAAACTGCATACTCCAGATTACAATTTCAAAGATCTGAGTCATTATCAGTTATTTACAGATGGTTAGTTAGAATGAGTGTTTAGCTAAAAACGTTTTAAAAGCACGTACAGCCCCATACTTCTTCAGCCAAGATTCCTAAAAGACCGCTACATCATCCTCTCGAAACTAACCGCATTCGACACCCGAGTTGGAAGGACATTGGCGGTGTCGCCGGCTTTCACCAGTTCACCTCAGCAGTTTGCAGTTTACAAAGAAACTACGTTTTAAGGCACGCCGCTGCTTGCAAATATCAAGCCGTGGCAGACTGTTGCGTTCCGACAATAGAACGTCGTCGGATTTCTCATTTCTGGGAATTCTGGCTTAACAAATATCGTACGGGCTGTACTACTATTTTGTTTTGGTTACAATTTTCGAAGAATTTAGTTACCCAGCTACCAGCTTGAGTTTATTATGGTTATGGTGTTGATGATTAGCGAAGAGCAAAATAGTAAAGCACAAAACCACCTTCCTTATGGAGCATAGTTATATTTATTACTACTTGTTAATAAATATGAACTTCAAATTGAAACCGCTTTAAAATGTGAAGTTACGATTACATTTTGCTGTATAAACTAAATGTAATTCGATAGTTTTTTGAATGGTTTGTAACGATGCCATGTTTTTTTAGGAGTACCTGCGTTGAAATAAAAAGAATATTCACTGGTGTGTGGTTACGATTTTAATAAATTTAATTAAAATATGAAAATGACGACATAAAATGGTTTCCGTTGCAAGGCAAACTAATTTGTTAGTCTCTATTGATGACCTTTAAAAATATGTAATAGGCATGATTTTCATATATTTTTATCTACTACTTTGCATGCCTGTTTATTTTCTAAGGGGGGTGTTAGTGAGATGTTATCTACACATGTTTCCCTATTGCCTTTAACGGGTCGGGCACATTCTCTAAAACACCCTTATATGAAATGTTGACATTTTCTACCTCCCATTACTTGCTAAAAGTCACATATTCTCTTTGGGGCTAAAATACTTTCCTCCTCCAGATACGTGTGGCAGTAAAGTAAAGTATGATATTTTAGCCTACTATTCAAAAATTTATTTAGCTTTTCTTCATTTTTAAAATACATATTGTAGTGAGGTTTATTTATAAAATATTTCTCTATAATAATTCTTATTTGTTCTTTGTTTTGAAAGAAATTACTTTATGATATCTCAGGGTCGCACAACTGAATTTATTTAATGTTCTTAATATGAGACTATTCATTCAATCATATAACCATAGGTTCTTTTATTATATGATCTAAATTTTATTTCTTGTGGTTATTGAATGTTATTAAATAAAGTAAGGTTATAGATAACCATTGACATTTATATCAGTACTGTCAATTATTTATTTAACTTCTTTATTTACTACTCTTTTGTTTTGGATGTTAAAAGAAAGAAATCTTACCCAGTCAACTTACATTTATTCCTTCCTAGAATGTTAATGGATAAAACCACTCCTTTGTCCTCTTATCTAACTGCACTTTCACTGCACATACACGTCTTGCAATTTTCACTCTTCCTCCAAGACACACCGACGACTGAAGTTGAACAGGATCTGCAGACCACCTCTGCACTCTATGATGATGATGGACCACAAACTCTTCTATCGGCCCTTGTTGAATAGGTAACTTTATACTTCCTTCTGCACCTCCGGTAAGTCTCTTCGGTTAATCTTGAATTGGCCTCTCAATCTACTGGTATACCTCCAACAGGAACTGCTACTGACAAAATCTTCCACACCACATTAAGTATTGCTAATCTTCTTAATTTGTCTCACTCCTATGTTTAATTACTTTTCTTGAACTACTTAAAATCTACTCTTCTATATCTATCCTCTTCTTTTTATTATTTATGATAAATTTTACCCCCACTTTTATGGTATATTCTAAATTTTCTTCTATCTTCTCTTTTCCAAACTTATTTAGTAATTTATTATCTTCCCTTACTTCTTACACTTAACTATTCCTTTTCCAAATAAAACACAAGACTTTTATTCTATATTTATTAACTTTTTAACTTCTTTTTTAAGAGCTTCTTACAATAACAACCATTTTTTACAAACGAAAGCTTATTATTCATATCTCTCTGAGAAACCTGTATTTCATTTATTTTAATTTTTATTTATTTTTATCAGAGATATCACATTTCTTTGATCATTCTTACTACCCTTTCAACAATAATGCATATGTCTATAGTTATGAACAACTAATTTCGTTATTTAAAATTTCAATTTTGCATTATTATTGAAAGTGTAGTCTTGATTTTATGTGATCCATTGATATCCTTAATTAATGTACAAAATTTTCTTTTTCAGGTTGACCTTTGACTAAGATCTCCTTTCTGTTACCATCCTGATTTGTATTTGATATTATAAACACTTGTATTCTAATAAAGATATGCTATTCCAACTTGATTTATCGCATTTCAGTTTTCTAATCTGAGCACTACGTTAAGACATTATTTATGTTTTATTTAATGATATTCAAGAACCACAGACTTGGTTGAATTGTTGTTCAAATGAACAACAAATCTCCAAAGTTTATACTCGAATGCACTTTCTCATATTGTTTTCTCTTTAGCTCAAAAGTGACCATTGCAATATGTACCAAGTAGGCAAAAAACTATAAAAACTTTCAAACAACTGTGACCAACTTTCTGCCCTTGACACCCCAAGTCTATTGTTTAATATTAGACTTTTTAAGGCATTTATGTTTTGTGTACACAAAAGATAATATGCTGTAAATAACCAAACCTTTGGTTTTAATCGTTGATAGGTATAGTCATCGTCACAGACTTTAGTTTACTAGGCACGAGCGATAAAAAGCTAACACTGTAGTTTTACTAGACAAAAGTAACATTTAGTGAATTTTCTAAGTAAAATATAACATTAGTTAATTAAAAGGTTCAAATGTTTCAAGATCTTGTTATGTATTCTCATTGCTAATTGATATTTGTTAATAGAGAATAATTAATAACTGTTTTAAGCCTAAAAAGTTGTAGTGGGGCAAAAGTTGTACAGCAAAAATTGATCTTTAACAAAATTTAGTCGACAATAGTTATTTTTATATTAAGTGTGCGAAACGACTGTTTTTTTAACGCAAAAATGCGTTTTTTTGGCGAGACCGTAGGTCGAGACAAAAAAGCATTTGAGCGTTAAAAAACAGTTTCGCAGACGTAATATAAACAACGTTTTTTCTACAATCGAATGCCTGTTTAAAACACAACATTTAGAAAAAGCAAAATTTAAAAAACGGAAATATTTTGTGCAAGTCAAATCGTCTTTGCGGTTTCCATAGAAAAAAACAAAAAATTTTCAAACGGTTAGAAAATTTGCGTTGCATTGCATTGTCATTATATTGTTTGGTGGTCCTCTTTGCACGATTTTTTGAAATGAATGAGTTTAGTGAAGACACAAGCAGTGATGACAACATTCCCCTGGCCTTACTAAAAGATGCAAGTACTGCAAATAGTAGTTTAATTCCGCAAAAGTCCAAAGCGATGTACGAGAAAACGTATCTCAGTTTTCGGGACTGGTGCTCAAAAAATGGTGTAAAGAAGATTTGTGAAGACGTAATGTTAGCGTTTTTGGAGCAGAAATCGAAGTTTGTTAAATCTTCAACACTATGGTCAACGTATTCTATGTTAAAAGCTATGTTGAACGTCAAGGATGGTATCGATTTAAGAACGTATCCAAAACTGGTTCCATATTTAAAACGCAAAAGTGTAGGACATCGTCCAAAAAAATCGGCGATTCTAACAAAAGAAGACATCAACAAGTTTATTAATGAAGCGGATGATCGGACTTACCTACTCATAAAAGTAAGTTATTAAAAAAAAAACAGATTTTGGTGATTTACGTTCATGTTATTTATAGACTGTTTTGATAATGGGGATTGCGGGAGCTTGCCGCCGCGAAGAATTGTTGAAACTAAGTACTGACAATGTTGAAGATATTGGACATATATTAATTGTGAAAGTTTTGGATACCAAGACTCATTCGGACCGTACGTTTACGGTAACGAATGCAGATTACATAAAAATTTACAGAAAGTACAGAGCTCTACGCCCGTCACATGCTACTAGCGGCCGGCTTTTTCTAAAGTACACGAATGGCAAATGCTTTAATCAACACGTAGGCGTAAACAAAATTGGAGAGATGCCCAGTCTGATTGCAAAATTTTTGGGGAAAAAAGACGTTAACACTTTCACAGGTCATTGCTTTAGAAGATCTTCTACTACTCTTCTTGCTGACGCTGGTGCCAATATTACAACTATTAAGCGTCATGGAGGCTGGAGATCTTCTAATGTTGCTGAGTCATATATTGAAGACAGCTTGAATAATAAGATTATTATTTCAAACCAGATTTTGAACTCAAGTACCAACAGTTCGTCTATTCCATCATTTCCATCAGACAGTGCTGAAACAAATTTCACAACATCCATGCCGAATGCGATGTCAGAGTCAGGAGGATCGATCAGTTTCGGAAATAATTGCAGTAATTGCACAATTAATGTGCACTTTAATAGTAAAAATTAATTATTCTTGATAATGTTAACCTTTTAAGAAATAAATAACTATTTCTACAGCGCTGTTTTATAATACCTTAGGGCCAGTTTATAAAACGTCAAAATCACCATACACCTGACCACTTTTCGTAACTATGGAAATAAGCATTTTTGCACGAATGTCATTGTGACTTTTCACTTTTCGGGTTATCATTGTTTGCAAATAGCAGTGTATGGTGACAGTGTCCGTGAAACTCAACAGAAATGGCTGAAATAATTGTTCATTCTGTAAGTACCAACCTTTTATTTTTATGTATTACGTAATTTGCTTCGATAAAAATGTTCACCGGTTTAAGTGACGTTTGAAAACAATGTGTGAAATAGCTACTTCCGCGACGTGAAAGAGCTACTTCCGGAATTTCACACCCTAGAGCGTAAATGACCATCTTCGCGTAACGATAGTGATGCGTGAATGTCAATATTTTTGCATGATTGTAGAAAAAATTAAATAAGATAACGTCGATATCTGGCAAGTGATCATGCATACAACCAAAGAAACGCATGCTTTAGTTGTAACATAACCATTAAACCTTCAAATATAACA
Source organism: Agrypnus murinus (assembly GCA_929113105.1). Classification (NCBI taxonomy): domain Eukaryota; kingdom Metazoa; phylum Arthropoda; class Insecta; order Coleoptera; family Elateridae; genus Agrypnus; species Agrypnus murinus. The sequence goes on along the minus strand of OV816025.1, from coordinate 137,278,387 downwards.
ATCATTATTCTACCGTATAATTCCGTTTTAATAAAATTTTACTAGAACGCAGTTCGATCTTTAGTGCGTCTCAATATTGAGTACAATACTGTTCCAGTAAGATTTCCACAGGTGCCTATTATCTAATACTCATTGAAAACAGTGACAGTTGTTGACATTACTCTAACCCAGTGGCCTACTTAGAATTTTCTTTTCGGGGGAGGGCTACTGCTAAATTTTACGGTTTTTATGGGAAACCACGGTTTCGGTCTTAGAATATAAAACTGGAGGAAGGAACGTAACTACCCAACGCAATTAGATTTAAAAGCGACGGATATGACGTCACACTGACCGCGATTAGACACCACCTAAATCTGCTTTTCCCTCAAACTCCGACAAATATGAAGGAAATTACCACGACCTCCTTGATTTGACGTTTCGTTTGACGCTCCTCGATTTCGACGTTTGACGTCTTTATACGGCCAGTTCAAATTTTAAAAATATCATTATGCACATGTTTAGAGTCACTGCATCTAGTTACCTAGGCCAGCTGGTCGATCAGAGTACCGCAAACCGCCGCCATATTGGGGCAAACGAAGCACGAAATTGTTCATTATTTGTTCTGTATTGAATTTAACCAAATCCACATTCACTTTAAAAGGTTTTTCTTATTCTGAAAGATCAAACCTCTAATATGTCAAATACGTAAAACGTGGTTTTAATTTGTCCATTATTAAAAATCACCCTTCTCTGCACCAATATGGCGGCGGTTTGCGTTACTCTGATCGACCAGCTGGCCTAGGTGACTAGATGCAGTGACTCTACACATGGTCTCCGCATGGCGCTGCCTACCGGGGGATTGGAGATCAGAACCGCGCGGTAATTTGAAATGGTCTGAAAATTAGCTAAAATCTTTGCACTTTTGACAGTTAACATACTTCAAATAAATTACAATTTATGGCATCGGCAGTAGTTATTTTAAGAAAAAGCATTTTTTTATGAAAAGCATTTATTTTTCCGAGTTTGAGTACTTTTCTAGAAAGAGGTTTAATGTACAGTGGCGTTCCAGATATGTTATCGGTGCGTGTTTTGGCAAGGTTAGTTAATACTGGTTTTAGAAGTTTACTTAGAATTATATTGCAAAGGTCCTTGTTGTGAATCTTGCAGATGAAAAATTTGGAAGTAGTTAGTGGGTCAAGAAGAAGATCAGTTAATGTACTGCAAGGATTGCATTCTTGAGGTAAATATTGAAATATATTTAAAACCAGCTCTGTTAACTAGTTTATTAATAATATGAATGTTTTACTAGGATATTTCAAGCATCCACGATCTTGTAAACTGATCAGACCTAGTAACGGATTTGAGGAGGAAATTGGTCAATACCAAATTTAGACAAACTTCACATTCGATTCTTTCCTCTATAGTTCGTGCTACATAACCTGCCAAGAAAGCTATTGAAGCTGATATAATCCCATAAGGTAAATTCGTTGAAAGATTTTTTAGTTCAACTATTAACTCTTTAGTTTCTTCAGGTAGTGGAACGATAAAGGATGACACCACATGTTCGTTATCTATAATTCGTCCGATGTTGCTGCTGTAGTCACATTCAGCAAAGACGTTAGCTGATGATGATGTTTTAATTAATCCACATTGAACTATTCTTTTAATGGCAGTCTGTGCATCTGTGGCATCTTGCGAACCACCTGTTAAACGAACGTCGCTAAACATGGATTCAATTGTATCCGAACTAAAACACATAATAAAAACCAATATCTTTAAGAAGATATGTAATGCATTTTGTAGTGCTTTTCGCAGTGAATTTTAGTGCTTCTGCAGTTTCCTTTGTTAACCCTTGCATGCCACTGTTTTTCGAACGCTCCTGTATTGAATCAATGTATCCTGGAAATGTATCTCTTAACCAAATCAATCTCTCATCGTTTATGTTGATGTACGGTGCACATTTTTCATCAAGCTGATTAATGTTGTTTTGTTTTATTACTTACATCATGTAACTGGAAAAAGGTGTACATCATCTCCATAAATGTAACCGTTGCTTTTGCTCGGGAAAAATCATAACGAGAATTTGCATACTTTTGTAAATATTCTAAAGCAGCAGTTACAGGTGGTGAAAATAATTGTACTGCTCGTTTAACGTTCATCTTTTCGAAGTTACTGGGATGTACATGTTTTGCAGTTAGAAATTTAACAGGCTTTATAATTAGGTTTTTTTGTAATTGGTATAAATTTTTCAAATATATAGAAGAAATAACACCTTCGAGCTTGCATGTTATGGTCAAGAAATATATTCGTTGCACTTTTTATTGCGTGGCAATAGTCAAAACTAAAGAAGAGTGGTATATTTGGTGTTACTGGATGTTGAACTTGTGTGGAACGTTTATTATTTGAAAATGCTTTAAACAACCCCACATTGGATTTGTGATTATCCGTAACAATTCGTATTACAACGAATCCGCATTCATGTAACTGTTGTAAAACATTCAAAGTTAATTTATAAAAATCTGATGTCTTAAGGGATCTTTGTTGATAGGCCATGAATCACAAAACAAAGCATCTTATTAGCTAATAGTGGCCTTCTGCCAATGGTATTTTTGCTAATAGTTTCCAAACCGTGAAAACGGTCTTGTGCTCTACTGTACTGTAGTTTTTCCCGAATAGCCATGTCATCAATTACAAGACTGCACATACGTTCTATAGGAAGTAAAGAATCGGCTTCTGCTTTTATTCTAGATTTTATAAGAGTTGTTACATTTCTACCTGTCCCAGTATAACGTTGAAGTGTTAATCGAGATGGTAATTTCAAGAAATGAGAACGACAATACTCGTATCCTTTTGGCGAGGACATTCGCCATGCAACACAGTTTCTTATAACGGTTTCAGAAAATCTTGGTTTTACTTTACCATAATTTAAGATTTGGCCTAACAAGAAAGAAGCATACAAATTATTATCAGCTGCATCTTGTTCAATTTTTGTAATTGTTTCAAAACGTGAATTATGTACTACTTTTTTTAGTTCTACTATTTCTTGGTCTTTTAATTCGTTTTGATCAGTGAGCCTTTTAACTTGCCTTTTTAAAGCTTTAATTTCTTTTTTATGTTCTTCTATTGCAATTTCGGAAATTAAATTGACTTGAGTGCTTTCATTACATATCTAGAATTTCAATTACAGTTTAACTATTCATGGATTATGTTATTAATTACCCACAAGATTGGAAGTAGAAATGAAAGCACACGATGTTGAAAGCAAAGGAATAGTTCCAGATGCAGGCAATCTGTCTTTCATAATCGGTACATCATCAGGAGTGTTCGAAAAACTTGTCTAAAAAGTGTTATGTTAATAAAAGCTATGTTTTTAAATACATTTTAGATATTACTGTATGTAATGTAGGCACCGCATTACATTTTAATAATGAAATAAATAAAGATTATTAAAAGTTTCACAGTTTTATTAAAATATAACCTGTCAATATTGTTTCAACAGCTAGCTGTAGAAACAATATTGACAGGTTATATTTTAATAAAACTGTGAAACTTTTAATAATCTTTATTTATTTCATGATTATGGAGTTCCACAAAATAAGGCTGGAAACAAACAATAAACAACATTTTAATAACTTTCGACCAGAAGATCTGTCTGTATAGCAACTGTTTTCAAAGTGTAGATTACAGATAACAGCACTTTCGGGTATTTTTGTATTCTGTAATAAATTAAAATTATATGTTAACTATGCTGCCTCTTTCTACTGTACATGCACTAAACTACATATACTTTTTAAAATGTATAATAAAATGTATATATAATAGAATAAATGAACATTTTATTAAAGTACGTAGTTTTTTAATCCTACCAGGAGGAATACGTAAACCTTCAATCCACTTATTTCGCAAGCTAAGACACGAAGGAAATTCGTGGAAACTTTTTGCAGTTTTCTAATTTCTGCATGTTACCACATAGCATTTTTTATGAGTTGACATTTTTCAAAACTACTACTGCTCTTAAACTATTCTTATACCACAAATTTTTCAATTTTCACCAACAAAATCAAACGCACTAAATTCGTGATAAGGTAGAATAAAACAGAAAAGTCAAATATTTGTCAACAACCTTCAAAAAAGTCCGAGCTTTATTTTGAACGCACTCGTTGAATGTGTGAACGCATTGACTTACATTGAACGCGTCCATTCCCCCGGTACGCAGCGTCAAGCGGAGAACGCCGAAAACTGGCAAATGATCAGGCCGTATAAGACGTCAAACGAAACGTCAAATCAAGGAGGTCGTGGAAATTACATTTCATAACTTAGTATTCGTTTGTTTTAAATATTAAATATAAAATTTATATTCTAAGATTAATTTCAAAATACTATGTTTTAAAATTGAGATTATGTAGTGTATGTACGCATTTCGTGACAGTAAGACCCGCCAATGGAAATATCTCATTACAAAACCGGAAACACCTACTCCGCCATATTGAGACCCCATCCCGGTCGTATGTGATAGATGATTATGTCCCTTCCTACAGTTTTATATTCTAAGGTTTCGGTATATAAATGACCTAGACTATTAAAAAGTTTTCGGGGAGGGGAGGCTTCAGCCCGATAACCCTTGCAACTGCCTCTACGTGCTCTGACACACTCAATTAAGCCCTTAATACATAATATACTATTATTTCCACTTTCTATGTAAATGACATTTATGGCAGCTAAGTAAATAAGTAAAGTTACAGCTACAGCCCTGTAAAATTTTACGGGTTCTTAAAAGAGACTTAAAAGTAAAGTTCTACAATGCTCATCAACAAAACGCTAATGGAAACTAATTTGTTGCTTAAGCACAACACAATGACAACGTCTAGCTACAAATTGTCCTACTGCCTTTGATTATAAATCTCTTTTTATACAAAACATACAATAAATTAATAAAAGCTGATGAAAATGGAAATAAAACTTTGTACGCTGCACGCTTTGCAGTGAATCTTTACTAGACTCACTGGATTATGGAGGCTCACTCCTTCGTCGCTCTCCCCACAAACTTCCCAACTCGCCCGTAAAGATTAATTTACAAAGCTTGCCACGTAAATATCTATTAAACATTGGTTGTGCAGCTGATTTCAAATAAATAGGACAATTAGTATTCCATAGTGTGTTGTGTTGACTGACCTGACGAGTTTCGTGATTATTGGCATGATTTATGAAAGAAACCATTGAACTTTTCACGTAGAAACTGTTATGGTTGTTTCCTAATAATCTAGGCTGGGTTTAACGGAATAAACAAGCTACGGATGGTATTTCCTTTGACATGGATGGTAAGTGAATTCCTTATTATGAGGATCATGAGCATGAAAACCTAATTTTTCAACAGGATAGGCACCTGCTTACCGCTCTCCGAACACAAGACCAGGGTTGGTAGCGTCACAAATTCCAACCTTAGACTGGCCATCATGATCTTATTCGGACATTAACCCAATGGAAAACATGTGGGAGATTATCGTTCAAAAGATTTACAGTGGAAATGATCCTTTCCGCACTGTAAATGATCTTAGGAGAGCGATTTTGCAGGAATTGGTAATGTCACTATCAATGAGCTTAATCATCTCGTTTTAAGCATGCACAATCGAATTTTTCAAATCATTAACCATAATGGTAGTGCTACTGATTATTAAATTAATGATCTTTTTTGGTTTTGATAATTTAATGTTTAATAAATGGTGAGTTTAAATTAGTGAACTTATTTCAATTTCCAATTTACAAACATTTAAAACTTTTCACTTTTATCTTCAAATGTTATTACCTTTTGTACCAAACATGCAAATGTTTTGAAAAGGTGGGAGAACACATAAAAACGCTTAGTAACCAAGCCTTTAAAGTGGTTTTACGGTAAGATACGTTTTAACAAAAATTATATCAATATTCTAGGTGAACCTATATCAATTTCCAGGTCTGTATATTAATAAAATTTCCTTATATTTGACTGGGAACGACTAATTTTCAGTGACCTAAATTATTTTTAATTTAGTTTTTCATGTTATATGTACTAGTCATTTAAAGGTTTTATAACTGATAAAGTAGAAAGAAAGAAAATTTAATTTTTTTTACAATTTATTTTTCTGATTACGTATATTACTCATTAAACTTTTGCGACTGAAAAAGTAGAAAATTTAATTTGGTAGATGTACATTTATATTAAAAATATAAAATAATATGTTTGCTGTAATTTCTTTTGTAATTCTTTAGTTATTATTCCTTTAGAGATTTTTGAATTGTAAAAATAAATTGTAACTTTTTTTTAAATTAACTAATATAACATTGTTTAGTCTGTTTTGTTGATTACTACTGGAATGTTTCTTCTCTTTGATTGAAACTAAGTTTGCTAAGTTAAGAAACAAATAAAAGACTCGTATTTTCGTATATGCCAATAATTTTATTTTATTGAAAGTGTTATATTTTCTTCTTAGTGAGCGAAAATTCCTATTTAAGCCGCTGATTAAAAGCTAAAGTATTTACACAATAATCCCCCAGACGAAGGCCGTGGGATAGTTTATCAAATCTGTTGTACCAATCTGTAGTACTAGTATCGCTAATGCAGTGTCAGAAGCATCAACATCAACTTTAGATCAGCTACCAAGTTTATCTAAAATATCACTCGTAACATATGTCTTATTGTAATGCCTTATATTTTGTTTAAGTGTATATTTAGTATTTATTAAGAAAATATTTATAAATATTATTATTATGATTAATTCATATCATTAATAACTATTTTTATTTACATTAATGTAAAAATGGTGTATAATTCGCGATAATTTTGTTGGGATTATTTATGTTGGAGATATTTTTGTTGGGGATATTTTTTACTTGGGTTATTTTTGCGGGGATATTTTTGCAAAATTATTTTTGTTCGAGACATTTTTTCGGGAATAAATTGACCTAGAACCTTTTTTTTAATTTTATTTTTAAAATACAAAAACACTACAAAAATAGATTAATTTTAGAAATGATAGAAATCAAAAAACATAAAAATTCAATCAATTATAGAACTGATATAGAAAGCCTTAATTACATATACTATATCTACTAGGAAAATAACATTATTAATAAAAATAAATACGTTTGCGCATGTGTCTGAATTAGAGTTCCTATATAATAACAATAGGTATTTAATATTATTATAGAGGAACTCTAGTATGAATATCAAGACAACGCCATCTAATGAGTACCAGTAGTATTTTTATTTATACTAAAATAATTTAAAACCTCTTTGAAACGGAAGATAAATAAACTTTCGTAGTTATTATTTCGTTATCAACATGAATTGAATTAATGGGATTCGACCAAACGTCCCACAAATAAATACTAATATGGTCAACAAAGTAGAACATTTAATAGCAAACTTAGAACAATATTATAGTTATTTACATTGCAAGACCGTTACTTAGAACTTTACGTGCGAGCACGGTACCTAATAAGCGAGCGATTAGCAAACTTGTTATCTGTGCAAGCACGTAGGGTGCATGTAAGGTTCGAACATTGTACAACGTTTTATTTCATACTGTGTCACATTTGTCAGTTTTACGTCAAACTTTTTAGTTCAGAACATGCGATTTTACGGTCTAGTATGCTTGTAAAAAATTTTACAGGACTTGTGACTGTAAAAAATTTTACCGGACGCAAATACAATCAATCAAGTGGACAATGTTTTAGTACGTAATCAGTTACCATGGAAACTCGTTCTTCATAGATGTCCATATTTTGCATTCGGAAATTTATTTTATATAATTTTTTTTAAATTAAACCAATATTCCAATAATTGCAGTATGAAATAAAATGCATTACGTCATACGTCCTGGAAATGGTCTTACAGTCTCGTTTCGATGTTCCGGACTCGGCTCCTTCGTCGCCTTGTCCGGAACATCTTACTCGACTGTAAAATTCCATTTCCAGGACTTATAACGTAAATTACTATTATGGTATACTAACGCGTAAATCTTTAATAATTAATTCTTTCATTTAGTGAAGCAGTACAGCACACTACGTAAGATATATATTAATGTTTTAAATAAATATGTATGTTGCTATGGTATTGTAGATAAACGAGCCCGTAATCATTTTTACTGGCTTTATAACGGGCTAGCCCGTAAAAAGAATACTTACCCATGGAGACAGTGCTCAATAAACAGATGTTTACGAGTCAGTATACCATAAAATATTTTAATTGTTAAAAAAACGTTTGAAGAAGAATAAAATGGAGTTTTAAAATGGTAAGGCTATTTAAGAAATGATACGTTCACCTGTCTAAATGTAAACATGTATTTATTTCAGATTAATCAATATAACTAAAAAAACTACTAAACACAAAAATAAAATTTTATATAATTGTTACACGTTATTACGTAAGTGTTATTTGAAAAGCTTCCTACGTCGTCGTTATTTGAAAAAAGGCTGCTAGTCTTCAAATACCATTTACAAAAAAAATATTAACAACTAATAAGATATACTTAGGGATGAATATGTGCAAGGTACAATGCACAAAGGTATCGATATGATTCGTTATTTAGCATCTATTCTATTCAAGCTTACTCTAGTGCCCACATTACAAGTGGGATTAAAGAGTATTCTTGGATTCGATGCCAGAATTACATGAGGGATTAATAAGACAAGTAAGTTGGTGCCCAGATTACATCCATTTTATGCTTGATAAAAATTGCGGTATCATCTGCAAAAGTTATTTATCCCTTTGTATTTAATGAAAACAAATTATTCCGTTATATATTAAAAAGCAGTGGGCTCAGTACAGTACCCTACGGCACTCCATACTCCTCAATTCTATAATGACAACGCGTTTTTTAATCCTATAGTGTAGATTACTACTGAACAGTTTTACAGGATGTCCTTTTAAACCAATGGGCTCTAAGCAAATTAGCAGTAACATAACAGTGTATCATGAATCTAAGGGCGTTTCACTTTTCGCTAACTTTGAAATAAATTGAGTAACTACTGTAGTAAGCCGTGAAAGATTTCTACGATATGACACCCAGTTTAGTGGTAGTCGACGGCTGTGGGAGTTTTAGAAAAGTAGAGGAATCCAATGTTGTAAGGATGCTGATTTTTCATTTGATACTGATTTGACACAGACAGAATAAGAAGATACTGAATAATTTACAAAAAGAAAAATGTCCAACTAACTTAACTTTACCATCTAAATTAGAAATAAACGTTTAGTTTAGTTTCCAATAACCCTAACCATGTTTAATCCTTTTCCGGACAAGGTGTGCCTGTCGGGTACTAAGCCACCTTAAACACTTTTAAATTATTGTGCACCTGAAATGCGAACCTATGTTCAGGTAATGATTACGGTCCCTAAAAGGCTGTCATTTAGCTTCTATTGTAAGACGGTAGTAGATCGAATTTGTGGATTAAAACATAGCGACATAAAAAGTTCTTCTATCCTGATTTTGACTTTTTGCTATTCCGCTGTTATCGGATATAAGAAGCGGTTTTACGCGACCAACCCCGATAACCTTTTTAATAGACCATTATAATGTCCGGTTTGGAGAGAAAAATGGAGAATTAAATTTGAAATAAATTGTAGTAAAGCCTGTAAATTGTTACTCCTGTAGTAAAGCCTGGAAGATACCCAGGAGGTGACACCTAGCTCAGTGGTAGTCCGGAATCGTAGCAGTTATGGAAAACCAGATGAATTCAAGGCTGTACGGATGCATATCTCTCTGCTAAGTATAATGATGTCATTGACTCAACCGCTGTATAGAGTGATCCTATAATGGTATCACGCCTCTGAACCAGGCAGATTAAACAAACACTCAGTAACCCAAAAAAAATTATGTCCAACTAAATAATTGAAATTTACCTTTAAAACTGCGTAGGTTCGCAGCACTTGTGGTATCCAACGAGGTTAATTTTTATTACGAGGAAAATTATATTACTTTCAAAAATCCACAATCTAAATAAAATTTAACCAGTTGAGAATGCGCAGAGCTAGCATTGCCATGACGAAAAAGAACAACTGTATACTTAATAAACTAATTTATTTTTGAAAACTAATGTTGACCTAACACATTAGTTGTCATAAAAACTAAAATTCTAAGTCCTAAAATTTTTCGTAAAAAAAAGTCGCTAAAAATGTTTATTTTTTCGTAAATTTTTAAAAAATACAAAATTTTTCATTTTTCAAAAATTTACCGAAATTTTCGGTGGTCATTTTGACCACTTTCCCGAAGAGATACAAAAAAATATTTCAACCAAAAGTTTCTTAGAATCCGATGTACTATAAGAACAGGGAAAAAGGCGACAGACCGACAGACAGACACACTTCACGAATTCAGAGACGAACTTTTTGTTCGTCGATAAAATAAAATAACTAAATAAATAAAATCATTGGCAGGGTAATAGGGTGTTTCTCCCGAAAACCACAATTTGGATGTGAGAAATTCTTGGAAAAAAAATTGTTGAAATCTGTTTTTCTAAGAAATAGTATGATTAATTGATTGTATATAACACATACTGTTGATTAGTAGAGCTTAATCTGGACATGTTCGACCTTTACAGTGTTAAAATCCACGTAAATGATCCAAATAACATGCAAATGATGGAAAAGATTATATTTAATAAAAAAACTGAACTTTAATATTATAATAAAAAAATATTTCCAAAACGATAATGCTTAATAATGGCTTAGTAATGGATAACAAGTAAAATAAAAATTAGTAATTTTTATTTTACGTGATATGACAGTCATCATGTTTTAGCTTCTCCATTTGTTTCTTTTCTGGGTCATTTTTAATTTTTTCTCTTCTTTTCTTCTTTTCCACATTTTCTTTGCTCATAATGTAAGAACATGAATGTATGTAGGAGTTGTCATTTACGTAAACAAATTGTATTACGTGGAATTATAAATCCACGTAAATGATGCAATGAAAATGCCACGCGAATGACTATTAGAGCATTAATATAACATAGCGCCTAGACTATTTTCTTTGGAGGCTTCATACTAGCTAGTTATAATGAAACAACACAAGTAGTGTTATGGGATAGAACAGACTTGCAGAAGGGGGGCAGTGTAATGAACGAGAAAACCCATATGCCTGGCAGCGAACAAGCCAGAAGGTTTCTGCCATCTACAATGTTCGAGATTGGCGGCAGAATATATGACACATCGACGGTTGCTCTGGTGAACGAGGCGCGGTGTACTGGGAATTTCTAGCACGTTCCGCACTTCTGTATAGTGCATATAAGCGCCCCGCGAGGTAAGTGAGGGAGTCATTAGTCAACCAGTGAATCAAATACGCGCATCGTGGATTAGTAGAATATAAATGTGTATATAAAACAGTACAAGATAAATGTTGCAATTAAATAAATAGTCTGCAAATAATCTAGTTTAAGTTCGTTAACTGTTTATAATTGCGTTTGTAATTAGTGTTAGTGTAAATATTTTCCTTTGCTAATAGACGATTAAAACAGTATCTTTAGTATTATTTACGAACTTATTATTAAATTACGTATTATAAATTACGAACGTATTAGTATTATTAAAGAACGTTACAATACCTCATTGTAATAAACAGTCAGTGAGTTTTTTTTTCAGTGAGTTCAAAAAAGGAACTACATATCTTCGCTTCTCAAGATAGTGGTTTATATAACAGTTTCAACTTTTATATTTTAGTGTGTGATATTGACGCTCTATTCTGTTGCGGGGTATTTTATTGCTGAGAGTTTCCGGACAAATGTTCATCCGCTAAGTTATTTGTAGATCTATCGTGTGAATGGTTTCAATTACGCTACATATAACATCTAAACGAATACAACCAACGAAGTACGAAATAGATAATCATTATTATAATTATTACTACTACTTCACTAGCAACTTTATGAAAAAGACTAGAAACTTAGAGTCGTAACGCAGCTATTACTAACATAACGTAAAAACTCGAAACTAATAGAATGGATACAACCTGTAATGACATAATTATTATGGAGAGTGTCGCTGCTTTTCAGGAAAAATCATTAGAAAACTAATTGGTAATTTTAGCTTGTTCTGTAAAAACACAACAAATTCAATTTCTGCTTCCGCTTAGTTTTATCATAAAAATCATCAGTAAACTAACATTAAAATTCCATTTAGAATTTCCATCGAGTTTTAGAATTTTTTTATTTAAATAACAATTACGTGCACAAATGACGAATTATAAAACTTATTTAATTTTGCTAGTAAGGCTGTATTTATCAAAAACATATTAAGAGGAGTTATCAAAGTTATTTGATAAAACCTTTTGAGTACGACATATTAAATTTTAATGTGGCTTTTTAAGAACATAACTTTCTATGAAATATAGGAAATTTCCATTTCCATTTCTAAAACGTTACATAAACAAACCCTGAAAAGGAAAATATATACACGCGAATAAATTTCACTCTATATTTGCTGCATGCAAATATTCAGCATAAGCAAGACGGAGTAGTAACATCAATCAAAAGAGAATAAACATGTCGGTGAAAAGTCAACGATATAATCGTAATCGCAACCATCTTCGTCTACAAAGCTTAATCATAATCGCACTTCCACAAGTAGATAAGGATCGACTTGAAGGTCTGTTTATATCTACTATTTTGATATTTCCCATGTGTCCTAGATAGTAATTCAAAAGAAAACAATCGATTATAGCTCTATGTTTCCGATGACAGCGGGTATTCCATTTACTGGCTCGAACAACACATTGGATTTACTGGACCTTAAGAATATAGAACGCATGATTTAGTATCCTACCATAAGGATAATATATGGGGTTTCATCGCTGACCGAAATTGGTTATGGACCAAGCCATTTGTAACAGGTTTAGGCAGGTTGTAGGCTACCGTATTGTTTGCTACCACTAAAACTCAATCGATATCGGCCTTATTGATACATAGCCATCACTTACATTCTATTAACATTTTGTTTCTGACATTCTTTCGTTTAGTTTGTAATGGCGTGTACTTTTATAAAAAATGTTTGTTAGAACAAAAAATGAACTAAGTAGAGCTAAACTGACAGAAATAGTATATTTTTATAAGTAGATTATACTTTCTTTAGATAAGGCTGCGTGAAAATAATAATTGAACAATATATCGACATCTGGGAATTTCAAACAAGAAACGTAAGAGTAAGTAGGATAATTATTCACAAACTAAGGTAAAAGAGGAATTTGGCCAACGAGGCTAATTAGACTCAAAACTTCTAATAAATATAAATATAGAAACTTACATCTAACCAAACTTCTACAGTCTATATTATTGTATAAGTTTAACTAACTTGATCTAACTAAATGTAAATAAAACAGAATTTGTGTATAATTACAACATATCTTAAATAGCCACTTATAATAATAATGTGAGAGGTACAACATTTCAAACAAAATAAAAAAGTTTTTAAAACTTTAAAGTAGCTCTGAAAGTTCCTGCAACCTGCCTGGAACCATTGTTTAACTCTTAAAAGTAACGGATCCTTACAGTAGTATTGAAAGTAAAACTTACGTTTTTGCTACCCAGGAAAATCACTTTAAAGTAATTTTTCGTAAACTACTCCATCTCCATATTTACTTGTAAAATGTTGGAGGCCATTAATCAATTTGCAATTTGCTATGATTGTTATTAGATGTTTTACTACATAACCTTTAATAAAAATAACAAATTTGTGCTTAAAGAATTGTTATGTACTATGTAACTTGAAGTTGGCAACATTTATTTGTAGTGATGTAACTAGCCAATCCTGGCCCGTCCGTCAGTACCACTTTAGTCGGCTTGGAGGACACACATCTTGTACAGTGTATGCCTTGTGTATGTAATGCTCCCTACTCACTCAATATTAATATAGTTAATTAATGACAATAATTAAGTATCTTTTATTTAAATACATAAAAAAACATAACAGGAATAATATAAAAATGGTTTCTATCACGTGTATCAACTTATAAGTATTTTTGTCATATTTTATTCCAAAAATATATTTTAAGAAGAACATTTAAAGTTGTTATTTTTCGACCTATCATCAGTACATTCAACAGAAATGTTACAATGGTTTATAATTTTAGTTTACTGGAATGACAAAATAATCAAACAATTCATCGGCCCTTTGTATTATTAAGTACGTATTACAAATAAAATAGTAATCCATTTTGTGACACGATCGCAGCATTAGTACAGAAAATGGTAGAATATTTTTTAAGTTGTAAGAGTAAGAGAGAGTAATCACGCGACACGATGTGTCAAATAGAAAACAGAAGAAGAGAAGAGAAAAGAAGTTCCACGAAAGTAGCAATTGCTACGCCGCCACGTATCTGCTACCTAAAAATTGTTCCCCATTTTGGTTTCAGGCACGTAATGAAACCGTAGCAATTAAGTGCTTGTGACTATTGGCTAAAACTTAATAGTTCCACTGGTAGTTGCTGGTACGTAAGGATGACTAAAAATGCTGCTTGAGGAGGTTATATTTGAAACGCTGTAACCGGTATGTTGATATTAATGTATATTCCAGTTTTGTATATAAACTATCCCCAAGTAGAGAGGTACAGAGTTTCAAACATAACCTCCCCTACTGATGCGTCCAAGTGTTAGGACGAAACAATTGCCTAGCTGAATGTTTTTTTTAAATGCTGTATATAAAAAATATGTTGTCATTGTACACAACTTCTGTTTTCACATTTGGCGGCTTTAATAATTTGATTTTGTAAATTGCTTATTTCTTCTCATGATTTACCCATATTTCTGTATTAAAACTTCTTCACCCAATTACTATACTGCCCCCCTATGTTATATTAACCTATGTTATATTAATGTTATTACAATAATCACACACCCCGACACTGCAAATGCGTAACAGGTAGATGGATTATGTATGTATTGCAATGACTGTTCAATATTGAGAGAATCGAGTAATTGACATAATGCTAAAATAAAAGGATAGTTCATGATAAGAGGCATGCTGAACTATTCAATATATGGAAAGTAACATAAGTGATTATAAATAAAAGTACAAAAAAAATATAGGTTCTTACTTAATCTTTATTAAAAGGACATACATTTCGGTACATGTTAAAGGAAGGATGATCTCACAAGCAACTATTCCTGGAAAAAAGGAAAACTTTTTTGGGAGAGCCAGACATGGTTCACAGAATCGCAAATTCTTAGAAAGGTCTCGGATTGGACCGCCGCGCGCCGGAAAATTAAAATTGATTAAAAAAACCTGAAATTCATATTTTTATGATTGTCTTTCGAAAAATAGAACTTGCTTGAAATGTTTCTATTTACTTTAGTTGTGTTGTTACCCTGTTAAAGTCTGGTCGCTATAGCTATTCGGAGACTGTAAACAACGAAATGCAACGCAATTGGTGGGTCCGCTTAATGACTGGTGACGTTTTCTACAGCGCGGAAATGCGGATAAACGTCCACTACTAATTTTCATGTTACACGGTTACAAGTTTTCCAAAATTTAAAGGAAAAACTAAAATTTAAATACCTTCGTAGATGCAGGAATGCCATGCTTGTTGACCTAATTTCATTGAGGTGTTGAACATTTTCATCTTCGTTTTGGATTTCGCGCGCTAGAACGTATACTCTACTAGCGGTAACGCGTTGTTACGTGAATGCAGCTTTGAGCACTCAACTGTCACTGTTCACATTCTCCGACTATAGTTATCGCGGTCAGTTTAGTTACTTACTAGCCAATCAGGCCGGTTCTTCGAATCTTAAAATGGTCGGAGAAAGACCTAGAAAATTCAGTTCAACTGCGCTTAACGAATTAAAAAAGTTAAAAGTAGTAAATTTTAATAGTATATTTCAAATAGTAGCGACAGCCTGGAGCAAACCTGACACAAACTTTAATAAAGAAAAAATTACTCATATGCATGTTGTTCCGGAAATTTAATAAAAAGTGGTTTAAAAATTACAATTATGGCAGTATATTATATATTAATATGATCGTTTTTACAGAACATGAATACCCACTATCACATGAATGTCAAATTGTGAATATTTTTGTACATTATTATTATTAAACCTAAAATTTATTGTAAGAAAGGATGTCAAATCTGGTAACATTCAATGTCACCATCAATATCGATCTGATGCTTTTGCTCCAGAGGCGAGATCAATTGTCGCTACTATTTGAAAATAAAGGGGGCTATACTCTACACTTCTCCAAAGCGAGGCAGATCGAGCGGAAAACGCCGTTATAGTATCGCTACTATTTGGAAATAAAGGGGCTATACTATACCCTTCTCCAAAGCAGGACAATTCGACCGGATTACACCGTTATATTATCGCTAATGTTTGAAAATAAAAGGACTATACTATATCCTTCTCCAAAGCAGGACAGTTCGAGCACACAACGCCATTATGTTATCGCTACTATTTGAAAATGAAGGGGCTGTACTATACACTTCTCCAAAGCAGGACAGATCGACCGGACAACGCCGATATAGTATATGTTACTATTGATTGATGATTGATTTTGATATGATTTTGAGATACCATCAAAAGGCGCCAGCTGTAGAAGAGCTTCAGGGTGCCAAGGAGATTAATCTGGGTCTAGAATATAATATATTTGTCTTGGTTTCATATTCTTAAGAATTGAACACGTTTAAGAAAAAAAGGGTTACTAGGGGTGAAAGTAAATAAGTTCTGTTGGAGTTTTTTTTTTAAAGTTAATAAATTGAAAATTTACATAAGACAATTTATGTATAATTGATTAAAAGAGATTATAAAGTAATAAATATAAAAATAATGCACATGGAAAATGTAAATAACATTTGTTGGTGTTGATGGTAAATAAAAATATTGGAAGTATATAAAATTTTTATAGAAGTATTATAGAGAGGTAACTAGAAGTTTTCAAGTTACTCGTATAATGTATCCAAGGTCGACGTGTCGCTGGGAAAAAGAGAGTAGATTATGATTTACCAACTGAAAGCAATCTGAAGGAAAACACAGTAAATCAGAGTCATCAAGAGGAGGTACTAATCACCATCAGGCAGATAGTGTGTTTTGGTAGAGTGTCAATCGATGGTGCGTGAAAATAAAGTTATTTTTACAAAGTTTAAAAAGTTAAAAGATCAAAGAGAGGGAACAAGCATCTTTTCTCTACGATAAAATACCGTAACAACCACAAAGAAATAAATTTTGAATATTCATCAAAAGTTAATTTGCTTAGTTATAAATTTAATATGTTAAGTTCTGGTAATTTTAATCGTAATAACTGAAAAAGAAATTATATCCTTTACGTGTTCATTTCGAATCTATATCCAATATAGTCCAGGCAATAGGGTAAAAAAAGTCACAAGACTTGATAACAGCAATAGGGGGGCGTGTGGTCAGTCTACATTGAAGTTTTCGTATTAATCGGAGGCTGAGAAGTGTCCGCCATCTTGGAAAAAGAGGTTAAAGTGTATTTTCAATTTATCTCGTTAACCGTAGGTCTGAGGAAAACAGTAATTCATAAAGTTTTTATCGGAAATTCGATTCTCTACAACTTCCTCAATACACTTCTTTACGAGATGTTTGTAATAAAAAAGTTATAAACAAATAACCGTAAAAATTTAGGGGTTGCAAATCTTTGGAGTTAAATAACTATTCCATTTTTGATCGTACGAGCAAAATTGTTCGCACCTTTCTTGTAGGCAATCTAAAAACGAACAATTTAGTGCACTCACTTTTTTGGTTCATTTCTTTGGTATAGTGAAAGGCAGCGGTCGAATGGAGGTAAGTCGGAAACGAGGCAGTAAGTGTGTATAACGTTCTTCCTACCGGTAAGTTATTTATCTCCTTAACCATACGTCTAAGTAAAAAATTTGTTACCACCATTTTTGTGGGCAATATGATTCTCTACAACTCCCTCAATACACTTCTTTGAGAAATGTTTGTAATAAAAAAGTTATAAACAAATAACCGTAATAATTTAGGGGTTGAGAATATTTGGGGTGAAGTCACTATTTCATTTTTGGTCGTCCGAGAAAAATTGTTCTTACCTTTCCTGTAGACAATTTAAAAACGAACAATATAGTGTACTCACTTTTTTGGTTCCGTTCTTTGATATAGTGGAAGGGAGCGGTCAAGTGGAGGTAAGTAGAACACGAAACAGGTAAGCCGTATAACGTTTTTCCTACTGGTAAGTTATTTATCTCCTTAACGGTACGTCTGAGTAAAAACGTTGTCAGCACAACTTCTGTCGGCAATACGATTCTCTACAACTTCAATACTACACTATTTTGTGTCATGTAAGCAGTTACAAAGTTATTAAAAATAAACTGCTAAGATATAGAGGGGTCGTCATTTATATTGAACGTATGAGATGAAATAAGTATTTCATTTTTTGTCGCATGGAAAAAATTATTCTTACCTTTCTTGTACACAATGTAAAGACGGGAATTTTGATATACTTACTTCTTTATCACGTTCTTTGGTATAGTGGAAGGCAGGAGTTGAAGGTTTACCCATGGCATATAATATCGAATTTGTTGAACATATGCATTCTATACGCAATTAAACAATGATTCGATAATAATTACATAGAATGTATTAGTAGGTGTACTTCTCTAGCGATTTAAATTCTGGTCGATGGGTGGGAGAATGGTCCTGCGCCTTTAATCTAAGATGAGCGTCTGTTTTGTGTGCAAAACTTCTTTACGGGAAGGTGAAGTTTGCGTTGTGAAGGAGAGAGGAGTAAAATGTTTGCTCCAAAGAAGCATTGAAAGTCCTCTTTCTCTGTCTCCTGATGAGGAGCATGAAGAATTTCTAAGAGAAGCATTGACCTGAGTGGATGGCAGTCATGCTATATTCTACGACTTTCGTGCGCCTGTGCAGTTCGCATCGAGTAGTTAAAGGCACTCAGGGCCCTTCTCCCACCCGTCGACCAAAATTTGAATCGCTAGAGAAGTACATTACTAATACATTTTATTTATTTATTTATTTATTTGATAATAATTAATTATACATTGTGCCAGACAATGAAGCTAATAAAAGCTTGTGCTTGTTCTAGAGCACAATTTCACTATAAGGTCAAGTCCAATAAATATAAATATTTCAAAATAAGGTACATTCTATGTAATTATTGTTGAATCATTGTTTAATTGCGTATAGAATGCATATTTTCAACAAATACGTATTATATGCTATGAGTAGACCTTTCAACTGCTGCCTCTCACTATACCAAAGAACGTGATAAAGAAGTAAGTATATCAAAATTCCCGTCTTTACATTGTGTACAAGAAAGGTAAGAATAATTTTTTCCATGCGACAAAAACTGAAATACTTATTTCACCCCATATGTTCAATACAAATGATATTTTAGAGGTTTATTTTTAATAACCTTTGTAACTGCTTCCATGACACAAAATAGTGTAGTATGGAAGTTGTAGAGAATCGTATTGCCGACAAAAGTTGAGCTGACAACTTTTTTAATCAGACGT
Organism: Agrypnus murinus; assembly: GCA_929113105.1. Lineage (NCBI taxonomy): Eukaryota > Metazoa > Arthropoda > Insecta > Coleoptera > Elateridae > Agrypnus > Agrypnus murinus. Next base: position 137,258,945 of record OV816025.1, on the reverse strand, counting down.
ACGGTTAAGGAGATAAATAACTTACCAGTAGGAAAAACGTTATACGGCTTACCTGCTTCGTTTTCGACTTACCTCCATTTGACCGCTGCCTTCCACTATATCAAAGAACGGAACCAAAAAAGTGAGTACACTAAATTGTTCGTTTTTAAATTGTCTACAAGAAAGGTCAGAACAATTTTTCTCGTACGACCAAAAATGAAATAGTGACTTCACCCCAAAGATTCTCAACCCCTAAATTTTTACGGTTATTTGTTTATAACTTTTTTATTACAAACAAAAAAAAATTGCTGTTATCAAGTCTTTTCCCATATACCAATTTCCCTGTCGCCTGGACTAATAATTTAATATCTACATTCGTGATAGAAAATTGAAGTTTAGTGCCGTAGTACACAAATAACTATTGACGTTTCAACAAACGAAAATTTCACAACAAAACTCACAAAGATCTGTGTCCGCTTTTTGCGAATTTTTAAATTTTGTTGATATATTTGGATGTGTTATCAAAAACAAAAAAAAGAATGTCTGAGTAATCCGGCTATCATTAACTGTTTCCGAGATATTCAGCAAAAGGTGTTACTTAGATTACAACAGTATCGTTGCACAAACGTTGCCGCCTGTTATGACAACCACAAAATAACAGTTATGATTCATAACGTGTCTAGGTGTCTAGGGAAAAGAAATAAGAAATAAATAATAATTAATGGGGAAAGAAGGTATTTTTGAAAGAAGTTAATTTTGTCTAATTTTAATAAAAATACAAACTTATAAAAATTAAAAGTATATATACTACATACAATTTATACAGGGTGTCAATTTTAAAAGTTGAAAGTTGGAATGGCTCAAACTTGCAAATGCGTCATTATATAAAAAAATGCTTAAAACTCTTTAGAGGACTTGCAGGGTGAGTGACAAGTGGTATTTTCCAAACAACCCCCTACGTCGTAGCCACTCTATTTAAAAATCTTAAACGGCAACCACGTGTGATACTTGGTTGAAAAATCTTAAAAATGTAATTCAATAGTACCAAAGAATTTATTTTTAATGATTTTTAAAGTTTTAATTAATGTCAAGAAAAAATACTAAGAACAAGTTACTTATCGTTTTTTTGTTGATTAATCTAGTAGATAGGCCCGGCACATTATAGCGCCTGTTTGAGAATTTTAGACAGTCGTTGTGCTCTTAGAGAGCGGTTCAACAAATTACATCTTGACAAGAATATGAGTCATGCGTATATTCAGAAATTAGTTACATAGGTAAAGAATAAATTACAATGTCTTCATTTCACGTTTAATACTAAAATCAAATGTGGATTCATTCCACATTTCCATTATCATTTAGTTACAAAATTTGAAAATTCTGGCTTGGTTTGTAATAAAAGAAGAGTACTTGATGAACATACATTAAAGTTCTTGAACAGTAAGCCATCAATCTTACAACATATGTCATTACGTCAAGAATCTAACTCGACAGGATTTTCACATGAATCCGCGAGAAACATTTGAGATTGTATAAACTAGTCCTCAGAAAATGCAAATTTTACATGAACTTGTGGAAGATGATCCCGATAGACGTAACCTCGACTTATATTGAACATCTGCTTTAGTGGTGAGCATTGTTTTCACCTAACTGGTACCGCAAATAAACAAAATTGCCGCAATTGTAGCGACGAAAATCCTCACTGGATAGTGAGAGACGACTGCACACAATATCCAGAAAAATCAATGTTTGGGCAGGAATATTCGGAGATCCTATTATGGGTCTTTTGTTTATTGAGGAAATACGATCGGTATAAGTTATTTGAATATGCTAATAATGCAGCCACTGATTGCACGTGAACTAGAGAATAAAGTAGATGAACGTGGAAATCGGACACTTAGTCACGTTTCACATGGACACTGACAGTTTTAAATTGATCTCTTCACATACACGCTGACGGTCAGCGCGGCCAAACGCGTGGCCCGTGAGCCTCGCGTACGGTCACCGCGCTGACGGGCCATTGGAGAAATGCACCTTTACACACGTATGCCGAATCAGCGCGCTGACCGAAATTATTTAAAAAAACGATGTTGTCAGTTTGCAGCTATACACATTCCGGTATATAGAAAGGAATGGCACCCCTTTAAATCCAATGACGTCTGTATTAATTAGTGGTTGCACTCGAAACAACATTCATAAAGTACTTATAGCAAACACTTGAAATATTTCTTTAAAATTAATTTACAATTTTTTTATACATAGTGACAACATAAATCAATGGCGGGATTTGGGTTTTCTTGAATTATGATTTAGTACCTGCTTTTTCGGACAAATATCAGAAAAGAAGGAAAAGGGTAATAAAATTTGCAAACTGCTTAGAAGATATAACAACAGTGGTTGATGCATCAGCTTTGATATCAATTTTCATCCTGATCAAGTGAAAACAAAACGCCAGGCGTACCATCAGCGCGCTGATGTTCAGATCGCTGACGGTCAGCGTCCATGTGAAACGGAACTTAAAGAAGAACTTTTCAATTTTTAACAGGATGGAGCTTGTCCTCACTGTGCCGTTTCTGTTAGGAAATTTCTTGATCATGACTGGATTGCCAGGAAAGGTCCGATAGAGTAGCCCCCAAGAGCTGCTGATGTAACACCTCGCAACTTTTTTTCTTTGGGGTCATTTAAAGTCAGTAGTTTACAAAATCCAACCGTTCTCATTAAGTAACAGCACTATAACTCCTCCATGCATGAATACTTAGGTCCAGAGACATTTTTCAACTGTCCATAGGAAGCTCGAACATAGACTTTATTTTTGTTTAAAGAATAAGGGAAGCCATTTTGAGCATCTTTTATAATTTGAATTTACGATAATTAAGTTACTTGTTGTTAATCTCCTTTTGTAATAAAATCTTAAAGATCAATAAAAAAAATTTTTTAGTACTGTTGAATTCCAGTTTTGAAAGCTTTCCAGCGATTGTGATACCTCGTGGATGGGTACCATTGAAGATTTTTAAGTAAGAGTGGCACCATGCAGGGGGGTTAGGAAATATCAATCTATAGCTTATTTGCGTTTTCCCTGCAAGTTCTCCAAATAGGCCAGTAAAATAGAATCCGTTGGTGGAAATAAATGTTAGAAAGCGGGAGATTGTTCCGATTGCTTCGTTTGAGGTCAAATATAAGTATCCTAGGTTTGCACGGTCCCTCGACTCGAGCTTACCTGAGGGCATCAAAAGAACCACGAAATCTTCGGACCTTTTTTAGTTTTTTGCTTATAACACCAAAGCGGTGCTTTCCAACGAAAACTTTACTATTACAAGAATTAAAGAGCATTAAATTCTGCGTCGGATGAGTATCCAACACTTTAAAATTGGTCCAGTGGTTTGGTCGAAATCGGCGGTCGAGAAACGACAATTTTACAAATTTTCGATTTTCCGTCAGACCAGACGCCCAGAGGCTTTCCGTATAAAAAAACCATTGGACTCATTCTGATTGTTAATATAAGTCGAGAAATACCTAAGCTTTGATATTATAGAGGTTGCCGGATTAACTTAATGGCTATATTTTGTCATCCCCCATCATAGCAATTAGGATCAATCCATATGAAGTAGTGCAGTACTGGTCGCTCGATCATTTCGAAAAAAGATAATGTTTTGTGTGTTATCACCCCTAAGTATTGACAGATCAAAACCACTGTCATTTTATTTTTATTCCATTTGATTGAAATATGGCAGCCATATTTGTTTCTTGGTACAACCTTGCATGCTGTTTTTTGATGTAAACGTAACTCTTGATATCTCAAGAACGGGTGATCCTAGAGACCTGCGGTAAAAATGATTGTATTGCTCACATGTCGAACTACATTTTTAAATCTAAACATAAGTTTAGAGTTTTGCATTAAATTGGAATTTGAGTAAATATTCAGTTCTTAGTGAAGATGTAAGCTCAGTCAGTCATGAAAACTAAATGATAATTGACAGTAGTATTGGTATTGCCAACATAAACTTTTTTAAATTAAATTTCAAACCCTCCTAGGAGTCTTTTTTATTGTCTAGTCTCTATAGAAACAACAAGCGAGCACTTCAAAAATCATACATTTTTATTTTTATCTATGTACGATCATACAAAAAGTGACTACTTTTTACACTGATTTTCGTGTAAAAAGTTTATTGAGCTAGTGTTATAAAATTTTTATTGCACGCTAATGTCAACAAGAGACGTATGATAAATGATTTATGAATATTTTACAAACTGCTTGCTAAACAACTTAGGACGTACAAATCAAAGCACGTTGATATACATGACAGGTGAAAAATTTTAAAAACATAAAACATCAAATAAAATGAATTTTCTAGTAAAGCGTTATGATCGTAGATAAAACGTTGTAAGATACTTTTTACACGGTCTCTTCATTGCACTCACGTATTTGGTATTTTAAAACACTCGCTCGTACCTCACTCGTGTTTTAAGCCGTTCGCGCAATAAAGAATGGCTTTTTACATTTGTATCTTTAATATCTATTAAATAGTATCCTTATCGCAAAAAAATTATATGATACCGATCATTAAGTGCTTACAACAAATCTCCAAAATTGAAAAAGCTTTTCCAACTTTTTCGCGCTCTGTTATAACGATTTATAATGATTCATTAAAAATATTTAATGTAGAAGATTTAAATAAATTAGAGGCACATTAACATTAAAGGGCCAACGATATCACGAACAAACCTGGGAGTGTTGTTTATCAAAAGATCAGAAATAAAGCAAGGAACAAGAATATTATATGTATTTTTCTGTCGAAATAATATAAATTATATTTTATTATAAAGAACCTTGGCCCAAAAGATAATGATATTTGACTTCTGGTTCTGATAACTTCTTTTTTATGCATATAAAGCAAACGGTGGCATAGATTTCTAAGAGGTCCTCTTCAACGTTATTCAGAAAATCATAATCCGTAAGTGTGGAAAACGTGGTACGATTCTTATGCTACCCCAAAATACCTTTATATGCTTTTTGTGCATGCTGCATATGATAAGCATAGGTTTCTGGCTTAAATTATTTTTTTATAGTAAATAACATAGTTTCCTATATGCGCCTATTCAGTTTTCAACACACCTTATGCATTCAAATAAAAGAAACATAAGAGTCTATTATTACATATAATTAATTTTTAATACATAGCTAATATGAACTTTTTCTTAATTTTAATAATAATAATTTTAAAAAGAATTATAAAAACAATAACATGAAAAAGGAATGTAAAAACCTGTTAAACAAAAATAAAAACCAAATTTGAAAAAAGACTTACGTTACGTTTTCGTTTTCAATCTATTACTGTTTTATTGGTACTTCATTTATAAAAGCTTCACAATTAAAAAAGTGTAGTTGGATTGTATCAAATAATTTATTAGTTTTTAATATTTCTTTATTTTAATTAAAAAAGCCAGATAACTATAACTTGTGTTGTACTTCTTTATTTAGCTAAAATTTAAAAACTCGAAATGAAAAAGGATAAAAACAGGAAATGTTTTTATTTGTATTTGCACTTATTGAGAAAAATCCAGGTAGCAAGATAATTTGCCAGGTCCAAGAACCTGCTGACAAGGATTCCTTTGTTTAGGTCGTTTTGTAAAATTGCTTACACGCAGTCTAAAATTTGTATATAGAAATATACAGATATTTACCGTTTCTAGATACTACATTTCAATAAAACGTCTTACTAAAATCAACAGATTAATATTAACGTAATACAAAAATATAATTTTTGTATTATATTTTATATAAAATATTGATATAAAACTCAAATCGCCCTACTAACCTAAACGAGCATTCTAACCATCAGTCCACGAAGTCGAGTAACTAGTAACACAAATAGAAGTATTTTCTTTCTAGTAACTCTTAAACGATTCTCTTTTTAAATTTGGTTTTTGTTCTTGTTTAGCAGATTTTACATTCCTTTTTCGTGTTATTGTTTTTATAAATCTTATACATAATTTTCACATTATCTAGGCATTAAAAATTAATTATTTTTAATAATAGAAAGTTATATTCCTTTTATTTGAATGTATACGGTGTGTTGCATATCGAATAGATGCACATAGGAGACGACACATTACTTATTTCTGTAGCTGTACTTCTAAATTATTTGCGTGCCTAACTCATTTTCCAACAAATTGTGAATTAACTCATTGCTTCGTAACACCTTCCAATTAGCAGATGTGTCGCTATAATAACACTTTCGCCTATTACCATACTATAATCAATCAAATAATGCATTTACGTTAAAATTAACGTTAAGTGTCTCAAGTTAATATGGAGTGTTTTCCAGGAAGCATCAAGGGCTCGTGATCTTCATCGAGACAACTCCAAGAGGTAAGGTAAATTCAAATTAAAGCATGGTTCGATATTTTCCTTAAAACTTAACTACAGTCTAATTTACCTACATATGTGTGTTGCAAAATATCTTTTTACCAATTCAGTACAAAAATAGATTAGGATTAATACAAATATGAAATAATAGATTTAAAATTAAAAGGGACAGTAAAACAAAAATTTTCTAAAATTAAAAACCTTACGTTATTAAAGATAAAGCAGATAAAGGGTTTGAAAAAAAGAAGATATCATTATTGAGGTTAATGATTGTATACGACTATTTTGTAAGTGCAAATTATAAATTAACATTAAATAAATATCCTAGCTGTTTCATCCTTTGCAAGATTTTCTTTGTGCTTTACAGAGTGGTGCGGAATTTACAAAAACTTTAATCAGTGCATATAATCAGGGTTTTGATTAAGAATTGGGATTGAATTTTTAGAAATATTTCTTTGGGACTACAGATGGTAGATTAGGTTTCTTAAACATATTTTTGGGATTAGGGATTGCAGATTGAATTTTCTAAAATATATCTTTGAGTCAAAATTTCTCAAACGGATCACCCCAATTCGTTTGAAAAATGTTTATAAACGTTAATACATTTTTTCAATAGTATTGAATATGCTCAACATTAATCCAGATGCATTTTGCGAAAATATTTTTTTTGTAAATAATATTCGTTATTAAAGTTTATAGTCGGTTTTTTGAAAAAAAAATGCTACAGACGTTCTAATGAACAAAAATTTCTCATTTCATCGTTATTTCAATCATCATTAAACACATATTTGTAGTGATTTTTCCTGATTTGAAAAGTTGCATTTTAGTCAATTATTTATAAGTTTGTTTATAACAAATTCAAGTAAAACTATGTTCTGCGCCTTATTTCGACTCGAAAAAAAACTACAAATATATCTTTCTTTTCTTAGAAATATGCCGTTGAGAAAAAAAATGGCCCGAAGTTAAACAAAAAGTTATTTGAGTTTTTTCATCGTCGCGCAAGGCTTGCGAGTAAGCTGCGATTTGTCATGCTCGCGTCTAAACTATCCTTCAACCAAAAACAGAACTATGCAAAGGCCACGCTGTAATCTAAATGATAAAATAAACAATAAATGAGCTAGAAAGATTTAGTAGCGGCACAAACTGATTTTAATTAAAACTAAATGTAAAATCAGCAATGAAAATCTGTTTGTTCTAGCATATGTCACTTAATTTTTAGCAACGTGAAAATTGCACTCGTATCTTATTTCTCCCCTGGTCGTATTCGTTTGTTTAGGTGTGATTACGAAAATTACTCATTTCTTGTATTTATCCTTGAAATATAGATATGTCCATTCTTGCACAATTTTCGTTTATACTGATCTATTGTTTACCTGATTTACTCATTTCACTTTCAGTCGTCGTACTGAAGCGAATGTGTCTAAATAAGTTAATCTATTTTAAATATAAAATGACGCAACCAATTCATGCTGTAACCCTTTTAATAAAAAAAGTCATAGTCGCGTTTATAGAAACTTCTATAAACGTGACTATGACTTTTTTGCAAATTTCACGTTGCTAAGAATTAAGTGACATATGCTAGAACAAACAGATTTTCATTGCTGATTTTACATTTAGTTTTAATTAAAATCAGTTTGTGCCGCTACTAAATCTTTCTAGCTCATTTATTGTTTATTTTATCATTTAGATTACAGCGTGGCCTTTGCATAATTCTGTTTTTGGTTGAAGAATAGTTTAGACGCGAGCATGACAAGTTGCAGCTTACTCGCAAGCCTTGCGCGACGATGAAAAAACTCAAATAACTTTTTTTTTAACTTCGGGCCATTTTTTTCTCAACGGCATATTTTTAAGAAACGAAAGAAGTATTTGTAGTTTTTTTTTGTCGAGTCAAAATAAGGCCCAGAACGACCATAAACTTTAATAACGAATATTATTTACAAAAAAAATATTTTCGCAAAATGCATCTGGATTAATGTTGAGCATGTTGAATACTATTGAAAAAATGTATTAACGTTTATAAACATTTTTCAAACGAATTGGGGTGAACCGTTTGAGAAATTTTGACTCCTTTGCGATTAGGGATTGAGAAATGCATTTTTTTTTTAAATTTTTGGGATTAGGGATTGAGGATTGAATTTTTAAAAATATTTCTGTAGAAACAGTGAGTGAGGATTGGATTTTGAAACAATATTTTTCTTGATTAGGGATTGGGCTTGAATTTTCAGAAAACTTTCTTTGGAATTAGGGATTGAGGATGATTAAATTTTTAAAAATATTTGTTGGAATTATAGGGATTGCAAATTGAATTTTTAAAATATTTAAAAAATTAAATATATTTTTTAATAGGGTTAGGGATTAAGAATTGTATTTTTAAAAATATTTTTGGAATTAAGGATTCAGGATTGGATTTTTAAAAATATGTTTTAGGATTAGGGATATGGGATTTTTGAAACTCTTTTGTGGGATTAAGGTTTGTAGATTAAATTTTTAAAATTACTTTTTGGAATCAGAATTTTCTTTAAATATTCCTTGAATTTGGGATTGAGATTTTAAAAAATCTTTTTGAATTAGAGATAGTATAAGAAGGAGAATTAAGTGGATAGGGAGTTTTGTACTGTAAACTTATAGAATCTTTATTTATCACTTTGAAATAAATTTTTATTAATAAATTATTATTTGTAATAGATTCTGTTATGGAAATACTAACCTTTGAGTTGTGCTCTTCAAGAATTGAATGTTTAGGTTCAGCGATACAGAAACTATCAACTGTTGCAGGTGCATTTGAAAAGGTATATTTGTGTTCTGTCAGTGGTGAACAAATGACGTTTTGATTATTATCAGTACTTATTTGAAGGTTAGGATCCTGAAAATTTGACGGATTATGTGGAATTTTACCGTAGTTCGTGGTTGTGAAGCTAGTAAAAGGAGTAGAAAGGATTTCTTCCTGGAACAGTTCAGCTAGTCCAAAAGATTCAGGACAATCATTTTGCAGCATCCAGAAATCTGCAATCTTTTTGGGAGGAGCGGGTATTTTATTAGCAATTGGTGAGATGGGCCTAAATAATAGGTTGCAATTACGTGTTTTAATGTTGTATATTAAAAGTAGATTGGAATGAGGTTTCAAAATGCTACAAACTGCTGGCAAGTTAGAAATTAATATATTACATTTTTGAAGTTCGTTATTATTAATATGGAAAACTTTATACTATCTGTCTATTAGCGCAATTGTGAAACAATCGTTATTTATACTGAACAAAACAAAACATATTACTTTAACTTCAAAAAATTTTACGCGAACTGTACAACAGAAAATATTTAATATTTACTGTACAACTCAAGATTGCCTCGACTTGAGATATCTACACTACAAACTTTCAGGTCGCAGGTATTGTTTGCACAGCACACAAATTATAAAATAAATGGGTTATAGGTTTAAAGACACAAGAAAATGCTTATAGTTGAGCGCCATCTGTTTAGGAAAGTCCAGGAATTTTATAAAGATAATGATCCGATACTCGTAAACAGAAATCGACATATCTATTAAATTTAATCCAAATATTAGTCATAATCGGTTATGCAAAAGTTAGGTCGAATAAAATATTTAAAGACTTTCATAAATATATGGTCCTATAATATTCAGTTTAGTTAATTTTAATTATAGATTTATTGATAAATGAAAATAAGAAATTTCCAAATAAAACATCGTTACAAATTTAAATATAAAAAATGATACCCAACGTAAGATAATGGTTCAACTTACATTAACATTACCCAAAGATAAAATCCATTAAGTCACAATACCTTATTGAAATAGTTCAATCCAACTTCACCTTACAAAGCAATTGAAACAATATTGCCTTTTCTATCAGAACAAACACTTATCACCAAACTCGACCGCTTGATGAAATTGACGGAATCTGGAAATAATCTTACCAACGCCGCTACTGGATTCGAACCAAGGAATTAAAGCTCACAATAACTGTCCCTCGTTAGAACTAATGTTTAATAAAATTCTCCTTTTCTTATAAAAAAAATATATCCAGACAACCATATAAATTCAATTACTAATTATTTATTAAAAATATTCTTCTTTATTAGAGGTAACGCCGCACTTAGATATATCATTTAAGAACTATTTAATTTTAAAACTTCGAATTTTAAATTATTTTAAGACGGAATCCTGTAAAAGCTTGCTTCACGATAAGTCAAATTCGATAAATATAACTGTTCATTACAATAACTGTATTACGATCAAACAAAATCATTCAACAAAACTGAAATGTAACCGCCAAATGTTAACTGCACTTTGACTATAATTCGATAACTCATACGGAATTAATTACTAGATTTCGGTAAAAGCGATTCTAAATTAATCATTGAAATTTCTGCACTTTTATTGAACTCTCTTCACGGAGAAGGCGCGATGCCCCCGCGTGGCAAACGCCACTTCGCTCGGTTGTGAATTCAACAAGCCCCTATCTTAAACTATCTATTTTTAAGAAATCCAATCATCAATACCTAATTCCAAAAAATAATTTTGAAATATTTTAAACTGGTTCTGTAAACCAAACTGTTCCCTACCGCACACAAGACGAAAATGCACTTTGTATTTACGTATACTGTTAAGATACATTACATTTACATTAAAACAAAATAATTCAGATCATTTACATAGCTTTAAACCCTGGTATTTAATTTACACTACTTACTGCACTTACAAATTACATTATTTTTAAATTCTACTCTTTAATCTACTTATTTACATTTTAGACCTTTCAACGTCCGTAATTGTCTTCAACATTTTAAATTGTTCGCTATTAACAACAAGAACACAGGTGGTTAAATTGATGCGAAACGAATGAAAACCACAGAAAGAGCGAAAGGGTGTAAGGGTGAAAGGGTGAAACCTCTCCCTAACAAGGGCCCACGGTAGGGAAACATAAGGGAGGAAATATATAATTGTTGCCCGCGGGTTTGCGGTTGTGTAATAATGTTCTATAATAACTGACCACCATCTTAATTTAATGACAACTTTTCGTTGTTTATCTGATCGTGACATTCACAGACTTGGAGTTTTTTAAAAATGTATCAAAAACACCTTCTTATTTCTCTTACACATCAATATTATACCTAAAATCCCAAATGCGCAAACTTCCCTAAAGGAACGGATGAATAGAATGATTTCGCAACCCAAAAGAGGGCTCTCGATCTACTTCCTCCCTTAATGGGAACGTAAGCTGACATAAAGTTGTTATTCTAGCCTCTGGCTAAAAAGGCTTTCTGTTATATACATGAGGTGTATGTGATCCCCTTAGGTTACCATAGAAGTAAACAAAATGTAAATAGTGTCAATTTATTTTATTGTTAAACAGCTACCATAAAAAAACATTTTAAGATAGAATAGCCACGTAGTGATACCTTAAGTTAATACAAGACACTGTTTATAAAATTTAACTAAAATATAAATGACCAGAAAAGTCAGTTTCATATTTACGTACGGTAGCCCTAACATAAAGACATTAAGAGGTTTAGATTTTAATTTGTGATTAGATTATTTGAAATTCTCCTTCTTATAATTCTGTAGTTTTATTCCCTAAGGCAACAATACAGAGCCAGGGTTATTCTTTTTCCGCCGTCTTCTTCCATGGGGGATCGCGAACCACATGCAGATAGATATCAGCGAGTTGGTTCGAAATACTTTATCGACGTTTGATGGCTAAGATATTTATGTTTATGCGTCCTCAGTGGGCAGGAAATTCTATTTTCTACCCTTTTTCTGAAAAACTTACATGTTTTATTTCCCATACGTTTTACTTTAAATATTCACTAAAAGAAACTAACATCGTATAAAACTTGTTTAGACTAATCGATTAAGTGAGAATCTGTGAATCGACCAACTATAAATTATAGTTGGTCGATTCACAGATTCTCATAATCGTATTTTTATATGCAGATTCCAGAAATTAAAACTATAGAAAATAACCATATTTGAACAGACTGATTTCAATATTGTTATCCTACTTTCTTTATTGACTAGGCCGTAATATGTATAATTAAAAGTTAGCGGAGCAGAGCTGAACTTGCAGCCCAGGTTTAAATAAAATGTTTTATCCAACACCTCTATATAAATACCATGTTTACTATGGTTATTTTAAATAAGGAAAGTGATTGTTTACTCTTATGTTACATTATAACCTACGTTGCCCCTAGCAACGTGGGTTATTTTTAAAAAACTCACTCCTTCAAAGATAACAACCAATCACCAGCTTACGTTACTTAATATTATTAAAATCCAGTCATCGTGCTAGAGTATTAAATTTATTACTGTCAAAACTATAGACTAACTATACATTTCAAATTCGGTGTTTAAACTTAAATAAACAGGTGTTGGATAAAATTTTGTATAGCACGCGTGAGTTAAGGATATTATCCACTCAGAAAAATTAACCCTCTCGGGCCTACCGGCCCTCTAGGATAAATTTTTCGTTCGTGGATAATATCTTACTTAACTCACTTGTACCATAAATAACTAATAACTCACAATAGATCCAGAGAAATTCAGCAACAAACAAATATTTCTTAAGCTAAAAAGGACGCAAAAAGATAATGCAGAATCAGCATTTAGACATCAGTCGTATTTCCTTGTTACCGACGTTGACAGGGAGAGCCAATGGCATTGTCAAAATGCCAGCGATTGTTACCGGGTGACAATTATTATCAAGATATAATTAATTGTTTATTGATATTTTTAAGCGTTTACCACAAATATCCTGGATCTTTTTAAAAAAACCATTAAAGAAAGAACCTTGATCATTGGATACAAACATAAATATTTATTTCCCCCTTCTATGTAAATGACACATTACATGCCTTTATGTAACTAAGTAATAGTGTATTACAAGTCATGAAAGTGAAACTTTGCAGAAGAGGAGGCTTATTGAAGAGTACGAGGATGCGTAGCATCCGAGTATCTCTTTAAAGCCTCCGAGTCAAGCAGAGACACTTTCATGACCAGTGATGTATTATATTTTTTCTGAAATCGTTTTTCAAAACTAAAAATAGATTTAAACTGAAAAAATATATCAACATCAGAGTCGTATGAGAAGTTAATATCCATGACAATGAATCAACAACAAATCAAAAATATTTTGTTGTATTTGATTGTTAGTGTTTTTAATTATATTAAATAAACGTTTCATAAGATAAGTGACGATTTCTAATTCAATTGCAGTCTAAAAATGACAGATGAGTCTTGTAAAGTGACAGGAGTCTTGTAAAAATCATGAAAGTGACTAGTCTTTAAAGTGACACTTTCATGACCAACCTGAGTTCTGTCATGACAAGCTTTCTTGACGATTTCAGAAAAATGAGTAATTACAGCCACAGCCTTGTAAAACTTTACGGACTCCTAAATGAGACCTGTAAAATTTTACAATGCTCATCAACAAAAAGTTATGGCAACTAATGTGTTGCTTAACCACAACACCATGGGAACGTTAGCTATAAATTGTGCTACCGCCTTTGATTCCAAAATGTCTTTTTATAAAAAATATACAATTCATAAAAAATGCTGGTGAAGGTGGAAATAAAAGTTTGTACGCAACACGCTTTGTAATTAATCGTTACTGGGTTCGCTGGATTATGGAAGCTCGCTCCTTCGTCGCTCGCCCCACAAACTTTCCAGCTCGCTCGTAAAGATTAATTTACAAAGCTTGGCACGTAAATAACTATTAAAGTAGCCCTCGTTAACATAGTAAAATACTCTAAAATAGATCTTAGAACGCTGTCTGTCGCAATAATGAAGGTCAAAAATTGTTTTTCGCCAATTCAAACCGCCATTCAGATTATGTCAGAAGCCTAATTTAACCATCATAAACAAATACAAATATATTATCTAGTTTTAAGAAGAGTGATAATACTATCACGGTTAATTGACCATCTGATAAACAATGGTTATTTTCCATAAAACATTTAGTTTACCTACCCAGAAAAATGTCAGATTTCAATAGGGGTAGTAATTACATGAGTTTGAATACGATGATCTGAAATACTATCAGCAACAACGGATTTCGAATTGTCCTACGTGCTTAACTTACGCTAATTGCGAAGTCTCTGCCCTTTTATTTCATTATACAGGGATTTCGTAATATTCAGTTATGAACAAGTTCCCCAGAAAATGTCAGTTTAAATTAACCTTTGAAACATTAGTTATTTTAACACAAAAAACAACAAAGCAAATTACGTTAACTTTGAAAAGTTCTTACGCAAACTGTACAACACAAAACGTTCAATATTCAATACTTACTGCACAACTAAAAATTGCCACGGCTTGAGATCTTATCTTTGCAAATTTAATTTCAGGTCGTAGGTATTGTTTCCACGCTCCAACTTGTAAAAGAATAGATAAAGGTTTAAGACACAAAAAAATACATATTATTAGGGCGCCATCTGATTAGGAAAGTCCAGTAATTTTTATAAAAATATTGACTCAATACCAGTAACCAGAAACTGGAATCAGATCTAATAAGTTTAATTTAATTTTGTTTAGTCATAATCGGTTATGTCAAAGTTAGGTTGTGTAAAATATTTAAAAACTTTCATAAATATATGGTCCTGTAATATTCAGATTAATTAAATTTAATTATAAGTTTATTTAAAACCAAAAAAATAAAAAACTTTCATATAAAGCATCGTAGTAAACAATAATAAAAATAATAGGCCAAAAATATTTAATACAAAATGATAATCCTCTTATATTAACATTGACAAAATAAAATTCATAAAGGCACATCTTCTTCAGATAGTTCACTCCAACGTCACCTTACAAAGCAATTGAAACAATATTGCTTTTCCAACAAAACAAACACATATCACCAAATTCGATCGCTCGATGAAGTTGAAGAATCTGGAAAACACCCTACTGATGCCGCAACTAGAATTTGTTCCAAGGAAGTAAAGTTCATAATAACGATCACTTTTTTCTTATAAAACAGTAGCCGTTAATTTAGCAGTTAAATTTGATAACTATAATTATTCATTCCAATAATTGTATGGCGCTTAAACAAGATCATTCATTAAAACTGAAAATGCCTTTACTAAACGTTAACTACACTGTAAATTATTTATTAAGTTTCGGTAAGCGCGATTCCAAATTAATCACTTAAATTTCTGTATTTTTTACAACTTTTAAAGAACGGAAAACTTTATAATTTGGTTAATCTATTTATTAACCACAAAAAGTCAACGATAAATTGAAGCAAGTGAGTTTCCGATACGATAGCGGAACTAAACACACAAAACGGTAGTAGCATAACTTAATTATACTAATACTTTACTCGGTAACGGTAACTTTATTCAAATTGAAAACTGTAGTGTTCTAAATAAAGATTAACAAAAACTTTACCTGGGGCATCTCTCCAAGAGAGAGCCCCAGGAAAACGCGAAAAATTATCTTCCACTCGGTCCGTCTATCTACTTGTTTACAGTTCGATATTTTCTTGTCAAGCCTCTTTTTAAACTAAAAACTATTTAGCGGTTGTATGATTTTCTAAGTTCATGTCATTTGTTCGAACACATTCCTATCTAAACTGAAGGGGATTCCCTTTTGAATTTATGCGTACAAAACTGAAGCCAATAACACACACAGATGATGTCTAGACAGCTCGTTCAAGAAAATTCCTTTTGGAGGTAAATTGTTTACTAGTAAAATGTTTTAAAGCTATGAATTCGAACTTTCATAAGTTTTAACTATAAGGAGATCTTTGTTAACGCCAATATTAGATTTTAGCCCTTATAAGCTCGGAATTAAAAACAATTTTGTTTTTCTATAACCTTCTATTTCTCGGAAAATGATCTTTTAACACTGCAGAAGCGGTGCTTTTAAAACGGAATCTGCAGATTTTTCTAGAAGCAAATTTTATCGATCTGGAAATGTTTCTTTTAAAAGTGACCCCTGATATTTTTAAATCAAGAAGAAATATACAATAATATGCAGGGCTGCACTAACGGTTTTTATCAATTATGCAAATAAAATTGCATTTTTCGAAAGTTCAGAAAAATGAACCGTTACACCTTATACTACACGGAAACATAGTGGAAACAATCACCACATTATAAGATCTGGATTATGGGTACCTTTACGAGCTCAGAGGAGTATTTAATTATTATAGCAATCCCCTGCTCGACCATGGTCGCCGTTAGGTATTGCTGCACTGCGACTGGACTGGTCTAAGTTCCCGTTCCCTAGTTTGGCGGCGTCCCAGAATAAAACTGGACTACAATACGAAAGTGATACTAGCAATGTTTGTCCCGGCAGCGATCCCCTGAGTGAGTTTACTGCCTGAATGCTTCACCCGGGACTCTCTCGGAGACGGACCCCGACGGATGAGTACGTAAATATCTCCGACACTAGCCTGGAGAGCTAGTAGAAGATGGACAGGCAACTTCGCTCCCACCAGTGCGTGTTGATAGCACATACAAAAGTTAGTGACGCGCCAACTGAGCGCAACTCAATTCAATTGAGAGGAATCTATGAATGACAATTATATTTTACTGACATTTTAAAAATTACTATCCATGCACACATTAATACGGACACCTTTAAAATTATAGTTTTTCTAAAATATATTCAATTTATTACTTCAATCATTATGCAAACTGATATAATTTACTTAAAATTAAGATATTATGTACAAAAAAAAAGTTTCGCATTACAGAACATGACCAAGTATGAGCAAAAAGTAACTCGCTCAAAGGCTGCCGCCGTTGGAACTCAAGTGTATTATATCACAAAAAAATAATAACAACTGCACCTGTCAAAGGACTACACATGTCATCCAAATTTCAAAGGCACCGTTGGTGGAGTTACTTTTTGCTCATATGGTAGTTTCAACATGACATTAAATTCATTAATTCTTGTTTGCCTAGCTGTTAAAAATAAGCTCACTTCATAAACAGGTAGCAGAGTAACTGTTCACTCTTTTTATTTCAATTGATTTATTTGAGTATTTATTACTATGTATTAGTATCTATAAAGTGGATGTCCGTAATAATGTGTCCAGGGATTACAATATAATAGTCTACTTAAAATTATCATAAATATTAACACGAATATTAAACTTAATCTGTCAAGATTGCAATCACTATTAAAATACAACACAATCAAAAACAACCACTAAAAACTACGTCAACTACCGCATATCGAAGACAATTTGATGTTATACAACGCCAGCTATATTTATTAGGGCATCTCAATTGCGTTGCATATATATTTTTCGTATATTGCCCATGAGAATTCTCTTTTTTAACGAAAAATTGCAAAGAAAGTAACATTTTTTTTAACTATTTATTTTATTGAACATAAGCAACCCAAACAGCTTTTTAGTCATCGCTACGTACGTACCATCAACTACCGGTGGAACTATTAAGTTTTTGCCACTAGTCACAAACATGTAATTGATACGGTTTTATTACGCGCCTGCAACCAAAATGGCGAACAATTTTTCAATAGCAGATACGTTGCAGTAACCTCTTTGGAACTTGTCCAGCTACGTTTAGGCTACGTAGCGGGAACGTGGTGGCGTAGCAATTGCTACTTTCGTGGAACTTCTTTTCTCTTTGACCCATCATGTCGCGTGGCTGCTTGCTCTTACTCTTGCACCTTAACAAATATTTTATTATTTTCTATACTAATGCTGCGATCGTGTCACAAAATAGATTATTATTTTATTTGTAATACGTACTTAATAATACAAAGAGCGACGAAATGTTTGATTACTTTGATATTCCAGTATACCAAAATTAAATGTGATTAAATGTGTTTTCTGTTAAATGTGATGATGATGAATCGAAAAATAAAAACAAATAGTTTTTTTAATAAAAATGTCTTTAATAAAATATGACAAAAAATATGACATACTTTAAAAGTTACTCAGAAGTGATGAAACTACATAGTTCCAATAAATAGTAGAAACAACTACATAATTACTAAAATATTTCGAACTGAAGTAATTAAACCTATAAAGTCATAAATTTAGTTGTAGTTACGTAACAACTACTCAATCAAAGTTCCGATCTCAGTTACTGCTACTTAGATGCTGCTTGGGAACGCAAAATTGTGTTTGTCTAAATATTTGAAGGCTGTAAATTCTGAATCTTTTTTTTACCAAACTTTGAGTTACAAGATATCAGTATGATGAAATTACGTGTACAACACATACAAAAGCTTCCCTTTTTCAGTAGTTTGATCAAACTTCAAGTGACTGAAGTTAGGCGAAGAAACGATACACTTTTTTGTTGTTGTTGTTAGTCGAATACTCAAATGTATTTTAGTTTTCCGGATCCCAATTTGCTGTACTAATTATAAATATTGTAATGAAAGAGGAAACCACGTAAAAGTTCTTGCAACATTGACAGCCTTCTACAGTGTTCCAGACTGACGGCAGATTGTTCGAGACTCGGCGAGTTTGTTCGAGTGATTAGTGAATTGAATATGCGCATCGTGAATTAGTAAAGTATAAAATAGTACAAGAAAAATGTTAGAAATAAATGTTGTATTGAAAATAAACAGTCTGTAAATAATATAGTTTAACTTCGTTTAACTTGGTTTATAATTATAGCGTTTGTAATTAATGTTAGCAATAATATTTCTTTTGTTAACAGACGTTTAAAACAGCATTTTTAGTATTATTTAAAAAGAACTGATAAAAACTGAGACCCAAGATTGTTTTAATTTGCTTTTTGTCTATCCTTTTACTCTTTTTGATACACTTCGAACATTGATGCTCACAAAATGTTTTAAAGGAAAACTTTCCGAAGTCAATTATTAGTCGATCCATCAATCATCAATTACTCAAGAAGTAACGATAATGAAGACTATCGTAAGGAGGCATCATGGTTTTTGTAGAAGGGTCTGTGAGACATTTTTGTTACCTGCAAAAATCTTCATTTTATTTTCTTAATGTAGTATTTAAAAGTGTCAGTGTTGTCAATTTAAATTATTCAGATTCAGCAACTTACGAGACACATTCTGTTCTAGGATAATTCAATTAGAACAACACGGGCACCTTTCCATCTTATATTAAGTTTTGTTTTGAAACAATCTGCTTTAATTCCTCGTCGAAATGTACAATAATAATAACCGTTAGTATAATAGCAGGAATAAGAGAAGGCCCGAACTTGGTTTACCGCTAAATCATCCTTGCCAAACCTCAAACTGGAAACACGACAGACGCCTAATCTGAAACGAGGAAGCACTTTGCCTAATTGGTGGGATATTACGGAACTAATATTCTAATGCCTTTGGTGTGAAAGCATTTACATGCATGTAACAATGACGGATTGCGTGCGCCGACATTTATTTTAAACGACCAAAAACGGCAAAACCGCCCATTCCCTAAGTGCTTAATCCTAGCTGAAAACTGAAACTAAAAGGAATCGCCGCACAAAAGACGACGTGCTCCGCTATAATTAGGTTTAAAATTTTCACGTAAAAATTGCCCTTTCCCTGCCTAATTTAACGGAAACAGCTCATTTGTCTTTTTCTCTCTTCTAAGCTTCTGAGCAGCTTACACTGATAACAATGCATGGCCAATAAGATTTAATATCTTCTTAGCTGTCTACGGATGTATTGATTAAGCAGTTTATCCAACGCTAGCGTTCTTCTTGCTGTTGTTGTATTTTACAAACATTGGACAATTTTAAAATTCAGAAAAGTCTCTCAATAAATTTTCTTAAAACGTATCGATAGGATTTATTTGAAAAAGTATAAAATGCGAATAAATTTACGAATTTAAATCCCGTGATATTGCAGTTGAAACTTTATTCATAAAAGAAGTCTATTTTACGAAGTGTGAGAGAGCTATGACGTAATAAATCATATTATTCGTTAATGTATTCCTATCTGAGAATCCACTTTCAAACTCGCCCTTTACGAATCCAAAGTTATGTCTTTAAAAGTCCCGTTAAAAAATATATTACTTGGGATTTTAACACCTTTTTATGTGGCATTTTAGATTTACTTCTAGTTCAACCACTGCTGTAAAAGTTTTATTATTGGTCAGAATGAAGTTGTCACTTTTTGCAACCATAGCCTATTTTTCTTTTTAATGGACTTTTATATAAATAACATTTCTGTTTTTATTATTAAGGTAGAAATATTATTCTACTTCGAAAGCAAGCAATCGATACACGTAAGAAATATTAGATTCTTCGAAAATAAAATCCGAATGGAAGATAAATTAGATATGGTACAAAGCTGAACTAATGGAATTAACGAAAATTGGCACAATTTTAGATACCTTTGATATTAATACAAATAATTTAATAGAATTATCCATACTTATTAGATAATCATTAAAGGTCCTTAATCTATTCTCCTTTGAAACGAAGCGGAATTGGCATACTTAAAATGAAGAACAACTAAATGGGACACGAAAACTAAACAAATAATTTGGGTTCGGTAATTACGGTAACACTTTAATAAATACAATTTAAAAGTAACATTTTTGAATAAAATAAATCAAACAGTAATAATAATCATAAAATAAACATAACCAATTGATGCATGCGCAACTAGTTATAAAGGTATGGTGGTCAGAAAAAAGAAACCAATCTTTCTAACTGAAATCCCTTGCATTAATAGTTTCAATTAAAAACTAGGGAAACCCCGTCAAGACATGACGGCCAAAAGGATTGAAGTGACTGAAGGATTTATTTATGTACGATATTCGTTGTGTGATTACAGCCCTTCGAATTTTCATGAGTGATTATTTAAATAAACTTAACCAAACATAATCAGTTGAAAATTCTAAGCCTAACATTCCCCTCTCCCAACTTACCCTCCTCTCTTCCAACATATCACCCGCTCTGGCTTACCCCTTCCCTCCGGTTTGTTCTACATACATACGGAACCTCTACATTGAATCCATATATCATATGTTTAATATACCAACTTTCTAGTTCATTCTGGTTCTTCAGACATTCCTACTCTACTTTTTCATCAAATATTCGAATCTGATGAGAATTAAAAAAATTCGAAAAAAACTGATATACAGACACACTCGTATCGAATTTCGTAAAAATGATCCATATTAAATACTTTAACACTCGGCTAAGAATTGTTTGTGATATAATTTGTAAGTAAGCGATCGATGATGTAGTAAGCAAGTAGAGGGAGGATGTTTAGCTCCGACACGTGACGAAGCGAGTAATGTAAGTAAACATTCGGCCTCGAGCGTATAGAAATGCATCGATTACAAATAACGCTTTTAAAAATGTTAATAAATAATTAAGAAATCGCAAAACTAAGGAGAGCTTTCAAATCTCTAGCGTAAAACCTCTAACTTAACAACGTAAAGAATTGCGTAGATCGGCCCAGTAGAACTCATAATAATATAATAACTACTACACAACCCATAGCCTAAACCAAGGCCCCAGAAGCTATAAGCTTGTGAGGGAGGGAGCGGGCGATTATTATTATTATATAGGCCCAATGTGCGGCTGCAGCCGACTTACAGATGGAACAGCGCAAATCCCACATTTGTGTCACAGCTAAGGAAAACTGCAGAAAACCTTAACCAGATCTGCCGGCGCCGGGAGTCGATCGCGGGCCGCTTGGGTGAAAGTCCGACACGCCAGACATTACACTACCAAGGCTGTTTAAATAACTCGAAAGGAAGCGTAAGAAAAATAAGTCTTGTGTTTTAAATAGTAACAAAGTATTTTAAATGTATGGTTTTAAAAATTTAAAGACTAAAGAAAATATAATGTCAAAGCTTATAAAAAAGAATTATCAGATCGGCCTTGTAACACTCATAAAGGAGAACTATGGCGGCATGCAAGGATTTGTCTATACATCAGACCAATTCGAAAACCTATTAAACACTGATGATTGATGATGGAAGACTAGGCTGTAGGGGCTGCAGCAGTCAAAGCTGTATGCGTTATTTCTAGCAGTTGGAATTAATTTAAGGAAGTACTGTTAAATACTGCACGCGTAGAAATCACGAAATGGTAAGAATAAAATCTAAAATCTATCTTGGTTAAAAAATTCTTGCACACGTCTATTAGTGCATATTTCAAAAACATGATATAAAAATAGTGTTGGCAAATTTCCGGAAATTTATTATTTGGAAACTGTCCCTGGAAATATCTCCGAAGACTTTCTCGGTAACTTATTGAAATGGCAAATGTCAAAAAAATTAACGAAATTCAAATGCAGTTTAAGAGGTATCTAGGTCAGCGATTCCCAAAGTATGTTCCGTGGAACACGGGGGATTTGTGAAAATATTTTGGGGTTCCGCAAAGCTTTAAACTTTCCTACAATAACGGCCTAATGACTATTTTACTTGTTGGTGCCTTACACAATACAAAAACGAAATATCGCAAAAACTGAATGCTAATTAACGTTTCTTGACGAAGAAAGGCGTTTTTAAAAATGGTACTTTATTTTAAAAACGCAAAAGACGGAGCCCAAGTTACAAAATGAACACAGTTTACAGTTAAGTACAATAAGATATTTATTCGTCGTGAATTTACACAGTATGCACCTGCATAATCACTTAAATACTATTATACAATTTTAACTTAAAGCTGGTAATTATGATGTTCAGAAAGACCGAGGTAAACAGTAACCATGGCTACCAGTTTCTACGGCTTTCTGGGTGAGTATTGCTTGAAAGGAGGTAAACATTTACCCTGGTAAACAGTTTCTACCTTTCGAGCTTCGTCGTAACTCAGACTGAACTGTCCCATAAAGTGCTGGTCTTTATATACTCCTTCTGTGGGCGTGAAGTCGTGGCCGTGTGCCTACGTGACTTCCTTATAGAGTTCTAAGTACTGCAGCTGCTGTGGCCTACGTGACTTCCTTATAGAGTTCTGCGTACTGCGGCTGCTGTTGCCTACGTGACTTCCTTATAGAGTTCTGCGTACTGCAGATGCTTGCTATGCACACACGTGGCCGTGGGTTTGATACCGCGCCTGCAATCGTGGGCGCCCCGCTCGAGGCGTTTAGCTCGCATACATTTAAAATGAGGTCGCACTTCGCTTGGGTAATGAACAAATGTTAACTTGCTGCATCACATATAGGAATTCGCTATAAAATATTAAACCAAGTTTTCATATACGTGCATGTTTGAATAAATTATTTATAGGCAAATTTTATTTTTTTAATCCCCAGTTAAGATTAGGATGTTTGTAGATATAGATAGGGTTCCGCTATATGTAAAATATAATATAAAGGTTCCGTGGAAAAATAAGTTTGGGAACCAATTAATAATTAATTAATTAATTTATTTTATTAATTTTTAATTTTAATATTTTTGGTTGAATTAAAAATTAAAAATGAAAAACGATGTACAACGTTTAAAAATGAGGCTGTAAACTTAAAAAATTGAAACGCGTACATCAATTCAAGATTAAGGCGGAAATTTATTGGATCGGAAATTTATCAATGTTTCCTTTTTGAAATATTTCCAGAGTGAAAATATTTCCTCATGGAAATATTTGAAATATTTGCCAACACTACATAAAAACGATAAAAACTCAAACTTTGGTGTCTTAATACAGAAGTAACTACATATATTTCCTATTTTTAATGTGATTTTTGTCTGCTGTTTTAAGATTTTTATATTTTTTTGATTATAAAATATAACCACTGAATGACTAAAATATCAAGATCAGAGATTAAGATAATGAGATAATAGTCGTAGCACATATCGAATATTAGTGATGGAAGTGGTCTGTTTATAAAAGTAGTTCTAGAAGTTGACGCGATGGATTTTGAGATGTCGATGTCTCCTCAAGTGGATTTCGGATTTCATGCGTCTTGAATTAGTCATTTTACATTTATTTAATTTAAAAATATAAGAATTAAAAACATATAAAAATGAAGTAGTGCTGATTGATCTACACGGCGAAAGCTTTAATATAAAAAAAGAATGACGTAAATCAGCCTAGCGGTACTCCCAAACGAACTGGAACAAAAATAAGCGTTGTGTTTTAAATATATAGATGTGTTAACTGGTAAGATTTCTAACACAATACTTATCTTCTGAAGTGAATATAAGTTTGAGGTAAATTATTTCTAGCTTGTTTTTCTTCTATTGTCCTTTTAAAATGAGTTGATCGGTCATTTTGAATGCAAATTAAAAAAACTGAGATCGACTAGTGTTACCAACATTTTATTTTTTAATTTGTCAAATTTCGCATTATTGTTTATGTTTTATTTTTGATTTTAAAAAATATTCAAAATCTCTCTTTGTTTCGATTTGCCCGGCGTTTAAATAAATATTTTTAAAATAAATTTCAACCTTATATTTAGAAAAAATATTTGTTATATTTCTAATACCTTTGCCGTACATTCAATAAAGTGCAGAATATAATATATGATGCGAATTCTAAAAGACCTTTCAGAACTATATACTTAATTTAAAATAGAAAACCATGATAATAAAAGAACTAAATAACCAAAGAATATATATCTGGGGGTAGTTTGAAAGGTTTCATAATCTCACCAAATTTAAATAAATATTATGTTTTAAGAATGTAATGATCGGAGCGAACATTCTTGATTGTCGGAGAAACCAGACGTCTAGAAACGGCGTTCGAGGCGGCAACACACAAAACAACAGCGAGATTATTCGAGAGCCTAGTAGAACCTTCTACAGTGAAACCAAAGTTAACACAAAAGAACATCACCCCGCGATTGGGCGGCAGTGAAACACTCGTTACTTTTTCGGAACAAAACAAAACAGATTATTTAACTCCAAAAAATCTTACGCAAACTGTACTACACAAAATATTTAATACTGTAACGTTCTTTTTCAAATAATAACACAAGTGCTGTTTAAATCGTCTATTCACAAACAAATATTTATTTCTATACACTAATGAATACACTATAAATTAACGCTATGATTATAAACCATTAAAACTATTATTTACAGACTATGAATTTCCAATATAACATTCATCTTTACAGTTACTATTTATTTCGTTAAACACAGTTAATGACTCGCTGTTGACTGCCTCTCTTTCATCCGCCGTCGATTATATACCCCCATGTAATTCTTCTAGAAGTCGCTCGAACATACCGGTATACATCGAATACACTAGAAGGTTGAGTGCATTGCGCTGCGGCTCCGGAATGTTCCACAACCCATTGACGGCTGGAACAGACGATGCGTTGCACTCGTTACACTGCCCCCCTCTTCAAGTCTGTTCTGTCCCAGAACAGGTTTTATGATCTGGTTCCTGTAGAATGGGTCATGACGATATCGACAGTCTTCACCTCGACTACACGTTCCATTACGGTAGAAATAACAGTCTACACTCTTCGTTGGCCTTAATGCGGGCTGTGGGTCAAAACTGCAGACGAAGATCTTGACGTCCGTACCTCTAAAGACAACTTCCAGCATGTTTCTAACGATTCTTCAATCCAGCTGGTCCCGCCCACAGCCGAGTTTGGGAACTGCCAATTTGTTAATTCCCCTGGTAAGCAACTCGATCCTCAAATTCCATAGTGCCCTCCACAAGTCGGCGTAACTCGGTTTCTGGTAGTAAAACTGCTTGGTTACCAAGTAGTAAATGGATCGGTCATGATCAGGCAAGCGTAAGGATTTTCCAACAGAGGGATTTTGTTCTCGAAGTTCATTCAGCCGTCCAAATTTATTTCTAAACACTACTGCGATCCCCCTGGACATACGGAGATCCGCGGAGACACAGTGGGCAATGGAATAATCACCAGGGACCCGGAAGAGATCTTGTTGCATCTCAGTCGTGACTCCGAATCGCGCTTTTCTAGTTCCAGAGAACGCAGCCATAAATTCTCTAAAGGTTGGCTGATCATCTTCAGGCCTTACGGTATTGATAGCCACCTCAGCCTCATCTTTCCGATCCGGGACTGCGTCATTATTTCCCTCATAGTGCGCCAGACGATTGGAGTGTACCACCTTTGGTTTCCCCCTTGGCAATTTCTGGATGCGATAAATCAAGTCATTTATTCGTTTCTTCACCTGGTATGGACCCTCCCAATTTCGCTGTAACTTTGGAGAACAGCCACGACGCCTTTGCGGGTTTTATAACCAGACAAGCTCTCCAGGTTGAAACCCTCCTTCTTGGGCTCTCACATCGTACGTAGCTTTCATCCGGTCACTCGCGATTCGACTATTATTTCGGGTTCGGTCGTGAATATCCTCCAACTTCTTCTTTAAGTTGATGACATAATCATTCCCGGCTACCTCCTGCTCTATAGGTGGAGACCCAAATTCCAGATCACACGGTAACCGTAACTCGCGTCCAAACATCACAGACGCTGGTGACTGACCGGTTGTTTCGTGAACCGATGCACGATAAGCCATCAGGAACAGATGCAGGTATTGGCCCCAGTCTCGTTGATGATCGGAGACGACCTTGGCCAAATATTTGCCCATTGTCCGATTCATGCGTTCTACCATTCCATCGGACTGCGGATGTAACGGTGTGGTCCGAGTCTTGCGAATGCCCAACAATCGACAGACTTCTCCAAAGAGTACAGACTCGAAATTGCGGCCTTGATCCGAATGCAGCTCCATGGGCACTCCGAAGCGACTGAAAAACTCTTTGACTAGTACGTCAGCAACAGTCGCAGCTTCCTGGTTTGGTAGGGCATATGCTTCTGGCCATTTGGTAAAATAGTCCATTGCCACTAATATGTATTTATTCCCATCGTCGGTTTCGGGAAATGGTCCGGCAATATCTATGGCTATTCTTTCCAGAGGACTACCCACATTGTACTGCCTCATAGGTGCTCTTCGTTTCCCCAAGGGTCCGTTACCAGTGGCACATAGTTCACATTTCCGGCACCACTCCTTCACGTCTTCTTTACAGTTGACCCAATAAAAACGCTCCCTAACTTTCTCCAAAGTCTTTTTCACACCGAAGTGTCCTCCTGAGGCACCGTCATGGAGATGTCGCAATACTGTAGCCACTCGGCTTCTTGGAACCACGAACTGAGACCTAATGGTGGTGCCATCTTCACTCTCCAGTACTCGCTTCAGGAGATCGTCTTCCACCTTCAAGGACTCCCATTGGGCCCAATATGCTTTGAGCATCCTGTTGAAAGGGCTGACGGCCTCCCAGGCAGGCCTTTCTCCCACGCGCTTCCATTCCAGTACCATTTTTAGTTCGGGATCAGCCTCCTGCTGTCGTTGCAATTCTTCCGGCAACCAATTGTCGTTGACGATGGTAGTCCTTAATACTTGGCAAACCCTCTCTTCCAAACGAGAGCAATGACGGCAATCCGTTGGACAGGGTCTTCTTGAAAGAGCATCGGCATTTCGATGACTAGTGCCCGCTCGATGTTCGGTGTCAAAGTCGTATCCTTGTAATCGTTCGATCCACCTTGCGACCTGGCCTTCAGGATTACGGAATTGTAGAAGCCATTTCAACGCTGCATGGTCCGTCCTCAATAAAAACTTCCGTCCGTACAAGTATTTGTAGAAGTGCTCAACGGACTTCACAACGGCCAATAGTTCTTTTCTGGTCACACAATAATTCCTTTCGGCTTTCGACAAAACCTTACTAAAATAGCCGATGACCTTTTCTTGTCCATCCTGTATCTGAGAAAGTACCCCCCCAATGGCCAGATTACTTGCATCTGTGTCAAGTATGAATTTCCCTTCTGTCCGTGGATAGCTCAATATTGGTGCTGTTGTCAGGGCACGCTTCAGCTGTTGGAAAGCTGTTTCACACTCTCCGCTCCAAACATACTCGCGCCCATCTTCAGTTAACCTTGTCAGAGGTTTCGCTATATTGGCAAACCCAGGAACGAAACGCCTGTAGTAGATACATAACCCAAGAAAACTACGAACTTGGTGTTTATCTTTCGGTGTTGGCCACTCTTGAACTGCACGAATCTTATCGGGGTCGGCTGCCACTCCATTTTGTGATACGACGTGCCCGAGATATTTCACTTCCTTTCTGAATATGTGGCACTTTTTCGGACTCAGTTTCAGATTGGCTCCACGTAGTCTTCGGAACACTTCCTCTAGATTGTTCAAATGTTCGTTGAATGATTTTCCGACTACAATCACATCATCTAGGTATACCAGGCAGGTCTTCCACGACAACCCTCTCAGGATGGTCTCCATTAGACGCTCAAAGGTGGCCGGAGCGTTACATAGACCGAAAGGCATAACTGTAAACTGCCATAGTCCGGAACCAATAGTGAACGCGGTCTTCTCCCGGTCTTCAGGTTCCATTTCAACTTGCCAATAACCGCTCTTCAAGTCCAAAGTCGAAAACCATCGTGAACCAGACAGGGTATCTAACGTGTCGTCGATGCGTGGTAAGGGATAGCTGTCTTTCTTGGTCACGTCATTAAGCTGCCGATAGTCCACACAAAATCTCGTTGACCCGTCCTTCTTACTGACCAGGACCACCGGTGATGCCCATGGACTGCTGGATGGCTCGATGACCCCTTGTTCTTCCATATCAGTAATAATCTTTTCGGCTTCTGCTCGCCTTGCTAGAGGTAGACGCCTCGGCTGCTGACGGACAGGCATAGAGTTGCCTGTATTGATTTTATGTTTTACTATATTTGTTCGTCCCTTCTGGCTATCGTCAAGAGCGAAGATATCTTGGTATCGGTGAACCAAACCCTGTACCTCTTTCACTTCCGTTCTGTTAAGGTCTTCGCACGAACTAGTAACCATACCCACTAATTTTCCACCATGGTCTTTGGGCACTGGTTTTGGAACATCAGCCATACACCTGGCTACTCGGAATACTGGCACACACTGTCCCACAAGGGTACTCTTCTTCAGTGTCACCGGATCCACATTAACGTTCATAAGCCTCACCGGTACAGTCTTTCCAACCTTGATCAGCGCTTTTCCCACCAATATGCCACTATGGATCTTCTTATCACAAACAGGCTCCATCATTCTCACACATCCTACCCGAAGATCTCCATCCAAACCTGCCTCGACAACCATCTCGCTTTGACCAGGCAATATCACATCTTCTGTCAGCAAAACCCTTACGACAGGATCTTCTCGTGGGTGCAACGGAAGTTCTTCGTTACCAACCTTCAAAACACCCTTCTTCAAGTCCAATGTAAAACCAAATTTTCTCAGGAGGTCCATTCCCAAGATGAATTCGTCAATGATGTCGGCTACCAGCACCTCATGATCACGTTCTTCACTTCCAATGCCAATCTTCATCTTCACCACTCCGCGTGTTGGTATTACTTCTCCCGTCGCTGTACGGAGTTGAGTAGTTGTCTGTAACATCTTCATACTTGTTCGTAGAACGTTAGGGCGTATGATGGATTTTGTCGCCCCCGTATCAATGAGCAGTGGAACAATTCGATTCGCAATTTTCCCATCTATGAACAAATTGCTGGTACTATTCCCTGATGCTACGGCATGGACGATGATCTCTGGGGCATCTTTACTAACAGTCAACGTTCGCCCTCTCTTGCCAACCCCTTTTAACTTTTCCGACGGTTGTACTTTTGTTATTTTGGGACAACGCCGTTCTACATGTCCTTGTTCGCCGCAGTTCCAGCAACGGGGCCCTCGAACTTCTTGATGATTCTTCTTACGGTTCTCTTCCTTCTGAAGAACTCTCATTAATAATTCTTCTAGACGACGTTTAGAACCTTCATCTTCTTCCACAACGGTCCGAACACGCCCGTGACCTCGGGACGCTTGTTTTGCAGCTTCAAATTCTAAGGCGTGAGCAAGCGCATCATCAGTTGTTCTTGGTCGTGCCAGCCTCAATGATTGTTGTGTTTCTCCGTCTCTTAACCCATCAATGAAGGTCTGCACAGCCAGTTGTCCCAGAAATGAATCGGGTGCCGTAGGGTACGCCAATCGGGCAAGCCGCGCAACATCGGCTTCAAACTCCTGCAGGCTTTCTCCATTCTTCTGGATACGATTCTTCACTTGCGCGTGATACACTTGTTGAAGATGCGCGTCTCCATATCTCATTTCCAATCTAGACACTAACAATTGGTAATCATTTTCCTGTCCTGCTGGGATTGTTTGCAGGACGTTCAACGCGTCTCCACGCAAAGCCACAGTTAAAGAAACGGCCTTTTCCTTGCCTGTCCATCCGTTGGCCCCAGAAGCCGCCTCAAACTGTTTGTAGTAAGTGGACCAAGGTATCTTTCCATCGAACGTGGGTGGTTTTACTTTTATCCCTACGACAGGACCCTTTTCTTCTTTAAACTGTTTCTTTACTTCATTAAACGGCCTCTCAGAAGTTGAGGGAAACCGTAGTTGCCTCATTCTATCTTCCAGCATTTCGGCCATATCGTCTTTCTTAGTTGTTGGTGGTAATTGCATTTGGGCTATTTTCTCTTCTACCATCTTTATTACCCTATCTTGTTCCGCCAATCTACCTTCCAATAGTCCTAACGCACTGGCATTCTCCAAAAATTCTTCGAAAACTTTATCTTCCAACGCTTTGACATTTTCCAACAATTCTCCTTTAAGCCTTCTAGAACTTTCTTCAGACTTTTCTAGTAATTCTTCTTTAAGCGTTCTAGAGTTTTCCAGTAAATCTTCTTTAAGCATTTTAACATTTTCTTCCAGTGCTTTAGTATTTTCAAGTAATTCTTGTTTAAGCATTCTAACATTTTCTTCGGACTTTCTAGAATTCTCTTCGGACTTTTCCAGTAATTCCTCTTT
This sequence comes from Agrypnus murinus, assembly GCA_929113105.1. NCBI lineage: Eukaryota > Metazoa > Arthropoda > Insecta > Coleoptera > Elateridae > Agrypnus > Agrypnus murinus. The sequence goes on along the minus strand of OV816025.1, from coordinate 137,227,928 downwards.
TAACATTCTAGAATTCTCTTCGGACTTTTGCAGTAATTCTTCTTTTAAAATTCTAGAATTCTCTTCGGACTTTCTAGAATTTTCTTCGGCTTCTCTAGAACTTTCTTCCATTTTACTTAACAACAAACTAGTATCAATTGCGGGTCCAGGTATTTCGAAGAGGAAACTTTCAGGATCTTCTTGCTGTTCTAAAAGCCATTCTTTTAGCCGATTCATTAACACGTTTTTAAGGCCCGTTGTTTCCAAATCTCGTTCTTCCAGTTCATGTTTCAAGTCTATTACTTTGAGATCTTTTAACAGTTTCATCACCATTTTAATTGTTTGTTGAAATTATGTTTTAACACCAAAAATTTTATTCTCGCCGCACTTTAATTAATTATTACGCGATTTTATTTATTTTAAAACTCCACACCTGACAACACTGTAACGTTCTTTTTCAAATAATAACACAAGTGCTGTTTAAATCGTCTATTCACAAACAAATATTTATTTCTATACACTAATGAATACACTATAAATTAACGCTATGATTATAAACCATTAAAACTATTATTTACAGACTATGAATTTCCAATATAACATTCATCTTTACAGTTACTATTTATTTCGTTAAACACAGTTAATGACTCGCTGTTGACTGCCTCTCTTTCATCCGCCGTCGATTATATACCCCCATGTAATTCTTCTAGAAGTCGCTCGAACATACCGGTATACATCGAATACACTAGAAGGTTGAGTGCATTGCGCTGCGGCTCCGGAATGTTCCACAACCCATTGACGGCTGGAACAGACGATGCGTTGCACTCGTTACAATACTTACTGTACAACTCAAGATTGCCTCGGCTTGAGATATCTACACCACAAATTGAAATTCAGGTCGCAGGTATTGTTTCTACAGCTAACAAATTATAAAAGAAATGGGTTATAGGTTTAAAGATGCCCATCATGATATTGTGCCCCGTCATCGAAGTGCTTTGTGATTCATATCGAAAACTTTTTAACATGTATTGTGTGTTGCACAAGGTAAAGAATTTTTAAATTATTAATAATTGTTCTTTTTTAAATGTAATTAACATAAGACTTTTCTATTTGTAGTTTTTATAATTTTTATCTACACCTGAAGATGGCTTACTTCATTTGTAATAAGTCTAAACATATATATTGAGGTGATATTTAAATATTAAATAAATATTATAATATGCCCCACCGTTCCAAATAAAACATAAATTAAATACGGTGGATTAAATTAAAAATACACCCCAAATATTTTTCTTTATTCCAATCAGCCAGCTCAGGGTTATTAGCTAGAGCATAAATTGTTTGAATTATGAAACTCTTATTAACTCTTATGCCTGAAAAAGGAGAAAAACTTATGTTGCAAACATTAGAGCTCCTGCAAACTGGACAACCACTGCTAAACTCTAAATTCAAAAAGAAAGAAAACTGGATGCTTGAATGTGCATCAATTAAACACATAAGTAATTTTAAAAACACATAAACTTTATTTAATTCAGAAGAAAAATAATTAGAAATGTTAAAAAGAAACAATTAAAAAGAAAAATTGTTCAAATTTGTACAATAAGACCAATGGGAAAATTTTGATTCCCAAGCTTGCTCAAATGTAGTTAAAAGTCGTAATAGCCTGACATAGGGCTGTTACAGTCATTCACTTGAACAAACCAACACAAATCAAAATTGTTTACAAATAAAAAATGTTTATCTTAATGAAAAATAAATTGAAATAAAAGAAATTGAATTATTTTATTTTTGAAAGAAAATGAGTTCTTAAAAGAACCTTTAAGATTAAACAAAATAAATTTGAAATTATTAAGGAAAAACTTTATAAATTTAATATTGTCAATCAAATTAAAGAACCCTTTTATTACGACCAACCTGGTATATTATAAAAATAATTTCCTTTATTAATAATCCTCAAATGGTATCACTGCAATAATATTTATCAGCTGATTTCTTGTTTTTAAAACGTCAATACGTAAATCGATGATGAAAAATAAATTCTCCCAGAATTTATTTAAATAATCTAGTTCACTTCAAATAATTGTGGAACAACAATAAAATCTTTAAACTTCTAAAAATATTCAGGTAAACACTTTTATTCAACACCTCTATATAAATACCATGTTTACTATGGTCATTTTAAGTAAGGAAAGTGATTGTTCACTCTTATGTTATATTATAACCTACCTTACCCCCTAGCAACGTGGGTTATTTTTAAAAAACTCACTCCTTCAAAGATAACAACCAATCACCAGCTTACGTTACTTAATATTATTAAAATCCCGTCATCGTGCTAGAATATTAAATTTATTACCGTCAAAACTACAGACTAACGATACATTGCAAATTCTATGTTTAAACTTAAATAAAGAGGTGTTGGATAAAATTTTGTATGGCACCCGTGAGTTAAGGATATTATCCACTCAGAAAAATTAACCCTCTCGGGCCTGCCGGCCCTCGAGGGTAAATTTTCCGTTCGTGGATAATATCTTACTTAACTCACTTGTACCATAAATAACTATAATTTAATTCGAACTTGTTTATCTCTACAGTTGACATCAAACATGTGATCAACATAAAGGTTATTATCCTTATCCTCAACTTTTTTTTACAGATTTTCAATCCGGAGTCGGGCATAGGTTTGACGAAGACGTTTCGTCGACTGACTTTGTTAAATTTGGCTCCAGCTTATATAGATTTTGTTGAAACAAAAGCCTGCACTGACATTTTTTCAAAACAAAATCGAAGCACGGGAAATTTATGACGTCACTAACCCACACAGCTGTCCTTAATTTTCACGAATCTTAATTCTATAACCACAGGATTGTAGTACATAAAACAAGGATTAAAACAATATAATACACTTGTATCCTAAAATGCATTGTAACAAAGATATAAGACGATAATATAAAACGATTGACAATGTACAAATCTCGTAATAGCTTAATTACATACAAAATTAAAATAAAACAGGTTTATCCTTTACAAAATAGATGCATGATCACACAATACAACTAATACATATAAATTTTCCATTGGAACATCTTTACAATTTACAAAAAACATAATCTTACAGTCCGAAACGATATCGAATCAACCAATTGATACATTTGCAAGTTCCAGCTTTAATATTGATTCAAATAAAATCAATTTATGATCAAATTGTCCAGCATACAGTTCTCCAAGTGTTTACATAAAAACAACGGTGAGAAAAACGGTATAAGAGTTAATAATCGTCAAACTGAATCATAACGACAAGATTTAAACCTTCAATAATGAAAATGCTCAGGATTACTATAACAAAGTTTAAAAACTAATTGTACTATATAAGTCATAACAAGATTGACCTAAATTATCTGTTTTTAGTTAACTGACAGCGCGAAACTAAGTTGGTCTCTTGGAAAATAGAAAAATTCATCCTACGTTAAAGATCGTAGCCTCTAAATTTAAACAAAAAGAGTACTTCTTCTCTACAAGTGAAAAACCCATCCCAATGTTTAACTTGGGTTGTATAAACATGTATTATGATAAAACAATCTAAATGATTGATATCCTTTTTTATATAAAAAAAAAATCAACCTTTTTATATGCATATGAAATTTAGGTTATGTTTGCATGAAATTTTTATTCTTGATTTCTATTTTAAATATTGATGAGCCTAACTGTGACCCTATGTGTAACCTTTATATTAATTATGCCTATCACGTAGCATGTCCCTCTTTTAATTTAAATCTGAAAAGTGAAATATTTGTTTTCACGTTTACGATCTATCGTTAATTAAAATTTTCAATGAGGTGATCTAATATCACCGCAATATATGTAGTGTTTTGTCACCAAAATAAAATTGTGGGTAGACTACAAGAGTGTTAATTATTATTTATTAATAAATATAATAAACCCTTTGTAAAGAATACATTCAATTGAGTGAACATCTCGTTTGTATGAACAAGCTTGGTTTTAATTAGTTCATATAATCAAACAACTACTGTAAGTATATATTTTTTAACAACAATTTTATACTTTACAATTTTAATTGAATTTCACTACTACTTGGTATTACTCTAGTCTGACTTTTTGTACAAGAATTCCTCTTTCGAACTTTTCTAATAAATCTAATAAATACGAAAAACCATATTTACAAATTCTTACATAACACATTACTTAGGGGTATTACACTATAAAAAACCTTTGACAAATATCTTTTATAAAAGTTATTTGATGAGAAACATGACAGTGTACTAGAGTACCTTTAATAAAATATGTCTTTGATAAAAGTTCATTTATAAAAAGTAACAGTAGAGTATTACCTTTTATCAAAAGATTTAACAAAGTATTGCTATCTTCGTTATTATTGGAGCTACGAAGTTGGTTAAATTAGAGAATTAGCAGTATTTTTACTGCTGAATAACATGACGAAGACAAAAAACAATTGAACGTAGGGTTTTCGAGTTATTTTCCAAAGTAACATTTTTTAAATGGAACACCCTATATATTTTTGTATAAATGCATGAACAGCAGCATTATAAATACAAAAGTTTATGAAATAAAGCTTAATAAAAAGTTTCAAGAACGTCTTGAACTCCGAGATCAAGTTATACTTTATTTTACTAATTGTAGTATATAAACAATTGTTTGAAATACGAAATGAAATAAAATCTTTTATTTCTATTATTAATAGTAATGGAAATACCAATCAACAATATTTTTCAATAATTGAAAAACTAAAACGCCTTTAAAAACACAATTTATAACTGATTTATAACTGACGTAGTTTCGTTCATTCGTCATTCAAGCCGAATCTCGGTACTCCTTTTTATATTAAGACTCAATATTTCAAAAACTATAATACCTATTTCTATAAAACAGTACAGGTAGTGATATATAAAGAAATGGTTTACCTCGATCACCTAGTTTCGTCCGTGGGCTCCAAAGTGACGTCTCAATATATCTGAAAAAGATAATAGTATGTAAAAATCTAGCCTCAATTAAATATTATAAACAGTATCAGTTTTTCATAGGTAAAACAACTATGAGCATTCGATATAATTTCTGATTGTTTAATGCTGTTTATTAACGGAATAGACACATTTAATCAAAGATTCCTTTTACGTTTGCATTATTTGTTCGTACAGCTATGTTAAAACTTAAAAAACAAATAATAATGGTTTTTTTCTTTTAAATATTTTTTCTTGTTAAAAGAAAAGTTTGCTCTACTTATGTCAATTACTGTAATTGGAATTTAATTAATTGATGGATTGATTCTAATGGTCTTTTGATGGCTCCTAGCCAAGTCGTCTAAAGAGGTTTATGATTAAAGGGAAGATACGTACGATACAAAAATTATGGTCTTAAACTAGATTTTTCTCTACTAGCAATAAAAAGTAATTTTTTCCTCATTTCAGGGAAGAAAATTGTGCTTTTCCTTCCAAGGAAGGAATATAGCTTTATATTCCAGTGCTATGGCAACGTGTTTTATTTAGGAAATAAATAAAAGATTAGTAAAAGTTTCACAAGTGTATTATTATAATCTACCTGACAATAAATATTGTTTCGACAGCTAAGCTGTCATTATCAAAGGTAATATAAATATAAAACACGTTGATAAGGTAAATACAAAAACATAGATAACTAGATAAAAAGATAAAAATAATCAGAATGAAATAGCTAACACTATCAGTAACGGAGAATTACTGAGCACAATCTGTTCATTCATTAAAGGTACCCTGGATTTGGAGTTTTGTATATTTCAAAAGCTTCTAAAATGTCTAATTTGCGTTTTATTTGTTATATAAATTAATATAATTAAAAGATTCGTAACATTCGCTATAACTAATAATGGCTAAGAAATTAAAAATATTCGTAGTCTCGAGAATCATCCTAATCCAAATGCTGTTTAGGGCAATAGCGTCGAAAACAGCAAAAATACAAAACTGTTAGAAATGAATAACTTATTGATATGTAGTTTTCGATGGACAAAGATTAGAAGTTTTAGAGTCTGCAAATTATATTAATCGGATATTTGAAGTTTTATAGATTCTGGTATGTTATGAGACTTCGAAGATTCCTAGTATTTTAAACTTTCAAGCCTTCCAATTTCAAGATTCCATTTAGGCTTCATGGTTTCAGGATTTCCAGAAACCAGAGTTTCAGTAAGTTGTAGATTCACACAACTCCAGCACTCTTCCACTCCAACTCCAACACAATTCCAGCATCTTCAGTTCAAAAGTTTTCCGGTAAGTTTTCCTAAAATTGTAAGTCCTACACTAGAAAATGCACAACTTTGGAACTCCGATATTGGAAATCTGAATGGTCGTGTTAATTCTTGGATGCCTGTAATTGTAAATCTAAACTTTGAATGAGTTTATACTATATGGGGTGCATAGTGCTTGGATATTGAAGACTTGAAATTACGAAAGTTACAAAATCTAAACCATTTTAGATAGTTTTAGAATGGTTTCCAGTAAGATATTCAGATTCTGGTCTACTTGGGGTCGGTAAATTCCATGATAAAAGGTCTACTTGGGGAATGCTGGTGATTACAACACCAACACCTTGGAACCAGTTAATGAAGTTTCTTATAGAAGATTTTCTTGATTTTATCGCTAAAAACATTACAGGAGGATAGCACATACATACTATATGGAGGATGGTAAAAGTTTCAAAATTGTAAGAATCAATATCTGTCGTGTTAAATTAAAGATTTTAGATTATACGACCTCTCGTGATAATACTTTCATAAACTGTTTCCTAAAAGTTTCTGGGCAACACAGTGCACAGCCCTCGCTTATTTTGGTATAATTTTAACATTTATCGATTATTATTATTGAAAGTATATTTATATAGTTCAGGTAAATATTTCATTTTGAGAGTTGAGTTAAATTGAATTTTTCAGAAAAAAATATAGTTTTTATCATATTTTCACATCAATATTTGGAACTATGCTTATAACAAAACTTAGCATTCCATACAATAGGCAATAGCTCTCCTTTTTCAGCAAACGAAAGTTCGATTAGAGATTCAACAAATAAATAAAGCATGTTAATAGTTAAGTGTTTATAGTTAAGTAAAACAACTAAATATCTCGTCTGCTTTTTGAGCAGTTCCAAAGATATAAACAATTGAAAATCAGAATTTTGAAGAAATAGAAGATAGGAAGATAAGATCCAGTCCAATGCTACACAATATCACAATCTAAATATCGCGAAATCAGCAAAACGATATTTTCAATCTTATTACATTTTGGCATGATACTGCTATACAAAAATTTTCCTACACAAACTATGTATGTACACTGTACAGGGTGATTCAGGTATATGTTAACCCCATATTATTTTTTATTTTTAAGACAAGGGTCATTCCATGGCAAATCATCACAAAGAAATGAACTTTTCAATCCGACCATCTTAGATTTTCGTAAAATTTGGTAAGATGGTAGAGGACATAAAGTAACTTACGTACGTAAAGTTGTAGTTCTCAGTGATACATTATTTATGTAAACAATGTAAGATAAAAAATGATAAAAAAATGACAAAAACAATTTATAGCTCCGCTTCCAATTATTGTAGAACTTTCATATTGGGTTTGTTTTAAAGCTAAAAGAGCATAGTTTTATAAAAAAATGCTGAGTTTTTCATGTCAAGGTCAAATGATGTGACCTTTGACTTTGAATATCTAAGAATCTGCATCTTCAATTATTTTAGGAATACAATATGTTATTCAGTTAGATATAGTCTCTCTTTTGCGTGTTTTATTTTGGGGAGCCTTTGGGAACAGCAGTACAAAAAATTGTTAAATATGGTAGTTACACTGTTAATGCAGTAATTAATTTTAAAGGGTGATTTTACATATACAGAAAACAGAAATATTAAAAAAGTTTCTATAAACGTAAGTCCGGAAGTGCTTTCTAACGGAGCTACGACCCTTTGAAGAGGGCGCCCAAAATTGAATTTTTATTGAATATTTCAGAAACCGTTTGTCACATTTTAAAATCACTGACTGCACACCTGAAACACCCTGTATAGGTGGAAAGTCAGCAGCTGTGACGCGCATTTCTTATATTCGTACGTGATGCCGTTTGCATATGTTATATATTGTGATGGTTAGATATTAAATTTTATCTAATATTGCTGTGAGACTCTTTAAATTGATTTATTAATATACTGTTGATTATGTAAAATTTTCAATAATAAATACATTGTCTTTTTGGATTCAGGGATATTTTATATGAACATATTTTATTTTCCGCTTATTTTATATTTGAACTTTTATTGTTACTGAAGCAATCTACTGGTTTATTACTCAAAGTCCTTTTTTTAATAACCCTAAATTGTGACAGATGACATATTATTTTGGCATATGAATAAATTTTTCTTTACTGATGTCAGATTCTACATGTCTGTGTATTCTTACTTTATGTTGAATATAAGTAGTAATGACTAATTGCATTAGTCAATATTTTATTTCGAAAACTAAATACTATCTGCATTTACCAAATTACATGTGCTTTACAATAACTATTTTGTATTTAGATTTATTATACTACACCTCGATTGACCTGTTATATGGGAGATCTGTATTGCGGTGAGAAATCAGCACACAATCACAATTAACAATTCACCTCTCTTCTTTGTATGTTTCAGATAAACCAAAAACCTTAGCACTACATATCAGCTCTCTCGATAGGCCGGCATCACAATCTAAATCGTGTTATGAAGACGTAACTCCATCTGTACACGATGTTTCCACTTCTGACTAATTAAAATAATAAATCTTAATTAAATCCTTTTATCTATAGTATAATGAAACACCGGGGCTAGTTGCTTTCATGAGATTTTTATATTTTATATTGTGACTATTTAATGTTACAGTTTCACAAAGAGAAAGTTTTATAACCTAATTTCTAACAGTTTTTATCTAAACTTATAAGTTTTATATAATTTTTAACATATTTTACATTTTAAGAAATTTCTATCATTTCAGATTTTCTTGTTGTTCTATTTCAGTTAATTATTTTCATTATTATGTATCTAGGTTGTTCTATACTTATCTCTTCCTCTTATCAATAGATAATAAATTATTATTTTAATTGTTTATGCTTAGAAACCTTTATTTTTTACGTTAACTATAGTAAACCTTGCATTAAGATATTTTCTTTTAGAGCAGGTGATGGTATGTTAGAAAACATGTAGTTTGGATGCTTTGGATGGTCATTTGAACAATAAAATCAAATTAATAAAAATATCTCAACAAGTTAAAATATTGTTTCATATGAATATTATATGCATGGCAAGACACCATACCAATATACAGAGGTGGGCAAAAGTAGGAACCAAGTAAATGTCTCGGGAGTTTTTAGAGATATCGAAATGAAATTTGGTAGGCAGATATTACAGTAAATTGTGTATTTGCGTTGAATGTTCTTGACAATTTTGAGTTTCCGGTTTAACCGGAAGTAATGCCGATTTTAAAATTTGTAAGGGAACACCCTGTATATTATTTTAATTTTAACTAGTACATTTTATTACGATTACAAAAATATGGGGTTCGATATGTTTTATTTCAAGGCCAACCGAGATTTTTACAATAAAAGTAGTTTTGAGGCAAAAACTAATGAAATCTAGTAGTCTATGAAACAAACGTAACAATCACAATTTATGAAACTGACATTAGCCGTGATAGTAGTTAAAATAAGTAGGTGTTTTAACTTGAACGCAAAATGCTCCATCTAAGTGAAAGAGACAGAATAGAAATTCTAATGATGATTGGCTTTGGGGACCGAAGAACGCATCAAGAAGTTTGAGATCTTTTTAATGATATTCATCCGGATCGGCAAATATCACGTTCGCTATACTATAACCAAAAAATGAAGGATCTAAACCGAGTGAATCTAGCAGGCGCAGGTTAGCAGTTGGAGTTGATTGTGAGCGAGCCTTGTTCCCAAATTGTCAAATTTAGACAGTTTGAAATTAAAAATTGTCATTGCAATCTGTCAAAGTTTTAAAAGGTTTTTCACAACTCCAATTGTTAATTATTAAACTACTATTAATAAATAACCTTCTGATAGCAAAAGTGTGCAATACATTAGTTGCTGCTTAAAAGATTTTTCACAACTCCAATTAATATTTATTAATAGTAGTTTAATAAGTAACAATTGGAGTTGTGAAAAACCTTTCAAAACTTTGACAGATTGCAATGTCTATTTTTTTATTTCAAACTGTCTAAATTTGACAATTTGGTAGCAAGGCTCGTTCACAATCAACTCCGACTGCTAGTCTGCGCCTGCTAGATTCACTCGGTTTAGATCCTTCATTTTTTGGTTATAGTATAGTAACAAAAACTTTGCAAAGGTATACCACAAGTGGCACAGTCGGTAATTTACCAAGAAGTGAACGTCCAAAAACTTCTACAAAAAACGATGTACTGAAAATATCGCAATATCTTTAGAGGAAAATTCTCATTTGTCTACTGCTGAATTCGCCAATATACACGCAATAAGCCGTCGTTCAGTAGGAAGAATATATTAAAACGAGAAAAATATCATCCCTACAAAATTGGCCTTGTTCAAGAACTCTCCGACGACGATTTCGACAGACGGTTAGAATTTTGTGAAACAAGAATGGATATTTGCAACCGTGATAATAACTTTGTAAGAAATATGGTGTTTTCGGACGAGGCTACATTTTGTTTGAACGGTACAGTAAATCGACATAACTGCCGCTACTGGTCGCAAACTAACCCTCACTGGATACAAGAGGCTCATACGCAACATACTTAAAAATTGAACGTTTGGGTCGGTATTTACAACAACAGAATTGTAGGGCCCTTTGTTTTTAGAAGAAACTTTAAACGGGGATAGATATTTAGAGCTTTTAGATACGCAAGCTATTCCGACGCTGGAGGAAAATGGACAACTGCCAAATAATATCTGGTTTCAGCAGGACGGGACACCACCCCATTTCGCTCGTATTGTTCGAGATCGCTTAGATAGGAAATTTTATCGTAGGTGGATTGGAAGAAGAGGTACACTGAGAAAAAAATACGGTCGTATGCGCATTAAATAAGTGTCCTCCTGATTGAAATAATGGTTAAACGGGGATAATATGCCACAAAGACGTTTCACCGTGCTCTGTAATGTAAGTTGCATAATGCTATACGCGCTTTATTTTCTTGTATAACGTACAGTATAGGCATGTTCAAGTTTATGACGTCAAAGCTAATGTCGTCATACAGCAGTATATTACATTCTGTAAGTCTTGCACCCGTTACTAGCCATGCCATACTTTACACCTTCCCTGACTGGACTAAACTAATAGGCTTCGTATTACTCTCTATATAATTCACACTGTTTGTACCTGCTGTACTCAGGTACCACTTGTAATAACCTAATTGCAACAGTGTGAGACACCATTATAAAGCAGTATGACAAGTACTGTTGCTTAGAAACGGAACTCTGCTTTTATGTGTGTATGGTAATGCTGTTACTGGCTGCTTTTCCAGCCTGGTATGGTATTTTAAACTGCTTTTATGTGTGTCCGATCAGTTCCGTTAAGATACTTCGGCATGCTTGACATGGTATTTCAAATAGCTTTTATGTTTGTTAGATAATTTTCTTCTAGGTATTGCACCATGTAATTCTGTATGCAGCAGGAGGCAATACCATTCCTCTAATGTTATAACACTTATGCATCCCTATTGTAATTAACATATGTATGTATATGCCGACATACTCATATGTCATTTTCTTGTCCGAATTTTCAATTATAATCTAATAAAAAAAACTTGGCATGTTTGTTATTCATTACAAATTACTTATTTGCAATGGTAACTAATGACAATGTTAATATTTATTCTCCAGCGAAATACCATTTCAAAGAAAACAAAATCTATTACAAACTGTAGTAGTATTTTTCATAAAGAATGAGTATATAACCATTTATCGTAAAATAATTAATTATAATAATATTATGGTTTCAAAGTTTTAAATATTAGTACATTATGATAAAAAGGAGACATGAAAGTGGCCTACAAGCATATTGGCATATACAGGGTGTATTATCGATTTTGTTACATAGGCGAATATCATGTAAAAACACAATTTCTGAAATATTGACTCCCCTAATTATTGGGGAAAGTCACTATAGCAAAGTTGTAGATCGTATTGGGTGCTGTTCAAAACATTCCCACTTTAATGTTCTGTGTTAAATAGTTTCCAAGATATGAGTCACTTTCTGGTATAGGGAATTAATATTGTAAATCTGAAATTTGCTAATATTATAGCAATTTCTTTTATTTACTTTTCACTTTTCATTTATCAAGAATACTTCAAGTACCAAGACGAAAAAGTGAATGTTTTCTGGGCTGAAAGAAGAAGGCTGCCCACATCTTCAGATCCAAAAAATAGCTTTCCTGTTGTGGTCCACATAATGTACTTTATCATACAGAAGAAAAAAATAGAACACAAAGTACAGTTCTATAGAACATTCAATTTTAAATAATTACTAATTGCTGATTATAATTAGGAGTTTTTAATTATTAATTAGATATTAATAATTTATCTATCATTAATATTCAAAATTTTTAGTTATTGAAGAAAATTTTCTATAATGAACACTGGAAGTAAAAGAAAAAAAATCAATAGTATATATCTATTTGTTTATTTTAACAGATATTACATTGAATGTACAATACAATACTATAAAACAATACAATCTATTATAAAATCAATTATCAATTATAAAAACAGAACCATTAAAATACATGTACTGAAAATTATAATTCCAAACTAAAAATAAAAAATATATTGAAAAAATTTATGTGGACAAACAAAGGTATATTTTCTTCAAGACACATACAAGGCCTGAATGCAAGTCAAAGTAGTCACTAGTCACCCCATACTACTGGAGTTTTATCCTGCTGTTAAACCAAGAAAATATTTAAAATAACTATATTTACATGTGCTGATTGTGCTTTGTTTAGATTCTCTGACCCTAACTTCCAGTTTTCACGGAATTTCACCATCAACCCCATAGGATGTATAAATTTGGTCCAAATCTTCTTCATTTAGTAACCATAATTTGGTTATGTCAATCAGGTTCTCTAAATAAAGGAAAGAAATCTCATTATTAGTTGCTTTCTTTTTACTATAATTATGCCAAATGATAAAAATGAGCTTAGGTTAACTTTAATAGCTACATATTTAAACTATTACCAAACCACAAGATTTATCTTTTCTGGACCTTATCTCTCTAAAAACCATAAAAATGACAACAAGTCTAAACAAATTTCGATCAAAAATTTGACAATATCAACATATCAACGCAAGGTCATAAAAAAACATTGACGAGTTAACACGAGTCTAGACTATTAGTCTATATAAATTTTAACCAAAAACGATACATTTCATGGTATTTACATTAAACTAGTATTAAAAACCTTTAGTCAACACAACATAAAAGAAATTAAGACAAATTTTGACAAAGAAAAAAGTAAAGAAAAATTTCTAAAGCAGCTCTCAAGAAAATTTGCCGGTAAGAGACTAAGACCCGGAATTACGTTTATGAACTATGTTTTACCATTCTATTGCAGTAGAGAAGCAATTCTCAAATTTTATTTATGGACTTTGCACTTGGACTTAATCCCTTACTAATGCTGCAATACTAATAATAGAAATATCCTAAAATTTCAATCTGGGAAAGTGTGCAGCCATAATATATACTCCTAATATTTAAAAAAAATACATAAAAAAATACTATGCAAATCAGCAGTGCGCAGTGCATACGAAACAGTGGAAGTGGACGTATGCGCTATTACGTTCGTACGCAATGTGTACGAACGTGATATGGCAAACGTCATATTGGGACTGCTTCCTCTGTCTCGTATGCACGGCACGATGCTGATGCAAATGTAGAAACCACAAGATATGTTACTGATTATTTCTTTCCACCCCATCTCCTCTTCCACTTATCGTAATCGAATATCCCTGATTTATTTGCCGGACAAACTCGCTATATAACAGTTTTAGTGCACAAATCAGTAGTGTATACACAACAGACCAACTTTAAAATATTTTTGCAAAAAGAAGTTTCAAAAACCCCTACAATAGGTACAGTATCTTAGATTAGGATGCCCGTTTAAGTAAATACCTAATATTTTTAATATTTACATTTTTTTAATTTAATACTTATATAAAATTCTACTTATCTTTTATGCATAAATTTCAATATTAATCCATTCTCAAATATTTAGTTGAAATAAGAAGGACCAAAACTCATAATATACAATATGAAAAATAACTAATAAGACAACATTTTTATTACCTACCTTAAAATATTTCCATCAATTCTGGATCACCTCATGTATTCAAAAGATATTTTGTTTCTTCGTCAGCTATTGCAAAAACCTAATAACACTTAAAATACGACACTTGTGCACTATATGAAAAACAGAAATCAAATGGAATAGAAACGGGCACTTTTATTTTATATTCTGTAATTCTATAGGGAGGGTCATGCACGTCGGCGTGGATTGTAATAAACTGCTTTTAATGTCTTCTTAAACTGCATACTGGTGCAAATTAATCCATTTGTTTTTTTTTATATACCAACTACATATAATAGGCAGTGTATTTGATCCACAAAGAATGGTGTTACAACAAGGATCAGTTTAATGTTAAAGCATGTTCTGCAAGATTTTCAGTTATTGAAATTTGATATTTAGGTAACAATTAACAAATAAAGCAAACTATGTGGATTACCGAATTAAGGGTATAAAGGTGACGTTATGATGTACTTCTTTGACAAGTTAGAAACAACTTCAAAAGAATAATATTTTTCACTTTTGTTGTTATTGGATTTTAAAAAAATGGAATTGGCATCTGGTTTGAGACTATTAAAATCTAAAACTATTATTATATTGGAGCTGGTACGGGATTTACGCTAAATACTTCCACAGCAGGTGTTTAAGTACTCCAAGTACTGCTTTTCCAACTACAGTCAACCGTTAGTTACACAGCGTAGCTACAGTTGTATCTTGATGTAATACCCTTATGTCAGCTTATGTGTGGTAGAAGACAATTTATCCTATTTAATCTGACTTGTGGATAAAGCTCATACATTCTGCTTTGCTGGATGAAACCTTCACCTTCGTTGTAAGTTACACATGTAAAGCCGTGGAGCGAGACCCGTTATGCCAGCAACATAATGTTATAAAGAAACTATTATCTGGTGTATTCTGATGTACAGGATTAGTATAACGTACTCTGCTTTGCCGGGTGGCACATATACTTTCGTTGTAGGTTACAAACTTAAAAACAGTACATGAAGTGTATGTCATCCTGACTAACGGTACTTCTGCTTGATTACGGAGGTTACATCCAGGCTAATGGCATTACGGTAATACCATTTCAAGAAATTGAGTTGCTACAAAACAGAATTTTTGCTATCTTGGTGTTTTATATGTATTAAAGGTGTTTCATATAGATTTAAAGGTGTTACATGCGTAATCATTCAAAAACTGTTATACCATTATGACCGGACTAAGTTTTTTTCTCAGTGTACTATTGAATGGCCTGCGCGATCCCCCGACCTTACTCCACTGGACTATTTTCTATGGGGTTATTTGAAGTCCAAAGTTTATCTTAATCGACCAAACAGTTTGCAAGAACTAGCTGAAAGAATAACCGAAGAGAGTCAAAGAATTCCACCAGAAGTAATAATTAATGTTACAAGGGAGTTTACAAATAGACTAGCCTTTTGTCAAGAAGTAAATGGAGCTCAGTTTGAACATTTACTACATTAAGTTTATTTTCCCTTTACAAAGTACTCCTGTTTTATTTTCCCGTTTTGTATTAATTTAATTTTGATTACTAATGTGATTGTTACGTTTGCTTCATAGACTACTAGATTTCATTAGTTTTTGGCTCAAAAGTACTTTTATTGTAAAAATCTCGGTTGGCCTTGAAATAAAACATATCGAACCGCATATTTTTGTAATCGTAATAA
This sequence comes from Agrypnus murinus, assembly GCA_929113105.1. Taxonomy (NCBI): domain Eukaryota; kingdom Metazoa; phylum Arthropoda; class Insecta; order Coleoptera; family Elateridae; genus Agrypnus; species Agrypnus murinus. The sequence goes on along the minus strand of OV816025.1, from coordinate 137,211,912 downwards.
AATGTACTATTCAAAATTAAAATAATATACAGGGTGTTCCCTTACAAATTTTAAAATCGTCATTACTTCCGGTTAAACCGGAAACTCAAAATTTTCAAAAACATTCAACGCAAATACACAATTTACTGTAATATCTGCCTACCAAATTTCATTTCGATATCTCTAAAAACTCCAGAGATATTTACTTGGTTCCATACTTTTGCCCACCTCTGTATAAACATACTAACTCGCTCCTATGCATGGAACTGTCTCCAGTATCACGCCCCAGGCACGTGAAGTTGCGCCCAACAACGGCGCTGCACCAACATGTTGCGTTCTTCTGGAAATTTCCATTGTAGCCATTATTTGTAGTGCTATGCCTTGTATCACGTTTCATTCTGCACATGGTGATTCTGACCTAAGAGTGTAACTTTTTACACAAATCTAGCATATTTATTACTAAAACTTAGTAGATAAATCAGTATCTTGCAATGTTAAAAGTAGTTCCTTCCGCGAACTCATTGAGAAATTTCTCTCAAATTGCTGGTAAGTTCATGCGAACTGCCAAGTACCTTAAAGTTCTTGTTACTTTGACAGTCTATTCATATTTATTTATACCCTTTTATGTGATATCATGTAAGTCTAAAATAATAACGACAAGAATAAGTATCGGAATTTCATCGGTGTGGTAGAAACTGGATTTTTACTGTTGATATGGTTTATTAACTAAGTTTTAAAAGCGTACTCCTAATAAATGTTTTCAGTAGTGTTTTAATTTCCTCTTACCTTCAAACTCAAGAGGGCCTTGTTGGTACCAAGGTTGTTGGTGTGCCTAGTCTTCTTCCATGAAGCTAGCGAATAATAACTTATGGACTGCTTACAGAAGTACTAGAAAATATGTGCATCTAATATTTCAGATTTAATTTTAAAATAAAGTTTTTCTTTTAAATTTTTTTTGTGGATGCTTTCAGAACTAATATTTCTGCCAGAGCAAAATTTTAAAACCTAAACATAAAATGGGTGCGTTTCAAAGCTAAACATGTCAAATTCAGAAAACTGAAAAAACCTAATTTATTTCATAAAGTTAAAAAAAAAATTATTTTTAAAAGCCTGTACATATTCGTTGTTTTGGCAAGTTTTTACAACAAAGCCCGTTTAACATTTAATAGCAGAGAAACCATACGCTTTTAACCATTTATTTGAAAATGGATATGTTCAGATATACAAAAACAAATAATATCAAACTATCAAATCCAGTGGAATCGACAGTAGCTTCCTCATCAAAGAAATCCTTTACTGCATAACGAAGAAAATGTTATTTTTGAATAATTGTTTAAAAATCGACCCCAATTATTTTTTCAAACCAAAGCTGTAAAATACAGAAAAACAAGTTGGGTTAACTTTGTTCTTACACATTAAAAATAGAACTTTGGAAATTGCTGCGAGTATCTTGCATCTCAATTATTTGACTGAATATCAATTTTAAGAATATTCAAAGGACGAAATTACAGGTAATACTGGTATCCAGTGGCGTAACTACCGCCCCCACATACCCTGCAAGGCGGGAGGCAACGATCCCAAGGGCAAATTTTAAAAAAGCATTGGAGGTAAAAAACATTACTGTTCGCGGAAACAAAGGGTGTTACAGTGACTCACAGACGTTTACGAGATCTCTTTGTGGTGAAAGTGGTGAATGACGTTGTAAACAAACAAAACATTCAATTCTGAAAGTGAGTGTATAAGTGCAACGTCCAGTCATGGAATGATCGTTTCTTTTTTCTTCGATTACACTGTAACTAGTGAACGCTGTCATCTCGCCATCGTTATCTTCCCGAATTCATGCTAAAAGGTCTACCAATGCAAACACTATAGTTTATGCAGGATGGAGCTCACCTACACACTGCGAACGTTCTTACAGGAAACTTTTGGTTTTCATGTAATGTCACACAGATTTCCTGACAGGCATGAAGGTGGCCGAACGTTACCGCTCCATAACCCAGACATCAACCTATGTGGCGTTTTCCTTTCGGGTTTCTTAGAGAAAAGGTGTACCACAGGAAACCCGAAAATGTGGTGTAATGCTATACGATTTCTGAAGATTTGTGTCGGAGAGTCGTCATAAATGCAAGGGTGCGTCTTCAAGAAGTTCTGAGGCGATGCGGTGGGCATATGGAACATGTTATCCGTTATGAATATTTTTCTATGCTGTTGTAACTACTTATTTATTACTTACTTATTACTTACTACTTATTAGTTACTTATCAGTTCTCTACCAATTTTTTACAAAATAAATCCGTAATTTATAAAAAAATAGGGAAACAACATTGCTCAAAACGATTAGGAGACGATTTATCTGCTTTGACGACGACGCTAAGTATAACTAAAACCCTCGTGATCAGCGACAACAGATTGATAAGATGTATTTAATTATATTTTTTAATTAAAGGTATAGCTTAAGCAATTTGTCATTAGACGGCAATAAGGAATTTTGTGAAATTCCGATTATTTCTATCTTTCCCTTATTTAACCATATCAATTATAAGTGCCGCACACACTTAAATACGAATACAAACGCGGAATTAACATTAAATACAACAACTAACCGGAGGGACATCTATACACTTCCAATCACATTTATCGGTAAACAAAAGTGAAATTTGTTAAATAGGGGAAGCCCACTTAACTAACACTAGGTGTTCAAGGCATGACGAAAATATGAAAATATGAGGATGTATTTTTCACGTATTTAACGCGTCAAAGATATATTACGGGGCATGTAATTATTACATGCCATTGGCCATCTCTTTGGAATATTAATTGTAACATGTAAAATCAATGGAAGGAACGTAATTTTATTATGAATTACTATTCCAGTGCTACATGGGATATAAGCAAATGAAAAGGTAATGAATTATTACTAATTATTGCAATGATTTTTCAAAAACCTCTTAGATACGTCCGCTTCGTTCGTCCTTTTCTTTTGCAATAAAACTCACCTGAAATGGCTTCATCCCATCGCACTATGACCGCGACCCGCAAAAATCTAAACGGCATATAGTCCAAGTGTTACCTCATTTGAAAGGTCTTACTTTGTTGAATACCACACAACAAAAATCTTGAAGTCCTATCAATCTGTTTTCGAAATATTTAAAATTCAAGTTGCAAAAGCGTTCTTTTACAGATGGAAAAAACGTCCAATTTTTCATAACGATAGTCATTTGTCCAACTAGAGGGGAAAGCGGTTCTTTTCACTTGAACTCGAGGTGTGCCTCTCGAGCGTCAGCGAGGCGAGAATGAAAAGCGCTTTCCTCTCGTGTTGGACACAACATTTTTTCCACGATATATCCTAAGATACATCGTGGGCCTCCAAACTATACAATTTTCTAACCTTTTAAAACAAACTTATTTCTTCAAGTATTCAATAAATTGCATTACGAGTTGAATTACGAAAATTTGCTTTTTGATAAATTTACTACCGGGAACTTGTGCACCTGCAATCTTTTCCTCTCTACATAGGGAAAAATTATTCTCTCTCTTTATTTTGCACTTTTCCTCATTAGAGAAGAAAAATGAATTTTCCTCACTAGTCACTATCTAGCAAGAGGAAAATCGAAGGTGCTGGGCATGGAGTAGAAAAAGATATTTTTTTTTCGAAAATAAACAATTAATTATTCTTACTTGCAAATACTTTGTTTACTTAACAAAATTAACAAAAATTAGATTTTTAATAGGTTACTAGGATGAATTCTTCTTCCACGACGAAGATTGTTTCGTCAGAAAATAACTTTTCGGTAACCACCATTCGCATATCCTTGTATACAACTTTTATAGTAAACTTTTTATCCCCAATAATAATAAATAGAGATAAAGGAGAGATCTAAATATAATGAATAATCGTGCACATATTATTTATATGTTATTTTATAAGTTAAATTATTCAGTTTTATAAGTCTGTTTCTACTATTTCGTAAGTCTAATGTGTATACCGGGTGAATACGAAATGAGGCAACAGACTGTAATTTTTTGTTATCAAGTCAATTAATTTGAAACTTAAGACTAAAGCATAACATCCAAATGCACAGCTTTAAACGCTTTGTAACCATATATTTTTCACTTCCGTTTAGCCGGAAGTAATATCAACTTTTTACTTTTAAATCCTACTATACGACTGTTTGTTTTAATATTTTTATTTGTTGTAAAAAATATAACGCCATTTAATTTCAAAACGCTTGGTTTAATTTTTTAGTAAACAATTAAAATGCTAATTAATGATATTTATAATAATCATTTTTTAAAATTTGGAGATACTTAAAATAAAAAAATATTTAATTAAATCATATAATAATAATAATAATTGCTACAACCCATAACCTGGTAACCAGGCCCCAGAAGCTATAAGCTTGTGCGGGAGGGAGGGGGCGATTATTATTATTACGTAGGCCCTACATGCGGCTGCAGCCGACTTACAGATGGAACAACGCAAATCCCACATTTGTGTCACAGCTAAGGAAAACTGCAGAAATCTTAACCAGATCTGCAGGCACCGGGAGTCGACCCCGGGCCGCCTGGGTGAAAGTCCCGCACGCCATACATTACACTACCAAGGCTGTGTATATTCTGAATGTAAATCCATATAGAAGAATTATCACCCCCACTGGGAATCAAACCTAGGAGATTCCGCTTTCCGGACGGATACTCTACTACTGAGGTACCTAAGGTGACTACCAGCAGAATGACAATTTTTCCATACGAACTAGATAATTGCAAACATACACACTGTACTAGGTATGTTTTGATTCATTCAATCATGGATCAACAATTCGCAGGCATCCAATTATCAAACCTAATTTAGATTTGTTTGAATAATCCTATAAGGAAATTAATATGATAATTTAAAATAAATGGAATTATTGTATATTTTGTATATAAAAAGACATTTTGTAATCTAAGGGGCAGGACATAGACGTTGTCATGGTGTTGTGATTAAGCAACAAATACGTTTCTATTAGCTTTTTGCTGATGAGCATGAGAAGTTTGCACGTCTCTTTTAGGAGCCCATAAAGCTTTACAGGACTGTAGCTGTAACTACTCATTTACTTATTAGTTACCATAAATGACTATAAAGTGTCATTTATATAGAAAGTGGAAATAAAATAAGTATAATAATTGTCGTTTAGATTGTTCTATTAAAAGTATCTGAAATCAAATGAAATACATCCTCAATGCTGTTTTCTTTTCATTTTTTCTGGTGAAAAACACTTTCTTTAAAAAGGAGTTTCTTAAGAAGCCCAAAATAGGATATTTCTTCGATATAATACCGAATACATATACTTTAAGTAATTTCCTCTTTTCCCCATTTACGAAAATTTTCAATTACGAAACAGAAACGTTACTCTCGATAGGTTTATTTAAAACTTTAAACCCCAACGATTCAAAGATTTGCCATTTTAGATACAAAGAAACCAAACAATTGAAATAAATTAGTTTCAGGTAAGTAGACAGTTGAAAATTCTATTTTCCTTTAAAAAATAAAAGTTTTCTAATAAAATAATATTCTACGTTCTCTGCTGTCGGATTTATGTGCTAAAAATGTTAGGAGTCATGAGCTGGGGCTACCACCCTAACCAACTCGATGATATATGATTTCAGCGAACTTGAAAACAAAAGCTTTCAGGCTGTAAATATCAGAGAGAGGTGTTTATTTCAGCTAGTCAGAATCTCCTTCTTTTGTTATTTTATAACAGACTAGCTGAAATAACGCGAATTTATATTTCATACTCTTATTATTTGTACGATTCGGAGGTACATAAGTGGAACGTTTCTCTAAAACCGTGTTTATCTTTTAACAACTTAGATAAAGCGTTAATGTACCGGAAAACGTACACTTCCAACAAACACAACCTAAAAAAGTTCTACCCGCGTAATATCCTGTTCCTCAATTCTTATTTACTCGTGGAAAAGGGCAAAATGTCATTCAGATTCAGATAATAAAACCGTAGATTCGCCTTTTTGGGCCAGAAATAGATCTTCATAAGTTTAGCAGTCCGAAGCAATTAATCTTATAATCTTTACATTTCTCGTTGATGAAGGACCAGGCAAGCATTAGGTACCATGGCAAATGTTCAGACCAAAATCTGGTATATCCTTTATTGTTACGAGCTTGGAATCCCACCCCCATTGTAAACATCTCTTAAATGTGATTAATATTTTACGTCTGAGACCGATCAATAGCTCTTAGCAGTATGAAAGAGAAAACCAGGAGGGTGTCTCGTTCTCTTTTCCCTTTTAATTCTATTATACGACGATGTTTGCTTCAGGACTGCTACTAAAGAAACAAAATGAAATTAATCTAGGCCCAAATTTTAAGTGAAAGAATGTTTTGGAAATGAGCAAATTTATTTCCTTCTACCTAAATTCGTTTTCGTTCGAAACAAAAGGAAACCAAATTTCGTTAAAATAACGTACACCACACTGTAGAGTCTAATTTTGCTGAACAAAAAAGTCCTAAGAAAGAGTAATTAAAAGTGTTTGTAAAACGAAAGGGCTCTTGATTTACACATCACACACCTTCCAAAACAAAAAGGTTTGTGAAGTTAAGGGGGAGAACGTGAGACGCGACAAGTACTTAAAACGCTAAACGTTCTTTCCTTTTTTTGAAACATAAAAGAATGTGTATTTTACGCAACAAGTTAAGAGGAAAAGATAATGGTGAGTAGTAACATTTCAGACTTTATGACATAGATGTAAAAAAAAAGATAAAGCAAAAAGTAACTAACTACTTTGGGTGTAATTCAATTTTACACTTGGATGTTTGTAGAATAAACGAATTTTTTGAAATTGCAGGAAGACCCTTTCCTTTTCATTTTTTTTGGCAATTAAGTGACAAAATTGATTGTTTCATGCTAAATTCCTCTATGTTTCAAAAAGTTTTGGCCTATACTTGTGAGGGTTGTTTCCTGGAAAAATGCATGCCCAGTCTCCATGGGTATGGAGATGCCCCAAGTAATATTTAGGGTTTATACAGCAGTAACATTAGCAAAGAGTCGCATAAAGGTCGAATAAATAAGGAAAATCTGAAAATTGATATACCTACCCTACTTGCAGCACTCCTCAAAGTCCTGAACAGTTCCAGTTCCTCCGATGATAACATCATTTTTTGACCTCCCCCCCGTATTAATTTTAACTTCATAGTTGCTTATCGCTGTGTGTAACAATGGTAGGCTGCCACATGGCGTCCGCCACCTACAAAAAACTTATAAAACAAAACTGACAAATTTTCCAAAAAAATTCTTTTATAAACTGACCGTTACAGACTTGCCACTAACGATTTACCGTACTAGCATTCAGTGATTTGATTTTTCATAATAAATTTTGAGGGATAACAGATTTTAAGAGATACCTATAAACCGCGCTTACTGGAGAAATACACTATAAAAAGGAATGGAGTTCACAGTCTACTCTCTTGCAGGGTATCACAGTTGTAGTAGTGTAAAACCTCTTAAGAGGACTTTTTATTCTTAGATTGTTGTAAATCGTCATAAACATGTTTTATATAATTATTTAAAGATATTCTTGACAATTCAGAGCAGACACCACTGTTTTTATAGAAATTGATATATTGATATATAATTACGAGTAATTGCTTATTCACATCGAAATAAGTCCAATTAAGAATTATAGTCTAAATGATTATAGATTATAGTTGTTTTTACTGTAAGCAACTCTAAACACAGCTTCCTACTCCTCAATTGTTATTACTTTAAAGATTCAAAAAAAGTTGCACAGAAAAATCTAATGTGTATTTTAATTTCTACGGGATAATTTATCTATACAGGGTCGCTGACATGTATGGAAACGGTCGATTATATCTTCTAAAGTAGATAGCTAGCGAAAAATGTTAAATGCAAAAGTTTTAGGGTTTTTTAAAATCTATTACAATAAAGACAAGTTAAGTATACAGGATCAGTCAAAAAGTCATGACGAAACAATGTTACTTTTTTTAATGGAACACCCTGTATATTATTCCATATTTCAATTTATCTCGACATTCTAAAAAAAAATTGTATAGCACATTATTATACCTAAACATAACCGTTTTCGAGATATCGAACTTTGAAAATCATTTTTTACTATCTTTATTAAAGAAAAAGCCCGAAAAGATGGATATTTATTATGAAAATTACACAAGGTGGGGGATATGGTGATATGGATATGATAAAAATGCATGATATAAAAAAATGTATTTTTAATGAATGTCCTGGATATTTTACATTTTATGAAATTAATAGTTATGGCAAAAAAAAAACATTTTTTTGGAATTTTATTTTATAAGGTGCTCAAAGTGTTCACCATTTACTTCCTGGCAGTAATGAATTCGCTGAACAAAATTTTGTAGTGAATTTAAAAGGGCATTGGGAGGAATATTGGAAATTTCTTGCCTTATCCTTTCTTCCAACTTTTCAATATTTTGCGGCTTATTTTTGTAGACTAAATTTTGAACCCACAGAAAAAAGTCAAGCGGGATCATATCGGGAGACCTAGCAGGCCATCCAATTGTCCCCTTACGTCTAATCCATTTTTCAAGAAAAATCTCATCTAGATATGCCCGTACCGCAAGTCCAAAATGTGGAGGAGCCTCTTGTTGAAACCATATTTGTTCTGCCGGTAAATTGGGATTGTTATGGTTCGGGAATAATCGTCTAAGCTCTGGAATAATATGCTCTCGCAAAAGTAATAAATATCATTCAGCGGTCAAATTTTAGTTTATAAAATAGGGTCCTATGACGTGTCCACCAATAGTGCCATACCAAACATTTACTTTTTGTGGTCGTTGGGTGTGAACTTCCTCCATCCAATGTGGATTTTGATCAGACTAATACCTACAGTTGTGTCAGTTTACGTGCCCGTTTAAACAAAATGTAGCTTCATCAGAAAATAATATGTGGGGTGACAAAGTTGGCATTTTGATATAATTTATCCATAATAACTTTGCAGAACTCGATTCTACGATCAAGATCGTCTTCACTTAATTCTTGTAACAAATGCACTTTATATGGACGGCATTTTTCCCGTTTGCAAATTTTTTGAATGGAATATCGACTCAAGTTATGATTTAAAGCCCTCTGTTGTGTCGAATTTATTGGATTTTCCACCACATCTAACATGACACTCAAAGAATTCTCTTCATTTGTAACGCTTACTGGTCAATCTGTGACACCTCCAGTTTCATGAAAACGCTGTAATGTTTTTGAAACGGTTGATTTAGAAAGACGTTCCCGATGGGGATGCAATTCATGAAAAATATCCACTACTTCGTCACAATCTCTTCGTCTATCACCATATCCTATGATGATTAAAATTTCAATACGCTCGGTTTCACTTAAACGTGCCATTTTTGCGCGAAAATTATTCACACTAAATAATGTATTTTTGACATGTGTTGTCAAGATAATCACTGTTAGACAAAAGAACGGCGCTGCGTTGTTATGGAGCTAGAAACTTTCAAAGGTAACTTAATGGACTAAAATATTTTTGTATAATTTATAAGAAAGTGATTTTCAAAGTTCGATATCCCGAAAACGGTTAAGTTTAAGTATAATGATGTGCTATATAATTTTGTTTAGGATTTCGAGATAAATTGAAATATGGAATAATATACAGGGTGTTCCATTAATAAAAGCAACTTTGTTTCGTCATAACTTTTTGACTGAGCCTGTATACTTAATTTGTCTTTATTGTAATAGATTTTAAAAAACCCTAAAACTTTTGTATTTAACATTTTTCGCTAGCTATCTTACTTTAGAAGATAATCTACCGTTTCCATACATATCAGCGACCCTGTATAAACGTAAACGTATCTATTCAGACTTGTAAAAATAGGAATAAGTGAAAAAAAATGAATAAACAAATACGATTGCAGCAAAGCACAAACTTGACCTACCAGCTCGACGTCTACAATGCAAATGCGCGTCAAGTTTTTGACTTCAAGAAGACTGATTGGCGGAACATATCTCGATGTTCATAGTCTGTATAAATCTAGCAAGCACTATAATAAGCAAAGCACATAGTGGAATATCTCGAAAAAGAAATCGTGTAGTAAGCAAAACCTTGGTTCAATTCCTTATATAAGGAGAAATAAATATCTTTTAAGTGAAAAAAGAAAAATGGCTAGTCCCAAAGTCATGTTACTAAAAAGCATGTAGGAGATGCCAGTTGCTGAAAGCACCAAACTTTACGTGTACAGCATAATTTATCGTATTTTAATGCAGCAACTAAATCATATTGACTAACTTGAACCAACTTGCGCCATAAGTTAGTACTGTTTTAATTTTTGGGACGAAGAGATTAGACGTGCCTGTATTAATTTCATGATCAGTCATTTTTCTTCAGAATCAAAACGATGGATCTATATTCAGCCCCAGTAACAATATAAAAATTAAGGTAATCTTCCTATATGATTGGTAAGTATTAGTGAATAACGAAGAATAATCTAAGATATCGATCGAAAAATAATAGCTACGAGTAGGCCAATCAATGAGCGGGTTGTAGACGGAGATTGCAAGAAATTCAATTCTAGATAATTCAACAAAAAGGTTATAGGTTTGCTATCAAAAGAATATTTCCAATTGACACTCAAATACAAGACACAAACTACATATCAATAGCATACTTTGGCAAGATATCAGAACAAATTGCAACTATAATACAAAAAACCACCAGTTACAAAATCACCTATAAAACTAACACCAACACTTTTTCATTTTTATTCAATGCTAAAGACAAAACACAAGATATCATGAAATCCGGCATTTACCGTTTGAATTGTTCTTTTTGTAACTCGGTTTATATTGGACAAACACTTTCCAACACATTGGACAAACATTTCGACATAAGATACAAAGAACACGTACGCTCTTATAGACTTAAACATCCAGAAAAATCGAATTATGCCAAACACATTTTGGAACAGAACCACCCAATGACACCTCAAAACAACATTAAATTCTTACATTTTTGCAACAACAAACACAAATTAGACATTTTAGAAATTTTTGAAATATACAAACAAAAACGCACAGTACCTTTAATGAATGAACAAACTGAGCTTAGTAATTCTCCTTTATTAGAAGTGTTAAATATTTAGTTTTTGTCTGTATTGTATCTAGTTACCTATTTTCTGTATGTATTTATCCTTAGCAACGTGTTTGTTTATCAATCTTATCTACCTTTGATAATGACATTTTAATGTCGAAACAATATTGTCAGGTTAAGATATTAATAAAACTTTGAATTAATCTTTTAATTTGATTATATTTCATGATTGTGGAGTTCCACAAAGTAAGGCTGGAGACAGTAAACTTTTAATCAGTTGAACATACAATAATAAAGATGTACTTACTTATTCGAAGCGAAATTTAATTTTCTAAAACTTCTTTAAAATCTTTCATCTCAAATGGACGTTAAGAAGATAAAAGGAAAAGTTAATGAAAAATCGTGAAGCAAAGATTTTTTTGAAATTAGCGACTTTGACGAGCGTATATCTCTTAAACTACCTTTATAACAGATACGACCAAAGATGAATTGGAATATTCTTGTAGGAAAATTAATGCACTTCAATTTTGTACCTAGTGCTTTTGAAGCTACGGCTAACCGTTTTCGAGATCTAAGCGAAAAACTGAAAAACGAAACCTTCTCTTCCCCCTTCTCCCTTTGTCACTGCTCCTAGATCCCAGGATTTGTAGTATGTTTATCTCTTAACTAGTCCAAACAAATCCCTGAAGTAAGCCTTTTAAGCATTAGACTGGCCTAAAGATTATGTATTAGTGCTTGCTTAACAGACTTTGATATTTTGTAACTTCGGCGTTGCTGTGCACGTCTCCGAAAGTCTCTCAATTGAAGTCTCTCCTCGTTTGCGGGTTTAAGAATTGGATATCTTGCTGTTTTCTTGTGTTAGATAATTGTTTGAAACAATGGGGAACTTTACTTGAGATATGTCAAAATATAGTTATAACTGACGATAAACCACTTGATTATATGGACAGGTAAACTTAATTAATGTGAAAGAATATTTTAAAAAGATAATTTTCTTTTTTAGCTATGACGAGAAAATACACACTAGCACTTTTGTGTGCACTCAATTTTGTAAGCAAGTAAGTAATTAAAGACAATCGTCACCTTATCGCGCAATGGGCTCACCAGATATTTCCCACACAAGAGAGACAACCAATCCAGCACCATCCGTCACAACACATTCCTACAACTACAACACGTAAGCAACAAAGAAGAGCCGATTACGCCAGTGTTCAATCAAGATGGGGAAAAGAAAGGAAAAGAACTGACCAAGAAATCTTGAATGGAAAATGAGCTAAACCAACACATACACACTAGAACAAATGTCTATATTCTGGCAAGAAATATTTACAAATCCATATACGCCATATCCCGATGATGGAAAACTCCACGAGCAGCCGCTATTACACCACATTTGGTTACCCGTAACTTGTGAAGACGTCAACTCCTTTGGAATTGCGCTAACATCGTCAGCAGGACTAGACGACATCTCACCAAGCCAGTGGCGCGCCATATCTAGTTACTTGCGTGCACTGTTATACAATACAGTGATGCTTACGAGATGTTTCCCGCAATCCATGACAGCATTCAGAACAGTCTTTATACCTACAGTTGAAAAACCGAGGGGATCGAGCGAATACAGACCAATCAGTATCAACATTGTGCGACAACTGCTTAAGATTGTAGCTAATCGAGTGATGAAGGCTGGTCTTTAAGATATACGCCAAAGTATATCTACCAAGATATACAGCCTTGGTAGTGTAATGTCTAGCGTGCCGGACTTTCACCCAGGCGGCCCGGGGTCGATTCCCGGTGCCGGCAGATCTGGTTAAGGTTTTCTGCAGTTTTTCTTAGCTGTGACACAAATGTGGGATTTGCGCTGTTCCATCTGTAAGTCGGCTGCAGCCGCACATAGGGCCTACGTAATAATAATAATCGCCCCCTCCCTCCCGCACAAGCTTATAGCTTCTGGGGCCTGGTTTCTAGGTTATGGGTTGTAGCAATTATTATTATTATTATCATTAAAGAGCCTTACTACCTACTGACGACATTGCAGATAATACCGCCATTCTGGATTAGTCCGCGGTAGACTTCGCAGACGATATGATATTAGTAACGTCAATACCGATATGCATGAAGAAGGCATTCGATAACGTCGAGGAGGCAGCAAGAACTTTAGGCCTCACTTTAAATCATAAGAAAAGCTCCACACTATCACTAGTACCAGACGGGAAGAACGAAAAGATTAAAATAATCCCCGAGTCTCAATTCCGACTCTGAATCAGTATCCTCCCACAGTAGGAGTTCTAGGCAAGTGGAAATACCTAATTGGGGATTGAATACAAGACAACAGGGATACCAACCGTAGAGATTGAGCTTCGGGAAATCTTACAACGAATCACCAATGCACCACTGAAACCGTAACAGCGACTGTCCATAGTAACCACTAAAGGTTGCCTACAAGCGTTAGACCGTCAAGCGAAAAAAGCAATCAGAACCTGGCTGCGACTTCCGAACGATACATCAGAAGCATACTTCCATGCATCCGTCGAAGATGTGGGAAACGGCATTCCCGCTCTAACTACACTCATACCAGCGTTAACCATATAGAATAGCCTCACTAGAGACATCGGAAAATCCAATTGCTTGAGTCGCCTGTGACACCCACAGACTCGAACGCAAAATACGCTGGGCAAGGAAATGTCTCCGTAAATGTGACTACCGTCCGATCGACCTAAAGCCGAAGATTGTCAACAAGACTGGGCATGAAAACTACACCAATCTACCGACTCCTACGACTTGCGAGAATCATCAAAAAGCTTGTTAAGTACTAAATGGCTGTACAAGAAAAACGATGGAATTCCCGGATGTGATTACGTGCAATATCATCGTATCAGGATAAACTACCTTACAAGCAGAATACATTCATCAAGAGGAACCCGTCGAGTAAACTACCAAACACAGTGCGTATAAAACGGCACGATGCCATATGCGACACCCTGGCAATATGGCAGTAAAGGTTGGCATGTGATACGAGAGCCAACCAATCCATACAACCAGAGGAAGAAGGAAGCCCGATATAGTAGCTTCAAAAAAGGCACACGCTGTTATATGCGACGCACTAGTTGTGTGCAGTTCATAGTTCATGCATTCGACAGTTAATAAAAGAAATGCCAACACGAGAGTTAGGAAGCACGGTTACAGTAAATAATACTATAGAAGAGATGAAGAAGAGAGAAGAGAAAACATAATAGAAACAAAAGAAGAGAAAAAAGGAATATGAAAACTAAGATAGTCATAAATAAGAGAAAGGAGTGAATGAACAAGGAATAATATCGAAGATATTTTAGCAGAAAATAAATAAAGACAAAAATGTAAGCGTATTTCGATTCCGAAGTTAGCTAGCCAATTTGAATGAAGGGGGAAGGGTAGTTGGTAGGTCCTTCTCTTGGAATGGAATCCAACGCACTTGGATTCCAGGATGTCTATGAAGATTTCCGCGCTTCCACTAGAAAAAAGGTTAGAGTAGCGGTTAGATTACAAGTTAAGTTAGAAGTTACGTTATAGGTTAGGTTATGGATTAGGTTAAAAGTTAGGTTAGAAATTAGGTTAAATGTTGGGTGAAAGGTTAGGTTAGGTTAGGTATCATTTTTATTTGTTGCTAAAAGCTGGGCACGATTCACAAGTCAGTGATTATAAGAATAGTTGGTTTTCCAATTGTGCAACGACTTGTGTTCCATAGCTATCATATCCTATATATTGTGTGCGAATACTCGATATATGACAATTTCAAGCCGGAGTATGCAGATATAATGTTGCGAATTGGATCAATTACTGCAAACAAGTTTGCATGGTTTGACTGGACAAAAATTTTAAAATTGATGATCAGATAAGTAGGCGGGGGAAAAAACGAGGTCGATTAAACAAAGGTACATAAAAAGAAATACAATACAAGCCGTCACGTGGAAAGACAGTGGATTTTGGGGATAGTAGAAATCGATGATGTTTCTGCAAATAAGGTAAAGTACTTGGTAAATGCCTGCAAGTTCATATGCTTGTTTTTCTATAGAGATAAGTTGACTCGAAGTTAAAGTTCTACCATAATAAGAAAAAATATGTCGCTAGATTATTAGGTATGATCAAGAATTATGTGGCTCCGGGTAAAACGGATTGTTGGAAGAGCTATTTAAATTTAGCGGACACTTGATTTAACCACGAAACCGTCAATCACGAGTAGCACTTCATGCATTCGGGAACTGGAACTAATATGCAGACAATTGAATTCCAATAAAGAGATTTCAAGAGCACTTTGTTGTGCTGTAGAAAAGTAAAAAACCTGTACATGCACTTTTGTGAAGATCGTGTCTTCTAAATATAGAAGGCAACAGTGTGTGAGCTTTGCGGAATTTGTTGTTATGAGACGTGTGTAAGATACGATGCCTGCTGAAAATATTAATAATAATAACAACAGTAATAATGAATACTAAATAAAAAAGGTTTTAATGAAGATCTTATGAATTTTCTTAAAAAAAACATTGATTAGTCTGAATTACAAATTCATATTATTCTCCATTTAATATTCATTGTTCCTGATTTGAAAATGACGATTCGCTATTTGAAATTCATAATTCTCTACGCGAAACTGATAATTCCTAACTTGAAGTTGATTAATTCCAGTTTGAAGTTGAAAAAGTAAAAAAAAGAGTATACATAGTTTCAAAGATTACCATTCTCAGTATTCTCGTAGTTTCAGAAGTTCAGTGGCGATATCCGGGGTCTAAAATGAAAGTTTTAGCTATTTGGATTTTTAAAGTTTCACTTTCAAAATTGCAATTATAATTTCAGAGAATCAAAGTTAGAGCTTTTCCAATTCTGACGTATTCTAAACTGTGACAATTTAGAAGATCGAAAAATTGAAAATTATAAATATTCAAAGATTACAAAAATTTGACAGTTCTTAAATTTTATTTGTATGCATTTAATTTTAAAATTTAAAAGCTGTAGGTTTTGATTTTTCGGAATTTCAAAGATTTAAAGTTTTAAAGTTTCAACAATTTAAAAGTGTAAAATTTTTAAAAGTCTGTGCATTTAGATATCAAAGTTAATATAATTTAAGCTTTAACGTCTTTAATATGTCTTTAAAATACATGTACATTTTAAATCTCTAGAATTCCGATTCAAGAAATTCTCATCACGTGTAATAATCCCAAGCAGCCATCGCTATGTACCAGTAACTACCAGTGGAACTATTAAGTTTTTGCCAATAGTCACAAGCACGTAATTGCTATGGTTTCGTTACGTGCCTGGAACCAAAATGGAGAACAATTTTTGGATAGCAGATACGTGGCGGCGTAGTAATTGCTACTTTCGTGGATCTTCTTTTCTCTTCTCTTTTATCTTTGATACATCGTGTCGCGTGGTTACTCTCTCTTACTCTTGCAACTTAAAAAATATTCTATACTAATGATGCGATCGTATCACAAAATGGATTACTATTTTATTTGTAATACGTACTTAATAATTTGGCACCAATCTGTTATTTTTATTGAAGGTTATGTAATAAAACATTTAATAACAATCATAACAAATTACAAATTGATTAATGGCCTCCAACATTTTACAAGTAAATATGGAGATGGAGTAGTTTACGAAAAATTACTTTCAAGTGATTCTCCTAGGTAGCAAAAACGTAAGTTTTACTTTCAATACTACTGTAAGGTTCCGTTACTTTAAAGGGTTAAACAGTGGTTCCAGGCAGGTGGCAGGAGTTTTCAGTACTACTTTATAAAGTTTAAAAAAATTTAAAGTAGTAACTTCGGGCAAGTTACTGCTACAATCATAATACCACTTTGAAGTTGCAACGACTTTAAAGTAATTATACCAAGTGACAATAGCGTTCATTATACTTTAAAAGTTACTTAGAAATAATCGAACTACGTGGTTCCAATAAATAGTATAAACAACTACACAATTAATAAAATATTCCGAATTGAAGCAATTAAACCTATAAAGTTATAAATTTAGTTGTAGGTACGTAACAACTACTCAATCAAAGTTCCAATTTCAGTTACTTTGATGCTGCTTGGGATAGTTCAATGAAAGCATGAAACATTATTCAGAACCTTAAAATGGTTATATTAATTTAGAAATAAACATGCGTAGCTTATAGAACACACTGTATGTGAAATTTGAAAACAAGATTATTGCAATTATGACCTCTTTTTATTAGTCTTAAAAAGAATCTGTTTTAATAGCAAAATTAAGCCTGACGTGGGCTATACAGATAAACGTACTTCAACTGATGAAATACTTATTTCGAATTAAAAACTAGTTATTCTAATAAAGTAAGGCTGTATAGACAATTGGAGTACCAATGCAAAATAATAGAGGTAAGTAATTTTGATTTATGAAACTTTTTTAATTGTCTTGGAAACTCCTTTTACATTTAAATTAAATCTAAACTATATACATTTTCCGAATTGTTACAGTTTTTTCAAGTGTTTATTTGATAATAACTAAACGGTTCGATATATAAGATCTTTCTCAATTATATTGTGTATAAATCTAAAAGGAATAAAATTCATTTTTACATGATGCTTAATTAAGAAAGTGCACAAAGATTTATTGTTAAATTATGTAACTAACTATTAATAGTAGTCATTTAACGGTTATTTTACGGATTTTTAACGTGCCAAGTATCGCATTGACATGAAGCCTAGGGTATTACTTCCTTACCTGACAATAAGGCATGCGTTAATTTTTCTCCGCTACAAAGACTACCATCTCAGCGGAGTATCGAATCTGCGACACCTGGATTATGAAGCAAACATTACTAATCCACTGGCATTAGAAATAACCAACTCTTACTTATGTATTACTTTGTAGAGTAACAAATTACTCGACTTAACTTTTTCTGACGAAGATTTCTTTCATCTCTTGAATTCTGTTAACGTTTTAATATTTTGTGTCATCAAGTGATCAACTCCAGATGATAAAATAACTTCCCATGTTTAATTACTTCGGGCACATTCTGTCACAGTTTTCAGAATTGAATCGCAGTGAAATAATTTCAAAAAGTAGTCATAATGTTGAGTTAAAGTCTTACGAACATCCAGAATTAGTTTTACAGAGATAATTCAAACTTTCTGTTTTTATTTCTGTTTACATTAACTTATACAAACTTAGAAATGAACTTTCTGGCAAGTTTAATTTCCGTATAAAGTTATAACTATCATCTCTCAGAAAGAGAGAAACTTGCACACAATAATATTGACCTAACTAAATTCTAAGATGAACCTGTCTTACGCGAGGAGCTCCTAAGGTGCGTGTCATCGTAAAGCATATCTCAGTGAAGTTATACCACAAGGATCTCGCCAAAAGCTCACAATGCAGGGCCTGGTTAGCATTTCAATAAAGCTCGACTTACGCGCTATTATAATGTCGTACGTGCCTCGCTTGTGAATTATTTACCAATTCAGAATTTCGAAATTGTAAAGGGGAAGGGAGACAACTGGAAGGGCGAAGAATAGCGGAATTTAGCGTGGAACAATGCACCGTTCGGTTTGTATTTAATTGTCAGAAAAAAATGAGAGAAGCTTTTTCCTGTGGTTTCAAAAAATTTATTTATTCTGTAAACATCCAAGTGTAAAATTGAATTACACCCATAGTAGTTAGTTACTTTTTGCTTTTTTATCTTCTTTTTTACATCAGAGAATGCTACTACTACTCGTCATAATTTTTCCTTTTAACTTGTTGAATTTTATGCTAGAACTTTCTATCAAATTAGTCAATTTTAGTATTTTATTTCCTTTTATGTAGATATTTGTGTTGAGTGTTTTTTTAAGTTAAATAAGTATTGCAACAGTTGAAGTACGTTTATCTGTATAGCCAACTTCAGGCTTACTTTTGCCATTAAACAGATTCTTTTTATGACTAATGAAAAGAGATCATAATTGCAATAATTTTTTTTTCAAATTTTACATTCAGGAAGAAGAAGGTGTGTTTCATAAGCTACGCATTTCCAAATTAATATAATCATATTTAAGATTCTGAATAATGATTCATGCTTTCAACTGAACTATTATTACACGTGATGAGAATTTTTTGAATCGGAATTCTGAAGTTTTAAAATATTTTAGAGATATTTTAAAGACGTTGAAGATTGAATTGTGTTAAATCTTATAATTTAAATTAATAAACTTTTCAGAATTTTACACTATTAAGTTGTTAAAACTCCTAAATCTTTAAATGTTTGAAATACTAAAAAATCAAAACTCGCAGCTATTAAATTGTAAAATTAGATGCATACAAACAAATTTAAAAATCGTCGAAGTTTTGTAATCTTTTAATATTTATTAATTTTGAATTTTTCAATCTTCTAAACTTTCACAGTTTTGAATATGTCAAAATTGGAAACGCTCTAACTTTAAATCTCTGAAATTATAACTGAAAGTTTGAAAGGGAAACCTTAAAAATCCAAATACACTGAGAAAAAGGTTTATTAGATGTAACTAAAATTTAATTGAGGTAAACAAATACTAAAGTTGAATACGGCGAAACAAAGATACAGTTATATGAACCAAAGGCTTCAGTTCGATATTACAATTAAGCAATAATTTAGTAGAGTCAAGAATTATGTAACTGAAATAAAAGTGTTTCTAAAGAAACAAAGCGGAAAGTTAAGTCAAATATATTGTTTGTTTCACAGAACTAAATATAATTCCTACAACCTATGGCTTATTTGCCATAATATAAGTAAAATAGTTGTAACATAGAAATAATTATTTAGGTCAACTAAATCTTAGGTTGTAGGAAATGTAGGCCGTCTTTCCTTAAGTATGCTTCAGAATTGTTTCATGCTTCGGATTATTTCTTCATAATTCGGGATTATTTGTAACAACCAAATTTTTGTTCTTTTACATTAATGAAAATTTTATTGCAAGGTTGGCTAGTTTAAAAGAAATTAAATTGTTATTTACCTCAAGGAAAGCAAAATATTCATAATTAAAGTATGCATGTCACAACTAAATCAAAATATTAATAGAATTTATTGTTACTTCTTTTAATTATTTATAAAAATTGAATGAAATCATGTTATGTTCAACGAACTTCACCATTCCTTTTAGACAATAAAACATTTGATTTGCCTTTAATGTGTTTATTTCAAATTTACAGATACAAAACATTTTTTCTACATTAGTAATAGGCTAATTTCATGCCAAATCACCTAATTTTAAAACATGACCGTGCTTCGATATCTCAGATTTTGTTCAATTTTTTCCTTGCATAGACACATTCGAGAGCATCAGATCAGAGGGGCGTATCACCAAATTTGTGATCTTCAATTTTTATGGCGTACTGATTTCTGGAATCGACCTGCGTGAATTCGCCCGTTTGTGACACAAACGGGCGAATTCTTTGTATGGGCAGATTAATGCCTTACAAAATATACGCCCGTTTGTGACAACATGCAGGTCGATACCAGAAATCAATACGCCATAAAAACTAAAAATCACAAATTTTGCAGATTTGTCCCACTGATCAGATTTTTGAGTGAAAAATGGACGAAGTAGAAGTTTTAGAAAATTTACATTTTTTGCAAATTCTGCTATCTGATACTCTCCATGATCTGACTAAAATTGTCATAGGTCCCTTATTTTTCGTATCATCTGGCTCATCCAGGTGTCAGATCAAAGATAGTTTTTGACTCTTTCAGATTATATTAGAAACGTGCAAAGAAATTGCACACTAGAAAAGTAGCAGGCACTGAAGGCAAATATTAGTCTTTTTACAAATTTTGACATTGCTCCTGTGATACAATTATCACTTTTTTATATGGTGTTTTTTGTAGTTTTGGAAAATAAAATTATTTAAAAAAAAATAGTCTTCAGAGCCAGCTACTTTTCTACTGTGCAATGTTTGCGCGTTGATATACTCTGAATGATCCAAAAACTAGCTTTAATATGATACATGGATCAACCAAATGACTCAAAAAATAAGGCAGTTTATGACAGTTTCGGTTAAATGATGCAGAGTGTCGTATAGCAAAATTTTAAATGCAAAATACTGCTATCCCACACTTTGTATCATCTGACTAAAATAGTCATAACTCCCTTATTTTTTATGTTATTATCTGGCTAATTCAGGTATCAGATTAAAACTAGTTTTTGGATCTTTCAGAGTATATCAAGAAACGTGCAGACATTAGACAGTAGAAAAAGAGGAGGCTCTGAGGATAAATTTTTTCAAAAATAACTTTTTTAAAACTACAAAAAACTCCCTTTTTATTTTTAACCAAACCACGTATATGCTGAGGTAATTCTATAAAACAAGATTCAAAGGTGTGATATTCACAGGAGCAATGTCAAAATTTGTAAAACACTAAAATTTGCTTTAAGAGCCTGCTACTTTTCTACTGTGCAATGTCTTTGAACATTTTCAAAAACCTTCGGCCGTTTTTCATCCAAGAAGTCTGGAAAAATTAATTTAATGCTATGTCATATGTATTTATACAAGGAAAAAATTTGAAAAAATCTGAGATTTGAAGCAAATGGCTCTAGGTGATTTGGCGTGAAATTAGTCAATAATTAATGAAGATCATTTAATAAATGAAACATAAACATCAACATAATATTTATCAAGTATTATTGAAATAGGCAACATAAACCTTTTGAATGTCTGTTATTGAACGACTCACTACTACAAACATATAATGAACTGTTGAAAGGTCAATCCAGACTTGGCCATTTTATTTTAGTCTTCTTTAAGTTTACACATTCTTCTAGTGCACCAGCATTCTGTAACAAAAATAATGAATAAGATACTTATTACTTTTTGATTTAATGCAATATATTTGTACCTTCACGTGTAAAATAATGCCCGCTTTTGCTTCATGAGTGGTAGGATTCCAAAATTGCTGTTATCTTGCTTGGCTTGAACTGCATTTGCTCCTGGTGCCGGTGAAACCAACGATGATACTCGTATAAGTGATAGTTTCATCACTATTCGCGAATCTGCAAACTCCTAATATTTAAACAAACATGATAAATGTATACACTGAGAGAAATAAAAATGTTGATTCAAAAATTTCTTGTTCAAAAATTATTTATTGTTGACTCAACAAAATACTGTTAAGCTGATTACCAACATTGCTTTGAATGAAGTTTTAATGATAATTAAATATAATTGTTTTGTTTGATATTTATGTTTTGTTAAAACATAAAGCGAATAGGTAAAAACATTTCTCACAATATTAGAAATGGTTTAATATAAGCTCAACAATGTTAATTTTGTTTAAAACGAATGTTAAAACAGTTTAAACGAAATATGCAGATTGTTGAACTAACAAACCAAAATTAACATTTTATTAAAGTTTAGAATATGTTGGTTTATTCTTTGATTTAACAATTTCGTTCTCTCAATGTAATATAAAACTATTTAAAAATTAATTGACTATATAGTTAGTGCTTTGATTAGTTACTGGTACTTCTAGAAATTGCACAATGACTTACTTAAATATTGCACTAATCAGTCAAGTTTTTCTTACCTTTAAGATAATCACTCAGCTGTTCTTTCGAGTTCCACTTAAGATTAAAAGAATTTCAACTATTTTGGTCACTCATTGAAATAGGAAACACTTAATCAGTTATCACAATTAACTATTAAGATAACTATTACTGCAATTAATTACCCGTATAACGGAACTTAACCTTAACTAAACTTAACTAAACCTAGTGAAGATCAAATATGTTGTGATGCAATCTTTTTGCACGCGTCATGTTAACGAACATTTTATGAACAAAGACATCCTAAAACTAAATTAACTGCAATTCATTTAAATAAATATTTTATATTCTGCACGGAACGCAAGCTTGCAGTAAATAAAGATAGAATATCAGCATTCATAATTTAGTTCTGAGAACTTTATCAAACAGTTGTTGCAATTTTCACATTAGATCAGTCCGATTATAATAATTCATTTTATTTAAATAAAGAGCCGGTCAACTAAACTGATAGCGTTGACTCAAAAAATATATACGACACTGAAATAAATTATACTCAAATAAAGTACCAACTTGAAGCAAAATATCTTGTTTCGTTCTTTTAAAAACAGTAATATTAAACTAAAAAACATTTGTTAGCTTTAATTAAAGAAATCTCAATTGTACCTAAGTAAATATATTTTGTATTTGGAAATAAACCTTTTTCTCAGTGTAGCTAAAACTTTCATTTTAGACTCCGTATATCGAAGTCACTAAACTTCTCAAAATACGAGAATACTGGGAATGGTAATCTTTGAAGCTATGAAACTTAGTAGTCTTGAAACGTGAGACGTACCTATTTTTTTTCTTTTTTAACTCCAAAATGAGATTATTATGAATTTCAAATAAAGAATCGTCAAGAAACAATTTACTCAATTGCCGTAGTGGTTTTTGGTAAACATTCGTGGTATTATTTTCCAAAAGTGCCAGAAAGAGTAATATTCCTTCCAAAACTGATTATCGCATTGTTGAAGTACCCGGAAATATAATTTACTCAATTGCCGTTATCCTTTTACGGCGATGATAGAAAAAAATCATACCAGAACTTAATCCAGTGACGTATCCTCAAAGCTGACTAAAAAAATAAAACTGCTAGGAAAATAAACAGTATAAACACGTTCATGACTTTTAAGAATCTTGAACGTTTTACTTTATATGACTAGTTGCAGTTAGGAAAATATTTCCTGGTGCTTACTCAGCCTGTAATTTAACGCTTCTCTGACTTGTTAAATAACTATTAAAATAATAAATTTATCTACGACCACTAGAGAAAATTACACATTTCGCACAGTCTAGTAACCATGAAAATGACTCATTTTTCACCATCTTTAAACCGAACAGAAATGACCGTGCGCAATGATATCGCACGATCAGTAGTTCTGTTAAAACGCCATAGATGTGCCATGCCATAGCACATGTAATATTATAATATTATTAATCATTTGAAATATAAAAGTTACAAATTTTATAAATTTATGACTTTATTTATAACTAAAGTTATAAATGCAAATCCTTCTAGAAAAATTATCGCTTTGGCGGGGAGTCGAGCCCTGGACCGCCTGCTTGCGAAGCTACACCTCATACCGTTCACTTATCTAGGAGAGTTAAAATTATTTAGTTATGATTACTATATAGTTATTATAAAATTCTTGTTGAAATAACGTAAAATTGATTAATCTTTGTCATCCACAACATCTGCGATGCCAGAATATGTTTATATTTCGCGGCAAAGTTGTTAATAACCTTGACAATTGAATTGTGATTGTTTATAAAACATTACTTTTGAAAACGAGTACATACGTATGATTGTTTAGCTGTACTAAATAGTAGATTGACTGAAATTATACAGATTGTAAACGTATTATTACTATTGTCTTTAAAAATTTAATATTTACTTTTGTTGTTTTCGAAATTCTAGATTTATCATGAGTGAATCCGATGATGGGAAAATGGAGTGACATTTGTACACCTCCAAACATCGTGGAAGCTGCTCACATTACATATCCTAACTTATTGCCAGAGATTTCACGTAATAAATATGAATGCTAGTATAAATTCTAGGTTAAATACTTTTTTAGCTTTTGGTTTATTACTTTCTTGTGGTCGTAGATAAAGTATAGTGTGTAACACGTGCAAAAACGCCAATTTCACATTCGCGAGAAATGTACTTTCCTGCACTTGTAACACAATATAATATTGTTTAAAAATCTATTTTAACTTTGAACACCACAAGTTAGATAATTCATCTGATGCTCATTTCATGTAAATGGACAGAGTAACCTGACTTGTAGGGACCTCTACATCCCTTCAGGAGTTGATGTTTTCGGTTAGAAATAAGTTTTTTGGTAGCATACTTGTATAATTATTGAGCGCGTCCCATATATTTTAAAGAGAATGAGTCTTGCAATAAAACTTTTAGCATCATTTATGATTCTGAACTCAGAGTATGAAGAAGTAATATCCAATTTGGCAAGCAGGGGAGCATTCAAGAACTGAATTGACCAACTACACAGTAAGAAATTTAGTGTAAAATACGAACACTAGACCACTCGAAAAAGTGTGTGCTTAGATCCAATACATTTAGAGTAAAATATCTAATCTGTACCTTACCATCGAGTTAACTTCAATACAATGTTAGTGTAGATTTATTACACTCTAAAGCAATTACATTATCTTTAATCATTTATGGTAAGCTTTTCGGAGTAAGATTTTACTCTTGACTTTTGAATCTTTTACTCTACATGGGAAAAATATTGCCTATTTAGAGTGGATTGTTATAAAGCTTTTGTATAATTCGTTTTCTATTTAGATTAAAATTTAGAGTGAAAATAGTGTAATTTCCCAAGGGCAAGGTCGATAAGGTTAAAGAGTTTTTTCAATTTATCTCGTTAACCGTAGGTCTGAGGAAAAAAGTAACTCATAACATTTTTGTCGGAAATTCGATTCTCTACAACTTCCTCAATACACTTCTTTGCGAGCTGTTTGTAATAAAAAAGTTATAAACAAATAACCGTAAAAATTTAGGAGTTGCAAATCTTTGGGCTGAAATACCTATTGCATTTTTGATCGTACGAGCAAAATTGTTCTTACCTTTCTTGTAGACAATCTAAAAACGAGCAATTTAGTGCTCTCACTTTTTTGGTTCCGTTCTTTGGTATAGTGGAAGGCAGCGGTCGAATCTCCTTAACCATACTTCTGAGTAAAAAATTTGTTAGCACCATTTTTGTCGACAATACGATTCTCTACAACTTCCTCAATATACTTCTTTGAGAAATGTTTGTAATAAAAAAGTTATAAACAAATAACCGTAAAAGTATAGGGGATGAAAATCTTTGGGGTGAAGTAACTATTTCATTTTTGATCGTACGAGAAAAATTGTTCTTACCTTTCTTGTAGACAACTTAAAAACGAACAATTTAGTGTACTTACATTTTTGGTTCCGTTCTTTGGTATAGTGGAAGGCAGCAGTCAAATGGAGGTAAGTCGAAAACGAAGCAGGTAAACCGTATAATGTTTTTCCTACTGGTAAGTTATTTATCTCCTTAACCGTACGTCTGATTAAAAAAGTTGTCAGCACAACTTCTGTCGGCAATACGATTCTCTAAAACTTCCATACTACACTATTTTGTGTCATGTAAGCAGTTACAAAGTTATTAAAAATAAACTGCTAAGATATAGGGGGGGGGGGTCATTTGTATTGAACGTATGAGATGAAATAAAAAAAGTAATTCATAACGTTGTGTCGGAAATTCGATTCTCTACAACTTCCTCAATACACTTCTTTGCGAGATGTTTGTAATAAAAAAGTTATAAACAAATAACCGTAAAAATTTAGGGGTTGCAAATCTTTGGGGTGAAATAACTATTGCATTGTTGATCGTACGAGCAAAACGAACAATTTAGTGTACTTACATTTTTGGTTCCGTTCTTTGGTACAGTGGAAGACAGCGGTCGAATGGAGGTAAGTCGAAAACGAGGCAGTAAGCGCATATAACGTTCTTCCTACTGGTAAGTTATTTATCTCCTTAACCATACGTCTAAGTAAAAAATTTGTTACCACCATTTTTGTCGGAAATATGTTTCTCTACAACTTCCTCAATACACTTCTTTGAGAAATGTTTGTAATAAAAAGTTATAAACAAATAACCGTAAACAAATAAAACTAAGTGGTTGAGAATCTTTGGGGTGAAGTAACTATTTCATTTTTGGTCGTACGAGAAAAATTGTTCTTACCTTTCTTGTAGACAATTTAAAAACGAACAATTTAGTGTACTCACTTTTTGCTTCCGTTCTTTGATATAGTGGAAGGCAGCGGTCAAATGGAGGTAAGTCGAAAACGAAGCAGGTAAGCCGTATAACGTTTTTCCTACTGATGGCAAGTTATTTATCTCCTTAACCGTACGTCTGATTAAAAAAGTTGTCAGCTTAACTTTTGTCGGCAATACGATTCTCTACAACTTCCATACTACGCTATTGTGTGTCATGTAAGCAGTTACAAAGTTATTAAAAATAAACCTCTAAAATATAGGGGGGTGGTCATTTGTATTGAACGTATGGGGTGAAATAAGTATTTCATTTTTTGTCGCATGGAAAAAATTATTCTTACCTTTCTTGTACACGATGTAAAGACGGGGATTTTGATATACTTACTTCTTTATCACGTTCTTTCGTATAGTGAGAGGCAGCAGTTGAAAGGTCTACTCATAGCATATAATACGTATTTGTTGAAAATATGCATTCTATACGCAATTAAACAATGATTCAACAATAATTACATAGAATGTACCTTATTTTGAAATATTTATATTTATTGAACTTGACCTTATAGTGAAATTGTGCTCTAGAACAAATAAATAAATAAATAAATAAATAAATAAAATGTATTAGTAGATGTTACTTCTCTAGCGATTCAAATTTTGGTCGACGGGTGGGAGAATATCCCTAGGTGCCTTTAACTACTCGAGGCGAACTACACAGGCGCACGAAAGTCGTAGAATACAGCATGACTGCCATTCACTCAGGTTAATGCTTCTCTTAGAAATTCTTCGTGCTCCTCATCTCCTCTTTCAATGCTTCTTTGGAGCAAACATTTTACTCCTCTCTCCTTCACAACGCAAACTTCACCTTCCCGTAAAGAAGTTTTGCACACGAAACAGACGCTCGTCTTAACGGCTTTCGACTAAGCTAGACAAAACCGACTGACCCATGGGACTGACCTGAGTGGATGGGCACTCATGGTGTATTCTACGACTTTCATGCGCCTGTGCAGTTCGCCTCGAGTGATTAAAGGCACAGGACCATTCTCCCACCCATCGATCAGAATTTGAATCGCTAGAGAAGTACCCCTACTAATACATTCTATGTAATTATTATCGAATCATTGTTTAATTGCGTATAGAATGCATATGTTCAACAAATTCGTTATTATATGCCATGGGTAAACTTTCAACTCCTGCCTTCCACTATACCAAAGAACGTGATAAAGAAATAAGTATATCAAAATTCCCGTCTTTACATTGTGCAAAAGAAAGGTAAGAATAATTTTTTCCATGAGACAAAAAATAAAATACTTATTTCATCTCATACGTTCAATACAAATGACCCCACCCCCCTATATCTTAGCAGTTTATTTTTAATAACTTTGTAACTGCTTACATGACACAAAATAGTGTAGTATGGAAGTTTTAGAGAATCGTATTGCCGACAGAAGTTGTGCTGACAACTTTTTTAATCAGACGTACGGTTAAGGAGATAAATAACTTACCAGTAGGAAAAACATTATACGGTTTACCTGCTTCGTTTTCGACTTACCTCCATTTGACTGCTGCCTTCCACTATACCAAAGAACGGAACCAAAAATGTAAGTACACTAAATTGTTCGTTTTTAAGTTGTCTACAAGAAAGGTAAGAACAATTTTTCTCGTACGATCAAAAATGAAATAGTTACTTCACCCCCAAAGATTTTCATCCCCTATACTTTTACGGTTATTTGTTTATAACTTTTTTATTACAAACATTTCTCAAAGAAGTGTATTGAGGAAGTTGTAGAGAATCGTATTGTCGACAAAAATGGTGCTAACAAATTTTTTACTCAGAAGTATGGTTAAGGAGATTCGACCGCTGCCTTCCACTATACCAAAGAACGGAACCAAAAAAGTGAGTGCACTAAATTGCTCGTTTTTAGATTGTCTACAAGAAAGGTAAGAACAATTTTGCTCGTACGATCAAAAATGCAATAGGTATTTCAGCCCAAAGATTTGCAACTCCTAAATTTTTACGGTTATTTGTTTATAACTTTTTTATTACAAACAGCTCGCAAAGAAGTGTATTGAGGAAGTTGTAGAGAATCGAATTTCCGACAAAAACGTTATGAATTACTTTTTTCCTCAGACCTACGGTTAACGAGATAAATTGTAAAACTCTTTAACCTCTTTTTCCAAGATGGCGGACACTTCGCAGCCTCCGATTTATACGAAAACTTGAATGTAGACTCACCACACACCCCTAATAATAATAATAATATGCATATACTATTTCGAAGACTGTATACACAGTATAGAAATCGTCAAACGTACGTGCATAGAAAATACACAGTTATGTATAAATAATTAATTGAAATTAACAATAACACTTAATCTTGTTTATTGTTTCCAGCCTTACTTTGTGGAACTCCATAATCATGAAATAAATAAAGATTATTAAAAGTTTCACAGTTTTATTAAAATATAACCTGACAATATTGTTTCGACAGCTATGCTCTCATTATCAAAGGTAATATAATTATAAACAAACAAGTCGCTAAGGTAGATACAAAAATAGGTAACTAGATAAAATAATAATAATAATCAGAATTAAATATCTGATACTTCTAGTAACGGAGAATTACTGAGCTCAAGTTGTTCATTCATTAAAGGTACTCTGAGTTTGTGTTTGTATATCTCAAAGGCTTCTAAAATGTCTAATTTGTGTTTGTTATTACAAACACAAAGTCATTGTGTGATTTTGTTCTAAAAGGTGTTTAACATCCTGAAAAATCGAATTACGCCAAACACCTTTTAGAACAAAATCACACAATGACTCCTCAAAATAATATTAAATTCCTACATTTTTGTAGTAACAAACACAAATTAGACATTTTAGAAGCCTTTGAGATATACAAACACAAACTCAGAGTACCTTTAATGAATGAACAACTTGAGCTCAGTAATTCTCCGTTACTAGAAGTATTAGATATTTAATTCTGATTATTATTATTATTTTATCTAGTTACTTATTTTTGTATCTACCTTAGCGACGTGTTTGTTTATAATTATATTACCTTTGATAATGACAGCATAGCTGTCGAAACAATATTGTCAGGTTATATTTTAATAAAACTGTGAAACTTTTAATAATCTTTATTTATTTCATAATAACACTTAAAGTTAACAATAACACTTAAAATATACATGCTAGAAATTCCTGACTAGAATAAAAACAATGAACTAGAAGTAAATCCTTTACTTTCTTTTTGAATACGTTAATTGATTGTATATTTTTGAGATCTTCAGGTAAGTGATTAAAAAATTTAAATGATTGTATTAAGGGACCTTTACGAATTTTTTCTAACCTTGCAAAAGGAATATAAATGTCACCGGTATATCGAGTAGAGTAATTATTAATATCACCACATTTTAGATAATTGTCTAAATTGTTTTTAACATAGCAAACGCATTTAAAAATATAAAGACTCGGCAGTGGAAGTATTGCATATTGTTTGAAAAAAGGACGACAGGATTCTGTGACGGGTAAATTAAACAATGTTCGCAATATTCTCTTTTGCATAAGGAATACTTGAAAATTATGCGATCCGTTTCCCCAACACATCAGTCCATAATTTAATAATGATTGTACGCAGGCAAAATAGTAGATAATTAGCACTTCTCTGCTTATAATACTTCTTAACTTAAGAATAGTAAAATTCCTGGCTACTAATTTTTTAACTAGATATTCTGCATGCATGTTCCATGTTAAGTTCTGGTCCAAAAACATACCTAGAA
Organism: Agrypnus murinus; assembly: GCA_929113105.1. Lineage (NCBI taxonomy): Eukaryota > Metazoa > Arthropoda > Insecta > Coleoptera > Elateridae > Agrypnus > Agrypnus murinus. The sequence goes on along the minus strand of OV816025.1, from coordinate 137,181,284 downwards.
ATTTAGTATGCAGACCTTGTTCTAATGTTTGCTCATTCGCCGATACAGGAAGTGGGAAATCCACTTTTGAAAATTTATTTGGTGAAAAAACCAGCAGTTCTGTTTTTGGAAATTTAAGGTTAACCCATTTTTACGACACCAAGTTTCCATTTCAGCAATACATTGATTTGCTTCAGTACAAAGAGTCTGATAATCATTTGCCGAGACAATAGCAGTTGTATCATCTGCATATAACGTCAGACTACCTAGCGAAATATTTAGAGGGGCATCGTTAATAAATAATATAAAAAGTATCGGCGCGAGGATTCTTCCCTGAGGTACACCGAAAGCAACTGGAATACTGTCAGAAATAACTGTGGAATGATTTCTTGAAATCTTAGTCACCTGTGATCTGTTTGTTAAATATGACTTTATCCATTCTATAGCAGGTCCACGAATTCCATAATTAAAAAAATTGTTAATCAATAGTTCGTGCTTGACAGTGTCGAAAGCACGGGACAGGTCAAAAAATATCCCAGCACATTGTTTATTGTTAAAATTATCTAGAATGTGATTATAAAATGACATCACGGCTTTTTCAGTAGTATAGTTATGACGAAAACCAAACTGTTGGGGCGATAGAATCGCGTGTTTATTAATAAAGACAATCAATTTATTGTAAAAAACTTTCTCGAATATTTTTGAGAAGACTGACAACAAAGAAATAGGTCTATAATTACAAAAAAGGGAAGAATCCCCTTTTTTGGAAATAGGAACAATTTGAGATGATTTTAAACCCCTCTACATACTAAACAAAAAAAATTGCTGTTATCGAGTCTTGTGACTTTTTTTACCCTATCGCCTGGACTAAGGTAAGTACTTTCAATTTCGCCTTCTATTAGCCAGCACAAGCTACGGAAAGAAAATTTAAATTTTTGAAGCTATTTAAAAGAAGTACAGTAACTATGGAATATGAAACTTTTCTAACATTTACTCGCCGAGGTCTATACAGTACATATACAATAATATACATACATCTTAAACCTGTACTTCAACTTCGGCCAAAATAGGCTCTGGGTATATAATACAAATAAGCAAGCTGCATTTATTGTCGTTATGAACACCTACGCATACATGGGGAAACAAGGTTAGGCAATACAAACAATCAGGCATTTAACTAACGTACATTAAGACGATAGCAGACACTTATCCCACATTAAACGATCATTACAAAGCGAATACCGCATTGTGGCTACTCCCACTAACATCCATATACGAAACAACAGAAAGAAATGGACTGAGTTATTTGTATTTTTATGAAAACAAAGATGCAACAAAAAGCAAATGTGTTTTAGAAAAGAAAATTAAGTCAATTTGATAGTTAAATAGTTATTGAATGTGTAGATATGCTAAACTGAACAAATATGTAATTAAAAGTAATAGTTGTGTAAATAAAAAACAAAATTTTGTTATTTATTAAAATACTCAATTTATTAGACAAATTACATTTAATTGAACTGCATCAAGTATATCCACATAATCTATAAACATATAGGTAACTTCCCAAATTTTTATATTATGCAAATTTTGTTTAAGTAATAATAGCCAAATCAAAGTAAAAAGCTGCATTGCCCATCTCAGTTCTCCTTGGTGACTAGTTCAATGCACTATCTTTGTCGAATTTAGTTTAGCGGCGACGTATGTCTTATACGTGTGTTTGTATTACAATCGTCTATACAACATCAGAATAATAACGTCCGTCACTTGTATTTCATAGTGACACACTTGGGCCGCTGTTTATGTTTTTCGCATCTATTGCTTTGGTGTAGTGAGTGTTCTCCTCTGTTCGATTAGGTAACGCACGATAGGATAATCAAAGAGAAATTTATTCTGTAGGTACTAACGATGATTTTTGAGAAATAGAATAAAAAATACGTTTAAGATCAATTCATTTGAAATATGAAATAAGTAATCAATATATTTGGTTATGATTTTCTATCGGCCTTCTCAGTATACAACTTTTGACTAGTAAGCTTATCCTTTTTCAGTTTTCCCGGTATTACGTAATCAATACTAAGGGAAGCACAGATGCTGTGCGAACTATACGTATACACAAACACCTTCCAAATTATGATAATCCATGTAATGAAAGTCCACAAGAACTCGTGCTTCCAGAATGTATTTGTATCTTGGACTTTATTTATCTCTTTAACCTAATCACAAGCACCAAAATGATCTGTAAGCCATATGGTACAGTCACTTTGATCCGAAGAATACACTTACTAATAGCGGCGATCTAAGTCGATAACATTTAGTTTTGTCTCTCTCATACCTGGAAATTATCTTATAATTATTACAATGTTAATTTTTATTAAGTTTAGGTTACAATTTATAATTATATTATAACGAGAAATCATGAAAGCCGTGGGTATGGCACTTGACTACCAATCTTGAGATCGTCGGTTCAATTCCCATGGATGATACATTGGGATTTTTAAAAATATCTAAGCCTTCCAGGTCGACTCAGTTAAAGCTAGCCATGAGTAGATCGAGTAATATAACGTATCCTTCTATACCCCAAAGGACCTTCATGGTCTATGAAAGGGGACTATTATTATTATTATTATTATTATTATAACGAGAAATACATGAAATTCTAAGGCAGTATTACGTTATTTTAACAAATAGTTTATTAGAAAGTTGAAAGTCTGCAACGCGTTTGGAATGGCTATTCTGCTCTCGTGGATTCTTCACGCTCGCCATCGGCCCGTGTGGCAAATTTTCCATTCGTCCAGAATATGCTATATTCCACACTTGTTACTTGATTTGTAGGTGGTTTCATACTAGAAAAGTTTACAATGAAAGATATTGAGTAGTCTCTCAGACGCCACCTTACCGGTTAAGGGTTAATAAATGATTTTATAGCTTACGTGTATAAGTATTCAACAACATAATTGAAATGAAATCAAACAATCTTAAGCAATATCAAAAATAAACTTACCGGATCATAAAATTTTACTTTGTAGGCGCCAAAACACGTTTTTCTTACAACTGCCAAGCAAACTTAATGAAACCTTTAAAATGTCTATTAGTACTTCTAAAAATGACCACTACAGGGCCACAGCTTTACTACATATGCGTATGATGATAAATACGATAACCCATACTGAAACTTGACTCATTGTGGCTCACCCTCCCCTACGGTCACCGTATCTTACTTTCTTCATTGTTTGTTTGTTTGGTTTTGGGCGAAGAATCAGGATGGCGGAGCATCCTTCGTACTTCATGGCACCGATTGCTTTGATCATTTGGCCGGCCCTACTAGAATTTAGTCGAATCTGGGGGAATTCCACCCCCAGTAGGGATCTTTATCGTGCCAAACATCGCATTGACACGGGACCTACAGTTTTACTTCCTATCCGAAAAGAAGGCATGTTTTAAATTTTTCTGCGCTATGAAAAATTACCAGCTCGGCCGGGAATCGAACCTGCGATCTCTGGATTATGAAGCAAACATGCAAACCACTAATCCACCGAGACTGGCTTTCTTCATTGTTGTACCAGCAATTATTAACCATCCAAAGCTGGCTATGATATCAGGATACTTAAAATACATAACATTCAAATGGAAACAATACTTTAGCAAATCTATAGTATGAGCAAAACATAACTCCATCAAAGGTGCCTTTGGAATTTTGAACTTATGTGTATTATAATACCAGGAAATTATAACAACTGTCGCCTGTCACTGTCAAAGGACTCTGATTATTTTGTATAATTTTCTGGTGTTTTTCGCTATGTGCGTCGGCTTGGAGGGGATGGGATAATCGCCCGAAGCGCGCTAGGTGGAGCAATAGAGCAATAATGACGGACGCTTTCAGTAAACTTTGCAAATATAATTGGGTGGGAATACTTCTTGGGTAATGAATTGCAAAAATAATGGTTCAAATAGCAAGTGCAAGTTTATATCATATTTTACCATTTATTGAATTTTCAAATGTGCATATATGGACATAACCTCAAAAAGTCAAATAATAACATGAAAATATGTATATTAAATACAATTTACTTACATGCTTCTCAATCGCAGAAAAATAATTACTGTACACGCTCATGTAGAAAGTAATCAAAAAATAGTCTTTATATTTGATTTATTTTCCACTTTCGATATCCGTCCATAAACGCCAATGTTATGGTTTCCGTCCTTATTACTCAGTCTACGACCAGAGGTCGCCACGAGTCGCCATGCACATAGCGAATAATACACACGAGTTCAAAATTCCAAAGGCACCTTTGATGGAGTTACTTTTTACTTGTAGTCTAATGCAAGCTAATGTGTAAAGTAATAATTATTAGAAATTTTAGATTTTATTCGATTACACGCTTGATTTTTTCTGAAAAACCAGTTATTAAAATTAAAACCCTTCAAATAAATAAAAACATTCAAATAAACTACTGCAACCATTAATTACAAGAAAATATAAGAGTCAGAGCTGACTCAATCGTTTCTGCCAAAAAGTTTTTTCAGTAATAACGTTAGATATTTCCAGTTATTACACGACACAATTTTGACGAGCTGTCGTCGCATTCTAAATGGAACAATCTCGAAAGCGCGTGTTATCTCATTAGTCAAGTTAATTAATTACTTTATTTAAATTAAAATTAAGTTATAAGTTGTTAATTATTACTGAATCAATGAAATCAGTCATTCTTGTATTTAATGTGGAGACAGTAGCTTTAACTGTGCGTTATTATTGATGCTAATACATAACTACTATCACATCTGAAAAGATTTGTTTACCCGCTCAGGAACGCATTGTTATTAACTGTCTTCGGATTACAAATGATACTCTGAATCTTCGATTACTTTTTCAGTTCGATTTTTCAATTTTTTGATGAAACGCGCTGGTGTAAATACATACAACCCCAAATAGTCGGTTATTATGTAGCGTTTCCGTCCTTTATTATTACTCAGCTAGAGTTTATCTAGGAGTTTAACTATCCTAGCTGCGTTGAGGTAGTTGACGGTCTGTATTTATTTTACTTCTTGAACTCAAGACGCCTTATATATCACATCGATGTTCATCGTTGATCACAAGTATACACTGAAAAGGTTTTGGTACCTTAGAGTGCTCATAAGTCCCGTGACTACAGATATACATGAGTATGCACTTATTGCATTCGTGTTTAACAAGATCGGTTAGAATCTGACGATAAACAATTTTTAAAACCACTTGCTGTTTTCAATAATTATTTTGCTTGAAAGATTTGCAAAATAGGCTCGCCCCGAGTCATCAGTCCACTTTTTCAGTTCATTCAACAATGATGTTGGGACCAGCCTGGTAAGTCTTTAAACTTTATTGGCTTGTAGAGGAGTTTCATCTCTGACATGGTTGACATAAGTTACTGTCGCTGGGTTACTGTGTTTTATTCTGTTTCCCTGATATGTATGCATTAATTAATTAGGATTATTATAATGTTAAATTGCACTTGCGCTTTATTTATTTATCTATTCTTCTCTACTTCCCTGTCACGGCAATCCATCGCCTGACACTAATATTAAAATTTATTTCTTAAGATTCAAGAAAACAATTTTACGTTTTATTAAAATCTTGGTTACTGTTCGCAATGACGTATGAACGAAAACAAAAGGCAATCCTAACTTGCCTAAAAACCAACATAAAACACGTAGCTCCGTCGCATTGCCTGTTTATAGTTCTTCAAATTCTCAATTAAATGGGGATTAAAAATTACATGTTACATTAATTCTAAAATTACCCCCTCTTACCCTGAAAGCGATTACAAAAAAATAATATAAAAATGACAGGAAAATCTTATAATTTAAAATATGATTCGATTTTAAATAGAATATTATTTTGGCAAACACTAATACGAAATTAAATATTGAAACAAAAATGCATAAAGCAATTTACAGTAACAAGAATAAAGATGGAATAGTTTAATCGGAAGGGCGAAGAAATAGTATTGAGTCCTGAAGAAGAAAGTTATGAACACAAGTAAGAAAATATTTGATCTTCTAAATTATCCATAAATATGTTAACTAACAGAGAACTCAGACAATTACCCATATAGGTAAACAATCTTGTAGTGTAACACAAGAGCAAAGAAAATAACATAGTGGATGCTTATAATAAAGGTAAAGATAATGAGTGTGTCTGCATACTAATAGCTTTAATTAATCGTGTAGACGATAAATAGTTTTATAAATAAAAAGATATAAAGATATATCGTTAATTGTACCCGGTAACTAATAAATGTGGTAAAAAACTGATTATAGAACATAAAATAATATTACATTTTGCTAATGCTCATTAAAAATTTTAAAAGATACAGCATATGATCTGAGTGTCTTAATATAAAATTTAAATGTCTAGAAAATATTTCTTGCTGGAATGCTGGTAAACCTGCAATGGAAAATAAAGAAAGATCTATTAGTATGCTGAAATAAAAGACTAATAGAATAGCAAGTAAAGTATTTGCAAATAATAACTTTAGCTATAATGAAATGATATTACATTATTAAAACCAAGTCAGTTTAAAATAATTATAAAGTATAAATTATAAAATAAAGTTAATACACAAGAATTTATAAAATATCAAACTTGCATTATAAACATTACACATACCAACATTTAGAAGTAATGTCAGTTTTATTTTTGGTAACAAATTTCTGTCGTACAACAGGTATATCAAAGGTATTTGCGACATTTCTTAATTCAACGGTGAAATTTAAATTTCATATACGAGGGATTGTGGAGAAAAAAGCCTCATTTACAATCAACATAGATACTTGGGAACATCCCATTTAAATTGATGAACAAAAGAAATGGATAAATTTCAAAATTTGATTATCGTTCTTGATAATCAATAACACATAAAATAGATTCTGGCAAAAAGAATGTGAAAACATAAACACAAAATACAAACCACTTACCTTTATCAACGAATAAAGATGAACCGGCTACAATTGCAATTTGAAAATCAAGCTCCAAAGATAAAAGAGACTTCTCAAGCGGGTCGCTTTAGTTAGGGCATCAATTAAATTATATCTATGAAACATAGTTAAAATCCACACACAAAGGAAATAGATGAAACAATTTATTCAACAACATTAAAATAAAAAAAAATTCAAAATGGAAACAAAGTTCTCAAAATTAGTTACACAAGTAATAAAAGAAATTGAAACTAACGTGTGAGCAACGGAATTTTGATTCAGAGTTGGCCTTGAAAGAAAGAGATAGACATATCGGTCATGTGCAATTTTGAATCGTATGAATTAGTTTATTTAAACATTCTAAACTGTCATTTTTTGAAACGAGCTGTCAGATTAACTGTTTTTGAAAAAAAAATCTAAAAAAATTAGTTTTTAATAATAACATTCATATTTAATACGTAATAAGTACAAAAGAGAAATATGGTAGAAATTTATCTAACACAGAATTAGCAACAAAATTGAAGAAATTAATAACACACCTTGTGTCCTCCATAATGTTATAGATTCCGTTAAAAGGAGAGTTGCATTGTGTAGAGATGTAGGTGGGGGCCATATAACTCATCTTATTTAATAAATTTTTAATTTAATTGTATTATTTAAAAATTTCTTGATTAAAGATTGTTAAGAGCTCCGAAATCAGAACCAAAATGCATTTAAAGTAGGTCTGTCAGTTAGTGACTGAGAGTAGTTCTCAATGATCTGTAGTAGTTCCAGATGATCTGTAGTAGTTCTAAATGACCTGTAGTAGTTCTACTACCTACTTAAAATTAATATCAGATGTAATCTAAAATTTCCAAGGCTTTCTCTGAATCAAAACTCCGTTGCTCACACCTTATAAGACAGTATAATTCCCTTTGTCTTGTTAATTAATATTTATTTCATTAAATAGACTAAACTAAAAAAATTAACTTACATTAATTTAAAGAAATTTCCCAAAATATTGGCGCCATAAAAAAATACTAACTTGGATTAGTAGTTGGCTGTAAATGTTGGTATAATTGTCTGCTTAAATATAAAGATGGACGTAATGTTCCCAAATACCATCTTTTGTGAAAAAAAAACAATTTATAATACAGGATATTTATAAATATAAACAATAGCTGTTTTCTTCTATGATGTAAGTCCATTTTAATTTTTATTCATGACTGAATCTTTAATTTCCATTCCCCAAAACTCCAATAAGATCCAGTCCAAAATTTATCCAATAATAATAAAATATTTCTTTCCCCAAATAAAATCCAAACATCAATTAAATTTCACTGCACTTTTATTTCATTCAAATTAATTTAATTATTATTAAATGCACCACTTAAGTTCTAATCACTTTATCATTATATAAAAAAAAATTCTGTGACAGTTGACATAACTTCACATTTTTGACAGGAGAATGACGTTTGACGCTTCTACTCAAAACATAACCTCCAGATTTTCTAAATCTTGTTCTCCAACGAAACGCATGTTCTGCAGTTTATATAAGATTTGGAGAAACAGTTGAATAAGTTAGTGTTTTTCCTAGTTACAACTAGAATTGTTTAGTGTGTTTTCTAGTTCCCAACTAAATTTTAATTGTTAATAATAATATTAGAAAAAGATAAAAGGAGATTTCCTCTCTCTGCAGGTACCAGACGCTTATAAAGAAATGTTAAATTGACTCCAGTATTCAATGGCAGTCATATTCGTTTTCCCCAAATTAATACATTTTTAAAAATTTGAAATAAATGTTTTTAATACATTGATACTTCCTTTTCTTATCATACAATTAATCCTAACATTCTATGGCACAATTTTTACATAAATTTATGTAAAAATCAAATCATAAATAAAGACTAATTTTTAATCTTTCAGCAAACTATGCCAAAACGCAACAATATTTGGTTTATAATTGCCCAGATCTTCTATAATGAAAGACCCCAACTTTGGCATATAAGTCTTAATTATACTCAAAAACTCACTTGACCACCTTACAATAAAATATTTCAGTTCAAAATCTGAATAATATTGAACACCTCATATTTACTATGAAAATACACAAATCGTTGAATATGAAGAACAGTTTTTTCAATTTGACCAATAAACACAGTAAGCACAGTGATAACTATTTGTGTACATTTTCACAACTATACCTTTAATATGTTTCAGGTGAACACAAGTCTTGAAATGGCTTCATTATCTATTTATGTGCAAATTCCACACAACAACAGAAGATCGTTAACATTGCCAAACAAAATTACAAAAATTAAGAGAAAAATCAAGTTAAGATTTATCCTTTTTCTATTTATTATGTTTTAGAGTGTTTCTTTATCATAACAGAAACATATTTAAATTAAATTAAATTGAACTTAAATAGATTTAAATATGGCGCCTGGAGGTTAGGCAACCCAAATCACACGTATTTAATTATATTATTGATACCTGAAGCATGTCCTGTCATGACAATAATATATATTTAATATATATTTTTGAGGTTAATAAATAAAATGTCTTTAACTTATAACCCTGAGTATTTATAGTTTCAATAATAAAATAATTTTGAAATAAACTAGGGTAAATTTTATTAATTTACCTATTAAAGCATAGTTAACATTTACTCATTTAAAATAAATAATTTAAAAAACAAAGTACGTCATTTAATTTTTATAAAATACAAAATAATACCATTGCTTCAATACAAACTAATTTAACAACCCACGTGTTATAAGGGGCTGTCCATAAAGTATGTCACGCTATATTCAGGTAATTTCGACCCCCCCCTCCCTCTATGTCACACTTCATCACGTTTACGTAACCCCCCTAGGTAATATTACGTCACAACACCTTTGGACCCCCCCCCCTTGAAAACGAAAACTTTATTATAATTTATATAGGTTTCAATAATACAAATTTAATTTAGCTTATATTAAATAGTTTATAACGGTTTATATTTCTTAAAAGTACATAAATACTTCAAGTAAATAGTAAAAAGTAAAATATCTCAGAAAATATTGAAGAGTACACTAGCCAAGAAGTTCACGGCACGAAGCTCAAAACTGTTGTAAGAAATTCAAAATTTCTAAACTAATAATAATTTGTAGTGTGCTTCAATGCCCAGCTACAGCTTATTTTTAAGTAAGAGTAAGATATCCAGATGTATCTACTTTTATTTAACAATTATATGTTTTTCTAAGAAATTCTTCAGGTAGATGATTTAAAATGTATGTCCTATTTAAAAGATTACCCATTCATTGGAAAGTATTCAACAATGCAACCAGTTCTAGAAGATCTTTATTTATTACTTCACAAAATGAATTTGGCATTTCCTACAATAAAGTAAAACCACCCTTTTTATGAGTAATGTAAGTTTTTAAAGAAATTTTAAAGTATTATTGTTATGGACTGAAAGTAATAATATACTAACGGTAAAATTCTAAACATATTTTAGTAAAATTGTTTAAACTTGTTTTTTTCTTAGAATGGTAAGGGATTACCGTGAATGTACAAACTCCCTAGAACTTTCAAAAACTGCATTAATATTAAGAAAAATATTTTGACATGTTAATGTGACGTCACGTTTTAACTGACCCCTTCCCCCTCTTGTCACGCACCATCACGATAGGCACAGCCCTCCGCTCCCCCCTTACTGCGTACGTATTTTATGGACAGCCCCTAATATAAAAATAAATATTTCAATTATTTAAAGTACAGTGCAGATTTATAATCCCATAAAGTGGAGTATTTCAAACAAAATAATCCATTGGAGTTGTTTTGTTCTAAACAGACCTCTCGCAGAGTTTGTTAATTAAAAGCAGTTGCAAAGAAGTATGCCAATTCGTATAAAAAATACTTTTTTGGGAGTCATAAAATTGAAGAACTCCGCTGTGCGTCGTCTGACAACATTCTTATTCATTGCAAATATGCAATTTTTGTACTCTTAAATAGCACATACACGGTCTTCCCCGACGACGTCGGCTTCTTGTAACTTCCAGCTGGACTGTTATAATAAAATTATGAATATCGTATTTCTTTAAAACATCAAAATGAAAAAAAGCATTATTGATAATAATCATTCATAATAAAATGTGTACTGAATCTCTTTCTTTATTTAGACGTATTTCGAAATAGCTTATGCAATTAACAAAAGTCTTCATAAACGTAATAACCTTGACGTCACCTTTCGGTGGAATTACAAATCAATCTTTTATTATGAAACGAAAACTTTAGTTTTTTTTTTATTTCATTGTTAATTTAGTTCAAAAATGGATATAATTAATTAACGCAGGATTTAGGATTCCGAGTTCCAGTGTGCAAACGATGTACAATTTTCCGAAACCAAAAGGAAGGTTATCACTTACCAAAGGACAATGGTAAAAATCTGCTGATTGTTATCATATCTGTCATCTTTTATTAATAGTAGTAAAAGCATTTCCTACATTTTATAAGTTGGCTAAATAATACCTACTGTAGTTTCAACATTTATAAAATATTGTACATAAATAAAATTAATCTTTCAAAAAGTATAAAATTCTCAGTACTTATTTCCTATTATACAAGAAAATAGATGTCAGGTGTTCAGGTGACAATTATTAGTAGTACAGATTGTAATTATCTTCCAAGGTTATCAGGTTATGACCCATATTGTAAACATGATTTGTAAAATTAAGAATCAGTTTACATCAAATTCTGTTGAATTTATTAAACGGTCTCTACAAATGCAACAAAATATTTATTTTACTAGAATCAGCACGTTCTTGATGAACAACGAAAAAAATGATATTTGATACCTATATAATAATTTGTCCGTTGACCTCTCCTATACCAAAATCAGCAGATTTTTACCAGTGTTCTTTTACGGAAAGTCCTTTATAGGAAATTATTGTACATCGTTTGCGCACCAGAACTCAGAATCCTAAATCCTGCGTTAACTATATCCATTTTTAAACTAAATTAAGAATGAAATAAATAAAAAACAAAAGAGTTGATTTGTAATTCTACCGATGGATATCAATATTATTCCGCTTATGAAAAGTTTTGTTAATTGCATAAGCTATTTCGAAATACGTCTAAACGGTCTAAATAAAGAAAGAAATTCAGTACGCATTTTATTATGCTCAATACTACTTTCTTTCATTTTGATGTTTTAAAGAAATTCGATATTCATAAGTTTATTATACACAGTCGAGCTGGAAGTTACAAGTTGTTTATGCATTAAATTACAGTAAATGTAAACATTACCTCATTATTTCGACCTTGTCCCCGACGTCGTCGACGACGTTTTCGCCGACGTCGTCGGGGAAGACCGTGTATGTCCAACATTTATTGAAAAACAGGGTATGTTTTCGGTAATCAAAAAAGCAATGGCCCTCTATTATTTCATAACATTTATTTAGCCCGGATACGTGCTTTTCATATAGCTTTATCATTAGACGACATCAAAATATTTCTAAATAAAAATATCCAGTATACAATTACTACTTACATTCCTACATACTTTCACATCAAAGAAGTCTTGAGAACTACTGCTGTAAAATGAAACTGAATTTAAAAAATGACTTTCTTTTTGATCTCATTTAAGAATATTCAGCTCTTCTCGATTTTCTTGAAAGAAGGTAAAATTGTATATTTGCAGTAGATTATAGAAAACATCATTTCATTCATTTCAGAAAGGTATTTAATGAACGGTTCTACAGAAATCTAATCTGAAAAGGCTTTCAAAAGTTAAAATAGATGGGTTTGTGGGTGACTTATTTCTATACCATAATACGGCTTTGTGTTAACTAATTTAAATAATAATGCGGTGAAAAAAGTTAAAATTAATTACTTCCCCCACTCTTATGGTATAGCATGTACTATATAAGAAGAAAGTTGTTGAAACTTCCTTAACAACCTCGAAACCCTTCCTAAGGAACTTTTTATTCAGCAAGTTCTCGAATTGCTTTTAAACGTATTAATTAAAAGTTAAATATACGAGCAATTGTTCAAGGCATATTGGGAAATTCAAGCCTCCCTTTTGATAAATGCACTTTTGAAATTATAATTCTTTTTCCGTGGAAAAGAAGTTGAAAGTTACTTCCCGCGGGAAATTTAGTATTTTTACTTGTTTCCCTTTTTGTAAAAAAAATAAAGAAATTATTTACGTAAAATTACATGTGTGTACACGTACTTTATGTGATATGAGTTGTAGCAAGTAGACGTTATTATAATTATGATGAATACTCTTGACACCATAACCGACTTGTATTTTATGCTGAAGACCATGAGGTGTGACAAACAATCCCTATCCCTGGCGTGTTTCCGTATTTTACCCAGGACTAAAATTTTTAATTCTATTATGGCGTACACCAAAAAGGTTCCAAGCAGTTTTTGTTTGCACACTTTTTATACAGGGCCCGTTTTTTCGCTTTTATTATTTTTTGAAAATTAATCTTGATGATCCATCACCTCTAAAATATACATACAAACGTCTGAATTAGCTAAAATGCTTTTCATGTTAATTTTTAATTTTTTTGTAATACGTGATTTTTAATTAGGGCAGCCCGAATAAATGAATTGATTTTTAGCAGTACTTTATCAAGCTAATAACCGTTGAATTGTTAAAATCAAATCAGTTGCGTTTTTAAAAAGAAAAATCTGCTGAACTGATTGTATGTACCTTATCTGCTTATTTAAGATCAACACTACACAAAACAATAAAGATCAATAAAAATCTAAACTAAACTTAGTGTCTAACATAATCAAATAGTCATAACAGGAAGATGGCTATTTGATCTGAGCATGAGAAAACGTGATTACTAATGGCTAAACGAATTTTGATAAATTTTATTACTTACATAAATGTTTAACACATATTTATGTTTGGAAAGTTTATCGAAAAAATCAAATAAGTCGAATATCCATACTGTCATATTTTAATAGGATATCATGGGAATACACAGTTACCAGCAGAATATAGTAATATTATTCAACGAGCGTGTAATGATCGGATTGCTCGTATGTGTAATAATTCAGATGAACTGCGACGCTCGCCTGTGGATCGCGTCGCAAACATCATCCTCATGAGTAATAGTTACACACGCGAGTAGGATACTATACTTTTTCTACGACTTTTCAATAGGAAATTGCACTTTGGGTCAAGACAATTAATTATTTATTATCTCGAGCTTTATTTGATGAAACTCCATAAACATGAAATAAATAAATCAGAATAATAAAAATTAATTAATTGTCAGGTAGATTAAAATTGTACAGTTTTGTATAATTTTCTATACTAATGTTATGGTTAGTGTGCTTCGCAACATAGAATAAAGCGCCCATAATGTATAATTATGTATCTCTGATAATTCTCCAAAATAAGTTAACTGAACGTTCTCAGAGAATGAATTGACATTTTTGAGGATTCACCAATCGATAAAGGCCTTGTACAGGGTGGCCCACGCAAGATGATCCTGTACCTTATCTTGCAAACTGTAAGAGTTACGAAAAAATGTTAAATACCAAAGTTGGTTGGTGTAAAACAAATTTTAATTTTATAATAGTTTTGTATATACAGGGTGAGTCATATTCCTGTGGCTACTATCAACTTTTTTATTTTCAATGGAACACCCTGTATATTTTTACTGTTTTTGATTCTGCACTTTATTTTAAGTATGTTTGCCTAATGTATTTATCAAAAGTCGGCACAGTTTCTGAGCAAACTCAGTTTTTCTGTTATTTTCTAAAAATTCAAGTTTTTTCAAAAAATAAATTTACATAGTGCAAGTTACATTTAAACGATTATAATAATACACGACGCTTATATATATTTAAATCCGCGATTCTGCATAAATTTATTACTGAATAGTATACAGGGTGTTCAATCTGATATACCAAAGGTATAAATCTTTGAACAGGAAAACCTCACTTTCTTCAAATGAGACACCCTGTATATTTAAATTTTATGTGATTTAGTTTTTGATTCCCTACCAACTCATGTATATATGTTCTATCTAAAAGTGAACAGTTTGAAAGTTATCAGCGTTTTCCTGTTTTTTTGATATTTTCCGTGCTAATTTGGATGAGAAGATTTTCAGCATTACAGAAGCAGCTCTATCCATTGGCTAATCATTTTTTTGGTTAAGAACTAGATTGACTATTATCAGTTACTATCGATTTCAATGAATATCGATTTTTAACTACTGTCATTTGTCACTGCCATGGCCAACCAATATACATAGCAATGAAGGGAGGTTACGTCGAAGATATATTATAATCGTTCACTAGTTTATGTTTTACTGTAGTAATCTATTCTTATCCTTCTTATCTGCCGCTGTTTGTTTCAAATAAAGATGTTCTAACACACATCTTAAGTTATTATTCAGCAATTTGATAACAGCTCTTTAAAATGCCCCATTCTGCATGGGTAAAAATCAGTTGAATCCTACTATTTTTTTAGATGATAACTATTAATGAAAGTTGGACTACACTGTTAGAAAACTGTAAAGTCATAACCTAGCTTGAAGTCTATAATTTTGAAATGAAGTTATTCTGTTCCAAAAGAAAATCGGACAAATGGTAGTGGTTAAATAGATAGTTAAATACCGATACTCATTGAAATCAAAAGTAACTGAAAATAGTCAATTTAGTTCTTAGCCAAAAACATGATTAGCCAATATACAGAGCTGCTTCTGTAACGCTGAAGATTTTCCCATCCAAAATAGCAAGGAAAATATCAAGAGAACCTGGAAAAACGATGATAACTTGTGCAATGCTTGGACTAAGCCACTCTTATCTCAGGGTTCGTTTATTTTGATGCAGGTTCGGAATATTGCAGTAAACACTGGTATTTCTTCTTTATTAAATTTAATGATAAGAATAAAAAAACATATACACAGATACACACATATAGAACACAAGTAATATAATGCGGTATTCATATACGACCCACCAAGGACAGAGGCTTGGACTTGATTGCAGAATAACCCCTCGAGCGTTAACCCCTGGAACCACTACACTTGGAAACTGACCAAAAGTATAAATCTTTGAACAGGGAAACCTCATTTTTTCAAATGGGACACCCTGTATATTTAAATTTTATTTGCTTTCGTTTTTGGTTCCCTACCAACTCATTTATATATGTTCTATCTAAAAGCGAACAGTTTCCAATAATGAGGTTTTCCTGTTCAAAGATTTATACTTTTGGTCAGTTTGCAAGTTATCAGCGTTTTCCTGGTTCTCTAGATATTTTCCTTACTAATTTGGATGGGAAGATGTTCAGCGTTACAGACGCAGCTCTATCCATTGGCTAATCATTTTTTTGGATAAGAACTAAATCGACTAATTTCAGTTACTTTTGATTTCAATAGTATCAGTATTTAATTATGTATTTAACTATTGTCATTTATTCGATTTCCTTTTGGAACAGTATAAGTTCATTTCAAAATTATAGACTTCAGACTAGGTTATGATTTTACGGTTTTGTAACAGTTTAGTTCAACATTTTCATTATTAGTTTTCATCTAAAAAAATAGTAGGATTCAACTGATTTTTACCGATGCAGAATGGAGTATATTAAAGAGCTATTATCAAATTGCTGAACAATAACTGTAAGATGTGTGTTAGAACATTTTCATTTCAAACAAACAGCAACAGATAAGAAGTATAAGAATAAATTACTACAGTAAAACATAAACTAGTGAACGATTATAATATATCTTCGACGTAACCTCCCTGCATTGCTACGTATATTGGATGACCATGGCGGTGACAAATGACAGTAGTTAAATACCGATACTCATTGAAATTGATAGTAACTGATAATAGTCAATCTAGTTCTTAACCAAAAAAATGATTAGCCAATAGAAAGAGCTGCTTCTGTAACGCTGAAAATCTTCCCATCCAAATTAGCAGGAAAACTATCGAAAAAAAACAGGAAAACGCTGATAACTTTGAAACTGTTCACTTTTAGATAGAACATATATACATGAGTTGGTAGGGAATCAAAAACTAAATCACATAAAATTTATATATAAAGTATACAGGGTGTCCCATTTGAAAAAAGTGAGGTTTTCCTGTTCAAAGATTTATACCTTTGGTATATCAGATTGAACACCCTGTATACTATTCAGTAATAAATTTATGCAGAATCGCGGATTTAGATATATATAAGCGTCGTGTATTATTATAATCGTTTAAATGTAACTTGCACTATGTAAATTTATTTTTTGAAAACCTTGAATTTTTAAAAAAATAACAGAAAAACTGAGTTTGCTCAGAAACTGTGCCGACTTTTGATAAATACATTAGGCAAACATACTTAAAATAAAGTGTAGAATCAAAAACAGTAAAAATATACAGGGTGTTCCATTGAAAATAAAAAAGTTGATAGTAGCCACAGCAATATGACTCGCCCTGTATATACAAAACTATTATAATATTAAAATTTGTTTTACACCAACCAACTTTGGTATTTAACATTTTTTTCGTAACTCTTACAGTTTGCAAGATAAGGTACAGGATCATCTTGCGTGGGCCACCCTGTACACCACTTTGTATATATTTTTTTAATTTTTCCGACAGTAAGTTTATGTTCAATTTTTATCGCTTTCATCAGAATCCATTTTTTAATTCTATTTATTTATTAGAAAATGTAAACAGACTCGAGAATTCTCAGCATCAAATTATTGAAAAGCAACACTACTTACGTCCTACATATGTACATACATAGGTGGTGTTTTTAAAACCCTTTAAAACAAAACAACTAATAAAACATTTTAATATCGCGCTGCGTCATAATATGCACGGGACGGGATCGTTTGTGCAATCGACGCACGTGCTTATGAACGTCTTATCCTTATCCTTATGAAAGCAAAGAAATTAGATTAAATAAAACTTGTGCTTTTGTAGGTGTAGCTTTTTTGTGATTAGTCACAGCCCGTGGGGTAATACCTTATTACTCACGGACCGTGGGTAATAAATACTATCTATATATTTAAATCACAAGGTTTATTTTTGTTCCAGTAAAGTTTAAGAGTTCTACTGGGCCGATTTACGTGATTCTTTTTTTATATTAAAGTTTTCGTTTTGTATATTAGTTAACACTACTAAATATCAGTATTTCTTTAAGTTTTATAGTTTTAAATAAATAAATCTAAAACATTTTTTTGGATACGCAAGAGAACGGCCATCTACCTGCAGCCCTCACAGTCCCAAGCGTTGGTTCTATCAAAATGAAGTCTAATTGTTTTTTGAGAAATTATATTCAATAAATTAACACTATACCAAATTTCAGCTTTTTCAAATCACTTCACATTCCGTCGTATGCATAAAATGTAGCAAATGCTTCTTCTATAGGTCGATTTCATTCTTACTAATTAAAAAGTATATCTTTTTCATTTTACTAATAGAAGTAAAAGCATTTACTTCACTTTATGCATACGGCCCAATGACCTCAATTTTGAAGACATGCGACCACCGCATTGGTGCTGATGCAACGCGTTCGATCATTACGCTGTCTGACGACTGTTTTCCAGTTTTTTATTACATTAACTGGTTAGTGATCAATTTCCAGCTTTTACAAAACACTTAGATGACACTACTTCTTGTTACAACTTTCAAACTGCGCTGACGCTGAGTGTCCCCATATCCGAGTTTCTTTTGTGTAGGATATTTATTTACACTCTAAATATAAGCTAATATTAAACTATTAGCCTTTACAAAACTCTTACATTTTTTGGTCGCCAGCTCTCGGGCTATAAGTCAATTCGTCGACGTCAATGCATACTGACGTAACTGTTTTTAGCAACTTTACAGGAGCGCTGTTTAAATGCTTATATAAACTTTATTACAGATATGAACTTAATTCTCTGAAATGTTGTAGCTAGTAATGTTGCTAGTTACATTTCAGAGAATTCATCATGCCATATGTAATAAAGTTTTTATAAGCATTTAAACCACGCTCCTGTAAAATTGCTGAAAAGTAGTTACACCAGTATGCATTAACAGCGACGAATTAGGCTATTTCATAGTAAAACATGTTGTATGTAACTCAGGTTACATGCTAAGATAGTTTTTCCATTTTTCTGAAAGGTTTTATCTTGTTGCTAGATTTGAATTTGACGATTGTTGAACGCAGAATAGAATTTTTTTCCCAAATGAGGCTAAGTCAGTTTCTGGTACATATTTCACTGGAAATAGTTAAATCAGGTCATTATCTTGATGGTTAAAAGGTTACATTTAATTTACTAATTCCTGGATTTGGAAGAATTGAGTCCAAGTAAATGAAGGTATCAGCTGTGCTGATATTCTTTGGTTTTGTCAAAATTTGAGTTTATTTTAATATTTTGCACTATTGTTTGAATACAGGCTGTACCTGGAGTACTGTACTCTGGGCAAGATTAGTTTATATTTGAATTCATTTATGTTGATATTTAGCTGGATCTTGCAAAAGCATCGGTTGTTATCTGAAACCTTGTAAACAGAGTTTTAAGTTAAGTTTTTTTAGTATGTAATTTAATTTGTGTAAACTTCATGTTTGGGGTACCTTGTGTAACTATGTACATATTTCATATACAGGGATAGCTGGAGAGGGTTGTCAATGTAGTTTAGTTTTTATTAAATCGGTGACAGCTCATCGTTTTTATTGATTTTCTTTGTTATTGTTCAATTTAGACCACAAGTGTGTTATGTCAATCTAATCGTCTCTTTGCCAGCCACATTTCTTTTTAAATTAAAGATGTGTAATTTATAAACATATGTTCGGATTAATGACAGTCAGTCATGACAGTTTGTGATGTTTGTGTTTGCGCAATTTTGGAAAATCATGTGAGGAAAACCTTTGTAAAAATCAATTAAGGAATTGTTGCGATAATCATTCTTGGCTTAGACATTTTCCTGTAATTCGAACAGTTCAAATTGCATATCTTTTAGAAACAGTTTGTGGATCGCAAGAAAATGGATCAGAAAATAAAGCAAACTTTTCCTCGGAACGCGATCATCTGACATCGCGGATGATCTGACATCGCGGGCCGCATTTCTAGGATTTACGGACCGCACTTTGGAAACCCCTGCTTTAAAAGTAAGAAATTTAACCGAAAATTATTACTTGTGTTGAACAGTCTGAATAATTTTCGATGCAGATATAACTACATACTATATGGGGCATTTTTAGGATGTTATGATAAATGATAAAGCACTGACAGTTAAATTGGCAGTGGTTCAATATAATAAAAATGCACACACCAAGCAAAAAGAACAAAAGTTATGCAGGAATCTTTGGAAAATCAAAGAAAACAAAAACAAAATTACTTTTTTTTCCTCTTTAGCATTCGTTAAGTGAAGACAACAGAAAAGCTCAACTTCAATAGCAAAAAGCCAGATTACATTACAGATTCAATCTTTTTTATAAACTAAGGATTAGAAAAAGCTTAGAAGCACACAGTGATTCAAAAACATTTCCATGCAAAGGACCCCGCACGTTTCTTATGGAAAATGCCTTTCGCTCAAAGTGACTGAAAATATTATCACTTTGTAGGTCTTTTAGCACAGAACAAAAGGCTCCATGGCCGCTACTCATGAAATGCGATATTTTTTTAGAAAAATCCAAAAAACGTTTTGCAAATCGAAAAATTGTAGCTTGCTGTATGAACGTATTTTGTGTGTATATTTATGTCAATTCATGTAAAACTGTAGTTTTTATAAACTATGTTACACGTTTCTTCATGAATTATAAGTAAGAAGTCGTTAAAAAGTAACTAAAACATTTATATTTGATTCAAACATAAACTCTATTGACGTATTTCAAAGATACTACTTTGACATATGTTTTTTGTATGATATAATAATTAAAGATACATATTAAATCATGTTTAATTTTCATTTTTTTATTATAAACGTAAATAACATAAAAAGTTTCTAAGACTTAATATTTTAGGAAGGAGTTGTTGTTATTTTGTTATTGTTTGTTATTTTTTGCTTCTGTAAATAATCTTTTGGAATGAAATAAACGTTCATTTGAATAACGTTAACAAAACCATAGCAATAGGCTTCATCTTTTTTCACAACAGGTGAATATTTATTCAATCAGTTAAGGGTTCTTTATTTTACAAAATATTTAGTTTTTTAGCGATTAGTTGTACGTCTTAAAAAATCATGGCCCAAAGAAATCGCCGGATACCATGCTTCATTTGTGATAACGCATTGATACCTCGTGCCATGGTCCGACTATCAGGAGAAGAAAACGCCGCCAAACAAGAAATAGCACTAGCTAGACGTGCTGCAAACGGCCGACCTGAGGAAAATATAACTCCCGAAACTCGCGTGTGCAATAATTGCAACATTTTAATAACGCGCGAAATAGACATAATGCAAAACGATCCTGATTGTCTGAGATTAAATGTACTATCGCAAACTAACAAACGCAGTTGCTTGGTGTGCAATGCAGAAGGTGATATCCACGACCTTACGCTTGCATGTCGGATCGATATTTTTGTAAAGCGCAACATATACTTCCCTAGGAGAGCTGTATCTTGCAATGAGCATTTGAGTGATTCGGGCTTGATTTTACCAAACCTGGTGGATGGCCTAAGGTATGTCAACAGACCAGTTGTGTTGCCAGGCAAAGAGATCGCAAGATTTTTGCAAGGACTTCGAGAAAAATTGAATGACACTGGTAACATGTTTGACACTGAAGAGAACGTCACGGACACTTAATTCGCAATTGTTTCTGTCATTACTAAGGAGCAGTTCAACGACCTTTACGGATATTGCGATCCAGTTCCAGTTGGAGATTGTTTGCGTTATGTGTCAAAGAACGATTTATTATGTCTACTGTGCAAACTGAGGCATAGACTTGGTGACGAATTCTTAAGTATCGTGTTCAAATACTCTTCAAGACAAGCTACAAGCCTCGCAGATTCTTTGGCGAAACGATCACTTGCTGTACGATTCGTTAACGAAAATATAGGATTCCAATCGATCACACGGGAAGACTATATACAACAACACGTGAATGATTTTTCAAATCATTTATACAATAATGACCCAAGAATTCCAAAGGCTATTGTTTACAATGATTGCACTTATCTTAATATTGAAAAGAGTTCTTGCTTCAAAGTATTGCGTCAGTCATACAGCGTCCATAAAGGAAGACATTTGCTGAAGCCATCAGTTAATGTAGCTCCAGACGGTTACATATTAGATATACAGGGACCTTCTTTCTCAAATGCAGCTAATAACGACGCCAAAATTTTAATGAGCGAGTTCAACCGTGCATGTTCGCACACTATAGCAGTGATTTGGTATTTAGGTTACGCTAGACACCAAAAAACTGTTAACTATCCATCACTCACCGTTTTGCATAGTATTATTAGCGCACAGAATAATCTGGGTGATCCCTAGTAAAAGTAGGAATATATTGGTCATATTGGAAACATATATTCCTAATATTTCCAATATATTCCCAATTTCTGCAATATATTGGGAATTTTAAATATGATAATGTCAATGTTGCAAACATAGTTGTGGTGCTTTCACTCCAGCTGCGAGATCAATTATTGTCACTACTATTTGAAAATATAGCAGCCACAACCTTTCATTACAATATTGAAATACTTCACTCTTGAAACAATCGGATTAATATATCAAACCAAAAAAGAGATGTTATTTGCAATCGAAAATGGTTTGATTGCTTTTTAACGCCTTCTTAATAATAAATCATGAAGAAACATGTAACATAGTTTATAGAAACTACAGTTTTACATGAATTGACATAAATATACACACAAAATACGTTCATACAGCAAGCTACAATTTTTCGATTTGCAAAACGTTTTTTGGATTTTTCTAAAAAAATATCGCATTTCATGAGTAGCGCCCATGGACACTTTTGTTCTGTGCTAAAATACCTACAAAGTGATAGTATTTTCAGTCACTTTGAGCGAAAGGCATTTTCCATAAGAAACGTGCGGGGTCCTTTATTTCGGTATACGACGGCGTGAATTTATGCCACTCTTTTAAATACATTTAAATGCAAAATACTTTTAGGTTTTACCAGCTCTTCTAGACATTATCGTTTACTCGTATACATTTTAAGATTTAAGCGAATAAACTCCTTTCGTCCTGAGTATATTGGAGCAAGCCCTTTTTTCTCTTTAACAAACTAAAATCAAAACACTATCTGGAGTATTAAAGACTGCTTAGTCTAAAAGGAGATAATTTAAAATTCCTTTAGACAAAAGAAAGCAAACATAACCATCATTGAAAGAATTTAATTGAATAAAAAAAGATTGAATTCTTTTGATCTTGCTCTCGTAGTTTTTCCTTGAACGCAGGGATTTTCCACTTTTATATGGAATGTTTTCTCTGATAATACTTTTTTCTCCTGTAATTCGTCTCAAGATATCTCTATTAATTATATTTAATTAACTCAAATTGTTGGGTCAATACATTCTCTTGTTCATGCAAATTCCATAGACAGTCTGGAAATGAGATTCCGTTAAAACAAAATCTAATTTACTACCACCTAACTAAATGACCTTTATGTTAAGTAAAATCTTGCTTAGTAGTAGTTAACCTCCTTCCTTTATCCGGGTAATGGTTTTCCGATAATCTCGTGAGGCGACTGAGATTGGTTTGTCTTTGTCTCCTATTTCGATCTGTCTCCTCAATCATCTTGATTGTTTTACTGGACAATTCCGGTAGGACGACTTCTAACAAATAAAAAAGCATGAAGCAAATTAGATTAAGCCCAGTGAGAGTACGTGTAAGGGAACGGATACGAAGAACAAAACACTATTAACCAGGAAAAAAAGATTTCTCCTAAATCGAAAGGATCCCTTTTTCCCCTTATTCCTAGATTAATAGTTGAAGCAATGAGAGAGAAAAAAGTATTTTAGGGAATTTATTTTATTATTATTATTATCACTGAAAGTTAGAATTAATGTACGACAACTGCTGCGCGTTAAAAAGAGAATTTTGTTGTAAATCTACGAATCTCGCAATAGATTTTCCCAGTAATTTCGCCAAAGTGTTCTCCATTTTTCAAATGGCATGTGAAACTTGTTCTTTCTTATAGTATCTTCTCTTGCGTGATTTCGATAACGATCCTAAAGTCTGACAACGTCATTACGCATTACACAGGATCATCTGATTTTCATCGTTCGCATTTTCTTTGATGAGTGGAATTCGAACAGGTGTTTGAAATTTCATCTTTTTCCCTGTTAAAGAGGCTTAATAAAAAGAAGCGAAAATCTCACTAGGAGGGATTTATTTCTATTAGCGAAAACTCTTCCATAATTTCGTTGGAAAATTAGCCGTGTTGTTACAATCGCCTCTATAAATCTTGTACCATCGGCCCCCTAACTACATAAACCCATTAAGAAGATTAAGAGGCAATGAGATTGAAAGATTCACTTAAGCACTGTCGGAGATTCTCAACAACTGTAGGTCACGCAATAGCAGCTCCAAAACAACTACTATAAACCTAAACCGCAGCTTAAACTATTCAGGATTAGGAGGGGTAATTGAACAGGAAGAGGAAAGAGAAAAGTAGTTACAGCAATGCGAAATTAATGCAATTGCTTTTTGAATACAGCTTTGAAATCGTTTCAAAGATTTTATTCAGCGTGGTATATTGCAGGCACTCCTTAACCCCGACATCACGTATTTTCAGACGCGTTCGATACTTTTGACGTTTATATGTAAGCCAATCCAGTCACTTTTCGTCTTGTATCTCTGCACTATATTGTTAAACTACTCCTATTTCGTCATCTGCCATAAAATAATAACAGTATACCTATGTTCTTTTTTTATATTTTATTAGCACCGTATTGTCACGAATAGAATGATTCAAATTAAATTATTCAAACTATTTTATAATCAGCCATAAGGTAACCAGAATAACAATTATACAGGGTCGCTGATATGTATGGAAACTGTCGATTATCTTCTAAAGTAAGATAGTTAGCGAAAAATGTTAAATGCAAAAGTTTTAGGGTTTAAAATCTATTACAATAAAGACAAATTAAGTATACAGCATCAGTCAAAAAGTCATGACAAAACAAAGTTGCTTTTTTTATGGAACACCCTGTATATTATTCCATATTTCAATTTATCTCGAAATTCTAAACAAAATTGTATAGCACATCATTATACCTAATCTTAACCGTTTTCGAGATATCGAACTTTGAAAATCATTTTTTATTATCTTCAAATTTATTAAAACGCCCGAAATGATTGATATTTATTATGAAAATTACACAAGGTGAGGGATATGGTGATATGGATATGATAAAAATGCATGATACGAAAAAATGTATTTTTTAATGAACGTCCTGGATATTTTACTTCCTGACAGTAATGAATTCGCTGGACAAAATCTTGTAGTGAATTTAAAAGAGCATTGGTAGGAATATTGGAAATTTCTTGCCTTATCCTTTCTTCCAATTCTTCGATATTTTGCGGCTTATTTCTGTAGACTAAATTTTTTATATGACCCCCACAGAAAAAGTCAAGCGGGGTCATATCGGGAGACCTAACAGGCCATTCAATTGCCACCCTACGTCCAATCCATTTTTCAGGAAAAATTTCATCTAGATATGCCCGTACCGCAAGTCCAAAATGTGGAGGAGCCCCATCTTGTTGAAACCATATTTGTTCTGCCGGTAAATTGGGATTGTTATTGTTCGGGAATAATCGTCTAAACTCTGGAATAATATGCTCTCGCAAAAGTAATAATTATCGTTCAGCGGTCAAATTTTCGTTTATAAAATAGGGTCCTATGACGTGTCCACCAATAATGCCACACCAAACATTTACTTTTTGGGGTCTGACCAATACCTACAGTTGTGTCGGTTTACGTGCCCATTTAAACAAAATGTAGCTTCGTCAGAAAATAATATGTGGGTGACAAAGTTGGCATTTTGATTTAATTTATCAATAATAACTTCGCAGAACTCGATTCTTCGATCAAAATCGTCTTCAATTAATTCTTATAACAAATCTTATATGGATAGAATTTTTTCCGTTTGCAAATTCTTTTCATGGAATATCGACTCATGTTATGATTTAAATCCCTCTGTTGTGTCGAATTTATTGGATTTTGCACCACATCTAACATTACATTCAAAGAATTTTTTTCATTTGTAACGCATACTAATCTTCCACTTTTTGGTCGATCTGTGACACCTCCAGTTTCATGAACACGCTGCAATGTTTTTGAAACGGTTGATTTAGAAAGACGTTCCCGAT
This sequence comes from Agrypnus murinus, assembly GCA_929113105.1. Classification (NCBI taxonomy): domain Eukaryota; kingdom Metazoa; phylum Arthropoda; class Insecta; order Coleoptera; family Elateridae; genus Agrypnus; species Agrypnus murinus. The sequence goes on along the minus strand of OV816025.1, from coordinate 137,155,097 downwards.
AGGAATGCAATTCATGAAAAATATCCACTAGTTCGACACAACTTCTTCGTCTATCACCATATCCTATGATCGTTAAAATTTCAATACGCTTGGTTTCACTTAAACGTGCCATTTTTGTGCAAAAATGATTCACACTAAATACTTAATGTATTTTTGACATGTGTTGTCAAGATAATCACTGTTAGACAAAAGAACGGCGCTGCGTTGTTATGGAGCTAGAAACTTTCAAAGGTAACTTGATGGACTAAAATATCCTTGTATAATTTATAAGAAAGTTGATTTTAAAAGTTCGATATCTCGAAGGTATAATGATGTGCTATACAATTTTATTTAGAATTTCGAGATAAATTGAAATATGGAATAATATACAGGGTGTTCCATTAAAAAAAGCAACTTTTTGACTGATCCTGTATACTTAATTTGTCTTTATTGTAATAGATTTAAAAAAACCCTAAAACTTTTGTATTTAACATTTTTGGCTAGCTATTTTACTTTAGAAGATAATCGACCGTTTCCATACATATCAGCGACCCTGTGTAAATAAATTCGTTAAGATTGCACATGTGCAGTATGAAATTCGAAATCGTATGCAAGCCTGCTACTAAAAATAGACAATTTGCCGTATCAGTAAACGATAATCTGTTATGAAAACTTGCATTACGTACTGGTATAAATACGTCCAAGAATCGAGCACGGCCACACAGCTATCCATACATCTCCATGTGCTTGACATTGTGCATGTGCATTGCTTGTTAGTTCACATGCAAAAAAGAGACAATAGACGTGATTTTGATACGTACGACCTTAACGGGTGTAGCGTAATCGTTGACGGTACACTCTTTACACATGCCTATTCGTTACTGAAGTTGTCACTTATCTGCAAAATCGCTTATGCCAGCATAGTATAAATATAGAAACCATATTTAAACAGTCACGTTCTAAACTTAATTACTTTATTTATCAATAATCTTGAGGCCAGTGTGATACTTAATATCTTATTCTCTTTATTATTTTATTTGCTTGTACGAAAAGTTTCATCTCTGACATGATCGATGTGCTGAGTTACTATTCACCCATAATATGTTTGTATTAAATTATTACATGTCAAATTAGGCGTTGCTTTTCATTTCTTCATGTCAATATTATTAACTATTAATTCTACTATTAAAAAGTAGACGTAACAAAACAGTGCTTTTGTTATGAAACCAAAGCTTTTAATTATTTTTAATAAACATGCATCCTAGGACACACTAGGCAGTAAAATGACACATTTTTGAGTTGATTTTTCTCAGATCTTGGTAATTTTTCATTATTCATCTAACGATGTGAAACCGTGACCTAATTAGGCAATTAAAATAAAGTTGAGGCCAAATTAAGGTAAGTTTTGATCTAAAACAGACAAGGTGCATGGTAGTGATGATTGAACTTAAATGATTTATGCATTGAAGTATTTGCTACCTTACCTGCTTTATTAATATAACAAAATTATGTTTCAAATTAACAAGATAGTGATATCGTTAAATTTTCTTTTTTAGATAGATTATACAGTTCGTGGCTAAACGCTTTAATGATATTTTGTCAAACAGTTTCTTAAGAACAATTTTAAAACAATCTTGAATGTTGGGATCGTTTTTTTGTAGAAGATATCTTTGAAATAAAATTCAAGTCGGTACGATTTGCCATAGCAATCTGAAATAATGTAATTTAGCTGCTATTTGCATGTTATTCATATCTAAAAGTAGGTAAATAATGTTAATTAGGATGTAAGGTTGGATGTTGTCAAGTTAGGAAGAAGTAAATAAGTAATTTTAAGTAATTAAGTTAATTTTAGTTATCTGATAGTTGTGTAGAAAAGATGTTTTAGTTGACTTTTTCTAGTGACCTTGTTCTTTTATGTCAGTTCAAGTGTCATATATCATATATCATGGGAAAGGGATTTTTTGGTTATCTATTTATTGGATTTATTTAAAGAATAATTAATAGTTATAAACAATTATGTGGTTATGTTGTATTTGTTTTAAAAATTATTTTGTTTGTAACCAAGAATATCACTATACCCTTCTTTTGTTTGAAAAAGGGTATAAAATGAGCGACCATTTTAGTAACAAATTCTCTGTTATTTTAGTTTCAACTTTCAAACAGTGCACACATGTTAAGAACAAACATTTAAAATTTTTAGGTTATGTTGTGAGTTTGAAAAATATAAACAAACCAAACGTCAAAAATGTTAGATTATATTTTGTTGAACTGTCAAAGTGTTAAATAATCATCGAAAATCTTTGAATTTGACTATCTTTAATAGTAATTACTAGGTATAGGATTTGTATGCACTTAGAAATGCTGAAATATGCATGCACTTATGCACTATAAAAACGTGAAATATGCACTTAAAAATCATGAAATATGCGTTTATTAGAAATTTTTAATAAATATATGCACTTTCATTATTAAAAAAACACCTGTTTAGCGTTATTTACATTTTATTTACAGAAATTATTTTAATTAGACATCCTATGCAATAATTTAATTAATTATATTTTCTAAACATAGAGCGTTACAGTTCACAATGACGTACATTTTTAAATTTTCAAAAGTAAACATATGCCTATTATCCCTAAATATTGTTTTATATTTTGAGAAACTCCGTTCCACATCGCAAGACGTAATTGGGGCATACTTAAAATTGTTTAATTCTACAAGCGAATAAAGTTTTAGCTCGTCTAAAATGTCTTGGCCAGATAATGCATCGATTATGCTTTTAATTAAGTGAAAACCAGATTTTTGTCTATAACGGATTTAAATTTTTGTTTTATAGTCAAACCCTTCGGCCCTTTTACTTTATTCAAAGAAACACCTAACAATTTTACATGCTCAAGAGATTCATCTAATGAATTTCCATGACTTTCTAATTTCTGATTACTTTAGCTAAACGCACAAAATTTGTCAAAACAAACAATAATTCTGCCCTCACCTCCTTAGTATTAAAAGCATCCTGTGCGCTTTGTATGCATAGTGCATCGTATTTATTAAGTTTATTTACAAATGCTTTAATAATATCAAAATAAGTTGCATAATATTCTGCTGCAGAAAGCCAAGTACCCCACCTTGTTATTACAGGCTCAGGTGGGATAGGCACTTCTTGAGCAGTTTTCCTAAATATTTGTATGCGATATGGAGCTTTACAAACAATTTTTCTACATCTGAAATTATAGAGTTTACGTTAGGATATGTTTCCCGCACTTTTTCCGCAATTCTATGCATGCATGGGCAAGACAAGTTAAGTGGATCATTTTTTCGTACAGAACTTGTAAGCCTGCGCCAGCCTCCATCATGTACGGTGCCGCGTCGGTGACGAACAGGAGTACTATACCACAAAATAGCTATCGAATCATTAAACAATTTTGCCACAGAACAATGTTTGGTGCTCTTGAAAACGTCCATTGCTAATAGATAGGATTTGGGATTGTTCTCCGAATTTAAAACGCGAATTATAACGTTAGCCACGTATCTGAAAACAAAAATTTGATTGTTATTTTATCGGACTACATAATTAGTCGGTTACAAACAATTAGCGCAAAGCAGTTATTTAAAAAAATTATATTTCAATCAAGCAAAAATATTGCTGTGATTAAATATGTAACTAACAAAATAGAAAATAAAACATCCGTAAATTGCTCTGCTGTCTTTAATTAGTTAAATTTTACTAACAAAACGAGGGAAATGAAGTTTCTACGCACCTACCAGTAGTGTCAGTAGATTCGTCAATGGAAACCCATATGTGGTTATTCGCTACGTTTTCAAATTGATTTTATGGTCTCTTCGTATAAACAAGGTAAATAATTTTTCTTGAGTGTAGACTCGTCGGGTATTGGCATTTTTGAAATATCTTCCAGAAAATTACGAAATGCTGAGTGATTAATTTTACTTAACGGGATATCTGCAGCCAGTAATGCACTACATAGTTTTTTTATTAAATTCGATCGATTTGCTGGACTCACCGCACGAATTATTAAGGTACCCCGGTAACAATGTTTGTTTTTTGATTTCAGGGCAACACCCTTTTGATGTCGAACCGTGTTCAGATGTTGTGTAACTTGAAAGCGTTCCGTTGCAGTCACTTTATCGTCGCACACTGTACAATACACATTGAACTATATATAAATAACTGGAAGGGACGCGCAAGCACGCTAAATCAGAAAACGTTGTGTCAGGGGCACCAGACAAGAATGTAGTATTCCCGTTTCTTTCTAACTTATGTTACCTGCATTATAAGGACACGTGGTGAAACTTTTTGCTGATTTTTAACGTAGATTAAGTTTTATTTTGTGTGCGACCAAATGTTTAATTTGAATCATTGAGTTAGAAAAGGATGAGGATCCTACATTGTGGCGGGTTGCATAAAATTTCATTTGTCTCAGCTATTTACACAAGGCATCCATTCCAGTTATTTATATATAGTTCAATAACAATACAACACCTTATCGTCAGTTGTAAGAACACTGAATTCCTTAACATAACTTCGAAGTGTACCAGACACAGACCGTTTTTCTTTACTCATCTTTACACTCTAAAATTTCAAACTGAAATGCAGTTTGCAATTTCTGAACTGTCTTAATTGAAAGATTACAAGATTAGTAAACAAAAGTACAGGCAAATTTTTCTATGAACAGGAAGTTGTCAAAGGGTCTTTGGAATTTCCTAATACCTATTTATCACAATACCGCAGGATGTAAGTATTTAAATTTTAGTTGAAACTTTTTCTTTCTTAGAAAATATTAACAAGTACACAGATGGTTAAGGCAGTAAAATATTTTAAAGCCTAGTATTTAACAATAAGCTTAAATTATGGGTTTCCCCTAGACTCAACTAAGCCGCCCTTGGTTGGTTGTCTAAAATGCTAATAGTATATTAAAGTATTAGTTTCATAAGACGCGTTTTTACCGCACGCGTCCGAGTTTAGAAAACGACTCGTGAAGCGGGGAGTTTTCTAACGGACAAGTGCGCTAAAACGCCTTATGAAACAAATACTTTATAGTATTTTTTATACTTGCGTCGTTATTTCGTTAATTATTAAAAAATAAATTAGTTTTAAATAAGATTTGTTAGTGAAATTTTGTTAAGTACTTTTGACAGTTGGCTACACTGAAAATTCAACTTGAGCATTTGTTATTTAAATTGTTTTGTTTTTATAAAATTAATTTAGTTTCTGTGACAAGAAGGTAAAATGGTAAGATATTCTCTCCCCCTATCTTATTAAAAAGAATTAACTTATCTTAATTAATCTTAATCTTATTAAAATATTGGAATTTAACCATATTTATAGATTTATAACAACTGCAGAAAATAACCAACATTTAGCTATGAAAGTAAAATTCTGTGCTAAATACTTTCAATTTTTAATATATTTCAATTATTTAAGGTTGCGTTGATAATGGGATTCTGTGGTGCCTGCCGAAGAGATGAATTGACCAACATGTTATTAGACGATATTGTGGTCAAAGATGTGTTCACTGTGACTGTAACAAAAACAAAAAATAAAGTTCGAAGAGAATTCTTAATTACAGAGAAACTGTGGATTGATTTAATTAAGCAATATTTGAGCCTAAGGCCTAAGAAAATAAACCACAGGCGGTTTTTTATAACCTACCGCAATGGAAAATGTATTTCTACTCCTATCGGTATAAACACCATGGGAAAAGTTCCTTTTATTATTGCCACTTATTTGCATTTAGCCAACCCGAAGCTTTTTACAGGTCATTGCTTTCGACGTTCAAGTGCTTCCCAATTGGCAAACAAAGGTGGCGATTTAATAACTATAAAACGGCATGGAGGTTGGAAGTCTTCAGCTGTGGCTGAGGGCTGTGTTGATGCTTCAGTTAAAAAAATGGAGGTAGCTGAATTGCTATCTAATAAGCCATGTACTTCCACTTCAACGGCTCAAGTGGTAATTGACCAATTCCAGTTTTCCTTAGCTGTGACACAAATGTGGGATTTGAGCTGTTCCATCTGTAAGTCGGCTGCAGCCGCACATTGGGCCTACATAATAATAATAATCGCTCCCTCCCTCCCGCACAAGCTTATAGCTTCTGGGGCCTTGGTTTAGGCTATGGGTTGTAGTAGTTATTATTATTATGTGAGCTACTACCAAAGTCTGTTGCTGTATAATTTGTTTGTATCATAACGTTCTTTTTAAATAATACTAAAAATGCTGTTTTAATCGTCTATTAACAAAATAAATATTATTACTAACACTAGTTACAAATACTATAATTGTAAACTGTTAACGAACTTAAACTAGATATTTACAGACTATTTTTTTACAATACAACACTTATTTTTAACATTTATCTTGTATTATTTTATATCCTATTAATTCACGATGCGCACCTTTAATTCACCGGTTGACTACTCCCTTCTTCCCGCGGTGGCGCTTATATATCTCCCACAAGAGCTTCTACGATGTATTGGAATAATGCTCCGCGGGTTCTGGAATACTGTAGAAGGCGACGGAACCTTCTCATTTTTCGCGGCCCTTGTACAGGGATTTTTCCATTCATTACGGTACATAAAAATCAATTTATGTTAATCAATATCTATCATAATAACTTGTTTCCCAAACCCGGGGCCATCCTAATTAAATATATACAATAATAACAATCGTAGCAATATGTAGCTATCTAGACTATAATGTGATGTTTTATAAGCCATACGCTAAATAAATAGATAAAGTGTTAAGAGGATCACGATTATTCACAAAACTGACAAATAAAGTAATCAAGTATACTAAAACTGCATTACCAAATGTCTAATAAGTTCAACGTTTCATTAAGAAGGAAACCAATTCATCAGTTTTGCACGTTTAGTTATCCAAATACTGGACTAAAACAGTATACTCTGGTACAAGATTTGAAAGCTTTTTCGAGATACAATCTCCAACAGAGGTATATTCCTGGACAGTTTGACCTGTCAATAAAAAGGAGCTAGAACTACATATATTTCAGGTATTACTATTAACAAAGGTTGAATGTTAAAAGTATATGTTTTTTAAATCTGCTTTCGTTTGACACGGTGTGATTGACGATGAAACCCAACCTGTCCCAGGTGACCTCTGGAGGTTAAATTGAAGTCTTGTCTTGATTCAACCTTCCTCGAGAGCTGTACTTCGTTGCAAAGCTTTGGCGCTTCTCTCATATACTTACGTTGTGCGTGTCCAGTTACTGCAAGATTGGTTTTAAAATGGCTTTATAAAGAAGTTTTTTGCCGATAGCTAGCTTAGAGTTCATGCCGATAAGTACATTTGGCCGAGTTTACATCCTAGTTGAAGGCTTTTGGGCCATGTGTTTTTGCCAAGTAAGTCTACGATCAAGATAAATCTCTAGATAGTTGGCGACTTCTGATTGTGGCATTTTTTTATTGTTTAATGCCACTGGTGAGCAACTATTTCTCCTCTTAGTATGTCACATGTATGGATTTTAATTCGTTATATTCGTTTTATTCTCCACTTTTCATCCAGGTTGGTACGCTCAGTTGTCTAAGTTTTTTGTAGATTTCAGACGTGACACAGCCGAATGCAGCTATTGATCTATTAGTTCTGGGTAAAGCTGCCGTTTACCGTATTTATAATATGAGAATGAGGACACTCTCTTATGGTACTCGTAAGTTAATCGGGTATACTCCTAGATGTTCTTCCTGGATCTTAACTTGAAAGAGTCTGTCAATTAAATACAACTTAAGTACTTGATACAAGTCGTGTGGTAGATTTTCTTTAGTTTAAATAAGGGTCCAGGGTCGACACCTTATCGAAGACTCGTCTTACATCTATAAATATTTCTAAACAATATTTGTTTGTTTCTAAGGCCTCTCTTATCTCCTTAGCAAACTGATGGTCGGGAATAATAAGTTTCTTTTCCTGTAGAATTGGTAGTAGCCACGTTAGTAGATTTTTCTCGAATATCTTGAACAATATTGACACTATATTTATCAGTCTATACGAACTTCTTTTTTGTTCTTCTTGACGTTTTCCGGATTTCAGTAGTATGACTTTGGGTACGGAAAATGACCTAGTCTCCTTTAATACTTTTCCTGCGATAAGGTCATACCCTGGGGCTTTTGGATTCATTTGATTCCAAAAACTGGTATTGCGTTATCTTCTACCGGATTAATTTTCGTGGAAAAGGTTTATAAAGCCCTTACAAGGGGTTTTGCAACGCTTCAGCGTTTTATTTCTTAATTTTGCAAGTGTTACTGCGGTGTTTCTCGCCTCTTTCCACATGGAGTAGTCAGTTGTCTCGGTGGTAATCAGCTGTTCCAAATAAGTAGTTTTGAACAGATATGTCCTTCTCATTATTTAGGGTTTTTTTCATAGTTTTTGTTGCTTTATTGAACTTGATTTTGTCGTTAGAGCTTCTTTAGATGCCTGGAAATGCCAAGGACTTAGTTCATAATGTTTGATGGATAAGGCTATACATTTTTCTAGAGTTGCAGTAGTGGCTGCAAATTTTTTATGACCTTGTAGAAATGTTCTATTCTGCAGAGGGTTACTCTTTCGGTCACTTGCGTGCTGAAGAAACTGGATTGTACTTGGAGATAGTTTCGCGCAATATTTTTCATTATAATAGTTGCATTGCTTACGGCAGTTCTCTGTAGGGCCGTGCGACTATCGAAATCAATAATCGAAAATCGATATAAAAAATTAATTAAATCGATTGATCGATTATTTAACAACATAATCGAAGGTCCTATTAATCACTTATTTTATAATTCGTGTCTATACAAGTTATTATGATAATAAAGCCTTTTCTGAATCAACATAAATAGTACTGTCTTCTAAAATTTTGCTATAGATATTTTTATATAAATCATATATTTAAAAATCCACTTCAATTTGGGTGCAGTGTATGTTCTGTTTGGTACCGGTCTGGTGAACTCTGGTCATAGCTGGTACTTATACTAGTACCAATACTACTAATACGGCATACGACATCACCAATGTTGTGTTTTAGTAGAGAAACAATTTGTGCAATCGACTGATTAATGGATTCATCGAACCAAATTATTTTCTTAAAATAATCGATTAAAAAAATAATCGAAGGTGCGATTAATCGATTATTATGCCAGCCCTAGTTCTCTGCCTCTAGTTAGTGTTTTACTAAAATACCATATCACAGTCTTAGTATTATAGGCGCCTGCTGCTATAAAGCGATTACCAAGCGTGTTGAAATAGCCTTATAGTGTTGAAGTGTAGCTGCTTCATGAAGTGTTTAGGTGGAGAATAAAATCCTTCGAAGGTAATTGGATCATTTCAACCATCAACTCTCACACTTTTTGTACAGTCTTTTTGTACGTGTAGGCAGTTCACTATGTTTGATTAAATTTCTGATAATAATAGCCGACCCTCCATTCACGAAGGATTTACCTTCTTCTGGATCATTTGTTTCGTAAATTGTATACTTGTTGAATTATATATAGCTTTGTTTGGTGAAATGTGTTTCCGAGATCATCAGTCTTAATTTCAGTGATAAATGTTTTTATCTCCTGACTTTGTGCAACCAAGACATTGGCATTCCACTGTGCGATTCTTAAGTTTTTGAGCCATTATGGTACATTGGTAAGATAGGTTGTACTTAGCTTGGCCAGGTTTTCCATAAACGTAGACATCACCTGTTTAAATCTAGGATGTACAGGGTTATGCTGACAATTTCTAAAATCAGGGAGGAAAGTTCCGCTGGGAAAGTTTTTTTCCGAACGATTCCGTCTTGGTGATACAAATTTTAAATATAACTGTCCTTGTTCCTTTTTATTCATTTTAACTGTAAACAAATCGATCAAGATACATTGGCCAGGATTTCAGGCCATTTTATGCTTTGAAGTCATTAAGATTTTGCGGATCAGAGTTGCTGACAATAATTTACCTTATTTCTTACACAAAGAAAATTGAAAGACTTCTAGAGATATAATAGGATCTTCGGCGGTTCTTTATCTAGATATGAGCATTAAGCACATTATGGACATTTACTTCAGAACTTTTCTTATTTATAAACACAGATAATAATTAAATGAAGAAATTCGCCATTACAAACCACTTGCTTGAAAGGGTCGTATGCATCCGGAATTACGTGCGTATCACCCACGGCGAGTGTGTAATGCCAAGGATAGTGCAAATTCAGTTGCGTCCATTTTTTCGCCCTTTTTTATGCAGTTTTATGAAGAGTACTATACTTCAACCAAGAATACAATAAATGAGTTATTTTCGTAATCACACCGGAATAAAGAAATACGACTCGAGGTGAAATAAGACAAGAGTGCAAATTTTACGTTGCTAAGAATTCAGTTTAATTAAAAAGGGGTTTGTTCTGCTACTGAATCTTTCTAGCTCATTTATTGTTTATTTTATCATTTAGATTACATCGTGGCCTTCGCGTAATCCTAGATGCGTTTTACATTTTCGCCCACGTGCTTGTGAGTACTCATTTTTTGTATTTTTGGTTGAACTATAACTATCCTAAAATGAGTACACGTCGCTACGAGTCGCCGCTGATAATGTGTACTACATGCCATCTGATATTGTTCCCGGTCCGTACCTACTGTTTTGACAGATGTGGATCACGCATATGACTAATTTCTTCATTTTCGTGGCAGCAATAAACGGATGACGAGGCGATAACGAAGAAAGTTTCTGGAAGTATCGGGTTTTTCGGTTTTTCAGGATTTTTGGAAATGGGTTTGTTAGAACTGTAACCAATTAAACAGCTCGGTAAATATTCTATTTTGAAGGAAAAAATAAGTACATAAATAATATTTTCTTGCTTCACCTGCTTACTGTAAAGCCTGTAAATTTACTTTAGGCATAGTTTCTTATTGTTTACTTATTATTTCGTAAACTTTGAAATTCACGAACTTCCGTGGGATCACAACAAACACAACTATTAAATATTTTAATTAGTTCAACCTTAAAGATTAGTAATTCTAGGCATTAAATTTTCGCTCGAGCATGTTTCGTTACTAACAAGATAATCCATCTTTGTCTTTACTTTTTCAGTTTTGCTATCCCAAAATTCAACTTCACTTGATTGATGAAGAATTATGTGTAGTGACATCCCAACATAAAATCTTTCTCTCTCCACAAAATGGAGTGTCCAAATAAAATTTTAACACATAAACACGCCCATTCATATAATGACCGTGTTTACTTCGAGCGCAGTAATTTTTATACTCTGTGATATAACAACAGCAAATTTCTCACATTTATTTTAATGTATCCATTTTTCCTCTTGAGCATCATGTACTGTGATTAATAAACAATTTTATAAGTACATGAAAAAGCTGCACCTCCTCTACTTACACACGTAAAGAAATGAACACATAATCAATTTTTGGAGTACGTACACGAACTCTCGATCATCTTCCATGATGGATGATGACAAGTGACAGAAAGAAAGTAGATAACAAGACGGCGAAAAAATGACGCATTATTATACGACAGTACATCTCTGCCATCGACAGATACCTTTAACTACCATCACATTTTCATCGTGAAGAGACCATAAATCATACTATAATCAAAAATTGCACGAAGGACATATTAATGCATTAGAAAATTACACCTCCTTTTTTTTGGGCAACCTTTTTCCCACCACCATAATATTTTCATTCCGGCATAATTAATTATAAATGAAGACTGACGCTTTAAATAGCGGAACAATCTTTTCATTCAGATGATGAGGGATTATTTCTTTTTCATCATAAACCCCTATTTGACTTCGGCTTTTACATTTAGTAAAAAAGAAAGCGCCACTGTAATGATTCTTTTCTCGCAAATTAATGTGAAAAAGGGAATTTTGGTTGAAAGACGCAATAAAAGCAAGAGGAGAGTGAGGAGACAATGAATGCACCGTAAACAAGTAGATTAGTGAGTACGTTAAACGACTTCTTGATATCTTCCACCGCATCAACTGCAATGCACCACTTCCGTGCAAGAGGGTTTAAATATTTAGAATGTTCAAGAGATGTAAAGTAAGAAACCACGAATGAAACATTATGGTTTTAAAAACATCTCGCTTATTCAATTATTTCAACTATTTTGGTCTGAAGTAAGTGCAGTCTGGCATTGTTTTATGCACTTCCTGTGTGCATATTAAGAAAGGGGATATTCTTCGCTGAAAGCACTTGTTCATATTTTACTTTGTCAGTTTGAAACAAGAACAATGTATATCGAACAATAAAACCCTGTAGTTTGTCCTTTAAGTAATGTTCTGTGCAATAAATTTACTAAACTACAGTAATTATATTATTGGCACGGCCGTCCTGGACAAGGTGCTTGTGGTGCACTCGCAGCAGGGCGGTCAAACATAGGGGACGGCCGATGACAAAGAAAAGTCGACTAATATTGCTATGGCGTTTGTTTTATTGATTTTTGGTTTTAAGAAGTGCAAACTACGCAAATACTTTTGACGAATAATTAATTAATGATTAGCTGATTGAGATGAGTTGCTAGTAAAAGCAAAGAACATTATTTACGTTACAAACTATTATACTCTATGCTAGTAGTAATATGCTACTTGTTACTTTCATAGACCAAAAATGACTGGATTTTTGAATTTATAATAACTAGGAAAACCCCGTCAAAACATGATGGTCAAAAGCATAATGTATTGAAGAATTTCCTTATAATCGAACAAAAACAATTGAAAATATTAAGCTTACCATTCTTAGACGAACTTTTGAAAGTGTTATTTAACACTCCCGACTTACCCTGCCAATCTCGACCTATTCTGTCTTCCTCCTTTAGTTACCCCGTCTTACTGCTTTTTCCGACTCTCCCCTCGAACTTATCTCGTCCTCAGACTTACCTCCTCTTTCCCGGCTTACGCCCCTCTCGACTTATCTTCCTCACTGACTTACCCCCTCCGGCTAACTCCCCTTCAGACTTCTCCCCCGACTTACCTACCTATTCTTACTATATATTTTATGCATTGAATTGATATATTATTTATATGCTTAAAATATACAAACTTTCGAAGCTTTGTCGGTAATTTTGTCCATGTTCCTTAGGAGATAATAAATTAGTGGTTAGAGTCTTAGTTCTTACACGCTGTCCTGGGTGGGCGACTACTTGCGGGAAAAGCGAACGGAGCAGCCGGCGTGGATTTATCAAAATTAAGCAAACAATGCAGGTGTCCTACGTGGAGTCGCGTTACCCGTAACTTCGCTATATGCGGATTTCAGGCGGTTGACGCGATCACATTATTTGATATTTCCGCCGTAACCGCAGTAGTCGCATCTGAATCGTCGGCATAGCGGGTAATTTTTTGATTGAATTTAATTTTAAAAGGGAAAGCTAATAATAAAATTAATAATTTTGAAATAATTCTGAAATAAATTTGAACAATTTGTTAATATCTTATATAATGGTTTCCCAAAGGACCCAGCAGATCCTTATGGAAAATGGTTTTTACTTTGGAGTTACGTAGTATAAAACCAAGACTTTTGTTATATTGAATATCACTGCGATATCTCAAAAGGTCCCTTTTGCTCAAAACCATCTGTTACATTTATCTAATTGGATTCTATATCACACAATTGGATAATTTTAACATAATTTTTACTGGGGCATTTTGTAGAAGTGATGAGCACGTGGAGAATGGACAATGGCAATATTTCCTTATTTGGGATGCATAGTTGGACAGGAAGCGATTTCTTCAGTGGAAAGATTATCACAATCATTAAATTTAAGACGCTCTATGTTGCAAACTTCCACATTATAGCCCCTTTATTTTCAAATAGTAGCAACAACGATTGATCTCGTCGCTGCAGCAAAAGTATGTTGGTGGCATTGGAACTTACCAGATTTGCCATTTCGTTTTACACTCAATCTTAGGTTTAATAATCATCATGCACAAAGATATTTGTATAAATATATATTGTCTTGTTGCGAAGTTCAATCATAGGTGGTACTAGACACTTTTATTGGGGCGTGCACAAGGACAATAGTCTTAGTTTAATAGTATGTTTATAGTATGCAGTCAGCCAACGGGTTAAAAAAACCTGTACAATAAAATCAAACGATTTAAACTTACAATCGATAATGTATACTTTTGTGACTTGGGGAGTAGCTAAGCGAAAATACTAAAAGGATATTCAAACATTTATCAGGCTTACCACTGAAGCACTGTTGGGCGAGCGCAATAATTGAACTGGTCTATAGTTGTGATATGTGCTTTGAGTATGATGACGTAAGCAATTCAGTAGACATGTGCGGTTGTCGTAGATAGATGGCGGTAATAGGCGAAGCTGAGTAGAGTCACTACATCTAGTCACCTAGGCCGCGCTAGTCGATCAGAGTACCGCAAAACGCCGCCATATTGCGGCAAAAGAAGCACAAGATTTCCCATTATTTGTATCTGATTGCATTTAATCAAATCCACGTTTACTTTAAAAGGTTTTTCTTATTCTAAAAGATCAAACTTTTAATATGTCACATACGTAAAATGTGGTTTTAATTTGTCCATTATTAAAAATCACCCTTTTCTGCCCCAATATGGCGACGTTTAGCGGTACTCTGATCGACCAGCACGGACTAGGTGACTAGATGTAGTGCCTCTAAAGCTGAGTAATTCTATAGTCACGTAGTCGCAACTAAGCGTGTGTTGCAGATTAGGCAACGTGGTATTAGCGAAATCACGGGTAGTTATATAGGCAGCCAATATCGCTGTGCAAGTATTTTTGTTGAGCTTCTGCGTATCAACGTCCACATGGTACAGCCGTGGTGTTGGCGATTTATAGTTTTTCTGTGTTTTTGAGTATAGCGCTAGTTTATAATGCTTCAACAATAATTTAACATAAGGAGATTCCATTCGTGACAATATCAGTTTTATTATTTAAACGCATCGGATTTTTGCAAACTAAAAACTAAAGAATTTTGAATTTCGATTGATTAGAATGTGGCACACCCGGTATACCTGTACCATCGTCACCTATGAGCTAATTATAAAAAAATGTTTTAAAATGCGTCTTAGTTTTTAAATCATCAAATGCTTTCCTATTAAAGGCTGAGTTGAAAACATAACTTTTGGATGTCAGAAGCGTTAGAGAGACAACATATTTATCTATACAAAGTTGGTAGCAGATGATTATTATCCTCGGGACTACTACATTCTTCCCTTGTGTTCAATAAAGCGTTTCTGTATATGCTATAAATGACTGAGCTGTTTGCAAATGGTGCTGTCTAAGTAAATAATATTCTGATCTATTACAAAAGTTTTCTTATCGTTAGTGTGCAGACATAATAAAACATTAAACTAACTTCAGAACGGTCCGTTAAACTTACCCACTAGACCTTTTTTAGATCTGTTCGACGACCTAACCTGTATCCACAACGTTGAACAATTGAAATATTTAAATAAAGGCCCAAACTTTTGGAAGATTCAAAAACGATACGAAAAATAATTTATATCGCATTTTATCGTCACAAAAGCGGATATTATGAAACTGTTGATTAAAATCTCATTTATAAAGTCAATTTAATTTAAAATGTCCAAACATAATTTAGATATTCAAATGTAATTTAATCTGACGACGATGCGCTTCATTATGCGCATCACGTAGAATTTAGAAATAATTCATACAATAACAAGGGTGAAAAAAGGGTTCGAGATTAGCGTTTGTGCGCAGCATATCGTATTTTGAAAATTCATTTTACTGTTATAAACAACAACAAGAACATAAAAGCAATTCGTTAAAGGTCCTGGAAAATGTAATGTCGTATAATACGTTCACTCTTGTATACGAAAATGTCTCATATTCCGGCCCATTTGGCTGTCGTATAAAAATGAAATTTAATAATAGGGACAGGAAATTACGTTTCCCATTTTTAAATTCACGTTCATTTCCGCAAAAATAGATGTTTAATCCCAATTCTTTCCGTTTGGTTTAAAGCAACTTTCTTTACGCTTCCATGGGAATAATCGGGAGTTAGAAAATGTGTAGTTCTTTTTTTTATTGACGGAAAGAAAAAATAGTTTGAACTTGCTGTGAATATTGGAAATTTTTCGTGTTCTTTAATAGTAAATTCCAATTCCCCAATGAAACAAATTTAATTTTATGGACGAGTAAGTAGGGCCGTGTAATACAGAATCTGTATTAGATTAGTTCCGGATGACTTCGGTAGACTATTACTTTGATTTTTAGAAAATATAGCTGATCTGATATATAAAAAACGATAACTATGTCCTACCAAATGTTGTTAAATTTGTTGATTTTGTTAATTCATGCAAGTTAATCACGTTGAACTTACCTTTGAAATGTTTGGAAAAGTCATTAATTTTCTGAAAATAAAATATCATATTATTATCACACTTTAGAGTTTAGACAGTTATTTAGTTCTTAACACAATATTTATTTTGAACGAAATTATTTTTGATACATTTACTGAAATAAAAGCTCAAATGTAATTAAATAAATAAACCACATTTTTTTGCATATTTAACCACCCGTGATGCAAATATTACACGAGGGGGTAAAGACAACAAATGGTTTCGATAATACATGATGTATTTTAATTGAAGGTTTTTGGCTGAATGGTAGATAAGTGGAATTAACCCCTAAGTATTAGGGGTGATAACACACAAAAATTATCTTTTTTCGGAATGATCAAGCGACCAGTACTGCACTACTTCATATGGATTGATCCTAATTGCTATGATGGAGGATGACAAAAAAATGGCCATTAATCCGGCAACCTCTATAATATCAAAGCTTAGGTATTTCTCGACTTATATTAACAATCAAAATGAATCCAACGGGTTTTTTTATATGGAAAGCCTCTGGACGTCCTGTCTGGCGGAAAATCGAAAATTTGTAAAATTGTCGTTTCTCGACCGTCGATTTCGACCATACCACTGGACCGAATTTGTTGGATACTCATCCAACGCAAAATTGAATGCTCTTTAATTCTTGTAAGAGTGAATTTTTCGTTGGAAAGCACCGCTTTGGAGTTATAAGCGAAAAACTAAAAAAGGTCCGAAGATTTCGTGGTTCTTTTGATGCCCTCAGGTAAGCTCGAGTCGAGGGACCGTGCAAACCTAGGATACTTATATTTGACGTCAAATGAAACGATCGAAACGATCTCTCGCTTTCCAACATTTATTTCTACCAAGGGTCCCTCTATCGGGTCTAATTTTACTGGCCTAATATTGTAATAATCTTTGAGAATATAATAAGAACGTGCTATTCACTTCTTATTATCTACGGTTATGCTATTTAAGATTTTATTATCTTTTAATCATGATCTCAGGGTTTTAATATATCTATATGTGGTTTTATTTTATCTATTTTTGAGACTTCTAGATTTGAATGAGTCCTTAACTGGGTTCTTTGATTAACTCATTTTTCTATTTAATAACAGTTTTATACTGGATTCGCCACTAGTTTTGTTTCAATGAGATTTTTTCTATATGAAAGTTTCTAGTAACAGTTCAGAAATATTTGTCAAACTTGACAGATGAAATTACTAAACCTATACAACTCTATGAATGAGTGTTATAAACTCAAGTAGTTGTTAAATTTATCCCTTTGGTATATAAATTTTATTTATTTGATTTATTCTTTCAGAGCGTATAGTAATTCACTTGCGGTTTTTACAGGGATCTGACTTTTAAGGCAGGTATTCACTTTTATAATAAACCTTCTTTGTTTGTAGAAATACTGTTAAGACTTTTATAGACAACAAAAGCACTAAACCTTTTTCTTTCTTTATTTATTCAAAACACTTTCATAACACAACGCTGACGAACCTTGATGTGTGTTTATTCCTTCTCTTCTTTCAGGTCCTGTCTCCGGTGAGTAGTGTAGTTGGATGCCTTCACTGTTTATTTTACCTTTGTAAGTCAATTTGTATTATTAACAGTAATCTTCTGTTCTTCCTTTTCAGTTTAAATTGTATGCACAGCTTGTCGATGGACCCACTGTTGTCTTGTCTTGATGTCTCGTCTTCAACACCCCACAACCATTGGTAAGTTTTGAAAATTTATGTAATTTTCTTCTTATTCAACTTTCCTCTTATGCTTTGATATTAATTAAAACTCGTAATATTTTTACTCTGGTTTAACATTTATTTTAAGATTTTTAAAAATTTTTTATGGGATACATAATTTTTACATGTTCTTTATTTTCCAACAGTTTTTGTTTACATTGGAGACCAATAGAATTTAAAAGCCTCTTTTTCTAATCTCGATTTAACTTTCCTTGGTCATTCTTTGGGGTTACACCCATTGTGTTTACCTTGAATCCATGGAACATCATTAATTTTCTATATTACTTATTATCATTATAATTAATGGTAAAATATTATCATGGTAACCGTGGTTTAAGATATATTGAGATTATGTTGTTATATGAATTAAATTTTATTTATTGGTATAAAATCATATATTCATTGTTCTTTTCTTATTGGTACTAATTATAGTTTCATTTTCAGAATTAAACTGCAAGTGAACTTCTACTATCTCTAAACAGTTCTTTTATTTAAATTTCAATCATGTATGGATACCAAAGTCAATAAATCTCCACTCATCCTGAATCCTTTTGTGATGAATTGCTTTATGTGTCTAAACAATAAGTTTTCTCCTAAAATTTTAATGACTGATGGCCAGATAGTTAACTCTTTCTATCTTGAGTCATTACTAACTTCATATATGTGAAAAATATTCCTAAACTCATCTAATTAAATTATTTTTTGTACGTAAAGTATATTTTAACTACTCAATCCAAAACAAAATGTTTGGTGTTAGAAAAGTTGTTATAGTACAGTCATATAGGGTGAAATAAGGGGTAAGCCTCGGAATGAACCTTTGTTTTGACGTTCTGAAGACTAGCTGAAAAGTCTCCTATTATCTCGTGTCTGCGTCACAAGATATTAAATGTCAAAGGTCACGAAAATCGGTTTTTCTCAATTATCTCGTTTTCTATGCGTCATATGTCATTTAAGGTATGTCTTTAGGTGTATGTCTTTAATTGTCGATATTATGGTCTGATGTTGGAGCATTGTACATTTCTAAAAGAAAACGTTTGGAGGGCACTCTCCGCGCTATATCTCGAGAACGGTTGATCATACGACAAAATGCATGAAATAAAAGTTGTAGATAATTTTATGATCTAAGTTTTAAATTACCTTAAATGACATATGACGATAAAAACCGATTTTCGTGACCTTTGGCCTTTAATATTTTGTGACGCAGACACGAGATTATAGGAGACTTTTCAACCAGTCTTCAAAACGTCAAAATAAAGGTTCATGCAAAATACAGCTTTCTTACTTTCATTCCGAGGTTGAATTTTCCTTATTGGTTCCTTATTTTACGGGCATATTAATGATTTAATGATAAACTACAGAAATAAGCTTAATTAATTAATTAAAAATTCTCGTTTACCAATTCGAGAATTTCTATAATTTCTTAACATTTAACAGTAAATTAGACAAAAAGAAAGTTTTGTTGCAGTTATTGACGACAAACTTGTGTGTGTATTTAAAACAGACCTTCTTGAAGTTATTGAAGTTATCTAGGTCAAACGAAATTCTAATATAAATTAAACAAACTTGCAGTTACTAAACGTTAAAGTGAATTTTCCTTGAATTTCTTTGTATTTATGGTAGAGATCTATTGAAGTTTCCAACTTTTTAAACTTAGAAACTTTTTTAATTCTACAGATGTAACCTACCTTAATGTTCTACGCGTACGACAAAATCTTGAACTTGGTACTGCACTGCACCTTCTTTACACTACTGCTGATTAAAAGAATCCTCATTTGCAATCTGCGAACAGTTATCTTAATTCTTCTAATACTTTGATTTTCAAAAAATAAAACTCAAATACATAAATATTTCTTCCCCAAAATCACCAAAGAATAGAATAAAATATCTTTCGTTTAGTTTAACCTCAAATAATTAACAAATTACTCCCAAGGAAACACCAACTTGCTAAACTGGAAAGTATATCAAAAGATTGTTAATTAAGATAAAACATTTCTCGCCTCGTAAAGACTTAGATAATTGAATCCCTGAGCTTCTTTCTATTTACTCCATGCAGTCTCGTAGTTCATCTCGCTTACGCTTCACAAAAAGAAATATAGAGTCTTCTCATTTCACACACTACGTGGTCTACAAAGCAATTAGAAACGATAAGAGTCTAATTGAGACGAAAACGCTCAGTTTTACCACTCAGGTTCAACTCACCAACTTTAAATTTGTTTAATTTGCTTTATGTACTCAGATTTTCTTGCAGTTTTTCTTCTTCTTTGCGTTTAAATAGGTATCACCAAGATATAAGAATCATTGTAGGAACTTCATTTTTATTTTAAATTAATTCAAATCAAACACATTTAAATATTAACAAAACTTGAATCAAAAAAGGAAACAGTCTTATATTCCAATAAAGCACTTAAAAGCTACACAAAATAAAGTTCAGGAAAGTTTTGATGATATTTGGTCTATCAGAACCATGGATAATTAACTTGCAGATTAATAGGCACATCGAAGATAATATGTAACTTAAAGGGTAGTTTTAGTTGATCTTAGTCATTTATCAGCAGTTTAAGTAAGTTATAAAGAAACTTCAAGCGGAAATTGAAACAACGAACGTTACTTCGGAACAGATAATTACTCTTCGTTTTTAACATTTAAATTTGAGGTTATGTTAACTTTACGAAATAAATCTACGAGTGGTTAATTGGAACATTTAGTATTTTTGGGCGTGTTTATTATTAAGAAACCGCGTATTAAAGGGGTGTTAATAGAGGATAAATCAGAATTATTATATAAAGAGCAACAGGTTGTTTTTATTAGATATAAGTAGTGAGCATAACATAGCTTGCAAGACATTCATCGTGGGTTAAAGCACGCTCTTTTTTCGTAGCTTAAGTGGGATTTCTATTATAGAAAAGAAAATATGCACTAAATTTATGCCTAAAATATCCGTCTGAAGTCAAAAGCAAACACTAATTGAGCTATAAAATCGAACTCATCGAACTAAATTATGATGGCTATATTATAGATGAAATGGCTGAAAGACACGACAAGGTAACCTCTTAAACCATCCACCGCAGCACTGGGAGTTGAATCTAATTGAATTAGTTTGGAGTCAGGTCGAAAGGTACGTTTAAGGTACTTCCTATATAACACCGACAGAAAATTAATTAAAGGAGAGCATTTAAATGCAGGTGGGGAATAAGTGTAAAAATTGGAAACTGGCGTAAAATATTTCATGGAATAATTTGAAGTTCGTAAATCTGCGTTATATACAGGAAGATCAATTAGAAAGAGATCTACAGCTTATAATTTGTTTGTTATTTAAAGAAATGTTTTGCATTTAAAAAAATTGTTGTTTTAAAATGTCTTTTAACAAAGACACCCTGTATATTTTTACATATCCGTATACAGTTGCGTGCTTTAGTGTTTACGACCATTTGGGTTTAACCTTTGTAATAGTTATTAGATATTTATCATTGCATATTGACTATAATAATATTTTTCGTCTTTCTTTCTATTTTCTTACTATGTGGCAAGTCAAACTAAATAAAGAACATAAAAGACAAGTTTGTGCTTACGCATAAATATGCAATTGCATATTCCCAGTTTTCATGTCTTTCTACCAAAATTCTAAGAGATCGCTAACTTCTTGAAGCTCTAAAATTCAATGATTCGTTGATAACCCCTTAGAGGCAGAGAGGGTAGTTGTTTACCTACGTTTTTAATTTTCATCTCTGGATCCAAGTGGTCTGGGTCAGTAAACTCGTTTCACTATGATGTACAGTCGGGAAATTAATATAGCATACACTTAAGTTTTGCCAGTGTAAGTATAAAATTTAGTAGCTTAGCAACCACTTTTATGATAAACCACATTTACAATATACAAAAATTGAAAAGATCAGTAACTAGATTTATAAAAATATATATTATATTCATTCCTCGACTGTACATAATGGTGTAATGAGTACTCCAATCTCAGTTTCAATCAAAAAGAAATAATTCTTTGGAAATGTTTTTACTGCTGCAAATTCATAGAATTAGGAATATTAAGCTTATCAAACACAAATTCTTCAAACATTTGTGAAATTATCTTTGCTTTCTCAAAAGTGAATGTTTGGGAAACAACTGCAGAAAAAGTACAGTTATATGAAGGTGTTTAAGGTACATACATTAAGGTACGGCGTACAGGCCGAAAAATAAAAAATAGGAGCAACCAAATGCAATAACGTTATTTATCATCCAATTCAATGAAATAACACTAAATAAATCATATCTGCACATATTATGCAAGCAAGTACCGTATTTTGCGACGATAGCTCAGAGAAGATATAACGGTGTTCAATTGTTTTCTTCTTAAAGTGCAACATGGCCTAGCCGTATAGTTTGATGAAGGATTTAATTCTGTTTTGATCTATACTACGAGTAAATTGCATTTTGTCTCAGTTATTTCATAAAAACGATTTATAAAAATATAATCAGGTGATCTCATAAGCTCAATGATAATTCAATTTAGATAACCGCTGAGCCGCTTAATAATTCAGAATTAATAAACCAGCCAAGCTTATTTTATCTCTTTTATATTACCTTTTAACACTAAGGTTAAGATGCTTAATTGATGAGTAGTGAATGAAGTTCTTGGAATTTTTGTAGTTTGTTTAAAATTGGAAAATACGTTAATTATTAAAACATTAAAAAAGATTTTGGTTATTGTACAGTAAAAAGGTATATGTATACATTTTTTAATCTCTACACCTATTGAGCAATTTCAAAAAGGATAGTTATTATTTTCAGCAAAATGAAATTAATTTTTGGTGTTAAACAGGAAAATCAGCTTCTTTATATCATAATGCACAGGGTTATTCATTATATTTTGACTGCCCGTTTACATTTGTTATTATTGAATACAGAAAAAATGTTTCGTAGAAAAGTTGTATTGTTGCAACTACATGTATTTTTTAAAACGTCATTACAAAAAACAACTACACGTGTAGGTCACGTGATACGAAATATTATATATCTTGAAATGGAATACCCTATATATCGTTGCATTTTCTTGATTCTAAATATACAGTGTCTGCCATATGGGAGTTTTTTTAAATATTCTGATTAATGAAAGACTGAGGGGCAATTACCTCCGCTTCCAAAAATACTTGAAATACACCATGTTAAAGTTGACAGAAGACATTAGGCATCTGTCAAATTCGCTATCAAAAAAAAATCGGTGATAAATGACTATTCGTTAATATATGAAAAAAATATTCAGAAACAATGTTGCTAATGACATTTTACGTTCACATACCGAGCTTGAACGAGATTTTCCGACATAAGGAAAATGTTGTTTTTTACCATTTATTGATACACCCCAGAACTGATTATTTTTTAAGTAATTTTTTAAGATTTCTTAAATTATGATTACAACAATTCTTGTATTATTCAAACGTGGCTTAATAAAAAAATATTAATAAAATTATGAGTTATTTTTTAAAAAAATGGAAAATCGTCTAGAAGTTTCCTCTTTTTTTGATATTTTTAATATTCATCAAAAATACCTACACCATTGAATATTATTAACAAAATATCATATGCACTTGTTGCCTTTCTACTCATTTAAAGCGTTTTTAGTGATTTCAAGACAGTCAGTTACGGGGGTGCATCAAAAAATGTTAAAAAATAAGATTTTCCTTATATGTCGGAATATCTTGTTCAAATTCGGTACCTATGTGAACGTAAAATGTCATTTTTCTTAATAAAACTTTTCCGTATTTTAACAAATAAGGTCATTTTTCGTATTTTTTTTTTAATTTGACAGATACCTAATGTCTCCTGTAAACTTCGACATGGCGTATTTCAAGTTTTTTTGGAAGCAGAGATGATTGCCTCACAAAACTTTTTTCCAATCAGAATATTAAAAATGTTTTCCATATGGATCCAACTTTATGGCAGACACAGTACAATGTTTTTGTCCACAATTAATACTTTTTGACATATGTACATACGTATTTGACTTTAAAGATGCAAAAACATCTTTTATTAGTAGAACGATGGGCTATATCTTTCAAACTGTGAGTGAGCTGAAAATAACAACATAAGCTATGAAAGTGATTAGTTTATTTTTTCATGACATCCCTTTAATAAAACTAGGTTATAGTGAGGCTGAAAATTTAGTTTAATCACATTTTCAAAAGCATAGCCTGCTGCTCTTCCAAAAAGGATTTTTGAATTTTTAATATCATATATGTCAAAAAGTATTATTGACAGACTTATCTATTCAACATTATATAAATAAAATCAGGGAAACAGGGGTTATTCGAAAATGCAACAATATATAGGGTGTTTCATATAATATTTCGTATCATGTCACCTATTCATCCAATTTTTTACGACGTTTTAAAAAAACATAGGTACAACAATACAACTGTTTTTATATAAAGGTTTTCTATCTCGAATAATAACAAAGGTCAGTCGAAATATAATGAATAACTCTGCATCTATAGCACGATAAGAAAAATGAACAACACTGTATCTGGTTTGGTCTCGAATTACGGAATATGCTATCGCCAGTTAATAGTACGGCAGATACTGTCGACTATGCTGTTTGTTTCATTAAAATTAAATAATTATTAAATAACAACGCTGCAGCTTGTCCCATTTTCTATAGGTCATTCTGTACAATATATTTTATTTTAAAACAGTATTCACGAAAATCTTTACGCTAAAAACTAGTAAAGGAGTAATAAATAGTGAAAAGATTTTGAACTACTATTTTCTTAAAGGTAGATAATCAAATGCTTCCTATGCTTCTTAATCTTGGAAGGCAATTTTATGGCAAACAGATATTAACATGAAATCTTGAAGAAATTTGATTGAAAGGATGATTTGTAAATCAATACTTATGCAAGGCGTTTTGTTGACTCAATCAGCGAAAGCTTAGAACAGCCTTTAGCACATTCCCTATAGCACATTTCAAGCATAATGAAAAACTGACTATACTTGAAGCATTAAGTAAGCCCAAAATAAAGTTTATGAAATGGGGTAGTTTTGAATTGTGCTAGTCATGGACACTCTGTTTAGGTGGTATCTTTACTGAATTTATTTCCTATGTTCCAACATACGTACCTTATTTCTTTCTTATATGGGTCAACGCAATGATAAATATCAAAAAACTTTTATACCAGTTATAAAAGGCTAGTGGTATTCAAGAAAAGATTATACAGTACTGATTTAGCGAACAATATGTATTGTTTTTAAATACTTTACTTATATGTGTCTTCTTGGGACGTATCTAGATTAACCCATTATTCTATAGCAATTAAATAGCTTTTACATATTCTCGATGTTGTCTTTTTTGATAAGTTGATAAAATGATCTAGACACATTTCGTGAAGGCCAGATCTAATATGAAAATAAGGATTTGGATCGATTGAAAAATATCCACTTTTTCTGAACACAAATAATTAAAGACGTGTGTGAAAATCTATCGCATCAACTTTACTTACTTGATCATAGGCAACTCAAGAATATCCAAAGTTTCACAAAAAAAATAGAAAAAATTATCATATAGGTTATGGCAATGATAATTATTATCAAATAAAATACTACTATAAAGTATGAAATACAGAGTGTCCCCTCCCTCCATCAATAAAATTAAATTAGTGCAAATTGATATTCCTATCCAAATAGCAAACAAGTCATTAACTGTAGGTTATACTCTTCCACGATTATTCTGTATACAGAAAACTTTGGGCATGTGATAAGTTTCTCAGTAAACAGGATTTTTGTATCTATGAGATTTCTATTGTTTCTCCAAGACAAAAAAATATTACTGCATTAAAAACGCATCAAAAGGCCAAATGGAAATGTATAACGTTCAAATAAAAATACGATATCCAAACATATAAATCATAAAATACTTCCCTTTCTGAAACTTTAAAGAAGAAATCGGAAAATCATAAGATATAAAAGAGACTATATAATGCGGTAAGGATTTTACCTCAGGTATAATCAATAACTAAGCAGCTTTATTCTTATACGTTTGCTTTGAGATTCTCCTTTGGAAAAGAAAAAATACACTTTTATATCAAACTGAACAACAGTAATAATAATGGGAATGTGCTTCCGGAAAATATCCAGTTAGATAAACTTTAATGGATAAGAAGGAACTTGCCTGCACTTTTCAATAAAATATGGATAAATTACAGGAATACAGTAGCTTGCTTATCATTATCATATAAATGTATCATCAAGCTTAAAAAGTACTCAAAAAGGAAGTGAAATGCATACATAAAAACATACCTACCCCATTCGACCTCGTTACCCAAATAATGTTCGTGCTGAGTCTGACGGAGTCTAATTAGTAAGGCGTAGAGTAAAAGAGTATTACACTTTTTGACGTTAAATTATTCCGGAAGGAAATTTTTCGCACAATAGTGTTAATAAAAAAAAAGGTTTAATCTGGGGGAAAAAAGTAAATTTTATTCAACGAATTAAAGCCTGGCAATCATTGTAAATCCTCGATGCGCCTGTTAATTAACAGAAACTGAACCACTTTTTTTATCATCAAAACATAACAGCGAAAACACAAAGTAATCTAGATATAACTCAACACAAAACTAAAAACTAAGAAAACACCAAACAGTTTTAACATTTATTGGAATTACTGATGACGCTTCATCGGTTAGTTGTATTTTCGCCCGTTTACCTGTGAACAGTGATCGTAACGCTGGAAATCTTGCGCTGCAGAAACAGGATGATAGTAGAACGGAGGAATTCTGGATGGACCTCCACCATATGGCGAAGCGGAAAAATTCGTTTCTTGATATCTTACACTAGAAGAACCAGACATTGGACCAGGAGGTACTGACTTCCATTGCTCGTTGTAGTTGACAGATGATGCTGGAGGCCATGAAATTCTGCAATTCCCCGAAATAATTAATTCGAATTTTCGAGTGGCATTCAAAAATTAGTACCTTTCGACTGGATCCCGCTCTGAGTACGGCTCATCTCTATATCGTTTAGCATCACGACCACCATATTCGCCATACTTTCTTTCAGGAAAAACATGTGGCTTCCTGTCTTCAAACTCCGACTTTCTGTACAAACGTTCATGTTTTCTCTCTGGAATATCATTAGATCTTTCGGAATAAAATTTTCTGTCAATCACTTCAATCTTTCTTCCCCCACGTTCAGATTTTCTAGTATCTACATATCCTGGTTTAGCATCAGGATAATCATGTTTCCTATCAGAATTCTTACCCTTACGTCCAGCGGGTATATCAAAATCATTACTCAATTTTGGAGGTGGAGGTGCAGCTCTTTCGATGTAACTCTTTATACCTTTACCACTCTCTTTGACAGACTGAAAATCTATTCGTTCAGGCTTTTGAACACTTCTACGAATTGATGTAGCGTTTTTATTATCATTAGAAATCTTTCTATCATCACGATTATCTTTAATTGGTTTCTGATACAAATTTTTAGAATTTGATGGCTTTCTATAATCATCATCCAAATCTTTAGATGGCTCTTTACGTTTTTCATATCCTTTAACTGCATCTTGGTTTTTTATAGCAAATTCATCAGTTTTCGTTTTCAACCTAGTCTTTTGAATTTCTTCTTGCAATTTAGTACGCTGTTCAAGCACTTCTATTCTTTCCCTTTCGATTTTGCGTCTTTCAGCATCCAAACGAGTCAGTTCGCGTCTTTCCTTTTCAAATAGCTCTCTTTCTAATTGTAACTTACGTCTCTCGTGTTCTAATTTAAATTCCATCTCTCTATGCTTTTCCTCTCTCTGTATTTGTCTCAACATTTCATCACGATTTCTCCTTTGCTCTTCCAACAGTCTTCTCTTCAAACGATCCCTTTCTTCTCTTTCACGCAAATAATCTCTACGGTCAAATCGGTTACTCGAAGCGCGCCTTGAACGACTTCTTGGTCTTCTTTTAAAATCAAATCTCGTGGTTAAAGGGTCGTTTGAGCTATGACGCTTACTAACTCTACTAGAAGATGATCTACTACACGATTTACGTTTTCTTTTTGCCTCGCTTTTTGTAGTTTTGTTTGAAGTTTTAGATTTTACTTTTTCGTCATCGGTATTGTTAGCAACCGTAGTGATTTCTCTTTTAGAAGACTTTGACTTATTAGTGTTATCGGACGACTTTGATTGATCATCCTTTTTCTCGGGAATACTTCTTTGCGGTCTTGTAAAAGAAAAGTTAAGTTTTCTGCCTTCAAAATAAGCATTGTCGAGGTTCTTTACACATTTGCTAGCATCTTCCGCATTATCCATCATTATATATCCGTAACATTTTTTACCATCTGTTACAATTTTCGCAGTTACCACCTTACCTATCTTCGAAATATAATGTTTTAATTCGCTTGCCCTTATAGATTGTGTAACATTAGAGACCCAGAGAACACGAGATGGATTACCGTTAATCGTCTTCTTTTCTTTTTTTATAGTATCAGAAGCAGATCTCGATTTAGTTGTTTCAGTTTCATTCTTTCCATCATTTTCTTCTCCTTTTTCATGCTTCATGGTTTTGGGACTTTTCATTTCAGCATCTTGAATGGCTGAGGAATCATCATCATTAACATTAGCAGATTTTTTTGTTTTTATACCTTTATTATTAGCTTTACCACTTTTCTCCTCTAATGATATTTCTTCAGTTTCTAGCTCGTCATCAGCAGTAAGAATTAGAGAATCACAAACTTTTTCATTATCAGTCGACTTGTTTATTGAAGAGATGTTTTTAGCCTCTTCTTTTATGGTTGTAACAATGTTACTTTTACCAGAATTATTTGCTAGTTCATCATCATTACGCTTATCTAAATAAGAATCAAGCACTTCAGTGTTATCTAACTGCAACTCAATTGCTTCATTAGCTAAATTTTTAGTATCTTGTGTAGCTAACTCTGGACTTTGTTTCACTTCGTCATTCTCCATAACTTCGGATTTCGTTGGAGTTTCCAAATCTGATGATTGGTTTTCCTCAGGACGGGAATCTTGCTTTGCACTTTCAACATTGGAATTGCTGCCATTCTCGTTGCAGCCGCCATCA
Organism: Agrypnus murinus; assembly: GCA_929113105.1. NCBI lineage: Eukaryota > Metazoa > Arthropoda > Insecta > Coleoptera > Elateridae > Agrypnus > Agrypnus murinus. The sequence goes on along the minus strand of OV816025.1, from coordinate 137,126,021 downwards.
TCAACGTCGATTACAGTAAATTCGCTTAGTTGTTCTTTTTCTGCTTTCACAGGAAGGGTATCTTCTGCTTTAATGTCGGAATCACTCATTTTGATCTCGATATCAGTTTGAATTATGATATCAGTTATCATTTCAGAGTTGTCAGAATATGTACTGCTAGGGTTATCATTCGTTTCGCTGTTGATATTATCGAGGCAATCGGAAGCAGCAGTAGTAATAGTAGCAAGCTTGGCGCCCATTTCTTCTTCTTCCATTTTGTCGGAATTGGATTAAAATGTAAATTGATGAAAAATTCAATCACGTACCTGCGTAAAACAGATATTAGAAATATATAATAGAAACTAAAAACGAATAATTTTCAATAAACATAAAACATTAATAACAATTAAAAAATAAATAAAAGTTGTGAAACTTTTTACTAATCTTTATTTATTTCATAAAAAATATATAGATTAAATTTAAAAAAAGTTTCTTGGTGAAAAGTTGCAAAGGATCCTTTCAGTAAAATTATTTATACTAATTGTGCTAAGATCTCTTCGTGGTATTTATTATTGTTATTTAACGACGTAGGATTATTAGTTTGAAGAAGAGCGTCTCATTGACTTTTAACAAGTCAGTAACTTCGATCGTAGCTAGCGTCGACAAAAAGTGATTTCGATGCATGTTTCGAAGTAGCCTCCGAACTAATACTCTCGCATGATTTTATCGTTGTTGCAGTGTCCGATTTGCAAGATAATAAACTAGATAATGTTTGACGCATTCAAAAGAGACATAACACATGTCACGCATGGCTATTAAACAAATAGATTGTATTTCTGCAGTTTGCTGACCAAGTGGCTACCTTAATGACCCCAATGCGAAAGTCGTTTGTATATTATTATTCTTGTCCTGCCCTTAACATATTTACTAAAACTCACTTCATTCGCTTCATTAGTTAGTTGCCTGTTACAAGTTTTTAATTAATGTGCCATAATAGAGCATCAGAAATTAAAGAAAACACCACTTCAACGAACTTTAGAGATTAATTTCTATAGATACAAATAAATTTTATTTTTATTAAGATTATTTATTTGTTTTTGGACGAGAAATGGGGGTAGCGGAGCATCCCTCCTATCTCATAGCACCTATTATTTTGATCATATGACCGATCCTAGTAGAATTTAGCTGATCTTTACCGTGCCAATCGAAACATCGCATTGACTTGGGGCCTACATTTTTGCTTTCTACCCGAAAAGAGTCTGAATAGGTTCTGGGACTTTTTCTGCGACAAAGTTTTTCTTTACTTAGTACTATAAAAGCAGTAGCAATGACCTTTGTCAGAATATATCAGTTGCATATTAGTAATGAAAGTAGAGAGTAGAAATGTTCCTGAAAATCCTTGTCGCAAGATTTTGACTTACCGGTGTCGACTCATGTTTCGAACACCGTATTCACGTATCTTAATGACATAGTAGTATTTACACACTGCTATAATCTTTTTAAAAAGATATTGTCGGACTAGATTTAATGGGCTAAACATGTTTTGTAAAATATACCGTTCTAAATGTATATCTTGTAAATATGAATAATAGTATATTGTGTTACAAGTGCAGAAAAGTGCCAATTTCTCACGAGTGTGAAGATGTTGCGGCATGAGAAGAAGTCGAATGCCGCAATCACACGAGTGTGAAATTGGCGTTATTGAACGCGTTACACACTATACTTTATCTACAACAAAAAAGTAATAAACCACCAACAGCTAAGAAAGTTTTTCAACCTAGAATTTATACTCACATTCATATTTTTTACGTGAAATCTCTGGCAATAAATTAAGAGATGTAATGTGAGCCGCTTCCACGATGTTTGGAGGTGTACAAGTGTACACCCCATTTTCCCATCATCGGATTCACTCATGATACATCTAGAATTTCAAAAATTTTGAAAACGACAAAAGTAAACGTTAAATTTTAAAGACAATAGTAATAATACGTTTACAATCTGTATAATTTCAGTCAATCTACTATTTAGTACTTACAGTTAAATAATCATACGTATGTACTCGTTTTCAAAAAATAATTTTATACAATCACAATTCAATTGTCAAGGTTATTAACCTCTTTGCAGCGAAATGTCAACATATTCTCGTATTATGTAGCAAATTATAAATGTTTTCAATTTTTTTATTGTAATTTAGCAATAATAATAAATAATATTAAATTAACAATTATATAATGTAAAAAAATTAATCAATTTTACGTTTTAATTGAATAACAATCTTTGTAACTTTATATAATGAGAAATAGCCCAGTCGTTTAAAAGCGTCTACGTAGCTCAATGGTTAAGCTCCCGCTACTAGACAGGCGATCCAGAGTTCGATTTCCCGCTATGCCGTTGATATTTTTTCTAAATGGATTTCCATTCAAAATATAATTTAATGTAAAATATTAATTAAACAAAATAAATTAATCTTTATCTAAAATTTATAATATTTTATATTTCAAATAATTAATAATATTATAAATATTGCAAGTGGTGACATCTATGGCGTTTTAATAGAACTATTGATTGTTGAGAACTCGTTCCTCACGGTCTTTACCGTTCAGTTTGGAGATTGTTTGCCATTGGTCGTTTTCACGGTTACTAGATTGTCGGTACTGAAATGTGTAACTTTCTATGGTCGTCGTAGATAAAATTGTTTGTTGTGTACCAAACAATTGGAACTATAAACTCGCTTAAACCCTTTTTTGAGCGATAGTGATATTCTTATGATATTGAATGGTTTTACTACAACAAGCCAATTACAAAAATACCTCAACTTTCCAAGACACCTGTTATATACCTACATAATATACAGGGTGAGGATTTTAAAGTGCTACACGGTGATATCTCAAAAACCACCTTGACTATCTCAATGCAGTTTGGGACAGGTAATTAGTAGGAAGACGGGCACATTTTGACGTGCCTTTTAAATTTTTATTCCTTCCCATTTTTAAGGGGTGGGGGTAATCTCGAAATGTTAAATGGGATGATACATCTTTCTTTCTGAAATTTGGATCTACGTAAAAAACTACGCATGTATACAAGATATTAAATTTACCCCACTCAATGCAGAGATATTAGATTAAAATAAAAAGAATTTAAAAAATTTAAAAAAAAAAGTTAAAGGACCTCTAAATGGAAAACGGTATACTTTCTGAAGAAATTCAAAGAAACGAGTTGCCCCAATTATTAAACATAAATCCTGACATGTGGTTTCAGCAGGATGGAGCATCACATCATTATGCAAGACAGGATCCGTATTCTTGAACTCATACGAACAAGTTTCGCATACAAGATGACGTAATTTTTACGTCATTAAGATGTTATTACGTCATGTTTAATGTTAGAAGGTAATAGAGAATTACGTCATCTCGTATGGGAAACTTGTATGCGAAACTCAAGAATACGGGCCCAGACCCGCAATTATTTAAATAAGGTGTTTGAGAATAGGTAGATTCGCGCATAGTGGCTAGTATAAATACCAGTGTGATATGAATCTTGCTTGAAATAAATATTTGTGTAAATTAAAATTAGTCTAAGGGCCGGTATTATAAAACTTTTTACTTCCTAGATAAAATTTAGTTTGACAGTAAATTAATTTATTCTGTCAATTTGCATATGAAATTGTCAGAACAAATGAATTTACTCTCAAAGTAAATTTTATCCAGGAAGTAAAAAGTTTTATAATACCGGCCCTAAGTTTGTTAATAGTTTATAGTTGTTTGTAATTAGTGTTAGTGTAAATATTTTCTCTTGATAATAGACAATTAAAACGGCATCTTTAGTATTATCTAAAAAGAACGTTACAATATATAGTATGTAGCATGAAATTTGAAATTGTGTACACGTTAGCTAAAAGGATCTAATTGGTTCGTTCATAATTTTAATCGTTGTTTAAAATTTACCAATTAGCCTTTTTAGGAAATTATGCCGTTTTTCATACATATACCTTATAAGCCAACAGAACTCATAAAAACACCAGTTTTGAGGTTGAGAGTTGAAAGATTCAACATGGGTCTGCTGATAAATCTTCTATTCTCGCGCCGCGACATTAGATGTCAACAATTAAATAAATACGTTAATTCAAATGTTTACCGTTGTATATTGATAATAATAAATGCCTTTATTTACAAAGGATAGTTTACAAAACATAACTAAAAAAACTATTTAAGTGTAAATATTAAATATATTTATAAATTGCCCTATTACAAATAGACCAGGGGCCCATCGACCACTGATTGTGTATGATATGTTAATTTTTATTATTATTATTATTATTATTTTATCTAGTTACCTATTTTGTATCTACCTTAGCGACGTGTTTGTTTATAATTATATTACCTTTGATAATGACAGCATAGCTGTCGAAACAATATTGTCAGGTATATTTTAATAAAACTGTGAAACTTTTAATAATCTTTATTTATTTCATGATTATGGAGTTCCACAAAATAAGGCTGGAAACAATAAATATGATATGTTTGCTCCAAAGATGCTTGCAATGGTATTAATTTGAGGTCGTAGAGTACAGAAATGCCAATGCCAGCTATTTTTGGTTCAGGGATGATCAGAACACACATCTAAAAGTATAAAAGAAATGTCTTGTCAATTCATTTCGGATGGTACAAGGAAGGCCTACACTCGCACCACCTTGTGAAAACAGTCAGGCAAAAACAATTATAAGTAATGGCGCGAGCGTAGCCTCCTTGTACCATCCGAAATGTAAATTAGAGATCCCTCCAATCTCCATGCGTAAACCTATATTTTTTCTGGCGATGTTTTTTTTACAAAGTTTGGCCCCTCTAGCAGACCAGTGTCCCAGAATTCATAGCTGGAGAGTGCGTCCGCTGGATTATTTTTTCATTTTTTATCGAATCCCGCAAACCCCGTTCCTAAACCTATTATACTATTACAAGGCATTTTTTGCACATTTAAATCCGTGTACCCAAACAAAAGCTGCCATGGGCATGTCTGTGCTCTACTATCTCAAATTAACACCATTCCAAGCATATTTGGAGTAAACTTAGTATACACATTTAGTGATTGGTGGGCTCGTGGAATTATTTATTAATTAATTCGTGAATATTTTCAAACTACTTTTTAAATAATTATTTAATAATTAAATTGTGAATATTTTCAAAATTTTTTGACGTATTTGTTGTTATATTAAAAAATACTATCTTTTGTGAAAAAAGATTTTGATTGCGGCACTAGAACATCAGAATCAGAATGCATTAACCTCTATTTTATAGAATAACTTAAGAAATAATACAAATATCAAATTACAAAAATTTTCACTTTCATACAACACTATTAAGCTACTTGCATATAAAATTACATTCAATTCTGTCGAGTAGTTATTGAAATATTAATTATTAAAGAGACGCTTTATGTCAAAACTTCCAAAAAACGGACTTCTGTAGCATAATTAGCGAAAATGCAAAAATATAAAATTATATAATTTTACAAATTTATAATTTTATACAAAAATAACTTGTCTTTCTAACTGGTTGTTTGGATTAATTTGAGCTGTTAGTTTTTTTGTGCTATGCGCATTCAAACTCAGAAGTCAGAACTTTTGCATTAGGTAGTAATGTTTTTAGACCACGAGCCCACCGACAACTAATTGTGTATAAATATGTTTAACCCAAAGATGCTTGGAAATGTTAATTTTAGGTCACATAGTAAGCACATTCCCACATTTACGTCCAAACTCCTAAAAAACCCGACATAATTCGCGAAAATTCAAAAACTTTTCAAAATTCAAAAACAAAATACTTTTATATATTTACTATTTTATACAAGAATAAATTATCTATCTAACTATTTTTTGTTTGAATTGGTTTGAGCGGTTAGTATTTTGCTATGCGCATTCAAACTAAGGGGTCAGAATATTTGCATTCGATAGTAGGCGCAGTTCAGATGCAAAGGGTTAGACCCATTGCCCTATAAATCTTTGTAACAATGTCTTTTGATCTTCTTAATCATCTTCTATACAGGGTGCGGAGAAAGTCCCGGAACGGTCAAATATCTCGAGACATGCACGTAACATTAAAAAACAAAAAATACGTCTTAAATATTTTTCAAAAAGCTATCCAATGATACTACACTCCACCCCCACTCCCTGGGTGGGAGGGGGGCAACTTTGAATTTTATTGCAGATTCGGATTCTCCATTAAAAAGTAAGTTAGTTTTGTCTGACAAATTTTTCGGTTTTTGATAGATGGCGCTGTAATTGTAAAAATACGATTTATCATACTTACAATGACACGTAGAAGTGGAAAATAAAAAATAACGTGTTCATTTATCTTTCTTCTCAGAGTTTACTTTCATTAAATTTGTTAGTTGATGAGAGGTGCGGCGACTCACCCGAAACAAGCTAAATAATGAAAAAAAATGTTTTGAACATTATGTATTTTATTTTATTAAAGTGCTATCTGTCGAAAATCAAAAACAAGTTATTAATTGAAAACTAACTTACTGGAGCATCCGAGTAGGTATTGCGACACCTGGCCAGACTCCCACTCTTCCTACTTTTGGCCACGCCTGCTGCTCTCTGATTGGCTATCCCCTCTCCTCTAGCTCCTCCCCTTGCTTCTGATTGGTCGACGCCATCTTGGATGACACGCCTACTATTCTGTGATTGGCTGAAGGCGGCCATTTTGAAAACGCCTACTATTCTCTGATTGGATGACGGCCATTTTGGAACTTCGGGCGCCATTTTTACCACGCCCTATGAATCCATGACTGGAAACTGTATTACCGGCAACATGCATGCTTCTAAGAGATGGCGCTATGAAGGAATACCGACAAACTATGTACTTTTACTACTAGGCGGCGCGTCATGAAGAAATCTGTATTATCGATCATCATTTTATATTAATAAATTTCATCGATTTCTCAAATAATTATCGTCGTCGTCGTCATTAATAAGATAATAATTACACATAGTAATAATTAATTCAGCATTAAAAATTTGAAATTCAGGAAGAAGAAATCTGTATTACTACTACAGAGAGGCAACCATTTTATATCACAGCATCTTGCATGCGCGCGCTAAATTTGAATCTATTTTAAAATTTGTCATTTTTGCATATGTCATTTATGCATTTAAAATTTGTCATTTTTGCATATGTCATTTTTGCATATGTCATTTTTGCCTCTGTCATTTTAAATCTGTCAATTTTAATCTGTCATTTTGCATCTGTCATTTTAATTCTGTCATTTTTGCATAGGTCATTTATGCGTCTGTCATTTAAATCTGTCATTTTTTGCATATGTCATTTAAATCTATCATTCTTAAAGCAACCATCTTACCAGATTTGAATTTTAGCGCTAACTCTGGGATTGCATCCTTTCACTAAGCTGAAACGTTTCCACCACTACCTTTTCTAGAAGAAATAATAAAGCCATATAGGAATTAAAAAAAAATTATGTTTATTAATATAGTGTTAAGGCTACATTTAATTTATAATAAAAAATGTTGATAGAATGCTGGTGCTTGAGGACTTCAGGACTGACCTCTGTTTTCTATTTGCGGTTCCAGGGGCTGTAACAACAATAACAATAGAACGTTAAAAAGGGGTTTATTGTATAAGCTTGATGTTTACTCGTACCTTATTTAATTCCACAAACAGGCAGTCATCATAACAGTGTGTTTTCCCCATGTACATCAAACCTAGAGAAATCGTTTTAGCTTCAATCTGCTGGTTAAGCTCTGTAACCCTTTGATCTGTTAACTTATCGCTGATTCGCTTTGGTAGAAATGTAACATGCTTTTCAGCAACAATAATCACACTTTGACGCTTATCACGGCAAACGACTCTTTTGAATTGTAGTATCTCTGCAATTTCTTTTATTTTGTAATCACATAACTTCTTGATTGGCTTCTGGCTAACGGGAGATTTGTTCAATTGTTGTATTAGCAAATCCATTTTTCTATGTAAAATAAAATAGACAAAAACTTAACACTCACAAGAATAATAAATGATTATTTTAACATACCTAGTTCAAGCAAACAATAACAATATTACTATCACCGTAACCGATGTCAAGACCAAACTAAAACGGAAGGGGGGTTTGACTGAGCTTTTATAAACTTCGAACCTGCGCGAATGAACATGATTTTAGATACAATCTTAATTTATTACCCGAACAAAAAGGGTATTGTTCAAAAAAAACCTGCACTGTCAATTAATTACTTGAGACCAGATAAAAATCTAAATTTATTACCCTCGAAGATCGGTCACATAGATAAGTGCTACCTACATTTACAGCGCAGGTGTTCTTTAGGGTATTGTTAAAAAGGGATCGACACCTGCACTGTCAAAGTAACACGAGTAGATAAAATCTAAATTTATTACCGTCGGAGCAAAAGGATATCATTAAAAAGGTAGACACCTGCACTGTCACGAATAGATAAAATCTTAATTTATTACCCTTAGGAAGAAAAAGGGTATTGTTAAAAAAGGGATCGACACCTGCACTGTCATGTAACACGATTAGATAAAAATTTAAATTTATTACCCTCGGTGTCGTTTTTATAATTTACTATAACATTAAAATTTTAAATTAAACTTTTAGATGTGTCTATTGATAACCATTTAATTTATTACACACACACACACACGGACCCTGAGCAAAGAAACTCGTTAACGAATAAAAGAACACCTGCGTTGTCCATGCAGGTAGCTCTTATCTATGTGACCGATCTTCTAAATAAAGGTTGACTGTGTTAGAGCATTAAAACTATTTTGTCATACTTTAGACATTTTTTATTAAAAATATACCTATTTAAAGAAATGTTTTTTTTGATTTATCATAATCACATTTAACAGAAAAGTTTCAATAGATTATAATATTGATATACTGTAATAGCAAAATAATCAAACATTTCATCACTCTTTGTATTATTAAGTACCTGTAAATCTCGCACGTTGACGGGTCTGATTTCTAAAGTTATTTCCAGGTAAAAAGACCTTTCTGTCTCTTAGAGCATTTAAAAGAACACACTTTAAATTTTATAGAATTTTCTTTAAATAAAAAGGCACACAATTAAATCAAACCTAAACTGCTTGCCTCGTTCATTTCTGAAGTGAAAGTTATAAACACATCCTTAAAAGGGAATCATATCGAATTTTGACAACAATCTGTCTATTGCCTAATAAAAATAATATAATATTACCATTGCATTCTCTGTTCGCACAATACGTTGAAATTTATCAGATATCTAAACACAAATAGAACCGAGAAAGACACTAAAGTACAAAAGGCGATATCGAATGTAACCTTTATTTAATACAGACAGGGTCATAACTTATTCGTCACACCTGCGTTCAATAAAAAACGGTATGACAGTTGAATGAATTATATCCCCAGAGGGTTAGAATGATACACCGTTTTTTTTTTTATTCTAATAGATAAAATCTAGAAGGTATGTCAACTCTGGTGCAGAAAAAAAACATTTCAAACTGATTTATGACACGCAGGTGTTCACCGGAGAGAACGCTTTGTTCCTTTGTTAAGCGGGCAAATTGACTCGAGTTTTATTTTTAGCTTATTGCATAATATTGCGCAACAATTCGAACCTATAAAGCCAACCACAGAAGTAGACAAGCACTTGTTTGGGGTTACTCGAGACATCAACACATGTATGTTTTTTATGCGTACTGTTAATTATTACGTCTGTGTTTGAAGTGATTTGTGCCATTCTTGGTTGTTATTACCAATTGTTGCTACAGAGTCTATGTGAAATCTACAGCTTTAATCGAACAAAAAGGTAGGATTTATTATTATTATTGTTTTTTATAATAATCGGCAATCTCGTTCTCGCATGATTTTTCACGACACTGTAACATAATCGGTTTAAAATAATTATTTAAGTTGCAGGAATAGTTTTATATATTTTTTTAATTTCCCTAGTTTGATTATCGATTAAAGTAGTAATTGTTTTATGCGAAGTGTGATCGTTATTAGTTGTTTATCTAGGGGGTTGTAACATAGTTATTTAAATCATAATTTGAGGTTATGCTTTTTAGATCAATGTTTATTTAAATTAACAGCATATAATCTTTGTTGTTTTTTAGCCGTTCCTTATTTATTTTTTTTTATAATAATAATCTATCAAAGGGATTTAGTAACAATTTAAACTCTATATTTGTTTAAATTAGATTGTTGTTAAAAGGTGTAATATCGATTAAAACTATCAAAGGGATTTAGTAACAATTTAAACTCTATATTTGTTTAAATTAGATTGTTGTTAAAAGGTGTAATATCGATTAAAAGGTTTTATTAATTTGCATTGAAACTGATCTTTCTTTAACTTTTGTCAAAGCAAATAATTTGTAATATTTAATAGCCTGCATTGCATTCAGAGGTTATTGTTTATTTTGCGTCAATTTTTTTTTTACCATCACGTAGCATCTAAGCTTTTTATTTTTAATTAGGGGTTAAGAGAAGCAGTTCGTGAATGGTAAAAGATTTATCTGTCCATTTGTCGCTATATGATTTCTTACCTGTTGCTGTTATATTTCAAACAATTTTAGCTTATTTTGTTGTTGTTTATAATAATAATCTGTCAAAGGGATTTAGTAACAATTTTAAACTCTATATTTGTTTAAATTAGCTTGCTATTAAAAGTTTAAGAATGACTAAAAGATTTTATTAATTTGCATTAAAATTGATCTTTATAATTAATTTATAATATTTAACAGCTTACAGTGCATTTAAACTTTAATAATAGTAATTAGTCAATGTTTATTTAAATTAACAACATATAATCTTTGTTGTTTTAGCCTTTGTTAAGTGTGCAAGTGCGATATTTTTTTTTTGCTATTGTTGCTGTTACTCCTGTACAAAATGTCTTCTCTCTACGAAATTATCGATGAAAACGTGTCCACCATCAAGAAATTTGGCACTCTGAAACATCGACTGGTGTTTAAAGTAGCCGTTACGCCAGTCGATGAAGATCATTTGGAGCATTTTAAATCGGCCATCAACCAAATTCTAAGGGATGTGCTAAGCCGAGCACGACCAAATGATAAAGTAGGGGCCACATTTGAGTTTGATAGTTTCAAACAAAAACTTCCCGGCTACATGAGCCTCAGGCGCTCTGATGAAATCACCTTCAATGATGTCTGGGGCATTTTAGAATCGATTTTACAGAGCGATCCTGAAGCCCTGAGTTCGGACACCTTCAGACTAATAGCTACTATTGTAACACCACCTGCTGGACAAGGTCGCTGTCGTAACGGCACGTACAGCACCTTTGCCGAAGAGTGTAGCCGTCGCAGAGGGATTGTCACGATTAACAACACCACCAGTGACAATCTATGCCTACCCAGGGCTTTGGTCGTAGGCAGGGCTCACGCAGATAACAGTGCTGATTACAAGAAGACCCGTGATAATCAGACAGTGCAAAAGATAAAGGCCGAGGAAATGATGCGAGCTGCTGGAGTAGCTTTCATTCCACCGGAGGGAGCCGGGGTCATTGAATTAAGGTTGTTCCAGCAGTTCCTGGCCCCCAACTACAAGATAGTAGTGTATAGCCACGGCTCGAGAGGTCGTTCACTTATCTTTGAGGGGGTCGTTGATAATGATGCCGCAACAAAGAACATCAAGCTGTTGTATCACGAGCATCATTATAACGTCATAACATCGTTGACCTCAGCCTTTGCCTGCGGTTATTTCTGTGAGCACTGTCATGTACCCTACGATCATAAAAACCATCACAGGTGTGAAAAGTCCTGCGTAGGCTGTGGTAGCTCTCCGCCCTGCGAAAGAACAGCGCAGCTGATTAGGTGTCCGAACTGCAGGCGAGACTTTAAAAGTCAAGCCTGCTTTAACATCCATCAGGAGGGCAACATGTGCCTGGAAGTTAAAAAATGCGAGGGATGTTTCAAAACCATCAACATCAAGAGCCGGAAGCAGGCCCATGTGTGCGGGGAGATCTATTGTAAGATCTGTCAGAGTCATAAACCCGAAAACCATTTCTGTCACATACAACCGGCCGGGCCTAGGAACACAAAGCAAGACACCTTGTTTGTGTTCTTCGACCTGGAGACCCGGCAAGAGAAAGAAATTGCGCCCGGCGTTAACCTCCATGAACCGAATCTATGCGTTTTCCAGCAAGTCTGTTCTGAGTGTTACAACAACAATGACTCATCATCAACTGCTACCATCTGTGTAAGATGTGGTTTGCGAGAACAGATCTTGCGAGGAAAATGTATAGATGGTTTTCTCGCGCACCTGTTGGAGATGCGTAAAAAATTCAAAAAAGTTGTAGCAGTTGCCCATAACGGGCAGGCTTTCGACACACAGTTTATTCTAAATTACTTGATAACCAACAACACCTCTTTGAAACCGGACCTCATTATGCGCGGTTCAAAAATTCTGCTGCTGCAACTAGATAATCTAAAGATTATCGATTCGCTCAACTTTTTCCCCATGGCTCTGGCTGACTTGCCTAAAGCGTTCGATCTACCGGCTCCCAAAGGATACTTCCCGCACCTCTTTAACACCGAGGCGAATGCCCATTACGTGGGTCCTCTTCCGGACATCAAATTTTACAGCCCCGACACCATGAAACCCCCGGCTCGTAAAGCGTTCCTAAAGTGGTACGAGGCGAACAGGGACGGGATCACGGAGTTCGACATGCAACGTGACCTGGTCGAATATTGTCGAACAGACGTCGATATTTTGAAGAGAGCCTGTATCCACTTTAGGAATCTCTTTATTGAGGAATGCGACGTTGACCCGTTCACGGAAGCCATCACCATCGCCTCTGCCTGCAATCTCATGTTCCGGAGGAAATTCCTCAAAGAAAGCACCATTGGACTGATACCAAAGGGTGGTTATAGACGCGCAGATAACCAGTCTAAGGTAGCTCTCCAATGGCTGTTGCTGGAAGAACATCAAAGAGGTGTTGAGATTCAACACGCCGGCAGGCAGAGAGAAGCTATCGTGGGCGGGTTAAAGGTTGACGGGCTGTATGGTAATACCATATTTCAATTTCACGGGTGTTACTTCCATGGATGTCCCACCTGCTTCACTACCCGTCGCAACGAGCCTCTACACGACGATCCTAGCGACACCATGGATATGAGACTCGAGAAGACCCGAGCCACAACAGAGAAGTTAAAGTCGCTAGGATACGAGGTTGTTGAACAGTGGGAATGTCGCTTCCGAAGGCAGTTAACACCCGAATTCAGACAGCAGGTTGAGAAACATCCCTTGTTAGTAAACACGCCCTTAAACCCGAGAGAGGCATTTTACGGCGGCCGTACAGGGGCAGCAAAATTAAAGAGAGTTGCAAAAGACGGGGAAAAGATCCGGTATGTAGATGTATGCTCCCTTTATCCTTGGGTATGCAAGTACGCCAAATTCCCAGTTGGCCATCCAGAAGTTTACGTAGGCAAGGCGGCTTGTGAAAATCTAATCAGGGATAAAGGGGGCCTGGAAAACATCAACGGCGTGGTAAAATGTACAATGTTACCGCCACAAGATCTATACCATCCGGTCTTACCCGTCAAGATGCATCAAAAGCTGCTGTTCCCTCTATGTCGCACTTGCGCCGAAGAATTGAACCAGGTCGAATGTCAGCACGGCGTAGAGGACCGAGTCATCAACGGAACCTGGGTCTTGGACGAACTGGTAATGGCCATACGAAAGGGTTACATCGTGCAGGACATACAAGAGATCTGGTCGTACGATGTAACCCAGTACAACAAAGCGTCCAAGACCGGGGGACTGTTTTCGGGTTTCATCGACAAGTTCCTGAAGATGAAGCAGGAAGCCAGCGGTTGGCCATCTTCAATAACTGCCAACAACAACGGCGCGGATGGTATCGATGGAGCCCGGAAACAGTACGTTGATGACTACTTCGAGAACGAGGGAGTCTCCTTGGATTCGTTGAAGATCGTCAAGAACCCTGGTTTGAGATCGTTGGCCAAACTGATGCTGAATTCCTTCTGGGGTAAGTTATAATAACCTTATGTAGTTTTCTTTACTTAATATTTTTTGTATTCTAGGGAAATTTGGTCAGCGTGAGAACCAGGCGAAAACAGCCATAATCAGCGAGTCCAAGGAGTTTTTCGACCTGTTGTCCAGCCCAGGCGTAGAAGTTAATCATGTGCAGGAAATAAATGACGAGGTGATTGCGGTTAACTGGCAGCATAAAGAGGAAGCAGCAGATCCTCTGTCGTCAGTTAACGTGGTCATCGCGGCATTTGTCACTGCACAGGCCCGTCTTAAGCTGTATTCCTATTTGGATCAGCTAGGAGAGAGAGTATTATACTATGACACAGGTAAGTCATTCAGTACTATCAAACATCAACACCGTTTATATTAGAGTTAATTTTTTTTTCGTTGTTTCAGATTCCGTAATATACGTTTCGAAGCCGGGCGACTTCGAGCTACCAACAGGAAGCTTCCTGGGCGACCTCACAGACGAGCTCGAAGAGTACGGTCCCGGATCGTATATTATAGAGTTTGTGTCAGGCGGGCCAAAGAACTACGCCTACAAAGTTTATTCACCGACCACGGGACAGATACACGTGGTCGTCAAGGTCAAGGGCATCACCCTAAACCACGCCGCGACTCAAAAAATAAACTTTGAGTCCATGCTTAGACTGCTGGAAGGTATGGACGAAAAGATTATTGTAGAGTCCAACAACATCCGGCGTACGGCTGACCATCAGCTTGTAACGCGAGCGGAATCAAAAGTCTATAAGATAACGTTCGCGAAGAGACGCCGTATAGAAGATTTTGATTCCGTTCCGTTCGGCTACAACAACAACAACAAGCGACCGCGTGTATAAACATTAAAGCCCCTCTTGTATATATGTAAGTGTATAGTAGTATAGTTGTATTTTTAAGTTTTGTAAAATTTGTATAGGTAGTATTATATTTAGATCTTCAGTAGTAAAATATTATCATAACGTATATAATTATTATACAGTTCAATCGTTGTAGTAATAGATATGTGTATAGTAGTAGTATAGTTGTATTTTTAAGTTTTGTAAATTTTTGTATAGGTAGTATCATATCTAACTCTTAAGTAGCAAAATATTTGTATAGTAATAAGTACATGTACAGTTCAACTGTAGTAGCAGTAGTCGGGGGTTATGTTAATCACAAGAGATCGACCTTCGGCTTGATGTAATTATTATTATTATAAGTGATGATGATGATGATGTCTAGGTTTATACTTTGTGTATACTATATTCGAAATTATTTAAGAATGTAATAATTAGGTAATTAGTTGTTGTTGTAAATTGTTCAATCATCTTTTGTCAGTATAGTGTAGTTATAATAATAATAAGTGAAGCTGACAAGAGTTATACCTTATGTACAGTAACTATTAAAAAAGATGGTGAAACTTAAGGGTGATTGAATGTAAATCACAAGAGGATACTCAGGGGAACATACTCATGAAATAGATCTGATAAACGCGATTTTGTTCTTTTCAATTATGTAGTAGTAGTAGTAGTAGATCAAGACATTGTTGAAAAAGAATATTAGGCATAACAAAGCGTACAAAGCATTCAATAGGATGATTCATGAAAAAACGAGTATGTCTTCATGGTTATCCGAGCAGATTTCAACCTAATAATAATAATTGTTTAGTTATTTTGATTATTGTCTAGTTGTTTAATAATTTTAAGAAACATTGTCGTCGTAGAATAAAAGATGTTCTATCATGGTTATCCGAGAACAGATAGTTGTTTAGTTATTTAAGTATTATTGTTTTGTTGTTTAATAATGTTTTGAGAAAGATTGTCATAGAATAAAAAAGATTAATGTTTTATATGTGTGTATTATTACTATTCTCACCCAGCTGTACCATGACATGAAAAGTGATAGCTATAACTGAGAGAGAGAGAGAGAATGAGGTAATTACCTACGAACACCTGCCTGTGATGATGATGACGTGTCAGCGACAGGATGAAACTTGTCGGGATGTGCTAAGCCGAGCACGACCAAATGATCAAAGCGTACAAAGCATTCAATAGGATGTTTCATGAAAAAACGAGTATGTCTTCATGGTTATCCGAGCAGATTTCAACCTAATAATAATAATTGTTTAGTTATTTTGATTATTGTCTAGTTGTTTAATAATTTTAAGAAACATTGTCGTCGTAGAATAAAAGATGTTCTATCGTGGTTATCCGAGAACAGATAGTTGTTTAGTTATTTAAGTATTATTGTTTTGTTGTTTAATAATGTTTTGAGAAAGATTGTCATAGAATAAAAAAGATTAATGTTTTATATGTGTGTATTATTACTATTCTCACCCAGCTGTACCATGACATGAAAAGTGATAGCTATAACTGAGAGAGAGAGAATGAGGTAATTACCTACGAACACCTGCCTGTGATGATGATGACGTGTCAGCGACAGGATGAAACTTGTCTGCCAGCGATGCCTGCCTGTTTACCGTATGCGTGTTACTGAGCATGCGCTGGATCTAGGTAAGTATAGGTGACTATATAAAGCCGACCGTTGTTAGCGTGTAGCAGTAGACAGTACGTGTGCAAGAGCAGCAGCAGCAGCAACAGCAATTGCGATGATGGCTAGCAGTCCTAATTATTGTTATGATAACTGTGAGAGCGAACCTCTTCAAATAGGTAAGTTATTGTTGTTTATAAAACTTCAAGTTTGTATGCTAATTTGTGTCTATTTTGTTACTTCTTTAGATGAAGAAGGTTCGGATGTTGCAGATCATGCATCATCATCATCAACAGCAAGTACCTACAACGACGACGGTCAAGCGTGGAACAACGAAGTTGAAGAAACAGGTAAGATGTTTAAGACTTTTGTGTGTGTGTGTTTATGCTTATATTAATCGATTATTGTATTATTATTGTTTAGCGTTCCTGTCGCAACAGCAGCCTCTATACTACGCTGATGACGCTGTAGCAGCATCAGCAAACTTTACCATCATAGATACACCGGTAGCAGCAGCTAAACGTGAAGTACGTGTTCAGCTGCTCGGGGCTGTCCAGTATCCGTTGTATGTTACGAGACCTCCAGGGGAAAAAGAAAACTACGATCATATACACAACATCCAAGTAGGACTTATTCCGCCCGACGACGACGACGACCAGGGAGAATTTGCCGTGGTAGTGAAGCTCGAGTGCGTGAATAACGTATGTGAGTATGGTGAATTGGTGTTGTCGGAACGGGACTGGTTCGAGCTGTATGATATACGAGTCGAGGCACTGTTTAAAAATTTCTTTCATGGTTGCTGCTGTTGCAACAAGGACAACAGTGTACTACATTGCGATAAACATTTGAAATTCCATCTATGTGACAATTTATACATCGAGATTATTCACAACGAGTTTTTCGGCAACAGGGTTGCCATACATGATACACAGCGGACTATAACCTTAAAAGATTACGAGTTTCAGTCTATACTGCATTTAGCACCGTTGATCAATCATCATGCTCGAACGTTACGTCACCTCGACTTTTCACGTTTCTATCACGCAAACATAGAGAACGTAGCAGAAGGTCAACTGAGACGCCATGAAGACGCCTATAAATCGCTCCCGACATCCGATTCAATTTTATTCACGTCCGAGCTGTTATGCGGATACTACTCAGCTACCAGTTTAATAGACAACACAGCAGCAGCAATTGGTGGTGGATTGAACTCGTTCATTTTATTAGAAATAATAAAACATTATCCGCAAAAGTTTATCGATGCCGTACGTACACGACTGCAATCATATCAGCAACAGCAGCAGTCGGAGACGTCAACGACAACAACGTTTGCACCGTCGTATTAAGAACACCATGGCGGAAATAAACTATCTTAGAAATAGGCTGCAAAAATATTTGAACAATTTGCAAGTGTTACGCGATGATCTCAACTCATACTGTGTAATGAATAATTTGTCAAATCATATGTTACAATTGTCCATTAAATATCAAAATAAATAATATGTATAAACATTGTTGTTGTTGTTTCATTTACTAGCACAGGGTGAAGGGGTTGACTATATAAAAAAAAGGTAGATCGTTGTCATCAGCGACAGAGTACACGAATAAAGCCGAAGCTTTCCGACGGCGAACATCCTAAGCTACAAATCCGGTAAGTAGTCATACTATGAGAGAGAGAGAGAGAGAGAGAAAGAGTTTCAACTTAGTGAAAGAAGGATCCACTCCCATAGTTAGCGCTAAAATTCAAATCTGGTAAGATGGGTGCTTTAAGAATGACAGATTTAAAATGACAGATTTAAATGACAGATGCAAAAAATGACATATGCAAAAATGACAAATTTTAAATGCATAAATGACATATGCAAAAATGACAAATTTTAAAATAGATTCAAATTTAGCGCGCGCATGCAAGATGCTGTGATATAAAATGGTTGCCTCTCTGTAGTAGTAATACAGATTTCTTCTTCCTGAATTTCAAATTTTTAATGCTGAATTAATTATTACTATGTGTAATTATTATCTTATTAATGACGACGACGACGATAATTATTTGAGAAATCGATGAAATTTATTAATATAAAATGATGATCGATAATACAGATTTCTTCATGACGCGCCGCCTAGTAGTAAAAGTACATAGTTTGTCGGTATTCCTTCATAGCGCCATCTCTTAGAAGCATGCATGTTGCCGGTAATACAGTTTCCAGTCATGGATTCATAGGGCGTGGTAAAAATGGCGCCCGAAGTTCCAAAATGGCCGTCATCCAATCAGAGAATAGTATGCGTTTTCAAAATGGCCGCCTTCAGCCAATCACAGAATAGTAGGCGTGTCATCCAAGATGGCGTCGACCAATCAGAAGCAAGGGGAGGAGCTAGAGGAGAGGGGATAGCCAATCAGAGAGCAGCAGGCGTGGCCAAAAGTAGGAAGAGTGGGAGTCTGGCCAGGTGTCGCAATACCTACTCATCCGAATCTGCAATAAAAAGTGGGGGTTCCTATTTAAGATTTCAAAGTTGCCCCCCCCCCTGGGGGTGGGACTTTCTCCGAACTCTGTATGTGATTGTGTGTAAATATTTCGTGTAAATAAAATATCGACTTAATCAATTAAATATGCCATTTCACAAAAGTATAATAATAAAGAAGAAGAAATAATAAAGGGCTAACTGATTGAAGGAGAAGTAATTACCGAACTCGTTTAGCCAACGAAAGACAACGACACTCGCAGTTAAAGAATACAATTTAGCCCAAGGTACTTTGTAAAGTAAATCGTATAGTAGTGATACTATGCTAACATGTACTATAAATACTAATACAGTGAAGCCTCGTTGATCCGAATTTACGTTAATCCGAATATCACGACAATCCGGACCAGCAATTTATTTACATTGGTTTCATTGTAATCCGGATTTAAGGTTTTGATAATCCGAACTTTGGAATTGTTTTTATTCATCAAGTTTTGTTTATAGTAACTAATGCAATGGATATTTAGATGTGTAATTTGATACAAAACTACCGTTGTAGATAAGATAAATAAGATTTTATTTAATTTATGTTTACGTTTTATTTATGTCTGATGCTAAACTCTTATTATAAAAAGGCACGTATTTTTTAAAAGTGTACATTGCAGCTTCACAATTCATATTAGTTAGAAAGGTTTAAGTTAAAAAAGAATTGATACTTCTTTTACGAATTAGGACTTTATGTATCTCTGGCATACATAAAAAGATTTTGGTGCTAAATTTAAAAATTGTTAAGTGTAAAAAGAGCGCATTGTAACTTTAAGTATTATACATTTCCAGATTTGTTACAGAATCTGAAGGATCATATAAGTTAAAAAAACGTTAAAACCTGCGGAATATCCGGAGATAGAAGAAAAGTTGTTTACATGGTTTTAGATATGTCACTGAAATCCTCCGAAATTTTGGCTGAAAACGCAAAGCATTTTTATCCAACACCGTGCGGTGCATACGAAACAGTGGAAGCAGTCGCGATACGACGTATGCGCTATCACGTCGTACACATACGTCGGCGTCATATCACGACTGGTTCCACTGTTTCGTATACTCTGCACGCTGCTCTGACTTTATAAAAGATGTTTTCAAAACGATCACGTCAGAGCAAGTAAAGATTGGATGTTTAATTTTTTGTACTTTGCGTTTATATCAAGGCTCATTCAGAACCGAAAGTAGTGCTGAACTAGCTCATTTGAGTTTCGAATTAGAACTAGTGTAATTTATTTTTTCGAGGTTGTCAGTCATGAACCATGACAAATGAAATGTCATTGAAATCATTGTTAAATTAAAATTTGAATTTTCAAATGTCAAAATTTGACGTTTATCGATTAAATTAACCACGATAAAATTCCCCAAATTTTAAAAGTGCGAATTTTTATTTTAAAACGGATAAAATTAATAAAAAAAGGTGCAAAGTACAAAAAATAGTATAAAGAACTCGTTTTATAAGACATTTTTGTACGACCATGCTATTTCGAATTGTTTGCCATACTTGGTTTTAGAACAGTAGGTTATATTTACTAGTTGCTAAGCAAAAACGCGTCGGTAAGTAATTACTTACCGTTCAGTTCTGTCAAAAACAGAACGGTAAGTAAATTATATGTAATTTATAGAATAAATGCATGATATTTAGATGATTCTTTAGCGATCGCGAAAAAATCATTATTTTCTAAATAATTGGACTATTAAAAAAATGTATGTTTTTTATTTAAATTTGCTTAGGCATTTTCAATATCCTAATTATATTCGTTTTCAGATTCACTCCTTCTCACAAATTTGACAAATATCGTAACATTAAAAAATAATAGTAATTACAAACGTATCCATGGTAACAACAAAAATATCGTGACATTCAAAAATAAAATTACAAACGTATCCATGGTAACGACAAAACCTACTTAATATTTGGTGGATATACAGGGCAAAAATAAATTATCTTAAATCTATTTTTTTACCATCTTCGGGATATTTCCTTAGTTAATACCTTTGTATTCATAGTGATCGTACAAAAAATAGTATAAGCATCTCGAACAGTAAGGAGTTTACCGATCTCCTCCAATATTGGCGACTTCGCTTCGCTCAGTCGCCAAACATTGTCGTCGATCGGTAAACTGTCCTTACTGTTCTTGATACTTAATATACTATTATTGCACTCATGCTTTAAGAAACTCCCGCTACGCGGTCGTTTTTTAAACTAGCATGCGTGCAATAAATCATGTCGTATAAAACTTGTTCTTTAATATACTTTTTAAAAAGACAATGTGCGAGTGCTAAAAATCGCGGGAGAAAAGCTGTTCAGTGATTCGCACGCAGTGAAGCCATTTAAGAAACTATTGCAAAGCGGTGGTTTTGCACTGGGCGGTAAAAATTTGAAACAAGTGTGATGCCGGAAGATTTAAAAAAAACGTAACTAACGTATTAAGTTCAAAAAACACGAAACAAGCAAAAATCGCCGACTTTTTTTAAATGACATATTAATACGGAATATTATTTTTTGTGTTTTTATAACAGTTTTTGCGTAAATATTTTTGTAGTTTTATTTATTTTTAAACAAATGTTTTTGCAGAATGTTTTAATTGCATTTATTTACAAATAAAACATAGTAACTCTACAGACACGGTAATCCGGAAACCGCTATGATTCGGATTGCCCCTGTTTTAATTAGTCCGAATTAGCGAATTTCACTGTAGTATGTTGAGACGTTGCTTTAGCTTATTTTCATTTCTAATAAGATGTATTCAAACAAGGTGGCGTGAGTTTTACACAAACGTCGAACTTAGTTGTATCTTTCTTACAAAATAGTACATTTTTTAGTTTTCCTACTTTATTATAATTAATATAGACATTCTGTTATATGTTCTAGTAGTTTTGAAATTAGTAAACATTTTTGTGTTATAAAACTAATAAAAAAAATTTTTTCATCTTGTGAACCGCATCCCGTGTGCACACATGTAAAATAGTTATTCTATGAGCTACTTGGTCCCTTTCTCTTTTAGTAATTTACAGAAATAATTCAGTCAATAAATAATTGGGATAGTTTTATAGGAACATATTAAATAGTAATGAGGATGCGCTATAAAAATCATATAAGTGCGTTCAGAGTAAGTACATAAAAAGCTTAATTTTTCTTTTTTTAGTATGTACTTGAAGTGCACCATATTTTTTTTACTTCCTATTCCAGGTTATGATCTACGAAAAATCACAAATCAAAATTTTAATAATGTAACGTCCATCTGAAAGTTAGTTTTTTTTGTTAAAACATGCACGGCTAACAGTAGTTACACTATATATCAAAAATTACTAAAAAATAACATCACTGATGCCATTTTTATATTTCAGCAATTTTCAGGTTTTTTACTGTAATAAAAACTGGAAAAAATTTAAACGTGGCTATTAAATAAAAATAAAACAATTGAATAAAATGCAAAATCCGGGCGTGCATTGAAAAGCGCGTCTCTTATCTAGCCGTATAATTCCTGAAATGCTTTCGCCATTCTGGGGGGACTTATCTGAGTGAGCTGGGGCAGATAAGTGACTGTAAAACGAACAAGCGAACTTTTAATGGCGGTGTCTCCGCCTGATCGCGGATTATTTCCGAGTTACCCCCGATGATATTCCTCGCTAGTGTTGTCGCCGATTATGGTCCAACAAGAAGGTAGATAAACATGCAGCCCGGATCTATAATATCGAAGGAGCAGAGAAATAACCTCATCTAACCAACCGGGTTTTAGCGATTAGACGAGATAAAAAAGGACGGAAGAAGGTTAACTTTCCGTAATAACTACGGGGTTTAGAAAATATTTTCGTGCTTAAGATGTTTGGGTTAGTTAATATAAAATTGCGTTTCTTTTCTCTCTAGTAGAAAAAGGTAAAATTGTTCTTTTAAAGAGCACACCTTTTTTATCTTTGGATCATAACACAAAGTACTCTCCGTAACATAAAAGAGTTTACCTGTTGTAGTTGGTTTTTAAAACTTGCATGACAGAAAAAGACGAGAGAGCAATTCAATTTCAGCAGAAAGGTTTAACTGCTGTAGCTAGAGCCACTATATCCTCTCGTCAATTTTGACGGGATAAACCTCTTATTCTGCCAGAGAATCGCTCAATTTAAACGGATACTTTGGAAAAAGCCGTTTCAATTCTCGAGACAGGGAAAGATGATGTTTACGTTGTCCGAATTGTTCCGACATAAATCTATTTCAGTACAACTCTACAACTATGCTAGATAATAATTTCCAAATAAGAGGAAACATTTTGTTGCATGGAAAATAATTACGTAAACAAGCAGCTGAAATTGGCATGTCTATTTTATACTCTCCAAAACAGTGTAGGGTAATCTAGCATAACTTCATTGGGTAACAAGTTTAGCAATACGTTAATTGGAGTTTATACTGTTTACATCGAGTGCGATCATTTTCCATAATAAATTGACATGCTTTGCATTTGCAATTTTATTTAAATTTGTGTAAACAAGTTTATGTTTTTGACTTTGTAATTTTAAAGCGCGTCTATGAAAAATTTGTAATTTAACATTTTTATATCTTTAATAATGTTGTTTTTCATGGAAATAATTAGCATTCATGTTAAAAATGTATGTATTTTTAAACAAAGGATAAGCTTAATAAAATAAACCTAACAAAAAAATTCGCTTGTTCACCAATAAAGAAAAGTTATTTAAAAAATAAATTTATTAAAATAAATCAAAGCTTAAGAATTTTTTATTTTTATACTATCAATCGTTTTTGTGCCCACCAATTAAATTTGTTTGTGCACCCTTAGCTCAAAAGTTATGAGAAATAAATTTCTTCAATCCACGCATAGAGCAATTTCGAACAAACTGCTCCAGGCGCACGAATCACGAGGGTGCAAAATTAAAAATAAAAAAAAATTGTAAAAACATTTATACACCGTGTTGGTTGTAACATTTGCTATAGGGAATTAGTATGGGAAATCTGAAATATGCCAAATAGTTCGTTCTCGAATAAAAGTCGGTGAAATTAATAGTTGCAATCGACAGAAAAGATATTCTAGCGTACTGTCCAGAAATTTTACCTTTAATAACAATCCCAATTCTTTAGAAATTATAATTTCATGAATTATTTGCAAAACATTAATTTAAAAGCCGAAAACTGGAAGGTCGACGCTACTTGTCTCCGTGGTTCAATAGTTAACGTTCGGCTTGCTAAACCACACGGGCTCGTGGAATACAAGATTGACCCCGTTACAAGCAAGATTTTTTTTAAATTTTATTTATCATTAATCTTTAACTTAATGAAAATTTAAATAATTTGTTATTATTATTTTATTCGAAAAACCGCACAAGAAATAATAAATTAGAAATAAAAAATAATGATACCCAATTAATAGAACGTGAGTTCAAGAATTCTCATTACGTATTTATTTCAAATTAAAATAAATAAAATGTAAAATAAGTACTTGTCAATACTGAAACTTTAAATGTATTTATTCACAATCATATTGCAATATGTACATTTCATATGCTGTAAAAACCTTGGAAAGTAAGATATTGCTATAGCACCACCAAAGTGAACAATTTCCTTTACATGTCTGTAAAACTGACATGTAAAGTTATGGCCAACTTTTTTTTCTGAATAATTTAAAACAGGACGTTTTATCCGATTTAAATTTAAGTTTTTATAAATATATTTAACGCTAAACACATATTTCTTTATTTAATATTAGTTTTATTTTTATTTTTCCGTATTTTATATTTAATAATTACAATGGAATTAATTAATTTCTAATTTTAAAATACTGAGCGCATACATTGCCATCTAGCGGCGAACAATGAAACCTTACTTAAAATCTCTTTTGGTCGATAGATGGCTCTGATTGAAATTATGACAGTTTATAAAAAATTTAATTTAAAATTTAAAATTACTTTTTATTTTTATTATCTTAAGTCTAATTATTGTGAATAAAATAGTATACATGTTTCGATGGTAAAGTTTCCGCGCCTCGCGATATTGTTTGACCTCGACGTACCGTCTCGGTCAAACAATTATCGCTTGGCTTGTAAAGATATCCTTTACCAACTCAACATGTAATATACTATTAAATCTTTAGGATTTTGAGTGTTAATAAACTAATATCGTAAAAATTGGTTTTTGTAGTATGCAGTATGAAAAAGCATCATCAGTTTTTATTTCTAATTTATTATTTCTTTTCGAATAAAAGAATAATAACAAATTATTTAAATTGTTATTAAATTAAAGATTAGTGACAAATAAAATTAAAAAAAAAGTCTTGCTGGTAACGGTGTTCGATCTTGCATTCCACGAGCCCGTACGGTTTAACAAGCCGAACGTTAACCATTGAACCACGGAGGCAAGTCGCGTCGACTTTTCAGGTTTCGGTTTTTAAATTAATGTTTTGCAAATATCTCATGAATTTATAATTTCTGAAGAATTGGAATTGTTATTAAGGGTAATTGTTTTTGGACAGTACGTTAGAATATCTTATCTATCGATTGCAACTATTATAATTTCACCGACTTTTATTCGAGAACGGACTATTTGGCATATTTCAGATTTCCCATACTAATTCCCTATAGCAAATGTTACAACGAACACGGTGTATAAAAAATTTTTGGTTTGTCAGATTTTCTATTTCAGATTTAAATATTTTAAAAGCTTGCTTATAAATTATTATGCTAATTTTTTTTTAAATTTATTTATTGCTAGATCAACAAACGTATTTGTTATACATAGCATGGATCTTCTTCTTCCGGTGCCTATAGTGCCTTCTTCAGCCATGATATTCTCCTTCTTCCTACTCCTCTCTTGCCGGGTATCTTGCCTTGTAGGGCGAGCTGTAGTAGTCCATATCTCTCTGTGTCTCATATATCTCATAATAGTGTACAGGCGCGTGCTGGGTCAATTCTAGGGCCCGGGAAAATTACCTTAGAGGGCCCCGCCAACCCACTTCGGTTAATTTTTTAAGGATAATTTACTTATTTAGATTAATTATTAGATTATCTATTACTGCCAGTACAATTTCCCGTTCCTCTTGCGGAAAAAACTTGCAGAGAATGAAGGTTGTTGTGGCTACGAGTCTGGGAGACGAGAGAGCCATGGAGGTCCCATCCACCGCAAACTATGATTTTGTAATTGCGAGGGAAAAGTCTGCGTGAGGCACCATCAACCGGATTATCTGCTGTTGGACCGTAATACTATGGTATTATTCATTATTCATTCGTCATGACGAATGAAAGCTACTCGGTTAGCCACAAATGTGTTGGAGTCTGGTAGTCTTCCAAGCGATGGTATCGCCAAAGGTGATCTGCTTCTTCAAAGCATCAATGAGACTTTTCACCAATTCTGCTGCCAATACAGAACGCACAATTCCAAACGTGGGACAGAACGCACAATTCCAAACGTGGGATGGGGATAATTTTGAGAGGTACAACTCTAATTTTCCCGCACATCAAGAAAACTCTGATAGAGCCGTCAGAATATTGAACCCTTAAATACGTTACAGCAGCGGACCGCAACCATAGGGTCGCGACCTAATTTTGGGTCGCAAAAGTTCAAAAATGGGTCGCATAAATATTTATTTTTATTATATCATTTAGGTTTACGCTAAGAATGTATGCTATAAGGTCATGTCATTTTAAGTAACCCCCTCTCCCTCTCGTATGGGTCTCCTTATCATTTTATTGATATTTTTGGGTCGCTTGATAAAGAAAGGTTGCGGAAAGCTGCGCTACAGCACTGTAACCAATTTCAAACGCATCCGAAAATGCACGAAGTTCTTTTTTGACGGCCGAGTCCAAATTAATAGGGCAAGCAAATCAGTATTGGTACTCAACCGTCACAGAATCTAATGCTCTACATTTTTGGTGATGATGGGCTTTTCGATTAAACGCTTAGTTTCGGAGGAATTCGAGAAAGACCGGAGAAAACCCGAAAATTTTGAGGTTTTTGAACATTACGGTTGAAGCTCCACTAGGAAATAGGGGCAAACTCAGACTATTCAGATCAAAGACCTGCCTGAGTGATTAAAACGGTTTTCAGAACTCCATCCGGCTGATAGTTTGAAAAAGGTATTCATTACTACTAAATTGTTTTCATTGCAAAATGTATTTAGTCTTTCCCCTCTCTCATTTCTTTCTCCAAGGCCAAAGAATCCCACGAATTCGCCACATCTACCCCTGCCTATCTTAGAATTGAAGTCTCTCATTATGATTAATATTTCTTCTTTTATTATCTTTTTAATTGTTGTTTCAAGGAAATCGTAAAATTGTTCGATTATGTCTTCGCTTTTATCGGCAGTAAGTAAACTTGTACTATTGTTATATTTACTGGAGATGCTTCTAGTTGTATTAAGAGAATTCTCTCGGATATCGGCACAAAGTTATTGACATATTGTGCAATGTGTTTCATCAAGATCATGCCTACTCCATGTTGATGTTGATTATCACTGCTGCCCGAATAATACACTATATGTTCTCCTCTCATAGTATGGTAGTTACTGTTGCTCTAAGCTCTGGCAAGTCAGACGTGCACATGTAAAGAGGACCGGGCCCAATATGCTACCTTGTGGGACTTCGGCTCTAGAATTTTTGGTTTCGGATAGGGCTGTATTGAGTTTGACTACAAAAGTTCTATTGTCTAAGAAGGAGAATTGCCTTAAAAAATTATATTAATTGAGACAACATAAAGAATAATATTTCATTTAATTTTATTTTACAACGAAAGATAATTAAAAACATGGTTTTTAAAATTTTTAAAAGTAATAAATAAAAAATTAATTATTAAGAAGTAACAGAATAGATATTTTTAGTGTAGGTAGAGATGTCAAAAAACAGTTTAGAAAAGTAAGAAACAGAAAAGGATGCTTTAAGAAAAGTTTTTTAAAACGGTTGATTCAAATAATGACCCGATTGTAGTTCTTACGAAAACAAATCACAAGCTCAAGACGATAATTCTCAAGACAAAACAGATGCAGATATTATGAATACTTCTACGCCTGAATCAATTCAAACAGAAACTGAAGTTCTTCCACAACGCATTGATATAGAAATAGAATCATCTGACAAAAGAGATTTCTCAGAAGCTGTAACTACCGAACAAACAGCTAAAAATACTAGACTTCGTCCCTATCGACCAAAGGGACCTTTCCCTAAAGATTTAGCTGGCTGCAACAAAACCAGAAGCTTCAACGAGAAGTATTACTATAAACACAACTACAAATACAAAAAAGTACATATGCATGTTTTTTAAACTAAATTTTCAAAACAATTTCGCCACACCTCTCCCGAGAAACAAAGGGGCAGGTGTATCGATGTTACTTGCTCCAGGGCTCTGAATATGTAGCTACGCCACTGCCCCCAAGTTTAGAAATCTTGAATTTTTATACTACTAATCGTTTATCCATAGGGAGCCCACATCTGCCCCCACCAATTAAATTCGTTTACCCATTCTTAGTATAAAAGTTATGACGGAAATAAATACACAAGGGAAATCGATTTATAAGCCGCATAAATTACGTATTTTCGTTATAACTTTGAATCTAGTTGATGGACAAACGTGTACTTACCATGGGCAAACAACTGGTAACGGAAATAAAAAGAAAGTTTGAAAATAGAGGAGCTATCAAATCAGTTGATCCCCTAGAAACATTGTTTGTCAGGGTAAGGTAAGGTAATTTGGTAATAATTTTCAAAAATTGAAGTTTTAGGCTTGTTGAGGTTGTAGGTTTAAATAAAAAAGGTATTCTAGTTATAGTACCTTTCTGTATATCTGAAAGATTTACTGAAAAGCCAAAAACCCCAAGAACAAAATTAAGAAATTAATTCAAGGCATGTCAATTTTGAAGGTGGTAATAGTAGAGTGCCCTGTGGGGTAAAACGTGTCACCCTGTGGGGGTTTTGAGAGTAAGAGCTGGGACTAGTTGTATTCGATAGCTTATAATTGATTGTTATACCAAAAAAAGTTGGCCGAAAATTGGCCTGTGCAAAAGGGCACAATTCAAAATTTTGGAGTTATCTATCGTACGTGATGCACCGTTATTAGATCAGTCTTTTCATGTAGGTTTCGATGTAAAGTCTGTAGCCGTTTTTCTAAAAAAAAATAAAAAAATCTTTGCAAAGCATTGAGTCTTACGGGAACTATAAACTTTAAATGCTTGTAACTTCGTTTGCGAAGCTTCAAAAATTAATTAATTTTAGGGTACTTTCGCGTTTATCAACTCGTATTTCAGAAACGAAGCCTTTAATCGAAAAAAATTGTTCTTATAAAATTGTAGACCGCGATCTTTCGCTTCTAACGGTGTCACTTATTTTTAAAGATTACAATAATTCCGTAAAAGAATAAAATTTAACACCAAACACAATTTAAATTGTATCGACACCCGTAGTCCTCGATAAGCCCCTCTTGCTCTTCCGGCTCCGCGCGCAGCAGTTGTCCATGTTCTAGGTCTATTAATAAATACACCTAAAAATGTATTTCGTTTCTCTTAAATTAATTAATAGATGCCTAATATAATAAATAATTTAAATAGAATAATATTTTTATATCTTTGTTATTTACCCATTACTTAATAATAATAAAACAGTATTCCAAAATAGTTAAAATTATAACATAGGCATTTATTTTTTCCAAAACACTTCATAGCAAAGAATCTCGTAAGTAACTTTTTAATTTTTTGGCTAGTATCATCTTCGGTAAAGAGATAATAAATTACCCAAGAACGAAAAAATGTAAAGACTTAGTTTTCCCTTAATAGGTATTAGTAGAGTTCATCTAAGCCACGGATCACTGACACTACGGGTCACTACAACCCTATGTTTCATAAGAAATTAGTTTCAGTTGTGTATATTAAAGTATAAAATTTATGATATTGGAATTTAGGAGCATGTTAATATTAAGAAAGCGACCAGACTGTTCATTCTGGAGTGAAAACGGCAGAAATAAACTCGTGTTGTTTTATTAGAAGATAATTTGTTTAATTTACCGCGCAAATTATATTTATGATGGTATGACACTGGTACAGAGCTTCGGCAAACCGATCAACACTAAGACATTCGGGGATTATTCAAGAACATTCTCTTCGATCATATTTAATAACTCATACAAGGCTGAACGAGTAGATTTGGTATTAGATCACTATAACGACATGTCAATCAAAAATATGACTAGAATCAAAAGAGGATCTGGTAAATCAATTGATACAATTATTCATACGGTCGAATCGCTACTACCTCGGCAATGGTAGTTATTTATTCATTGTACTTTTAATAAGAATCAGTTGACGAATTACTTATCAACTGACGGATTCTGCTACGTATATTATCTGCTAAAAAAGTCTGCTATAGCAAATGCATTATCGAATGCAGGGACACTAACGTTTTGGTACTTCTACATCACTTTAGAAAATATTTAACCCCAGAAGTCTAGATTAAGACCGGAAAAAAGGATAGCATTCGCTTCATACCAGTTCATCTCTTAAAAATAGAACATCCTTTACAAAATCTTCCAGCGTTCCATGCCCTCACAGGATCGGATACTACAAGTCAGTTTTCTGGCATCGGGAAGAAAACTTGTTGGAAAACATACCTTGCTTCATACAAATTGCTTAATAATTTCGGATTTCGATGAACAGATTTTTCAAAACTTGAACAATTTTGTTATTAAGCTTTATACCAATAATTAAAACGTTAACTCCATTAATCAGCTTTGAGGTATACTTGCAGGTTCTAAAACTATTGATAAATTACCACCTACAGAGGACAGCCTAAAATATCAATGCTTACGAGCACACCAAACAGTGCAACATTTGGCTAAATGCCTTAAACTCGATTAAAAACTATTTAAAATATTGCGATTTCACGGTTGGCAATTGAAGAGTAATCAGATTTTTCCTATGTTATAAACTCTTCCATCATTACCGACAGACATTACAGTCTTATCAACATGCGGATGCAAAAAAAGGTATACAGCTACTTTTTTACTATTTTCTTACGACTTTTACTTTCCGACTGCAAACAGAAATGGTGCAGTTGCAGGAAAAAAATTATTGCATGTATAAGTTCGTGTAGGTGCATGTACAAAATAATGTGTACAATAAGCCCTTCAAATCCAAAATCTAATGAAGAAGGTGAGGAAAGAGAAGTCGACAGTGAATAATGTTGATAATAGTACACAGGCACATTCAAGTTTTTACATTTTTTCGTTTTTGGGTAATTTACTATCCCTTTACAGGAGATGATACTAGCCAAAAAATAAAAAGTTAATTAAAGTTAAAATATTATTCTATTTAAATTATTTATTCTAAAAAATGTTTAATGCGTTTAAACTTATATTAGGCATCTATTAATTAATTTAAGAGAAACGAAATACATTCTTAGGTGTATTTATTAGACCTAGAACATGGACAACTGCTGCGCGCGGAGCCGGAAGAGCAAGAGGGGCTTATCGAGGACTACGGGTGTCGATACAATTTAAATTGTGTTTGGTGTTAAATTTTATTCTTTTACGGAATTATTCTAATCTCTAAAAATATAAAAGTGACACCGTTAGAAGCGAAAGATCGCGGTCTACAATTTTATAAGAACGACTTTTTTCGATTAAAGGCTTCGTTTCTGAAATATGAGTTGATAAACGCGAAAGTACCCTAAAATTAATTAATTTTTGAAGCTTCGCAAACGAAGTTACAAGCATTTAAAGTTTATAGTTCCCGTAAGACTCAATGCTTTGCAAAGATTTGTTTATTTTTTTTTAGAAAAACGGCTACAGACTTTACATCGAAACCTACATGAAAAGATTGATCTAATAACGGTGCATCACGTACGATAGATAACTCCAAAATTTTTAATTGTGCCCTTTTGCACAGGCCAATTTGCGGCCAACTTTTTTTGGTATAACAATCAATTATAAGCTATCGAATACAACTAGTCCCGGCTTTTACTCTCAAAACCCCCACGAACATCAAAACTAAGCGACTTATTGGCCAGCGAGCACTCTACTATAATGTTATTTGGTGATATTAATGAAATCAGGAAAAATTTAAAAACTATGAAGACTATGAAATAAATTCTAAGGAAAGTACAAAAAAATGTACTGTTTATAATTTTAAGGGGAGAATTAACAAATCATTCAACGTCATCTTCGCTGAAGCTTTGTTCTTCTGCACAATGGTCATAAAAAACTTTTTTCTTCTGGGACATCAGTTTGGCAGGGCAAGGCAAGATTTGTTCATGGTAAGTACTTTGAGAGAAGGAGCACTTGATCCATTTCTTTTTTTCACGTCTTTGTAGTAACTTCCCTGATACTCATGATAAATCCAATCATCATCAGCTAGCTTGTTTGACTCGGTCTTTTTCTTTGCGTGCCATTGCAATTTCTTTTCATTATTGGAATTAAAATCTAAAGGAGGATTTCTTTTCTGAGAAAATGGGTATTTCCTTTCTCAAAATTAAATCATTTAGTCAGAGAAACTGTTTCTGGCTTATTCTTGTTCTCTGCAGAGTGCGAAGCTGAAGGAATTTCCAAAAGCTCGTCGATAGGAGAAGATGCAGATGCAGAACCAGTATCTTGGATTTTCTTGCGAGTCAATTGTGGTATTTTTCGTCTAAAAACACTAATTTTTCACTTCACTTTGTAAGCTTACTATGATTCGTTGAATCGATATTTCTTGATAAGCTATGTCTCAAAAGAATCACAGTTTTCTAGAGAATAAGACACACTACTTTATAAACACGAACACCGACATACAACGAGATACTTGACGATACACTACGACGCGTTTAACGCATTATCACCTCACCAATAACCTCACTTTACTCTATATATCTTTTCTATACATGTTGATTCAAATTCGAACGGGACACCTCACCATTAGAACGATTAATATGGTATAGAAAAATTTGAAATATAAGCTTAGCATAAATATTAGTTTTTTTACACACACCTCTTATCAAATATTTCATATGACGTTTCATCGCCACAGAATCATCATCAACATTAAAGTTTCAAAGATGGACGTTGATTTTTATTTTAGTTTCGGAAAGCATTTCGTAATCTAAAATCAGTGATATGTAATGAAGTTGAATATTCATTTCAATTAAACCATCGTCAGTTTTTACTTAATTCACTTGAATGCATTTATCGTATTTGATAAATTTTCGATAAGTAAGTCGGTTACTATTTTTCAGTGTTTAACTTTAGTGAATTACCTTTAATATAATTACTTATTAGGCTTAGTGGTAAGTCATTAGATTATAATAAATTTTACATTTTATTTTTGTTAACTTGTTCTAAGATAACAGTTCTGTGACAACATTGATACCAAACTAAATAAAGAATTCTATTAATTTCCTTCTTCTTTTATAGAAAAATATTGCGCCATTTATTCATAAAGAAAATTTGACAGGAAAGCACTACTTTCACTTTTTAAATACAAGTCTTATGGAATATTTGCAGATAATGAACTCGCAGCAGTTTTCAGCAGAACGGGGCTTCACCTCATAACTTAATAGCCATAAGGCAATTTTTAAATCAAAATGTTCTGGGCCAGAGGATTGTCAAGCGTGGTATAATCGAATACCCGGCCAGATCGCCCTACTTAACATCGACTTATGATTATTTCTTGTAATGTTGTTTAAACAAAAGGAAACCCGTTAATAATATTGTAGAACTCAGGCAAGGAATTTAACATTCAGAATAGATTTTTATATAACTGAGGAAGGAAATATAATAGAACATCTTGTTTAACAGAAAATGATATAGTGTTACTTATATTTATTTTGTGATTTTGTCACAAATTTCACAGCTTTGTTAAAACTAGAAAAAGAAAACGTACAGAGCCGCATTTAGGCGAACTGAAAAAAAACTGAAGATGGTTAATTGAAATAAAAACGTCGGAAAATGACTAAGTGTAAAGAACCTTTATTTATTAATATGTTAATTTTGATAATGAATCAAATAATAAAAAATTTCTGATTTTTTTTGAACACCTCAAAAACCAATAGGAACATATTGAGTTTTTTGTACAATATTATTGATCGTTACATTTGTCAGGTTTACCTCAATTTAACGGTTCCTGAGATCCCATCGAATTTGAATCAACCTGTATAGCAAAATCCAGAATTTATTTATCAGTATGTTTGTCCCTTTATAGGATCGGTCTCTGTGAGTCCTACTCCCAAACCAATTATATGGTTGGAGCATGGACCAGATGATGCATATTCAGATTTTTGCGTTTAAGCGGTTATGTAATACGTGTTAACGGTTGATACCGGTCGTAACTGGTTTTGGAGAGCCCTACATGGCGCTGGATTATAAGACGGTGAATAAAACGTCAGTTAGTTGACGTTGTTTTTGTGCATTATTTTCAAAACATAGCCTCTAAGTGCTAAAATAAAATGCAGTTTAAGGTTTATGTTATGAGTTACTACGATTTTGCCCCCTCCTCTTCAAAAAAAACAACTCTGGTATGTGCGCGCGTGCGTTCGTGTATGCGTGCGTTCGTGGGTGCCTTGTTCGTGTGCGTTTGTTCCTGCATCCCCCTGTTAACTTTTGAAATATTCAAACTATCGATTTCAAATTTAAAGCAAAAATTCTTTGCCACAAAATACAGAACCAGTTCCTAATCGCAAAATCTAAGCAGTGGCGGAGGATTTCTAGGGGGTTAGAGTAAATTCGAAAAATTCGTGACACCTATACTTGATACCAATGCTTATAATAATATATGAAAAAGCACTATAACAGTTACATTGACAGCAGCTGCAGGTTATGGATAAATTGATAAATCATTCAACTTGAAGGTTATTACGACTTTTTCTGATACGTACTTTATAGCATTGAGATTTAGCAGCGAAACTCCAAATCCGGGCGAACTAATCACATTCTATCTCTTACATAACGTTAATTATTTGCAAAGTTTTAACACCGTTTTAGTAATTTAATCCGCGTTCGCGGGGTGTTTATAACAGAAAGCAGAGTAGGTACTACAACACGTACTACGTAGTAACATGATGAATACGCCTATAACTAATTTCATGCAGCAACCAGCAGCAGTAATAGCATTGCATATTCATGTTTCAGCTCTTCATTTTATTAGAGAACTTAAAACAGTACTAATTCGAGTCTTTTGTAAATATAGCTCAAAATATTAATAACAAGGAGATTCATTCGTTCCTGCTATTTGCATAAATTGTTTATAGTAGCACAAAGAGTTGTTTTGATATCATTTAAATACCCTTGATACTCCATTCTTCTTACTTTAACACGAGCTAAAAGGCTTGCCTTTTTTACATAAAGGCGTCACGTCAAGTGTACTAAAGCAACATCAGAACTGAAAAAATATAAATGAGAAAAAAATGATGTTTGGCATCAAAATGGACGTGTGAACACAAGTAACAAAAAGGTTTAAATTATACCATACATAAAAAATACAACATTTGAAACGACATAATAAAAACCAGATTATTATGAATTATTTATTTATCGAGTAATTTTGTTCGAACTTGTTTTGTTTTACTGAAATACCTTAAAAGTGTAAATAAAAAACTACTACTGTAATAAAATAGGTAGTAATATTAAAATAATTTCCATTTATTCAAAGGTAAACCTCAAATTAAAAAGACATTCGAGCCAAGAAATACAGGGAGTACACGGTCTAGAAAAATAAATTCTGTTTCCTCGTAAATTTGTAGGGAAATTATTACGGTGAATCTAGTGCACCTGCCATTTCGAAATTATGCATGACTTAATAAGTTTTCACATGTAAGGTTACTCCAGCTTGTGTAACTAAGATAATTCCCCGACTTTCGAGTTAGCTGTCTGTTCACCATATATTCAAAACATAATTCGCATCATAAATTCATACTATACTAACATGTAATGTTAGCACCTTCCCAGGAGTTAGCATGACGTTTAAGTCCATTGATTCCAATGATGTTCTTATCTAATACACTGTGGGTCGAATTAAATTGCACCTTTTTTTAAATGCCTATACCTTTTTCATTTCTTAGTCGTTGTCAATTTTGGATATGTTATAGACCGAGCACTTCATTTTATCTAAATTAAAAATTCAGTTATACAGATGTAACTAATATAACTAGAAACATCGTAATGGGGGTATGTAGCTGTAATGATTTAGATTACAGCGTTCCGCTATCATTTTTTATCTAGCGACCCAATAATATCAATAAAATTATAAGGTGACCCATACGAGAGGGAAAGGGGAGTTACTTAAAATTACAGGATCTTATATAGCATATATTCTTAACATGAACCTAAATGATACAATAAAAATTAATATTTATGCGGGCCATTTTTAAACTTTCGCGACCCAAAATTGGTTCGCGACCTTATGGTTGCGGTCTGTTGATTTAGAACATATTATTTTCCTTATTAACATGTGGTCGCTTCCTGCTAGTTTTTGAGAAAATTTTATTTTAAATACATTGTACTTCACTACATTAAAAATAGGAAAAAAATTTCTTTTTGCCTTGTTTCGTATTTTTAATGTAATTTGAATACAATGGACGTACTTAAAATTTAAAATGCGATTTTCTCGAAAACTAGCAGGAAGTGGCCATATATTGATAAGGAAAATATGTTTTAAATCATTACAGCTACCCCGTTACGAGGTTTCTAGTTATATTAGTTACACCCTGTATAGGAGTTATTTGAGGTGACAAGAACAGCTAAAGTTTCCGTTTGATCATATGGCCCTCCGTAAGATGGAGATCAAAGATCAAATTCAAAATTAAAGATAAATTATTATAGAACGCCTATTTCGAGTCACCCATGACTACTGGTTTTTCATAAGTTTGAGAATATGTAAGAGCTGCCGGAAGAAACATATAAGAATATTTTTATTTAGGTATTTAATCGGTTAATTTTGATTAGTATTCGTTCCACACAGAT
Source organism: Agrypnus murinus (assembly GCA_929113105.1). Classification (NCBI taxonomy): domain Eukaryota; kingdom Metazoa; phylum Arthropoda; class Insecta; order Coleoptera; family Elateridae; genus Agrypnus; species Agrypnus murinus. The sequence continues at coordinate 137,089,150 of OV816025.1, read as the reverse complement.
AAAAACAATGAATTTTTTTAAGTTTTTGTGAAATAAATAATAATAAATATAAGCAATACACAAAGAACCTCCGATTTATGGATAATGCTATAATAATACGATAATAATGCTTGTTAGTTTTATTAACAGTGTTTCCACCAGTACTAACTGGCCACCAAAGCGGTCAAAGTCAGAAAGAGTGAATTTAGAATTAAAGATCTTAATTACATTTGTTTGTTTAAAAAACTCTAAATTTCGAGTAATTTTTGTGGACGTTGTTATAATAGAGTAGTACAATTAAAACATAACATGCGTGTGAAGGTAAAAAAATAAACAACGACGGTCAACTAGATTTGAACGTGATGAAGAATTTATTGAAATTAATACATATGTAAGCAAACAAAAATGAGCGTATATTTATTTTTACTGGCCGTTTGTTATTACGGGATTTGATTTGATTTGATGTAAATATCAACTTATCTGTTACTGTAAAGTGTGGTTAATTATTATGTAGCCGCAACTTTCAAGAGCCTACACCATTGGGATGGAAATGAAAATTCAAATTCCCTATGAAACTTACTAATCTATATATTTAAAACACAAGGCTTATTTTTGTTCCAGTTCGTTTGAGAGCTCCACTGGGCCGATCTGAGCGATTCTTTTTTTATATTAAAGCTTTCGGTGTGTAGATTAGTCAACACTATTTAATCTTAAAAAATTTTTACTGTTTATATTTTTAATTTGAAAAGCTAAAATGTTTAATTTGAGACGGACGAATCGGACATTCACTTGGGACGCCCTCTCACTTTCTCCGGTGGTGAGTTTCGTAAGTACCTCCGCTCTCTCGCTTATAAATATAAAAGGTGATGCCGCCCACTTCCATCATTAATAAGCAGTTAATGTTTAAAAAATTGTTAGGTTGCTTAGACAAAACCTGCATAGTTGAAAATTATGGACAACAGACGAATTAAAATAATAGCTGATGGCAATTGCTTATTCAGAGCAGTTTCATATTGTTTGTATAAAACGCAGGGAATTTGCCAACACTATGTTTATGTCATGTTTTTAAAATATGTACTAATAGACGTTTTCAAATGTTTTAAACAAGATCGATTTTTGATTTTATTCTTATCATTTCGTAAGGTAGAATTTCCGTATGTATGTATGTAGAATAAACCGGGGGGAGGGGTAAGCCAGAGAGGAATATAAATCAGAAGAGAGGAGGGTAAGCTGGGAGAGAGGAGTGCTAGGCTTAGAATTCTCAACTGGTTATGTTTGGTTGCGTTTATTTAAATAATCACTCACGAAGATCCGAAGGATTGTAATCACACATCGAATGTTGTATATAGGGAAATCCTTCAATGCTTTTGACCGTCATGTCTTGACGAGGTTTCCCTAGTTAGTGTTAATTGATGATACTGGTAAGGTATCAGATCACATTAATTGCAGGAAAGGGTAAACAACGTCACTTTTATTTTATAATTATTTTTATTTTTTGTATATTTATTATTAGTTTAAAAAAATTAATTGACATTTCCCTGATCATAATAAACGACACTGTTGGCCTTCCGAAAACAGATTTACTTGCAAGTAATATATGTTTATTTACTTCCTATTTAGTTATAAAGTGCATCACTATCATGGGTTATCTTTAAAAGTACAGCGTCAGCGCTACTGTAATATGTACTGCACGCCAGTGTTGGATTACCGTGAGCTTGGCGTTAGTGAATAAAATGATAAATTCGTATGTGCGATGTTCCGAATAGTAAAATAAAATTTAAAAGGTACCCAGAAAGCAAAGGGTACGCAACGAAGCTACGTAAATTACACAGATTTACATAAAATAATTTTACCTCGCCTGTATGACCAAAACGATAATTGAAAACGACCTTTAAATTATATACGAATGTAATAACATGTTTTATAATAAAATTATTTTGACATTCTTTAGGTTATTATTGTTAATTACTTATTATTATTAAATTCAAATAAAAATTGTGATTTATTACTTATTGATAACAATCCTTAAAAGTGCAAATTTGCGAGATCAAAATTTGCAGTGTCGTTTTGCAAAAACATTTTGTTTTGGAGAATTCATAACAAACCCTATTGTATGTGGTAAAAACATGGTACTCTTCTTTATTTGTAATTTCTTGGAAAACAACGCTTCTGAGGAAAGAATGTTATAGGGATCTTTTATTTATCTTATCTATGTCTAACTATTTGCCGAATGTGATGTACTTCTTCTGAGACACACTATATATAACTATTATTTCGTATTATCAACTACTACAACCTTTTTGACATTTCTGTTGTTATGACGAACGAGCCGAAGGACCGCCTACCGCCCGCTCGGCCGGTCAATCAAAATGGCCAATCAAAACACCGAGACACAAAGAAACTATCCAAACATTTGAAGTCAAGAGTTCGTGGTGGCAATCGATTAATGGATCTCTTTCTATTTATGGAAAAAAGTGTTTGTTAAAAAATCTTCTAAAAAATGAAATAATTTGAACGATATTGCTAAGAAGAACAACGGTAGTTTATTTCTTAAAAAATTTAAAAACATTTTTCTAATTTAAAAAAGTACAGTCCAATTATTCGATTTTTCCAAAATTCCTCATCACATATGTTTAGTAAGAAAATATTTTGGAAATGGGCTTAGCGTCATATATTAATGGTAACTAGTGTTTATTGCTTCTAGCGTTATTTGTTGAAACTCCATAATTATGAAATAAATTAAACTGATTATATAGTAAAAAGTTTATTTTAATCTTCCTGGCAATTGTTTCGGCAGCTAAGCTGTCATTATCAAAGCTAATATTGCCTTTGATAATAACAGCGTAGCTGTCGAAATAATTGTCAGGTAGATTAATGTAGGTTTCTTGTACAAATGTTTAAGAAAAGCCTGTCGTTACCTGATGAGTTATCTTTAGTGAACACTGAACAACCTTCCTTCATCCAGAACACTTTATTTAAATCAATTATTACACTAACAACATTAAAAAGAAATGCAGAAAATTAATTGTATCGTCTTCACGTCTTTTACGTCTTACTGCCACTGTCATTCTATTCTTTTTTTTTTCTTCATAGGCGTAGATCAAAATTATTGACCAGGGCGTAGATCAATTGCAGGTAATTTTCCCTACAACTCGGCCCTCCTGACTTGGTTCCGCCTCGGAAACTGCTCCGCTTGAATCGTCAGAAAGTTCTTCTAAGTCATCAATAGAATCAGGACACCAAGGTTTCATCTTATCGGCAGCACTCATCGTCTTCTTTGGGCCCTCTCGTTGACCTCGCTTGCACATCTCATACCGATCATTCCCAAGGATACTTATAATTTCATATGGACCCAGAAATTTTGGTTTTATTTTAGCGGATGTAGCAAACTGGGAACGCTTTATTGCTACTAGGTCTCCAATTTTATATTTTACTGCAGGTTTTCGTTTCTTATTAAATGTAGCTTTATTTTCTTGCTGTATTTTCTGTATATTCTTCTTGGCTTCTCTTCTAATTTCTTCGCGTTCTTCTTCAAACAGTTGTTCAATGCATTCTTCAGCAATTATACTTTTTATGCGAATTTCTATAGGTGTTCGCATTTTTACTCCGATCATTACTTCAAACGGCGTTTTATTAATGCTTCTTTGGTAAGTATTATTTAAACAGGTTTGTAGTTGGTTGACGAATTTATACCAGTTTTCAGTCTTATCAATTGATAATTTAGTTAACGCGGGTATTATCACTTGATTTATGCGCTCAACTTGACCGTTTCCTCTTGGGATACCTGTGGTTATTGATACATGTTCGATGTTTCTTTTTGTGCAATATTCCTGAAAATCATTGGACGTAAACGCAGATCCTCTGTCTGTGACAATTCTACGAGCATTGCCAAAAATAAAGCTTTGGTTCTCCAACTTTTGTATGGTTTCTTGTGTTGTGGTAGTCTTTGTTGCATATAGCCAAACAAATTTGCTAAATGCATCAACAACTTTATCAATTGCATGTAAGTATCCTTCTTGCTTTCCTCTTTTTCTTTCTGATAATATACAAGGTATGCAACTTGTTATAACGTTCTTAGTCTTCTCTTTTAGATTTGGAATCCAGTATTCACGTAGTATCAACTCAGAAGTCTTGGTTATACCAAAATGTCCATGCTCGTGCGCCATTTTGATGATTTCATGTTGCATCTTTCTGGGAACAACTAGCAGTGTGCGTCCTTCATTTTGTTTGTATAGAATACCTTGCTCGGTTATGAAATTCTCATAAGTCGTTGTCTTCAATATTTCTAGAATAGCTCTAATTTCTTCATCACCATGCTGCAGACTTTTTATTCGGATTGTAACGTCATCTTGTATTAACAATGATATCGGACTTCTACTTAACGCGTCGGCGTGTTTCATTCTATCACCTTTTCTATGCTCTATTTTATATCTAAATTCTTCTAACAACATAGCCCATCTTGCAACCCGTGGTGTTATGTCGGTCTTCTTCATCGTCATCTCAAATGCTGAACAATCGGTTACTATTTTGAAATCGATACCAAGCAAATACACGCGAAATTTCTTAATTGCCTCTATTATTGCTAAAACCTCTAATTCATAACTTGAATACTTCTGTTCGGCTGGAGTCGTTTTTTTACTGAAGTAGTAAATTGGATGTAATTTCCTATCTTCGTCGTTTTCCTGCAGCAATATTGCGCCGTACCCGTACTTACTGCCATCCGTATGCAGCTCTGTTCTACGTTCAGGACAATAGATTTGTAATACTGGTTTCTCGGCTAAACGTTCTTTTAATATTTCAAACGATTTTTTCTGCTCTAGTCCAAATACAAAGGTTGAATTTTTCTTCAATAAGTCGCTCAATGGTCTTGCGATCTGAGCATAATCTTTAATGAATTTTCTGAAATAACTTGTTAGTCCCAAGAAACTATGGACTTGTTTTAGTGTTGTCGGCTCTGGATACTTCAGAACTGCTTTTGTTTTTGCTTGAGATGGAGAAATCGTATTATCTTCTATCCCGTATCCTAAATATTCGATTCTTGTTTGTAAAAATTGACATTTCTTCCACTTGATTTTAAGACCATACTCAGCTGCACGATTTAAAACGGTTTTTAATCTACTTAACCCTTCTTCTTGATTCGCTGACGGTATAATAATATCATCCATGTAAATTTGAACTATACCTTGATTAATTAAATCTTGAAAGATATTGTTAATAAATCTCTGAAATGAAGCAGGTGAGTTACAGAGTCCAAAAGGTGTTTTAAGAAATTCGAACTGCCCACTCGGGGTGACAAATGAAGTATATTTCACGCTGTCTTCAACCATTGGAACATGGAAAAATCCGTTCTCGCAATCAAGGGTGGAGAATATGTTTGCTTTCTGCAGTTTGTCAATTTGATCCTCTATCAAAGGTAATGGGTAACGATCTTTGATAATTTTCTTGTTTATTCTGCGATAGTCTATGCAGATTCTAGTGTCTCCATTTTTCTTTTTTACTAACACAATTGGGCTAGCAAAATCTGACGAACTTGGTCGTATTATGCCTTTCTGAAGCCACTCGTCTATTTGCTTATCCACTTCTTTCTTCTCAGCTTGGGAAAGACGTCGAGGATGTTGGTAAATGGGCATCTCATCAGTTAATATAATTTTGGTTTGTACGTTTGTTACCTTAACATTCGTTGGAGAATATTCTTTTACCAGTATTCTGACATCTTCTGGTATATTGTCGAGTTCATCATCTTCATTCAGTTGGAGAGCCATCAGGGAATTCTCTTGCGGTGGATACTTAGTGATTTTTAATCTATCGGAACTAATAACAACTTCAGCTTGATTCAATAGTTCTTTACCGATTATCAAATTAACAGGAATAACATCATCGGCTACTATGTGAATGGTTGAACAAAAGTCTTCTCCATCAATATTTGTTAGTCTTGAAATTTCCCATGGTTACAATTTGGCGTAGTCCTAATCCTTGTATTATTCTGGTACCTTCATGCACTTCTTTTATTTTCAAGGCTTGAAAACAACAGTTTGAAATAACATTTAGATCACTTCCAGTGTCTATCAGTCCTAACAAGGTGTTGTTATTGATCTTTACTTCTTTAAACATCTTATCTTCCTTTGCCGCCATTATTGTTTCTATTTGGTTAACTTGCGATGTATTTTTACTTTTTGTTTCTGTTGAACATTTGGTTGCTATGTGACCAAAATCATTACATTTAAAGCATTTTAAACCTTTTTCTTTATTCGGACAATCGCTTGATCTGTGTCCTAGCTTTCCGCATCAAAAACAACGCGAACGCACTTTATTTGATTCTGCTTGGTTTTGACTCTTCTGTACATATGGTTTGAACTTATTTTTCATTGGTTGATGTTCCCTTCTGGTTCCTGCTAAAACAGTTTCATGTGACGTTTTAGTTTTCATGAGATCATAAAGTTTAATTTTTCCTTTAAACTCTGTGAAGTCTTTGGCCCCATACAGAATTATTTTATTACTTTGTTCATCAGGTATTCCGTCAATAATGTATTGGATAATAACTTCGGCTTCAATATTTACTCGGCTGCCAATTTCTCGCATCACTAGTACGTATTCTTGTACCGTTTCGTCTTTTTTCTTCTTTCTCGTCATCAATAGTTTATGAATATCAGCACTACTTAATTTTACCTCAAATTCTTTCTTCAAATTCTTCAACTTAGACCAATTTGTAATTCCTTTCTCAGCTTGTACTAATAATTTAGCCAATCCATCTAAAGATTTCTTAGCAAATATCAACATTTGCAAGTCGTTCCAATTCATTAATCCTGCAATCTCTTCAAAGTCATCAATCCATTTATCTACAGGATATCCATCTTTTCCGTTAAATTGGCGAATGGAATCCTCGACATCACGAAAGCTTATACTACTGTAAGATGCTTTTTCCTTTACTCTTAAATTTGTCATACTTCTTGTAACTTCTTCAGCATTCAATATTTGTTTGACATTGTAATTGCTTTGCTTCTTTAATCTTTTATCCTCATCAATTTGTTTTGCGCTTATCGCTACGTCTTCATCTCTTCCGTCATTATGACCGCCTTTCATAGTGGAACGTACGTCTTTATTAATTTCTTCGTCTTCATCGTATTCATCGTCTTCGTCTTCTAATTCTTCTTCAACCTCATCTTCATTTGATTGTTGTAAACCACATAAAAAGCGCAAAATTCTCGTTGCAAGCTCTTCTGATGTTCCTTCATATTTGATATTTAATACATGGCAAACAGAAATTAAATTAGCTAAACTTATGAATTTTATTTCAGTTAGTTTGTCCCTAAATTCTTCTGTATTTTCATCGTAATTAAATCCACTAAATTTCCTCAATTTGGTTCTGTTTAAACGCGCCAACGGATCATCAAATATGATTGTAAACAGTACTTTTAGCGTTTTGGGATTACCGTTAGAAATATTATTGTTGATTACTTCATTCTCTTCTAACGTGGCCATATTTTATTATTTTGTATTGGAAAGAACACACAATTAGAAAATAGGAAAAAATAAATCAGTACATCACTAAGTTCAATATACGCGATACGCATGCACTATTTATCGATGTCAATAATTGCCAAATTAACCAATGTAAATACTGTCCAGCTTACCTGCTTTACGTTCTCGTCTTTATTTAGAATGTTCTTTCAGATTCTTATCATTTTATTGTTCATATAACGCCCACAAAACACATCACAGCTATTACAATTTGTTTGAACCTTAAAACGTCGACTTATTGAGATATTGCTTAATCTTTTTAATCTTTATCTGAATATTTATTTTAAGCATATGTAATTAATGTTTACTTTTTTAACCATGGACTTATTAAACTAACGGACAAGCTATATCAAACCTTGGGGGCAACAGAAGAGTGGCTTTCGGGGCAAGCAGGGGGAAGCATTGAACGTAAGCAAACTAGCGACGTCATGTAAAAATGATCAGATGATCGCTTGTCAGATGTTCTGCACTTGCCTAAATAAAATACATAAAAAAGCATATTTTACACTTACCAGTGAAACGTAACGTTATTTTTCACTTAATTTACCACTGCACTTTTGTTCTTACATGACCTTTCAACACAAATACCCATTCCTATTAATAATATCAACTGCTGAATTAACACGACCGCGTCACACGGACACACAAACAAAATGACAGTTTTGGCACGATCCAAACCAATGGGGCACGACGGGAATGCCTTGTCCGTTAGTTTAATAAGTCCATGTTTTAACTAATAAAAATGATCGATAAAACATTCTAAATTGTAATCTGCTCTGCATATGGCAAAATAATATTTGTTTGTTCCTCACTTGTAAACATGCATTTATCAAGTGACTATATTCACATTGAAAACATCTCATAACTGGCTAGCCAGTTATAGATGTCATTTAACAGGCTAGCCAGTTATGGACGTCACTTTTATCAACAATAAAACACAATAATGAACTTTCAGCGATTATTTATTGTCATTAACATTTAAAATGATCTATCTTTATCGTACACATTAAATATCATCGTACAATTGTGAATTCCACTGAAACTAAAGGTTCCAGGTGTTGACATTTCACTTGAATCTACTTGCAGAATTTCTGTGGAAGTGGACGTGGATAGCGTGGACGTGGATGGCGTGGATTCTGTTGTTGAGAACATCCTTTTTGACACTTTAAGTCTGTTATTAATTGAGTCTTCCACGTAACTTTCTGCTATTTTACTACTCTTCCAGCCCCCTGCACGTTTCAAAGTCAAAGAATCGCCCCCTGATTCAACAACTCTTGTAGCTCCAGTTCGCCTGAATGAATGACCTGTATACAGTTCAGGCTGATTTAATCCCAAAAATTGCGCAATTTTCTTAGGTACTCCGCCTACAGTATGTTGACCTGCATTAAGGGCGACACATTTACCATTCCGGTATGTTAAGAACAAACGAAGATGCTCAGTTCCTCTAGGACGTAGCGCTAAATATTTTCTAAATAAAGCACATGGCTTAAACATACACTCGTCGTCTGTTATTGTGAACCTTCTAGTAATTCCATTTTTGGTTTCTCGTAATGTGATAATAATGTATTTTTCGACAACCTCCACATCATTTAAAGTAAGTGTTAGAAGCTCGTTGCATCGACATAAACCGAATATACCACAAACTGTGATGACTTTAGCCAATAGCCACTGATCGTCAGGAGCTTCACGTAAAAACTTCTCCACTTGTTCCTTCGTTAGAACTTTAGCTTTCTTCGGTACATAATGCTTGTTACGTTTCTTCAAAAACGCAATCACTTTATGATATCTAAAAATAATGACAAATAAAAACCTGAGCTGTTTTGTTACAACAAACAAACCTGTCAACTGAAAGGTTTTCCTTCACTTCCAAACAACTTTTTATCATTGACCACTTCGTCCATAAGGTGTTCGGGCTAAATTTTGTAGCCAACTGGTTGAGATACGATAGGACCACATCTTCGGTTACAGTATTTACTTCGTTCTTCTTTTGCCAGTCTTTGAATTCAGAATACTCCCGCTCATACCTTGCTGACGATTTGTCTGGCAACAAACTTGCAGACACACTTGCAGCTTCATCTATTATCGCTTGCGGTACATTCATGATCCGTTTGAGAACAGTACTACTCACACACATGGGCAAATTGAAAAAAGTAAACAAACAAAAAACGATATACGTTACCAAAGTGATACATTAAAGCATACTCGATTTCGTGCATTTTAGAATTCTCGGATTATTCCATTATTCAAAAATTGAATTGTCTTTTACAAGTGAGGAACAAACAAAACATTCAACGTAAACACGCCAGGTAACAGGTTTTTACTGGCTCAAGAAGGTGATTGACTCGCCTTCGGCTCGTCAATCATCACCCTTCTATCGCCAGTAAAAACCCTTATACCTGGCTAGTAACGTTAAATACTATTTCCTACGACCCCATACGAAAGTGAACAATAGCAAACGCTACCGATATTAAGAAAGTGAGTCATATAACACGCGTATGTTAGGAACATAACACACGTGTGTGTTATGAAAATACGTCATGCTAAGCAATATCTAGAAATCCATGAATTTTGTTTACATTAAAATGATGACATTAATGTTTAATCCAATTTTGAGAAGCATTTTAACCATTATGTATCTATTCTTTTCTTATAAATATAACTTTAATTAATGTTTAATTAGTTATTTTAGCTATCAAAAAGAAATATCTAATAGATTACACCTAACGTAACCTCACTATAATACATGAAAATTATTGAAGCAAGTTTGCCAAGATTAAAATCAGCGATGCCAAATGGGAGAAAAATAAGAGTAATGTCAAATAATTTAGTTAGGCGACCGCTTTCACACCTGGCATTGTGTTATTAGTTGAAGTTATATTTGTTAATTATGGAGATATTATTAAATATAAATAAAAAATAAATTATGTGCCTCTGAAATTATTATATTATAAATTGTAATAGTAATTCATTTAATTAATTTTGCTGCTAAACCCAAGGTTTAATTTTATACTATGTTTAAATAAGTTATGAATATATGAGTTTTTAAAATTGAAATTTATATTTAGTAAAAGAATCTATTAAATAAAATGTTAACAAACACCCATTCACTTTAACAATTGTCATAATTCAGCTCCAGAAAAATAAAATTAAGTTGTCAAGATAACTTAATTTTATTTTTCTGGAAATGTTTTGATAGAAATTTCGTTATAATTATTCATATTGTGAAACTAAATTGTTTAAAAAATTAAACTTTATATCCTAAAAATAAATGGCTTAAGAAAATTAGCTTTAAGTGTGATTTTCTCTGTTAAACCTAACCATAAAATTTTGCTTTAAAATCTTCAAAAATTATATTCTTAATTTTAAAAAATCAAAATTTTTTAAACATTTGAAATTTGGGGGGTCGTAGGAAAAATATTGTACATTACACGTTGGAAAGTAACTTTTCTGCACTCGTGTGATTTCCGCACTCGGCTTACGCCTCGTGCGTCAATTCGCACTCCTGCGTACGAAAAGTTTCACTTTCCATACTAGTAATGTAATATACTATTAAATCGTATTAATTTAATATTTAGTTTTAACAGAAAATAACTTGCTACAATTCTTTACTTCGCAAGTCTATTTAAATAGTATGTAATTGTTGAAAATCAACTGTTCAAAGAAATAATTTTTAGTTCACAATTTAAAATTTTATTCGTTTAAATTATTCTTACTTTATGGCCTGAGTGGATGAGATATCCATATTTCATCATTCATTGCTATACGCTAAAAGAAAGATAACCACCGAAATTTAATAGTAAATTACAAAGTGAAATTCTCGTCGGCAGATTTTTGTAATGTACCGTGACTTGACATGTTTTGAAGTAAAACCATCTTCCCCAGTAGAATCTTGGAAAATGTTGTTAGAATGGAACACAGATTCTAACAACATTTAAGGCAAAAAAAATTGTTATCACGTACAACGTTAGAAAAAAAATCCGTTTGTCGAAAACACCTTAGGTAGAGAATTTGCGTTTTTCATTGTAACGTAAAATTTTTTCTGATGAAAGTACTCATTAGCAAAGCTTTTTATAACTATTTAGTAAAAAATATAAAAAACTGTTATTTACACAGACGGTGGAAAATGCAAAAAATTGGTTTTTGCAATTACAGCGCCACCTGTTGCGAAGATAAAAAATGTTTCAAATAAATTATTCATATTTTGATGAGTAGAATCTAAACATTCAATAAAATTTAGGGGTTCTCATTTGAATTTAAAGTTGCCCCCCTTACCCCCTACAAGGGTGAATCAAGGGGGTTCCATTTTGGCGTCATTCGAAAGAGCACATCGACATTAGTAAGATCGCCCATCGTCTTGTTAAGAATTTTTAGTCCCCCGCAATTTAAAAGGGGTGTACGGGTGGTCTGGACCACCCTGTATATATCGATATTCTCTGAGTCGCTTGAAATTGCCGAATTTTAACAATTTTATACCTTAAAAATTGGAAACTAGTTTTACTTTTATTTGTAACTGTTCAACTATAAGAATTTCGACTAATCTTAAGATTAATTAATTGTAGCAAAGATAGTGTCTTAAGAAATTTGACTAAACAGTGTGTTTCAACAACTAGTTTATCCTTAACGCAATGAATTATATCTAGTTTGTTGCTATTAACCCACAATACATGTTCCACTTGAAATCCATTTACAAGTAAAATTTACCCCCGAGTGTTTTACTTGGTTCACCTTCAAGGCAACACAGATTCGCGCTTTACATAACACACTCCCCCGTTTACTAAAATTTGGTGTATGCTTGAAGGCATTTCAAGGTGGAATGCCTTAAATAATCAGAACAACTAAGTTGTGAGTGAATGACTGGTAAAAGGGAAAGATAACGGTTTAATAAACGCTGCTACCAAAGTTAGACAAAAAAAATATATCGAACTTGAGCTTATTTCAAATATACACCTCGAGATATATCGAAAAATCTTAAACTACCGAAACAATTCTTTTCGATTGGATTCGACAAAACCAACGGGATAAAACCAATATCAGGGAAGTTACCCGAAAACGTTCGTTCCAAAAAGCTCTCCTGAAAGATAAGGGGACGATAAGGAAACGCACCAGACGAGAATTTTTATCCGGGTCACCGTTTTTCCGAACCCTCTTCGATAATAGTAGTGTGTTAGGTATTACGTAAGGTTCTTTCGGTCCGAAAAGTTGGTGAATCGCGGCGACTACTACTACTGCTGCTGCACAGTTCGCTCAATTTCCACCCATTATCGTTTCACTTCGCTACATCCTAACTTGCACATAAAGGGAATTTGACCGGAAATATTTACTGGAGAAGTTCGATCGGACGTATACAACAGTTGTAGCGGTAGCAGAAGGGAAGTAGCAACGTTAATCCCCGTGCGAGATGCGCGGGTCAGACAGATACACATTGTAAATTCCCTCAAGTTCGAAGCCGCACCTAAGCTTATAAGCCGGCCGCACACTGTTCGCACTGATATTTTACAACACCAAGGTGTACAATTTGAAGGTTACCTTGATAGCTATAAGTTATTACCGATCTTGTTTTTTTATCGTGAAAAAGTTTATTTTTCCGCAACAATGGTGTAGAGTAGTAGTTTTTAAACTCATTTTTTAGATAAGTTTTATGATCACATTATTAATTTTAAATTATCAGCGGAATTACCATACAAAGTGGCTATTAGTCATGTGTCAGAATTGCTCCACATATTTTAATAAAAGGTTATTGCCTGCACAAATTAATTGTGAAACTAGCTGTACACTCAGTAAAAAAATTAGTGTAAAATTCGAACACTAGACCACTCGAAAAAGTGTGTGTTTACATCCAATACATTTAGAGTAAAATATCTGTACCTTCGCGTAGATCATAGATTAAACTTCAATACAATTTTAGTGTAAATTTATTACACTCTAAAACAATTATATCTTTAATCATTTATGGTAACTATTTTACACTAAAACAGTTAAATTTCTAATCGATTCGGAGTATGATTTTACTCTTGACTTTTAAGTCTTTCACTCTACATAGAAAGAATATTACCAATTTAGAATAAATTGTTGTAAAACTTTGGTATAATTTATTTTCTATTTAGATTAAAAGTGAAAATAATGTAGTTTTCCAGGGTCAAGGTCAATAATAAAATAAGTGATTTATTTATTTTTTGAAAACCACACATACATAAAAACTATAAATATACAATTAAAATATGAGAATGTAATGAAAAGATATATACCAGCCCAGTTGGGACCTTATATTTTAGTTAAAGGAAATCCGGAACGTTTATTTCGAAATTGTTTTTCTTGGTCCATGGTATAGTTGTTAATTGTTGCTAGAGTGAACTATACTGCTCGTGCTTCATGCCAATTCTGATAAAGTTTCTAATAGAAGATTACAGCACTCCGTGAACTCCGGCCAAGTTCAAGATTACTACAATTATGACGTAATTACCTTTTATTTGGCAAATTAGATATAATTATAATTATTACTTTTACTTACTTAATTTCTTAATAACTGCTCTCGTCTTATGCATCATAAATAACACTATTTACTAAAATTATAAAATAATACATGCATTAATAAAATGTTTAGAATGCAAAATTGTATTAAGTTACCTTATATTAATTATTAAAACAATCTGCGAGGTTTCACATTCACACGCAGTAAAAAGACGTAGTCATATTTGCACTAACAGGTCTCTAGTTCTAACTGCTAAAACTTTGCAATTTGAAAAGTTAAGTTGAAAAATTTTATAAATCTAAGCTTAATGTAGGTACTATTATTTAGGTAGAGATACCTGTTTTTGGTCTAGTCAATACAATTTTGATCTCTAAATTTTGCTTATAGTCCTGTCAAATTAGAAAAAATTGCGGAAAGTTGAGGTAACTCCGTGTATTTTTGCATAGGGCTTCGTTGAGAGTTGTAAAATAACTCCCTAAAAGTTAACATCTGTAGGGGTGAGCTCGAAGATATAATGAGAGCAAGCCACGCCCCCTAACGGGTTTTGTCATTTTTCTTCAGAATCTATTAGGTTTATCGAAATAAAGGAGGTTAGGTAAAATAAAGCTTATTCAAAATTCCTACCAAAAATGTCCAAATGCTTTTTCGTGCATTGCCTTCTTTTTGTGTTTTCGAAGAAAGAAGATACGTTATACATGGATCATTTGTACCAGTAAATTTGCTCAAAGAATTTTAAGATGTAACTTTTTGTGGCTTCAAATTCGTCATGAAGTAGCTGTCAGATGCTATCGTGGTTCAGTTACCTATTACCTTAGCATCTATTCGGTAAAATCCATCACTAAATGCACATTAGATAATTACGTAAGGCATACTACCATATGCAGAATGAAGTGAAGAATACATTTCCGTGAAAAGTAACAGAGGGTGCAATTTGAAAAATTAATCAAGTTGGCATGATCTCTTAAACGTTGCTATGCAACCAGCGTTTAAGGGTGTTTTCTGAAGGGCCATTTTGAGTAATTCACCCTAGTTTTTGGTTGATTTCTTTATCTTTTCAAATAAGGGAGATATTGCGTGTAAACAGCATTTTAGGACACCCGGTATCTCCATTATTCATAATTTATAATAATTGATTCAACATCATCCAACAAATTGTCAGCTTCTTTAAAACTCGCGTTGCGTCCAGCTATATACCTTTTCACTTCACTCTAAACCATTTCAATCGGACTGAGTTCACAACGTTAGAGTGGGAGCCTCAGGATATTCACACTGTGCGTTTTGGCAATATCTTCTATGATACACCTGTCATATCCTGCTTTCAAGGCCTTAACTACATCAAGTAACTTACATCTTAAGTACTCTTCTTCAAAAAATAGGTCCTTTGACGGAAGCCATTCTTGAATATCTTTTTTTAATGTTGAACTGTTGGGAATTTGTTCTGACTTGTTTCTGCTGCAGTAAGAGTAAGAGAGTCCATTTCGTCATGGTAGTCCAGAGTATATTTCTTTGCCAAAAACGTGAACTTTGCTCCAGCAACAAATCCAATGCTAGATCCTGCGTGCAATAACACGAATCGTGGACCATGAGCTGTTGGGAGCTTTTAATACTGTTGTCAGACCCCGAACAAAAGCAACACGATGAGATGTAACTGTTAAACAACCCATTCTTTTGTTCACACTTTGTCCGACATTTACCAATGAATCACCCAAATACACTATATTGTACCCTTCTTCACGGTATTTTACAAATTCCGCGTAAATAACGATGACACCACCAGATGATTTCTTTTTTTCAATCAAAACTGAGTTTCTGTCACGTTTTACAAACACAAAATCAGACACCTTCATCGCACTTGTGGCCACGAGAAGTACCAATCTTTCGCTTCTTGCGCCTTCTCTTTGGAGGTTGTAGTTCAGCAGGTGATGAATATTCCTGTCGAACGCGAAACAGAGTCTTTTCGCAAACACCACTCATTTCTGATACTTTTCTAATTACACTTGACACATAATCGATGATATTCAGATTAAAATGATAATTCATATTAGTCATTAGCATCTGCTTCCCTAAAAGTTCCAGGGATTTTCCAGGTTTCCATTTCAACAATTACTTATTATTAACCATTTCTTCCATTTTGCGGTCAAAATTCGGCGTCAAAAATAACAATAACCAACAACAAAAAATAAGAATTGCCAACAACAAATCACAACAAGAACCACCAAGAAATAATAACAATAACAAAACAGTAACGGTACATCCAAGACGGTACAAATAATAACTCGAAAATGTTAACGCGCTCCAAAAACAAATAAACGCTTCTAATAAACATTTTGTACATGAACGACTGTAATTGCTTTTTAATTACTGAATAGCTTAGAATAAAGATTTGCAGTTGATATCAACCAAAATTACAAATTCCTTACACTCAGTATGTCAGTAAATAGAAAATCATTTTCCAACTGCAGCAGAAGTGTATACACATATACGATATTTTTCAAAATTTACCTGCCGCAGGGACACATGATAGGTAATAAAATTCTAGTTCGTAGAAATTTCCGGAATCATTTTAAATTTTGAAATAAACAATTATTATGTGTACCAAAGGCAAATGTTCATTTGATGCACATTTTATTATACTACTGCTACTGATAAAACTTAAAAGTTGAGAAATTACTATTAGAAACAAATAATGTAGTACTACGTAAAATTACTAGCAAAAGAGATTTGTAAATTACATAAAATCTTACTGAGTAGTTGAGATCTCCTGATTCAGTTTAGTTTGAAAGATAGACGAGGCCATCATTCACTGCATAAAATTGGAAACGTCTGAGCAAAATCCCCATCAAGATAGCATTGCATATCTTTAGCACGAAGAGTACTCACTTTGAGACGAACTATAGACTGTTATATTTGGTTATACGAAACCATGAGACACAAGTAAATACCAATAAATGTAAAATATTGTCCCATCAAGAACAAGTTTAAACCTTCTGCTATTTCGGCAGTATGGTGAATAACGGAGCCGACATAGGGCATGACATACGCAACGGCATCAGCTCCTGCGCAAAATGGGATGTCAAAAATCGGATATTCTTCAATCACGACCTGGCACATTAAAGCACCAGAAAGAACCCAGCTAAGACTCATAATGAATATTAGATGATTTCATCATATCTCAAACGAAGAAGTCTTACGCAGGGCAAAATGCATCTCTATAGAAATATTAATAGCAAAAGCACGTTTACAATGGGCTGTGCATATTGCCCTCATGGATGCAAATCGCTTGCCCAAGATTTACTCTTCGGAGAATTACTCGAAGGAAGAAGAAATCAGAGGGCCAATGGAAACGGTTCAAGGATGTTTTGCACGAAAATCTAAAGAGTTTGGAAAGAAACAGCACAAGATAGGGCTATTTGGAATAATACAGTCTATGGTTATTCAGAACCAAGCCAACCAAACAGAAGACATGCGAGAGCAGCGGGTGACTATGTCTGCCCGGACTGAGACCGACACATTACCTCACGCAAGCCTACTTAATAATTTATCTATATTTATTATATGGCTGTGTGATAATAATAATAATAACATTTGATTGTAACCGGAAAAGAAAGAAAATAAAACTTCCGTTTATGCAAAAACAGCTATGCCTTGGAAACATTGAAACAATCAGAAATCATTTATGCTTTGAAAACATTAGAATGACAGAGGGAATGTTTGCTTCAACTAACTTTCATAAACTACTCTTTTCTTCAAGTTTTAAGGGGGGGCTATATGAATCTAACCATTCAAGTTTAAATATGGCAAAATGTATATTTAATAAAAAAATTGGACAAATCTCTCCTCTTTTATTTTATCAAAAGGCGCGCAGTGCTAATAGACCCAACATTCGCAGCAATAAAAACTGTCAAAGCAAATAAGAATTATGTCCTGAGAGCAGTTCTTTTGAAATTCTACGAAAATTGATACATTATAAGGTATTATTTATGAAAAATAAAATCATAAAATATTGACTAGGTTTTGTTTGTAACCAATTTTATAATTACCGCAAGCAAACATTTTGTTTTTTTAATAATATTAAGGACGTTCATGCGAGAGACTTGATATTAAATAAAAAATTTTATTTTTGAGATTTGGCAAGTTTAATCACGTAATTATCTTCCCACAAAAATTTAAAACCCTTCATCGATGATTTGAGAAAGTTATCAACGATTAAAAATCAAATTTTTAACATGGAGTTTTATGAGAAAATAGCATGGTTTTGTATTTAAACTTGTAACAACTATGTTATTAAAATAGATACCATAATAAATAATGTTTATTTTATTTTGACATGATAATCGTCTTTATTGGCACTCAATTGCGGGCGTAATTTGGCTTTTTTAGCCCGAGGGCGTATAAAGTTGCTAAGATACAAAGAAAACGTTTCTATAGAGTTCTAACAATTTTAATAAATAATTATAACTATTACATTTTTTCAAAATGAAATGTGCAATTGCTTGTAATTATCCTTTCCATGAAGCAAAATAAAATAAAACGTTGTATGTACCACGGGCATAATCAAGATAATGGCCCTCGAGAAATTAAAAGCCCTCCTTCGTCGGGCTTTAAACATTCTCTCGTGCCATAATCTAATAGATTATGCCCTTAATACATAAATAACTATTATGCACATATAATTATAATTAGACTATTAGTGCTAGACTCATCTAAACATAACCGTCTCTTTATGGCCCAAGGGCCTCTTTATGGCTAGACGGGCAATAACGAAACGTCAATTAAATGACAGAAGTTTTTTGTAGAACTTGATTGGTTCTTAATATAATTTGTAAACTTATCGCCAATGAAAATAAGCTACTAATAGTAACTATAGTAACGTACTTCATATAAGCACATAAGTATACGCACAGCGGCTTGATGTACCTATGTACTCATTTAATTATATTTTTTACACAATAATAGATTTGAGATAAGAACTTAATCTGTGCATAAAATAGTGTATGTATAGAGGGCATAACTTGCTTTTATGGCCATAAATGCTTCATTATGCCCTTAACACATAAATAACTATTAAAAATATTCATTGAATTATGCAGTTTATATAATTGTATGAAAAAACAAGTGTTACGAACGTTAGAATGAATTATCATTTATTTTAAACAGTATAATTAAAACTGTTTTGGTAGATTTTTCACCATATTGAAAACAGGCAATAGCGCGTACTAAAGGAATATACACAAACGCAATGAAAAATGTGAAAAGGTTAAAACATAACCTAAGTTATTGTTGAATCTGTCAAAGAATTTATAGAATTATGGGAATTTTAAATTAATAGATAATGAAGTGCAATAAGAAAGTTAATTTAAATAGATTAATCGAAATTTGTGATAGTAGATTAATATATAATTAATACATAATTACGTGTAAAAATAATAGTTTAGTATTACTTGTTTAGTATTACTTGGTGTCTCATATTTTTAAGTGAACTTGATTTAGAATTTCGTGCGTATATTATTACCACCGTTTTCTCTGATAATTTAAAAATAACAAATAGTTAAATAGTTATTTATTTCTCCACAATTAACTTTTTTGTGAAACAAATTTCAAGAAATTTTTAAACTGCCGATGCCGTGATCATTTCTAACGTCGTAATAATTATTATTATTCTCCATTGCTGACAGAGTAGGTATATTTACATTTTACATATTGACATACTGATAAATATATGGTAAGAAAAGTCAGTGTTGCCAAATTTAATAAGCAATAAAAATCGAGTCAAATTAATGACTAATTTACATTTACTGATATTTTACAATAATTGTCTAAAAACTATTTGGAACAGATAAAAGAAATTCATAAATCATTGTAATATTATTGGTATATTTAAAAAGATTTCTTAAGTTCTGAATACATTTCGTGAATAGTTAGTACTCAATTCGACTCTAGCGTAGCGCATGAACGTCCTTAAGGGGAATTCTGAAGAATACGTGCCTAGAGCAAGATTTCAATCCGTGGGAGATGGATGCACTCATAAAAGTTTTGACTTGGTTTCAACTGGATACATCGAAATTTACATTAAATGGGACGGTCTACATTCTAAGATGTCTGTTTAAATGCAGCTGCCTTTCACACTCAAAAATAAAACCTTTTACGTTTTATTCACCAAATTATAAAAAAACAAAACGGAATAGATATCAGCCATTATGAGCTCGTTTCTCACCAAACGCTCGTTGGTTTATTGGGAAATAACCTATAACTTTTAAAATTGCACACTTTAAGGAAGACAATGACGCAACAATGTCGTTTGTCAATCGCATGCATTTTTGCTTTTCAGCCTAGTGAAAACCACCTATTGTCTTTATTTGACTTTATTAAGAAACTGTAGGCGTTAATAGATTGTGTGGATATAACTGAAAGCTCAAATATTGTAACATTACGTTATTTTTCATATTATTTATTTTTCACATATTTAAATAACGCCGTACAAAGAAAAACTATAACGTAAAAAACAACTTATTAGAGACGTCAAAAATGTAATATTTTCTATATAAAAAAAGAAAAATAAAAACGCAAAAATATTAAATTCAATCCCAGACATTTCTAAATTGGCTGGGAGAAATTCTCTTTTGCACCATACTCGTGAGAGCTGCAAATTATTCTGTAACAGCGGAATACGAAATTCTGCGGATATCAAATCTAATAATTTGTACAATATGTTTGATTAATGTAACATTCCCAAATGGTTAACAGCTTTTTAAGCTGGGGAATTAATGCAACAAATTGAATAAGCAGTGTGCCGCAATAGCACGGTATTATCCGCATTTTTGCATAACCCCCACTGCTTACCTGTGGTGTTTCATCTTTCTTTTCTTTTTGATAATAAACTTTCAGCTAACAAACTTTGATCGTAATTTTGTATGTACAATGATGGATTCATGAGCTCCAGCTTTATCGACCGCAGTGCTGTTAATTTAAAATCCTGGTCTGTTTAATGAACATGCACATACGTATATAATGCTAAGTTTTCAGGATCGATAGACTTTTACAAATTAAAACTTTCGAGTTATAAAAACTTACTCTGCGAATTGTGACTGTTCCAAACTACATTAATGGGTAAGTACCTATTCTGTAAATATGACAAACAAATAGTAAGATTTTCGGTTTGTTTTACATTTTAGTTTCTCGGAAAAAGAATAATCTGGTCGATACTTAGCTTAGATAGATACTATAGTTAGATACTTTATTTACTAAGCAAACAATTAAACGGGCACCATGTGATTACTTTTTATTTTATCAGTTAAATTAAATCGGTTCCCCTTGTACTCAACGTTAAGAAATACTTATGATCCGTGCTCTCGTATAACAAAGTGTGATAAGACCAGCCAATATAAACTAGTATTATGGGCTTACTGAGCGAAGGTATTCCAGACTGGAATAAATTCGGGCCACGATCTTAGTATTCAAAAGTGCATATTGAGCAAACTCGATTTTGTGAATTGTAGAAAAAAAGCTTTTTGTAACAGTCTTGTCGTTAAATATAACGATTTTGAGTTGAATCCTAATCCACTGTGGTGATTAACAATTATTTTGAATCTAATACTCGCATTATTTGGAGATTTACTGGCGATTAATAAGATTCAATTTGTTGATACCTCTCCTTAGGCGAATTGTAAATTAAAACCTTTAATAATTTGTGAAGATTTTTACTCCGGGTTTTCTCCCTAGTACGATGAATAAAACGTAGATCATCTGCCTGCAAGTAAATTAACCTGTTTTAAACCATGGAATTGAAGAAATGAAAACCTAATGACTCGAGAACCAAGATTTGAACTATCGAGATGGCTTGTGCAACAATAAATAAGAACTCGCTTTCAGCAATCATTCAAGATTTTATTATTATTTGCTGAAAAGCAAAAAATCAAATGTGATAGTTTTTAAGTTTTCATTCTTTATTGTGAAAAGACATTTAAGATAAAAACTCGTAGTTTGTAATAATTAAATAATTAATGTTTATAGTAGAGGGAATTTAACCTAATTTCATAAAATTCTATGTACTGACTGCAAATTAAATTTTAAATACAGGGTGCCCCACAATGCTATTTACACGCAATATCTCCTTATTTGAAAAGATAAAGAAATCAACCAAAAACTATTGTGAATGATTCAAAATGGACCTTCAGAAAACATCTTTAAACGCTGGTTGCATAGCAATGTTTTAAGAGATCATGCCAACTAGATTAATTTTTCGAATTGCACCCTCTGTTTTTTTTTCACGGAAATGTATTCTTAACTTCATTCTGCATACGATAGTATGCCTTACTTAATTATCTAATGTGCATTTAAGGGTAGAAAAAAATATTTTTTATAAATTGAATTTATCTTAAACTTAAAGCAAATGCTCAAAATGCCCTCTTGTGGACTCTACACGGGCTTTAAAGTGCCTCTGTAGCTCCCTTGTAGACACGGCTCTAATCATAATTTTTGAATAAATAATTTAGTTAGGGAGTATGAAGTGTACAATTTATAAAAAATATTTTTTTCAACCCCTAAATGCAGATTAGATAATTAAGTAAGGCATACTAGCGGATGTAGAATGAAGTGAAGAATACATTTCCGTGAAAAAAACAGAGGATGCAATTTGAAAAATTAATCAAGTTAGCATGATCTCTTAAACGTTGCTATGCAACCAGCGGTTAAGAATGTTTTCTGAAGGTTCATTTTGAGTAATTCACAATAGTTTTTGGTTGATTTCTTTATCTTTTCAAATAAGGGAGATATTGGCTGTAAACACCATTGTGGGACTACTATTATTTTCTGGTTTACTAGGTATGTGATTTTTTTATGAGAAATAAATGTACAGAAATTATCGTTGTATGCCTTATTAATGAACTGTTTGTTTTATGGGTTGCTTTCTGAAAGATTTGATCGTTTTAATTTGGAAGCGACTTAAAATTGCGTTACCAAATTGTGAAAAATTATTTTCAAATGAGGTCGCGCTCATAAGACAACAGTTCATTCTATGTAAATCGGCTAACCTTTCAATTTTCCCATGCCCTAGAATTCTATTGAGAACTTTTCGTATGTACATTCGCTAAGGAATGAATGAAAAAATAGTGATAACCGGGTTTTCAATCTTTTGTACAATGTACGCTGTAATTCGACCTGATTTATAGACTGAGCAATTATAATGTTGAAAAATGAAATGTTCCTGATTACAACATAATAAACTTACATTTACATTGTAAAAGAAAACTGAAAAATCGGCTGTCACGACTTTTTCATCGTTCCTTAGCGAATGATTGTACGTTATCAAATTGTGTTTGGTGTAGTTTAAAAGTTTTGCTACACTTTAATGCCCATTAGTGGGGCTTTGACTTCACTTTGCCCTTGATTAACTTTGGCTTGTAATAGTATCAGATTTGGTGCTAGTGAATTCAGTGTCTTCTTTCTGAAACCTACTGAAAAAGATTTTTCGCTGCCCCCTAATGAACATGTCGAAATTACTAAGCATTATGAGATATCTGCAAAGAGCAGAGGGATGGGGAAAATATGGAAAAAACTGTGTAAATAATGCATTATGTGGAATTCGCCGAATTACTATCGGAAAGAAGATTTTGGAGCTGAAGAATGTGGAATTATTTGGTTACTTTGAATGCACCAGTGGTATTCGGTAGCATACTTCTCAGATAGAAACATTAATTGAAAAAATGAATAAAAGATGAATTAAAAAAAATAAGTAACACCTGTTTATTGAATATAATTTCATTGGTATCCAAAAGAGTTAATACGTTTTGAAAATATTTAATAATAATAAAACCAAAGTTAATAATGGCAATGAATGAAGATTCCATTTTGTAAAGTAAATCGTTCAGAATTTAGCTGATGTTTATTTTTGTGAATTAAGCACATATTTGAAGGTTTTAATGAAATAAAGAATTGATAGGAGTACTGGTATAAAATAATTAATGTCATACATGTTTATTGTAAGTTGTTTATAACTGTTCTTGTCGAAATTTCATTTGCTGAAAACTGGTATTGGTTTTTAGATAAAAGATTCAAAGGAAAAAATGCATTTAGAGTGGGATCCCAAATTAAGCTAGGTCTAATGTAAAAAATAATAATGCGAGTAGGTTTTTATAATCTTCAACTATTGCATATATTTTTGTATTGTGCAAAACAATTTATGCTTCAGCTTATTTCAATATACAGATTTCAAAATTATTAATCAATTCTATAGTTTGGCACGGCAAATTGTTGGTGAGCCATTCATAAAATAAATTTTAAAATTAAAAGAAAAATTATTTAAATGGAATTTAACTAGATTAATCTTTTCTAGAACTATAGTTTCTCAATTTTCCTATTACTTACTTAATAACATCAAATAATTTGGGTGGCGCCCTCTATCTTATTAATTGTTCCTGCGTTCTATTCCTAATTAGTAAGCCTATGAGATTACAACCCACGACACCTGGCTATAAATTGAATTAACAAGACGTCGCTGCTGGGGATATGTTAGTATATCAGTGATTTCTAGAGTTTCGTTATTTCTGAGAGCTTGTCTGTTTCAATTGAAGACCAAAGTGTGGGGCTTTTTGTTTGTTTAATTAGTAAGAATTTAAGTGGTTACAACATGCATTCCATAATAGCGTTTTCAGGTTAAGCTAGTAAGTGAGAAGAAAAGAATAAATATCAATTCGAGTTATGTCGTGTACTTCTAATTAATTAATTATTATTGTTTCATCCATTTCCAAATATGGCTACCTGACAATCTTCATATCAACTAACTTCTAGTTTACAGTTAGAAATGTTCTATCACAAAAAGGTTTCAGCAGACTAGTCCATAATCCAAGAAATTTCGTAAGTATGGCCAAAATGATAGTTCTAGGTCAATTTATCCCCGTAAAAATGTCTCGAACAAAAATAATTTTGCAAAAGTATCACCGCAAGAACAACCCAAGTAAACAATATCCCCGACCAAAATATCTCCAACATAAATAACCCCAACAAAAACATCGCGAATTATACACCATTTTTACATTAATGTAAATAAAAACAGTAATTAATAATATAGAAAATTAAATTTTATTATTAATAATATAAATTACTCATAATAGTAGTATTTATAAATATTCTCTTAATGAATACTAAATATAAACTTAAACAAAATATAAGGCATTGCAATAAGACGTCGTACCTATGTTACGAGTGATAGATAAACTTGGTAGCTGACCTAAAGTTGATGTTAATAAACTAATTGTATACTCATGAAACCATGTTGGTACAACAGATTTGATAAACTATGCCCACGGCCTTCGTCTGGGGAATATTTTTACAGGGATATTTTTGGCCGGGATATTTTATTCGAAGATTTTTTTAACTCGGGTTATTTTTGCGGGGATATTATTGCGGGGATATTATTGCGGGGATATTTTTGCGGGGATATTTTTTACGGGGACATATTGACCGGTCACCCAAAATGATGTCTTGGGTCTTTGAAAGATCTTTTTCTTCACTACTGCTATTCGATTTGGGCAAAGTCTTCGGCCAACTATTCAAACACCAACAAAATTCACGAAGTAATTCTCAAATTATAATTGTTTAAAAAGCTTGTCCAAAAGCTCACTTACGATTTTCTATAAGACAATTTTAGTCCTGTCGTATATGCATGAAAGTAGCGTTTACCTTTCTTTGTTATTAGTGGTTTACATATATTATTGGTTCTATAATTAAAAAAGTTAAAGCACAAACACTTAATTATTAGCAGCTAGATCAAACAAAATATCAGTCAAAAGGGACAATTTCGAATAGTCTAGGCAATTCTCTTGAAACATCTTATAAAACTTTAATAAAGCTCCGAGCAGATTTAATTTTCTATGTAGGTGCACTTTCATCTGCATTTAGAGCTGCTTTATGCAACGCATCAAAGAGTAACTTTATGAGTCTGAAATTACGAAACAATGCAAAATTAGAGAAAATGAAGACTTTATATATGTTATTAGAAAGCAGTAAAAAACTGAAGGTTATTGAGTCTTTTTGAAGTCACAATCAGACAACCCAGTACTTCTATGCCTTATACCGCAGAGCTGTGCCATTGATTTTTCCTAATAAAATTCTAAAAATAACAAGAAAAACTAGTATCCAAACTTCGAAACACACTGAAAGAGCTCACCTTTTCCACAGTTAACACTTGATCAACATCTCTCTCAAACGGAAACGATATCATCTCACCCGCTTAAACCTGCCGGTTCGGTTACCGTTCATCCGGACAAATATACCCGCGTTTCTACTAATTGCCGCTTAGTGCTTAAGTAAACTTATTAAGAGTTGCGGAAAGTTAATTTTTACCATTTTCTAGAGAAAACTCGCATTTAGAAACGTGGAAGAGACTTAGCTGAGAATTTCTAGCATATCCATAATAATTTACTTTTAATGCCAGAAAAATACGACAGTTTTTTCAACAACCAATTAGGAAGGAATTGTTCATTATTACTTTTCTGCTATAACAGCGACAGCTCAAGGAAGTAAGAAAAAAGTAAAAATTCCAAGTTCCTAACTTTATTTTTATCTTTTAATTAAAATTCGGATAACCACAAATCAGGAACTTCCATTTCTGGGACCTAATATCATGCCTTCATAAACATCATCTTGAAACTCATCAAGCCCCAATAGCTATTACTCTCGTCATAAAGGGCCTTTTCTCACTATTAAATTTGAAACAGGGAGCGCGACCACGATCAAAATTGTTAAATTAACAACGAACAAGAGTAGGAAACGCCTACAAGCAAAGTTACCTCTTATGTGTAGGACTTCTCGAGAGATGGGTAGCGACAATTTGCACTGAACAGCAAGCGGTGTTAATCTTCATTAGAATAGTGGTTTCAGATAAATCAATTACCGCAAGTCTGGGCCATGAAAGAGCAGAGATAGGTGAGTAAAGACAAGGGTCCTGTAGTTCCTAACAACTCCTTAGAATTTTGTAGATACTAGGGTATAAAATTTGGATTGTTTTGGGCACTCATAATTTTGCCGAATCGTAGGGATGAATATACCGCCAAGCAAATATTGCGGTGTATGGGGGTTGCACCCGGGGGC
Source organism: Agrypnus murinus (assembly GCA_929113105.1). Lineage (NCBI taxonomy): Eukaryota > Metazoa > Arthropoda > Insecta > Coleoptera > Elateridae > Agrypnus > Agrypnus murinus. Next base: position 137,062,098 of record OV816025.1, on the reverse strand, counting down.
AGTCCCCAAGAGAAGCTCTGGAAATATGCGGCAATAACTCACAGTGCCAGCCACAGCCGCTCAGCGCACCTAATTATACTAACAACGAACTCTGTTGTCTGCCCTGAACCTCTTGCGACAACAAGAAAAGCGGCGCCACAATATTTATACCGTCATTAGTACAGACCACCAAGATTTAACCCTCCCGAAATTTAATGTTCAACTACCACTCATGGCATAAACGTTTCTCTTGCAAAAAAAGGCTTACATAATGAACCCTTGCTTGGACTACCACTTTAGAATTTATCCAATCTCAAAATGAAAGCAGCTACTATCAGGAGTTAAATCTGATTATGATGATTCTACCTAGAATATTTTTATCAAAAAGACCCTTCATTTATGGTTGAAAGCAATTTAAGAAAATCTAATTAACTCAATGACTGATTCCAGCAAGTGCACAAGCACTGTCAGAGTTGCAAGGATTTGTCTTCGAGAAAGTTGTTCTGTTTTCTTTCAAGAGAAAACGGAAATATTTTAAAGCAACGAACACAACAAGAAGAGGTTTGTTCCGAGGTTTGTTTCCTTTGATTCTAGAGTGTAATAACATGGAAAACTGAAACAACATGTATTTTCAGTTTTCAAAGCAGCGGAACTCCTTGTTTTAGAACAATGCAACAAAAGGGTAGTTCTTGACCATTTTAATCAGTTAATCGAAGTTAGCTGTTGCAAATTGTCTTATATCAATCTTTAGAAACAGTAAGTTTAGTTTGTAAAGTCACAACAAACATGTGTTCAGATTGTCAGATTGTGTTGCAATAAGGGTTTTATCGATTGGCAATTAGCATGGACATTTGAGTATAATTATAGAAAACCCACGCGCATGGTCTTGCGACTTTAGTAGCCTACATAAAGTAAGTTTAAAATATTTGTTTTGGAAAGGGGAATGCAGACAATCGCCGCAAAGAAGGTCTTTGTAGGAGAGCACACATCGAGAATGCGAATGGTTTGTGGGTGTTTCTTAGTAGTAGAATTTATTCGAACGAGGGTTCCGAAAGTTTCGTAAAATACTTGTACGGTACGAGCTTTTACAGTGGCGTTTTAATTTACTCCTTGACTTTACTTTTCGACTCGGTCAGGTCCGGGCTAGTACCGGCCCTGGCCTTGTCACTGTTTAGCCGATGAATATACACTATATTGGCAACCAATGACATTTCCATTTCCAGAGAAGTTTCACATAAAGACTGGAGAATAATACCGACAAAGTGCTCGATGCAGAGGTACCTTTGAAAACTCATGGCGTCTTTGTTTATTATCCCATTCGAACAAGACTTGGCAGTATTATAGAAGACAGTCTGCGCTATTACTTCCGCCTAACAGCGACATAAAGATCCGATTGGTTTTTAATCCAGTGACGTTAAAATGTGCCGAAAATTGAAGGTGTCTTAGATCACCTGGTGTAAACCGATGGCGGTAGGACGTAAAAGAAGCACCTTTGGACACTCCTCGACGACCTCTACCGTATGGAATTTTAAAATCTGAGCCAGCTGTCTCATCTCCCCCACCACTTTTCCTAATCTAAATTTGAAACACCCTGTATAAACCGATCCCCAATGTAGCCCATGTTCCAAGGAATCTTGCAATATGCTAAACTTTATTTAGGTATTGTTAATAAATAGGCGCGTTAGAAGGGGTCAAAGCCGAGTCCGGCGTTCCGTTTTCCAGATCTGGCGTTTTGCAAGATTGGAGTTTTTTTATTGAATCAGCTTTGTTGCGACAGATATAGTTAATCGGCGACGGAGTCGATCATGCGCCTTGCAGAATTAGGCTGTTTCAGCACTCACTTCGCAGCCGTCGGTTTTTAAAGTTTCTAACCCTGAAGGTCGTTTCAATCGGGGAAAACGAAAATAGGCTTTTTTATAGATGTTACAATGAGCTACCGTCTGGTATAAGTTTCCCCATTACAACAAACTCGGTTTTTTGAACTGTACCTTAAAACAGTTGACGATCAATATGTTACTACACTGCCCTAGAAGCCTACCCTACACTGAATGTCCCAAGTCGATGCGACGTTATATTCCCGAGTAAAAGTCAAAAACCATTTTTGGAGGCGGGGAGAGTGAAACAAACGCTGTTCGAACCAAACCTGGCCCGATAGTTAGAGAAACTAATGCTATACTATACAGTGTGTCCCCGGATGGAGCTGACAAGAGGAAAACAATTTTTATTATTCATTTTACGACAAAAAGTCATTCTTTATAGAAAGTTCTGCTTGTTGAATAAATAAGTTCACCATCAGAAATTCTAAGATTAAATGTACAGAATGTCCATAAATTAAGATAACATGAAAATCCTTCAAGAGAGAAGTACCATTTATTGCATTTTAGAATTTACTGTTAATAGAAAAAGTTCCATAAACACATAAAATTAGTTAAAATACAAAATTTCAAGATAAATTTAGAAATACTAAAAGCATGAATACAGGACGCGATGAATGAAATTAATTTAAATGGACCACAAACCATACGTAAAGTCTATGGTGAATTTATTAAAAGGATGGAGATATGTGTGGAAGTTGCAGGTGGCCTTGAATAATTTTTGTTGACTTTCTTAATTGATTGAAATTTTGTATTTAAACTAAAAAAATGCAATAAGTGGTACTTCTCTTTTCATGATATCTTAATTTATGGACATTCTGTACATTTAATCTTAGATTTTCTGATGGTAAACTTATTTATTCCACAAGCAGAACTTTTTATAAAGAATGACTTTTTGTCGTAAAATCAATAATAAAGTTTTTTTTCCTCTTGTCAACTCCATCCTGGGACACACTGCATATCATAATTTTAAATCGTTGTAGACAACAATTTTCGCCTATTTTTCAGCTTAAAAAACACAAAAATCACTGTAATAATCGTCTTTTGTTTTTTATCAAAAATTGGTGCTCATCAGGTCATGCGTATGTAAATCACATGCCATAACTACCGTAACTACGAAACTACGAAACTACATCTCCTATATGTCATGTAAGTCCTATATTTTCTCAGCTATGGCAATTTGAAAATTGAAATTTTCAAAATGTCGCCCCCCTCTAGCTACTAGTTATTTTCGGTGCAGTTATAAACCGGCTCGACCTGGCTAATCACCCACCTATTCTCACGGCGATATCTCGCAAAATCCCCAATGTGCCCTCCTCTATCCGAGGCCTATAGAACGAAACAAAATTCTAAACATGTCAAAATGACGAGCGGATGTCTCAAAATACCCATTGGTCATTTACCCATTTTTTGGCGCATTAGGCCATAACTAATTTTTTACAATAACTCCTAACCTTTTGTCAGAGGGGGTGTGATGATACCAGAAAGTGCGGGACCTCACTCATCATAATCCACCCAAAAACAATCAGCGTTACGATTGCCGAGATATAAAATCAAAAAAAAAATGCAAAAAAGGCTAAAATTCAAACTTTGACCCCTCCTATCCCTCTCCTAACTGACAGCAAATGAAACGGTATATACCACTGTACTCGCCTTGGCCATCCCTATGATTTTGTAAAAACAGATAGCGCTGTACATCATTAAAATGTAGTCACTTCATCTTGTCACCTAGGCCGCGCTGGTCGATCAGAGTACCGCAAAACGTCGTCATATTGGGGCAAAAGAAGAACAACATTGTTCATTATTTGTATCTGATTGCATTTAATCAAATTCACGTTTACTTTAAAAGGTTTTTCTTATTCTGAAAGATCAAACCTCTAATATGTCGAATACGTAAAACGCGGTTTTAATTTGTCCATTATTAAAAATCACCCTTCTCTGCCCCAATATGGCAGCGTTTTGCGGTACTCTGATCTACCAGCGCGGCCTAGATGACTAGATGTAGTGACTCTATTAAAATGACATGAGAATATGCCATAGTCTTTTAACTGTAACATAACCTCGAAACTTTCAATATAACAATCCTTCTACCGCAACTAGTTTTAATAAAATTCCCCAGACTATACATCAATTTCTAAAGTGTTTCAATAGAAGGGAAATGCTGATGTGCATACCTATAAGAGAAGTGATACTTCTGTCTATTCTTAACATTACTGCATCATGTAGAGAAATTCACAGAAGCTTTACTAACTTATATTTAACATGAATAATACCGAAACTGTTAAGTTATGGTCATGTTGTGGTTATAGTCATGTTAAGGTCATAGTATCTTATTTTGAATACAGCATTATTTAATACAGTAACAACAAAGGAATCATATGATGTAGAACTAGTATATATTGTGTTTCAGTTAACATAAAATAGTAAGTGATTTACTGAAAAAGACGAAATTTGGCAACTACGATAATACAATATTTTATGCATCTGTTTCGAGCCTATACCTATATGTTCAGAAGTTTTATGAAACAATTTGTAAAATCTTACAAACTGATTGATTTTGATGATACTTGAGAGCTGGCAAATGGCAGGAGTAGGGTAAGCATTGTAGTCTACTACCAAAAACAGTAATACCAAACAAATAACCAAGATAGAAGTGAAATGTAGATTGGAATTGTTGGAAAGAGGGGTTGTTGAGATTCTTGTAAGGTATAAACACGAATATCAGCCAAGCATCACATACAGTGTGTCCCCAGACAGATGGCGTTCAGAAAGAGAAAGGTGTTTTAATAATTGATTTTACGAGAAAAAGTCATTATTTATTTATAACAAAATGTCTTGTTTGAAAATTACCAATGATTGTAACATAACTTTAGTATTACTTATATGTAAAGTACAAAATACGAGGTGTTCGGTATCGTTATGTCAACTTCGGGAGTATAAACTAGGTTCAATTTTGAGTATAAAAAACAAAAAACACAAAAGTGGTAGATCGATTTTTATTTGTTTCGGAGATACAGGGCTATTAATGTTTGAAGGGTATCCATGATTCAAGACAAACCTGTCTGAAACCGCAACCTAGATATTGCTCAATTAAACAAACAAACCCATTGGCACCTATTTTTATCACGTTAAATATCAATTACCCAAGGTGGATTGGTCGTAGTGAGCCGGTTGCACGGCCAGTCTCAAACATCCGAGAACAATGATTAGAGAACATTCAGCAGGCTGTCGAAGAAAAGAAAAATTAATTTTGACAATTAATTAAGCATTAAATTTATATTAGTCGGTCATTCTTTCATTTTGTGTGTTACTCTTGAAAAAAACGAATTGTTACTTGGCAAAATAATTTCATAAGCCTGTATCTCCAAAACAAATAAAAATCGACCTAACACTTTTGTGTTTTGTACTCTCAGAATTGAACCTACTCTACGCTCCTGAAGTTTCAACATGGCATGGAATATAACGATACGCAACGCCTTGTATGCAGAAAGCGTTATTCCGTAATAAACTTTGGAAGAATGACTGCGGGGTAATTTCATAATCAAATTTAAAGCTCTATTAAAATAATGTGAGTTTAAAATGCCATTGATCATTGTATTTAAATAAGCTGATGCATGCGTTAACTATAGTAGCTTTCTAAAATAATTTTATTTTAATGGGGCATTAAATTTTATTAGTTTTATAATCAATAATTTTAAAGCTGGTATATAATTACCTTATGCGTTTGCGTTTTTACATTAATCACACAATATTAATTATAAATTACAGTCTAACTCATATTATTTCAATGGGACTTTTTATAAAATTTGATTATGAAATTGACCTTATAGTTGGTTTATACTTAAGATGTAGCCCTCCAAAGCCAACACACGCGTGAGTGCCAGAATAGGGAACGTGTTGTAGGGCGGGAACGGCTACGTACTAATGTTTTGTTTGACGTTAATGTTTGAACAAATCTTTAATTTGAACAAACTATAAGTCTAATATTTTTTAGACACATATCACCTTTTTTATACACACAATTCAAGAAAAATGAAAATCGGCAATGCTATTTCTAGGTGTGTAAAAATTTCTACTTATTGGGTGACAATTTTATACAATTTTAATTTTAAAAAATTGCGTACCCTATGTGCTTTCTATCCTTGATATCCTAAAGTACATTTGCAACCTACTACTATAAATTTTTGGAGTTTTATGCCTCACTAATCATGGTTGCACTGACTACATTTCCGTTCTAAAATCTTACCTCTCCTACTATTCAAGTTAGGCGAATCTATTGAAGTACTTCACCTTATATAAAATACTTCAGCCATTATGACATCGGTATCTTATTTCGCCATGACTACAGGCACGCTAACGTGCCGCGCGTTAACACACTAGAGGCACGTGAAGTGCGTCATCACAGCGGGACGCGCGTACGTCACCACTTGACGTGCCTCTTATTTTATTTTCAAAGGCACGTGAAAATCTTGTAAAACTGTACCAGTGTACCGTAAGTTGTACTTGAAGGATATTGCAATAATTAAGATACCTCGATATCTCAAGACTAATATTTTTCACTCTTCTTTTAATAAATACTCAAAAAACCTATAGCAACCGATTGAGATGACCGCTTTTTTATTGAGGAGCAAAAAAATTACATTGAAAGTTAAACTCAATTTCTATATCCCATTCAGGAATCAAAAAACCATTTTTGAGTGTAAACCAGGTCGCTATGACATTATAACCATATTGCCGCTGACCCGATTTACATTCAAAAATAGTTTTTTAATACCGGAATGGGGAAAAAAACAAAAACAGAAATTGTATAAAGATAAACAAACATATACATATAAATAGGTTTTATACATATTACATGTATGTACAGTTGAGGCGGAAAAAAAGTGGTGCACTGGTACGCTGATAGTTATGTAAATGGGAAAAATTCTGATTTGATTATCGTTTAATTTCGTAAAAAAGTCATGATAACAAAAAAGTGTGATTGTAGATCAGCCTTTAACAATGCCGAAACACTATTTGTTAAAGTGTTTCACTTTTTTTCGCCGCAACTGTATTATAGATATATTTTAATTATTGTAACATAAGCGACAAAACCATATCTTGATTTTGGGTACTTTGGCAAGAGCAGAGCATTTCAGGTGGTACCAGAATAAACAAGATTCACAAACAATTGAAGCTTCTTGTGCCAACGGTTGTGAACAGTTTCTACAGAACCATTCATTCTTCTTTTTTTTTTCATTGACTTTCGCCAGAAAAAATTCCCATGCGTCAGGAGTGAAATACTTTTTTAAATCTTCTAACACTACAGACGATTCTGAAAAAATATACGTAGATAATAAATTCGGTGTAAATATTCTTGTTTTTTTTACCCAATATCGCGTCTGGCAGTTCATCTTTTGTCACTTGCATTAATCTGGAATGTTTGGTTTTCAATAAATGATTTGTAAGTAGGCAAAAGGTTTTCATCTGTTATAATACTGATAATATAAAATATTTGTAGTATTTTAGATTTCAATGTAAATTTGGTTGGGATGGTTTTATTCCTTTTTTTCTTCAATCCAACAACAGTTAGTTCATGCCCTTTAGGCCGTCCTCGCTTCTTAAGGAGGTTACAGCGGATCTTTGCGGGGTGAAGGGCAAGGGGATATCTCCTATGCTTTTACATAGGCTCTAACAACAAATACCAATCGATAAAAAAATAAATTAACATTCTTAAAACTGAACAAAATCATTTTATTATGAATGCCTATAATGCATTTATTAATTATTTGTATATATTAAAATAATTTAAGTCGATTGGAGTGCATTTGTTTAATTGTTGAAAGTGTAAAAATAAATGTAAAAGGTTAAGAATAGTGGCAACACCTCAAAGAAATCAATCGATTTTGTTGGTAGCAGTGTTAGGTTTCAGCTTTCGATTGAGTTGACATCCTAACCTCCAAATGTCAATCCCAAAATATAAGTGGAAGCATGTTGAATGTTTTGTAATTTTGTATACAATTACAGATGGGAATATTCTATTTTTTAACTTTTGTATAGTCTAAAGATTACAATCTGCTAAGCAGATACAAGAAATATATAAAAAGTTGATGAGGTTTAATACATATATTTTTAAAATTAGTGTGTTTGTATTACTAATTTCGTGGATATTCTGATTGTGATGATAAATTGTATCACATTGCAAAAGGTAATTTTACATTTTGAAATATTTCCGTCGAATTAACATTTGTATTCTGATATTATTAACGCAGAAGACTGAATTGTTCAACATAATTTGGTTAATAAAATATATGATTATTAGTTAATACAATAAAATATAGATTATTATAACAGTCATTATATGTCATCTTTCTGTTCTGTTATTTGAATTCGCGCGCTATGAGGTGTTGTCACATCTCTGCTGTCTTTCCACATATGTCGTGAAAAATTCTTGTTTTGTTTACTTTAAATTATTATTGTGCATTAACTAGACACAAGATTTCAAAAATATTGGGCAGCGTTGTTCTTCGAATATGAGAGTATGTCATTTTAGTTTTTTATCAGATTCCCTACATTTCTTCATCATAATTTTTCGTTAAAACTGCTAAAGGTTAGATGGTCTCCATAAGAGCCCATGTTAAATTCTGGATTTTATTTTCCATTTTTCTCGGTAATGGTACACAAGAAGATTAGAAAAAAAAGTTACCGAATAGAATAAGTGTCAAAGAACTCGAGGTTTAAATTTCACGTCATTCTCTACATTTTTACATTTCGCTGTATCCTCCTTAATTTTTGGAGGCAATACTATTGTCTCGATGTCATTATTTTGTTTATTTTTGCTATATGTGTCAAACTGATTTGAACTATTCAAAACACATCACCAACACTTATTTCCGTTTGCTCTTTGCAATTTTTGGCTTTTTAGATAATTAGTTAAATTCATTTTGTCCATCGCTACTATGTACCTAATTTACACTATTCATATGGTCGATTGTAATTTGAAGGTTTGGAATGTGAATCTGAATCTAAATCTAAATCAGCCACCCCTAAAATGGCATAAACAGTGTATGTACGTACCTTTATTAGTAATGTCACTAATATTATCCATTATTAACTAAATTACTTTATATTTCACATAGCTCAAACAATCTCCAACGAACAAAACGAGCAGGGAAGAACGAGGTTAGAAGTTATTAGAATCATATTAGAATACGTTTGCGTTTTGCATAGGCGTTTTGTGTGCCGTTGAAAATAAAATAAGAGGCACGTCAAGTGATGACGTACGCGCAGTGATGACGCACTTCACGTGCCTCTAGTGTCTTAAAGCGCGGCACGTTAGTGTGCCTGTAGTCATAGCGATCTTATTTTCTGTACTTGTCATCACTGCTATGGTGAAGATGGCTACCTAATCGAAGTTACTTTAGACTAAGTTAGGTTAAGTAATAGTTACCAAGGTAAAATTCTGCACCAGCAATATTGGTAAGTCGAAACATGTAACCGATTACTCGTATTTAATTAAAGTATGGCAACTTTATAAATTGGATTGCATACTATGATACGTGCCGTAGATATACGTCTTTATGGCCTAACGCCGGTACACTTGTTACTTAACAACGTATCAAAGCAAACTTATTCAAAGCAAATGCGCTGCTTTTGAGTATTAAATAATTATCCCAAATTGGTTATTTGCTTTTAAAATGGTTCTTGTTCAGTAAACAAAACAAATTTTGGTCTCGCTAGTACACGTATCTCGTCCCAACGGGATCGACCCATGATGTACTAGCTGGTCATAAATGCTACCCGCCTAATATCGTAAATAGCGATTGTGCTAACGTTATAAATTTATTTATATAATAATTTATATACTATAACCAAAAAATGAAGGATCTAAACCGAGTGAATCTAGCAGGCGCAGATTAGCAGTCGGAGTTGATTGTGAGCGAGCCTTGTTCCCAAATTGTCAAATTTAGACAGTTTGAAATTAAAAATTGTCATTGCAATCTGTCAAAGTTTTGAAAGGTTTTTCACAACTCCAATTGTTACTTATTAAACTACTATTAATAAATAACATTCTGATAGCAAAAGTGTGTACGACATTAGTTGCTGCTTAAAAGATTTTTCACAACTCCAATTAATATTTATTAATAGTAGTTTAATAAGTAACAATTGGAGTTGTGAAAAACCTTTCAAAACTTTGACAGATTGCAATGACAATTTTTAATTTCAAACTGTCTAAATTTGACAATTTGGGAACAAAGCTCGCTCACAATCAACTCCGACTGCTAATCTGCGCCTGCTAGATTCACTCGGTTTAGATCCTTCATTTTTTGGTTTAGGTATAGTCGGTTAGAATTTGGCCGGTCATAACAGCACCTACACGCATAATAAGCCACAGCACTTCTGTTATTTTTTTGTTTGCATAGCAACCGACAACAATTCGGTAAATTAAATAAGTCGATAGCGTAAAAAATAAATTACAGTATTAACCGCTTAGAAATTGTATAAAGTTAAAATTATTACAGTAATAATTAATAGAAAGAGTAATATTTTTTTTAATATGTAAGTAATATGTTAAACGTAACTTCAGTTAGCTTTGTTTTTGTCAATAGAGTCGTTCTTCATTGCCTTTTACACTATTAGTAAATCGTCAGTAAATGTCGCCAATCTCACATTGTAAATGTAAAATATACTAATTAGTTTACAAATCGAATAGTCCAAACAATGTAGGTATATTGGATGTATTTATAACAGTAAAATTGTGTATTACATAGATGTTATAGCTTTTTTATCAAAAAGCTTATAATTATAATGTAAACTACCGCGCAAATTGGATTATTAACTCTTGTTAAAGTCCATTTCAGATTTCTATGAAATTTTATGAGTGTTACAAAGAACATTATACTTTAGGTGTGATTAACTTTTAAGTTATAAGGAATTACATTGGGTATGTCGATTATGCAATACAAAAACATCAAAGAATAAGTATCTATTCCAATAACTTGTAAATGGAAACAAAAATTTCAGAAAAAAGTAAACACCCTGTACATAACGGTTTCGATAAAAAGTGAACTCATTGTTTAAATGTTTTTCCTAATCTTGCAGATACGAAAATTACCATACAATTATAACCAATGGTAACGATATTATTGCTTGATATATTAAATAATATTGAATTTTATTTTTCGAAGAAAGTTGAATAACTTGACGGGATTTCAAACTCAAAACATGGTCATATTTCAAATTAAAATGCCAACGTGAATATACACTCGAGGAAAAAAACGCACCACTTGAAAACATACCAAAAATACCAAAATTTCAAACCGTCATAACTCGGCGGATTTTGGACGAAAATGGATGAACCTTTGAGTGCTAAAAAGTTTAAAGAGTGTCTAGTTTTAAGGGCGTGTGAGCGAATGTTTCGTTTAAGCCTTTCCGCTCCCCGCCATCCCCCGAAGAATAAAAAATATTTTTGATTCAAAAAATGTAACAAAAAACTTAACAGCTTGTAAGGTGTACCAAAAAAATCGAGAACCCAATCGACCATCAGGGCAATAAAGTTCAGTTTTCTGTAAAGTTCTCAAAATTTCGAGTGCCTACGATGACTTGGCGCGAAGTTATGGATTTTTGAAATTTACCCTGCATTTTATCGGGAGTCTTTCGTCTTCTGCCAGCGACATTATTACCAGTAGAGTTTAACATTTTTTCCCAAATTCAATGATTTTGAAAAAATATTTTTAATTAATAAAAACGTGTAACCGCCGACATCAGCGTTACCCGATTTGCACCATGAGCAGGTTGTCGGTCGGATTTTGCACATTATGTGTGTGTGTGTGTCGCAACTAACTCCTACCTCCAAAAGAGCAACAATTCGTGCACGTTGAATGTCCGTTAATTGCGGCATTGTAACGCTTCGAATAACTTTCTGATACTGATTAATATCAAAACATTATAGTAAAATAAAAATCAAAACATTAATATAGGCACTTGCACATCGGGTAACGTTGTCGGCGGCTACACGTTAAAAAAAATGAACGTTAATAAAAAATGTTTTTATTAATTAAACATTTTTCAAAATTTTTGATCTTAGAAAAGAAAAGATTCAAACTCAACCGATAATAATGTAGCTGGCAGAAGAGGAAAAATGCAGGGTAATAACATTGCGCCAAAAAATCGTAGGCACTCGAAGTTTTGAAAACTTGACAGAAAAAGGACTGAACTTTATTGCATTGGTGGTCGATAGGGTCCACGATTTTTTTGGTACGCCGTGCTAGCTGTTAAAGTTGGACATTTTTCAATCAATCAAAAACATTTTTTTTCTGCGGGCGGTCGCGGGGGCGGAAAGGCCTTTACGTAACATTCGCTCGCACGCCCTTAAACTAGACACTTTAAGCTTTTTAGCACTCAAAGGTTCATCCATTTTCGTCCAAAATCCGCCGAGTTATGATGGTTTAACATTTTGGTATTTTTGGTGCGTTTTCAAGTGGTGCGTTTTTTTTCCTCGAGTGTATAAAAGCATATACAGGGTATTACATTTAGAAAATGTAACTTTAATCTTTTATACTTCTGTGAAACACCATGTATAGTATAATAATTTAAAAATGTGCCACCCTTAGTAGTCCCCTAAAGCCTTCGTTTAAAACAACTTTTTTCTAAGTCATATTTTGAGAACTAAATCGGCCATGCGTTACTTCTGACTAACCCTGTATACCATTCATTAATAGACTCTTTAAGGGGAGTAGCCTGAGAGGTGTTTTAACTATTTTCGACTTTTTCAACATGAAAGACATCAACTTTTCTTTATACAACATGAAAACGTTTGTTTGTTTTGATTTGGATCAAACTTTGTCTGGAGATTTGTGCCTCCTCCACGTCAAAGACATATAAATCACCCCTAAAATAAGACGTGCACTTTTTTTATTATTTTATTATGACTCTTTTGTTATGAGAACAAATTATTTTTTATACGGATTTGTAATTGTACCCAGTGGCGTTTCCAGATTTTTTCGAAGAGGAACCTATTATTATTATTACTTAATTTTCGGGTTTTTATAGGAAACCACGGTTTCGGTACATAATTGGCCTAGACTGTTAAAAGAGTTTCGAGGGGGCTCCACCCCGATAGCCCCCCTCCCTAAATACGCCACTGATTGTACCAAAGCCAGAAATAAATATAGCAAAATTTCCATAGTCTTTATAAATTATAAAATCAAAAATCATACACATTATTTTCTAAGGAACAAATTCTTTTTCTCCACTCGAACCCTAACTGCCTTCACCTCGATAAACCTAATAATTATGAGAAAATCAGAACAAACCATTTCGGGAAGTAGTTTTCCTTCGTTTGCTCTTCTGGTTCAGCACCTACGGATTAAGACGTTTAGGGGATTATTTAACCTCTGTGAAGGTGCTTGCAAAATTTCTGCTATTCTAGTTGAACTTTAGAATACTCAGTATAAGGCACAAAACAGTAAATAATGTTTTAATTAACATTCACACATTTTAATTGAAAACGTATCTATAAACTAGAACAAATTCGATTTTATTTTAACCGTAGACATCATCCTCTGTCCTAATTTAATCAATTATACTGGATGTTCTGTAAATGAATGACAAAGGCATAATATTCTATAAATACAACACCGTGTATATTTCACACGTCACGGTTCATTCTGAGAATCACATTACGATTTATTTTGTAATTTTCAATCTTCTGCAATAAAATGGACTGAGATATACAAACACCCTGTATTAACATGGATCGCAAATGCTTTCTTATGTTTTTTATAATTTCCAAACCGTTGCATCTCAATAAGCAAGCATTTGCGGGCCCATATTTATCTAAACTTTTCTTTTTATTTTCATGAGAGGAATACGCCCTTAAGAAGATGCGGAACAATTTTAAACCTCTGTATAACTTTTCTTAATATTTTTAGTACTTTTGCTAGTAGAAGTTTTCAATCAAACAAACTATATACAGTGTTCAAAGCATTGATTAGTTATTAAAAATCTCGACAAATCACTTGGACTTACTTCAAATGAGGCGAATAATTGTATAACAGTGGTCTAACTGACAAAACTGGAGTTTCATGTTTTATACATTATTACATTCTAAATACTTGCAAGCATGTTGTATAACAAACATACAACTGAAATTCAGGATTTTGCCAAAATATGGCATATAATTACTGTCTTTGGATTAAAATTTTGGTCACATTTTTAAGGGCAACAGTGGCAAAAACTTGGATAAAAATTTTGTCAGTTAGGCCACTGTTATACTATGCGCCTTAAATTAAATTTTGTAATTTTATTTTATGATAGTTAATATTAATTTTTTTAATATCACTGCTTGTACTGTTTTCTCGCTTTTACTCGCAGAAAGTATTATACGCTGCTTTATTATTTGTTGATTTTGCATATACCAGTGGCAGAATTACAGTCCGTATATATATTTTTTTTACTTTTTATTCCGTAGTTTCGGAAGTTAGAACCAAGTGGAACAAAATGAACAGAAAATAAAACTACCTAGGTACTTCAATGGGATAAGATTACAATACTTGTTTTTCCATTAATGTTGCTAAGTTACTAAGCAACAAAACTTTTGAAAAATTCTTTCAAATAATCTCAACTTCTGAATTTATATGTTTTAAATTTCGGCATCCTGCTACTGACCCTTACTATTTTCATATTCAACTAGTTTTATTCAATTTAGATTTACGACGTATTAATCAATAAGGTAAATGAAAGTTAAAAAGAAACACGACAATTAAGAAATATATATCCTAGGAAATAAAGCACTTTATTGTTTTAGATGGAACATTTCTATTTGTTCAAGATCAAATTAAATATTTCAATTCTGTTTAATTGAATTCCTATTTATCTATCGAATGCACACATTCGAGGAAATATAGCTATATTTCCAGCTAATAACTACAAAAGTTCAAAATTAGAAAACTATAAATTTCGAACACACAACATCAATAATAAAATGCATTATAACGTTTATCGCAACAAATTACGATGCGTTTGCTTTACGCAAACAAAATGGGCTGAATATCGAACGACGCTGGGAGCCTGAAACCAAATTAATTTCAAAGCACAACCAATCATGTATTGCAAAGATTAATTAACGAGTTGTATTGAACAAAAACTACATCACAAATAATAATAAAAAACGACACTAACACTTATTTCCCAAAATCTTTATTATTTATTTCTAAATGGAGAAGTTCAATAAAAGCTAACTAAAGGGATGTTACGGTTTAAAGACACTAGATTTTTATCTTGAAAACTATAAGGGCGGATTGTTGTATAAACACAGATTAACTTTAAACTAGGATCAATATCCTAGACAACGATTATTCCCACAATCGTTACTGCGGCAACTGAACCAAGTTTAAGAATAAACCACATTCAGGTCGAGTTGTATAAATGTGGTTTAACTTTAACCTTGGCTCAGTTGCTGCAGTAACGATGGTCAGAACAATCGTTGTCTAGGATATTGATCCTAGTTTAAAGTTAAGCTGTGTTTATACAACTCGCCCTTATACAACCTCCCTAAGAGTTACGAAAAAAGGTTAAGCGGCCCAAAGACGCTCAATAATATTGTGCAATAATTGATATTGCGCAATATTATTGATCGTCTGGAGCGTATATTGAAAGATTGCGCAATATATTGTGTCAATCTAAAACTGTTTGAAATTATTGCGCAATGTGTAAAATATTGGCCTGTCTGTGGATACTATTGCACAATATTAATTCATTTTCACGACCGCTAAATATAGTGCATCTAAAACTGACGAAAGGGCTTTTATAAATGAATGTATTGAAGTATAAAAGTCGCTATCAGCCCTGTGGAATATGAAACAACATTAAGTTACAAGGGTATACATACAGTGTGTCCACGGATTGAGTTCACAAGTTGTAAGACCCCAGAAAATTAAAAAAAATCATGTTTTATTTTACCTGCTTCATTTTATAGTCAGTTTTCTGTGAAACCATATGTAATTTTGCATTTCAAAACTTTAACAATAATCTAGTAGGTGACGTTTTATGTGATTATTAAGCAATAATTCTTTCAAATTGTGCAACAGTAATCGTTTGTTTCTAATCAATAACAAAAATAATAAAGAAGAACTAACATTAAGTAAAAATGAACACCAACTATTCGACGTAGCCTCCACCAACCTCATAACATTTTTCCACTGTAATTAGAAATACTTTAATTTGAGAGAATTATTGCTTAATAATGACATACCACCCACTAGGTTATTGTTAAAGTTTTGAACTTAGTGCAAAATTTCATATGGTTTCACAGAAAATGGACTATAAAATGAAGCAAGTAAAATAAAACGTGAATTTGTTTTAATTTTCTGGGGTCTTACAAGAAGCAAAACTTTTTATCAAGTATGACATTTTTCGATAAAACTAAAAATAAAAGTTTTTCCCTCTTGTGAACTCAATCCGTGGACACACTGTATACATACCGTAAACGTAAATATATTAGCAAAATTTAGTTTCCCATGGCACTTTTCCCTCATTGTTACAATAATTACAAAAGTTATCTGTTTGTTACGTTTAACGATTTCTTGAATAATAATAATCATTGCTACAACCCATTACCTGGCTAACCAGTAACCAGGTCCCATAAACTATAGTTTGTGCAGGAGGAAGGGGGCGGTTAATATTATTACGCAGGCCCATCGTGCGGCTGCAGCCTACTTACAGATGGTATAGCTCAAATCCCATATTTGTATTGTAGATAAGGAAAAACTGCAGAAAAACCTTAACTAGATTTGCCGGTTCCCGGTTGTCGAACCCGGTCCGCTCAGGTGAGTCTAGCATGCTAGACGCTACACTACCGAGGCTAATGATAAGAATAAGAATTTATTGAATTATCTAATATTGCACAATATTATTGCGCAATATTATTGAGCGTCTAGGGGCCGCTTTAAATACCAAAAGCTGGTAACAGTTGGTAACGGTGATGCGTAAAGTTTGAGACTATACTCTTCGTTGTATAAATCAAGTATTCATTAATAGTTTTCTTTTGTTTTGCTATTGATAAGCAGTCAGATGAATTCTCTTGACATAAATGTAAAGTTTGGTTTACTTATAACAATTGTTAAGAAAATTCTTACATTATTATTCATACCAGTCTCATTTCGAGAGTGTACTATTGGTTTCATAATGATCTAGGACACCAAGGCTAACATGGTGCTATTTTTTATTATTTTATCATATGCATTTACACAAAAAAAAATAAAATAGCATCATATTAGCCTTGCTGTCCTATATTGAAAAGGAAAAAAGTTTGCTGCAGATCATTATGGAAGAAAGAGTACCAAAATCGACAATATAACCATTAAGACGATACATTAAACGATGGCAAGAAGGAACTCCGCCTTTTCACAAGTCAGATTCTGGCCAAAAAGCACTGAAGATGACAAAATCTAACATTCGTCGTTTGGAAGAGCCGCTGAATAGGAAATGTGGAATATGAACCAGAAAATTAGCGGAACAATTCAAGTGCAGCCAGTCTCATATTGGCAAGACCATTGAGAACAAATGTCGAATAAAATACAGAAAGAAGATTAAAGTGCCTAATAGATCTGAGCAACAACAGCAACAAATTCTGCCAAGGTGCAGAAGCATGTTCCGAGAAAAGTCTTTTTATTTTGGACGATGAAAATAATATACTTTCAAAAATTCTGATAAAAACGCGAATAGGAGATTTTAAACCAAGGGCGTTCTTGCAACACCTGATGATAATAATTAACCTGATGATGATGAGAAAAAGTGTAAATTGCTAATGTGGGCAGCAATAACACCTTCTGGGATTTCGAAACCCTCCTGTTCTTCACGACTGACCATCAAACACGAATGTCAACCTAAATAAATGTATTAAGAAATGTCTTATTCCATTCAGTCGGGAAAATCATTCTGATTATAATTACGTGTTCTGGCTCAATTCAATCGCATTACGCGAAATTAGTTTTAGCTCACTTATAGGCTGAATGGTGTTTGTCGCCAAGGAAGAGTGTCCGAACTGCGACGTATTAAGAACTTCTGGTCTATTTTAAAAGGTCTTGTATGTGAGAAATGTTGGGACGCTCAAAATGAGAAGAATCTTAAAAATAAAATTGTTTATTGCTAAAGAAAATAGACATGAACCTCGTACAGAGAATGGGGGAACGTGCAACCAAAAAACTGGCTTAAGTTCACCGTACTTGAAAAATTAATAAACTTTTATCATTTAAATTGATTAAAATGCAATATGAACCTACTATAACGCAATAGAATTTATTGAAATCAAACCATTATTGTAGCTTTGAAATACAGTCTAAAAGTTTAGGCATCACCCGTTATATAGAGATTATATCGCCGTTAGTGTTATGGGACACCCTATATATTTTTACGATTTTCAATTCTACACTTTATATAATAGCGTAGGATAGAATAATAAAAAATAGCATCATATTAGCTCTGCTGTCCTTAATCATTACGTAACCAATAGTACGTCAATATTAAAAACTTATTTACATTAGTAGATGTACGAAACTGCCAGTGGTTCGCCAATTATTTGGGTATATTGATCAGTCAAAGATTCCCATTTCCTTACCTGTCTGTATTTAAAGGGTTGAAACAAAAAATTTAAAGGCATACTTTCTTTAGCTTGCAGCTGCCATTTTTGTTGTCAAACTTTGATAATGAAACCTACGTCATTGGTAATGTCGGCCTGTATTCACCTTCGGCCATGAACAGTTTGTTGCTTATTCACTATAAGGTGTACAGCTCAAATTACAGCTTCAAAGGTATTACTGTCAAAGAAAATACCAATCAAAATTATTTGACTTTTTTTTTTCGTAAAAAGTAGAATAAAACTAGAAATTCTATGCATAGTACCTTTGTTTAAACTAGAATTCTGAGCAGAATTAAAAAATGCACAAGGCCCAGTGGTGCCAACTTTGGTATACAGGGTGGTGAACTTTTCGATGCTCATCATTAGTATGCCGAACATGGTATGTTAAAAGATACGAGGTAGGTTAAAGTCGGTTAAAGAGCACTCCGTAGACTAAGGGCGGGTTGTATAAAGACAGATTAACTTTAAACCAGGATCAATATCGTAGACAACGATTGTTCTGACAATCGTTACTGCGGTAACTGAGCCAAGTCTAAAGTTAAACCACATTTATACAACTCGCTCAATATGGTGCCATTTTAATCTTCCGTTTGAAAGACTAAAGTGCCACTTTTAGTCCCGGAGGGATTAAATGATTAATCCCTCCGGGATTAAAAGTAAAACAAACAAATGTTAAGTTTAACGTCAAAGTTGGTCATTGTGAACATACCACAAAACATGCTAACCTTACTTTTGTAATGTCAAAGCGTAATCAGCTGTCGCACATTTGCTACAAAATTATAAAAGTAAGGTTAGGTGTTTTTGCGGTATGTTCACAATTAACGTTTCTGGAGGCATTAAAAGTAAACAAACAAATGTTACTATGCCAACTAGTTTATTCAAAATCTAGTTTAACTAAATTCAAAATACAAAATGAGTTAATTATAGGTATACAGGGTGTCCCACAATGCTGTTTATAAGCAATATCTCCTTTATTTGAAAAGATAAAGAAATCAATCACAAACTATTGTGAATGACTCAAAACCGACCTTCAGAAAACATCCTTAAACGCTGGTTGCATAGCAACGTTTTAGAGATCATGCCAACTTGATAAATTTTTCAAATTGCACCCTCTGTTTTTCTCACGGAAATGTATTCCTCACTTCATTCTGCATACGGTAGGATGCCTTACTTAATTATCTAATGTGTATTTAGGGGTTAAAAAAATATTGTTTATCAATTGTACACTTCATATTCACTAACTAAATTATTTATTCAAAAAATATGATTAGAGCGTGTCTATAAGGAAACTACTGAGGCACTTTTAAAGCCCGTGTAGAGTCCACAGGAGGGCATTTTGAGCATTTGCTTTAAGTTTAAGATAAATTCAATTTATAAAAAATATTTTTTTCAACCCCTAAATGCACATTAGATAATTAAGTAAGGCATACTACCGTAGGCAGAATGAAGTGAAAAATACATTTCCGTGAAAAAAAAACAGAGACTGCAATTTGAAAAATTAATCAAGTTGGCATGATCTCTTAAACGTTGCTATGCAACCAGCGTTTAAGGATGTTTTCTGAAGTTCCATTTTGAGTCATTCACAATAGTTTTTGGTTGATTTCTTTATCTTTTCAAATACGGGAGATATTGACTGTAAACAGCATTGTGGGACACCCTGTATACAATATGTTCAATTACAAGCTGTATTGAATATGAATTTTAACTAATTGTTACCTAAAGTTATTATGTTACTTATTTCGGCAATTTCTTGTTTCGCGAAAGCCCTAATTTAAAGGTATTTAACTATGCAGTTGCCGGCACCGCGGTAATGAGAATCATAACAGCAGACAGGTTCTTTAGTTTGAAGCAAGTCTACCAATTTAAGTTTACACAGAATTCTATAAACTTTACCAAAAAGTAATTTACATAGTACATTTTATTACATAGTGAAAAATAAATCAATCTTCTATATAATAAAATGCTAGCGTGTCGTCTTTTTTCTGCTTAAAACTTGTACGATATCAAACTTTATTTTATTATTGAATCGCCTGGCAATGCTAGACATAGCATTTCCAATCGGTCTTGTAATTGTAGTTACATTTATTTAACAACTATACAATTAAATTGTCCAGTTTTAACTTTCTTTTTCATATTATATAACTTTAACTAAATGTATTATGCAAAACGGAGTGCAGAAAATAGCGTATATACCACGGAACTAAAGTGCCTTTTAATCCCTCAGGTGATTGTTGCCCTCGACTACGTCTCGGGCAACAAACTACTCCCTCGCGATTAAAAGAGGCACTTTAGTCCCTTGGCATATAATATACTATTCCATGTCGATTGAAAATCTAAAAAGAAACCAGGTATATCTTGATTCGTTCCTGGAAAGGAAAAAACTAAACACCGGTAATCAAACTTGGTAATTTTGTATTTTTCACACTCGGAGTTGAATTACGTTGACATAAGTTTTCTAGGCATTCTAAATTTTAGATGCGATAGTCAACTTTTTTAGCTCCTATGACCGCCATATTGGATTTTCACACTATTAGACAAATAAAAAATTAGCTTGTCAAAGTGGCATCAATATAACCTTTTTCCTTCAAAGACATTGTTGAAATTTGAAAACTTGTGTAAATAATTTACAAGATCGCCAACACTTTGAAAATCAATTAAAGCAATAATAAAAGTGACAGATTGTCCATCAGTCCATAGTTGAATTTTTAATTTTCTCTGTTTAACCTACCTAATAGTGAGCATCGAAAAATGCAACACCCTGTATTTTATCAAATTTGCGGCAAATTCAAACAGGCGGAGGTATTTCTTGGCTAACACAGTATAAAAGTCTTCAACTACACAGTCTTGGTCTTTGTCTAAAAGCGTAGAAATCCAATATGGCGGTCACAAGAAATAGAAAAGTTGACTATCCTAGCTTGAAATTTAGAAGGCCGAGAAAATTCCTACCAACGTCATTCAACTAAGAGTGGTCAAAAACATAAAGTTACTAAGTTTGATTGAAATACCGTCTGAATGGTAGGATGATGATAATTTTTTTCTGAAATTGCAATTTTTAGTTTTTGCCTGATAAATAAGAAATGAATCAAAATATCCATGATTTCGTTTCAGATTCTCAATCGCCATGAAAAAGCCCAACTTCTCTATAATTTAACTAACCTGTATCTCTTACAGTTTCTGAGATACCGTTTCCATTTACAGCATCTAAAAATCCACCACCCTGTATTTGTCAAATTTGCGGAAAATTCAAACAGGCGCTAGTTCTGGCTCACATGGTATGAAAGTCTTCAACTGCAAAGCTTTCATCAAATACTACAATGGCACTAACATTATTGTTTATCTTATGTTTCTGATTTCTTATTATTTAAACTGGTTTTATATTAATTTAATAATTGGAAATAGATTTTCAGGATTTATTGACAAGGAATTGGGAAAAAGATTCAACTTGTACAAAGTCATTTTACGGTACAATAAATTGGCCAATTTATTGTGTTGCTTCAGATCTAACAATCTTAAAACGAAAATGTGACAATAATAGTGGCTCGGTTGGCGGAACTGCAGGCTGTCATTTTATATGGTCGCATAATTTGTTATTTTAATTGTTGTTGTATTCATATTAAGTGGTAGAAATAATTATTTTAAACCCTACAGTCGCAGAGATGTGTAATTTCTAACTATATACAGGGTGTCCCACAATGCTGTTTACACGCAATATCTCCCTTATTTGAAAAGATAAAGATATCCACCGAAAACTATTGTGAATGACTCAAAATGGACTTTCAGAAAACATCCTTAAACGCTGGTTGCATAGCAACGTTTAAGAGATCATGCCAACTTGATTAATTTTGCAAATTGCACCCTCTGTTTTTTTTCACGTAAATGTATTCCTCACTTCTTTCTGCATACGGTAATACTACCGTAAGGCATACGCCTTACTTAATTATCTAATGTGCATTTGGGGCTGAAAAAATATTTTTTATAAATTGTACACTTCATATTCACGAAATCATTTATTCAAAAAATATGATTAGAGCCGTGTCTACAAGGGTACTATTGAGGCACTTTAAAGCCCGTGTAGAGTCCACAGGAGGGCAGTTTGAGCATTTGCTTTAAGTTTAACATAAATTCAATTTATAAAAAATATTTTTTTGCACGTCCTATATATAAGGCTCTACTTTAGTCCCCCAAAAGAGGGAGTAAAGTAGAACTTTTACTCCCTGAGGGAGTAAACTGTTTCCATGACAACAACAAGTAAACAACAAAAAAAAGTAATCGTGGTACATGTTAGTATTTATTATCCTGAAACTATGTGATTTTGGCGTTTGCAGAGTTCAATTGTCAGAATGGCATGTAACGAGATTTTCTGAAAAATTTTTCGAAATTTTGAATTTTTGCGATTAAGTCCTTTAGGACGTGCAAAAATAGCGTATATATAATATACTATTTTCAACCCCTAAATGCACATTAGATAATTAAGTAAGGCATACTACCGTATGCAGAATGAAGTGAAGAATACATTTCCGTGAAAAAAGCCGAGGGTGCAATTTGAAAAACGAATCAAGTTGGCATGCTCTCTTAAACGTTGCTATGCAACCAACGTTTAAGGATGTTTTCTGAAGGTCCATTTTGAGTCATTCACAATAGTTTTTGATTGATTTCTTTATCTTTTCAAATAAGGGAGATATTGCGTGTAAACAGCATTGTGGGACACCCAGTATATTGGAACAACTGAGAAAATACCAAAAGTTACTAGAATTACTCAAATTAAGTAATTTAGAACTGGTTCTATTTTGGTCAACTTATTGGAGTTCGGAAAATTATCAACGATTTTTGCACTTATTACATAATACCAATAGTCGGTTTCCTAGGTAAAAATACCTCGGAATTAGCCCCAGATTAATGCCCTGTTTAATTGTTATTAAGAAGTTATTATTTTCTTCCATAAGGGGTTAATTAATAATTAAATACCTGCCCAAAATATAAAATGGCGGCTACAAAATGACCTAATATGAAATGGCGGCTACAAAATGACCTAATATCAGTGGCGTATTTAGGAACTTTTTTCGGGGACTTTATAACAACTAATAAAAATACTAAGATTTTCATATAACATAGATTTTGACACTATTAAAAAAATTGCGGGGGGAGGGCTTCAACTCAATAGCCGCCGCCCCCCCCCCCTAAATACAACACTAATATACTCGTATATATATCCAACTTAAACAAACATGTCGGAGAGAATAAACATTTTGAATTTTAATCATATTTAGTTTCTGTGGACATTTTGTGCCCGGCAGTTTGCATCTAGGTCATTTTTTAGCTTTTCGCCATACTATGTTGTTATAGAAGGAATAACGTTCAAACACTTGACAACCGTTAAGCTGTCAATAACACCCTGATAGCACTCATGGCTGTTGAAAGAGGTTTCATCTTTTTTAACAACCCGCTTTTTTCAAAATTTCCATTGCCAAGGTGACGACGGCGTCTACGATTTTCCCACCACGGAAGCATTCAAACAACTCCCTTGGCCGTTATAGCTGTCTTAACCCCCTAGTACTATTTTTCATTTGCCATTTCAAATAATAAATTTTTAACCTCGGCGACCATTTTGTAGCCGCCATTTTGCACTTTTGACCGATTTGGACCCCGAGTTCTTAATCTGCGACCCCAAAAAGCTGTAAGTACCTAATTTTATTCAATTATAATAAAAATTTGATGAGATTATTTAATTATTAATTAGCCCCTTATGGAAAAAATAATAATTTGTTAATATCAATTAAACAGGGCATTAGAGTACAAATCTAACATTTAGACTTTGAAATATAGTCGATTACCTACAATTTAAAAAAATCATCAAAATCGGTGCCCAAAAGGCGAATTCGGAGGTATTACGCTTTATTTGTCTCCAGGAAACAGATTACAATAGTATGTAGTTTGGTCATTTTTTTTTCGTCAAGTTATTAATCAAGAAATTGGTAGGTGTAAAACCAACTTTAGAAACTGTTTGTATGTAGTTTATCATTTTATCATAAATGTCAAATTCAAAGTTGAAAAAGATTATACTCAATTATGGACTTAACAAGAGTCGTTTATGGATATAATTCTATTTGATTTGATTAATACATCCACCAAAGTAGTAAACATAACCTATTAAACAAATGTCAAATTGATCGTGTCATTGTTATTATTCAGATCTGCCAGGGTCTCTGTATTTTTGCAAAAATTAATTTCCAACATTTTTATTGGATTTCACTGTAGGATTTTATCTTAATAATGTCGATAAAACAGGAAACACACTGACATGACAGTCTGAATAATGAAAAAACGAATATTAATTTGAAGTTTGTTTTAATAGGTTATGTATTATTCAATTCAAATCAAAGGTGATTTCAAATTGAGTTAATTTTCAATGCCACTGGATAATACACAAGTATCACAAACAGAAAAAAATTACTAATTTTATAAACAATAATAACTTACCTGCAACTAATAAGCGATAGATGAGAACGTAATGTAATTAAGAGGAGGCACGCCGCCGCTGCAATTCACATTAAGGAGTGTCCAGAGTATACAACAAAAGTCCCCAGCAGACCAAAGGGAAATATAAATTACAAGATCACATCGAACTGATTAGAAAAGAGTACCTACTGTTTCTTTATTTCAATCGAAGGGGAAGAAGCTCTTTTAATCTTTTTCACTAATATTATTTAAATAAATGTGTCGCACTTAACTAACCTAAAATATTTTAATCAACGGCATTTTTTACTTGTCAATTCATAGCTAACCACGATTATTTTATAACTTTCGCCTATGAAACTTTCTACATACATCGGACTGAAGTTAGCAAATTTCAAATTAATAAAACCCTCTAACTTATTATGAATATCCGTTATAGACAGACTTGGCGCAAAACATTCCATAGAGAAAAAGCTACATTTTAATAATTTCTATTTAGTTTAATAAAAAAACGTACACCGATCATCAAAACCTGTGTAGTAATATCGATTTATTATAAAATCCAATTTGTAAATTTGAAATTCGATGAACCGTTTTAAGAGCACATCGAGAAAATTAGATTTTTTTCTGAAATAGGAAAATAATAAAATAAAATATAAAAAATCTTTGCTAAACATTTTATTTGATAGGTTATGTAATAAAAGGGAAAATTAAAGAGGAATTGTATACTTTTTTTGATTGAAATATAAAATTAGATCATTTAGGTGTAGAGGGTACGTAAGTAATGTTTTTGCTATATGTCTATCTCGTTCTCATTAGTTGAAAACCGTATATTTTATTCTGTATTAACAGAACTGAATCACTACATTTTATGCATTGCGTATTACTATTTTTTGATGCAATACCTATACAAGAAACAAATCTTAAATACAATTCAAGCATAAATACAACAATCATGTGGAATTTTTTATCTTTTGCTAACACGTGCTAAGATTTTTCGTCTAGATTTTACACAAATTACAAAATGTGATTATTTTTAAAATGTCAAATCAGACATCAAACATAAACAATTTCTAATAATATACAAAAATACTTACCAAACGTGAATGCAAAACCGGTGAAAGACAATGCTATTACACTTTTCACTTACTAGGTATACCGAAATAATCTAAATTGACAACATCAACTTGTAAAGACAGAACGGGAAACGGATATAGTACATCAATCAACAATTGTTTCCTACATTTTTTAAGCTCACTTCAAGTCGACAAATAGCCAACGTGATAATTTAGATTTACGTTAGCGTCGGAGACGCAACGTGATATCGCCCACACGAGGTTTCCACGCGAACTGTAGGGAAAACCTTCGTCGGCGACCTAACAACACTCGCCGTCGCAGCGCTCAGTCTAAACAGCCCCCGTCGTCATAACAACACCGACGCCAAGCATAGTAATGCAAGTAAATGTAAATTTATTACGAGTGAGGTTCTTCCCATTTGTATGACTTTATTACTTAAAATGCAGAATTATTATTTTCAAAGAAAACTTACATTTTAGTTTCTCATTATGAAATGGGGGATTAGGTTTGTAGAAAAACAAAAGAATTTCAGTACCTCAAATGCATACAAGTCCAAGTCCATTATTAACAAAATAGGTAAAATGGTTGTAATCATAAGATACCATACGTATACAAGCATTTTATTAATAGGTAATATCTAAAAGATATCTGACAGTCAAATCAATCGTTGATTGTTTGAATATATATAGGTAATTACCTATCTTTTTAAATGAGAAAATATCAAAAACAGTTGAGAAAAGTAATAAAAAATAAGAAAATATAGGCTTGGTCCCTTAAGCTTGTAGGACATTCGCAATTTTGTGCTTGGGTCTTGAGTTGCGATAAAAAAAACTTAATAACAACAGAAGTAGATATTTGTCATTTATTTGCATTAGCAAAGTAATGAACAACTTATAAAATACGTAAAATACAACACAAAGCCGTTGAGAATGCCTATCAAGCTCCACAGCTAGAACGGACTAAAAGCAAACACTCTTTCTTGGTAGCAGAGTAATTTATCAATTTTCTCACTTTGAACGCCATTTCCAAAGGGATAGGGATTCCTTAAGAGATAGAAATTTGGTTAATTTGGTGTCAGTACATTTCTTCTACATTTTTGATGTTTTATCCTAATCTGAAATTAAAACTTTGAAATTTCAAATGTAAATGAAACCGCACAGACGGACGGACTTTTATGTTCTTTGAAAAAGTAGCAAGTAGAAATTATTAAACCTGGGCAAGCGAACTATAAAAACTACGAAAATAAAAAGGGGCGAATCCTCCCAAAAAAGAATCAAATCACGGCTCTGAATTCTCACAAATAATTTGAATCAGGATTCCTTAAAATGTCTAGCTATCATTTGCTACCGCCTTTGCATAGGGCGTTATGATGATGATAATGCCAGAAAAGAGACGGTATTCCAGCTCAAGGGCCTGGAGGACCCGAGGGATGGAAGTCGCCCGATAGGCATTATCATCTAGTAACGCTCGTGGTGAATACAAGATTTTATTTTTCGCGTATCATGTACAAGTAGAATAGTTATTTATATACAAGAGCCTTATGATGATGATAATGCCAGAGGGGCGACGATGTTCCAGATCGAGGACCTGAAGGATCCGAAGGATGGCAGTCGCCCAATGGATATTTTATCATCTAGTAATACTTGTGGTGCATACAAGATTTTATTTTTTACAAGAATATGTGCTACAAGTTTGTTGGCGTTGCCAAGGACGTTGTTTATATGTATGTATTTATAGATTTAGGAATTTTTATATTTGTTGGATGGTAACAAATTTTGCAAAAGTCAAACAGAGATATGAAATTTTAAACTCAAACAGTGGCGGCTCGTCGGAGTGGGCAGGGTGAACAGTGCCCACCCTGACGTTGAAGCTGATTAATAGAAATGAATCTTTAAAATAATTTAAAAAATTAAAATTTCTATGGTTAAATTAGTAGATTAATAATATTTAATAACCTCTTAAACGGTACCCCAGAATTTCTTCTATACGTTCAGTAATACGAGAAAATGCGAATGTAGTGTATCATTTTAACAAGATGGGCAAGCTGCTGCATCGCCGTAAAAAAGACTCAGTTTTTAGTTAATGTGACACACAGAAAAGAGCGCTCGGTGAAGCTTGTTGTGTATCGCCTCTCTAAGTTCCGAAATGGGCTAGTACACGTTTGTTTCTTCGGGGGTTTTGTTTCTTGCCCTGTTTCTATATAATGCAATTCTGCAATAAATGACACTCGATCAAGCAATTTTTAAAATCATTTAAGATTTTTAAATTGAAGATTATCTAATAAACTAATGCAAGACGTTCACTAAGTCACGATAAATTCGAATTATGCCTTTTGATTTACGTATATATCTTGACTCAGGGCCGGCGCGAGGCGAGTTCAGCGCGTTCCCCGGAACCCGGCCCCGCGTTTTGAACGGCCCCGCGCTTTGAACGGCCCCGCGCTTTGTAAGGCGTCGCTTTACAACTTACAAATACGCGTTCATTCTCTGCTGGTGTAGTCACACTTGATGACGTAATTAAAGACTTTGCAACGAAAAAGGTCAGAGAAATAATTTTATAAACTCACCACTTTCAAAATGACATTTTGCGAATGTAACGCAAGTTAAACGCAAACGTAGTGTTTGCACACTCGTGCTTCAGAAAGATGTAAAAAGCACTTTCTCTTTTAGGCTCTTTAAAAATAATTTGACTTATTAATAATAAAATTTGGAATAATTAAAGAATTCCCCCACCAAACATTTTTTGGCCAAATTAGTGTCATTTTAATGGAAATTTTATGCTGATTCCGAATATCTAAATCATTTTTGAGGAAACCGTAAAACAAAATTGTTTGCTAACAACCTAACCTCCACAAAAATCTACAACCTAACCAAAACGCAATGCAAAAACAAATTTGAATTTTTCTCAACCTAACCTAGTCTAAATCTAATCTAACCTATCCTTACTTAATCTAACCTAGACTAATCAAATCTAACCTAACTAAATTGTGTAATTGTAAATTACACTAAATTGTGTAATTGTAAATTACACTAAATTGTGTAATTGTAAATTACACAATTTGACAATCATAGAAACCTAATACAATTATTATTCATTTCCATGGAAATTAAGCATTTTTTTACTTTTGATTCTCAGATTTGGGGCGCTCGCTCAAAAAATGATTTACATATTCGGAATTAGCATTTTTTGGAGCAAACGCCACCAGGCTTCCAAAATTGGTGGCTACCAACCTAACCTCCACAAAAACGCCACTACCTAAACAAAACGCTATGCAAAAGTAAATTCGAATTTTTCTCAACCTAACCTAAACTTAACCTAACCTATACCTAACCTAACTAAATTTGGCAATCATAGAAACTGAATATAATTATTATTCAATTTCATGGGGGTGCTTTTTTTCACTTTTGATTCCCAAATTTGCGGCGGTCATCCCAAAAATGATCTACTTATTCAGAATCAGCATTAAATTTCGGTTAAAATGACACCAGTTTGGTAAAGAAATATCTAGTGGGGGAATTCTTTAATTATATAAAATTGAATTTAGAAACCATTTGGGTATTAGAAATAACAAAAGAAAGATTAGTAATCGATAATAATTCCACCGACATACACTGATAAAAGTGCGAGCGCCATCTATTGGCAACAAGAGAATGCTATTACCTACTTGGTTTTATGTTTACTTTGAATTCGAAACAGTATTACAGATTTTGGTTATGATGTTTTTTCATTGTTCAAGTTCGTTTCAAAAAGTTTTGTGCAAGACTCGATGCGCGAAGTCATCTTCGACACATTCACGCAAATGAATTACTCGTTACTTCGTCGCTCGTGCTTCAAAAAAATGCGCTCATGCGCGACTTAGCGTTTTCGTAAACAACTCGATGATCCTATTGTAATATGTAATAATGTGTTTATAATAAATTATTTATTTAGGAGTTATTTTATGACAAGTTCATTGCTATTCAAACTATAATAATAATTAGAATATTGCCGTCAACTTGTGTGTAGGAAATTTTGTGTTCTACAAAAAAAATCTATATACTTATAGTATATTTTACTTTATATGTATTTGCCTTAGTTTATGCTGCGTAGGCAATTAGTGTTCACAAACATAATTCTGAAAATTATAACAATTTTTATAACTTGTTATAACGTACAGCTGTTAGAATACGTTTTACAATACCTCGACTGCTTTACTTTGGTCGGAGAAAGGGATTCGTGGGTTCCAAAGATTTTCATAAGGTCTTTTTATAGGTACAATTGTACAAATTTAATGAGCGCCAGCTATTCTTTATTATTCCCCAAAAATACTAAAAAGGGTTGCAAATAGGAAAACAAAAATAAAGAAATGAAATTGATATCATAAATAACAATTTAATTAATATATAGTATGCAAAGTTATTATAAAAAGCGAGTTAGTAAACAATTCATTAATAAATAATTATAAGCAACAATTCATATAATAGATCATAGATAGTAAACAAATAATAGCAGACGAAAATCTATAACATAGAGAAAAAATGCAACTGTCAGAACGTGGCTCTTTTTTTAAGATAAACGAATTGATGGTTTTCAATAAAGAAATATGAGACTAAATAGATAGCCACAATTAAAGAAATCTAGTCATAAAACAGGTAGTACTTGTATATCAAAATAATACCTAGATATAGAGCAATAAGATAATTCAATCTTCATATAGATAACGACTATATCTATCAATAAAGTGGTACCACCCCAATTGATTTACATTTAATATAAACAACAGATTGTATATAACTATTTAACTTGATGCAACAAACGAGTAAGTATATCTACGTAACAATATCTACATATATGTAATAATATAATTATAGTAGATTTTATCTGGGCATTAAAATGCAAAAACAAATTAATTATCGTAGTAGCAATAAAATAGCATTAAAATGACTTATTATAGAGCAAAGAAGTTTTCGCAGCAAAGAACAATTTCATGCTACTGAGACTTTTATCGTTATTGCCCACCCGCTTCCAAGCATCACGAGCCGCCACTGAATTCAAATGTTATTGCTGTTGTTTGTTACCAACATGAAAATAAAAAACCCTTATAACACACACGTCGTCTAGAGAATAAGTTAATTTTATCTGAGAAATTTCTGCAGAAGTCGACACAAAATAGTTCGTAGATCACGCGCCCAAGGACGATGTTGGAAATATGCATGTTCTTTGTTGTGTTGCAACACACTCATACGCAAATCTATACTTTCTGAGCTAATCATCAAAATTGATATTAAACGTAACGTGGCTCTGATTGCAAATTAAACGATAAGCGGGCGTTATGTATTATAATGACCTCTTATAACGCTCTGGTTGTTATGGTCTTGTTTATATAGTTCGTACAACAGGTATAAAAATTATAACAAATAATATGCAAGTGAAACATTAAATTAGTTTTATTCAATTTTGCCTTAAAAACTAATTTTTATTTACTCGGATACAGGCCATTAAAGCAGTTGTTTAATAAACAATGAAATAAAAATTGTATTCCTTTAGCGGTTTACATTTTTATTAGTAGGTACTTTCTAAACAAATTTTTGGAAAACGTCTATTAAACTTTTTTGAATTTTTCGATTATTTATTAACATTTTCTCGTTGCTATGGCAACAACACAATCATGACAATGCGATCATTGTGATTGCCTATAAAACGCGTACGATCGCGCATATTAAACTATACGCTCTTTAAACATTTATTATCTACGATCATATAAACTGACTAGTTTTTTACTGATTTTCGTGTAAAAATTAACGTTTATCTACGATCATACAAAAAGTGACTACTTTTTACACTCATTTTCGGATAAAAAGTTAACGTTTATTGAGCAAGTGTTATAAAATTTTTATTGCACGCTAATATAAGCAAAATATGTAGGATAAATGATTTATTAATATTTTACAAACTGTTTGCTAAACAACTTAGCACGTAAAAATCAAAGCACGCTGATATACATGACATGTCACAAATTTAAAAATATTAATTAAAATGAATACTCTTTTAACTTTTAAGTAAAACCTTATGGTCGTAGATAAAACGTTGTAAGATACACATATGAAAAATCTCTTCATTGCGCTTACGTCTTTTTAAACACTCGCTTGTACCTCGCTCGTGTCTTAAACCGTTCGCGCAATAAAGAATGACTTTTTATACTTGTATCTTAATAGATTTTTAAGATTTAAGTGTAAAAAGCCATTCTTTATTTCGCGAACGGTTTAACACACGAGTGAGGTACGAGCGAGTGTCTTAAAAGATGTGAGTGTACGCACAGCTGCTTGATGTATCTATGTTACGTACTCATTTAATTATATTTTTACACAATAATAGATTTGACATTAAATACTTAATCTGTGCATAAAATAGTGTATGTATAGCGGGCATAACTTGCTATTAGGGCCATACAGCCTTTTCCTAGAAATAACGCTTCTGGCCATAAAAGCTTCATTATGCCCTTAATACATAAATAACTATTTTGAACAGCTTCAAACAGCTCCTGTACTTGGAGTCCTGTCCTGTGTTTGAGCTCTATGTAAAATCCCACAAGAAAATAGTGCAGTTCTCCTATAGATTAACTACTAGCTTGTTTATACGAGGATGGTCTGAAAAGTTTCCGACCTTAACGTGAAGATGGCAGAACTCGTCAATAAAAGCTAGGGAATGTAGTTGTGCATCTTTTGACAGGTACTCACCAAGATTTCAGCCATTTTGAACGCGCAGTTGTTATTTGACAATCGTTTGAGTGAGTCGATGTGAGTGTTTTTGTGAAAATGGAAAAAATCGAGTATCGAGCTGTCATTAATTATTTGTTTTAAAAGGCAATACGCCTTCGCAAATGAAAGATGAGTTGGACTCTGTGTATGGGGACTCTGCGCCATCATTTACCACAGTGACATTTTGGGCAGCTGAATTTAAACGCGGCCGTACCAGCTTGGGAGACGATGAACGTTCGGGACGTCCAAAAACTGCAACCACTGACGATAACATCGCTAAAGTTCACCAAATGGTGCTAAACGACCGTCGAATTAAAGTGAGAGAGATAGCAGAGGCTATGAATATGTCCAAAGAACGTGTTTGTCACATATTGAATCAAGATTTAGGCATGAGAAAGCTGTCCGCGCGTTGGGTGCCGCGTTTGCTCACGTTAGACCAAAAACGTGTTCGAATGAATATTTCCAACGCTCTGTTGGCGCAGTTTAGGTGCAATAAATCACGGTTTTGGCGCCGATTAATTACTGTAGATGAAACTTGGATACACCATTATACGCCCGAAACAGAAATACAGTCAAAACAGTGGACTGCGAAGAGGAAATCGGTTCCAAACAAAGCAAAAACTGTTATGTCGGCTGGGAAAGTGATGGCGACTGTTTTTTGGAATAGTTATGGTGTTATCTTAATCGATTATCTTCAAACAGGAAAAACCATTACAGGAGCATACTACGCATCATTACTTGACAAGCTGAAGACAGAAATTGCGGAAAAACGGCCACATTTGCAGAAAAAGAAAATCCTGTTTCACCAAGACAATGCGCCGTCTCACACCTCCGCGGTTGCCATGGCGAAAATCCACGAATTACTGTTTGAACTGCTTGACCATCCTCCTTACTCACCAGATCTAGCCCCAAGCGACTTCTTTTTGTTCCCTCATCTAAAAATTGCGCTCGGAGGACAGAGATTTTCGTCAAATGAGGAGGCAATCACCTTCGTGAACAATTATTTTGCAGAGAAAAACGCCGAGTACTATTTGGACTGGTTAAAGAGATGGGAGCATCGCTGGGAGAAATGTGTAGACTTACAAGGAGACTATGTAGAAAAATAAAAATAAATTTAAAGAAAAAATGTCTTGTATCTTTGTTAGGTCGGAAACTTTTCAGACCACCCTCGTACAGTATTGGAAAAACTTCGTCTAGGTATAGGATTTTCAAGTGTGAGCAAAGGAAAAATAGCGAATAGCAATACATCTGAGAAAGATAGATATTATGGCATACTTGCCAAGTCTTAAAATATACTACACACCCTCCGCAGTAGGGATTTTAATCGTGTCAAACATTACATTGGCACAGTGGTTAAGGTCTTACCTGCTTATCCACAAGAAAGCATGTTTTTAATTTTTCTCCGATATGAAGAATTAGGAAATGACAAATATAAGAAAACATGGTATGCACACTTATCAATGTCGACAATCTTAAATGTTATTTCTGCATTAAAGACTTTACGACATTTTTAAATCGTTAATAAAACTTTATTAACACTATTACATGCGCAATATTTTATGCAGTAAGTCAATAAACTATTTCATAGCCACTCGAAATCTCACTTTGTCCCTCAGTAAATGTATCAATAATTGGAATTGCATACATAATTTATATTATTTATCGTATCACATTAATAGTATAGATATGCCAAACATTTTATACTACTAATTAAAGAACTCATGCTAACAATATGAAGAAATGGGGCATTCTTTCTCCTTTTGCTATACAAAACCCCATGTCCTCAGATATACTTCATGGTCAAAAATAGTCCTAGAAAAATAACGGTCTTAATAAATAGTAAATAAATAAACCACCTGTGTTTATCCTTGTTGTTCTTATGATCCACCAAATATCTAAATCATATTTTATCCCAATTTCATTTTATCTCTAATTAAACATTGTCCCTATATTTTTCCGTTGTGTCACAAAATTTAAGTTGTGCGATCCTAATAAAAAGGTAAAGCAGCCAAATGTGAAACTAACAAACACGATGGATGACTTGGCTTTGATTCACGATGTAATTTTGGCAGTTAAAATCAAAAGTTCGAGTTATTAATGCAAGAACGGATGCATTGTCGAGTGCGTGTATAAACTGCATGTCTGCTAAGTCACGTAAATATTTTGATAAATAATAATTTTATCTAATATGAACTTCTAGGATACTAATAAATTAAAATTGTACCTAAATAACCATCTATCAACGAATAAGCGTATTTGGATATTGCTTTATTCATAATTTTCTGCTAATTGTCCACTAAGTCACAAGTCCACTTAGTAACATTGAAGAATGTGACACAGTGGACCTAGTTGTGACATAGCAGAACCAATTAATTAAACTTTGTCCAAAATAGAAACTGTAACGAAGTTACTATATTTTAATTAATTATGTTGGGTATACAAGTGAATAGTTAATCTTCGCGTGCAATCTTATGCCGTCCGGATAAGAGACCGACTCGAGCGAGTGCACGCGTCCCTTCCCTGACCGATATTTGGCGTGCGCCGCTCTGATTTACTCCTACCATTTCTCCCACGCTCCGGGAGCGCCTATATAAACAGGCACCGAGCGATGTATTATTCAGTCCACTTCCGGGACTCCCATCAGGACCAGCCAGCCGAACCAACCAGCCCAGCCAGACCAGCCAACCGAGCCGACCAGCCTAGCCAGACCAGCTATCCAGACCGACCCGGGGAATACAGGAGTAAGTCCTTTTGCCGTCTTCTGATACCTGCTTCCGCCCGCTTGACCGTACCTTTTCCGAGACCTCGCTGTGCGTAGCCTGGTGGTCTCATCCTCTATTCCTTACTGTTTTATGAGACCTCGCTGTGCGTAGCCTGGGGGTCTCTCCCGTCATCCCTTACCTTCTCCAAGACCTCGCTGTGCGTAGCCTGGGGGTCTTTTCCCTTTCTCCTCCCCGCTTTCCGAGACCTCGCTGTGCGTAGCCTGGGGGTCTCTCCCGTCATCCCTTACGTTCTCCAAGACCTCGCTGTGCGTAGCCTGGGGGTCTTTTCCCTTTCTCCTCCCCGCTTTCCGAGACCTCGCTGTGCGTAGCCTGGGGTCTCTCCCTCTTTTTTTCCTCACCCGTTCCGAGATCTCGCTGTGCGTAGCCTGGGGATCTCCTCCCACTCTGCCTATTCCAGTCCGCCCCGCTACCCGACATCCTCGCTCCACGACCCCGTATTCACATGCTCGCTTATTATTGCACCCCGCTTGCTGTGGCTATTGTAGATAACCGTAGATAACCGTATGCTTGCTTTTAGATTTAGGAAAGGGAGCTTATTGGAAGGTAGAGTTCTAGTAGAAAATAAATATTGTTTTGGTTTAACAATTGTGTGTTTTATTTATTTGTCTTAACACCTTCTTGTTTTATGAAAGCTTTAGGAACAGGTAAAGTGATCCAGACTGGGCCGACCTCAGCAACCCCAGCAGTTCCCTGGATTATCCTTTCTCCACTAGCAGTTACCCGGTTCCGTGGAGCATACCACGTAAAAATAACTGGCGCCCGAGAGTACCGAGATAACCGAAAAGCATACAAGCGCCACTTCGTAAGCAAGCCCCGTACAAGCACCGAGACCATTCAGGGGCACACCAAACCGGCTTACAAAACATCCCCACAATACAAGGCATACATAATTTGAATTAATAATAAACAAGGATAAGTGTATTAAAAGTAAAGAAACTTATACCAATGTACAATTTGTTTTACGAATTATTAATATAATGTGACATAGGACTTTTTGATCCCAAATTACCTTGCAAAAATGATAAAAATTCATTTTTATTTGGTATGGAGCTCTGCTGATTATATTAGCGATAAGTTGCATTAATATTGTTTATCCAACACCTCTATATAAATACCATGTTTACTATGGTCATTTTAAATAAGGAAAGTGATTGTTTACTCTTATGTTACATTATAACCTACGTTGCCCCTAGCAACGTGGGTTATTTTTTAAAAACTCACTCCTTCAAAGATAACAACCAATCACCAGCTTACGTTACTTAATAATATTATTAAAATCCAGTCATCGTGCTAGAGTATTACCGTCAAAACCACAGACTAACTATACATTGCAAATTCGATGTTTAAACTTAAATAAAGAGGTGTTGGATAAAATTTTGTATGGCACGCGTGAATTAAGGATATTATCCACTCAGAAAAATTAACCCTCTCGGGCCTGCCGGCCCTCGAGGGTAAATTTTTCGTTCGTGGATAATATCTTACTTAACTCGCTTGTACCATAAATAACTATTTCCTACGACCATATCAGAAAGTAGCTTATATCCATCCAATACTACTAAAGTTAAAGATTTGTATGTGTGTCCGAGCCCAATTCTCGCGTTCTATAAGGGCTAGAGAGATGGGCTTGGGCTCATTCGACGCGTAATTTGCCGAGGATAATGCAAATTTTTTTAAATTAGGTTATGTTTTAAAATTGTTTAAATTAGGTTATGTTTTAAAAAATCGATAAATGCTGATTCTATCGTACTATTTAGTGCTATTGAGTGTTATTTGGTACTAATATGTGCTCTATCGATAGAGAATCGATTGGAGATTTATGTAGGTCATGTAAATACTGACCTACTTTAAAAAAATCGATAAATGCTATTTCTATCATACTTAAGTGCTTAGGCCCGTAGGGCCCATTATCCTAGTTTTTGACTATTTTGATACATTAATCATCTACTAACACAATAATTAATTAATTCTAGCTTTATTTATTTCATGAAAAACTATTGATTAGATATATTGAGGGATATTTGACATATTTTCACTGCACCAATTCTCATTACACCAAACCAACTTTTCACTGCAAAATAATAATTTTAATCTTGTTTTCCATTTCCAACAATATATTTTAATTTAAATTGCTAAGAAATTTTAATTCATATTTTATAGATTTATTGTTAAAAAGTTTTAATAATTACTTAGAGTATAATTAATTTCTAAAAATATTTTAAATACATAAATAATCAGAGACGGCTTTGTATAATGTTCAATATGCGGATAATAGTCTTTTGTTTAAAGACGCCACAAGTATAAAGGCTAATTTATCATTGTTAGTAGTTAACTGTAAATTTTTCTTTGGTTTATAAATGTTTTAAATGTTTAAAATGGGTAAAATATTGAAAACTCATTTTTACAAACACCTTTTCACAACTCTCAAATTCCAAGAAATTTTACTAATTGTTATAATAATCCCTTTACGGATAAAACAATAATACTGACAATATTCAAAACGCACTTACACACACGCTTTCCCCAATTAACTTCACAAATTGTTACAATAATCATATAGTTATAAACTTTATTGGTACTGAAAATAATTACTAAATAAAATGTAAATTGTTTTTTGTTAGCATTAAAATAATTTTTTCTTTGAAAAACTGTATTTTTCTGGTCGTAGGAAAAATAGTATACATAACTCGGTGGAAAGTGTGTTTCTTACTCGTGTGATTTCGGCACTCGGCTGACGCCTCGTGCGTAAATTTCACACTCGTACGAAAAATGCCACTTTCCACTCTCGTTATGTAATATACTATTTAAATATACAGTGTTTCACTTAACACCTTGACACCCCTGTATTCTTGTTATTTCTAATACAATTAATTTCCGATTTTTATCAGGTACAGAACCCCTTAAAATAAATTTATGGGTAATTAAAAACCCCATTTATTATAAACTTCCAGCCTACTACGATCGAAGATAAATACAAAACATCGTCACGGGAATTTGTTTTGGGGCACCTGAAAACCCCAAAAATAAATTTTGGTTAAATACCAAAACATAAAATCATTTTAATTTAATTCTATTAATTTATTTCAAATAATTATTTTTCAAAATTTTCAGGACAAATTCCATAACGACTTTTACGATTAAACAAGGCCTACTATGTTTTTTCAATTTTTTGCATTTATCTTCGCTCGTAGTAGGCTGGTGGTCTACAATAAATGGTATTTCTAATTACACACAAATTTATTTTAAGGGGTTTTATACCTGATAAAAGTTTGGAATTGTTTCGATTATAGATAACAAAGATACAGGGGTGTCAAACTGAAATAAAAAATTTAATACAATTCTAATTTAATAATTATTTAAAATAATTATTATTGAGCATTTATTAACCAAACTTTGGTTTTGGGGTTTTCGAGTAGTCCAAAAGAGCATTTCGTAACGACTTTTACGATTACACATGGCCTACTATGTTTCTTCGATTATTTGCATTTATCTTCGCTCGTAGTAGGCTGATGGTTTACAATAAATGGTGTTTCTAATTACACACAAATCTATTTTAAGAGGTTCTACACCTGATAAAAATTTAGAATTGATTCGATTATTTATAAATAAAAAGTGCAGGGGTGTTGAGCTGAAATTTCAAAAAAATATTAGCTAAGATTTTTTTAACAAAAATTTGGTTTTGGGGTTTTCAAGTGGTCCAGAACATGTTTCTGTAACGACTTTTCCAATTAAATAAGGCCTAACATGT
Source organism: Agrypnus murinus (assembly GCA_929113105.1). Classification (NCBI taxonomy): domain Eukaryota; kingdom Metazoa; phylum Arthropoda; class Insecta; order Coleoptera; family Elateridae; genus Agrypnus; species Agrypnus murinus. The sequence continues at coordinate 137,022,832 of OV816025.1, read as the reverse complement.
ATTTTTGATTTTTTGCAAATACCTTCGATCATAGAAGGCTGGTGGGTATCTAATAAATGGGGTTTTTAATTACCCACAAATTTTTTAAGAGGTTCTACAGTGTCTGCCATAAAGTTGGATCCATCTGGGCTTTTTTTTTAATATTCTGATTGGAAAAAGACTTTGTGGGGCAATCACCTCTGCTTCTAAAAACACTTGAAATACGTTATGTCAAAGTTGACACACGGCATTAGGTATCTGTCAAATTCGCCATTCTCTTTTAAAATGGGCGAAAAATGTCCTTATTTGTTAAATTGTGGAAAAGAATTTATTAAGAAAAAATATTTCTAATGACATTTTACGTTTGCATACCGAGTTTGAACGCGATATTCCGACTTCCGAAAATTGTTTTGGAAAGTAGTAGTTTCGTGTTAAATTGCCGTCGGCAATTTAAGCAATTTAATGTAAAGAAGTCGGAGTATCTCGTTCAGACTCGGTATGTAAACGTAAAATGTCATTAGAAATATTTTTTCTTAATAAAATTCCATATTTTAACAAATAAGGCCCATTTTGAAAAATAATGGCGAATTTGACAGACACCTAATGCCACCTGCCAACTTTGACATGATGTATATTTTTGGAAGCAGAGGTGATTTCCCACAAAGTTTTTTTCAATCAGAATATTTAAAAAAATTCCCATATGAATCCAACTGTATGGCAGACACTGTATACTATCTGATAAGAGTTTGAATTGTATGAAATGGATTCGATTACAAATAACAAAAATACTGGGGTGTGAAGCTGTGAAGTGAAACACACTGTATGTTTTTGAGTAAATTGGAATAATCCACTATTTTTCCAATAGCTCTAAAATAGTTTATTGACTCAAGTAGTAATAAGACAGTTTTAAGAAGTTTTCTTAATTTTTGTACCACAACGGCTTCTATAAAATAATAACTGAAATAACTGCAACAATTGTAAAAAAGATTATTGTAAAATTTACTTATCAAAGTCGCAGGTTTAAGTTTAACAATTAAGAACAAGGATATCTTCGTCTAACTTACTCAGTACGGGCACTGTGGTGGAAGAAAAATTTTACGCACCACACTTTTACTAGCTACACGAGCTAAGTCAACTGACACAGTTTTTATCGTCCACGAAACATTTTTTAAAAACAAATGTTAATCTATGGGAGACACTTTTTACCGTAGAACCTTTTGCACTATTTTCATCCCTTAAATTTTAACACTGAGCCGTCCATCTTACCTTTTTCACAGCAGACTTGCCCGACGCATCTGATTGGTCGAAAAATCACGTGGTAGTGTCAAGCGCAAATCGATTAGGCTAGGTTAGCTAAGGTTAGGTAAGATGCGAAGCAGTTTTGATTTTTGCGAACTTTTCTGAGAAATAAGTTGTTTCTGTAACGTTTGGTTATGTTAGGTTAGAGATGCAATTTTAATGAAAGAAATTTTCTCTCGTAGGCTTAACATTGAAATATGGAATGCGGGTAACTTTTTACCCGTACGTCTGCGGCCAATAAAACTATACCTAAACCAAAAAATTAAGAAACTAAACCGGAGTGAATCTAGCAGGCGTAGACTAGCAGTCGGAGTTTATTGTGAACGAGCCTTACTCCCAAATTGTCAAATTTAGACAGTTTGAAATAAAAAAATAGACATTGCAATCTGCCAAAGTTTTAAAAGGTTTCTCAAAACTCCAATTGTTAACTTATTATTAAACTACTATTAATAAATCACCATCTGATATTAAAGTGTGCACGACATTAGTTGCTGCTTAAAAGATTTTTCACAAATCCAATTAATATTTATTAATAGTAGTTTTAAAATTAACAATTGGAGTTGTGAAAAACCTTTTAAAACTTTGACAGATTGCAATGTCTATTTTTTTTATTTCAAACTGTCTAAATTTGACAATTTGGGAGCAAGGCTCGTTCACAATCAACTCCGACTGCTAGCCTACGGCTGCTAGATTCACTGCGGTTTAGTTTCTTCATTTTTTGATTTTACTAGTATCGATCGACTTTTTTTTACAAAACGGCCTCGGATGATACTAGTTCCGTCCCACTAGCGCGTGTCCCAAGAGAAGTATTTTTACCAAGTTAAGTTTGCAAATATTAAGAAAAGCTACAAGTGAAGTGAAGAGCTACAAAGTGAATTTTGTTTTACAGTTATCTTGTTTGCGTTTTGACTAAAAATCTAGATAGCAGAGCATTCTTCGTACCTTTTGACACCGATTGTTTTAATTACTTATGGTCGACTTTACTAGAACATACAAAGTTTTTGAAATTGTGCTTTAGTTTTATTTTTTTTTGTACGACCATGCTATTTCAAATTGTTTACCATACTTGGTTTTAGAACAGTAGGTTATATTTACTGGTTGCTAAGCAAAAACGCGTCGGTAAGTAATTACTTACCGTTCAGTTCTGTCAAAAACAGAACGGTAAGTAAATTGTATGTAATTTATAGAATAAATGCATGATCTTTAGATGTTTCCTTCGCGATCGCGAAAAAATCATTATTTTCTAAATAATTGGACTATTAAAAAAAATGTGTTTTTTATTTAAATTTGCTTAGGCATTTTGAATATCCTAATTATATTCGTTTTCAGTCCTTCTCACAAATTTGACAAATATCGTAACATTAAAAAATAATAGTAATTACAAACGTATCCATGGTAACGACAAAAATATCGTGACATTCAAAAATAAAATTACAAACGTATCCATGGTAACGACAAAACCTACTTAATATTTGGTGGATATACAGGGCAAAAATAAATTATCTCAAATCTATTTTTTACCATCTTCGGGATATTTCCTTAGTTAATACCTTTGTATTCATAGTGATCGTACAAAAAATAGTATAAGCATCTCGAACAGTAAGGAGTTTACCGATCTCCTCCAATATTGGCGACTTCGCTTCGCTCAGTCGCCAAACATTGTCGTCGATCGGTAAACTGTCCTTACTGTTCTTGATACTTAATTTATTATACTATAATAAAGTTGTTTACTAAACTTCTAGTACAAAACAACAGTTGCTAAGATTTGCATGCATCATGTTGTAAAGATTTTCAGACACAGAAACTGTTTTGAACCCGTTATGAGATCGAACTAGGCATACAGTCATCCGGATTCGGTCATACGGCTTCACCTTAGCTTAGATGTTGCTGCCTGTAATAAAATGTAAAAAAAATGTTTTTGAATATGTTTCTAATTTGCTGAATTATGCTAAACTGATGTAAAAAATTGAAAATTTTCTAAAATCGTTTCGTAACCATCCGTTCATTTATTTGTTTTTCGGCAAGGAATTGGAGTGACAGAATATCCTTCGTACACCATATTAGCGAGGCTTTGATTATATAGCCTACCCTACTAGAATTTACACGAATTTGGAGAAATTCCACCACCACACAGCTGGCCAGATTACACATCTAGGAGGAAAACAATTAAAGCATGACAAAACATAAACATTTATTTCTCACAGTTAATACTTGGCAATATTTATACTATTCTTATCTATAATAGACCTATACAGAGTGTCCCAATCGTTACTATGAAGTACTACGTTACAGTTCTTCAAATATCAGATGTTGGAAATGCTCGTATGCCCAGAGATGTGCCCAGGATCTTGAGGAACACATGCGTATCAATTACTTCAAATTAAAAACAGCCACCCACAAAAGGGATAAAACGAAAATAAAATAATAAATAAATACTATATAAGATAACTGAAACTTAGTTGCTTTTATTAATTTAAAAAAAGTCCACAAATTAAAGTTTTTTAAAAAATCCATACAATTAATTTTGGGTAACCAAACCTTTAAACAAGCTATTTGTAAATTATTTAATACCCCTGGTCAGCTGCCCTGGAGCTTACACTCCAAAAGTAAATATCTGATAAATCTATTATATCTATTCGAATTATTCCGCAAGTGCAGGAATTAATTGTATGGGAGATAGGAGATAATTACATATTTATGTAACGGTTATGAACATTAATAACATTAGTACCTAAAGAGGTTAAAAGAAAAATTAATAAATCAACTATAGTTAGTTCACTTAGCTCGATATAGATGTTTTACTTAATTTCCCCGATCGCGCCGCGTAGCAGCAGGTTGTGGGTTTGATGCTTACGGGAACGTTCTACACGTAGGCGAAGGTCTTTGCTCCAGGTAGAAGGCACCAAAGGTGGTTAAAGTAAACTAAGGCTTAAGACCCTAGAAATCGTAGGAAAACCACAAATAAAAATATTGTAAGGAGAAAAGATCGCTGGTTAAGAAAACACTTACCCTAACAGGGGTAAAGAAATGAAGATGACAAAAAGATTAAGTTTCGGAGACTCGTAAGATCCTCCCAACGAAGTTTTCTATACGGAAACACTACCGCACAGATAATTATTTTTTTTTCTATGATTTACAAAAATAATCCGACTTTACAACTAGCCGAGGGTAGCTAACTCACCTACCCTTAAATTGTATTAGAAAAAGAAAGGACGATTTCCATAGACTCTCTCACTATAAAGCGACCATTTAAAGAAGAATAACCATAAATTCTTTTCACCAACAAATAACGCGATAACTGATAATGCGAGAAATTGATAAAGAGACACGCATTTCTAACTAATGCAAATTTGTAAACTATCGAAATTTAACAAGGTCGCCATAAGTGAAAAAAGGACAGAAATCGATTATCGACCAATAACCATCAATAAATTGAAAAGATGGATAATATTCGTTTTATGAATTCAATCATGACTAATTCAGAATGAAATAGTTTATTCAAAAAATAACAGTCACAACTTCAAACCAATATGACGATTATTATAACGCATAATTAGTTCTGAGAATCTCAAAAACGACTTGGACCATCTGAATTCGTGACATGCAATTGGTAACATTTTGATATAGCTTTTAAATTTTTACCCTCTCTCATTTTTAAGGGTTAGGGGTAACTGCGGGATTTTAAATGGGATGATACATTTTTCTTTTCAAAACTCAAATTTACTTAAAAAGTTACGAATGTTTCCACAAAATTACTAAATTTGCTCCACTGTGCACTGATTACACAATTTATTAATTATTATTAGATTATTAATAAATAAAAAATAGCAATTTTCCATTTCATTTCAATTTTTTCTTTTCCTAAATTAATTTAATATTATGTGTAACATTTCAGGCGTCACTAGTTGGCAGGCATGTCTGATACGATTTTTCATATTTTTGCTGTAGTGGGTACAGTCGCAATAACCAATTCTTTTATAAAACTCCACAGGAAAAAGTTAAAGGAGGTCAGTTTAATAATTGCGGATAATCTGTCTTGCATAACGAGGTGGTGCCCTATCTTGCTGGAACCACATGTCAGGGTGTATGTTTAATAATTGGCACAACTCGTTTCTTAAGAAATTTAATAATTAATTTAAATATACGTTAAATAAATTGAAATGAAATAGCAAACTATTATTTTTTATTTCTAACCAAACAATTAGTAAATAATGTAACCAGTCGAGCAAATTTAGTAATTTTGTGTAAACATACGTATTACAGAAAGAAAGATGTATCATCTCATTTAAAATTTCGAAGTTACCCTACACCCCTTAAGAATGGGAAGGGGTAAAATTTATAAGCTACATAAAAATGCCTCCCCCCTTTCTACTAATTGCCTGTCCCGAATCGTATTCAGATATTCCAAATTGTTTTTGAGCTATCGCCCTGTAACACTTTAAAATCCTCACCCTTTATATAACTAAGTTAACATTTGCACTTTTTGCAAAAGGTTTAGAACTTTAATTTTAGTACGTTCAAAATTAATGAGTTTAAACAACACAAATGGTAACTTCTGTCTAGTAGTAACTGTCAAAACTACATTTTCAGGAAACTTAGTTTTAAATCTCGAATGGCAATAACGTTCTCTAAACTATTCGTAAATAGTATGCTTGTTTAACTTCATGTTTAACTTTAGAATTTGGAATATGTCTATATTAGTCTTGTTTATTCTTACTGTGTACAATCTGGTTGAGTTTAAGCTCTTCGTAAAGATTTACTCCCAGTGTTTGCGTGTGTAATTAGAACTAATGTATGTAGTTTTAATAAGCTTATACTATAATATAAAAGATTACGAGTTATTGGAATACGTTAACGAAGCACGCTTCAGTTTAGTTTGTAGAGACGATATCGTAGCTATTATGTTAAGCCTAATACTTAGATAATGGTTTCAAAATCAAAACAATAATTATTTTCTCGTTATTCTGAAAAAACATTTGAACATATGTATGAATGGAGACTAAATTCGAGAAAAGGAAAACATTCATTTTCTTTGATTGGTGTCAGTCTTAGAATATAAGGCTTTAGGAAGGAGCGTAACGATCTATCACCTGCGTGCGGGATGGGGTCTCAACATGGTAGTGTGGGTGTTTCCGGTTTTGTAATTAAATATTCCATTGGCGGTTCTAACTGTCTCGAAATGCGCACATAAACTACATAACCTCAATTTTAAAACATAGTATTTTGAATTATGTTCAATTTATAGTTTTTTTCTATAATTCTATAAAGCATAAATGCTATAAGTGCAAAAACTATGGAGGAATAACTCTTAGATGTTACATACACAATTATCAGTGGTCGAAACGATACTTTTTAAAAGTTTCGCGATACTATACTCGATATTTTCTTTCAGAAGTATCGCGATACCGATACTTATTTTGAAAAGTATCGCGATATCGATTCTTGCTACTAAAAATGTATCGCGATACAATACTTGATACTTTCTTTCAGAAATATAAGAATTCTCGATATACACCGTGTCTAAGATAAGAATGCACAGCATGGGGATCTTGAAAACGGTAAAAGATACAGGTTCGCTTAAATTAGGAAAAAGTTGCACTATTTAGAGTATGTTTACATGCCGATCGCAGAAATTCGTGATTGTTTATTGTTTTCGAAATTTTCAAAAAATGCAATTTTTCGGATTTTCGATTTTTCCAATTTTTGTATTTATTTTAAAAGATATTAAAAAACTAATGACACTTTGTCGTTGTCACTTTTTAAGCTCTACAAAATGGCGTCTTCAAATTTTTTATCCGATGTTTCATCTTCGAGAAATCATCATCAACTTAATTTTTTCATATGACCACAAAAGTAGAAACACCTTGTATACGGTAGCATTTTTTATTACAAATTGAACGATGTATCACACATTATGCTTCTAAAGCCAAAAAACAGAGAAAAATGAATTTTAATATTTTTTTAGATTCTTAATCTAGTAGGCATTGGAAAAAGAATTCAAAGATTATTGCAAGTGTTCAAATAAGTTCCCATTATTTTCTAGACACAAGTACAGCCTAGAAAAAACAGCTGAATTTAAAACATGGTCTAACACTTCTGCCGAGAATGTAATTAAGTATTGTTTTTTTTTACTTTTTAAATAGTAGGCATTGGAACAATTGCAATATTTCTATTTGATCTGTCACATTATTGTTAAAAACGTTCTAACGTATTTTGAAGTTGTTTGTTTTGTTTATAAGAAGTTAAAGTGTTTTAATTTATTTGTGTTACGATGGAAAGAGGAAATTTCACTAACGAAAAAAAATTTGATATGTTGACGTGTTACATCTTGTGCCACAAAAATTGTGTAGCTGCTGAGCAGATGTATTCTGATAATTATCCTGAACGAAGACAACCTGAGAAATCCATGTTTAGACGTTTGGTATCTAATTTAAAGGAATTTGGTTCATTCAAAAAACCACTTTCATCTCGTAAAAACAATCCAACGAAGAAAAAGCGAATACTGTTCTACTAACCGTTGTTGAAAATCCTGAAATATCCACAAGACCAATTGAGCGTCAGACTGGGGTAGCTAGATCTACAGCCCACTTCATTTTACAAAAGAATAAATTTCATCCATATAAATTTAGAATTTGTTAGGGTCTTAGACCTGGTGACGAGAGAAGGCGAGCAAGTTTTTGTGAATGGTATACCAGAAAATGCCAAGAAAATCAAACTTTTCCTTTTCAAGTAATTTGGTCTGATGAAAGCATGATAACCAACAAAGGCATTTTCAACCGGCGGCGTAACAAACATTATTGGGCAACAGACAATCCTTATTTAAAAAAAGATGCAAGGCATCAACACCGATTTGGATTTAATATGTGGATAGGTATTTTAGGTAGCAGAATAATAGGACCCTTTATTTATCACAACAATTTAAATTCCGAGCGGTATCTTGACCTGCTGCATACTGATTTGGAAGACGCCTTGGATGGATTACCTCTAGCAATAATTAACAACTGCTGGTTTCAGCAAGATGGTGCCGTAGCACATAACTCAAGAAATGTACGGGAGTATTTGTCGCAGAGGTTTCCTGAAAAATGGATTGGAACTCACAGTGAAGTAGCTTGGCCAGCCCGATCACCAGATTTGAGCCCGTTAGACTTTTTCCTGTGGGGTTATGTAAAAAATCAAGTGTATGACTCAACTTTTGAAACTGAAGAACAATTATTGGCATCGGTTATAGCAGCAGTTAACACAATCTCCTCAGAAATGTTAGCCAAAGTTTTAAATTCAACTGCACAAAGAGCATACTTGTGTCTAGAAAATAATGGGAACTTATTTGAACACTTGCAATAATCTTTGAATTCTTTTTCCAATGCCTACTAGATTAAGAATCTAAAAAAATATTAAAATTCATTTTTCTCTGTTTTTTGGCTTTAGAAGCATAATGTGTGATACATCGTTGAATTTGTAATAAAAATGCTACCGTATACAAGGTGTTTCTACTTTTGTGGCCATATAAAAAAATTAAATTGATGGTGATTTCTCGAAGATGAAACATCGGATAAAAAATTTTGAAGACGCCATTTTGTAGAGCTTAAAAAGTGAAACGACAAAGTGTCATTAGTTTTTTAATATCTTTTAAAATAAATACAAAAATTGGAAAAATCGAAAATCCGAAAAATTGCATTTTTTGAAAATTTCGAAAACAATAAACAATCACGAATTTCTGCGATCGGCATGTAAACATACTCTAAATAGTGCAACTTTTTCCTAATTTAAGCGAACCTGTATCTTTTACCGTTTTCAAGATCCCCATGCTGTGCATTCTTATCTTGGACACGGTATATATAACATTTCCGCTCAGAAAGTGCCTTCTAAAAGTACAAAAAGCGGCACGTCTTTTATGTCTATTGTGAATTAGTGCTATTGGAAAACAAATTATTATTCTCGCGCCTTTAGATTTCAGATCAAATTTATCAAAACAAAAATTGAAAATGTAAGGCACTTCAATAAACCATTTACCTATGTATGTAATTAAACACTAGACTATATTTAAACGACGTCTAGTTAGAAGAGTTTAAATACAGTGTTGTAATAAACAACATCCTTACAATCCAAGATTAGTGATGTAAATACTGCTTACAGAAAGATGTTTCTTCAAGTTGGTAGCTGTTTTGGTTCTGATGTTGAAGCAAATTATAAATAAATATTCCCTAAAGATATGAATTATATTTCATTAAAATTTATTTGATATTAACAAATCGCGTATTCCGAAATTACGCACCTCCCCCCAGAAGGCGTCGAGTCACGGGGGGGGTGCGGTTCTGAGGACAACCGTTTTTATTTACACTTTTCAATTCATTACAATTCAATTTTTTTAGCTAAACGCTCAACTTCAATTTCGCGCTATGTACTTGGTGGCTAAATCGGTGTCTTCACCAACATCAACCGCCACAGGGACCTACCACTACTATCCTTCGCCTCATCTCCACCGACACCTCAACAAATCCACAAGGTGCTGCCAACACGATACGACTCCACTTTTTGCCTCTAACGACCACTTGACTTTGGTTTCATTCACTTTAACTTTTCACCGGCTGAAGAGGCGTAATCTCTTATAGTAGCCACTGTGCGCCTTTGAGACGAGCAGAAATTAACGTTGATGACTGGTTACGCACTGTGACGCGTTCCGACGCATTTTTATGATTAGCGAATCCCCAGAAATTAGTTTTAAGCAACTAAACATTTAATTTGGTGCAGTTATTTGTTCTTAATAAAAATATATTTGATTTTTTAAATCTGATGTTTACAAACATATCAAGCTAAAAGTTGATTATTTATACAATTCTAGAGAAAACACCAAAAATAATTCCATACCTACAGTTTTATTTTAAGATGTTCTTAATGATCAATTTAAATCTTGAAGGCGTTACGTATAATGTCACATGCGTTACGTACTGTCACATGTCAAAAATTGCATATTTCATTGAATATTATTATTGAAGTTCAGACAAGTTAAATTTCTTTTACTTTAATCGATTTTTATTTGTTTTAAAGATTTTTTGTTATCATTCAATAACAATTAATTAAGTACAATTTAAAGCTAAACTCACTGACATTATTGTCTTAAACCAACACCTTAATTAAATGCACCGAATGACAGTTTTTATTATACTTTACCCATCTTTGCATAAAAGTATGGAACGCGCATAATACCTTGCTTCACTAAAATTACGAGGGTCGTTTTTTTTCAACCTCCGATAGGCTATAAATAAAAGACAAATGTATGTAAAAAAGTCATTTTCTTACTAAAGCTTCTGTATACTTACGGTTACTTTTCGACATACTCACCATAAAGATTGAGGCATTTGTTGTATCTGTGAACAAGCTTTCCAATACTGTCTTCATAAAATGTTGCCGCCAACGCATTTAAATGAGTCTTGACGTTGTCTTGAAGATCCTCGGTAGTTTGGTACTGTCCTACTGTCTAAGTACTGTCCTCCTAGCCACGTCTTCAGTTCAGCAAAAGATGAGAGTCATTCGGTGCTAGGTCGGGACTGTATGTCGGGTGATCGAAAATGTCCCAATGAAATTGCTCAAGGAGCAGTTGTGTTGCAACAGCACTGTGTGTACGGACTTGTCATGGATCAAAACAAATTCCAGAAGTCAGCATTCCTCTTTTCTTGTTTTGAACGTCTTTCCGCAAAGTTTCGTCGTAAAGTTTCACAATAAACTACCGAGAATCTTCAAGACAACGTCAAGACTCATTTAAATGCGTTGGCGGCAACATTTTATGAAGACGGTATTGGAAAGCTTGTCCATAGATACGACAAATTCCTCAATCTTTATGGTGAGTATGTCGAAAAGTAACTATAAGTATACAGAACTTTTAGTAATAAAATGATTTTTTTATATACATTTGTCTTTTATTTATAGCCTATCGGAGGTTGAGAAAAAAACGACCCTCGTATATTAAAATGCTTAGAATAGATGAAGATTTGAAAATGATGACTTATCTATATTATCTTTTTGGAGACGGGATTTTCTTGTAGATTTATTTACTAACACCATTACTAAATACAACAATAACGAACCTTCAAGAAGATATAATTTGCATAGGCGCCCGGAAGGTGGCGCAAGGAGGGGCGCTTGCCCCCCCCCCTGGAAGTTGAACAATTTGAATTTTATTAAAAATTTTGTATAATATGCCGTTTTTTCTAGGCATGTCGTTTATTCTACGCTTGCCCCCCTAGCATACCGTTCATTCTAGGCTTGGCCCCCCCCTGGACAAATTTCTGCGGGCGCCTATGATAATTCGTATTAGAAACCCTGGGAAAAAATAATTTTTATAAGTGACAGATTGTTATGTATAAGCAGTTTGAAAATGTTCAATTTTTTATTAAGTATTACCAACAATAATTTAGTTACTTTTTAATAACAGACTGTTTGTTAACTGTCACTGAAAATGTAATGGTGAATATAAGATTTTCTGTTACTTATCTGCTAGTTAAGTGACACAATGGTGAATATGGCCGTTAGTTAGTTGTTAGTTTAATAATTGTATGCAATACTTCTATTGCAATTTATTGCTGTTAATATTAGCAATGGCGAGTTTATTCATAGATGTACAGTTGCGATCATTCGCTAAGGAACGATGACAAAATCATGACAGCCGATTTACAGTTTTTTGTACTATGTGAATTCAGTTTATGATATTGTTTCAAGGACATTTCATTTTTTATCATTATAATTGCCCAGTCCATAAATCAGGTTGAATTGCAGCGTACATTGTACAAAAAACTGAAAAACCGGCTATCAGTATTTTTCAATCGTTCCTTAGCGAATGATCGCAACTGTACATACTATTATCCTGAATACTTGAACTGGTGCTTTCTTGAAAAATGTTATTGAAATAAAATAAAATCAAGAAATTTTGATACTATTGTAAAGAGAAAAAATGCTCTATCGAATGGTAGCGTAAAATTAACAAGTTCCCATTTAACAAAATTTCGTGAAAAGGCATAACTCAAAATCAACTGAAGAAAAAACTATTCTAAGATGTAAATAAAAATTTCATAAAACACTTTTGTATTGAACATTATTTTCTAAAATGAATATTAACAATAAATCGCCTTCTGCATACTTTTAACTAACTCCGTAAATCTTTTACTACAGACGTTTGTGAATAAACCGATTTACACTTTTGTATGATGGGTAGGTTGCCTACCTACTTTTTTATCGCAATTTGACAATATCGCAAAGGACCCCGCACGTTTCTTACGGTAATCTTTTGGATTACGATAAAATTGGCTGAAATGTGATATCTGTAGTTTATATTATCCTGATCGAAAGTCTACATGGCCACGAAGCTCTAAAATTAACAGTTTTAGCAGTTACAGAGCACAAAAAGCAGGAAAAATTCATACTTTGGTTTGTGAGTTTTTAACACGTACAGTCATTTTTTGTACATTATTTGTTTTGATTAACACAGGTTATGTTGCTTTGCATTCATGTAAAATTATACCGGGTGCCCCATTATATTTTGGTTCTTTATAAACCTATATAACTTTTGTTGAGATATGAAATTTGGTATTCACCGTTTTTCTTCTGTCCACTTCCGGTTCAACCGGAAATGACATGGCGTATTTTCGGAGATATGGTAGCTTTGTGATTTCAAATGGAACACCCTGTATATTCTTTTCACAGTTGGAAAGCCTATTGTTTTCCCTTTCCGAAAGTGCCATACTTGCCACGGTTATTATACTGGATGATAGTTTTATAAGCTCTTAAAATGAATACTGCATGTTTTGAAATGCTACGAAAACAGTATGTCTTTTACAGCATAACTCCCGAGGAGTTAAGTAGAAGCTATAACCACTGGCTATAACAACTTTGTAAACCGAATAAATAAATGTATCCAAGTTGATGGATGGAATTTTGAACATCTTTTATAACTAATGTTTAGTGATTTATTTATTTCTTAATTGTTTAATAAGTAGCCTGTTACCCTTTGTTAGATCGAGCTTTATATGTACACTTTGAATATTAGCAATTGATATAACATGTAATTTCAATAAACTAATTTGACATGAACAGTGATGTTTTCTCTAATTTCTAAAACATGCAGTATTCATTTTAAGAGCTTATAAAAACATCATTCTGTATAATAACCATGACAAGTGTGGCACTTTTGAAAAAGGGGAAACAATGGGCTTTCCAACTGTAGAAAAATATACAGGGTGTTATATTTGAAATCACAACGTTGCCCATTGATTAAATCGGAAGCGGACAAAAAAAAGGCGTATACAGAAAAAACTTAAAAAAACAAGAACATTGGTAAATACTGCATTTTATTATCTTGTTCAAAAGTTATATAGGTTTAAAACGGGTCAAAATATAACGGAGAACCCGGTATAATTTCATATGAATCACATTAATGCAAAACAACATAATTACCTGGGTCAATCAAAACAAAAATAAAAAATTACACAAAAAATGTTACCTAGGCTGTACGTGTTAAAAATCTTCGTATCCAGTAAGTCCAAAACGGTTAGTTTTAGAAAAAACTATAAAATGTTAGAATTTACATTGCCAAGGTAGTATTTTGAATCTTATTTTTATATATTATACCATACTGTATTATAGAAAAACTCAATTGTTTCCATTCAATCCTCTTCCCCTTTCTTCTTAACCGGTGAAATTGCAGCGCTGGTGTTAGTATGTAGATGAGATTTGTGAAGTTGGCAGACTCAAATCTGAATGTTGTAATGATAATTATAGAAGTCAATCCATACTAAATCGACCAAAGGTACCGTTGTTGCTCAACCACTTTCGATTTTTTTTTGTTTTTTACCTGTAATTCCCTTATATTTGCAATGTTAAAAAATGACAATATTGTAACGTTCTTTTTAAAATAATAACAAAAGTGCTGTTTAAATCGTCTATTAATAATTAATATTTATTTACAAACACTAATGAATACACTATAAATTAACGCTATGATTATAAACCACTAAAACTATTATGAATTTCTAATACAACATTTATCTTTACATTTACTATTTATTTCGTGATACCCATTTAACTACTCGCTGTTGACTGATCCCCTTTTATTCGCGAAGTCGATTTTATACCCTCATATAATCGTACCAGAAGCCGCTGGAACCTACTATGTATTTCTGGAAGGCGCTAGATAAACCGCGTCTGGTTTACATGCTTGGTGCGATGCGTCATTTTCTCGAATGCTGTAGAATATTCCATTTGTTGTGTGAAGAAGAGGTTCTTTCTTTTTCTCTCTTGTTACACTGCCCCCCTCTTCAAGTCTGTTCTGTCCCAGAACAGGTTTTATGCTCTGGTTCCTGTAGAACGGGTCATGACGATATCGACAGTCTTCACCTCGACTACACGTTCCATTGCGGTAGAAGTAACAGTCTACACTCTTCGTTGGCCTTAATGCGGGCTGTGGGTCAAAACTGCAGACGAAGATCTTGACGTCCGTACCTCTAAAGACAACTTCCAGCATGTTTCTAACGATTCTCCAATCCAGCTGGTCCCGCCCACAGCCGAGTTTGGGAACTGCCAATTTGTTAATTCCCCTGGTAAGCAACTCGATCCTCAAATTCCATAATGTCCTCCACAAGTCGGCGTAACTCGGTTTCTGGTAGTAAAACTGCTTGGTTACCAAGTAGTAAATGGATCGGTCATGCTCAGGCAAGCGTAAGGATTTACCAACAGAGGGATTTTGTTCTCGAAGTTCATTCAGCCGTCCAAATTTATTTCTAAACACTACTGCGATCCCCCTGGACATACGGAGATCCTCGGAGACACAGTGGGCAATGGAATAATCACCAGGGACCCGGAAGAGATCTTGTTGCATCTCAGTCGTGACTCCGAATCGCGCTTTTCTAGTTCCAGAAAACGCAGCCATAAATTCTCTAAAGGTTCGCTGATCATCTTCACGCCTTACGGTATTGATAGCCACCTCAGCCTCATCTTCCCGATCCGGGACTGCGTCATTATTTCCCTCATAGTGCGCCAGACGATTGGAATGTACCACCTTTGGTTTCCCTCTTGGCAATTTCTGGATGCGATAAATCAAGTCATTTATTCGTTTCTTCACCTGGTATGGGCCCTCCCAATTCCGCTGTAACTTTGGAGAATAGCCACGACGTCTTTGCGGGTTGTATAACCAGACAAGCTCTCCAGGTTGAAACCCTCCTTCTTGGGCTCTCACATCGTACGTAGCCTTCATCCGGTCACTCGCGATTCGACTATTGTTTCGGGTTCGGTCGTGAATATCCTCCAACTTCTTCTTTAAGTTGATGACATAATCATTCCCGGCTACCTCCTGCTCTATAGGTGGAGACCCAAATTCCAGATCACACGGTAACCGTAACTCGCGTCCAAACATCACAGACGCTGGTGACTGACCGGTTGTTTCGTGGACCGATGCACGATAAGCCATCAGGAACAGATGCAGGTATTGGCCCCAGTCTCGTTGATGATCGGAGACGACCTTGGCCAAATATTTGCCCATTGTCCGATTCATGCGTTCTACCATTCCATCGGACTGCGGATGTAACGGTGTGGTCCGAGTCTTGCGAATGCCCAACAATCGACAGACTTCTCCAAATAGTACAGACTCAAAGTTGCGGCCTTGATCCGAATGCAGCTCCATGGGCACTCCGAAGCGACTGAAACTCTTTGACTAGTACGTCAGCAACAGTCGCAGCTTCCTGGTTTGGTAGGGCATATGCTTCTGGCCATTTGATAAAGTAGTCCATTGCCACTAATATGTATTTATTCCCATCGTCGGTTTCGGGAAATGGTCCGGCAATATCTATAGCTATTCTTTCCAGAGGACTACCCACATTGTACTGCCTCATAGGTGCTCTTCGTTTCCCCAAGGGTCCGTTACCAGTGGCACATAGTTCACATTTCCGGCACCACTCCTTCACGTCTTCTTTACAGTTGACCCAATAAAAACGCTCCCTAACTTTCTCCAAAGTCTTTTTCACACCGAAGTGTCCTCCTGAGACACCGTCATGGAGATGTCGCAACAATGTAGCCACTCGGCTTCTTGGAACCACGAACTGAGACCTAATGGTGGTGCCATCTTCACTCTCCAGTACTCGCTTCAGGAGATCGTCTTCCACCTTCAAGGACTCCCATTGGGCCCAATATGCTTTGAGCGTTCTGTTGAAAGGGCTGACGGCCTCCCAGGCAGGCCTTTCTCCCACGCGCTTCCATTCCAGTACCATTTTTAGTTCGGGATCAGCCTTCTGCTGTCGTTGCAATTCTTCCGGCAACCAATTGTCGTTGACGATGGTAGTTCTTAATACTTGGCAAACCCTCTCTTCCAAGCGAGAGCAATGACGGCAATCCGTTGGACAGGGTCTTCTTGAAAGAGCATCGGCATTTCGATGTCTGTGTCAAAGTCGTATCCTTGTAATCGCTCGATCCACCTTGCGACCTAGCCTTCAGGATTACGGAATTGTAGAAGCCATTTCAACGCTGCATGGTCCGTCCTCAATAAAAACTTCCGTCCGTACAAGTATTTGTAGAAGTGCTCAACGGACTTCACGACGGCCAATAGTTCTTTTCTGGTCACACAATAATTCCTTTCGGCTTTCGACAAAACCTTACTAAAATAGCCGATGACCTTTTCTTGTCCATCCTGTATCTGAGAAAGTACACCCCCAATGGCCAGATTACTTGCATCTGTGTCAAGTATGAATTTCCCTTCTGTCCGTGGATAGCTCAATATTGGTGCTGTTGTCAGGGCACGCTTCAACTGTTGGAAAGCTGTTTCACACTCTCCGCTCCAAACATACTCGCGCCCATCTTCAGTTAACCTTGTCAGAGGTTTCGCTATATTGGCAAACCCAGGAACGAAACGCCTGTAGTAGGTACATAACCCAAGAAAACTACGAACTTGGTGTTTATCTTTCGGTGTTGGCCACTCTTGAACTGCACGAATTTTATCGGGGTCGGCTGCCACTCCATTTTGTGATACGACGTGCCCGAGATATTTCACTTCCTTTCTGAATATGTGGCACTTTTTCGGACTCAGTTTCAGATTGGCTCCACGTAGTCTTCGGAACACTTCCTCTAGATTTTTCAAATGTTCGTTGAATGATTTTCCGACTACAATCACATCATCTAGGTATACCAGGCAAGTCTTCCACGACAACCCCCTCAGGATGGTCTCCATTAGACGCTCAAAAGTGGCCGGAGCGTTACATAGACCGAAGGGCATAACCGTAAACTGCCATAGTCCGGAACCAATAGTGAACGCGGTCTTCTCCCGGTCTTCAGGTTCCATTTCAACTTGCCAATAACCGCTCTTCAAGTCCAAAGTCGAAAACCATCGTGAACCAGACAGGGTATCTAACGTGTCGTCGATGCGTGGTAAGGGATAGCTGTCTTTCTTGGTCACGTTATTGAGCTGCCGATAGTCCACACAAAATCTCGTTGACCCATCCTTCTTACTGACCAGGACCACCGGTGATGCCCATGGACTGCTGGATGGCTCGATGACCCCTTGTTCTTCCATATCGGTAATAATCTTCTCGGCTTCTGCTCGCCTTGCTAGAGGTAGACGCCTCGGCTGCTGACGGACAGGCATAGAGTTTCCTGTATTGATTTTATGTTTTACTATATCCGTTCGTCCCTTCTGGCTATCGTCAAGAGCGAAGATATCTTGGTATCGGTGAACCAAACCCTGTAGCTCTTTCACTTCCGTTCTGTTAAGGTCTTCACACGAACTAGTAACCATACCTACTAATTT
This sequence comes from Agrypnus murinus, assembly GCA_929113105.1. Lineage (NCBI taxonomy): Eukaryota > Metazoa > Arthropoda > Insecta > Coleoptera > Elateridae > Agrypnus > Agrypnus murinus. The sequence continues at coordinate 137,004,777 of OV816025.1, read as the reverse complement.
TCCACCATGGTCTTTGGGCACTGGTTTTGGAACATCAGCCATACACCTGGCTACTCGGAATACTGGCACACACTGTCCCACAAGGGTACTCTTCTTCAATGTCACCGGATCCACATTAACGTTCATAATTCTCACCGGTACTATATTTCCAACCTTGATTAGTGCTTTTCCCACCAGTATACCACTATGGATCTTCTTATCACAGACAGGCTCCATCATTCGCACACACCCTACCCGAAGATCTCCATCCAAACCTGCCTCGACAACCATCTCGCTTTGACCCGGCAATATCACATCTTCAGTCAGCAAAACCCTTACAACCGGATCTTCTCGTGGGTGCAACGGAAGTTCTTCGTTACCGACCTTCAAAACACCCTCTTTCAAATCCAACGTAAAATCAAATTTTCTCAGGAGGTCCATTCCCAAGATGAAGTCATCAGTGATATCGGCTACCAGCACCTCATGATCACGTTCTTCACTTCCAATGCCAATCTTCATCTTCACCACTCCGCGTGTTGGTATCACTTCACCTGTTGCTGTACGGAGTTGAATAGTTGTCTGTAACAGCTTCATACTTATTCGTAGAACGTTAGGGCGTATGATGGACTTTGTCGCCCCCGTATCAATGAGTAGTGGAACAATACGATTAGCAATTTTCCCATCTACGAACAAACTGCTGGTACTATTGTTTGATGTTACGGCATGGATGGTGATCTTCGGGGCATCTCCACTCAAAGTCGACGTTCGCCCCCTCTCGTCGACCCCCTTTAGTTTTCCGACGGCTGAACTTGTTTGGGTTTAGAGCAGCGGCGTCGTATGTGCCCTTGTTCACCGCTGTTCCAGCAACGGGGTCCTCGAACTTCTTGAGAATTCTTTTTACGGTTCTCTTCCTTCTGAAGAACTCTCATTAATAATTCTAGACGATCTTTAGAACCTTCATCTTCTTCCACAACGGTCCGAACACGCCCGTGACCTCGGGACGCTTGTTTTGCAGCTTCAAATTCTAAGGCGTGAGCGAGCGCATCATCAGTTGTTCTTGGTCGTGCCAGCCTCAATGATTGTTGTGTTTCCCCGTCTCTTAACCCATCAATGAAGGTCTGCACAGCGAGTTGTCCCTGAAATGAATCGGGTGCCGTAGGGTACGCCAATCGGACAAGCCGCGCAACATCGGCTTCAAACTCCTGCAGGCTTTCTCCATTCTTCTGGATACGATTCTTCACTTGCGCGTGATACACCTGTTGTAGATGCGCGTCTCCATATCTCATCTCCAATCTAGAAACTAACAACTGGTAATCATTTTCCTGTTCTGCTGTCATTTTCCTTGCGTGTCCATCCGTTGGCCCCGGCGGCCGCCTCAAATTGTTTGTAGTAGGTGGACCAAGGTATCTTTCCATCGAACGTGGGTGGTTTTACTTTTATCCCTACGGCAGGACCCTCTTCTTCTTTAAATTGCTTCTTTACTTCATTAAACGGCCACTCACAAGTTGAGGGAAACCGTAGTTGATTCATTCTATCTTCCAACATATCGGTTATGTCGTCTTTCTTAGCTGTTGATGGTAATTGCATTTGGGCTATTTTCTCTTCTAACATCTTTATTACCCTATCTTGTTCCGCCAATCTACCTTCCAATAGTCCTAACGCGCTGGCATTCTCCAAAAATTCTTCGAAAACTTTATCTTCCAACGCTTTGACATTTTCCAACAATTCTCCTTTAAGCCTTCTAAAACTTTCTTCGGATTTTTCTAGTAATTCTTCTTTAAGAGTTCTAGCGTTTTCCAGTAAATCTTCTTTAAGCATTTTAATATTTTCTTCAGACTGTCTAGAATTTTCCAAAACTTTTTGTTCCAGCACTTTAGTATTTTCCATTAGCATTCTCTTCGGACTTTTCCAGTAATTCATCTTTTAACATTCTAGAATTCTCTTCCGACTTTTCCAATAATTCCTCTTTTAACATTCTAGAATTCTCTTCCATTTTACTTAATAAGAAATTAGTATCAATTGCAGGTCCAGGTATTTCGAAGAGGAAACTTTCAGGGTCTTCTTGCTGTTCCAAAAGCCATTCTCTTAGCCGATTTATTAACACGTTTTTAAGGCCCGTTGTGTCTAAATCTCGTTCTTCAAGTTCGTGTTTTAAGTCTATTACTTTGAGATCTTTTAACAATTTCATCGCCATTTTAATTATTAGTTGTAATTGTTTTTAACACTAACAGTTTATTCTCACAGCACTTTGTTTATTACGCGATTTTATTTATTTTAAAATCCGACACCTGTACACCACTGTAACGTTTTTTTTAAAATAATAACAAAAGTGCTGTTTAAATCGTCTATTAATAATTAATATTTATTTACAAACACTAATGAATACACTATAAATTAACGCTATGATTATAAACCACTAAAACTATTATGAATTTCTAATACAACATTTATCTTTACATTTACTATTTATTTCGTGATACCCATTTAACTACTCGCTGTCGACTGATCCTCTTTTATCCGCGAAGTCGATTTTATACCCTCATATAATCGTACCAGAAGCCGCTGGAACCTACTATGTATTTCTGGAAGGCGCTAGATAAACCGCGTCTGGTTTACATGCTTGGTGCGATGCGTCATTCTCTCGAATGCTGTAGAATATTCCATTTGTTGTGTGAAGAAGAGGTTCTTTCTTTTTCTCTCTTGTTACAATATTTTATTGTTATCTGTTCACCGTGAAGATCTGGTCACCGAGTGACGTAAATGTCGTCGTTGTATGACGTAAATATGACGTGGTAATGACTCCCTAATATAGTGTTATGATAAACCACAGTCCTTATTATTAGTCCATTATTAGTGATCTGTAAATAAATCCATTAACTAAAAAAAGACGACAATATGACGTGATAGGTGTTGTCATCTTAATGTCATTACTGGACGTCATTATGTCGTCAACTTTTGGACCACTGACGAGTTATCACCAGATGTTGACGTCATTATGACATATCTTTGCTACCTGGGATCTGGTAAGGAGCTACTTTTTTTTTGTTAGGTTTCTGGCAGTATAAGTGACGCAAATTGCAAGTAGGCTTACAAGAACATTAAGTAATAAAATAATAAAAGTAATAGTGAAATGTTAAAATGTCAGTTCTATTTATCCATTGTTTTAGCTATTAGTTTTGATTTGAAATTTTAAAATAATAAATAATAAATTTACGAAATATTTACCGCGTCCGCGTATGATACTTGGAACGGCTACATTGTTTAAACAAATGCGAATTTCTATACTATTATCGTCCAGTTCATTTGCCCATTTCCCAAACTGGTATGCCCAATCGTTAATTTTGTTTGCATACCTTCTTTACAATAAATAAAGTGTATCTACTTAATTCTAACCAGCCGCGCATCATACTTGGAAGTGCTGTATTTTTTAAACAAAATGTATTATATACAGTGTGGGATTAAAGTATGGAATATTAAAAACAAAGCGAACTCAATCGGTTTTTTTTAAAAACGCTGGAACACGTCCATTTTGTATTTTAAAACTACACATTAATATGTGCGATTCACCTTCCGACTTTCACTTGTTTGTTAGTTAAGACGTCATCACAAAAAAATTTTAATAACAACATAGATTTTTAATAGTGGAATCCGATAGTGATTTTTCTTCCCTTTATGATCATGCAAATAAATCATAAGGATGCATAATAAGAATTCTGAGAAAAATCGAGCTGAACATTGTAAATGTTTGTTAGTTATGACGTCATCACAAAAAATTTAAAAGAAAATATAGATTTTTAGTACTGGAATCTGATAGTGATTTTTCTTCCCTTTATGATCATGCAAATAAATCATAAGGTTGCACAACAAAAATTCTGAGAAAAATCGAGCTGAACATTTGATGTTGATCGATAGTATTTAATAGGAAATGATTCTAAATTATCATATTAAGATACTACCACATAAAGTTAGATTAAATTTGCATGGTCATAAAGAGAAGAAAAATCACGATTGGATTCCACTATTAAAAATCTATATTGTCATTTAAATTTTTTGTGATGACGTCATAACTTAGAAACAAATGAAAGTCGGAAGGTGAATCACACATATTAATGTGTATTTTTAAAAAACAAAATCGACGTGTTTTTAAAAAACCCGTTGAATTCGTTTTTTTTTAAATATTCCATACTTTAATCCCACACTGTATATTGTCCAATGCGCACTCGGAAGGAGCTGAACTATATCTTTGGAATATTCGCAGTTAAAAAAAATACTGGGCAAACGAATGGGTGTGTTAAAAGCTTGAAATTCATAAATGTTATGCAGTGGATCTCAAGCAAAAGTTTTTTTTGTTAATAACTTTTTAACTAAAAGTAGACAAAGAAAAACTGTTGGGTAAACGTGGGCCTATGTTGGGCAAACGATTTACGTAATTATCATTAGAAAATTCAAATTTGGGGGTTCCAACTTCACAGACCTACGTAGATGAACTCTGTACATTATAATCTAGGTAAGGAACTCTAGATGAAGGTGATTTGACAGTTGTTGAAATTGAGGTTATAATTAATTAAATAGGTTTTAAACACGACCTTCTAGATTTCACGAGACGAAGTCTCTTATCCGGCCTGGGCACTTTTACGATTTCCCATATAAACTTTGTTTCTGAGAAAACGCAAAATTTTGCCGTTTTGGCGCTAGCTGACACGCTGATGTTTATTTGTCACTTGAAGATATATAGGTTAGATAACCCTTACAAATGTCAAGCATTGCATGTTTACGTAAATATTTTGCGAATTAATTAAATAAATTCATATAATTAAATTAATTATGTTATTAAAATTAATTTACAAGTTCAATAACATTATTGAAATTACAATTTTATAACTTCCCGTGAGCTGGATTTAGGATATAGAGATAGTGAGCAGTAAGTACATTATCTGTTCACGTTTTTGCAATGTTTCTGTTTGCCAAACAAGGTTTTAGGAATTTTTAAAGAATTATATTACTAAGTTCCTGCTTGTGGTCGTGGCAAACCAAAAACTGTGAAAGAGCAATTGGAGTTAGAAATACCTAGTGATGTTAGAATATTAGACGGATTACATTCTCCAGATAAATGTTCTACAATATGTATTACAAGTTCGATTATTTGGTTGATTAAAAGTGTAAATCTTCTAGTGGAGTATTTTAAGGCACCTCTGTTTTGAAGATTTACAAATGCTATCAGTGAATTTGAACACGAGGCAGCTAACAGAGAATCTAATAGGCTATTGACATTCAATCCTTTCTTCAGTTTTTTTGCAATGTATCCTGCCAGAAGGTTACAGATGCTGAAAGAATTCGCAATCGAGATGCATAGATAAGGTTTGGAGTTCTTTTATTAATTCTGTTATATTTTTAGGACGTTCGATGTAGAAATTGACTCTTTCAGGTATCTGTAATTGTTGATCTGTCGAAATAAATAATAATAATAATACTAATGTTTATTCCAAAACAGGTACAAAACCCAAACACTGGAATTTTTCAATATATACAAAGACAACACATTGACATCACAAAGACATTGCTTTGCTGTTGAGTGTTGGTGTCCATAACCCCAACGTAAGATTTGAAACCATTTTTCTCGTAAGGTAGGTATAATTTGAAGGAAATTCATGAAATGATATTGTAGGATCAGTACTATTACACATTGCATTGCGGCAGTTATACTTTTTTCTGCTAGTGTTTGCCATTACTAAAGTGAACGAAAAAACAGCAACAAAACTACGAAAATTTAAACAAATAAGGAAATAACGTAATTATATGAAAAAATAAAGAAAACTGCCTTTAAAGATTAGGAAAATATAATTTATTGACGATACGCGCAAAACCGACAAAAAGTATAAAAACGCGCGAAATTAGCGTAGTTTAAAATTGGCGTTTACGTGTTATATATCTGTTTCCGCATTTTCGTGTTTGGTGGCGCCAGCGGAGAAACACTCGAACTAATGGAGTGTGCAGGCCGGATAAGAGACTTCGTCTCGTGAAATCTAGAAGGTCGTGGTTTTAAATAACAATTTATCTCTTTTTATAAAATAAATTATAAAATACACGGTAACGATGAACAAGTACTTAGTGTATCATAATGTGTATAACAAAATTATAATTGTGTATATCAAAGGCAAAGAAGTACACCATACGTACATAATTTATATCAATAAAAAAAACAAATGATGGATATCGAGGAAAGTTCAGTTGTTCGCTTTAACCCTTTAATACCCTATGAATATAATTTGAACATAAAAAGTTACCAACTTACTAAACTTTAATTAAAAAAGATTAGGGTTATTTTCAATATTAACCTACGTAAATCTATAGAAACTCCGGCAATACTCTTCACACCAAAATCAATGAAACATATATAACCAAGTTTCATCAAACATAAATCTATTCTGCTTAAAATATTATAACCTAATTTTTTGTAAAACTAAACAATCAAGATCAATGCAATATTGTACTCAATTAATTTATTTCCAATCTCTTAAATTACATAATCTTAGCTGAAATAGTAGAAACGATTAGAATAGAGATTTAAACAAAAGAACGTTATAGTGCAAAGAAATTGTAAACTAATAAACATTAATTAAATTTCATAAAAAATATCGTTAAAAGTTTATTGCAGCAAGCGTTATATAATTTCATTATTTTTTTCCCAGTGCTTTTTGAGTTAGTGCTGTTTTTTGTTTGACAGCGTCTTCTCTTTCTGCAACAAAAAAACGTAATGAAAGCATGTTTTTTAGACATGTCTAACCCCCTTATTCTGTAGGACTTCGTTGATGCGATAGCGAACATTAATATATCAAAATTCGTTACTTTTGTATTCTGCAAGACAAATTCTTACGAAAATCATTATTATGCAATCGATATTTTTTGCGAAACCTTTTGAGATATCGATATGCAGGATCTGAATGTTATAAATTTTATGAATTTAAACATGGTTCGATTAGAAATTGGATTTTAAATTAAATTTCAGAAAAATGATCAGTTAATGTATAAAAGTATAAATCGATTTATTGTAAGACTCATTCTGCAGTTTTTTCAAAGAAAAATAACATGATCATAGTCACAAACCGACAAACATACTACTGAAGCAAAAAACGTTAATCATTAGTTATTCGCACTGAAGCAGGTAACAGAATAACAAAATAACGAATTTCGTTTGGAAGTACACATCTTATCGAAATTCAGGGTTGGCAGGTTTAAACCACTTGGTTTAAACCAATAGTTTAAACCAAGATTTAAACCAATTGGTTTTTATGAAAAAAAACCAATGTGATTTTTATTAACTTTTTGGTATATATATATTCATAGATTTATTTTATTAAAATTTCTACTTTAGTGACAACACTAGCCAATAGTGAGGGAATGCCCTCATTGTGTCCTACATACACAATGCCTTTGTTTAGAGGCTTAGGTGATTACCCTAATTTGCGATGATAGGGAGTGAAAGTTTAAAATTCTTTTACAATCAGAAAGTGAACTGTGCAGTTTACAATGAGTAGAAGAAAACGTGATTTAGTTTGGTTATATTTTGATGAACTGAAAGATGCGGCTGGCAGAAAAGGACATAGAGCCAAGTGTAAAAAATGTGAGCATGAATTAGAAGGCCAAGTAAGCAGAATGAAAAAACATTTAGAAAGGTGTAAAGGAGGAACCAATAGTGATGATGATGGTAAATGATATGAATTAAATTTTTTAACATAAGGTCAGGGGACATTTTTAAGTGTTATTTTAATACTTATTTCTCTTACATTCAAAACTAACAATTAAATCCTAAGATATTTCCACTGCTACAGCCGAGTGCTTATACAACTAGTAATAATAAATAATGATGTAATACAGTAAAAATCAAATCAAAATATTAAATATTACAGTTTAGTTTCCTTCCTTCAAACAAATTGATATAAAATATCCATGAGCATACAGGCCAGAAAAACAAGTCTTTGTTTCTTTCCAGAATCAAACAGCAGGTCAGGTATAAGTGTTGCAAGCGGAAGCAGTGAATCAAGAAGTACCAGCCAATTAACAGAACCCACTCCAAGTATGGCAAAGAAAACTGCTTTATCTTCCTTACATACATTTGTTGTGAAAACTACATCACAGCAAAAAGATTCATTAGATCTTCAAGTAGCTCGATACAGCTACCAATACAGCATTTCGTAGTGTTGAACATCCGCAGTTTATTAAATTAATGGAACAACTACGTCCCAGATATAATCCTCCAAGCAGAAGAGCAATTGGAGGTTCTTTACTGGATACAGTGTACATCGAAGAAAAACGCAGGTGCTCAGATATGTTACAATATAAAACAGTTTGTGCAGGGATTGATGGATGGTCAAATGTTCACAATGAACCAATTGTGTGTGTTACTGTAACAACTGCAACAGGTGAAACATATTTGGTAGATATCGTTGACACATTGGGAAATTCACACACATCTGAATACTTGGCAACGTTAGCTTGTAACGGCATCAAGAAATGCGAAGAAGAACTCAAGTGCTATATACGTTCAGTTGTGACTGATAATGCTAATAATGTGACAAAAATGCGACAGATATTAGAAAATCGCGATGACTTAAATATAATAACGTATGGTAGTTCAGCACATATTTTGAATCTTCTTGCTAATGACTGTCAGTTTCCTAGCATTCAGGAACATGTTCGTGTTGTTGTCAAATATTTTCGTAACAATCACTTTGCAAATGCTCTCTATAAGCAGTCAGGTGCTCCGAAACTTATTATGCCAGCTGAAACTCGTTGGAATACTTTAGTGGATTGTCTGGAGGCTTACATCAATAGCTGGCCTGTGCCTCTGAAAATCTGTGAAGACAATCGAGGTAAAATTGATAGTAATGTTCAAGGAAAAGTTGCCAATGTTATGTTGAAACGGAATATAGAAGATATCATTGCCATTTTAAAGCCTATCGCTATAACACTTGATGAAATACAAAGCAATGAATGTTCTATTGCACATGCTGTGTGTCTTTGGAAAAAACTAAAAAAAAAATTTTGGGATGCTACACAAAATGAAGACCTTAGAAAAAAATTTGTCAACAGATATAACATGGCTTTATCTCCTGCTCATTTTCTTGCATACATCCTGGACCCAAAGCAGATTGTTAACAATGATCCCCATTTGCAACTTGATGAAACTGAGAACAAAATGGGACTGGATTTCACAAGCTCAAAGTATGAATCAACTTTTCTTCTCCCTTTAATAATGAAGCTTCAAGCAAAAGCTCCTCCATTCGTGGAATCATTTTTCAACAAATCTGTGGTCACTCAAGTTTCTGCATATGAATGGTGGAAAAGCCAAAAAAAGGCGATTGAAGCTGTTAATGCCGATGTTTTTTCAATTATTGAACAACTGCTGACTGCTCAGTCATCATCAGCGAGTGTCGAAAGAATTTTTTCTTCTTTCGGTCTAGTACATTCAAAACTCAGAAACAAACTGGGAACTGAAAAGGCCTCTAAATTAGCATTTTTATTTAAAATGTTTAATAACAGTGCCAATCCTTAATTCTTTTGGCAAAAAGACTGAAATGCATTTTCTAATTTGACAAATATGTAGTCAACCAGCCAGTATATTTGTGTTTTTTATATATTTTTTTATAGTTCAGTTTTATGTTTTTATATTTATATTTTCAGTTAATTTGTAAATAAAAAGTAGTTGTTTTACTATTAATTTAGCAAAGTAGAAATTCTGAAAAATAATTTAAATTCAATAAGTGGTTTAAACCAAAAAAACCAGTTTAAACCAAAAAATCGGGTTTTTTGCCAACCCTGTCGAAATTAAATATATAACGTTCGAAATATATCGAAGTTTACAGAATAAGGGTGTAAGTATAGTTGTTATTATAATACCTTTCTTTTCTGCTTCTCTTCTCTTCTGTGCTTCTTCTCTTTGTTGTCTAATTATAGCTAAACGTGCTAAATCTGCACGTGCCTGTTCTGTTTTACCCTCAGCATGTAGTTTTTGATAATGAGCCTGCGCTCTTTGTTTTTCAATTTCTTCGCGTTCTCTACGTGATAATTGGGGTTTTTCTGGTGCTCCTTCTACAGTAAGGGCATTTAATTTTTTACTTTTCTTTTGTACCCTATTTGGATTTTCTATCTCTATTAGCTTAGATACACCTTTTGCTTTAGCATTGTCCTTGAATATTAAAATTACATCAAAAAAAGTCTGGAATGATTTAATTTAAACAAACCTCATCAGTGGTACTCTCTTCTTCTTCACTGTTAGACCCTTCTTCACTAATTCTTTTGTCAGCTGTTGCCTCCCCACCTTCTTCTTCATCGCTACTACTTTCACCGTGCTGTTTCCTCCACTGCCGTTGATGTTCTTCCTTCTTTCTCTCTTCTTCTAATTCTTCAGGGTTTGTAAATCTACGATTGCGACCCTTATGACTTGTAAATTTACCTAATTGCAAAGATGATGAAACGTGTGTTAAATGTTTTTATGTACACAGAAAAAGTGAGGTCACATTAATAAAAATAAATTGTGAGAATATTTCAAAATTACGTACCTCGTGGCATTCTGGTAATATTCCTATAGATAATAATTAATCACAAATTTCGTTAGTTTAGTTTAAAGAAATTTTAATATTAACTACAGAAATCACAAAGAGAATCAACTGACAAATTCGAGATGATCTTCACCATGGCCGACGAAGTTAGTTATTTTCCATATACCAATATTAAAATCTTAGAGATGTGTTGTGGTACTCATAACCTCAGGGCCGTATTATGCCATTTCAGAACAGCCAAATGGGGTGACTGCCCAATTTTAAACTTTGCATCGATTTTTCTCCAAGATTTTTCTTAATAAAATTTTGTTTGTACTTGAAACTATATGATCTATGCTACAAATAGCAGTAGAAAAACGTAAAAACGTTCGCTGTGTAGATTAGTCGACACTATTTAATTTTTATATTTTTTTAATGTTTATATTTTTAATTTAAATAAATAGGTATACACCGTTTAGTCTAACTTTACTTTCACGTCATAGATATAAAAGTAGTGACGTAAGAGTACAACCAACTGTGCAAATAATAACTTTCAAAATTAAATTTTATGAAAAAAGATTATTCGCTTTATCGAAAATAATAAAATTTAATTTTCATATATTTAGTAATACATTTATTTATAGAATAAATACAAATAGGTTTTTAAACCAACACGTAATTTGTTAATTTAATGAGAAAATACACATTTATTTCAACAAAAAACCAGATTGGTATACCTCTGTATGCGACACGCGGTATTGTCAAATTTATTTCAGGTATGTTTTATATAAAATGTTTAATTTGAGATGCGTGAATCGGACGTTCACTTAGGGCGCCCACTCACTTTCTACGGTAGTAAGTTTTAGAACTATTCACGATTACTAATCTAGATAATAGTCAACACTACTTACTTTTTATTTTTATTTAGCTTTTATATTTTTAAAACCGTCCTTTTTTTAGTCTGTGGAGTTTTAGTTTTGTGATTTTTTAATTAAATAATAACAACTTAACAATAATAATAACTTCAATAATTTTTAAAAATGAATTGCCTGTTAAATCGCTAGTTCGATGACAAAATAGCGTATGACATTCGTTTATAATGGAGATTATATTCGAGATTGTGGCATTCGTGAAATTATCGTATGAAAAAAGTGAATACGATAATTTAATTCGTGACATAATCCCTTGCATTATAAACTAATTTCATAATATACTATTTTATGCCACGACTAATATTCCGTGAGTGATGCTCAATGTTATTTAAGACGAATTCAAAAATTGTAGATTTTATCCATTATAGTGCTCCTATTAAGGGTTTTTGTGTAGGTAATCAATTAACCCAAACAATGACAACCCGGAACTATACTTGGGACGCTGAACAGATATAGTAATTGAAACCGCCTACAATTACCCCCTCTTTTTAACAAAACCTTTCTATTGATTGCATTCAAATATACCGCTCAAATTGAAAGGCATGTTTACTTGTACCAAAAAGATATCAATTCGTTTACTGTCAAACTGTCTTACTCACGAGCTTTTAATAACATTTTTATTAAATTAATAAAACTGCAACTTTTTAAAATGTATGGTTATTATTTATACTACCATCTCTCGAAGTGACATTATTTACAATGAATTAACAATTCATATGCAAAAATGTTCTATTGTAAATTTCACTTACAATAAAACCAATCAGAACAATCTGTGCTGCCTTAATTTTTTTTGTACTATATCTATTCGGCGGCCCCAGTATAGAACGTCCATTTACGAGGGTAGATCAGTATTTACGGTCCCTGACATAGTAGGCTTTGCATGATATCGTCACTCATTTTTCTATGAGAACTGTCATTACTAATTATTTGTTGTGTCAAGTTTTGCGTAGGTGCGTGTTGTTCTTTGAAAGTTATTAATAATTAAGCTGGTCGATAACAGACAATTTTTAAAAATGGAAAAAAGTGAAGTCAGAGCGGTGATAAAGTATTTGCAAAAAAAAGGATTAACACCTACTGAAGTTCACAAGGATATGACAGACGTTTTAGGGGACTCTGCCCCTTCTTACCAAGTGGTGAAAAATATGTCTCGTGAGTTTAGATTAGGCAGAACAACTTGCGAACATGCGAAAGGTGCGGGACGTCCAGTCTGTGTCACCGTTGACAAAAACATCAATTTGATCCATGATATGGTAATGGCAGATAGAAGACTGACTATTCGCCATATCGCGGAAATAACGAACATCTCTTATGGGTCAGTTGAAAATATTTTAAGAAATGTTCTTGATCTCAGAAAAATTTCGGCGCGTTGGGTTCCAAAGATGCTGACCGTCGATCAGAAACGCTCTAGAGTGCTGCATTCGGAAGCCAATTTGGAGTACCTGAAGGCCAATCGGAAGCAATTTCTCACTCGCTTTGTGACTGTGGATGAAACATGGGTGCACCATTTTGATCCTGAGACGAAAAGACAAAGTATGGAGTGGCATCACAGAGGTTCTCCACCTCCACGCAAATTTCGAGTTCAACGGGCGGCTGGAAAGATTATGGCCACAGTGTTCTGGGATGCAGAAGGAATTTTGATGATCGATTATTTGCAGCGTGGACACACAATAACGGGTTCTTATTATGCAGGGTTAATTCCAAAATTGCGCGAAAGCATCGACCGAAAAAGACCAGGAAAGTTGGCACACGAAATTTTGTTCCATCAGGACAACGCTCCAGTCCACAAGAGCTGCATTGTCATGGCTGCCATACAGAACGCTGGCTTTGAAATCCTAGAACACCCTCCATATTCACCAGACCTGGCACCCAGTGATTACCATCTATTTCCAAAATTAAAGGAAAACCTGCGTGGAAAAAAATATGGAGACGATAATGAAGTTATGATCGCAGTAAATGGCTGGTTTGAGGAGCAACCGGAAAACTTCTTCCTGAAAGGCATTGAAGCATTGGAACATCGGTGGACCAAGTGCATTGAAGTCCAGGGAGATTATGTTGAGAAATAAATAAATAATGTTTTAAAAATTCTTTCTCTTTCTATATCAGGGACCGTAAATATTGATCTTCCCTCGTATTTACTGTTAGTGTTCATCTGAAAAGATGGTTTTTTGACCAAAATTAGAATTAATTTCAAGTTGCTCTAAATCCCAGTCAACAAACTCACGACACTTACGATGGTCTAGTGGCTTGAGTTCTTGGGTCAATACAATCTTATAAGAGTGTAAATCTAAGATTTTTTGAAAAATACGTCAAGTATGTCGTTTTTGAAAGATGTAATTCTTGATAACTTCGAGGAATCGATAATTTTGCAACACTATTATGTCCTATGATGATCTTGCATCATAATGATAATAACGCTAATAGTACTTGGGGTGGTTCGGAATACACCTTCAGCAGTAGCTCCCCTATACTTGCGATCGCTGAACAGTGAACACGCACAACACAAGTATATGAGGGAAACGCCATCGCTCTACAACAGAGCACGTCACTCGCAGAAGAAAAAATATTATTTTTTAACTGCGACGAATAACAAGCACAGTAGATCGATTATGTGCAACATAGCTTTCACTACACTGAAGTGTACGATGAGTATTCACAATAGTAGATTTATTTTCATAAAGTGTTTAGATAATATCAAACGTTCTTGAGGCTTGTATTGTGCCATCATAAATTGTCAGCGTATACTAAACACAAATGACAGCTAGCGACAACTATTTCTAACGTGGTTGCCCTGACATTTTAAGATCACATCGTTCTTATTGGAAAACCCTTTACCTTCTCAATATCATAGGTTTTTTTAAATTCTCCTACTGTGGTATCTATAAGTCTCTATATCTATAGTTTTCGCTTATTTTAAAAAATAAGTATTTTTTAGCTCGCACATTAACAACCCATTAAGCAGAGTGCCGTCTTATTTACGTGATTTTTTAGACATGTTTGGTCGCTGATGACGTCGACCAGTTTTCTTAAAAAATGTAAGTAAGACCCGTTTATATTAAATATCGAGAATTGTGGAAATTTTAACCAAAATTGGAAATTTTTCAAAACATTCATAAAATAAATTTACAATTAATAGGTATATTTATTGAATTTGAATAAATACATTAAACCTAAAAATATCTTGCACACTTAGCGCTAAATATTACTTGATATTTAGCTTTATTATTGTTGCAGGCTCAATCATTTTTATAAACAAAATAAACAGATATGTAGTGCATACGTTTCAAAAATTCAAACTCTGAGTATTCTAGCATCACGTGACCGGTATCGGTAAAGATCGCGAAAAATAAACGCAACAAAGGAGCAGTCGAATCCGTGCAAAAAGTTGGTTGATGTTGATTTCCTTTCAGCTGCTTGATGTGCACATCTTTCATTAAAAATATATGTTTGTGATATTTTATTTCTGGGCATTTCTTGCAGTTTTGTGTCTGTGTTGGTAAAACAAATTAGCATGGCGTTTAATAATATTCACCGAAAAGAACGGAGGAAGTATGCACAGGTTGGCCGACGCCTCGAAAACAACAGGCGTTTTAGGGCCGCCATAGAAGTATAATAATATATTAATAGTGATTATTTTACGTTTCAGAATTTTAAATAATAAACCTTTTTTCAAATTAAGGTATTTAATTTGCAGAAGTAGAAATAAATAGGTCCTTAAGGCATCAATAAAACGCCATTTAAATGATTATATGAGGTTTTCTTTACGTCATAAAACAACGTCTTTTTTACGTCGTAAAATGACGTCTTTGGACTGTGACATCTACTCGTCTCGTTAACATCATTATAATGTCACTTCAAAGGTGAAAATGACGTAATGACTGACCAATAATCAACGTTAAAATGACGTCAGTCTGCTTACTGGGAAGGCGCATAATTAATGATGAAGGGTATCATCCTTTTCATTTTACTATAGTTAATTCTCTTTTACCTGAAGATTTCAAAAACGAATTAATTATTGTCATTGGTTTCTGTAACAACTACGAACTTTCCGGCTAAAAGAATCTGAACCGATGAATATAATTTTGTAAAGATGGTTCATTTAATCAACATAATAGGTAAGCATTATTACATAGTTTCCAAGATTCGCACCAAACATACGAGGCACACCATCAACATCGTTTTAGTATGAATGTGTGCGCTGGAATATTGGGATATAATATCGGAAATATTGGGAATTTCTACCGACACGACTTCGTGGTGAAGATTTTTAAAAATAATTTTTTTACAAGCGATTTTGCAGACCTTCTTGTCGATATTCTTTTCACAACTAAACAACCCTTGGTTTCAATTAGATGGTGCACCGGCGCACAATACACAACCAATCCAAGAATGGCTCGATAATAAAAATTGATGGATTGGTAGCCGAAATGACCCGCTTGTCTGGCCTGCCAGGTCACCTGATTTGATTGCAACGGATATTTTTGTTTAGGGATCACGTAAAAGATTTGTGGCCGGTTTCACAAAGCTTGATTAAACTCTGATTAACTTAATTGTGATTAAATTTGAAATCTAGAAATATAATTGGATAAAATCCAAGGTCTGTTAAATCTCAACCAATGAGATTTCTGCATTTTGAATTTAATGACAATTAAGTTAATCAGAATTTAATCAAGCTTTGTGAAACCAGACATTGGTGTATCAAACTTCTACCCAAAATAGAGATGAGTTATTTTAGTGCATTCAAGAAGTTTTTCAATCAATTAATGCAAACAAATTCCAAAGGGTTTTTAGTAATTCGATTAAAAGAGTTGAACTTGTTTGGAAGCGCAAGGCCTAAACACCTTGTTTAGTTGAGTATGTAGTTTGTTGTAATTTAAATGTCTTATGCCGTTTTATTTAATTACCTATGTTATATTGTTGTGGTTTATTTGTATTTTATTTAATTGTTAGAAATTCGTATTATGATTTTGATAATATAGATGTAAAATTTATTTTTAATAAAACATGATATCCATGTAAACAAAGCCGCCTTACTGTTTTTACTTGCAGTTAAACAACATTGTCAGATCCATTGATTTTTAAATCGTCTATATATTCAAAAACATTACGCAAAGATTTTTTTTTCATACTCAGGAAGAGCTCATTATTGTAGAAAGGAGTTAATCGGTCATTTTTGTAGCATCCTGTATAACTCTAAAACTGTAAAGTATCATCCCATATAGATTTCCGTACAACATTAGCTAATTACAGACTTCGATCTATGCAAACGCAAACTGATGTTAATTGAGAGAAGAACTCTACGCGTAGGTAAGGAACCTCTCTGTTATTGACATTGAGGTTATAAAGATTTTTAGTGAAATATTAACTTTATAGGATATTATAACGTTTCGCTCGGAATTAAAGACGGCATCTGTCACTGCTTACTTGTTAAAATTTAAAGTGCCTTTTACCTAAAATAACTATAAAACTAACGGGTGATTATAAACCCTCGACATCTCAGTTACTGTGAAATTTAAAACGTGTGTTTTATTACTGTTTTAGACGTATAATAAATTAATGTAATTTATCCAACACCTCTATATAAATACCATGTTTACTATAGTCATTTTAAATAAGGAAAGTGATTGTTTACTCTTGTGTTACATTATAACCTACGTTGCCCCTAGCAACGTGGGTTATTTTTATAAAACTCACTCCTTCAAAGATAACAACCAATCACCAGCATACGTTACTTAATATTATTAAAATCCAGTCATCGTGCTAGAGTATTACCTTCAAAACTACAGACTAACTATACATTGCAAATTCGATGTTTAAACTTAAATAAAGAGGTGTTGGATAAAATTTTGTGTGGCACGCGTGAGTTAAGGATATTATCCAATCAGAAAAATTAACCCTCTCGGGCCTGCCGGCCCTCGAGGGTAAATTTTTCGTTCGTGGATAATATCTTACTTAACTCACTTGTACCATAAATAACTATTATTTGACGTTCAAAAAAACTATTGTTTTTGAGTAATAAAACACATACGTTTTAAATTTCACAGCAACTGGGATGTCGAGGGTTTATAATCACCCGTTATAATAAACACTGGGTGACCATTTAATTTCAGATTATTCCTAGATACCACCCTGTACCATACCAAACAAATCGCTATAACCTCACTTTTTCATAGTAAATAATAAAACGTACACTTTTATCATTGACAATACTATTTGTGTCTGTTTATAGTTATATAACAATAATAACATAATAGAGAAATTCCATTAAGATGCCTAAAGTTCGTCGAAGCAAAAAACCTCCTCCAGAAGGTTGGGAACTGATAGAACCAACACTTGATGAATTAGAACAGAAAATGAGAGAAGGTATGCTTTTAAAAACTGCTCATAATAATTTACTCTAGTTTACACTAATTTCAGTTATTTATATTGTTTTTGCAATTTTCTAGCTGAAACTGAATCACACGAAGGCAAACGCAAACAAGAATCTTTATGGCCAATCTTTAAAATCCACCATCAAAAATCGAGATATATTTATGACTTATTTTATAGAAGAAAAGCAATCAGTCGAGAACTATATGAATATTGTCTTAATGAAAACATAGCAGACAAGAATCTTATTGCTAAATGGAAAAAGCAAGGTTATGAAAATTTATGTTGTTTACGTTGCATTCAAACTAGGGATACAAATTTTGGTACAAATTGTATTTGTAGAGTTCCAAAGGGCAAATTAGAAGAGGTAAGATTTCAAATTTGTTTTTATATAAATGATTTCATAGTGTGTATTTTAGGGACGAATTGTTGAATGTGTTCATTGTGGCTGTCGTGGATGCTCTGGATAACGATTGATATTCTGGTTTATTATAGTTATACAAATATCAATAAAGAATTTGAAAACGCTTTTAATATACTAATATACAGTTATATGACTACTTCTTGTAAATGCATTATATTGATTAAAGTTTTTAAAGCCTGAGATTAATGACAATTATATCGAGTGTTTTTTTTAATTTGACGTCAACGTAGGCTGTGAATAGTCGATTGTGAATTATTTAAACACGTGAGTAATTTGAACGTTTTGACAATGACATTTATTAATACGATCAAGATCCGTTCACAATCAACTACCCATAGCCGCCTTCGACGTCAAATTTAAAAAAACACTCGATACCAACCTCATTAACCTAGTTCTCATAACTATTACAGACTAAACAATTGGGACACACCAAAGATTGATCAGCACTCTCACAGCAAGTTGTTAAAGGAAATTATGCGGTAGCTCTGTTGCAATATGTATAGTATCACGAGTACAGTACACATATTATTGAGAGGAATCTATGAATGACAATTAGGTACATTTTACTGACATTTCAAAAATTATAAAATTAAATATTCGATCGTATGATCAAAAAGTCTTTGGATCGCAATAGCCATGGAATGTAAAAACCATCTATAGAATTATTTACTTCTACTGCCCGTAGTTTTTGTGAACTGTACAGAGTAGCACTAATGGAGACAGCCACCTGTGTCAAGAAAATACGACGTGCTGACATCGCTAAACGGAGCCCAATAGTACACAGAAAATGTTAGGTTAGCGAACGCTATTATTATTTCTTGTGCTTGCAGTTACTTTAAGTATTACTTAATAACATTTATAAAAGGAACACAATGGAATTTATTTGAATTATTATCTATTGACATGACAATTGTACAGTAAATGTCAAAAATAATAGAAATAAATAATTTCATAGAGCTTGTTAATTTCATGGCAACCCTGATACAAAGACTTTTTGATCATACTATATTTAAAATTATTATAAATATTAACACGAATATTAAATTTAATCTGTCAAAATTACAATCACCATTAGAACAACACAGCAAAAACGATTGTTAAAAATTAAATACGTCATCAACTACCGCATATCGAAGACATTTCGATGTTGTACAACACCATCTATATTTATTGGTGCGTCCCAATAAGTTGTTTCTCAACAACAGAGATCTAAGGTGCAATTCCACTGGTGCAACACTAGATGACATGTAACATGCCACATGTCTAGCGTTGCTGACGCATGTGACGAACAAAGACAATCAACATGTGGCATGCAGGAAAGACGCATGCTTTATGTCGTTTCATGTTGCTTCAGTTGAAAGACTCGGTATAGCATGCCTCGTTGCAGCATGCCACATGTTGCGTAAATGTTGCCTCAGTGGAATTGCGCCTTTAGTTTCTTTGTTGAACTTGTAAGATGTAACTAATGTGTTAATAGTTCTTGAATTAACCTTAATGAAAGCTTGCACCACTCTGAACCATAAAAAAAATGAAGGTTCTAGGACAAACCTGCAGAAAGTTAAGAATCATTTATATCCAAATACGTGTTAAGTTTTTTGAAAAGCTCGTTCTCTGAAACCCTTGAGCAATTTCAATAAAATTGAAATTTTTTGCAATCAATGTCAAAAGTTCTATACCAAATTGGAGATTGTGGATAACATCAGCTGGTTGATTTAATGTCAATTGGCCCATACACAACTCGTGTCTAACACAAATTAACTGTTAGTGTAAAGGACCCCACAGAATTCTTATGGAAAATGGCTTTCACCAAATTGCCCTGAAAAGATCGTTTTTGATGTGTATATCAAAAGTGTCAATGGACAAAAAATTATAGTTTTCGAATTACAGCTGTTTGAAGTTGACAATTTTTGTACCCCATAGAACCTTTATGGGAAATGGCTCTCGGCCAAGATTCTTGAAACTTTTTCTACTCTACTCTATAGTAATATATTGTAACGTTCTTTTTAAAATAATAACAAAATTGCTGTTTAAATCGTCTATTCATAAGAGAAATATTAATTTACATACACTTAATTAAAAACACTATAACTGTAAACTATTTAAATGCTAGATATTTACAAATTTATTTGAGGACTATTTATATAAAAACTATTTATGTATTACAACAATTATTAACTAATTATTCAGAGTACATTTCACTATGCCGGTCAAATATTAACTGAGCTTCTACCCGCGACCTCAATTTATATCCTTCATAAGTTCTAGAACATAACCGATGAATCAGGCATGCAGCTGTTGATGAGTCACGTCGATGAGTGGCGTCGATGAGTCATACATGCAGGTGTTGATGAGTCATACATGCAGGTATGATTGATGAGCCATACAGTTGATGACTCATTCATCTAGAATGTTCGATGACGTCGTATGTGGGTTTACTATTCGTTACAATATGTTTATATAAATAAGTAAAAGGTTTTGAATGATGCTTGACTTGAGGTGGGTCCCAGATAGCATTCATGCTTATGTCAAGCTTCCATTTGGATTGATACACGCTTATAAGTGTATATCAATCCTAATGCAAGTTTGACATAGGGTTCTATGCTATTGGCGGTACCATCCACTGATAGTTCTCCAAACTTCCCTAATTAATGAAGTCTTCTGGCCATTTTCTCTTAAGTCTTCTTTCTGAGCGTTGTTGGTAGAGTACTCCTATGAGCTGACTTGTATGACCAGTACAGCGGAATTTATATTTGTTGGCATGGGTGCTGATTATATCTTTGACGAGTGGTATGTTGAAATCTTCATGAATAGTCTGGTTGGACACCTGTCCAACCAGACTTGCTCAGGCTGCAGGTACCAGAATGCTCCTTGGTACCTACCAAGGAGCATTCGCTATCATGTGGAGTGTTTTAGATTGGAAGGATTATAGAATCTTAGTATTGGACGGTTTACTACATCTCCATAGCTCAATACCGTAAGTTCAAATAGGTTTTATGATGATTTTGTATATGGTTAGTTTATTTTGAAGGAATAATTGAGATTTTTTACCGAGCAACCAGTGCATTTGTTTTACTTTGAGGTTTTGTTGGGTTTTTATGGCCTTGATATGTTCTTTCCAGGTGAGTTTCTGGTCTAAGTGAAGGCCCAGATATTTAACGGCCGATTTTTCAGGAATAAGAGCGCCTTGAGGTAAACCTGAGGACATGTATTCCGCCTTAAGGTGAAGGTGATTTGTGTCGATTTTTCGGTATTAACTGTGATTTTCCAACGTCGTAACCAATTGTCAAATTGGTTCAGGTTGTTTTGAAGCTTATCAGAAGCCGTGACTAGATTTGCATCAGTTGCCATGATTGCTGTATCATCAGCAAATGTGCATGCATCAGCAAACCACTGCACGTAAAATGCTGAAAACGAAATGCACTTTTACATAAACTTCAAACCAAATACACGTTTTTAAGAGAAACTGGGGAAGAAGTGAAAGTGGAATGTACTACCTGTAAATCGTTATTTTCTATTGAACACGGTGGGTACTTCTTTCATTATCATATTCGTCAGCCTAATCAGCTTCTTTAGAATTCCCATTTCTTTAATTTCCATAACTAATTTTTTTCTATGAATGCTACCAAAGGCCTGCTTAAAGTCAATGAATAACATGTTTAAATTTGGTTTATCATATGGATTGCATCAATAGTTGATCTTCTTGCTCTAAATCTGTATCGAGAATTTCCAATCATTTCCTCCATTTATATCTTTTTTTAGTCTGATTTGTGTTAATGATGTTAATGTTGTATTAAGCAATGTGATTCCTCTATAATTAGTGGGTTCCTATCGACTACCTTTTTTGTGTATTGTACTATTGTAACCTTCTTTTTAAAATAATAACAAAAATGCTGTTTAATCGTCTATTAGCAAGAGAAATGATATTTACATAAACCAATTTAATCTTAACTAATTACTTAACACTATAATTATAAACTGTTTAACGAACTTAAATGCTAAATATTTACAAATTTAAAGTAAACTATATAAGGACTTTTTATTTATTATTACAACAACTATTAAACATTTATTTATTGACTAATATATTTGAATACTAATTATACAAAGCACATTTCAATACGCCGGTCGAACACTGCTTCCCACACTAATGCTTCCCTTGAAGATTTATTAAAAATAACAACCAATGCTAACAAAATATTTTTACAAAATTATGGTTATCTTTTATTTAAATTTGTAATATTTAATCAACTTAAAGCTCAATATCAATTCCGTACAGCAAAAAGTATAATTAGTTAGAGTACTATTTTAAATTAGGCTCATTAAACTTGCACGGAAAGATAATACCGATTCAAATGTGTTACATACACTGCATATAAGCACTGCTTACAACTGCTCTTCTTTTAGCCTTGGCGTGAATCAGAGGGCGTGGTTATATAGTAGACGATGCTGTTAGCATTGCTTGGCTGCTATTTTTAGTGTGCTTCATGCCAAATGTTTATTTATTATAATTTGGTTATTTGTTCGATTTAGTGTTTGTTAAATTTAATGTTACTTAAGTAATGTAAATCTGCGAATGAGACTGTATTTTGTCGCATTTTATTATTTCAATTTATATAAGCTGGATCTTTTTTTAAGACAAATAATTCTATTTAGTTTGCCTGTATCCAAATTTAAAATTGCATTATCGTCACGACTGCAAATTCAACTGCTTCGGTGAAAGGCTCGAGTACTTTCGATACATCCGAATCGTGTCGATTTTTTTGGTTCAGTTTGTAAATTATTAAAAACGAATTTTCCGCATACAGTTTTGGAGAGAAATTACAAATTATTAAGAAAGGCAGATCAAAACCAGAACTTTCAAATTTAAAACCTGCACCGGTATTTTGCTAAGAAAGACGGGAAAATTGAGTTGCGGTATAAATACATAGTAGTAGTTTTTAAAAATAAAGAATAATAGTCAACAAATTCCATAAGTATAAAGTGTAAAAGTTCTTCTTTGAAAAACTTTTAAGCTTAATTATTATAACACTGTTTTTTATTGCACCTAGCAGGGGCGGATCCAGAGAAGTATTTTGAGGGGGAATCTTTGGAAAAATAATTGTTTTAATAAAAAATAATAATTAAACAAACATTATTTGTTTCTATTCTATGTATACTTATTTCTAAATTGGAGGGGGGGGATTATTCCCTCCCCGTTAATTCGCGCCTGTACCTAGGTGCATTATAATTAAAATCATGGTTGCTTCCTTAGCCTAAATTCTCACCGCACGCCACTGTTGAATTCCCGTCTATGCACGAGGGTCGATTTATATCCCCCATGTAAACGTCCCAGAAGACGTCGGAACATACTCGTGTATTACCACAAACGTCGTAGACGGGCCGGGAATCTTCTAGTATTGTAGCTCGTCTAGCCGCCTGAGTCATATACGCGGCCCATGTTAAATCTTCTAGTATGTTCTCGCGGGTGTGACGCTTCGCTCTGGCATGTTCTGCCGCCCGCATATATGGATTTCCCTATTTCTTACACTATCGTATTCTTTCTTCATTCCTTTGGTATTTCTTCTTTTTCCCATACATCTTTAATGAGTTCATACAGCTTCTTATGAAATCTCTCCACCCTTTTTAAATATCTTGGCACATTTGTTGTCACTGCCTGAAGTCTTCCCATTTTTAAGCGTTTTTATGCTTTTGATATTTTCTTCGTATCTTGTTATTTCTATCACTATATTATCTTCTTTTAAATCTATTTATTTCCATCATTTCATAACTCTGTCGTTTTATTTAGCAGGCTTTGAAAGTACACTTTCCATGTATCTGGTATTATTTTTTCTTGTTGTATCTATTTCTATGTTTTTCATTTCCGATGTTTATCCATTCTTTCTTTTCTTCATTTTTATCTTTTACTGCACTATCACTCTCACATTCATTGTCAAACCATTCTTTATTTACTTTCCTATTTTTATACCCTATTATTTTTTCTGCTACATTTTTTTAGACTTCTTTTAATTACATCATTCATCTATACTGTTAACTTCATTGCCATTCTCTGCCTTTGAATTTCTTTGTTCATTTCTTCTTTATATTTTTTATTTCTTTTTCTATTGATTTTTTTTCATGATTTGTTTATAAAGATTTATTATTTATCTTAGCATTTTCTGTTTTATTTGTTACCATATGGACTCCTCTATAACTTCTTACATTATTTATGGCAAGATCTCTTTTTTTAAACCAATCCCTGTGATCCCAAAACAAATGTGATTACTTCTATTCGTACTGGGTATTCTCCACATTTCCTTGCATATTACTTTGTGCTGCTTAGAATAACATTTCATGCTGCTGCAATGTTACATAGTAGATGCTCATTGTTGTTCGTTTTCTTATGTATCATGGGCATCCCAGCTACATCTCTAATGTATCTTCCTTTTCCAATTTTCTCGTTAATAGCCTCCCATTTATTGCTTCATATTTAATTATATTATCACGCATTTTCTCCACTAACTATAAATCTGGTTCCATTTTCACCTTGATTCGTTTCTCCTGAATAATATAATCACAAAATCTTTTTTTTAAATTTATCCTACATAACTTCTTGTATTGCTGCAATATCTATGGGTATGTCTCAGATTACTTGAAAATGCAGTGTCCCCATCAGTGTTTTTCTTTTGAAAATGTAAGTAGTCGAAGAACTTGATATAATGCGGTAGCAGATTTAACTACTTTAAATATTCCAGCAAAAGAAGAATTAAATTGTGCTTATTATTTTCCCGTTTTTACATGTTTAGCTATGAAATGTCACATAAGTTTATTAACCTGTCCCCAACGTGATTATTATTTTACGAACGCAGTTTTTTTAAATATAGATAGCTTCAGATGAATAATTGCCCCCACTGCTAAGTTAAAACAATTTGTTTATACTTATTTTAATCACATATGTAATTATTTGTACTGTAACAATTATACAATTGATTAATTCTTGTCGCAAGAAATTCGGTCACATAGATTACCTCAACTTGAAAGAAAGATTTTTCAGCCTGACAACACCGTTAAATTAGTTTACCCTTAACAAGCAACAGTGAGGAAGCCTTGTTTAATCGCAATTAATAAAAAGTTTGTTGATTTATTTATAGAAATATATTATAAAGAAGCTTGTTTGGCGCGTTAGTAGGTATTGCGGCCGTTGAATCCATCCCCTCCCTTTTTATGCAAATGACCCGCGATCTAATTAATATTCGATATTAAATGCGCGAATTAAATTAATTCGCGATATCATTTGCATATCTCATCTCTCATTTACATATATCATCTCACATGCATACGAGAATTAAATTAATTCACGGTATCATTTGCATATCTCATCTCTCATTTGCCTACCTTATTTTTTATATCTCATATGCATGCGCGAATTAAATTAATTCACGGTATCGTTTGCATATCTCATCTCTCATTTACATAACTCATCTCTCATTTGTACATCTCATTTTTTATATATCATTTGCATCTGTCATCTCTCTCTCTCTCTCATAAATTTATTTTAAAATAAATCTTATGTTGTCATTCCTAATTGATATTTAAATATAGATCTATACGTCATATGATTAACATACGTGTAATATAATTAACATGTAGAAACATCTAGGATAATAATACGAGAAAAATTTACTTTCAAGTATACAAGGTACCTCTAAAGGGTTACTGTCAATCACCTGTCGGATTATCTCTATTGCATTTTGACATGTTTAAATCCAAACGTCATAAACATTTTAAATACAGTATACAAGTAAATCGATAATGGTCATGTAATTATTATCTTAGCATCTTTTTATTTACAATTATCTAGTAAAAATGTATTGTTTCATACGATTGACAAATATTAACAGATTAGCTTTCTTTTGAAATTTGTTGAAAGGTTTTTAGTTGATTATTTCTCAGGAACGCAAATCTAAGAAGTTACTTCAAACTAATGTTATTGCATGAAAATACGTACAAGGTAGTTGGTCACGCTGTTTCTTAACATTCCTTAAAACTGTTTTCAACTATAAATAAACAAAACGTTCTTTCAGATGACTGATGAATTCAAGTTCAAAGATTTTAACCTGTTAAACTTAAAAATTGGTTTTACATCTTTTAACATACTCACCCTTGTGTTAATCTGTATAAGTTAGACGTGTAGAAATTTGACTACGGAAATAATTTGAAAGAGACATAACATTATAACGTACTATGTGTGATTAGTTGTATTGTTTCAGAGCTCTGAATCATACAGATTTGATGTACGCTTCATTAACTTTTTTAACCGAGAAACATGTTTATTATTATTGCCTGATATGTAAGTGTTTTACGATTGCTTACAGTAAGAAATGGAATTTTTAAACGAATTGAACCAATCAGCCGGAACAGCAAAACCCGTCAAGAAATTGCATGAATACAACGTGAAGGAAGTAGCGGAGATATCAGAGGTCAAAATTATCACCTGCAGGGACGGACGCAGAGCGGTGTTCATTGTCGCTGAAAAACATATAACATATCTACCTAAAAGATTCGACGACAAACTTACTGAAGATAAAGTGGTAGATCTCAACCAGAAGATAGCGAATAAAACTCTGTCTCTAGGATTGGTTTACCTAGGTAAAGTAAAGACAGAAAGATATCAACCGTATGCTGACTGTATGTTTATTGAAACGAATAAGGTATGAAATGTAACAGGTAGTCTATTCAATGAACATTGCCTAATATTTTTTTTTCTGATTCTTCTTCTAGCCTATGGATCCGCAGTTAGAAACACGGGCCTGCTAAATGCCTGCAATTCACCTACCCTATCAATATGTCGTACAATGCAAACATTTCATATCATTATTAAAATTTTATAAATAAAACGATAAAACAAGTTTATAGTTTTTCATTTATTTCTACGTATTCATCATATATGAAAGCACTTACGGTAGCAAGATCTAGAATGCTCCTACCCCTCAGAAGTGAAGGTCTTCAGCAGCTTCAGATCAGCAAATTAAAAACTTGATAGAGTCAACATCTAACTCCGAATGTCATACAGAGCTTTCAACTAAATCATATACAGCTTTTGCTTAATTGTACGAATAACTCGTTCTATTATTGAAGTCTTAATCACGGAACACGTAGAGTAAGGATTTATGTTGTATTCATTCATTAACTTTAACTCGATATATACAAATTCATATACGAGAGAAATGTTACATATCTCAATACATACCTAAAACGTATTCTTCGTATATTCAGTAAGAGCTACCCATTTTTTTTCTAGACATTCGAATTTTGAACAGATTGATAACATGTTTTCTCATTTAATCATAATTAGGGTCAAGTTGAATAGCAAAGTAAAGTACATAAAAGTTAATAGGTTAAAATAGAAATTCATTTTTCTACTTTTATATGTGCCAAGTAAAATAATAAACAGATATTTCGAAAGTTTTATGCATTCTTGAGAGAACGGGGTATAATATTTAAAACACACTGTAGAAAACATATCAGCAGAGAAAGGGAATACATAAATACAGTATGTTTTGTATGATGAGGTGTCGTCAGTTTAAAAGAAATGAGTTTAATGTTGCACGTATTACATCAATTGTATCTGTACCTAACAAAGGTATACATCCCTCTTATTAGATTGTCACGAACGTATGTAGTATACTTCTAAATTCATGAATATTCTATACAAGTATTATAACTAGACAATAAAGGTTTACTGAGATTATATACCTTATAATATAGCAATAGAATTTTTCTAAATTTTATTCTTTAAGTTTTATTTAAATAAATTTTAGGATTCAAAAGCATTTTCCTATTATTATTAATGTACATAGACCCCTTAACCCTTCACTCTCAACCCTACGATGTAAGATTACGAGAGGGTACATGAAGAAAAGGGTATGTTGTAAGAAAAACTAATAATAATCCTTCTCTAGGAACTGAGTAGTCGTATCAACAGTAACATAGACGAATCCAAGCATGAAATAAACAAGATAGAAAAAATACATAAAAACCTTTATGTGTTTTAAACATAATATATGGTAAATAAGTTACCTAAGGACACATCACAAATGTCTATTACAGTTTTTTTTGTATTTACAGTGCATTAAGAATAATTGTATCAAATTATATACGTTTAGATATACAGTCCTTTTGTGATAATTATGGCTGAAGGCATCTGAAGGTGTAAAACAACTACTGTATCAACAATAGCTACATCGAAGTCGCATGAGTTGTTACCGGCTCTTTAACAAGCGTATGCTACAATTCTCTAATTTTCTAGTTTCTAGACATAATGTAGTTTTGAACAGATTTTAGCCTTTTTCGTTATATCTACTACCTTGTAAACTGTTTCTACATATGTGTTCTTATTGTTTATGCATCATATAGATATTCGTCGGCATATTTAAACGTTATTTTACAATATATCATACATTTTCAATAGCTTCGAAATACGCAGATATTAAATAATATACTATATACTCTTGTAGGATATTCATCGTATCTATAGTAAACTCGTATGATTAATAATAATCTGTAACCATTTTCGATACCTTCGAAATATAAGTCTATAACATATGTTTGTAATACGTCTTTATAACTTTGAAACACAGGGTAGTTACCTCTTGCAATATCTACAGTTATGAGAACCCTGAAGACTTAACCTGGAGAAATAAATCAGATAAATATTTTACTTTTTATTGAAACGATAACTTTGCATACTAATATATGAAAATAATATAATGTATATCGCCTGATAAATAAAATTGAAATTATTCTTATTCTTTTACAATGAAATGTGTTTTGAAAAAACACGATGAAACGTTATGTATATTAATGCAGGAGTTCTGTTAACGCATTCGTTATTTAGAGATTCACTTATAAGTACACTATCTATTTAGCTGATTCAATAAAAAATTCGTTATTTTTAAAATTCCTAACAAGGGTTCAGGGTTCTTTATCTGTTTTAGAATATTCAAAGACAATATATGTATAAATTATCGTGAGACTCCTGCTCTATATAAAACGCCATATATAAAATTAGAGATAAGAATTTATCCTGTGTATTAGTGAAAACTCAAATATTCACGGAAATATAACAATCGGTACATATGACGATACTAATCAGTCTGACGCGGAATATATATTTTATATTATACAAACGGAGAGAAAAGAATAGGTACAATCGGATTATGTTCATACCAGGCTCACCATGATTATTATAAACATCTTAACAGAATAAAAGGGCGATATGAATATAACTTATAGGATTTAATCAAACTAGAAAAATATCGATATATATATATATATATATATATATATACAGCATGTCTCAAAAATAACGGACAATACGTGAATACGAGATAGTTGATGATGTGTAGAGAAAATTTTTCCTACAACTTCTTTTTCTAAAGTATTTACTTTCCGAGTTATTTAAGGTTCAAGTTTTGAGTCCGGTCCTGCATGTTCTGCTCCACAATCTCCTGATGTCGCTTAATGCTGAGGACTGTAGTTTGTTGAACTTTACAGCATTTGTCAATACAGCACAATTTTGTCAATGCCGCAAAATACCCGAATGAGTTGATCTTGAAAAAACTCGTAAATAAGACACGTTCCGTTTTGCTCATGTTGCAGTTTGTTTATTTTAAAATAAATTCAAGGTCTAATAACAGCTTAAAACATCTTACTTTAAAGAGAGCATCTGATATCATATTTCAATAAGTTAAACGGAATTCTTTATGTGTGGCGGCGTTGAACGTAATTTAAAAAACATAAGAAGTGTTGGGCTTTAATAAGAAAATTACGTTACTAGTTCTTCTAATCTGCGATGCTAATACATTTTACTAGAATCTGAAGCATTAATATTTAAAACTAATAGTTTACTACTATTCCAAAATTTTATTTACAAGCACAGATGCTTGTAAATAAAATTTTGGACTAAACATTCCGCATAAATACACATAGTGAAATTTGATCTATGTAAAATAAGCAACGCAATTTAAAAAAGGGATACACAACTGTTAGGGTAATGAGGAAATTAAGTCTTTAAATAACAGTAAGAAATAACCACCACAAACGTATGAACAACTTTATTAATTCTTCGCAGCAATATTACAAACAGCATCTGCTATTATCAAACGCACTCTTCGAACACCCAAAAGCATATCCCCATTTTCCTGGTCCTGCTTAGCGGTCTCGCATTTTGATTCCCCGTTCTTCGCCTTACGATGACGAGGCCTGATGCTGTCACGTTTTTGTTTCGCTACATTTGGTGTCCATCGAGACGCCAACACAACATAAATATATTTGTACGTTCTGTAATAACATTCGAAAATAAACAGAAGGTAAAATAAACTTTTAAAAAGAACATTTTCATAATTAGAGCGCCGCCAGGTTGAATTTGCGGCCCGATTGTGGTTTACTCAAAAAATTACAAGGGTCGCTTCTTTTGAAATCTTGGACAGGTAGATTTTTACATAAATTAAAATAGATAAATTCATATTAAATACAATGACGATTTATTAAATAAGCAATTTTTACCATTAATCTATTTTATTTAAAACGGAAAACACTTTCAAATAAACTCTTGATAATAAAAATTATTAGTTCGATGAACTATCATCAAACGTTTGGGACTTTTTTGCAACTATGTCGTTTATAACAAAAACGCTTATTACGGTGATATGTCATGGTGTTTATAAAGACACGACCTTGACCAATATACGTGTTTTTAAATCGACTTCTCCGAATTTTTGCTTAACTCTACACATATCGCTTTACAATGTTTTGACTATCCCAATGCTGGATGACTTATTATTTATTATCAAATTGATGCAAAATATAACAGGACCGTATTAGCAAAAAGTATTGCAAACAATTTTTAACAAATTTACAAAAAATTTTTTTTGGAGGTAGAGTTTTTTTTTCTTCAGTTTTAGATTCTACCTCGGACGCTCTTTCACCCTCTGCGTTATTGTTCGTTATTTTTGAGACACCCTGTATATATATATATATATATATATATATATATATATATATATATATATATATATATATATATATATATATATATATATATATATATCCTGCGTTGAGAAAATAATTATACTATGCAAGCATCAATACGCTACATACGATTACGAGCCTAAGTATAAACATGAAGTTATACTTTAAGCGCTGACGAATACTATGCATATTTCGAATAGAGTATGCGGAAAACAGCATCAGTGAGGAATATAGGAACCTACAGACCGTATCGAACAGGATCCAACGAGTTGATACAAGCAGAAATCAGTTAGTAGGAGAACCGTTGTATTAAATGTTTAGGTATAGGGGAAATGTAAATGTTTTAGTGATTCCTCCCTTCCTCTTTAGACGGTAATAAATAACAGAAGCAGCAGACCTACTTATTTAGTCACGATTTATCGGTGTTGCTGTTTATTCATAGTTAAAATGTCATTCTGCAGAGCTGACTAAAAAGTTTGCAAAAGAAACATACGATATACTAGTTCAGTATGATAATGAAAAAATTCTAAACTACGAAAAATCAAGACTTCTTTGTGAAATACAGCTGCCGTTAAACAACAGCGGGTCGAAATATTTACATCTTGGACTGGATCCTTTCAAGAATTTTGATGTGTGTATAAGAATCTTGAAGAAAGGCACTGATCTAGGTGTGCAGTTTAACGAAGACTCATTTAAAGATTTTATAGAGGATGCTTCGTACATATTAGGATGTCTGAAACACAACTAACTTGATGGATACGTATTGACCGATTATACGCTTCATAGTGTAGGAAACAAGTGTCTCAAATTTGTTTCAAAAAATAATCAAAGTTTTGAACTTTACATTTCCGAATTAAGTCTAGGGAGATTGTACACGATGAATACCTTTTTATGGAAAAAGATTGATAGTATTAAAACTATGCATCGCAATTACGAATGTTTTGCCGAAGAAGTCCTGGACGAGGCTATAAAAGTTAGAACAACACGTATAGACAATAATATTTTATTAAAAGTGTTAAATTCTTCTTGTAGATATAAGGATAATTTATTTTTGAATGAACTAGTTTATAAGTTTAATCGGAAAACTATTGTAGATTTGCAGAACGATCTTGATCTAGATGATAGACTTAAATTTATTACATCTGGATATAATGTATAATAAATATAATATAATAAATATCTTTAAAACTTATTGTTTTTTAATTGTACCTACATCTACTTATTCCAGGTAGTTTGATTGTATGCATATGTAAGACGTGGGAAAACTCCTGATACTGCTGCCTCTGGTAATGCTATGAAATAAAACGTATCAAGATGATGCAGGAACTCAAAAGGATCATCTACCAGAACGTTTACTGCGCGAGAGAGGTAAAGAAATAAGAAACATATCAGTGGCGTGCGGTCCATAGAAGCAATGGAAGCAATCCTTCCCTTAAGAATTTATTAAAAAAAAACCAATGCTAACAAAAATATTTTTATAAAATTATGGTTATCGTTTATTTAAATTTGTAATATGTAATCAACTTAAAGCTCAATATCAATTCTGTACAGCAAAACGTATAATTATTTAAACTACTATTTTAAATTAGACTCATTAAACTTGCGCGGAAAGGCAAGACTGATTCAAATGTGTTGCATACACTGCATATAAGCACTGATTTCGTTGCTTATTGCACTTTTCTCCGCCAGCCGGACAGTCGCGCCATCGTTAGTGAGCGGGTGTTTTGTACATCGTAGTAAGGTCTCATTATTTTTAGTGTAATCCATGCCCAATTGTTTATTTATTATAATTTCGTTATTTGTTCAATTTAGTGTTTGTTAAATGTTACTTAAGTAATGTAAATCTGCGAATGAGACTGTATTTTGAAACATTTTATTATTTGAATTTTTTAAAGACAAATAATTCTATTTAGTTTGCTCTGTATGCAAATTTAAAATTACATTATCGTCATGACTGTAAATTCAGCTGCTTCGGTGGAAAGTTCGAGTATTTCCGATACAACCGAATTTTGTTGTTTAGTTTGTAAATTATTAGATTTTTCTGCGTACGGTTTTGGAGGGAAATTGCAAATTGTTGAGAAAGGCAGATCAAAACCAGAACTTTCAAATTTAACAACAAAGATTAAAACATGCACCAGGTATTTTGCTAAAAAAGACCGGAAAATCGAGTTATAAATAAAAAAAATATAATTATAAATTATAGTTTAAAATATAGTTATAAATACTAGTAATTTTTTTAAATAATGAATAATAGTCAACATATTACATATAAATAGCAATACAATAAGATCATCTTACATAGTACAAATTAAATATTTACTTATTCTATGATTTTTCTCGCTTTAAGCTCTGCGATGACTGAAATTATTTCATTTTCGTTTTCGAGATTGCTGCTAAGAGCTTTCTTTACAGCATACAACAGACGAAGTTGGTCCACTAGTTGATCAGGCGTACTCTGACGTATACAATCCGGTATCATTTTGTTTAACTTTTTCGGAAGACTAATCCCAAAGTCTGTTATTCTGTATAAATTTGGCCTGATTACATTTTCGTATTTCCAATGTTTAACGCTTATTAGTCTACCGTTGCGCCTATAATCTTTCTTATGAGCATTAGTGAGATTATTTTCATATAGTTGTCGATATCTTCCTCTGCTGGACTAGGAGAGCTTATTCGTTTAAGCGTTAGTAAAGTAAACAGGCCGGATGTTCCATTGAAAAGTTTGTTTTTAATAAAATATCTTTTCCCTGAAACTGTACTCGCGAACAACCAAATCGCCACTCGTCGATGTCGTTATATAGAGCGTACGTAGTTTTGTCTACGTTTTTGTTTTCTCCGCTAGTTTATAATGCTCTATAACAGTTAGAGAATTCCTGATAAATCTTTAAGTCAGAATCGCATTCTTCTCCTTCTTCATCATCTTTAACAGATGTAACTGGAGATGCGTGTTCAAGTTTCGGTGAGAGATTAACGGTCGCCGGTCGAGGTTCAGCTTTATCACGGTGAAAGTAGGCTAATTTATTACGTATAGCATTACGAGCGTTTATTATTTCAACATCATCATCGAGTCTTATTTCTTTATTTGTGTCGCGGGGTTCATTGGTATGCATACGTTTCAAACTCGCGTCTTTAATTATTACATCATTTCTAGGCTTTGTGTTATTATTATTATTCACGCCTATGGTACAATGGATTGTTTTCAAGTGCCTTTTATAACTACTATTACGTGAAAAAGATTTGAAACATGTAGTACATGGGTCTTTGTGTCCACGGTGTATGTTCACATGGCTTGCATACCCGGAACGCCGAATGTTCAGACATATATGTATGATGCACTAGGTAAGTATCGACTTATGACGTAATGAATTATTAAGAATAACATATCATATGCCAGCTAGAAAGATAGTCATCGTCACTGTTGCCAACATCGTTCTGGTGCTTTTGCTTCAGCGGCGAGATCAATCGTTGTCGCTACTATTTGAAAACAAAGGGTCTATGCCATCAATAGTAAGCTTAACTAAGCTTAAAAAACTTGAACTAAAACAACCTCAAGGAAAAAGATAGTGCTTACCCCGTAGGCACGGAATCATACGTAGCGTCCTACATAGTATAATTATTCTGTTAAGACGTTTAATCATAGGGAGCATAACATAAACCGATGGTACCTACTCCTGTCTCACCGTTTGTAAGGTACATGAACTTTTACATGTATTTTATTGCATGATTCTTTTTTTCTGCAGTCGCATAGGCTGAAATCTCCGAGCGGCTACGTTTATAACCGAGAATAACCGATTGCGCTGGTCGATCAGTATAAATAGGCGGGTTCCTGTTCCTTCATTAGTCGAGATGAATCAGCGTAAGAAAAAGAATGACTCTGGTCGAAGGGGTTGCAACATACAGTGTCCGGTTTGCTTCAAGTCTTTCGCGAGGCCATTCACCTGCAAGAGGCACGTAAAAACCATCCACGAATCAGACAGAATCCAGTGTTCTAGCTGTGTCAAAACTTTTTTAAACTCTGATGCCTACAAGATACACAAGAGAGCCTTCCACGAAATAAACAGAATCCAATACTCTAGCTGTTTCAAAACTTTTTCACGTCGTGACCACTTAAAAAGACATATGAAAGGCGTCCACGAATCAATCAAAGTCTGGTGTTCTAACTGCTTCAAATGTTTTTCACGCACAGACAGCTTAAAATAGTATATTAAAAAACAAGTTTTATACGACATGATTTATTGCACGAATGCTAGTTTAAAAAGCGACCGCGTAACGGGAGTTTTTTAAAGCATGAGTGCAATAAATGTCTTATAAAACGAGTTCTTTATACTATTTCTTGTACTTTGCACCACTTTTTTACTAATTTTATCCGTTTTAAAATAAAAATTCTCACTTTTAAAATTTGGGGAATTTTATCGTGGTTGGTACCAACAATCGATAAATGTTAAATTTTGACATTTGAAAATTCAAATTTTAATTTAACAATGATTTCAATGACATTTCATTTGTCATGGTTCATAACTGACAACTTCGAAAAACTAAATTACACTAGTTCTAATTCGAAACTCAAATGAGCTAGTTCAGCACTACTTTCGGTTCTGAATGAGCCTTGATAAAAACGCAAAGTAGAAAAAGGCATATTAAAAGCGTCCATGAATCAATCAAAGTCCGATGTTCTAGTTGTGTCAAAACTTTTTCACACACTGATAGCTTAAAAAGGCATTTGAAAAACGTACACCATAACGCAGCTGTTGTGAAGACAGGAACGGAAGCAAATACTGACATCGTCGGGACAGAAGATATGACCTCAACTACGCAGCCGGATGATTATCGTGCCAACTATGAAAGTAACGAAGAATTAGGAAAGGTTACAGGCTCCGTAGAACTACAGTAGTCATAGAAAACAACTTATGATCTATATACTTGTATTATGTTATGTATACTAAATAAATGTTTGTAAAATAACTTTATATGTTTTATTTATCACGCCCATACTCTAATTTCTTGTCTAACAGGTTGGACTCTGCCATTTTTGTTTCAAGACTGTTTCTAGCCTAAGGATGTATAGCCCCAGGGTTAATTAATTGAGGTTGACCTGCAGAGCATATTATGTTAGCGTTCAGTTAGTATGGCTTTGATATCCCTAATTGTTATTTACGCCAAACCTGACTGCATGTATTGTTAAAGTAAAATTTAGAGGTAATATACAGGAATATATGCGACTGTATCCGATCTCTAAAATATAAGCCTTTTAAATATTACTTTGTACAGCTATGTTCAACAGGTATGCGCTAAATAAGTTAATGTCAGCATTGTACATAAAATATATATAGGTCATTTGTTGCATGGAAAATTAAACTTCTCTGTAACGTATATCCTATATTACTTTGTTCTGCGTTCATCAGGTATCCAATCAGCAGTAGAGTATCATACGTACCTGGTATAATATAACGCTTATCAGTAGGTCCCTCGTAAATATATTGCGACCCCTGATACCATAATAAGAATAATTTCAATTTTATTTATCAGACGATATACATTATATTATTTTCATATATTAGTATGCAAAGTTATCGTTTCAATAAAAAGTAAAATATTTATCTGATTTATTTCTCCAGGTTGTCTTCAGGGTTCTCATAACTGTAGATATTGCAAGAGGTAACTACCCTGTGTTTTAAAGTTATAAAGACGTATTACAAACATATGTTATAGACTTATATTTCGAAGGTATCGAAAATGGTTACAGATTATTATTAATCATACGAGTTTACTATAGATACGATGAATATTCTACAAGAGTATATAGTATATTATTACATATCTGCGTATTTCGAAGCTATTGAAAATGTATGATATATTGTAAAATAACGTTTAAATATGGCGACGAATATCTATATGATGCATAAACAATAAGAACACATATGTAGAAACAGTTTACAAGGTAGTAGACATAACGAAAAAGGCTAAAATCTGTTCAAAACTACATTATGTTAATGTTAAAGAGCCGGTAACAACTCATGCGACTTCGATGTAGCTATTGTTGATACAGTAGTTGTTTTACACCCTTCAGATGCCTTCAGCCATAATTATCACAAAAGGATTGTATATCTAAACGTATATAATTTTGTTTATTGTTTCCAGCGTATATAATTTGATACAATTATTCTTAATGCAGGCTCTAAAAGTATATTAAAGTATTAGTTTCATAAAACGCCTTATGAAACGAATACTTTATACTATTTATTATACTTGTCGTTATTTCGTTAATTATTAAAAAATAAATTAGTTTTAAATAAGATTTGTTAGTGAAATTTTGTTAAGTACTTTTGACAGTTGGCTACACTGAAAGTTCAACTTCAGCATTTGTTATTTAAATTGTTTTGTTTTTATAAAATTAATTTAGTTTCTGTGACAAGAAGGTAAAATGGTCAGATATTCTCTCCCTCCATCTTATTAAAAAGAATTTAAAAATCCCACTACTGAAAATAAACTTGGTAATACATTTATGTAAGTGCAAATATATCTTTACTAAATTAAAAGATTAGAATCACTAATTTTCACGTAAATACAACCAACTTTTTTACTAACTGTAACCTAACATCATCACATTCTAACCTCAAAATAGCGATTTTACCATTTTTTTTCTTATTAATTACCGGCGACCGGCGCCATTTTTTTCGGATTATTGTTCTCTAAGTTATCCTCTACAACTCAGTATAATTGGTTTAAAACTGGGAAGATTTTCCAGCTGCAGACGATTGGTCAATGGAGGAGTATAAGGGGAGCTTAGCAGATGCAAAAGTCTTCACGCCAAGCGTGTCAGTGACGCCTCAACATGAGGGTAATGTGGAGCTTAAGCCTGTTGTCACGCCAGTGGTGTCATTAGAAAATGTAAGTCTGACTTGTAGCGACAAGTTATTTATTACATAATTGGAATTTATATGAATCTTTAGATACAACCGATGGTTGGTACTTTGAACGCTGCGCAGACTCAGTATTTAAATCAACCGACGCAACAGTCTAATATGACGGACAATATGAAGGTGACGCAGGAGTATGGAAGTGGTCATCCGTCCCAACCGTATGGCAACACGACACCGCAGCCGTACAATGCTGGACAAGCTTATGTTAACAGTAGCACAGCGGGATCACAACAATACAAGAGTGCTCCTCAGCAGTATGGTTCTTCTCCAGCAACAAATACGTATAATAATCCTAATTATACTGCCGTGAATAGTAATTATGGGAATACGACTGATGCACCAGCTGTTACGCAGCAACAACAGCCTGTTAGAATAAACACACAAAGAGCTAGGGTACCATCGCCATCAAAAGTAAAACTCTGATTTTCTTACGTTTACGAAGATTCTAAAATACATTTTTACAGATTCCTGCAAGTGCTGTGGAAATGCCAGGTGATTTGAATAGCAGCAAAACTTATAAATTAAATGAAATAAGTTGCACCCCACCTGAATTAAGAGAAGTAGCCCATGGGGCTATCAACAAATTGCTTCCAAACAAGTCAGAGGATGCATACAAAAAAGAGTAGGTACACCAAATTTGAAAATTGGTGTCAAGAAAAAATGTAAAATTAATTTCTGAAAATATACTAATAGCTTATTTTGAAAAGCTGAGCAAAACATTAAAATCTTCAAGTTTATGGTCGATTTACTCCATGCTTAGATCGTGCATAAATGTTTATAAAAACGTAGATATAAAAAAATATGCAAAACTACAGGCATTTTTAAAAAGGTGGTCTGATGGTTATGATCCCAAAAAATCTAAAATATTGGAATTTAACCATATTGATAGATTTATAACAACTGCAGAAAATAACCAACATTTAGCTATGAAAGTAAGTAAAATTTTGTGCTAAATACTTTCAATTTTTAATATATTTCAATTATTTAAGGTTGCGTTAATAATGGGATTCTGTGGTGCCTGCCGAAGAGATGAATTAACCAACATGTTAGTAGACGATATTGTGGTCAAAGATGATGTGTTCACTGTGACTGTAACAAAAACAAAAAATAAAGTTCGAAGAGTATTCTTAATTACAGAGAAACTGTGGATTGATTTAATTAAGCAATATTTGAGCCTAAGGCCTAAGAAAATAAACCACAGGCGGTTTTTTATAACCTACCGCAATGGAAAATGTATTTCTACTCCTATCGGTATAAACACCATGCGAAAAGTTCCTTTTATTATTGCCACTTATTTGCATTTAGCCAACCCGAAGCTTTTTACAGGTCATTGCTTTCGACGTTCAAGTGCTTCTCAATTGGCAAACAAAGGTGGTGATTTAATAACTATAAAACGGCATGGAGGTTGGAAGTCTTCAGCTGTGGCTGAGGGCTATATTGATGCTTCAGTTAAAAAAGATGGAGGTAGCTGAATTGCTATCTAATAAGCCATGTACTTCCACTTCATCGGCTCAAGTGGTAATTGACCAGTCTTCCACACTTGAAGAATCACACAGTTTTATCAGCAACCCAGTGAGTCAACAAAACATTGTTGAGGGGCAAAAGCTACCGTCGTTTAAAATTAATGCTCAGGACACTTCCACTGTTACAATCAAAGTTTATAATAACTGTACTTTTAATGCCAAAGATGTATAAAGAATAATTTGTGAATTTATTAAATAATTAAATAATTGTTAATTTAATTAATTATTTTGCTTATAATGAAATAAAAATAAGTTATATTTTGTGTATGTTTATTTTATATTTTAAAAGTTCGACATTTTATTACATAACAACATAACTGCACTTTCAGTTTGGCCAACCTGTTAATAGACGATATTGTGGTCAAAGATGATGTGGTCACTGTGACTGTAACAAAAACAAAAAATAAAGTTTGAAGAGAATTCTTAATGACAGAGAAACTGTGGATTGATTTAATTAAGCAATATTTGAGTCTAAAGCCCACCATTCACGATCCAACGCCACAGTTCGATTGGGTTGAATACAACTGCTGTACAATTGTGTTGACAATCGCACGACGATGCCGAGAACCAATAGAAAAATTCAAATTTGAATTGTATCCATGACAATCACACAATTTTCCCGAAAATTTATATATATATGCTACCAAGGAGTAATTTTTTGGAAATTTTTTGGAAATTATACTTGTAACATATATAGCTACATAAAACCAATTAATCATAATGCATTTTTTCTGTGCGTCGTGCGATTGTCTTACCGAATATAGCCTCGTGCATTGATTCTGCCTGGAAATTTTGATTTCGTGCATTTCTGCAACGTAATTGCACTCCACTTCGTGTCGTGCAATTATGACGTTGCAGAAATGTCACTCAAAAAATTTCCGGCAATAATCAATGCACTTGGTATATTACAAGTGACTATTTCACTCAATGTTATACGAACCAATAAAAATTTATCCTGTGAACGAGATTCTCTCTATTCCGGCGACTATTTTTTGTTTATAAAATTTTCCGAACTTGTTCTACCAATGAAAACGTTCAAATAAGCAACCTACCCTTTATTTCACCGACAATTTTTTTGCTATAGTAACGATCCTACAAAAATAGTATACACAAACTGTACGTTTCATTGAAATAAATGTTAAATATTTTTATTCTTTGTGTTGTTTATTCGCGAAATAGTCATAACGAATAACATACGTGGTAAAATTTTGTCTTGGCAAAATTTTCTTTTTGATTTACTCGTGTTTGTTGCCAATTCATCTCGTGACATTGACCAAAAACCACTCGACTGACGTCTCGTGGTTTTTAGTGACAATGTCACTCGAGAAATTGCTATGCAACAAACGCTCGTAACAAAGAAAATTTTGCCGACAAAATTTTACCACTTATGGTATTATATATGAAAATTGAATATGTACACTCACGTTACAACCTTGCAGTTAGAATTTGTAACTTGTTGCCATGATTTTGTAAATACAAGTAAAATTCTGACATAAATAAAACAGTTAGGTTATATTCTTACCAAAACAACAATCTATTAATTGTACAACCCACTCGGTTAACTACACACACGTTCAGATCTCGTTGCAAACAACACAATCATACTGCTGCAGTCTGTCATGTTTGTCTGCCGTCAAAATTGGATCAATTTGGTTGGTTGTGAACACACATGTTCAAAAATACTTCAATTTTGTAACATCCAACCCAATCGTACTGCGGCGTTGGATTGTGAATGGCGGGCTTAAGGCCTAAGAAAATAAATCACAGGAGGTTTTTTATAACCTACCGCAATGGAAAATGTATTTTTACTCCTATCGGTATAAACACCATGGGAAAAGTTCCTTTTATTATTGCCACTTATTTGCATTTAGCCAACCCGAAGCTTTTTACAGGTCATTGCTTTCAACGTTCAAGTGCTACCCAATTGGCAAACAAAGGTGGCGATTTAATAACTATAAAACGGCATGGAGGTTGGAAGTCTTCAGCTGTGGCTGAGGGCTGTATTGATGCTTCAGTTAAAAAAATGGAGGTAGCTGAATTGCTATCTAATAAGCCATGGACTTCCACTTCAACGGCTCAAGTGGTAATTGACCAGTCTTCCACTGCTTCATTTTTACATGAAGAATCACACACTTTTAGCAGCAACCCAATAACGAGTCAACAAAACATTGTTGAGGGGCAAAATTTACCTTCATTTAAGATTAATATCCAGGACACTTCTGCTGTTACAATCAAAGTGTATAATAACTGTATTTTTAATACAAAAGATGTATAAAGAATAATTTGTGAATTTATTAAATAATTTTTAATTTAATTAATTTTTTTTGTGTATGTTTATTTTATATTTTAAAAGTTTGGCATTTTATCACATAACAACATAACCGCGCTTTTAAATATAATAAGTTTGACATTTAAGAACAGCTGTTAGGTGCTACCAACTTTAAAAAACAAAATTTTACTGTTTCCAGTACTCTAATAAATCTCATTAGGACACGCAAATGCGTGTCCTAATGGAGTTCATTAGGAGACGCAAGTATAAAAAAGTATCAAAATGAATTTCTATTTTAATCTGTTAACTTTTATGTACTTTATTTTGCTATTCAACTTGACCCTAATTATGATTAAATGAGAAAACATGTTATCAATCTGTTCAAAATTCGAATGTCTAGAAAAAAAATGGGTAGCTCTTACTGAATATACGAAGAATACGTTTTAGGTATGTATTGAGGTACGTAACATTTCTCTCATATATGAATTTGTATATATCGAGTTAAAGTTAATGAATGAAT
Organism: Agrypnus murinus; assembly: GCA_929113105.1. Lineage (NCBI taxonomy): Eukaryota > Metazoa > Arthropoda > Insecta > Coleoptera > Elateridae > Agrypnus > Agrypnus murinus. The sequence goes on along the minus strand of OV816025.1, from coordinate 136,962,298 downwards.
ACAACATAAAGCATTACTCTACGTGTTCCGTGATTAAGACTTCAATAATAGAACGAGTTATTCGTACAATTAAGCAAAAGCTGTATATGATTTAGTTGATAGCTCTGTATGACATTCGGAGTTAGATGTTGACTCTATCAAGTTTTTAATTTGCTGATCTGAAGCTGCTGAAGACCTTCACTTCTGAGGGGTAGGAGCATTCTAGATCTTGCTACCGTACGTGCTTTCATATATGATGAATACGTAGAAATAAATGAAAAACTATAAACTTGTTTTATCGTTTTATTTATAAAATTTTAATAATGATATGAAATGTTTGCATTGTACGACATATTGATAGGGTAGGTGAATTGCAGGCATTTAGCAGGCCCGTGTTTCTAACTGCGGATCCATAGGCTAGAAGAAGAATCAGAAAAAAAAAGTATTAGGCAATGTTCATTGAATAGACTACCTGTTACATTTCATACCTTATTCGTTTCGATAAACATACAGTCAGCATACGGTTGATATCTTTCTGTCTTTACTTTACCTAGGTAAACCAATCCTAGAGACAGAGTTTTATTCGCTATCTTCTGGTTGAGATCGACCACTTTATCTTCAGTAAGTTTGTCGTCAAATCTTTTAGGTAGATATGTTATATGTTTTCAGCGACAATGAACACCGCTCTGCGTCCGTCCCTGCAGGTGATAATTTTGACCTCTGATATCTCCGCTACTTCCTTCACGTTGTATTCATGCAATTTCTTGAAGGGTTTTGCTGTTCCGGCTGATTGGTTCAATTCGTTTAAAAATTCCATTTCTTACTGTAAGCAATCGTAAAACATTTACATATCAGGCAGTTTTAAAATATAAGCAACTGAAGATAAAACATACCTGCTTGATATATTTCAAATAAATTTGCAGGATACAGAATTATCAAACGTTGATAATTTCGCGCCTTCGACTTCCTTGATACAGTAACCTGTTGGAATAAAAACTATGTGGATTTCACGCGGATAGAAACTGCAGTCAGTCTATAACAAATTTCAAAATAAGTTTACACAACATCATTAAAAATAAAAGCAACTTACTCGTTGAATTTCAAATAAGGATAAAACATTCGTAAATCATTTACATATAGTTTTTAAAATATAAGCAAAAATAAAACATACCTGATTTTAATATTCACTTGATGTAACTATCTTGATGATTCGAGAACACTTTCGGAATGGTTTATTTTAAAAAAAGCGTTCAGTTTTTATACTAGTTTTCGGCGTTTGCGTAATTATGATGAACAATAGTTTTAAGATAAAACAACTTTTCTTGGAAGCTGTTAGTTATTATAGAAAGAACTCGTATTAATCTTAAGTAAAGAATAATAATAAACATGTTTCTCGGTTAAAAAAGTTAATGAAGCGTACATAAAATCTGTATGATTCAGAGCTCTGAAACAATACAACTAATCACACATAGTACGTTATAATGTTGTCTCTTTCAAATTATTTCCGTATTCAAATTTCTACACGTCTAACTTATACAGATTAACACAAGGGTGAGTATGTTAAGAGATGTAAAACCAATTAACAGGTTAAAATCTTTGAACTTGAATTCATCAGTCATCTGAAAGAACGTTTTGTTTATTTATAGTTGAAAACAGTTTCAAGGAATGTTAAAAAACAACGTGACTAACTACCTTGTACGTGTTTTCATGCAATAACATTAGTTTGAAGTAACTTCTTAAATTTGCGTTCCTGAGAAATAATCAACTAAAACCCTTTCAAGAAATCTCAGAAGAAAGCTAATCTGTTAATATTTGTCAATCGTATGAAACAATACATTTTTACTAGATAATTGTAAATGAAAAGATGCTAAGATAATAATTACATGACCATTATCGATTTACTTGTAGACTGTATTTAAAATGTTTATGACGTTTGGATTTAAACATGTCAAAATGCAATAGAGATAATCCGACAGGTGATTGACAGTAACCCTTTAGAGGTACCTTGTATACTTGAAAGTAAATTTTTCTCGTATTATTATCCTAGATGTTTCTACATGTTAATTATATTACACGTATGTTAATCATATTGTAACAAGAGAGAAAAAGAAAGAACCTCTTCTCGAACAACAAATGGAATATTCTACAGCAATCGAGAGGATTACTCATCGCACGAAGCCTGTGAAACAGACGCGGTTATTCTAGAAATATAATTATAGTAGTTTCTAGCGGCTTCTAGTACGATTATAGGAGGGTATAAAATCGACTTCGCCGATAAAAAGAGGCAGTCAACAGCGAGTAGTTAAATGGGTATGACGAAATAAATAGTAAATGTAAAGATAAATGTTGTATTAGAAATTCATAATAGTTTTAGTGGTTTATAATCATAGCGTTAATTTATAGTGTATTCATTAGTGTTTGTAAATAAATATTAATTATTAATAGACGATTTAAACAGCACTTTTGTTATTATTTTAAAAAGAACGTTACAATATGACGTATAGATCTATATTTAAGTATCAATTAGAAATGACAACATAAGATTTATTTTAAAATAAATTTATGAGAGAGAAATGACAGATGCAAATGATATAAAAAATGAGATGTACAAATGAGAGATGAATTATGTAAATGAGAGATGAGATATGCAAACGATGCCGTGAATTAATTTAATTCGCGCATGCATATGAGATATAAAAAATGAGCTAGGCAAATGAGAGATGAGATATCCAAATGATACCTTGAATTAATTTAATTCACGTATGCATGTGAGAGATGATATTGTAGTGGTCAGACCTATAGTCAACCAAAATTATCAAAGTAGCTGTAGCAAGTCATTTTGTCACAAAACAATTTTCATAATAATCAATTTACCTAGTTCTGATATTACATACAAGTTCAGGCAAAATATGTAATTTATTTTAAAAATAACAACTGTTTGCTTCAATATAAAATGTTGGGGGTGTTTATTACAGTTTCTTTGGGGTTGGTAACTTGATTTAATGTTTAGGGATGGTTATTACAGGTTCTTTAATGTTGGTAGTTTGGGTTGCTAAGGGGTAGTTAAGGGACGTTGGGTTTTTGTTTTTGAAACAGAGAGGAGGTTTTGGGGAAAACAGAGAGGAAGTAGCCATATTGGCTTGGTTTGTAAAACTGAATATAAATTCATGTAAGTGTATTCTGTTAATTGAATTTATGTTGATTCTAGTTGTGTGGTGTAATTTTTGTATTGTTTAATTAATCTGAAACCCAAATCTCTCGTTTGAATATATATATATATATATATATATATATATATATATATATATATATATATATCTATAGGGCACCACTATGCGTCCCCCCATGTAAAATCTTAGGTTCAAGCAGCGTCCGAAGTCACTCGGCGTCCGGATATACGGACGCTGGGTGACTAGTGCCTCAAAATTACACCACATGAAGCTTAAAGTGTCTAGATGACGAAAATGTAAAAATTAGCTGTGCGCAGTTTGACACCCATTCCTGATTCGTGTATAAAATCGTAGTTCGAGCGTTTGCCACACGCAGCGCTAATAGCGCGGGATTTGTATACATTTGTATACAAATTTATGGCATAGGTTTACCCTGCGTCCGCATATTTAACAAGAATTGTGTTGGTAACACTGATGGTTTTGTCGCTAGACAGTGACGTCATTTCAACGGGACTTCACTTATGCATTGTATTTCTGAGTAAAGATTGCGTCATTTAAGGTGACACAAATTCTTACATATTATATTTTGTTAAAGCTGTTTAATAAACACTTTACGTTTCATTTATGCGTCATGTAAATTTCGTTTAAACCGGTTTTAATTGCTCTTACAAATGGGCGATAATTTTAATAAAATCGTAAGATTTAATTCAAAGCTCTATTGATTTAAGTAAAACAAACGTAACCATTATTATATTATCATTCAGTATTTAATCAATCACTGATGATGTTGGCTAATAATAAATCTTATCCCGTTTTATATTTTAAAATTTTTAAAAATTATTTGTTTGTGAGGCAGACAGTGACATCATTTCAAACGGAACTTCTTACGCATTAAAATATTGAAATTAAATAAACTTTTTTAACTTCTAAATTGTCAAATGACATACAAACTTGAGATTTGGCACAGTTATAGGAATTAGGATTCTTGTAAAGAAAAAATAAAACAATGTTATTATGTCAACCCCCGTACCCCGTTTTAGGGGTTGTAAAACTTTTAGATGACATAGAAACATGAAATTTGGTATAATATAGGATTTAAGATTCTTGTAAACAGAAATATTTAAAAAATGTTATTACGTCAACCTCTGCATCCCGTTCGGGGGGTTGTAAGACTTCTAGATGACATACAAACTTGAAATTTGGTTTAGTTATAGGGTTTAGGGTTCTCGTAAAGAATGATATAGAAAAATGTTATTATGTTAACCCTCCGCACCCCCTTTATTGTTTTTAAAGCTTCTAGATGACACAGAAACTTGAAATTTGATTTGGTTATAGGGTTTAGGGTTTTCGTAAAGAATGATATAGAAAAATGTTATTATGTTAACCCTCCGCGCCCCTTAAGGGTTTTTAAAGCTTCTAGATAACACAGAAACTTGAAATTTGGTTTGGTTATAGGGTTTAGGGTTTTCGTAAAGAATGATATAGAAAAATGTTATTATGTCAACCCCCGCACCCCTTTAAGAGTTGTAAAACCTTTAGATGACACAGAAACTTGAAATTTGGTACATTTACAGTTTAAGATTATTGTAAAAAAACAATATAAAAAAATGTTGTTATATCATCCCCCGCACCCTGTTATGGGGTTGTAAATCTTGCAGATGTCACAGGGATTTGAAATTTGGTATAGTTATAAGGTTTAAGATTCTTGTAAAGAAAAAATAAAACATATCAACCCCCGTACCCCATTTTAGGGGTTGCAAAACTTTTAGATGACATAGAAACTTGAAATTTGGTTTAGTTACAGCGTTTAGGGTTCTCGTCAAGAATTATATAGAAAAATGTTATTATGTTAACCCTCCGCACACCTTTAGGGTGTGTAAAGCTTCTAGATGACACAGAAACTTGAAATTTGGCACAATTATAGGAATTGGGAATCTTGTACAGAGAAAAATAAAAAAATATTTTTATGTCAACCCTCGTACTCCCCTTTAGGGGTTGTAAAACTTCTAGATGACTTAGAAACTTGAAATTTGGTGTAATTATAGGATTTAAGATTCTTATAAAGAAAAATATAAATAAATGTTATGATGTCAACCCCTGCAACCCGTTCGCGGGTTGTAAAACTTCTAAATGACATACAAACTTGAGATTTGGCACAATTATAGGAATTGGGATTCTTGTACAGAAAAAAATAAAAAAATATATTTTTATGTCAACCCTCGCACCCTCTTTTAGGGGTTGTAAAACTTCTAAATGACTTAGAAACTTGAGATTTGGTGTAATTATAGGATTTAAGATTCTTATAAAGAAAAATATAAATAAATGTTATGATGTCAACCCCTGCACCCCGTTCGCGGGTTGTAAAACTTCTAAATGACATACAAACTTGAGATTTGGCACAATTATAGGAATTGGGATTCTTGTACAGAGAAAAATAAAAAAATATTTTTGTCAACCCTCGCACATCCCTTTAGGGGTTGTAAAACTTCTAGATGACTTAGAAACTTGAAATTTGGTGTAATTATAGGATTTAAGATTCTTATAAAGAAAAATATAAATAAATGTTATGATGTCAACCCCTGCACCCCGTTCGCGGGTTGTAAAACTTCTAAATGACATACAAACTTGAGATTTGGCACAATTATAGGAATTGGGATTCTTGTACAGAGAAAAATAAAAAAATATTTTTGTCAACCTTCGCACCCCCTTTTAGGGGTTGTGAAACTTCTAGATGACTTAGAAACTTGAAATTTGGTGTAATTATAGGATTTAAGATTCTTATAAAGAAAAATATAAAAAAATGTTATGTCAACCGCTGCACCTGGTTCGGGGGTTGTAAAACTTCTAGATGACATACAAACTTGAGATTTGGCACAATTATAGGAATTGGGATTCTTGTACAGAGAAAAATAAAAAAATATTTTTGTCAACCCTCGCACATCCCTTTAGGGGTTGTAAAACTTCTAGATGACTTAGAAACTTGAAATTTGGTGTAATTATAGGACTTAAGATTCTTATAAAGAAAAATATAAAAAAATGTTATGATGTCAACCCCTGCACCCCGTTCGGGGGTTGTAAAACTTCTAGATGACATACAAACTTGAAATTTGGCACAATTATAGGAATTAGGATTCTTGTACAGAGAAGAATAAAAAAATATTTTTATGCAACCCTCGCACCCCCTTTTAGGGGTTGTAAAATTTCTAGATGACTTAGAAACTTGAAATTTGGTGTAATTACAGGATTTAAGATTCTTATAAAGAAAAATATAAAAAAAATTATTAAATCAATCCCCGTATTCCATTTGGGGGTTGTAAACCTTCTAGATGACATACAAACTTGAAATTTGGTATAGTGATAGGGTTTAAGACTCTCGTAAAGAAAAATTTAAAAAAATGTTATTATGTCAACCCCGCATCCCCTTTTAGGGTTGTAAAACTTCTAGATGACATACAAACTTGAAATTTGGTATAGTTATAGTGTTTAAAATTTTCCTAAAGATAAAAATCTAAAATATTAAAATGTCAACCCTCCCACCCCCTTTTGAGTTATAAATCTTCTAGATGACGTACAAACTTGAGATTTTGACATAGTTATAGAGTTTAGAATTCTTGTCAAAAGAAAAATAAACAATGGTAAAATTTCAACCCCGCACCCACATTGGGGGTTGTAAAACGTCTATATGACATACAAACTTGAAATTTGGTATAGTTAGTGTTTAAAATCTTCCTAAAGGGAAAAATCAAAAATATTAAAATGTCAACCCTCCCACCCCCTTTTGAGTTATAAATCTTGTAGATGACGTACAAACTTAAGATTTTGACATAGTTATAGAGTTCAGAATTCTTGTCAAAAGAAAAATAAACAATGGTAAAATTGCTACCCCCACTCACATTGGGGGTTGTAAAACGTCTATGTGACATACAAACTTGAAATTTGGTATGGTTATAGTGTTTAAAATTTTCCTAAAAAGAAAAATCAAAAATATTGAAATATCAACACTACCACCCCCTTTTGAGTTATAAAACTTCTAGATGACGTACAAACTTGAGGTTTTGACATAGTTATAGAGTTTAGAATTCTTGTCGAAAGAAAAATAAACAATGGTAAAATTTCTACCCTCCACTCACATTGGGGGTTGTAAAACTTCTATATGATATACAAACTTGAAATTTGGTATAATTATAGTATTTAAAATTTTTCTAAAGAGAAATATCAAAAATATTGAAATGTCAACCCTCCCACCCCCTTTTGAGTTATAAAACTTCTAGATGACGTACAAACTTGAGGTTTTGACATAGTTATAGAGTTTAGAATTCTTGTCGAAAGAAAAATAAACAATGGTAAAATTTCTACCCTCCACTCACATTGGGGGTTGTAAAACTTCTATATGATATACAAACTTGAAATTTGGTATAATTATAGTATTTAAAATTTTTCTAAAGAGAAATATCAAAAATATTGAAATGTCAACCCTCCCACCCCCTTTTGAGTTATAAAACTTCTAGATGACGTACAAACTTGAGGTTTTGACATAGTTATAGAGTTTAGAATTCTTGTCAAAAGAAAAATAAACAATGGTAAAATTTCTACCCCCCACTCACATTGGGGGTTGTAAAACGTCTATATGACATACAAACTTGAAATTTGGTATGATTATAGTGTTTAAAATTTTCCTAAAGAGAAAAATCAAAAATATTAAAATATCAACACTCCCACCCCCTTTTGAGTTATAAAACTTCTAGATGACGTACAAACTTGAGGTTTTGACATAGTTATAGAGTTTAGAATTCTTGTCAAAAGAAAAATAAACAATGGTAAAATTTCTACCCCCCACTCACATTGGGGGTTGTAAAACTTTTATATGATATACAAACTTGAAATTTGGTATAATTATACTATTTAAAATTTTCCTAAAGAGAAAAATCAAAAATATTAAAATGTCAACCCTCCCACCCCCTTTTGAGTTATAAAACTTCTAGATGACGTACAAACTTGAGGTTTTGACATAGTTATAGAGTTTAGAATTCTTGAAAAAAAAAAATAAACAATGGTAAAATTTCTACCCCCCTCTCACATTGGGGGTTGTAAAACTTCTATATGATATACAAACTTGAAATTTGATATAATTATAGTATTTAAAATTTTTCTAAAGAGAAATATCAAAAATATTAAAATGTCAACCCTCCCACCCCCTTTTGAGTTATAAAACTTCTAGATGACGTACAAATTTGAAATTTGGCATAGTTATAGAGTTTAGAATTCTTGTCAAAATAAAAATAAACAATGGTAAAATTTCTACTCCGCACCCACATTGGGGGTTGTAAAACGTCTACATGACATACAAACTTGAAATTTGGTACAGTTATAGTGTTTAAAATTTTCCTAAAGAGAAAAATCAAAAATATTAAAATGTCAACCCCCCACCCCCTTTTGAGTTATAAAACTTCTAGATGACGTACAAACTTGAGATTTTGACATAGTTATAGAGATTAGAATTCTTGTCGAAGGAAAAATAAACAGTGGTAAAACAACCCCCACTCACATTGGGGGTTGTAAAACTTCTATATGACATACAAACTTAAAATTTTATATAGTTATAGAAGGCCAGTAACCGGGTAATTTATTTCTGCAATCTTCTACAGAATTGATTTTCTTGTTGGAAAATGTTCGGTGGTGTTCCCTGAATGTAACGGTTGGGAATGAAGTTGTCGGGACGGGGGCGGTTGAGCGCTAGCCGCCATCTTGGAAAACATGTTTTATCAAATATCTCGTGAACCGCGCATCGTACGACAAGAATAGTGTAGATCGTTTTTTTGAAATTCTGCCTTATGCTTTATATAAATGGAAGTATATCTGATTAACGTCCAAGTGTACGCAAAAAACGTGTTTGTCTTTTTCTTAAATAATATAATAATGTAATAACTTTAGTTTTAAATTAATACTCTAGGAATGTTAAAACTTGCTTACTTTACTTGTTTTGGAAAACGATGTTTGTTAATTAAATTATGTCACATTTTTTACGTGAAAAATTAATTTTAGAGAAACTGTTCGTTCAAGTTACATTAGACATACAACTTTCCTAAAAGTTTGAAAAAAAAATTTCAAATACTATGAGACTTAAGCTGTATTTTTTGGTTAACTTTGAATGTACAGTTTTTCTAAAATGTATTTTTCACATAAAAAATGTCAAATAATTTAATTAATAAACATCGTTTTTCAAAACAAGTTAGGTAAGCAAGTTTTAACATTCCAAGACTATTCATTTAAAACCACAGTTATCACATTATTAGATTATTTATGAAAAAACGACGATTATTGATCATGCGGTTAAGATTTATTCACCGTATTTGAGTGTCTAAATGGCTTCTTTGTACTGACTTATTGTTAAATTTGGAATAGTTATTCACAATACATATAAGTAAATCCACTGTGGTTTTGTTTAGATTTTTTAATGTACCGTTAAATTTTTTCTGGGTACATTTGGACCTTAAAATTACTCAAAGAATTTGCTATATTGTTATAAAAATGAAACTTCAGGACAGGTAACCCTTCTATAGACGGGTTGGGTGTGTTACAAATCTGCTCCTGGTCTGTGAGTTTTCGTAAGATTGTTTATTGTAATTTTCGTTGTACACGTAATTATTTTTTTAAATCTTTAGATTTGTGTAATAGTAATAGTAATATTTATTTTTCCCAACAGACAAAATGCCTATGGTGGAAACATAAGCTAACAATAACATTATACTAATAACATGAAAAAGTAGATGTTCCATAAAATAATATCACAAATAAATAATATAATAACATAGTACTAGTGTGTGAACAATATGCCAAAGTGAGATAGTTAGGTTAATAATAATACATTAAATGCACTGTTATGTGGTTGCTCATAAATACTAATTATCTTAGATCTAGTACCTCTCGATGTGAAAACATCTATAAATATGTCAAATCTGTTACTAGGTAAACAATTGTATAATTTTTTTTATTAAAATTAAGTTTTATTAAAATACAACCTGACAATATTGTTTCGACAGCTACGCTGTCATTATCAAAGGTAATATAATTATAAACAAACACGTCGCTAAGGTAGATACAAAAATGGGTAACTAGATAAAATAATAATAATAATCAGAATTAAATATCTAATACTTCCAGTAACGGAGAATTACTGAGCTCAAGTTGTTCATTCATTAAAGGAGTTTGTGTTTGTAAATCTCAAAGGCTTCTAAAATGTCTAATTTGCGTTTGTTATTACAAAAATGTAGGAATTTAATATTATTTTGAGGAGTCATTATATGATTTTGTTCTAAAAGGTGTTTGGCGTAATTCGATTTTTCAGGGTGTTTATTTTTGTAATGACGTACGTGTTCTTTATATCTTATGTCAAAATTTCGAAGTGTTTGTCCAATATATACCGAACTACAAAAAGAACAATTTAAACGGTAAATGCCCGATTTCATGATATCATCTTTAGCATTAAATAAAAATGAAAAAGTGTTAGTGTTGGTTTTAAATGTTATTTTATAATTGTTGGTTTTTCTTAGTATATGTGCAATTTTTTCTGATATTTTGCCAAAATACATCGCAAGTCAGAATGTTTGGTTTAATCAAGAATGTCTGAAACGTCAGGTTAGTCCTAACAACGTAAACATCACTACCAGAACCAAGAATTCGATTACCGAAAAAGTGATTAGGAATGCCAAAAGAAGATCGCTCAAAGAAGAATCGAAGAAATGGTTTAGTATAAGAGACAATATGCACGTTTATATAAAGGTACTCACTCCATACAGAACTTACTCATAAATTACACAATATCCAATTTGACATCTTAGATTTTGACATTAGAGAAACCGTCAGTCACATTAAATTCAAAAAATACACCACACAGAAAAATAAACTTCATCGACTTGTACAACAAAAACGTACACTACAAAATAACCATAATTGTCAGAACACTGCAAACTTTTATCCTCGTTTCATAAACTTGTCGAATATAACATTCAATGACAGAGAAACACAATTTCTTAACAAAGGTTTCAAATTTTGTCCTTTTCCAAAATTTATCAACAAAATTAAAGAAATTTTGGCCGAACAATCTAATTTCTGTTAAAGCAGATAAGGGTAACACTTTGGTAATTCTTTCAAAAGATATTTACATACAAAAAGTTAATGAATTTATTAATAAAGAAAATTTAGAAACTTTAAACAAAAACCCAACCACAAAATTCCAAAAAGAAATAAAACAAGGTTTAGAAAACTGCAATATCTGCTTTTCAGAATTAGAAAAGCAACAAATCATTAATAAAAACCCACAAATACCTAAACTATATGGACTAGTCAAAACACATAAACAGAATATGCCAATAAGACCAGTTGTATCATACATCAATGCACCTAATCACATTTTATCCAAAAAACTAAACCAGATTATTAACACGATAGGTTACAAATCGAAATACTCTGTTAGAAATTCATTAGAATTAGTAGATAAGCAGCAAAACATACATCTTCCACCACATTCAAAACTTGTCAGTTTTGATATTTGCAACATGTTCTCCAGAATACCCCCACAAGAATGTATTCCTTTATTAGATAGTTTCTTGATCAATAGTAATATAGAATTAGTTAAAAGGTTAGAGTTAATTCAATTATTTGACCTTTGTATAAGTCAAAATTATTTCACTTTTAATAACATAATTTATTTACAAAAGGATGGTTTACCTATGGGTAATTCTCTAAGTCCTCTATTAGCTAACATATTTATGGACAAGTTTGAAGATCGAATATTTGAATGAAACCCCTCTAAACACATTATCTTCTGGTTTCGTTATGTTGATGACATTTTAGCTTGTTTTGACAGTTCTTTTGAGGTTATCAATGAATTTTTAATTCTTATTAACAGTATCCACCCTAATATAAAATTTACACTAGAAACAGAACAAAACAGGGCTATAAACTTTCTAGACTTAAATATCAAGATTAACGCAGACAATCTATTTGAATTTTCCATATACAGAAAACCAACACAGACATAACAATACCAAATGAATCTTGTCACCATAATACACATAAAATAGCAGCCTACAGATCATTAGTACACAGAGCTTTAACTATTCCACTAACAAAATCAGATTTTAGCAAAGAGATATCAACCATTAAACAACTAGCACATGCAAATCATTACAATCCGAACATGATTGACACTTTAATCAAACAAAAAGATTATAGGTTAGCTATCAAAAGAATATATCCCATTGACAATCAAACAGAAGACACAAATTACATATCTATACCATATTTTGGCAAAATATCAGAAAAAATTGCACATATACTAAGAAAAACCAACAATTATAAAATAACATTTAAAATCAACACTAACACTTTTTCATTTTTATTTAATGCTAAAGACAGAACACATGATATCATGAAATCGGGCATTTACCGTTTAAATTGTTCTTTTTGTAGTTCGGTATATATTGGGGCAAACACTTCGAAATTTTGACATAAGATATAAAGAACACGTACGTCATTACAAAAATAAACATCCTGAAAAATCGAATTACGCCAAACACCTTTTAGAACAAAATCACACAATGACTCCTCAAAATAATATTAAATTCCTACATTTTTGTAATAACAAACGCAAATTAGACATTTTAGAAGCCTTTGAGATAGGTATACAAACACAAACTCAGGGTACCTTTAATGAATGAACAACTTGAGCTCAGTAATTCTCCGTTACTGGAAGTATTAGATATTTAATTCTGATTATTATTATTATTTTATCTAGTTACCTGTTTTTGTATCTACCTTAGCGACGTGTTTGTTTATAATTATATTACCTTTGATAATGACAGCATAGCTGTCGAAACAATATTGTCAGGTTGTATTTTAATAAAACTGTGAAACTTTTAATAATCTTTATTTATTTCATGATTATGGAGTTCCACAAAGTAAGGCTGGAAACAATAAACAATGGTGAAAAGTGTTTGGTATTCTATAATAAAAGACCATTGTTGATCGGTTAGTAGATCTAGGTACATAAAAGTAAATTTGACTAAGAAGACCAGAACACTGTAAGAATAAGAATAAGAATAATTTATTGGTGCAGCAGTACAAAATACCTTTGTTTACACTCGTCAACAAAACAATAAACATAATACAATATAACTGTATAACAATACGACCATTAGTATACGACCATTAGTAATGTTTTGTAAAATAAGAATACAAGACTAGAAAGACTTTTTCTTGATAGGAGTGAAGTTTCATTATCAATACTAAGCAGAGCCTGGTGATTACAATGCCTAATTGGATAGTTGCCATATGTTTTGTAGTAACAATATTTACAAAATTTACGCAAAACATTTTCAAGAAGACAAATATATATTTCCTATCTTTAATGAAAGTAAACTATTTTTGACAAATTCAAGGTCAGTTATGTTTAAAAAATTTTAAACGTGTTTCTTTTAACATTCGTTTTTTTAGGGATATTCCATATAGGTTCTCTTTTGCAAATATTAATTTGATAAACCTTATTACAGCTGCAGTTCATATAAAGTACTTGTAAAAAATAATTTATTTGTGCAACACTCATTCGGGTCATTTAAAAATTAAATATCTTAAAATAAACACGTTCTAAGAATTCTATATAGTCAAAATGCGAACTTTATTACAATTAGTTGTTTTTGTTCCTCAAGGCTTGTTTATAGTAACAAAATGCAACGGATATCCACATGTGTAATTTGATTCTAAACTACCGTTGTAGAATAAAAGGCATATAATATTTTATTTTATTTATGTCTGACCACTTTTTATTATAAAAAGTCATGTATTTTTTATAACAGTGATTATTACATTGCTATTTCACGATTCGTGTTAGTTATTACAAAGGTTTAAGTTAAAAAAATTGGATAGTTCGTTTACGAATTACGACGAAGTTTATAGTCGTTTTTCTAAAAAAATTAAACAAATCTTTGCAAAGCATTGAGTCTTACGGGAAATATAAACTTTAAATGCTTGTAACTTCGTTTATGAAGCTTCAAAAATTAACTAATTTTATGGTACTTTCGCGTTTATCAACTCATATTTCAGAAACGAAGCCTTTAATCGAAAAAAGTCTTTCTTATAAAATTGTAGACCGCGATCTTTCGCTTCTAACGGCGCCACTTTTATATTTTTAGAGATTACAATAATTCCGTAAAAGAATAAAATTTAATACCAAACACAATTTAAATTGTATCGACGTCTCTACTCCTCGATAAGCCCCTCTTACGTTTCGGACCTCCTCGCGCAGCAGTTGTCTATGTTCTTGATTAAATAAATACACCTAAAAATGTATTTCCTTTTTCTTTAATTAATTAATAGATGCCTAATATAAGTTTAATCGCATTAAGCATTTTTTAAAATAAATAATTTAAATAGAATAATATTTTTATATCTTCGTTAATTACCCATTGCCTAATAATAATAAAACAGTACTCCAAAATAGTTAAAATTATAACATAGACATTTATGTTTTTTCAAATACTTGATACCAAAGAATCTCGCAAGTAACTTTTTATTTTTTGGCTAGTATCCTCTCCTGTATCGAGATAGTAAATTAACCAAGAACGAAAAAATGTAAAGACTTAGTTTTCCCTTAATAGGTATTAGTAGAGTTTAGCTAAGCCACGGATCACTGACATTACGGGTCACTACAACCCTATGTTTCATAAGAAATTAGTTTCAGTTGTGTATATTAAAGTATAAAATTTATGATATTGGAATTTAGGAGAAATTAAGCAAGTTTTAACATTCCTAGAGTATTAATTTAAAACCAAAGTTATTACATTATTATATTATTTAAGAAAAAGACACACACGTTTTTTGCGTACACTTGGACGTTAATCAGATATACTTCCATTT
The DNA here is from genome assembly GCA_929113105.1 of Agrypnus murinus. Taxonomy (NCBI): domain Eukaryota; kingdom Metazoa; phylum Arthropoda; class Insecta; order Coleoptera; family Elateridae; genus Agrypnus; species Agrypnus murinus. The sequence continues at coordinate 136,947,236 of OV816025.1, read as the reverse complement.
ATATAAAGCATAAGGCAGAATTTCAAAAAAACGATCTACACTATTCTTGTCGTACGATGCGCGGTTCACGAGATATTTGATAAAACATGTTTTCCAAGATGGCGGCTAGCGCTCAACCGCCCCCGTCCCGACAACTTCATTCCCAACCGTTACATTCAGGGAACACCTCCGAACATTTTCCAACAAGAAAATCAATTCTGTAGAAGATTGCAGAAATAAATTACCCGGTTACTGGCCTACTATAACTATATAAAATTTCAAGTTTGTATGTCATCTAGAAGATTTACAACCCCCAAAGTGGCCGGGGTCTGACATTTTAACATTTTCTTGTTTTCATCTTTGCGACAATTCTAAACCCTATAACTATATCAAATTTTAAGTTTGTATGTCATATAGAAGTTTTACAACCCCCAATGTGGGTTGTAAATTTTACCATTGTTTATTTTTGTTTTGACAAGAATTTTAAACTCTATAACTATTTCAAAATCTCAAGTTTGTACGTCATCTAGAAGCTTTATAACTCAAAAGGGGGTGGGAGGGTTGACATATTAATATTTTTGATTTTTCCCTTTAGGAAAATTTTAAACACCACAACTATACCAAATTTCAAGTTTGTATGTCATATAAATGTTTTACAACCCCCAATGTGGATGGGGGGTAGAAATTTTACCATTGTTTATTTTTCTTTTGACAAGAATTTAAAACTCTATAACTATGTCAAAATCTCAAGTTTGTACGTCATCTAGAAGTTTTATAACTCAAAAGGGGGTGGGAGGGTTGACATTTTAAATTTTTGATTTTTCCCTTTAGGAAAATTTTAAACACCATAACTATACCAAATTTCAAGTTTGTATGTCATATAGATGTTTTACAACCCCCAATGTTGGTGGGGGTAGAAATTTTACCATTTATTTTTTTGACAAGAATTCTAACCTCTATAACTATGTCAAAGTCTCAAGTTTGTACGTCATCTAGAAGTTTTATAACTCAAAAGGGGGTGGGAGGGTTGACATTTTAATATTTTTGATTTTTCACTTTAGGAAAATTTTAAACACTATAACTATACCAAATTTCAAGTTTGTATGTCTCATAGAAGTTTTACAACCCCCAATGTGGATGGGGGGTAGAAATTTTACCATTGTTTTTTTTTCTTTTGACAAGAATTCTAACCTCTATAACTATGTCAAAGTCTCAAGTTTGTACGTCATCTAGAAGTTTTATACCTCAAAAGGGGGTTTGAGAGTTGACATTTTAATATTTTGGATTTTTCACTTTAGGAAAATTTTAAACACCATAACTATACCAAATTTCAAGTTTGTATGTCATATAGATGTTTTACAACCCCCAATGTGGGTGGGGGTAGAAATTTTACCATTTATTTTTTTGACAAGAATTCTAACCTCTATAACTATGTCAAAGTCTCAAGTTTGTACGTCATCTAGAAGGTTTATAACTCAAAAGGGGGTGGGAGGGTTGACATTTTAATATTTTTGATTTTTCACTTTAGGAAAATTTTAAACACTATAACTATACCAAATTTCAAGTTTGTATGTCTCATAGAAGTTTTACAACCCCCAATGTGGATGGGGGGTAGAAATTTTACCATTGTTTTTTTTTCTTTTGACAAGAATTCTAACCTCTATAACTATGTCAAAGTCTCAAGTTTGTACGTCATCTAGAAGTTTTATACCTCAAAAGGGGGTTTGAGGGTTGACATTTTAATATTTTGAATTTTTCACTTTAGGAAAATTTTAAACACCATAACTATACCAAATTTCAAGTTTGTATGTCTCATAGAAGTTTTACAACCCCCAATGTGGATGGGGGGTAGAAATTTTACCATTGTTTATTTTTCTTTTGACAAGAATTTTAAACTCTATAACTATGTCAAAATCTCAAGTTTGTACGTCATCTAGAAGTTTTATAACTCAAAAGGTGGTGGGAGGGTTGACATTTTAATATTTTTAATTTTTCCCTTTAGGAAAATTTTAAACACTATAACTATACCAAATTTCAAGTTTGTATGTCTCATAGAAGTTTTACAACCCCCAATGTGGATGGGGGGTAGAAATTTTACCATTGTTTATTTTTCTTTTGACAAGAATTTTAAGCTTTATAACTATGTCAAAATCTCAAGTTTGTACGTCATCTAGAAGTTTTATAACTCAAAAGGGGGTGGGAGGGTTGACATTTTAATATTTTTGATTTTTCCCTTTAGGAAAATTTTAAACACTATAACTATACCAAATTTCAAGTTTGTATGTCTCATAGAAGTTTTACAACCCCCAATGTGGATGGGGTGTAGAAATTTTACCATTGTTTATTTTTCTTTTGACAAGAATTTTAAGCTTTATAACTATGTCAAAATCTCAAGTTTGTAAGTCATCTAGAAGTTATATAACTCAAAAGGGGGTGGGAGGGTTGACATTTTAATATTTTTGATTTTTCCCTTTAGGAAAATTTTAAACACTATAACTATACCAAGTTTCAAGTTTGTATGTCTCATAGAAGTTTTACAACCACCAATGTAGATGGGGGGTAGAAATTTTACCATTGTTTATTTTTCTTTTGACAAGAATTTAAAACTCTATAACTATGTCAAAATCTCAAGTTTGTACGTCATCTAGAAGTTTTATAACTCAAAAGGGGGTGGGAGGGTTGACATTTTAAATTTTTGATTTTTCCCTTTAGGAAAATTTTAAACACCATAACTATACCAAATTTCAAGTTTGTATGTCATATAGATGTTTTACAACCCCCAATGTGGGTTGTGGTAGAAATTTTACCATTTATTTTTTTGATAAGAATTCTAACCTCTATAACTATGTCAAAGTCTCAAATTTGTACGCCATCTAGAAGTTTTATAACTCAAAAGGGGGTGGGAGGGTTGACATTTTAATATTTTTGATTTTTCACTTTAGGAAAATTTTAAGCACTATAACTATACCAAATTTCAAGTTTGTATGTCTCATAGAAGTGTTACAACCCCCAATGTGGATGGGGGGTAGAAATTTTACCATTGTTTTTTTTCTTTTGACAAGAATTCTAACCTCTATAACTATGTCAAAGTCTCAAGTTTGTACGTCATCTAGAAGTTTTATACCTCAAAAGGGGGTTTGAGGGTTGTCATTTTAATATTTTTGATTTTTCACTTTAGGAAAATTTTAAACACCATAACTATACCAAATTTCAAGTTTGTATGTCTCATAGAAGTTTTACAACACCCAATGTGGACGGGGGGTAGAAATTTTACCATTGTTTATTTTTCTTTTGACAAGAATTTTAAGCTTTATAACTATGTCAAAATCTCAAGTTTGTACGTCATCTAGAAGTTTTATAACTCAAAAGGGGGTGGGAGGGTTGACATTTTAATATTTTTGATTTTTCCCTTTAGGAAAATTTTAAACACTATAACTATACCAAATTTCAAGTTTGTATGTCTCATAAAAGTTTTACAACCCCCAATGTGGATGGGGGGTAGAAATTTAACATTGTTTATTTTTCTTTTGACAAGAATTTTAAGCTTTATAACTATGTCAAAATCTCAAGTTTGTACGTCATCTAGAAGTTTTATAACTCAAAAGGGGGTGGGAGGGTTGACATTTTAATATTTTTGATTTTTCCCTTTAGGAAAATTTTAAACACTATAACTATACCAAATTTCAAGTTTGTATGTCTCATAGAAGTTTTACAACCCCCAATGTGGATGGGGGGTAGAAATTTTACCATTGTTTATTTTTCTTTTGACAAGAATTTTAAGCTTTATAACTATGTCAAAATCTCAAGTTTGTACGTCATCTAGAAGTTTTATAACTCAAAAGGGGGTGAGAGGGTTGACATTTTAATATTTTTGATTTTTCCCTTTACGAAAATTTTAAACACTATAACTATACCAAATTTCAAGTTTGTATGTCTCATAGAAGTTTTACAACCACCAATGTGGATGGGGGGTAGAAATTTTACCATTGTTTATTTTTCTTTTGACAAGAATTTAAAACTCTATAACTATGTCAAAATCTCAAGTTTGTACGTCATCTAGAAGTTTTATAACTCAAAAGGGGGTGTGAGGGTTGACATTTTAATATTTTTGATTTTTCCCTTTAGGAAAATTTTAAACACCATATGTATACCAAATTTCAAGTTTGTATGTCATATAGATGTTTTACAACCCCCAATGTGGGTGGGGGTAGAAATTTTACCATTGTTTATTTTTTTGACAAGAATTCTAACCTCTATAACTATGTCAAAGTCTCAAGTTTGTACGTCATCTAGAAGTTTTATAACTCAAAAGGGGGTGGGAGGGTTGACATTTTAATATTTTTGATTTTTCACTTTAGGAAAATTTTAAACACTATAACTATACCAAATTTTAAATTTGTATGTCTCATAGAAGTTTTACAACCCCCAATGTGGTTGGGGGGGGGTAGAAATTTTACCATTGTTTATTTTTCTTTTGACAAGAATTCTAACCTCTATAACTATGTCAAAGTCTCAAGTTTGTACGTCATCTAGAAGTTTTATAACTCAAAAGGGTGCGGGAGGGTTGACATTTTAATATTTTTGATTTTTCCCTTTAGGAAAATTTTAAACACTATAACTATATCAAATTTCAAGTTCCTGTGTCATCTGCAAGTTTTACAATCATACAAGAGGGTGCGGGGGATGATATAACAACATTTTTTTATATATTTTTTACAATAATCTTAAACTATAACTGTACCAAATTTCAAGTTTCTGTGTCATCTAGAAGCTTTACAAACCCTAAAGGGGTTGCGGAGGGTTAACATAATAACATTTTTGTATATCATTCTTTACGAGAACCCTAAACCCTATAACTGAACCAAATTTCAAGTTTTTAAGTCATCTAGAAGTCTTACAACCCCCGAACGGGATGCAGAGGTTGACATAATTAACATTTTTTAAATATTTTTTTACAAGAATCTTAAATCCTATAATTACACCAAATTTCAAATTTGTAAGTCATCTAAGATCTTTACAACCCCTAAAAGGGGGTACGGGGGTGACATGATAACATATAATCGTCATATTGTAAATCTTATTACGTCGAATTCCGTATCAACGACCTTAGAAACCCCTTTGTACAAAATCTCATCCAAATCCAATAAAATTTCTAATTTTACGACATTTTTATGTTTATGGTACCTTAATAAAACTTATTTAAAACGTTTTAAAAAAATTCAGACACCAATGAATGGAAGTAAAAGATTTATTAAGTAGCTGTAATAAAACATAATTATTTTTGTCACTTTAAATGACTTATGAATCACATATCCGCTATTTCGAATTACTCCCAGATGTTAAGTTTTATGCAAATAAATCAAATTTTAATTATTATGGCCACCATATCTCATCGGCCCTTTAAAATTTGCAAACGTTGACATCAAATTTGAAATCAGCGACCTGAAAAACCCCTTTGTAGAAAATTTCATACAAATTCAATAATATTTCGAGTTTTATGATGTTTTTATGCATATAGTATTTGAAATCTAAAAGCCTTTTAAATAAAATTCATACACATACAGAAACGAAACTAAAAGTATTTATTACATAGCGTTAATAAAATAGAATTATTTTTGCCAGTTTAAATGACGCAATCTTTACTCAGAAATGCAGAGAGTAACTCGACACCGCAGACAGGCAAAGGAATTCAAGCAGGCTGGCCAATACTGAAAAAATAAATGGACGCTGTATAAACCTATAGCTTGCATAAAATAAACAGACGCTGAATAAACCTATAGCTTGCAAAAGACGCTGACTGATACCATCATTTATATACACTTATATACGCCGGACGCTGGGCGCTACGCTTTTGGTCCGGACGCATGGTAGGCCTCTATATATATATATATATATATATATATATATATATATATATATATATATATATATGTTGCTTTAATGACCTCTATTTTATATATTAGATTATTATTAAGGGAATAGGCCAGTTGTTTATTTTTTTTAATTATTCTATTTTATTCTATTTGCCAATATTTCGCAAGAGCTTTCTTGCATTATCAAGGATCTGTAACATATGTTATACAAAGATAATGAGCATTACATCATTAAATAACTTACATGAATGGAAGAATAATCTTGAACACTTATTTTCTAACAGCACCCTCAATATATATATATATATATATATATATATATATATATATATATATATATATATATATATATATATATATATATATATATATATATATAAATCTCTCGTTTGAATATATATATAAATTCAGCTCTAGGCAGTAACTAGATTCGTTTGATACTTTTTAATAATTCATAAATTTATCCTTTTGATGTGTAAATATTACTAGAAAATAATGTCTTATAACGTGAGTCGTAGCATTACAGCTAATTATTGCCAATTTGATATTTTATTAGTGGGTAAATACGACTACTGCTGTTATGTGTTTTACTGTCAGTTGTTATTGAGTTTTTAGGTTAATATTTATAACCTAACAAAACATTTTACTTTGTGACTAAAAAAATGAAGGGATAATCTTTTGGTCCGGAACAAGAGATTATGTTACCCTAAGGTTAGAATTATTATTATTTAAAAGTGTATTAATCTGCACGGTGGTAATAAAACCCATGATAGGCCGTGTAAGAGAAAATCTGATTTAGTATTTAAGAATTTAAGAGACGAAGGCTCCACGGTGGCTTAAGTCCGTTGATCGGCCGAGTTGTAGAACCGTCCAAAGACTATTTGGTACGAAGGCTCCCCGGTGTCGTAGAACCGTCAAACTGTTTTGTTTTGCATATTTATATTATTTATATGTGCTATGTTATTATTTTTCAGTGCTTATAACACACTCTCGCTTATCTAGATACGAGCTTTCCCTGTTGTTGACAGTAAAACTATGTCTTGCAAAAGACGTGTTCTGCTATAACCATATATGGTTTGGTCACAACGTATATGTTGCTATGTCAAATATGATATAATTTTTGTTCAGCAGTCCTTGTGTATTCATTTTAATCTGGCACGTTTACCTTGCCTAGTTTATCTGTAAATCTTTTTGATTGACTCTGTTTCACTCATTTTTGATGTTTTATGTCATTGAGAGATTTGCGTTTGTCTATTTATAAATGCATGGTATAATCACACAACTGTATCAACTTGATAAATTGATTTATGTCCGATTGCATTATAAAGTACTGTTTATTGTATTGTTTAGCGGCAGTGAACTGGCTTATTATTGTACTCGTAAAATAAAGTAACTTTATTCCACTAGTACCTGTACGTCAGTTGTATACGTCAAAATCAAAGGTATCTCTATAAATATCAATAGTTTATTTTGAGTAAATTTACATTATAACTGAATACTATAATAGTTTACTTACTGTAATTATTCTAGTCCGCGTTGATAATTATGATGTTTAATTTTTATAACACAATTACTGTTACCAGTAATATTCATCCCTAAATTGTCGTTGCTTTTCTTTACTGTTTTCGAAATTCTTGTTTTTTCGTTATTTTCTATAGAGACACTAGAAATAGAAGATTCTTCAGGAGGTACCTCGCCTAGGATTTTCTCTGCAACGTTGATTTTGTTATTTACACAATCATCAATGTATCCCTCTACCACTGTAGATGAGCGCCAACCCCCATGTCTTTTTAATCCTTCCATGTTGACTCCTGCATTTGCTAGAAACGTAGCGGAGGTGCGTCTGAAGCAATGACCCGTATACGAAGAATGATTTTCTAGGCCTAGATATCTGGCCACCACTGCTGGCACACCACGAATTTTATGTATTCCGACTGGTTGCACGGTACATTTTTCTTTAATGTAATTGATAAAAAATCTTTGGTGCGGTGTCCTGATCGGCCGAAGTGCCATGTAGGCTCTGACAAGTTCAAGTAGGTTTACATGCTCGAGATTACCTGGTACTATTATAAAAGATCGATCTACTTTGGTTTTGGTATCTTTTAGATTGACTATGAAGTGCGTTTTAAAATCTTCGACACATGTTGTCAATAATGTCACTAATTCTTGACTTCTGCAAGCACCAGCCACACCAAATATGAGGATAACCTAAAACGGAATATGTTTTTAGTAGATTTTCAAAACAAAACGGAATTAAAATGTTTACCTTGTTAAATAAATGTACTCCGTTGTCTGCTCTAATCAGAAAATCATCTACCTGTTCTTTAGTCAATGTTAAGGACTTTTTTGGTTTGTATCCCTCTGCTTTTCGTTTCAAATAAGGAATGACACTTGGAAATTTACTAATGTCAACACCTTCACGTAAACTTATGGTCGATCGTAGCATCGAATACTTGCTCCATAGAGAAGAACTTCTATACCGTGAAAGATCGCTGTTGAAATACGCTAGGATGCTGTCTTCACAAGTTGTTATAATTTTCTTACTGGAACACCATTTGCGATATGCATTATATGTTGCTTCGTATAAATGTCTGGATTTTGATGGTAATAAGGAATCTTTAGCAGTAGCAGCGTAATTTTTGATCTCGTCAGAAATTTCTTCTTTGACAGAAATAGTTGTTTCCATTTTTGGAGTAATGGCAAACTAATAAAAAAACAATATCAACTGCTAATGGCAACAACCAAAGTAAACTACGAAATTTAATAATTTATTTTTATTATTGTATTCAATTAGGTACAAGTAAAAATTATAATAATACTTTATAATGCAATCGGACATAAAATCTTGTATGTTACGCGTAAATGAAGTAAGGCTTCATTTGACTTGTCATTTATTGGCCTCGCTCGCAAGCTCGCTCGGCAACAAACAGACTCGTCAAATAAAGCCTTACTTTATGTACTTGTGACATAAATAGCTATTATGTCCGATTGCATTATAAAGTGCTGTTTATTGTATTGTTTTGCGGCAGTGAACTGGCTTATTATTGTACTCGTAAAATAAAGTGGTAGTAGTAAAATAAAGTATATAGTAGTAAAATAAAGTATGACAACTGTATATTACATGTCAAATTTTCTTCTGTCAAGAATAGATGTCAAATTTATAAACTGATTTTTTTTTGATAATTACCCAATTTTAGGAATCGAACATAAAGCTTTGTATGCAACTCTTACATAATCGGACCTTATAGACTCGCCTTTTTTATAGGCCTCGCTCGCTTCGCTCGCTCGGCCATAAACTGGGCTTGTCAATAATGTCCTACATTATGTACTTGATACATAAATAGCTATTATTGACCTGTATTGTTTAATGTAACCAAACTAAATAATCATTTGATCACATATAAAACTTGCAGCGTGTACGTATTTAGCATATAATTTCAAGGAGGTTTTTAGAGAACTAGCCATTTATTTGTATCAGTTTAAATACGTCCCTCCTCGCTCAAGATTAAGAATAAATTAATAAAATAATACAATCATATTTAATTGTTCTTTTATTATTTGTGTTTATCTCTCTTTCTCCGTCCGTATGAAGTAGATCAACCGTTATCAACCTTGGTCACATGTTATAAAAAATAATCACAACGTAGGTTCCAGTTTGCTAAATATCCATTTTGTTCTTTTGTTATATTTATCATTATAAAGTTTGTCATTTGTAAGATTGGTAATACTGTGTCAATTTCCGGTTTGTTAAATATTTGAATTTACGCGGGTAGAGTAAGATGGGCTGTGATCGTCTAGTGGGTAGGGACCCCGGCTCATTACAATATATGTAAATGAGAGATGAGATATGCAAATGATATCGTGAATTAATTTAATTCGCGCATGCATATGAGAGATGATATATGTAAATGAGAGATGAGATATGCAAATGATACCGTGAATTAATTTAATTCGCGCATTTAATTAGATCCCGCCTCATTTGAATATTAATTAGATCGCGGGTCATTTGCATAAAAAGGTAGGGGATGGACTTAACGGCCGCAATACCTACTCGCGTTCCTGGTGAGTTTGTTTATTGTATGTCCCCTAGGTTACCTATGTTGATAGGAAGATTCACCAATATTCTGTTAGGGAATGATTATTTTGAGGCTATAATGCTTTTGGGAGTAAAATATAGTTCTGCATGGTCAACTAGAAAGCGGGAGTTTCAAATTAATTTAAAAAATTGTCATATATGTTACCGTCATGTAAGTTACTAAGCTGAAAGTAATGCCTGGTTTATACAGTCATTAACAACTAAGACATTATCACTGGTCATTATCATTATGTAACTAAAGAAAAGTAGACCGGTTTATACAGGAATTATAAATTAATATTAACTCGTGCGCATACTGCCATGAGTTTGCATTACCGCCATAAATATTTGAATTTTTCGAGGGCAACTTCATGATAATGTAGTGGCTAACCTGTTTCGTTTCCCAGCAGGCATGCGCACTTGCGATTGTCATTATATCATTATCAGAAAAATTAAAATTGAACCAATTCTTAATTCGTAGTTAATAATTTCTTAGTGAGTTGTATAAACCGATCTGAGTAAACACCATCGTTTAATTCTCAGCTGTTTAGTGACAGTGATAATTTCTTAGTTGTTAATGACTGTATAAACCAGGCATAACGTATGGTTGCGCTGCGCTCACCGCATGTTTGAGCTGACGCCATATAGCGCAGGGCGCTCTCTTGTAATTTTTCCGCTTATCGCTATTTTGGATAGCGTCTATGGCGTTGCCAGGATATGATGGCCGCCAAGCACCTTAGCAACGAGAACAAATACAGGAAGAAAAAGACGTTGACATAATTGGAATTTTGATTATTTGGTGTGGATGAACCAGATGTCAGCAGCAGTAGGAGTAATTGCTGGTGAGTCCTTTGTGCTTTGGCTCTCAATAGCATAGCGTTGTAGACCAATCTTACTCCCACATTTTTTGTTACATCATTCTTTAATTTTCTTAATTATTTTTGGTGAGGCTATTTACGCGCTCCATCAACGTATGTGACTAATAATGGTTACTTATGTGACTTTAAATGATCTTTTAACCATTTCCCTGACAGAAAAAACGCTTTTTTTATTGCAGAATATTTACAATGCCTCTTGCAGCTGCTCAAAAAACAAAAGTGATACCGGGACGGAGTAAATGATGATCCTGAAAAAAGAACAAATTACCTAACGAAAATGAAAAAGAGAGCTAAGCAAAGAAGAGATTTAATGTCGTTGAAAGAAGCAATATTTGTTTGATTACATTTAATACTATTACTTAGATTTAATTTTTATATGTTGTTGGACGGTCACATACGTTACTGATTTGTCACAAAGGTTACCATAAGTTTTTTTTTTGACATATTTATAGAAATAAAATACCAAATCAGTCAGTTTTAGTTAGTATTTCTAGAGGAAAAGTTTGATCTTAATGAATAACAAAGAAATTCTGATTAATTTTAAAAATGAATATTCATTTCTGTTCAAGTAACTTATGTGACGGTCACGTAAGTTATGAGACATTATTGTGCATTAAAATAAAATATAATAAAAATGGTGCTCTGTTGTGTATTGATTTTTATTTAGTTATCCGTCTACTATCCATGTGTTAAGCGTTTATTAATTTGTAGTAAAGATAAAAATTTCAATTTTTTCCTCTGAAATTCTCAACTTATATGAGAACTCAACTTATATATTGTTTTTCTTGTTTTCCAATTGCTGCAATATTTATATTGGTCTTCTTGTTTTGCTAACCTAGAGTGTCGATTTAATGTTGTCTATGAAGTTAAAATATCTCCAAAACGGTTAAACTTAGGTAAAGAGAATTACTTGTAAATTAACAAATTACACAAATTACTTGTAGAATTACTGAGGTAACAAAAAAAGAAACATACAGGGTGTCTTATTTTGTGCTTAGTTCAGATGACCAAACTGCCAAAATATACTGATCTCTAAATGTTGTTTATTTCATTAAAATGTGATGTGTTTGATATAAATACTAAAAAAAAATAGAAGTAGCCTTGTGGAAAACTGTACTGATAAAAATCTGGTTCTAGTCTGGTAACAAATAAAAAATAACGGTGTGTAGTACTGAAGTAAGACATACTGCATATTGATGATTACTTACCTATGGAATTTCCATAAAGTCATCAGAGGGCAAGTTTGGCATTCAGACCTATTTAACTCGAAGAGCTCGGTTTCCATAGTATCCATTATTGCAAATAATTGTAACTATGACAATAGAGCTTTTGGAGCAAAAAGAGTTACAATGCCGAATTTACCCAGAGATATATATGATTATCGGCCCAATGAGTTTTATGACTGGTTGATCTCTCGATTCAGATAATCTTGGTTTTGTTTTTATTAAAAATGTTAAGCATATTAAAATAAACTTTATTTAAATCTATATAAACTGGTAACATACAAAATATAAAGAACTTAAACATTTCTTATTTTCTTTAAACTAACTAATACTACTAATTTAAAGTACCTTTTCTTATTGTACATCATGTATTATGGCACAAAATCTAATTTGAATTAGATTTACAGTTTTATTTAAATACTGTTTAAGGTATGTATATCACATTCTCTCACTATTCGTTACATTATTCAAGAATACCAGGTGACCCTATTTCACTTTTTGTTTATATATATTAACGCTAGTGAAAGGGAAATGGTATTTTTACTGGTGGAAAATGCACGATGCATTTCCATTTTCCAGAGGAGCTGCACAAATGAACTTTAGATTCTTACTCCAGAATTTCATTGAGGTTCATTGAAAAACTTTTTTTTACTAGTAAAGATAGTCAGTTCGGTACCATAACAATCTTCAGCAGTGATTCTAGCAATTATGACTTCTAGTTTTTCATAAATGAAATCACTCTTTAATGGAACATCCTATTTATTTTTATATATTTTAAACCTATTTGACATTATGAATCTAAAAACTTGCGATATGTCAATTACCATAGCTACAGAAAATAGTTAAGATATGGTCCGTAAGTCTGTAAACTCGGAAAACTGAACATTTAAAATGATCCGTGATTTACGGACCATGGTTCCTGAAAAACAAAACGGTCAGAATAATCTACCAGAATGACCACTCTTTGAGGCTGGTTGCTCTAATTAGAAATGGTCACTAGGAAGTTATGTGGCAACTGTGAGGTTAAACTTATTTTAACAGTTCTGCCCAATTGCAAATCTGTTAGATTTAATTGCTAGTCAGTTGATGTTAAATTCACTTTTTATTTTCACAACAGAAAATAGTACATTGCTGTCAAAAATTGCAGCTATGTTATTATTGTCCTGTCTCTTGTCAAAGCCTTCTTTTGTTTGCTGGTAAGTATAGCAGTTTTCAGAAATCTAGCTGTGAACCATAAATAAACCGAATATCTACTGCTTTGGTCACCTTAATTTTTGAATGCAGATGGATGTGAAGCATTTTAAATTGTTCAAAACAAATCAGATAACCTTAGAAAACTCTAACTCTGTTGACCATTATTGTTTTTTATCTTCTAGAATCATTTATATAGCGATACTCAAAAATAGTGTGTTCCACTTAAGATTTCAAGATTGACATCAATTTTAAGAAAATCAAAAGCCTTTGAATTTCTGAAACCACTGCCAAAGATTGCTATGGTGTCTAACTGATGATCTCCCAGATTTCATCAAAATAGATTTGTAAATAATAAAGTGAAATAGACTTACACTGCTATAGCAATGGCGTCCTGGTATATTAAAATAACTTAAATATTTAATATTCGTATGTTTTTATAGGAACATTTAAAAGTAAGTAACAGGCTTGATTGCTAATGAAGCTGCAGAACTATTTTCCTAACTTAAATTGTTTATAATAAGTATAATATAAATATATTTGTTACCAAGCAAATTTTATAAGTAGAGCCACTGAAAAAATGAGAAACCACAAAACTAACTGCTGTGTAAAACTTCTCATATCATGTTAAGATCAACAGATGGCTGGCTATTTCATCTTTATCACTAACACCATCAAGAAATTCCTGACTCTAGTTATAAAAAATGTACAAAATGTTATGTTGCTCTAGAGCAGTGATTGGTTTTTAACAACTGATGTACTGTCGAACACTGTTCAGTAAACCATATGATATTTAGAAGCATTAGCTTTAGTATTTTGCAAAACTTTTTTTATGAACCAAGTATGTTCTGACAGATAGATTAATCACTGCCCTTCGGTATATGTAATAATTGAAGAAATTAGGATAACTTGAAGGGCCAATTCTATTAAGAACGTTACAATAATTCTTGCAGAACTAAAAACATCAAATGTATAATAAATAAAAATATATGATTTAACGATAAGATGATATAACTATGTAGCCCTGACTCCTTCAGTTATTACGCAGGATCGCTAGTATATATGGCAATGGTTGAATATCTCAGAAATCCTTTAAGTAAGAAAACTAACAACTGAAGTTATTTTCAATTTTTTATTGTTTTTTCTTTTATTGCCGTTCAAGACCAACTTGATTTTTTAAATGTCAATAATAATTACATTTGGCATCACTGGAAAGCGATTGTTTTTAAGATTTATTTAATAACTGCCCCTTCAGAAAAGGATCTGGTATGGGCGTAACAACAAATGACAGTATACCTGCAAAACCTCGTAAGTCTGAATTGTCTAAAAATGACTTTTTCATGTTTCTGATGATATCCGAGATCCCTACGGATTCGTGCAAAGTGTTGTGGCTGTTAGATCACTAGCCTGCGATCTAGCGGCATTTAAAATAATTTGTAGGTCTGGAAGGTTCCAGAAGAGTTGTAATTCCTTACTTTTAGATCATAGAAAAATTGCTTCAGTACTATATACAGTGTGATTCCTCTCATTAAACTAAGAAGAAAAGTTTATATTAACATGGGTCCTTAAATGCTTCCTTATTAACATTACAGGGCACTTTCGAAATAATCAACCATTCCCATACACAGTAGTGACCCAGTATTTTAATTCAAAAATGAAACTTAAATATTACTTTGCAATTGATAAACAACTTATTTTAAATAATAAAAACGTAAATACTTTGTTCCATATATATCTACTGCAACAATATTTTGCTTTAGTATTTCCTGCCACTTTGAAAATGATTAATGAAGTATGCCTATTTTTGTATGAACCAAAATTTAGGAACAAAAAAGGGAAAAATATAAATTAACCCTCAAAATCATTTTGCAAACCAAAAAAAAGCTTCAAGTTTATACAGGAATAGTTACTTCAGGATTGTAAGAAAGCGAAGTCTTATCCATAAGAGTATTACCCATTGCATTAACTAAATCTCTATAAACAAGTGGATTTAGATTTTTACCAAGTTGATACAAAACAAAATAATCACCAAAACTGAGGCGTTTTATAATTACTTCTGCATTGGTACGAGAAATGTATCGAGCTTGAGCCATTAACAAATATACACGAAAACGTGGCACAAATAAAACAAGTGCCCGGTACAAAATTGCAAAAGCAGATAATGTTGCCAATATGTATAGCCAAAACCAAAGGAAAATAAATAGTTTTTCGTTTACAACATTCAAAGGAAGAACACAAAGAGCATCACGGGTTTCTTTTGTTCCTGAAGGACCGAACTTGTGGTATGTGCATTTTGTTAGTTTTGGGAACACCTTTGTCATCGGGTTTTCTCCACTTAATGTTGTTAAAGCTATTCCAAAACCAGAAAATTGGTTACTTAAAAACCAATCCATTAATAATATCTGGCAGGCCTAAAAATAATATCACAAGTAGTAACATTGCAAAAATTTTTTGTATTGGCAGTATAAATTATTTTAATGACAATTGACAAGCACTTTTACATTCTAGTTAGGATATAGTATATTGTATTATTAGGATTAAAAGTAGAACTTTGTTTGACAAGCAACCATATTTGCATTTGCAAGGCAAAGTACATCGTAGCAATAACATTTACACAAACAAAGACACTTTTAATCAGTATAACATATGCTATTTTTTCTCCTAGGATTAAAAATGTGTCATAATGATCTAGGACAACAAGACTAATATGATGCTATTTTTTAGTATTTTGTCCTATACATTTATACTGAAAAAAAAAGAATAAAATAGGATCATATTAGCCTTGCTGTCCTAGATCATTAAGAAATCAATAGAACAATGGGTGGCTATATAGTTACACTAAGCACTTAACTTATACTTAATTTATTCGCAGTATTGTTTCTGTAAAACCGAGTTTATGAAGAGAACTTTTACTTTTGGATTTGTACAGTAGGTACTGAATTTTTATACAAGGAGACGATGGTTTGTTTTTCATTTAGGTTGACGTCTAAACTCTCTAAATTTAACATCAGCAGTGTATTAGTTTTTTTCTTATTACAGTTTTAGCAAATATTTTAGAATAAAACGTCAGAAAACGTCATTCCTGCCCCTTTCATATTCTCTCCTTACTCATTAATTGAAAATGTATTTCTTGTATGTTTGTTTGTAGCCATATGCCTAAAGGCAGAAAAGGCTCAACGATTAAGTAAGTATGTTTGTTTTTTGTATTTACTTCTCTGTAACATCATTTTATGTCAAATGAGAATACCTTTGTATTAGAACACAACTTAGAACTAGTTCATTTCTGCAAACCAGAAAGGTCATGATTCTAAGTTTTTCCAATTTTATTCTAAATTTTTCTTTTATTTTTAATTTCGGGCTTCAGCAAACCTTGTTTGAGAGTTGTATATAGTGTATGCTGTAAAAAGTGCAAAGGGACGGTAATGACGGACGCAAATGACAGTAGATAGACAGTAATGAATGTGAAGATTGTTTAGGATATAATTAGTAACTATACAAGGATTTTACAAGTTTATTTTTTTAAATTTTTTATTGTTTAGTATTTGTTAAATGCTAACAAATAAAAAGTATTAACTCAGAACAGCTTTACCTAAGAGTAATATAATTCTTAAAACTTGCGCCATTCGTATTTTTGAAAATACAAAATTTTAACTATAGGGTTATTCCATGCGAAATCAATCACTAAAATGGTTCTATCTCACGGATTTCAATGAAAATCAATTATGAGGTAGCAATCAACTAAAGAACATAACTTTCATTCATCAATTTGCTGGATTACGCAGAACTTCAGAAATATTCAAACTGCAAAAATTATCAAAACTGCTTGCACGTCTAAAGAAATATAAATATCTCGAAAAGTATTTATCCTAGAACCAATATTTTTTTAAATATTGCTCACAAGACAGGCTTTTTGGACGACCCAATAATTTGTTGTTACCAAACGTATTTTTATTTTTTTCTAAACAAAATATTTTAAAAATGCAGAAAAATCGGTGTGGTTACATTTTTAAAATCTGAAAAGAATGGTACAGTTTCTTTGAACATTTCTGTATTTAAATGCAAAATGGCAAGCTGGACGTTTTAATAGTTTTGGCAGGACAAAGATTTAAAGACCGTGTTG
Source organism: Agrypnus murinus (assembly GCA_929113105.1). Classification (NCBI taxonomy): domain Eukaryota; kingdom Metazoa; phylum Arthropoda; class Insecta; order Coleoptera; family Elateridae; genus Agrypnus; species Agrypnus murinus. The sequence goes on along the minus strand of OV816025.1, from coordinate 136,929,897 downwards.
CAGGCAGCCGGTGCAGCATAGTTCACGGTCAGCTACCGCAACCCGCATTTGCTACCTTCTAGTAAGTAGTAATATGGTCCATATTACCAGCAGTCTGTCGTAACTAATGTACATAAGATAAATGTATACAGGGTGTCATGAGTTAGAACGCATTAATTTTAAGGGGTGATAGAAGACATCAAAAGGAACAAAAAAGTCTTAATAAATTTCTTTTTCTACTCATTACATTGAAATCACTCATTTTGCGATTGAAAACGATGGTTGAAATCGCATTTCAACCACTAGAGATTGAAATTTTCGGACTACCGGGATTTCGAATTTCAAACTGTTCGACATTCAATTGATGACAAGAGAAATGTCACTTTAAAATGACTTTATGTATAATTTTTTCTAAAGTGCATTAATTTACTAAAAATTCGGAGAAAAAATAGTATATGCAACACGTGGCTGATAAAATTTCAACGTCTCGAGTTACTTAAACCACTCTCATCGTTGAAACTTGATTTCAACCACTTGTCCCATAATATACTATTCTATGTTAATAGGGTTTCGAGTAATTTAGAAAAAACCATTGCCATATCTGGCAACCTTGCTTAAGTATAATCGCATTCTGCAACTGAAGGTCTTGACCTTGTTTTAGAAGATCGGTTAGTCTAAACAAACGGACGATGATAGCCGTTGTTTTGCTGAAAAAGCTAAATGAAGCACGTTTTATAGCTTTATATTGCAAAAGGTTTTTAAAAAGAGTAAGTGAGGAAACTAGGAAACAGGGGAAATACAGAAATCAATTTAACAGAAACAATACCGCATCTGATTATGCAATTTGTTAATTAACATGTATTAAGTTATAGGAATTGTTAGAGCAATATTCAGTAAATGCAATTAATAGTTTCTGGCGTTATGTTTCATATTAGTTAGGGGAAGTTTATTCCAGGAAAAGTATTCGATAATATATCTATTGTAATCTTTTTAGAACTACATGGCAAGACGCTCTAAGATTAAAGGTGACATGAGTTTTTCAAGATACGTAATTCAATTTTACTAATCTGGTACAGGAATGGTATAAGTAGTATTATCACTTCACCATGAATTTTATACGTACTACAACAAGGGATTTGAATATTTAAAAGAATTTCCAAGAAAGAATTTAGATAATATTTTTCAGTCGGCATTTATAAAGGAATTAAGAAATAACAGTACTTGGAACTTTTTACAATAATTGGCAATATTTCATTCACAAATGTTCTCCATTTTACTAAAAGGTTTCATTCATGCTGTTTGTTATGATGCTTTCAGATTTGTTAAATTTTTATTGCAGTTATTAGAAAACCCCATTCTGCGTAGGTAGGGATCATGGTAACACTTAAAAAAGCCAACTTCTTAAGGGGTGGTATTTAGTTGTTTCTAACAGTTGAGATGATAAAAGGTGCAAAAACACAATGTTGCATCATCAACAACTATGCATGGAGTAATACGAATAATACCGGTAAATATTTCTTGCAGTGCCTACAATAACGGCTTTTAACTTTTTGTTGGATCAAGTTGGATTTGATTTTTGTATGACAATAACCAGGAAGCTTTGGATCTTTCTTCAACAAAAATTTTAAAGCGGGCATATGCGGGCGTTTTTTATAACTCCAGCAAAATTTGAATTTTAGCAAGAAAAAGCTCTTACAATTTAGGATTTTTTAAAATAAAAACCACAACACATTTTCATGTTTTTTAAGTTATGTAGCTACAAATACTATGTCTCTTTTTCATTTTTAATTTTGGTTTCAATAAGTTCCATACATGAAAAGTAATTTAATTTTAAATCTCAGCCTGGAAATGTTGAGAAATTGTTAATTCAAAGTAGTGACAACTTTAATAAGCATCAAGATTTTTATTAATAAAGATTTTTAAATTTTGTCACCGATTCTAGATGCCCTGAACATTTTATAATCAAACGCCAATATGTTTTTTATTCTTTACACACGTTGAATTTTTACCTCATTGCGCGGTTTTTGTTAAGGTTTGCCCCAAGTGACCAGTTACCATTGCAAAATTATTGATTTTGAAATTTGTTAATTATTCTCCCCAAAAACATCAATTAATTTAATACCACATTTAGTTAGTTCTATAAAATTATTATTTCTTTAATTAATTTAATCAGCCAAAATATACCAGACGTCTATGATTTAAAGAGCTTTTTGACAAAGTGTTTATCTTATCTCACTCTAAAATGGTACTAAGAACTGTTATTACATAAACAAACTCGTGCATTGACAAATCATTTCAAATTCAAAAAACTAAAATTCAGCATTATCTCACTCTTAAACGGGTATTATTTACACAGCTGAGATCAGGGACTGACCCAAATAATCTTAAACAAAACGTGCTTTTTTTAAATTCAACAAATATCCACATCAGCATTAAGTGCGAATGTGGAGCAACTTTTATTACAAACTTTACAGGGTTGTCACGTTTCTTAATTGAGTAAAATGAATTAGTAATTGTAAAAAGAATTCAATTTATGCGGAAACGACATACCATAGGATAAAACGTTATTAAGATTTGTTGTTTTGATAGATGAGATGCATCTGCTGACAAAGCCCCATACTTAAAGTACTATTATTAACGTAGCAAAATGATGTTAAAGTTTCCAACTTTCTTATTTTTTTCTGAAAAAGTGGTACGTTCTAGAACAAAGTTGTATGAGACTTTTTTGTTCCTTTTGGTGTCTTCTATCACCCCTTAAAATTAATGCGTTCTAACTCATTACATCCTGTATCTGTGTGGATATGATTATACCTACTGATTAGTTAATTACTTACGTATTTAAATCGATTTTTTTGGGTGTGTTACATAATAGTATATTAAAGAACGAGTTTCATAAGGCAAGATTTATTGCACGAGTCCAAATATAGAAAACGAGCCTTCTACGAGTTTTCTAAAGGACGAGTGCAATAATGACTTATGAAACGAGTTTTTATGCTATTTTTTCTATTTTGCGTCTTTTATTCCCTTTTTAAATAAAGAAATCGCAATTTTAAAATTTAGGGAATTTTGTGGTAGTTGACAACACTGATGTGACATTTGAAAATTCATTGATTGACACAGAAAATTGAGTGAAGTTTTTGTCAATTTTCTGTTTTTTTCAATTATTTTTTCAATGCTACCAACTTGTACAAAAGTTGGGCTATTAAAGCACTCAAATGAGCTATTAACGCACTGTTTTGGGTGCTTTAACAGCTTTATTATAGACGCAAAATAGAAAAAGTATTTTTGAGGTCCGAGTGGGTTAATTTTTTTGAGTGGATAATATCCTTAACTCACGTGTGCTATACGTTTTATCCAAAACCTCTTTATTTAAGTTCAAATATTGAATTTGCAATGTATAGTTTAGTCGTAACGTAAGTTGGTGATTGGTTGCTATCTTTGAAGGAGTGAGTTTTTCAAAATAACCCACGTTGCTAGGGGTAACTTGGGTTATAGTGTAATAAAATAATAATCACCTTCCTTATTTAAAATGGCCACAGTAAACATGATATTTATAAAGAGGTGTTGGATACAATTTTTTTAGTAGGTTCAATTTTTAAATAAAAAATTAAATCTTTTACATTTACATTTTTACTTTTTTTCCAGTGAACAACAGAAAATTGTGATGCAAAAAATAGAACTACCAACCAAATCTTAAAGATACTTATGTTTTAACAAATATAAAACCATAAAAAGTGTGTTTGCTAATTCAGTAACAATAGATACATAATTAGAAAATCAACAAATATGGCAATGGTTCAAGGAAGAATTTTTAACAACCCACATATTTTTTACATGATAGGACATACCTCTAGGATCTTTAGGTAAAAAAAGTTTTTTGGATTATTCCTTTCTCTTTGGTTGATATTTAATTTAACATTAAGCCACGTTTTGTAAAACAAATTACTTGAATAAAATTCTTTTCTGGTTTTATGACTACTTAGAGTTCACTTATTTTTTTTAAATCCTCTTACTTTCATTAATAATACTACAAAGATTGTTTGTTAAATAAGAAAGATGATTTTTTTCTTTGAAAGCGCAACTTGTGTCTTCAGTCATCAGAATATGAAAAATCCTAAATTTCCAAAACTTTAACTGAACGAGATAGAGAAAAAAAAGATTTGATGTGGTTACTTATCTATATAGGAGGAGTAAACATACAAAGTTTCATTAAAATCTGTGCTGATGGCTGGTGCCATTGCTTGGTTGAACTGACGTGGAATGACCCACCTTTTAGTGTAGATGATCTTTTATTTGTCCTGTATAGGACAGGTACTTACCACATTTGAAAAATTTAATATTTCGCAGAACACAAAACGAATGCAATATAGATCATGAGCATATTTTCCACAAAGCATATAACTAATAAGTCTTTCTTTGCAATCCTTAGTCCAACCCGTTGAGATGATAGGACCACCTAAAAATTATGTTTCTTAAAAATTCAAATCCTCCTTATAACATCTTATTTAACTTTAAATTCTATTAATGACGAACCTAAATCTTTGACAAGTAAACGCAACCTTCCACCTTCCCAATTTTTCCATAAATATCTCGGAATATAAAACAATAAAGCCTGAAAACAGAATACAATGCACACCCACTGGTAGTATTTTTGGGATATAACTAAATCATCAGGGCCTGCTGGTTTCATAGTCTCTTCCCATGGTCCCTTTACATTCTTATTAGACGATGGAACATAATTTCCTAAACCTGGCAATATCTCGTCTACAAAAAGAAAAATGCATTAATACTTGCAAATGCTGTTCATTTTTATAATTTACTTACCTGATAAAGTTCTTTTAATAGTGAACGTGCCATAAATCCAACAATAAGTGTCGATAACTGTTTTACGATCATCCATTACATCACAATTGATGGGATCTCCAAAATATTGTTTTGATGTTACCAAAATCGAAAACACAATCAGCAGGATCACCGTAAATCGATAATGTAGTTTGAAAATGTTATTATCCGTATGGATATTTTCTAATTTGATCAAAGATTTAAAAGAATTCAAGAAGTCAAGCATGATTTGCATTCACAATAAAATCAGTAACGAAAGCAACTAACACGTAATAACAATTAAATTTTTACATTCGAATTTGTATAAAAACTAAATCGATTAATACTGCCTTTAACAATTTTTTTAACTTCTTTTACTAAAAAAGCGAGTTGGAAATTTTCAAGAAAGCACACCAGCGCGGCAACTGCTAAACTGCTACGATAAAGCTAAGTTCACATGCCAACAGACATCTGCGCATCTATTTATGCATAAAAATATTATTATTAATTAAGTTTGAATTATTTACTTATTTAAGTTTAGTTAATTGATTTCTCATGTTATTAGCACTACGAGATAATTATATTTAAAATAATAAATACAAACTAAAACAGTTAACAAAAGTAAAATGTTGGGTGTGAACAATGTTTAATAAATTGGAAGTGACATTTCACCAAAATATTCAAATAGGATGTTTCAAAATTATCGTAATAGGGAAGAAGCGTTTGTCGTCTATTAAAGAACTTTATTAATTATTACCAAATTATGCTCGGTTCGGTATTTCAACTCTTTTTGCTCTGAAAGCACTATTGCTGTAGTTACAATTATTTACAACAATGGATACCATAGAAACCGAGCTTTTCCAGTAAACACATCTGAAATACCGAACGCGGCTGTTAGAATATTGGGACCAGGGACTGGAACCCTTTACAAATATAAGTTCCAGTTCTGGTTCTTGGAAATTTAAAATAAGGGTATCGGTTCCAATTTTAATTTTTTAAACATTATGGTTCCGGTTCCGGTTCCAGGATTTTATTAGGTTTCAAAAGGGTTCCGGGAGCAAATTGCTCTTTTGTTCTATTTGCATTTTCTTCTGTATTACAATGTATAAAAATTGTTATTGAAAATACATTTATTTTTGCACGTCCTATATGCAGGGTGACCCAGGGGTGCGTACAAGCTCCATAACTTTATTTCTATCCAAGTTATCGAGTTGATCTTTTTTTAAACGATAGAGCCGACAATGCGGCGCATTCTAAAAATATTTCTATTTATATACAGCATGTTCCAAAATAGAATACACAAATAGATTGTTTTTTTAACTGGCAACCCCCCATTTTTGTTACATTTTTGGATTCGCCACTAGGTTTTGGATATAACCCATCCAGTTTTTTAGACCTATCTGCAATATTTTTGACTTATGTCAATTTAATGTGTCAAAATAGTGTCGTGCATAGACCCATAGAAAAGTTCATAACTTCAGAACCATTCACAATTAATTGACCAACTTTTTTCTAGTCGATTCTTTAAACTTTAGCGCATCTTTTGAGATCTCCTACTACGATTTTTTGAAAATGGCAAATTACAAATATCAATAACTCGATTTTTTCAAATGGAACACCCTATATTTTTCCCACCATTGCATGGCATTTTTTAAGAGCTTTTTGCCAATATAGGGTTTATAGGGTCTACCTTGTAACATTACCGAGATTTGTTGCAAAATAACAATTGTTGATGGTTTTTCGAAAAAAAAGGAATCGAGTAGGCTGCTGTCATAAAATTTGACACATCCATACAATTCTAAAAAGAACTATGTTTAAAAAAAATAAATTGTAATAGAAACAGGAGTACATCACCAAGGAAACAATTGTTTATTAGTAATCTTTACAAGAACAGGAAAGGATGATTAATAGGAAACAATGTAAAAATTTTGAAGAAAGGCTACTTATAACAAATGCTCAAATAGGTCACCATCATGTACCACATAAGTTGCTAGTCTTCTAGTAAATGAGCCCTGAACTCTCGCAAGCATTGCTCCATCAACTGAACGGAAGGCTTCCGTGATCCTGTTTTTCATATCATCTGCAGTTGTTGGGCGATCTCTGAAAACCCATTCCTTCACGTACCCCCAAATAAAGAAATCTATAGGAGTAAGGTCTGGGGATAGTGCGGGCCAAGGAATAGTACCTCCTCTGCCTATCCAATTAGATAGATTAGGATAGGATTGATCTAAAAATTCTCGCTCTATCCTGTGGTTATGCACTGGAGCACCATCGTGCTGCAACCACATGGTCCTTCTAGTTTCCTCTGCTACTTCCCTAGTGCTTAAGTGAGGATTTTCCTGTAGCATCAATAAAACTTGCAACTCATTTTCCTCAGTGACTCGACCACCAACAATTTCCTTTTTGGTATAAGACACACTACCAGTAAGTTCAAACCGATCTCTTAACTTTTCGAATGAAGACGCCTGTGGAGTTCTTGCTTCTGGATATTTTTGATGGTAGATTGTGGTTGCTAATAAAGGATTTCTGTCAGCTTCGCCAATACAGTAGACCATATTCACTAATTCTTAGCGAGTGAAACTCATTATCAACAATTAGACGTCTACAATTATTGAAATTACACGAATGTGTTAAATTTTGACAGCAGCCTACTCGATTCCTTTTTTTTTTTCGAAAAACCATCAATAATTCTTATTTTGCAACAAATCTCGGTAATGTTACAAGGTAGACCCTACAAACCCTATATTGGCAAAAAGCTCTTAAAAAATGCCATGCAATGGGGCGATAAAATATAGGGTGTTCCATTTGAAAAAATCGAGTTATTGATATTTGTAATTTGCCATTTTCAAAAAATCGTAGTAGGCGTTGGAACGTCGCCTACGAGTTCGCCTAAATCTCAAAAGATGCGCTACAGTTTAAGGAATCGACTAGAAAAAAGTTGGTCAATTAATTGTGAATGGTTCTGACGTTGTGAACTTTTCTATGGGTCTATACACGACACCATTTTGACACATTAAATTGACATTAGTCAAAAACTATGGCTTGGATAGAAACAAAGTTATGGAGCTTGTACGCACCCCTGGGTCACCCTGTATAAGGCTCTACCTTAATCCCCCAAAAGAGGCAGTAAAGTAGCACTTTTACCACGGCCTACTAGATTCATATAAGCTTCGCTTATATAGGGTGATTCAAAAATAATTGATATCCTTTAAATGGTAGATAGAGGGGAGGCAGTAGAGCTAATTTACCTTGACAAGTATAGGTAAAAAACGAATAGTTTTCCAGAAAATGAATTTGAAAGTTTAATGAATTTTGGATCCAAAAGGATCCAAGGTCAGGACCGGATCCAAAATTCATGAATTTGTATCCTTCAGTATCCTTCATTAATTCTATACAGGGTGATTCAAAAATAAAGGTAATTCTTTAAATGGTAGGTAGAGGGGAGGCAGTAAAGCTAATTTACCTTGATCCAAAAGGATCTAAGGTCAGAACCGGATCCAAAATTTAATAAAACCTTAATATTAATTTTCTGTAAAACTTCGTTTTTGACCTATACTTGTCAAGGTAAATTAGCTCTACTGCCACCCCTCTACCTACCATTTAAAGGATATCAGTTATTTCTGAATCACCCTGCATACGGCCGCGGCCGTCTCATATCCAGTTTTTCATTGCTGAAAATTATTACAAATTCGTACCACGGCCTACTAAATTCATATAAGCTTCGCTTATATACGGTCGTCTCATTTCCAGTTTTTTCATTGTTGAAATTAGGATCCAAAAATTACAGATTCGTACGTTACGGTTATTTTGCAACAAAAATGGTTTATAGTCAGACTGCAGTCATTAATTTGTAGGTTATACGTCAATGCCAGTAGTAAAATTGTCATTTCCTATTTTGTCATACTTTATCAATTTATTAGCATTTGTACATACATATTTGGATACAACGTACATAAATATGACAAACATATGTTACAGTAGGAAACCAAAATATCCAAAGTATTCATAGTACAAGAAAATTATACTGAGTTTATGTAATATTTACTAATGCCCCAATTCTTAGACTAGAGATACCTGAATAACTATCAAGTGTTTTTTTAAATTTGACGTCAACGTAGGCTGTGAATAGTCGATTGTGAATTATTTAAACACGTGAGTAATTTGAACGTTTTGACAATGACATTTATTAATACGTTCAAGATCCGTTCACAATCAACTACCCATAGCCGCCTTCGACGTCAAATTTAAAAAAACACTCGATACACATAATGATGATAGCCACAGTATAAGTAAGTACAGTTTCATATTTCGCAAATTACAAATGCTCTTTTGTAGCACTTGAATGACCACAGCTGATGATGTAGACACCTAATGTTAATGCACGATCTATCAACTGAAGCTATGATTAGAAGTAGGTATTCGTGGAATGATGAAATGTCACTATGGCAGTCATCATTACTAAAAATAAATATTTTGTTGTCGGAGAGAGTATTTAGAAATTTTGAAGGATGTTTAAGAACCTAGGATAACGATAATTAAATAACGATTTTCGTATCATGTCTTAATAGATGTTGTAGTAAGAAGGTAGCGGAAGTGTTTCAGGAAGAAGATGGAGTCGGGAACTTTTCTGAACTAACTGAATACATGATCTATACGACGGTGTAGAATCAAGTCAATACTATCAAACTTTTACACACATTCGTATGGAGTGTCGCGCTATGCGGGTCTGAAACTTGGACAATAGCAAAGAATGAAAAGAGGCGTATTTAGGCTTTTGAGTTATGGTGCTATAGAAAGATATTAATGGCGAGATGGATTGATTGACTGAATATCGAACAATGAAATACTAGAAAAAGTACAAGAAGAATGTTAATGAAGAAGACCACGAGAAGCAGAGATAGATTAATAGGACATACTTTATGGCATTCGGGTATTATCTAAAAATAATAATAGAAAGCATGATCGAAGGAAAGACCACCCTAGCTAGACTAGACTACAATTTATACTTCAAATATTAGAATACTTAGGCTGCTCTAGCTAAAGAGAAAAGACTGGCAGAATACCGGAAAGAATGGAGAGATACAGTCCTAAGATAAACCAATTCACAAGATTGATTACTTAGAGAGGAGACAGAAGAGAGTATAAAAATAGATCTAATTGTAAAGTGATTGTTAAAGTATGTTTTTTAGTTTTAATGTAGATAATGTTTTAATAGAATGTTTTGGAATGTAATATAACGTATCTATTGGTTTTTAATGCATACTCTAATAATATTTGATCGTTGGGCCTCTTTAATCGGAAGCAGTTTGACACAATTGGCATAAAATGTAACCTAAAAATTAAAGACTGAGCGCTGAATTCAAATATCTTTGTTGTAAGATTGCCGCCAGAGGGTGCAACTTAACGTACGAATCTGTAATAATTTTCAACAATGAAAAAACTGGAAATGAGACGGCCGTATATAAGCGAAGCTTATATGAATTTAGTAGGCCGTGGTACGAATTTGTAATAATTTTCAGCAATGAAAAACTGGATATGAGACGGCCGTATGCAGGGTGATTCAGAAATAACTGATATCCTTTAAATGGTAGGTAGAGGGGTGGCAGTAGAGCTAATTTACCTTGACAAGTATAGGTCAAAATAGTATATTAAAGAACAAGTTTTATACGACATGATTTATTGCACGAATGCTAGTTTAAAAAACGACCGCGTAGCGGGAGTTTTTTAAAGCATGAGTGCAATAAATGTCTTATAAAACGAGTTCTTTATACTATTTTTTGTACTTTGCACCTCTTTTTTACTAATTTTATCCGTTTTAAAATAAAAATTCGCACTTTTAAAATTTGGGGAATTTTATCGTGGTTGGTACCAACAATCGATAAATGTCAAATTTTGACATTTGAAAATTCAAATTTTAATTTAACAATGATTTCAATGACATTTCATTTGTCATGGTTCATGACTGACAACCTCGAAAAACTAAATTACACTAGTTCTAATTCGAAACTCAAATGAGCTAGTTCAGCACTACTTTCGGTTCTGAATGAGCCTTGATATAAACGCAAAGTACAAAAACGAAGTTTTACAGAGAATTGCACGACGATGCCGAGAACCAATAGAAAAATTCAAATTTGAATTGTATCCATGACAATCACACAATTTTCCCGAAAATTTATATATATATGCTACCAAGGAGTAATTTTTTGGAAATTATACTTGTAACATATATAGCTACATAAAACCAATTAATCATAATGCATTTTTTCTGTGCGTCGTGCGATTCTCTTACCGAATACAGCCTCGTGCATTGATTCTGCCTGGAAATTTTGATTTCGTGCATTTCTGCAACGTAATTGCACTCCACTTCGTGTCGTGCAATTATGACGTTGCAGAAATGTCACTCAAAAAATTTCCGGCAATAATCAATGCACTTGGTATATTACAAGTGAAAATTAATATTAAGGTTTTATTAAATTTTGGATCCGGTTCTGACCTTGGATCCTTTTGGATCAAGGTAAATTAGCTTTACTGCCTCCCCTCTACCTACCATTTAAAGAATTACCTTTATTTCTGAATCACCCTGTATAGAATTAATGAAGGATACTGAAGGATACAAATTCATGAATTTTGGATCCGGTCCTGACCTTGGATCCTTTTGGATCCAAAATTCATTTTCTGGAAAACTATTCGTTTTTTACCTATACTTGTCAAGGTAAATTAGCTCTACTGCCTCCCCTCTATCTACATTTAAAGGATATCAATTATTTTTGAATCACCCTATATAAGCGAAGCTTATATGAATCTAGTAGGCCGTGGTAAAAGTGCTACTTTACTGCCTCTTTTGGGGGATTAAGGTAGAGCCTGATACAGGGTGACCCAGGGGTGCGTACAAGCTCCATAACTTTGTTTCTATCCAAGCCATAGTTTTTGACTAATGTCAATTTAATGTGTCAAAATGGTGTCGTGTATAGACCCATAGAAAAGTTCACAACGTCAGAACCATTCACAATTAATTGACCAACTTTTTTCTAGTCGATTCCTTAAACTGTAGCGCATCTTTTGAGATTTAGGCGAACTCGTAGGCGACGTTCCAACGCCTACTACGATTTTTTGAAAATGGCAAATTACAAATATCAATAACTCGATTTTTTCAAATGGAACACCCTATATTTTATCGCCCCATTGCATGGCATTTTTTAAGAGCTTTTTGCCAATATAGGGTTTGTAGGGTCTACCTTGTAACATTACCGAGATTTGTTGCAAAATAAGAATTATTGATGGTTTTTCGAAAAAAAAAAGGAATGGAGTAGGCTGCTGTCAAAATTTAACACATCCGTGTAATTTCAATAATTGTAGACGTCTAATTGTTGATAATGAATTTCACTCGCTAAGAATTAGTGAATATGGTCTACTGTATTGGCGAAGCTGACAGAAATCCTTTATTAGCAACCACAATCTACCATCAAAAATATCCAGAAGCAAGAACTCCACAGGCGTCTTCATTCGAAAAGTTAAGAGATCGGTTTGAACTTACTGGTAGTGTGTCTTATACCAAAAAGGAAATTGTTGGTGGTCGAGTCAATGAGGAAAATGAGTTGCAAGTTTTATTGATGCTACAGGAAAATCCTCACTTAAGCACTAGGGAAGTAGCAGAGGAAACTAGAAGGACCATGTGGATGCAGCCCAGAGTTTCTGAGATAGAATTTCTTCAGTAACTGTCATTTTTCGACATTCCGAAAAAAGTGCTGTTTCTTTGCGCGTTTTTTAAATATTTCAAATTTGGCTGCTCCTACGTACAAAATGCATTATATAATAGTTATTTATGTGTTAAGGGCATAATGAAGCTTTTATGGCCAGAAGCGTTATTTCTAGCCCGAGGCGTCAGCCGAGGGCTAGGAAAAGGCTGTAGGGCCCTAAAAGCAAGTTATGCCCGCTATACATACACTATTTTATACACAGATTAAGTTTTTAATGTCAAATCTATTATTGTGTAAAAATATAATTAAATGAGTACGTAGGTACATCAAGCAGCTGTGCGTATACTTATGTGATTATACGAAGTTCCTTACTATAGTTACTATTCCAAAATATTTAATTTCAGTTTATTTTCATTGGTGATAAGTTTACAAATTATATTAAGAACCAATCAAGTTCTACAAAAAAACTTCTGACATTTAATTGACTTTTCGTTATTGCCCGTCTGACCATAAAGATGCCCTTGGGCCATAAAAAGACGTTTATGTTTAGATGAGTCTTGCAATAATAGTGTAATTATAATGCATCTGTGCATAAAAGCTAAAAAGATTAAGTTTCCTATAAAAAAGTTGGTTATTGAATGTCATGCAAGCAATATTTCCTGAGATGTATATTTTCGTTTACTCAGTTAATTATGTGAAAATTTTGAATTAGTGACGTAATAATAAATAATAATAAGAAACATGAAAGCTATAAATGAAACATTACTATTAATATAAATGGACTATTGGTTTCATAATGATCTAGGACAGCAGAGCTAATATGCAGTGGTGTAACTACATAAGATTGCTCGCCCCTGCGAGGGTTAGGTTTGTGCCCCTCATATTCCAAGAAATATGCATATTTCAAAAATATATGAATTGTGAAATATATTTTCAAAATTTTGAATTTTTGCGATTAAGTCCTTTCGGACGTGCAAAAAATAGCATATATACCACTGGACTAAAGTGCCTTTTAATCCCTCAAGTGTTTACTCACATTCGGGATTAAAAGACGCACTTTAGTCCCTGGGTATATAATATACTATTATATACACAACACACTATTTTGTGTTTTTAATTGAGTCAAATACCATTCATATGCGTGCCAATATTTGGCTGTGTAACAATTTCTGTACTTTTCAAATTTGGAGCCACGTGTTGTGATATAAAATGGCTGCCTTGACCAGACTCTAATTGAAGGGTTTCTACGAAAAAATAGTCACTACATCTAGTCACCTAGGCCGCGCGGGCCGATCAGAGTCCGCAAAACGCCGCCATATTGAGGCAAAAGAAGCCTGAAATTGTTCATTATTTGTATCTGTATTGCATTTAATTAAATCCACGTAGGAGTAGAATAATAACTTCTATTTTTTGTAAAATCAGCTAAAGCAAATAATAAGCTCCCGAAAAAAATTGGTTTGTTTTGGTACCTCTTCTTGGCGTATACAATAACATATTGTAACATATCTGAATAACACATACCTTTGATGCCTTTCCACGTCCAAGCGACCAGAAATAGTCATACCTATTATTTTGTTTTATAGGAAATTTAATTCTGTATAATTTTTCACATCGTTCAATAATTCATCTGTATTACAATTAAATAATAAAGGTGTTTTCATAAGAAATAAAGATTTAATGATAATAGAAGATGTATATTATAATGATTATTATTTGAACTGATTTATGAATTTAATTACAAATACATTAAATTTAATTTATATACTTTCATCAGTTGCAATGTTTTAATTATTTTCTAGTAACTTTTGAAATTATCAAATTATTGTATGGTAATACAATCAAACTCACTCACGCAAACTTAGTTTACTGTCCTTGAGAAGAAACTTGCGGAATCTAACAAATGAAGATTTTCTATACTGTAAACCTTTAGTTCAAATAAACCTCAAAAGTATAGAAAGACGATTTGAAGAATATTTGAAAAATTTAATGCCACAAGCAGAAACTGCTGCCATAGATTGACATATATAAGAAAAGTTTTAGTTAAGACAGTTGAATTATTTAATTATAATCATTATAAAATATACAATTAAGTTTAACAATATAAAAAATACATTTACTTAAACTTTTTATACAATATTTGTGCTCCGGAACTCTTTTGCTTTTTAAGAGAACCCAAATGTGTTTTCAGTTTTTCTTTCATTTGTTTCTGTGTTGATTCAGTTCCATTTTCATAAATTGCTACTAATAAAAAGCAACCCCTGTTTAGAGATAACCATTGTTTAATCTGAAAATAAAATAGGATTAGGTAAAATAGGATTGTAAAGTTAAAATGACATTACCACTTCATCGGATATTAAATTGAGCACAGATTTTCCAAAAGAAAAATCACAAGTGGTGCTAATAGTTTTATCGTGTTGTGCTAACTTCTTTAATAACATATGCAAACCACCATGCTCTACTCCCAAAATTTCTTTTTCTTCACCTTCTTTAATTTTCCAACTGAGATCTGTGACAATTTTAGCAATACCTTCCAATGCTTTAGCAAGTTCTTCCCCATTTCTACCTAAGATTAAAATGATTAACATAATATATCATATAATTTAAATAATGTCTAATTACTTGATTTTAAAATTGACACTGTAACAAAAGTTATAGAAGCTGTCGACAACCAAAAATCTGATTCAGCACTGATCAATTTTAATAAATCTGAACTGCAATTTTCTAATATTTCTTTTCTTCTTATAGCTACATCTTTCTTGCTGGAGGATGTTTGTCTACCATCTTCTAGTTCTTTTATAAAGATAGGGTGGAAATGTGTTGGATCTGCTGGTGACGTTATCCATAATAACACCTAAATATTATGTATAAATTAAAAAGAAAATAAAACAAAGATATAAATAATCTTACTTTTCTACCCCATTCATCTGAAGCAAGCTCCTGAGCTTGTTTTAAGATTTGTGAAGTTATTAGTTTATTTACTAAAACAGTATCGTCAGCAGCATCAAGTAATGTGATGACAGTACAATGTCCATGTTCATGTTTGCATAAATCCACAGCATGTTCTTTTATTGCTTTTACGATTAACTAGAATTAAACAAACAATGAATTATAACTTTTTAAATTAATCTTAAGTATATAGATCTGTTTGGCTATAGGCTGATGATTCCTGGAAATTGATTCTTAACTAAAACAAAACAGCTTTAGGCAAATTAGTCCTAATTAGTTTTATTAGTAATTAGCAAATGTCTTAGAAAAGGCAAAGTCTCAAAAATGTGAAGAGAGGCTCAGACGAAACCCAAGAAACAGCATCAAATCGTTTTTAGAATCACGTCCCCTGTGGCACAGACACCACACAGGTAGAGACACTATGACTGGTAAAAATTCAAATAGCCCATTCTCGTGTAGTCCAACAGAGTATTTGATAATCCATAATTTTATATTCAGAGTGTCGACGAGATAACCGACGTGTCAGTCCCGTCACATCGCGAAGTTTTACAAGAATAAAACTAAGAAAAACTGTGAGTTAATTTTTGAAAAGTGTCAAGTGATTTTAGAAGTGGTAGAGGTAGCGGAAACTACAAATATAAGGTCAGTAAGTTGAATAATAGCAATAATATAACTCTTATAAACATAAAACTACAAAGAAGGTTAGGTTGAACTGTGATAGGAAAAGAGGTAATAGCAAACGCGTAGCGTGTTACGGTCTCCGAGGGGTCGACCCGGACTAATACACGCTCCCAAGTACCCCGATGGCAACGGGCGTACTGCCGAGTGCTGGGATCAAGTGGCTGAAGCAGAACAGCGCGAGCACTAGAACTTAGGAATCGGCGCAGCCTAAAGAAATAACAGAAACTCTACATTAACCAAGTCACCACTATGAGTACCGAGATAACCAAGAATACGAATAGATCGCCAGGAAAATCTCCACTTCCCAAAAAGGAAGAAGACATAAAAAAAAGATGAGAAAAAAAATGATAATAAAATTAAAATTAGAAAATGAGACTATAATGAAAGAGAACATTGTCATAAAAAAAGAATGCGAAGAGATTAAAAATGAACTACGAGAGACAAATAAAAGATTGGAACAATTAGAAAGCGAAAAGAGGCAGAATAATGTAGTAGTCGCTGGACTAACTGTCGATATAAGTGACCCAGCTAGTCTAAAAGAAAAGTTGAAAAATTTCATGCAACAAAAACTAGAAATTGATGTCCCCATTAAAACAGCTTATAAACTAGGCCCAAGAGTGTGCTTGCTAGAACTAGAGAACTTTGAAGATAAAAAGAAAATAATGCAGAACAAGATGAAACTGAAGAATTTAATAGGAGACAGGGTGTTTATTAATAATGATCTATCAAGTAAAGAAAGAGAAATAGATAAGCTAATTAGAACGAGAGCAGAGGAAGAGCGAAAACAAGGGAAGAGCGTCCAAGTCGGCTACCAAAAATTAATAGTTGAAGGAAAGCAATGGAGGTGGAATACAGAGAAGGGCATATTAGAAACAGTAAACAATAAGAAAGCACCAGCAGATAATGATTCAAAAAACTGAATGCTACCTTGACCGGCTACAAGATGACGAACATGGCAAAGAAAAAGGATATGAAAATAAAACATAAGAAACATAAAATGAAAGCAAGAAGTAGAGATTACCTACTTGATAATGGTCTGAAAAGCTTAAATGTGTGCAACCAGTGGATTTTTTTTAAAATTTTACTGCTGTAATTCAGTAACGAACCACTTTAGCACATATGTTTATATAAACTTATTTTTTCCTTATTTTTAGTTGTAGAAGCCACCTGTGTATAGTCAGTCCACCATTTTTGTTACAACTTAAATATTAATTTTTTAAATAAGTGTTAGGTCAACAACCATGAAACTAACTCTACAAGTGCATAATATAAATACCTTTCTATCTTTATTGCTTCCGTGCCATATACAATTCATGGCTACCCGAGCTCCATCCTTACTATTACTAATGATAACAACATGAGGAGATAATTGACTTATCAATTCAGCCTTGTCCTCATTACTGCATTCGCTGAGATATTGATATAATACTGACTGAACTAGATGTGAATCAAGCAAGTCCTTATTTAGTATTCTAGATAAGTTAGCTTTTATAGCACTAAGCACGCCATTTTTCATATTAGGCGTATCCTTATAAACATCTTTTATGTGCTTTACTTTATCATCTTTTGTCTGTCTGTACATATCGCCAAAGAATTCTTGAATAAGATGATGTTTTTGTTGAGATGACGCCCATGTAGAATAGGCATATTCAAAAACTGCAGCGCTGACTACATGACTAGTTAATTTAACCGCATGCCCATATAATTTACTTATAGCTGCTAATCTAGTTTCTGCATTTCCATATTTTAACATATTTTTGAAACAATAACGCCCATATTTAGACTGTAGCATTTCTACTGATAGTGGTATTAATTCCTTGAACAAAAATACTAAATAAACATACAGACTTGAAATTTCATAATTTAACAAACCTTTGCTATGTCGTTTCTAACATTTTCCGTACCAAACTTCAATAAATATTGAACTACTCTGGCCATATCGTGCGACAGAACTAACTTTGCATAATGACCTTTTTTACCAAGCATAGTGTGCAATTGATTAACTAATTTGTTACGTTCTTCACTACCACCTTTCAGGTGCTTTGACCTCAGAGTCTCTGCAATTTTCTTAGCTTCTATAACAACATCATACAAACCTTTTGCTTGTTTACGTTTCATCTTTAGTTCTTTCTTTTGCTTCTTAAGTTCATTCCAATTAGGTTTTTCAGTACTATTTTGAAAGTTATTGTGTGAAACTTCTCCTTTCTTCTTAAATTTGCCATCTTTATTAGTTTTAGTCACAATTTTCTTACTTTTATTATGGATTTTCGATTCTACAGAATCTTCAGTCTTAACTTTTGAATTACCATCAACATCCTTTTTAATCTTTTTGGGCGCTTCATCTGTGGACTCTGCTGATTCGGTTGCTGTTCGTTTAGACTTTTTAATCATTTTTGGTATTATTTGCTTCGTAGACTCTAAAGACGGAACTACTATAATCAAACACACGTGAGGAATTGAGGTTAGGAAGTTCGTTTTGAGATGTATTTTTTGCAATGTTGCCAAGCATCGAATTATAAACATACAAAGTGTTTTGAAATAATGGGGAAGACGCCCGTATTTTCTTTAAATTTTTGTATTCGATTATTTTGGTTAGAAAGATATTTTCGGATATGCAAAATTTGTAAAAACGCTTAATTTACTAGAAAAGATTAAATTTAAAAACTTTTCTCAATTTAAACCGAATTTGATCTTGGGCAACTTCCCTTTCAAGTTATTTGATAAAGAAAGAGTAGGTACCGCCAGAAAAGGCAACATTTACGATCTACTCGCCGTTAGCTGGGACTGATGAAAGCCAATATGTATCTAGTGATGGGTAGATTTCAGGAAATTATTTTTTGGAGAATCGCACGACGATGCCGAGAACCAATAGAAAAATTCAAATTTGAATTGTATCCATGACAATCACACAATTTTCCCGAAAATTTATATATATATATGCTACCAAGGAGTAATTTTTTGGAAATTATACTTGTAACATATATAGCTACATAAAACCAATTAATCATAATGCATTTTTTCTGTGCGTCGTGCGATTCTCTTACCGAATACAGCCTCGTGCATTGATTCTGCCTGGAAATTTTGATTTCGTGCATTTCTGCAACGTAATAGGGAGAAGAAGTACATACGTCATACCGTGCCTGACGTCATAATTCTTTCCTCGCAACGCGCATGTTCGCATCGCTCTACTTCGCTGTAAACCGTTTGTTTGAGTTTTCACACTGTTGACAGTTGGAAGAGAAAACGTGACGCTACTTTGTGAGGTTAAAATAATAGATAGGTACTATCACAAATAAAATATTGAAACAACAATGGGTGAAAGCCATTGGGTAAGTGTTTTTATAGCTTGTAAACATCCTTTTTAACACTATCAATAATCAGAAATGAAAATATAATGTGCCTTATTGAAGTAGAGCGATGCGAACATGCGCGTTGCGAGGAAAGAATTATGACGTCAGGCACGGTATGACGTATGCACTTCTTCCCCCTATTGCACTCCACTTCGTGTCGTGCAATTATGACGTTGCAGAAATGTCACTCAAAAAATTTCCGGCAATAATCAATGCACTTGGTATATTACAAGTGAGAATATTCCTGGAAATATATTTGGGAATATTCCCAAACTTCCCACTTTACCGGGAATTTATATTTTTGCTTTAAAAAAGGTCCAAAATAGAGAATTTGTTCGAAAAAAAGTTTATTTTAAAATACAAATAACATAAATATAACATGATATATAAAAAACAAAACTCCTTGGAAAAAAATGATATTAAGTGTATAGTGTACTATCCGTACACTACGCTGGCAACGCGTAAAATATATCAGTCTTCAATCTAATACAATGCACATCAAAGATAAATGTATACTGAACGTGCCAACTTAATGCTAGAACCGGCCACGTGTTGGTAACAAGTCTTGTAAATTTGTATTAGGCGGTATACGCTTTGACGTGAGTTTGCTTGCGTTTCACCTACTGGAGTATAAAAAATAAATTTTCATTTTTCGGGAATTTATCGATGATGTTTATAAATTCCTGGCGGGGAATATTTCTTACCGGGAATATTCTAGTCGCCTATCACTATGTATAGCCCCTTTATTTTCAAATACTGGGTGGAAATAAATGATTTTCATCAAGTTACCATTGCATTCCCCATGTAAAAGCACGACGTGCCGCTCTACGAAAATAGAGAAGGCAGTACCATAACCTCAAAATATATAAATTCTATGAATTGTTTGACAGATTGATTTCATTTATTGACAGAACTAATTTAGTACTAAATCAAAAAGAGTAGAGCGGTATAGAAAAATTTACATGTGAAAAAATTCCAAAGGGATGAAAATAATTTATTACCACGCTGTAGTAGCGACAACGATTGATCTCGCCGCTTGAGCAAAAGCACTAGAACGATGTTGGCAACATTGATAGTTACCAGATTTGACATTTCGTTTTACAACAAATCTTAGGTTTAATAATAGTCATGCACAAAAATATTCACAATTTATTATTAATCCGATAATGGACAATCATATTCCGTAAAAACGATCATATTAATGTAATATACACCTACGAAATTGTAATATTTCAAACGTTTTATTAAATTGAGGTAACAATATGCATGTAGTAACTTTATCTTTATTAAAATGTGCGTCAGGTTTGCTCCACGATGTCGCTACTATTTGAAATAGAGGGGCTATATCAATATGTATAGCTACTTTATTTTCAAATAGTAGCGACTAGAATTCCTAAATGAAAGCTTTAACTGTGTTATATTAGAGTTAGGACACGGATGTCAAAATCTATCTTTCTAGGCCAAAACTAAGCTGTCTGAAACAGAGATACTTTTTTCTCTCTTTTTATTTTAGTGGCAACATTCAGCAGCTGTCAGTTATAAATTTTAGGTTATGCTGTCATGTTTATTGTTATGCATGTAAAACTTTTTAATGTGCACATTATCATTTATTTACTGTTTCTAAAGAATTTTTAAAACTACTATAGTATGTCCGCCTCTAGCACTAATAACAGTAGTATAAACTTGGTAGAAGATTACAAGAGGAAAGTAATCAATTAAACATCTTAGCAGACGTTGCACGGAGACTGATTCAAATCTGGGAAGACTTGAACCAAAATGAAATACAGTCGCTTATGTTAAGTTATGTTATTTGTGCTAGAAGCGGAAATACTCGCTATTGACACTCTTTTGTTTTGGCATTTTGTTTATGTTCATTTAATTTGTTGTTTTGATATTAACTTTACGTAAATCATGTTATGCTATAAAATTGTTTTTCCGGTACTAATAGAGATAATAAAGTGAATCAAAACGAGAATGTTAAGAAACAATAGGGCTAGAGTACGATATGAATTCTAACTTGCTGGTATAACTGTTAAACGTTACAGGGCGTTACAAATTTTATAAAAAAAAAACACGTAGCAATTGTTGCACACTATTCATAAAAAAATAATTTCTTTGAGAAAACAATAGTACATTCACATTTTCAAATAAACAACGTATCATACAAAAAAAGAATCATTGAAATCGACACATGGTCTAGACACAAATTAACTTCAAACTTTTGGTTATTTTTTGGAGAAGTGTATTTAATTTATAGTTAATTGTAATGTAACAAAGTTAGTACACATTACTATAATCACAGTTGTAAATAAGAATATAATTGTATTTGTATATGGATATCTAAATGTCGAAAGAGATTTTTATTGAATAAAATAATTATTATATTTTAAACATAAAAGTGGTATTTTTTTATTAGGATATTTTTCATAAGATATTCTGTCTTTAGAATGTTTCGTCATGTAATACATTAGCATGTGGTATTTTAGCTATGATATATTATTGTGCGACATTATGACTAATATTTAGGCATGCAACACCATCGGAGTGGTCTATATCTTCGAACAAAATAAACTCACTTTTAACACGCATTTCATACTTTTTACACTGGTGTCTAGTGTTACTTTAGATTTCACTTTAGACACTGGTGGGATAAAAATCACATTTTCAACTCTGACAACAAATGTCAAAGCTCTACTTTTAATAGGATTTGTATAAAAGCTAAGTTTCCGAATTCAAAATATAAAAATCTACGAAAAACGAGTATCTATAGTAACTGTCGAATTAAAAATATGGACACATATGAAGAACGTGTGCCCATGGCAACTGTAATAAATAAGTATTCAGTTGATTTATAAAATAATTTATCGCTAGACCTAAGGACTTCGTTTTCACATTTGTGACATTTAAGCAAAACTTGATACATATCATGCGGAGAGGAGTCATCCTAAATGTGATGTCGCGGAAACTAAACTCTGAGACTGACCCATCTTTAACTGCATTAGTTCACTGTATTTGTCTTTCTTTTCAAAATTAAATTATTAAAAACCGACAGTACGTAAACGCCACTATATAATCTTCAACATATTATGAATATTTTATGAAAATATTCGTATTATGAATATTTTAAATATAAAGCAACTACGGGCCCTGCTTTTACTTTAAACAGTTTAAATAATAACTAAACTACATTCTCGTTTTGAGCTGCAGACTGTTAGAATCAGCTTGGTCAGGTCCTATCCCGCAACATATTCCAGACCCCATCACTCACTGTTTGTTTTGACTTGCTGCAACTCAAACGTGTGGTTATATTTCATAAACAACTATACTATTAGTTCAAGACATTAAAATAAAAATGTAGAATCAAGTTAAAATAACAATTTATTACAATAAAGTAACAATTAAATAGAAGAATTATTGCATTTTTTCAATGCTCGATAAGCGTTGATTATTTCTGTTTGCTGTTTTTCCAAACGTCTCCTCAAAGCAACTGGTAAATTCTTTCGTTTTCCACTTTTATCAATAATTTTATTTTTAGTTTTATTAACCAATGTTTTGTTTGATGACAAATGTTGATTATTCTTCTTATGATTGCCAGTATCATTTGTAGTAGGATCTTTAACAACTGATTTAAGAAGCAAATCTCTTTCGCCCGGCTAAAATATTGCAAAAATTATATGCATATTTTTTTGTTGTTTTAACTAAACTCACCCTAGCTGCTCCCACTTTTGCAATTTTTTTTGAAACATTTAAAGTTGGTGGTGCATGAGCTATATCACCAAATTTTACAAATTCATGTTTAACTTCAGTTTTTTCTTGATTATGATTTAACCTTTTTTGTTGCTTTTTTGCAGTAATTTTCTTTTGCCTTTTTTGAGATTTTGTAAAAGTAGGCTCATTATCAACAGGCCCTTTTTTATTTTTCTTTTTGCCCTTCTTAGTGTTTTTTCTTGCATCTTTTATAAATTCATCAATAATATCTTTTGGCTTTTTCACCAGTTTTTCAACCTATAAGAACAATATTAATAACAAAAATAAAACAAATTAGTTCTGCATTTTATTTACTTACTTCACCTGTGTTTGGATTACGTTTAATGTCTACTCCATACTTATTTTCAAACGCTTTCTCACGAATTACTGCATCACAATGTTTCTGTACTCTAAATAGAAAGTGTTTATCTGATTCGCCTTTAAATTGTTCAAATTGATTTTTCTTTTTACGTTTTGCCTTCCTAGGTTTGTTATTATTTACAGATATTTCAGTATGTGTAACTTTCTTTTTATTTCTTACAAGGTCTTTCAGTTTTGCTATTCTGTTTATGCTCTTGGGAACCTCTTGCAAATCTGGATCTGTTGGTGGAGCATTTATTTTTCCTTTTACACTATTATATATAAAGAATATTTAAAATAAATGAAGATTTTAATAATATTAACATCAGTATACCTGTTGAATCTGGTTAACCGCTGTTTCTCAGGATCTTTAACTCCTCGATGTTTTCTTCCAGGAATTTTTCTGCCCATTATATGTCACAACAAAATTTCTTTTAACAAAAACAGTTTTGGTCTACCAAAATTATTGGTTATTCAAAGATTTAGCCAAAAAATTAAATGTGGGTAAACAAATTTATAAGACTACTTCTTTTTCTGTAGATTTTTTATTTGTTAGGTTATGAAGGTAACTCACGTGTATAAAAGCTGCGTTGTCAGATTGAAGATTAGGTAAGATTATTGTTAGCGGGATTAGTTCATGAGGTAAAACGATATCATATACTACAAGGTGTTTTGTAAGTTATTGTAATATGTCTGGTTTATACAGTAATTAACAAATTAAAATTAACAGCTATTAATTAATAACTTAGGTGTTAATATGGAGTTTACTCAAATTATTAGTTGTGGTACATAGAAATTTAGTATTCGCGTTTACTGTCTCAAGCCTTACTTTGTGGAACTCCATAATCATGAAAAAATAAAGATTAATAAAAAGTTTCACAATATTTATTAAAATATAACCTGACATATTTCGACAGCTAAGCTGTCATTATTAAAGGTATTATGAATATAAACGTTTGTTTATATTTAATTTGTTAATATTCCGTCACTATGGTAAATACAAAAAATAGATAGCTAGATAAAAGATAAAAATAATAAAAATTAAATATCTAACACTTCCAATAATAGAGAATAATTACTGAGCTCATTCTGATCATTTACTAAAGGCACCCTGAGTTTGTGTTTGTATAACTCGAAAGCTTCTAAAATGTCTAATTTGCGTTTCTTATTACAAAATTGTAGAAATTTGATATTAATCTCGGGAGTCATTGTGTGATTTTTGTTCTAAAAGGTGTTTTTCGGAATGTTGATTTCTGTAACAACGCACGTGCTCTTTATATCCAATGCCTACTGAACTACAAAAAAAAACAATTCAAAAATATATTGGACAAACCACGACCTCCTCGATTCGACGCCGACGTTTGACGTCTTTATGCGGCCTGTTCATTTGCCAGTTTTCGGCGTTCTCCGCTTGGCGCCACGTCCCGGGGGAATGGACGCGTTCAACCGTTCGATTTTATCCGATCACACATCCAAATGTACACTTAGCAAAATGCTTGGAATGTTTATAATATGTGATAATATTTTAAAATAAAATCCGGACTCTTTTGAAGGTTTTTGTTAAATATTTGACTTTTCTAAACTTTATTCATTAATTATTCGATATAGCGCTACGGGTTTTCGTTCGAAAAACGTCATAAAGCAGTTAAAGATTATAAAATATTCTTATCAGATGACACAAACACCATTTTCACGTAAATACAGACAACTTTTTTACTAACTGTAACCTAACATTATAACATTCTAACCTCAAAATAGCCATTTTAACATTGTTTTTCTTATTAATTACCGGCGACCGGCGCGATGTTTTTTCGGATTATTGTTCTCTAAGTTATCCTCTACAACTCAATATAATTGGTTTACCTGGGTTCAGAAGGGTCCGTATATCGAATAATTATTCTTTATTCTACTTTATAACGAATTTAGTGCGTTTGCTTTTGTTTGATAAGTTTTTGATTTAAAAATAGTAATTTTACTGAAAAAAAATGCCAATTCACAACCAGAAGTGCTATGTGTTACTTACAGAAATTAAAGAAATGCAACGAGTTTCTTCGCATTTTCTTCCAGTATTAGCTTACGAAATAGGTGGATTGAAAATTTACATCATCCTTCTGGTAGGATTAAAACATATACTTTAGTAAAATGTTCATTTATTTTACTTTATACATTTTCTAAATTACATCGTATTTAGTGCATTGTACAGTAGAAAGGGACAGTCCGGACAGTATAGTTAACGTAGAACTTTAATTTATTTCAGATACGAAAATACCCGAGTGTACTGTTATCTGTAAATTACACTTTAAAAGCAGTTGCTATAAAGACGGATCTTCTGGTTGAAAGTTATTAAAATGTAATGTGGTGTTCTACAGTACATACAGTAATTTCTGAAATATATTTAAAAAAAATCTTTTATCATAACACATTTTAGACATGTTTTTCGAACACTCCTCATGATGTACAGTATGTATTGACCAATTCCTTGAGCAATTGCTCCTCAAATCGCTCTTAGGATTAATCAATCAACAAGATCATGGAGATTTGAAATGCCCTAGTAAAAATTTCATATTAATAAACCAAATAACAGAACTGGTTTTAAATAGATTTCAATATTTAACTCAAGAATGCAATCATTGCAGTATTTTAGCTGATCTTGACTTCAGAATTCTTTATCTTAGAATTCTTCTTTATCTATTATCAAGATTCACAACAAGGACCTTTGAAGAATAATTTTAAATATACTTCTAAAATCAATATTAACTAACCTTTCCAAAAAAGCACCAACAACATATCTGGAACGCGATTGTACATTAAACTTCTTTCTAAAAAAGTACTCAAACATTGACAAATAAATACTTTTCATAAAAAAATGCTTTTTCTTAGAATCACCACTGCCGATGGCATAAATTGTAATTTATTTGAAGTATGTTAACTGTCAAAAGTGTAAAAATTTAAGCTAATTTTCGAACCATTTCAAATTACCGGCGCGGTTCTGATCTCCAATCCCCCGGTAGCTAGCGCCATGCGGAGAACATGTGCATAATGATATTTTTAAAATTTGAACTGGCCGTATTAAGACGTCAAACGTCGAATCGAGGAGGTCGTGGGACAAACACTTTGAAATTCTGACATTAGATATAAAGAGCACGTGCGTTGTTACAGAAATAAACATCTCGAAAAATCTAATCTAAACACCTTTTAGAACAGAATCACACACAATGACTCCACAAAATAATATCAAATTTCTACATTTTTGTAATAAGAAACGCAAATTAGACATTTTAGAAGCTTTCGAAATATACAAACACAAACTGAGGGTAACTTTAATAAATGAACGTATTAGATAGCCATGAACGGTCCGTGGCCATCTCCATTAATGAACCCTCTATGATCTGGTCTTATGGAATGGTTTAGATTTAAAAGACAAACACGTCTTTTATCCCCGACCGGTCACGTTTGAAGAATTTTTGTTTTTGACAGCTTTCGTATTGCGGCGGCATATGTTGAGTCTTGTTGACTGATACCTATTTTAATAAATAATAAGTTTAATAAATTTAACAATTTTGCTTGGCACTGTTTAATTTCAGTTTTATAATTTCTAATTATTGTTATAAATACATTCCAGGTTTATTATCCAAACTTCATCCACTTAAACAAG
The DNA here is from genome assembly GCA_929113105.1 of Agrypnus murinus. NCBI lineage: Eukaryota > Metazoa > Arthropoda > Insecta > Coleoptera > Elateridae > Agrypnus > Agrypnus murinus. Next base: position 136,902,661 of record OV816025.1, on the reverse strand, counting down.
AAAAAACTCCTTTTAGAGCCTTTTTTCTATTTTCTATATAGAAAAAACATTCCTTTGACCGGTCAACTGACGAGGCTTTGATATATTTTATCCTTTCCGCATGTCTTATTAAAATTGAATACTAATTTTGTAACATTTTATTTGCCAGAAAAATTAAGCAACTTTTGAAGGAAATTTTTTAAATTGTTTGTTTAATTTAACAGATAAGTTTGTTTATTTCTCTTGCTGGATTTCCTGTTTGTTTTCTACGTCTCATAACCAGATGAATACTTACCGATAATAATAATCTACAATATGAAAACGTGTATCTTACAAAAGGTTATGTTTTCTTAACAACTTTGGAAATTCGTAACCGGACAGTGATGTAATATTTCAAATGGGAGATTAATAATACGCTGCCTGAATGCTCCGTATTGTAGTGGCATTTACAGCGTATAGTAATAAGAAGTACGGACAGTTATTCGTTTTTGATGTACCCAATTTCAATAGCCTTCAAAGGCTTTGGCGTGTAGGTTCAGCTAGCAGTAAAAGATGTCGCTGTAAAAGGAGGCAAATTCAAGAATTCGATTTACATCCACAATCAAATTAAAGGACCTAGGATAACGCAGGTTAAAGAAAATAAAAAGGCAATTCCACATTTTGTATTAATAAAACAAATAAAACTAAGGAGAGAATAATGCCCTACAATAAACCAGCAATAATAAGCATTAGTTTAAATTAAAATGATAAATTTAAAATATTAAAAATCATTCGTAAAAGCAGAGCAAAATTTTACTTTTAGCTTTAAATAATGACAAATTATAAAAAAGTATTTAATTAATTTAATTATTTAAAAATTATAAATCGCGAAAAAAACATTTCTACGTGCTGAAAATTTAAATTTGCTGAAAACTAAATTGATAGAAAAAAGTAGTTTAAACTGCTTTTAAAATGTTTTAAAAAGTTTATAGATCTTATTAGCTTGATATGAATCATTCCAAATTATTGCACAAAGAATTTTGAAAAAATGAAAGAAAGATCAATTTAGTTCTCCACAAAGGGTTAAATTTAAATTTTTCAGCACGTAGAAATGTTTTTTCGCGATGTATAATTTTTAAATAATTAAATTAATTAAATACTTTTTTATAATTTGTCATTATTCAAAGCTAAAAGTAAAATTTTGCTCTGCTTTTACGAATAATTTTTAATATTTTAAATTTATCATTTTACTTTAAACTAATGCTTATTATTGCTTGCTTGTTGTAGGGCATTCTCCTCTCCTTAGTTTTATTTGTTTTATTAATGCAAAATGTGGAAATGCCTTTTTATTTTCTTTAACCTGCGTTATCCTAGGTCCTTTAATTTGATTGTGGATGTAAATCGAATTCTTGAATTTGCCTCCTTTTACAGCGACATCTTTTACTGCTAGCTGAACCTACACGCCAAAGCCTTTGAAGGCCATTGAAATTGGGTACATGAACATCAAAGACGCCGGTAGCAACTGTCCGTACTTCTTATTACTATACGCTGGCATTTACTCAATCAAAAACGCCGGTTGCGCGCTAAACAGCTATCCATATTGTCTTTTGCGGCTGTGCTATTACCTATTTTTTATCTTTAGCCAAAAGACAACAGGAATTAAAATAAAGATTAAAAAACTATTATTTTATGGTAAGTTACTAAGTAACTGTTAACTTTCTTATATATTTAGAGTTACTTTATGAAAATAGAACGGTCTGTTTCATGTAGTTCCGCCAGGTAAGATCTACATAGCCTTTTTCTGCAGGGTGAGTTCCTAGAAAGTGACCCAATAAAAAATGGTTGTTCGACTATTAAAAAAAAGTTTAAGACAATAACTCTACTATGACGCTAGTTCCAAATTACCATTATTTTAATTTTATCATATTTGGTTTTTGTTTCGGCAAACGACGGTTTTTGAGTTTTCAAGGGTTTACGAAAACGCAAACAACTCACCTTCTATTTGTTCCATTTCAATGCATTAACAAACAGTTTTCTAAAAAAAATAAAGGGTACAAAATAGGTCCGGTAACATATTTATCTAATCTTAAGCCAAAAGGGTTGTTTTATATATCTTGGGTGAAAATAAAGGTCAAAAGTTTATCTCAAACGAATCTTTATTTTCAGTGGTAATTTTTCAAAGGAAGGAAGTGAATCTACAAACCACAATTTCTTTTACTAACAGGTAGAAATTTGTTGTTTCATCCACCAAGTTTCAACCCCGAGACATTATTGCTCTTTATAAAAAAGGGGTTTTTTCTTACTTTCATTCTTCTAGGGCATAAACCAACATTATCGTCATGTACTATTTTAAGTGTTATTTTGCTGTGACTAATATTTCATGTATTATTTGTACGATGTCATGTTGTTTTTAGTGAAAGGGTGCATCTAATAGCCAATCCTGCTTGTGCTCATTGGTCTTGTAGTACTCCGCTGTAAATCATTACGTTGTGTTCATTGAACTATATATAAATAACTGGAATGGATACCTTGTGTAAATAGCTGAGACAAATGAAATTTTATGCAACCCGCCACAATGTAGGATCCTCATCCTTTTCTAACGCAATGATTCAAATTAAACATTTGTTCGCACACAAAATAAAACTTAATCTACGTTAAAAATCAGCAAAAAGTTTCACCACGTGTCCTTATAATGCAGGTAACATAAGTTAGAAAGAAACGGGAATACTACATTCTTGTCTGTTGTCCCTGACACAACGTTTTCTGATTTAGCGTGCTTGCGCATCCCTTCCAGTTATTTATATATAGTTCAATGGTTGTGTTTCATGCAACGGCTGTTAGTACGTACCCTTTTAGCTGTTCTGTTATTAGTGAGCGGAAAGCATTTTAACTGGTTGCTTCGCGGCTACTTAAATGGTACATCGTTTGTCACTCTCTAACAGCACATCCAAAAGGCGTAGTAACCGCCGCTGATTCCATGACTAATGCACCTTTTAGAATCTTTTTGGTATCTGTTATCACATATATGAGGGAAAATCAAATATAAACGGTAATTTTTTTTCATCATTTATTGAATAACGTTATACACAAATCATTGTTTTAACATTTTTCAATATAGTCTCCTGCGTGATCTACATCCTTTTGCCACCGATTTGGAAGTTTCAGTATTCCCTGGTTATAGAAAGTTTGAGGGCGAGTTGTAAGCCAATTGCGCACGTGCTCTTCGACTACTTCATTGCTTCCAAATCGTTTTCCTCCCAGTGATTCCTTCATAGGCGCCCAAAAAATAGTTACAGGGGGACAAGTCAGGGCTATAAAGAGGGTGTTCGAGGGTTTCCCAGCCCATTTCTTCCAGTGTATTCCTTCATGGAGGAAAATGACATCTCTGATGGGCATGCCTCGTCTTTTGTTTCAATAGGCGGCTTTTGCCGACCGTAACAACTGGCAGTAGTAAGCCGCATTCACTGTACGTTGATCGTGTAGAAAATCGATCAGTAAAATTCCCCTAGAGTAAAAAAAATCGTCGAAAAGGACTTTTCCAGCTGAGTGCCGAGTTTTGGCCTTCACTGGGCAACCTTCTTTCTTCGCCACTCCTTACTTGCCATTTTACATTCGGGGGTGTAGTGATGTACCCACGTCTCATCACATGTCACGATGCGCTGCAAAAAGGCCTCCCCTTCTCGCGGAAATCGATTCAGAAGCCTTTCAGCGATCTCCGACCTAACCTGTTTTTGGTTTCCAGTCAACAACCTCGGAACCATCGAGCACTAATTTTTCTAAAACCAAGTTGATCAGTTATAATGGATTGAACACTTCCATAGCTGATACCCACTTCTGATGAAATTTCTTCCACGGTTAACCGGCGATCACGTTCAATAAGCTCTCGAACGGTACGGGTATTGTCATCTGTAAGGCTTGTCCTTGGGCGTCGATCATGACTTTCGTTTTCAACACGTTCTCGTCCGCCCTTAAATTCCCTCGCCTACGTATACACGATTCTGAAACAGTGTACTGTCCCCAAACTGTGCCTTCAAACGAGTTAAAATTTCCGACGGTTTAACGCCTTCATTGGTTAAAAACTTTATGATAATCCGTTGCGCAACAGACGAATGTACAACCTATTGCTCGGTCATGACTGTATTGACGACAAAGCCAAGAATGTGCGCGAACCCGGCCGGCTCCCCACTTCTCATAAACCAAACATCTACTCCACACAACATCAGCTACCTCGGAACTGCATTCTAAGCGGAATAGCAAAATTACAAGGTGGTAATTCTCAAAGGTGGTATCACACTAGAGAAAATAATAATTGATAGGGCTGCTATCTTAAAGCTTTCTACTCAATTTCTTCCCGTACTAACTCCAGGAAAAGGTGTTGCATCTTTCGTCAACATTCTATTCTTTCAGTATGTGTCGTTAAAGACATTATACCTTTGTCTTACCGCACTTTTACTACAAATTCGAGCAGAATTGCAAGAATATTGGTTTCAGCAAGACAGCGGAATTAGCCGCATACTATATGAGAATCAGTATGGATATTTTAAAGTAGTTTCCGAATAGGCTGATTTCAAGGGATGGTACTATTTGGTGAAATTTGGCTGAATTTCAGATTTCTTTCTTTATGAATATTTAAAAGTAAAGTGTATAGGAATAAAACTAGATAACCTACAAACAAGAAATGAAATCTTTTGAACTGTTATGCGAAGTTTTGTAGTCACTTAGAAGAGTGACCCTTTTAAGACACTCAAGTGTTTCTTCCATCATTATTGATTATAAATGTGTAGGTATTTATTTGTTTGTTGTGATGTTTGAATCAGTACATTTTGTAAAATGTTTAAAATGAGTCATGTATTTTTCCAAATGGCAAGCTGGACGTTTTAATAGTTTTGGCAGGACAAATTTCTAAAGACCGCGTTGCAGGCAGCCGGCGCAGCATTGTTTACGGCCATCTGGCGCAACCCGCATTCGCTACTTTCTAGTTAGTAACAATACGGTCCATAATCCTAGCGATCTGTCTGAACTAAAACTAGTGTGTACATAAGATAAATGTATATCTGTGTAGATATGATTATATCTAGTGATTAGTTAATTACTTATGTATTTAAATCAATTTTTTCGCGTGCGATACATAAAGTATTTTTCTTGCGGCCGTCGAAACCCTAAAATATAATGCAACAGCTTTTTTAATTTAAGTTTTAAGGTCAGTTGCGGTAATTGGGTCATAGCTTTACAAGTATCTTACTTTAAACTCTTATTTAACATTTTTAACATGAAGTATAAGTTTAGGACTTTTTTTATAATATCTTTAATATACTTTCCCAAAGAAAGTGTAAAAATAAAACAGCTCTAATGCCAACTACTGTATTAAAAATTATTTTTAAAAAACATGTTAGGTGGTTCCAATCACCCAATAGATTGGGGTAAATGGAACCATCGTCTATATTTTTTATCCACATTACTTTATAATATGCACTGGGTAACTGGGGTACTCTAAGGATATTAATTAAAATGCCCCCAAAAATTAGGGCTGCTGTAGGAATAGTTCAGGAATTATTGCAGCTAAATCAAAAGAGTGTATAGGGTATAGTCGATAAAAATTCAAGTATTTCTCATAGATGTTTAACGATGGTTTTACCTTTTATTAAGCAAAGTTCCAGTTACCCCATCGCTCCAATTACCGCAACTGATCTTATTAAACATCAGAACCCAAAATAAACTTCAATAATAGTTATTTATGATACAAGAGAGTTAATTAAGATATTATGACAATCCAACTCAAAATCTAACAACCAATAAAAACAGTCTATTTTTTGAATTTGAGCCAATTAGGATCTGATTACACTGGCAATCCTTACATACTAAGGAGCAGATGATTACAGCGATAATACAGGTGAGTATAAAGGTAAAAAATTCAACAATAAACTTTATTAACAATAATTATTTATAACACAATTATTATAAACAATTGTTGGTCTTTCTTCGTTTTGAGTCGGTTGTACTTTTTCTTTCTCATTTTACTTATTATTTTTCTGAAATCGTCAAGAAAGCTTGTCATGACAGAACTCAGGTTGGTCATGAAAGTGTCACTTTAAAGACTAGTCACTTTCATGAGTTTTACAAGACTCCTGTCACTTTACAAGACTCATCTGTCATTTTTAGACTGCAATTGAATTAGAAATCGTCACTTATCTTATGAAACGTTTATTTAATATAATTAAAAACACTAACAATCAAATACAACAAAATATTTTTGATTTGTTGTTGATTCATTGTCATGGATATTAACTTCTCATACGACTCTGATGTTGATATATTTTTTCAGTTTAAATCTATTTTTAGTTTTGAAAAACGATTTCAGAAAAAATATAATACATCACTGGTCATGAAAGTGTCTCTGCTTGACTCGGAGGCTTTAAAGAGATACTCGGATGCTACGCATCCTCGTACTCTTCAATAAGCCTCCTCTTCTGCAAAGTTTCACTTTCATGACTTGTGATGTAATACACTATTGTACGTGGTGCTGAGTGTCCAGTTGCAAATAAGGGCGAATCGAACTTGTTGAACTATGACCCGTAATTTTTATCAACTGTTGTTCCTCCATGCCAGATTTCGCAAGCTGGGTTACTGCACTTGAACGCGTAGAATGATTAGTTATCTTAAATCTCTTTACATTCATTCCGGCCTTTTCTGCACTGCTTTTAGTCCATTTACCAATTTCATTAATTCCTACAGGAATATTCTTGTACCAAATACCAGATTCACACCAGTTAAAATTCGCAGTCACAAATAAACGATCTGTGGTGACGTTACTGCCCCTCTTTTGTAGCATCTTTTTCAACAATCTGAAAATGAACATAAAACGGTATACAATATACAAATTGGACATATTTTTATAATCAATACCAACCTCACGGGACAATGATTAGGATTCTTTCTGGAGCCCTGAAGGAGTATCTTCGTTCCAGACGTCAATCATTTTTTCGTAGTTGTCATCTACTATAGAACTCACTTTTCTCTTTTCTGCAATCGATTGCAGCTGCTTTCGCTTTCCGTCTCTTGCTACACGCGCACTTTTAAACTCAATATCTGAGAATGGATTCATCTTCACATTAAAAGAATTAAAATATAATTCCTGCACCATTTTGGCAGTAGTATTCCACATTGTTTTTAAAGTGGAATCTTTGTAATCCTCTCCATCGCATTTTTTCAAATTGAATGCATAATCTTCCAATATACTGCTTACTTTTGAGATAGGTGACACTTCCGTCAGGGAAAATTTTCTCGTGTCGCAAAACTTTTTAAACTGCTTCCACACAGAATTACGACTACGCTTTGTACTCTGTGGAACAGGCATCACTACTTTTGCCCGTATTTCTTTTAAATTTGTTTCACCGAACCGCAACTCTGCCATTTCGCCAAAACTGGTAAAATTTTGTTACTATTTACACAGCTTTTGTTATGTTGCCGTGGTGACATTTCATGAACTACTGCATTTCGAAACCTCCAATTTCTGTCATTTTCTTTGGATTGTCGTACCGAATACAAGACGTGGTAGGAATCTTGCCGGTAATTTTTGTCAGTCAGTAACACTCATAGTTGTTGTCTTTAGAAAATCGCCACTCGTGCTAAAGCACTCGTGGCGATTTTCGTCACAACAACTATTCGTGATCTGACTGACAAAAATTACCGGCAAGATTCCTACCACTTGTATTATATACGACAATTTTTGGAGTGGATGATGTCATTAACTCACGTGTGTCACAAGTTCAAATATTGAATTTGCAATGTACCTATAGTTTAGTCTGTAGTGTTTGACGGTAATAAATTTGACACTACCCCGATGACTGGACTTTAATAACATAATATACAACGTAAGCTGGTGAATGGTTGCTAGTTGCAACCTTCTATAGCACTCAATCTAACCCAGTAAACATCTATTTTTTAAATTTAGGATCAAAAAGAACTCTGTAAACAAAAATGGTATTTAAGCTATTGCATTATAATATTTTAGCGTCTTTGACGGCCGCAAGAAAAATGTTTTATGCAACACACCCGAAAAAATCGATTTAAATACATAAATAATTAACTAACCAGTAGGTATAATCATATCTACACAGATATATATTTATCTTACGTACATTAAGACAGACCGCTGGTAATATGGTTCACCGTATTATTACTTACTAGAAGGCAGCGAATGCGGGTTGCGACGGCTGGCCGTGCACAATGCTGCGGTGGCTGCCTGCGACGCGGTCTTTGAAAATTTGTCCTGGCAAAACTATTAAAACGTCCAGCTTGCCATTTTGCATTTAAATACAGAAATGTTAGAAAAATCTGTACAATTTTTTCAGATTTTTAAAAATGTGACCACACCGATTTTTCTGCATTTTAAAAATAATTCGTTTAGGAAAACATAAAAATACGATTGGTAACAAAAAATTATTAGGCCGTCCAAAAAGCCAGTCTTATATATTGTGAGCAATATATAAAAAAAATATTTGTTCTAGGATAAATACTTTTCGAGATATTTATATTTCTTTAAAGACGTGCAAACAGTTTTGATAATTTTCTCAGTTTAAATATTTCCGAAGTTTTGTGTAATCTAGCAAATTGATGAATGAAAGTTATATTTTTTAGTTAATTACTACCTCATAATTGATTTTCATTGAAATCCGTGATCGACCCATTTTAGTGATCGATTTCGCATGGAATGACCCACCAGGTATATTTGATACCTTTTTTCAGTTAAATTACCTGGCAAGGAACAATTCGGCAACATGGCAATATAATTTTTATATTATCTTTTAAATTTTCTGGGAAAATGTGACCTTTTAAACAATTTTTATTACTTAATAGCATATTTTGAATAATTCTTAAAATGTATCAGAAGAAAATCACGTCATAATTTAGGTTATTGCACAATTTCCAAACATGAGGAGCGTATTTTGTAATAACCTTTACTCTTTCGTGAAACGAAAGTCACTTGTATTACGTATTAAATTTCTTTTAAATTGAACTCATAAAGTTATGATTACTGCTTTACGATCGCGTAAGTTCCTATTATGTTATTTTTAAACATTTTCTGAAATATTCGTATCTGTAATGTAGGCAACATTCGTCAAATATTAAAGAATTCTAACCTAGTTTTTTCTCGATATAACGCTAACAATAAGGATACAAAAGCTGTAGTTAGTGAAATTTTACAGAACGATCACTGTCAACAGATGCATGACAGTGAAATTCTACAGAACGATCACTGTCAACAGATGCATGACGAGGACGAAAAACCTTCAAATGAAAATCCCAAATCTGTCGCACAACAAATAGTATCTGAATATCCTGAAGAACCAACAACGTGCTGCATGTCTGGTTGTGCTAATTGTGTTTGGTTAGATTATGCAGAAAAGATGAGAGCTTATTATTGTGATGGTGGAGAAAAAGCTATAAAAGAGATTAATGAAAGAGTTAACGATGCTAATATGAAAGCATTTTTATTACAGGAATTAAGAATGAGGAAATGTTAGTATTTTTAAAAACAGAATAACTATGTAATAAGTAATGTAGATATAAAAATATTTATAAATTTTATTCATTTAATAATATACACTGTATATAAAAAATAAAGTTTACAATCTTGAGTTTAGAACCCTTGTGTTATTAGTATACTTTAATCTTATCAAATATATCTATAAAAATTATTGTACAAAAAAGAATATTGTGGGTAATGTATAATTAATCTTTGGTTTAATTATATTAAACCAATGACATCGTTATCTTAAAATTACATAACATAATTATCAGCGTATACGTCATTAATTTTGTTAATATTAAAATTACTTATTCAATAATAGTGGCCTTCAGTTTTCGTTTGAAGAATTGTTGCTCCATTACTAGGCATGCATACAAAGAATAGTGGGTTTCCTTTATACTTCTTTTTGATATGGTCTATTACTTTATTAACTGCATGTTGGTAAACCTATAAAATTAATAAATGCTAAAATTATTATATTCACTAAAAGAATCAATAATTACCATTGTAACTGTACAACCACCAAATCCTCCTCCAGTCATACGACTTCCTAATACACCTTCAACTTCAAGTGCTAATTCTACAAGGGAATCAAGTTCTGGACACGATACTTCATAATAATCTCTTAAAGATTTGTGACTTTGAGTCATAAGTTCACCAAATTTGTTATAATTCTTTTCTTTTAAAGCTTCTGCTCCAGCTAGTGTTCTTTCAATTTCACTTATAACATGTTTACTACGTTTTATTATATCTGGATCAGTATTGATTGATTGAAGGTCTGAAATTATATAGATTATTATAGATTACATTTTAGATGAAACCTGAAATATTTTTTCATGTAGTACTTTCTATCTTTAGAATGAAATAATATTGTTGCACTTGTTAAAATAAGTAACAATTTAATGGAATTCCTACAAGTTCGAGTTTCTTTTTTAAAAATAAAAATCTACAAATAAAAAAGATAACAAATTATTGCTTATCTGCTCATCTTGGTGTCTGCAATTTACATTCTTATTAGCACTTTATGTACTTTAAAAGGCTTTTCACTAATGTGAATCACATACTCTCTTAAATTATTTGTAATTTATATGAATTTATTCATATGTAGGATTGTTACTATTGAACATATACAGTGTGGGATTAAAGTATGGAATATTAAAAAAAACGAACTCAATCGGTTTTTTAAAAATGCTGAAACATTTCAATTTTATTTTTTAAAAATACATTAAAAATACAATATGTGCGATTCACCTTCCAACTTTCATTTGTTTGTTAGTTATAGCAGAGTGCCCAGAGCCCTGAAACTTGCAAAAAACACATTTTGTGGGACTTTGAGGGTAAAAATGTATAAATTGCATAGAATCATATAGAATTGTAACTTTGGTTCTGTAGATTCTAGAATTGCAACTTATCAAAAAATTCAACTTGCAAAAGGGCACTATTTAAAAATTTCGAGTTAAGTATGTAGATGGAAAATAGGAGCTATAAACTATCTCTGTAATAAAAAATTATGTACATTTTTGTACAGATTCTTATTGATTTTAAAGTCTCAATAAGAGCTTCCGTTTGGAAATGCAAGTAAATCCCGTAAGCTAAAATTGAGAAGGTTTCACATTTATGCGAATTTTTCCATCCATCCAGTAATCCGAACAGAAACAATTACAAGCTATAATCCGAACAAATTCTTTAATCCGAAATTCTCTTTAATTGGAACAAATCTCTTTAATCCGAACAAGAAACTTATATGTACATACTAAAATTGAATATATAGCGTTCTTGGAAGGTGAATATTAATTATAAATGAGATTATAGCAGATTGTTGATGCAGGTTTTTGGCTGATACTGTTACGACCTGACGGGTGTAAACAAATTCTACAAAGATCAACAAAAGCTTTTGTTATTAATATAAAGAGTAGTAAAAACTCTGAAGGCTAAAGATGTAAAAAATAAATATAGTAATCATACCATCACAAAGGCGCCCTAAATGTTTTGATGTTGCAGTCTTGCCAGAATTGTTTGTATAATGTTGACATCATATACCTTAAAACTTTTTTCTCACAATTTTGTTAATACACAATTTGTATTCGTGGCGTTCAAAGTTTAATTAAAAAATATCAAAACGTAAACTCATATTATTAAAACTATCAGAGAAATTATTCAGCAATTAAATGTTGGGTTAGTGTTTAATGATTCGTTTAAAATATGGTGTAGGTAAAAAGACAGTCAGCAATTAAAGAAAAACAAAACTAAAATCCTAGAATACGTCTGATCTGCTGACAGAGGTACAGGAAATAGAAAAATACTGAAATTAAGAGCATGAAATGATAGCACAACGCTATAAAAGGAGAAAGAGAAAACTTGAAGCGAAAGATTACTGATTTTCTTAATTAGAAATAAAAGTTTTGTAATAAAATTAGTAAATTACATAAGTTAAGTCCTTTATAATCAAGTACCATGGCATAAAGCATTGTTTATATTATTACATCCAGTAATCCGAATTCCTCGTTAATACGAATTAGCCCTGCATTTATATGTTGAGATTAAAGAATTTCTACTGTATTGTTTTATTTCATTATAGGTAATAAAATTTTCCATTACTTTGCATTCCAGGGCACACTTCATTGTTGAGAATGTTTTTGGGAATTAATTTTGCCTTATAAACAGGCAAAATTAATTTCCAAAAGCAATTTACTAAACTGCGTCTGAAATAAGCTGCCACAAGACGCAAACAAACCACAAGCGAAGCTATTTGTCGGCATGCACTTGATCTCATTAACGCTTAAGTAACTTTATCTACATGCGGAAACACGTATATGCAATCAGTTCTCGTTAACGTTTGTACTGTGCAGTTGCATTTGTTTCGTAGTAAGTGTTCAAGAATGGCGGAAAATCAAGAAAACACTCCTTTAAAAAGAAAACGAGTCATAATTTCCAGGCGTGAAAAGGAGATCATAGTTAATAACTATTATTTAAAAACATTCTTAGTTTGCTGATGTCATTTTTTCGGTTCGCAGAATAAAAGGATTATTTGCCGCGAATACTGTTCAAAAACTGTTCTTTTTAGGGCAAACACCTCTTTTGAACTAAGCTTTGTTATGTTTAAATAGTGAGTGACGAGTTTGATTTAATTGTGGTGTATTTAATTTTCATCAGTATCATTTTCCATTCCATATTACGCTTATGAAACCGTAAGAGCAAGTTAAACACACACGGTACGCAAGCACGCATCATCGTAAATGAAGCTGCAAGGGTCAGCTGACTGGAAGTTTGTTTACATCTTGCGACAGGTTATCTCAGTCGTAGAAATTCTATAAATGCTATTTGAAAAAAAGTTGACTGTCATTTGTCAGAAATGTCATGCCAAAAATATCTAGAATGAGGCGTTTTATAGTCTTTAGAGCCCTGTGTTATTTGGTTTTTGAAATCAGATTGTTAGTAACAGAGTTACAGCGTTGTGCATTTTTTATACGATGGTCTGTATATAATAAAATAGTAATACATACATATAAGGTACAAAAACAAGTAAAGTATTGCTGTCAGAATGTGACAACTTTCACATTCTCTCGGGCTTCCCACAGTAACCCCTTTACTTCACTACTTTTGCAGGTTCTTACACTCCTAGCAAAAACATGCGTCCCTTTATGAGACCCTAAAGCTAGTTTGCTTAGAGCCTAGATTGGTTCTAATTAGGAATTGATTGATCCTATAATCAAAATTGTGTGAATATAAATTAATTAAACTTTGGAATCTTACCTAGTTAATGCAAAATTCTCATACTGTAAACATAGCAGAATGTTTCAGCTGCAATTATAAAAGGCTTGTTGAATAAAAATTAATCCTGTTGAAGATGTGCGTTTATATTTTCCAACTGTACACTCATATATGTAATTCTTTGTCATCAAACATGATTACAAACAAGAAGATACTAAACCACATCCACATTTGAGCTGCAGTCTGTCAAAACCATGTGAATGGTAGGCCTGGAAATGATCAATTGCTTTCCAGCATTTTGTTGCCTATGTGCCAATGTTTGTTTTGGCAGTCTTCAGCTCAAATGTGAATGTGTATACTGCATATGCACTAGATTGGAAAATTAATATAATTTTGTAATTTAACTTTAATAATTTACTTAACAGTATCGAAGTGTGGAATTTACTTGGATTAACTTCATTTTAGAACGAAAACTTGTTATTAGGAGTAGATCTTTTGAGAGAAACTGACATAAAACAATCACAACGCCTTGACTAAGTTATTGTTTTCAGGTGTCTTATTCTGAGGAAGTTGCATATTACAAACAGTATTTTGAGAGAAAAAGTAGATAATTTTAATATATGTAGACAGTTCTCCTTGGCACTCATTGTTAATTTGTGATCAGTGGCGTAACTACTGGCCCCATAGACCCTGCGACGGGAGGGGGCGCAATCATCCGATGGGCGCTGCTTGGTGAAATTTTATTTTGCTGGGAATGGAAATTTTAAAACAAGCATTGGAGGTAAAAAAAAAATTATATGAAAACAATAAAAGAGAATTATGGATGTACACTGCTCAAAACAATTAGAGGATATTGTGGATATCTTCAAAATAAATGTGCTGATTTGTTGGATCAGCGACAACAGATTGATAATCTTTGGAGAAATGTATGGCTGTTCTCCAGTTTAAGTCCACCACCCGCACATGCTGTATACCATTCGAAGCATCTCATCGAGCTGAACAGTAGTAAGATTTAGGGGGGGGGAGTTTTCGAGATAATCGCCAAAGACTTTTTTTGGAAGGGAAGTTGTAGTCTTCCATTTCAATTCCACCGCTCTACCTGAAAATGCATATTTTGATGCGCATGCGACCTAACCTAACTTAACCAAAAACTAAATTAAAACATGTATGGATTGATGAATAGCACAAACCTAAATTAAACCTAACTTAAACCTAGGTTAGGTTAGGTTCGATTGGGTTGGGTTAGATTCGGTTAGTTTAGTTTAGGAAATTATTGCTGAGCTTGATGAGATGCATAGAATGATGTATAGCATGTGCAGATGGCGAACCAGAATCTACCATTTAGTAAATGTATTAAGGGTTTATAGGGAAAATAGTAAAAACAATGTATTTTGACAGTTTAATAGTTTAATTTGCCTAGGTTAAAGCTTGGAAAAACTGTAATTGGTATTAAATCTCATTAATCATATAAAACAAATTTGTTAAAGAGATACAAGAAAATGAAGAGCTAATGAATTATTATTAATTATTGCATATTTTATTTTTTACAAAAGTTACCTACATATAATTGTATATATGAGTGGCACGAACATAAGTCTTGCAGGAGCTCGCAATCTTTCTTAGATGCGCCACTGTTTGTGATCAGTATAATCCCATGAAATCTATGAGCTTCACTTTAATCATGCTGTTTTAAAGGTATTTATTTGAAATTAACATGAAGATGGTGTTTATGATATTCACCCTAAATTTCATTCAGTTGAAAACTTATGTGAATGGTCGAGATGTTTCTGAAGAGTAGAATACTCTCACTTGATTTCTTTATTGCGGGAATTCCACTAAATGATTATTAAAAATTGATATAGAATTTTCCCAAACCAAGAAAATTCTTAAAACCACATAACAATTGATAAATACAAAAAAAAGATAGATTTTGATTTAATATAGTAACTTAATACTTACATTTAATATCTTCATCATTTGCATCCCTCAAACTAATTTTCTTAATTAACAAACTTGCTTGCTGGCATTGTTTTCTTCGTGTGGCATATTCACTACCAGATAATTCGTGTTTAACATTGGAATTTGTTATAAGAATTACTATATTTGGATCTGCTAGTGGTACGAGAGTTGATGTTAATGTTCTAAATGAAATTAGAAAAAAAAGGTTTTTTAAACTTGTAATAACATACAAAAAAAAAAAACATACATTATCTTATCATTTTCTATGTTTTTATTTCTGTGATGCCAAAATGTAAATTCCATTCATTCATCCTATTAATACTATTATGTCAATATAAATAGCATATTAATAAATTATTATCGGTCATGTGGATAAAGAGTTGTGATAAAATTATTTTCGTCATGGAAGATTTTCTTATTTTTATAAATATTAAAACAAATATTTTTAAATGTTGCATCATATTCAGAACATTAACCTTCGTTTATACAACAGGTACATAACATAAATTATTTTTAATGAAACATAAACATTGTGGTTTTAAAACCTTTAAATACAAATAAAGTATGTAGGCAGTTTAAAAAATCTTGTCGAGTGAAACGGAATACTACATTTCTGTTAAATACATATTTAAGTCGACATTCCTCATTTTTGCATGCTTTTGTTCAAGAGGTTATCAGATTATATAAACAAAAACTTTCATATTGCGAATTAGAAACTGTTTAGCAGCCTTCAGTGATAGTATTTCAATAATGTTATGTCGTTTATTTATATCAAACAATAACTCACATTTTCAACCTACCTACAATCTATAAGGAGTGCATTATCTTTTTTTCCCATAACAGAAATAAATTGATCCATAATACCACAGGGTACTCCAGCATATTTATGTTCGGCTTTTTGGCATGCTAAAGCTTTATTAGTTGGTCTAAAAATGAAAATTTTTATCTTTATTTACAATTTCTAAGTAAAACTAAAAACCTACAGTACATTATTAGGTCCAGTTAGTGCATCGAAGAATGTATAAGTAGCAACTTCCAATGACGCGCTGCTGGAAAGTCCACCACCTGTTGGAACACTTGTAATAATAACAGCTTGGAATGTAGGCGCATCTCCAATATAATTTACTATGACACCTGTTGGATTAGGATAGATTAATAACTGTGAAGAATTTATACTTTATTAGTAGAAAAAAAGAGTACCTTTAATATAGTTAGCCCATTTGGGTTCTCCTGGTTTACAATAGTAAATAAGTGCTCGTTTGTCAGGCATTTCAATAGTTGTTTTTCTGGGTAAATCCACATCTTTGTTTAGGGTTATTACAGTAGATTCGTAACCTGGTATCTTACTTCCTACTATTGCTGTGACTAATGGTAGTGCCTGTCAAAAAAAATAATAAAACGTGTTGGAGAGTTCAAATTGTTATTTTGTTCAATACCATTTAAGAAAACAATATTATTAACTAATACAAATATGAAAGGTGTATTTGAAATTCCAGAAAATATTTACAATATGTCAAAAATAAACAAAAACTCTGATACCACTTTGCTACTAACTCTGTCTGTTCGGAGTATTCTAGTTGTAGGTTTCTTTCTTAATTCTGTCCTATTGATAAATATTACTACTTAAGCAAACCTTGAGCATAAAAAAGACTATGTGTTGGTAGGAAGGGATCCTATCGACTAAGACAAATGGTTAGACTTTTTATTGATACCTTCTGCTCTCTTTTAAAACTTTGCTACCGGCAGAGCAAGCTTCAAACCAAAAGTTGTTTAATGTGAGCAAAGTTGACTGCCCAACCAGTGGTGGGCGATGTCAGAAACAACAATTTCTTTGCAATCTTCGCCTTGTTTTAAGCAGCGCATTGTTGACATGCTAAATCTCTAAATGGACAGAGTTGATATCGTATGACATTGTTGGTGGGAACAGTGTGAAGAAAGGCACAGCAAGAGGGCAGTTTCTGAGTTTGCTAATATTTTATAGTATACATCTAATGAAGTTATACCCCTACAATTCTCACAGATCTGTGGATGCATTCTATATCAATGCCGCAGGAACTCGTTCTATTTGAACTTTTACACGAAATTTGTTTCGGAAATAATTACATTGGGCCTCTTCTACATTTTTTATTGAAGCCATGGGAGCGCAGTGGATATGGCACTTGACTACCAATCTTAAGGTCCTGACTTTGATTCCCAGGGGTGATACATTGGAATTTTTAAAAATATCTAAGGTTTCCAGGTCTACTCAGCCTGTGAAATAATTTCCCGGGATAATAATAGATGGTTGGCATGAAAAACTAGTCACTTTATCACCCTTGGATAACGAATGGCTTGAGTAATAGCAGCCTATCCTGCTATACCTCGATTGGTCTTCATGGCCTTGAAAGGGGACTACTACTATTTTCTGCATTTTTTAAAATGATTTCAAACTACGCTTCGGTTTATTTTCATCTTGAAGCTAAACATAAAACATTTTATTTATAAATAAATAAATAAAATTCATGGTTTGGACTTACTGTTAAATTAAGTCAAATGAAACAAATTCAGAAATGTAATAGGGTAATTCTTCAGCTTAATTAATGTTGTAATGAACGGGAAAAACCCCTATATGATGCCGGTGAACATTCGAGATTGGTGGTGGAATGTATGACGCATCGACAGCTAAACCAAGCACAATACACTAGACCAGTGATTCTTAACCTTTTTGAAGTCAGAGAGCACTTTTGATCATTAGAAACATTCGCGGAACACCAAAATCAAAGAGTCAAAAAACATCAGACATAACAGTTAAAAATAACATTAATTAAAAAATATATATATAAAAATATATATGAGGTCAGCGCCATAAATTTTCGGCCTGATATAGAAGAAATAAACTTGATACAATATAATAATTTTTATTTTTCAATATAATCTCCTCTAATGTCAATACACTTATTACAACGTGGAATTAATAATTCAATGCCCTTGTAAAAATAATCTGAAGTTTTTTCATTAAAATGTTCAATTACAGTCCCCTAAGGTATTTCTTTAAATTGGAAAATAAATAAAAGTCACTAAGAGCCATATTATTATTATATATAAACCACCACCGCAAAGAGGAGGGATCAGTCAACAACGAGTTAATTAAATACGCGCATCGTGTGGTAGTAGAAAATAAATGTGTATATATAAAATAGTGTAATATAAATCTTGTTGAAATAAATATTTGTGCAATCCTAATTTAGTCTAAGTTTGTTAATAGTTTATAATTGTTTGTAATTAGTGTTAGTGTAAATATTTTCTTTTGATAATAGACAATTAAAAGAGCATCTTTAGTATTATTTAATAAGAATGTTACAATATTATATTACGAATATCTTTTTATCTGTTAGTTCAGTACAGTGAAGGGGTAATAGCAGTCTATCTAGCCAGGTATATATTAACAACTACTAAACTATTTCTTTTAACAATAAAAAGTAAACTTTATTATGTCATTTACGTGGCATGTCCCTAGTATGTATTCTTAAAGTTAAAAGCAGTTTTTCTAAGGCATGAGCTAATTATTATCATTCTAATTAAGAATAATTGTAAAAAAAGTATAGGGCTCTCATCCGGAGTCAATTAATATATAAAATATTAAGCATTGACTATTAGGCAATCAATAAAATATTGTCCTTGATATTTTTGTCATTTGCTTGGAAATATTACTAAATTTCACGTATATTATCAGCATTTCTACAATGCCAGCCTTACACATGTATTGCTTGCATATGCAATTTTAATGAAATCAATATGTAGTGTCTTGTCCAGTTGATCTATAAACTTTATAGAGGTAGTTTATATGGTTTGATGGGAAAGTACATTTATTCCATGTCATTTGCGTGGTTATCAGAATTTCTTACTAGTGTTGACTTTAGAAAAAAATTTCGTAAGTAAATAAACTACTTGTGTTTTTTCATTATAGCTAGTATGAAGCCTCTGAAGAAGATAGATAGGCGCTATGTTATATTGATGCTTCATGACATTCATGTTCTTACATTATGGGATGCAAAGAAAATGTGGAAAAGAAGAAGAGAAAAAGAGAATGTGAGAAGAAAAGAGGAGAAAAAATTAAAAATAGAAAAGCTTAAACATGATGACTGTCATCATGACTGTTAAATAAAATAAAAAACTAATTTTTATTTTACTTGTTATCAACCATTATTAAGCATTATCTTTTTCTATTAAATATAATCTTTCCTGTCATTTTCATATTATTTAGATGATTTACATGGAATCAAATGGTCGGAAATGTACTACAGATTAAGCTCTACTAATCAGCAGTATGTGTTCTAGACAATAAATTAAATCATACCTACTCTTTCTTAAAAAAACAGATTTCTACATTTCTCGTTTCTGAGAATTCTTCACATCCAAATTGTGGATTTTGGGAGAAATACCCAATAAAACACATTTATAAACAGTTATTAAAGCGTACTTATTGTCTTTTACAAAACTATCAAAATCTTTTGGAACCCTTTACCTATTGAAAATGAGTGGTTGGTAACGTGATCAAGGCCATACTTCAATATGAATTTTTAAGTAAAAACATTCGTTTAGGTCTATAGGAAAACTACTATTTAAATATTAGTACCTGTTTATAAATAAGTTAGAAAGTTCTGGATGGAAACTGTTTTTAAATATAACTGAACAGAAAGTATAAGTTTACTTAGTGAATATCCTGACCAGGCTTCATACCTAACAGTAGTTTCTTACTGAGACTTATTCCTTTCCCTTTATTGATTGTTTATAGACAGGTTGTAAATAATTTGAATGTATTTGAAATGGCTGTTTACTGCTTTAAAAACTTAAAAACTGGTTAAGAAAACCACTTGTGTAAAGTGACACCCTTGTTCAGAACTATCTTTTTTAACTAATAATTTGTTCAAGAAATTGAAAGAAATAAAATCTTAATTTTAATTGAATAAGATACCTTATATACAAAAGTCCCATGTCTCGGTTTATTTTTCCAGGACTCGAGGCAACAAAAAATAGAATAATTTGTTCTGGGAATTTCCCGGGCCAGAGACACTACTTAAAATAAATAGCTTACTACAGACAATCATGCAAACTTTATTAACGGAGTGGTGGTACCACCCAAGAAATACATAAAATATCTAATTTATATACATAGGAGTAATATCTGAAAACCAGTCTAAACATACAAAAACTAATGAGTGCAAGAAGGAAGACATAAACAATATGAGTAGCACAACAAAGATAGAATGCAATCATGGCTAGGTTTTCTGAACTAAAAACTTCTCTTCAATAACAAGCAAGCAAACAAAAACATCTGTCATAAATATTGTATCTGTCATTAAGAGCATGAAATCCTTTCCACCATAAATCCATTTAATAATTTGAATTTTTTCTTTCTGCGTATACGACATTTTGAACTAAGATTTTAATGACAAATTGTAACAAAATTGATTTTTAACACAAAAGCAATTTATTTATTATATAACATACTATTATATCAACATAATTATTTTAACCTCACTTTATGCTTTTATGACAGGTAAATATTTAAGACAGATATGTTTGTTTGTTTGCTTGTTATTGGTAAAAATCTACCTATTGGTTGTCTCACGTTGAGACTACAGTGTGTGTTCTTATGGACAACGGGGTTGCCAAACATCTTGCAAGCAACTTTTAAAAAAACTTTCTAAATATTGTAGTAACTGCATAAACCTTTATAATCCCTATTGTTCGAGCAAGTTTTATTGCAGGTAATCACTTCTTCTGACAGCACTAGTAAAACAAAATTTCAAAACTTGCTGTTCATATAGTGCGCGTATAAAGTCTGGAACTATCGAAATAAATCTTTTATTAAGCATTTTTGAGAAAAATCCTCGAACACGTCGATTTTTATCTTAAAGGAGACATATTTTAGTGTAATCGTTATTTGTAGATCGTCTTTTGTTTCCGAGTTATGACGATAACGAACATTTTTTTAAATGGAAACCCTGATTTTTTATGATGGACTTGGAAAGATAATGCAATGCGTTTGAAGTATTTTTATTCTTCGCTCTTTTTCCTGGAGATTTTATTCCATCAGGTGAAATACTTTCTAGACGTACTGAGAACAAAGTTTTTTCGCTAATAATTGTTTCTTTAGAAACTTGTCGAATAATTACTGATAGACTGCCGGGTCTCAGTACGAGGATATTTCATCAAATTTGACAAAAACTGTTTTTCACCAACCTTTATACATAACCCATTCTGTTTTTAACAATATACGCCATACTTATGTATAATGTACTATGTGCCTTATGTAATACTACAATACGAATAGTTACAACAAACAACACGACAATGTTAACAATAATTACAAATGATAAAACCCAAACAACTAAGCGAAGATCTATAGACGCACAAACCATCAAAATTTGAAACCAAATAATTATTTCTGTATTAAGAAATCTGCTTACATGCGTTCAGTGACAAATAATAGTGCAGACAAAAAAACGTTGTGCTATAAGTACAAACAGTATTATGTAGTTCCACGAAGTAAAAGTAGAAAAAACCAGAAGGGTTTATTGTTTACTGAAATCCTTTGCATTTGCTGCTAATCCAAAATTTCCGTTTTTGCAAGTTTCTTTTGAAACAAGTTGAACAAATAAATGATTTTATCATGATGAATAATTTTACCGTTAAAATTGCGTTTGGGACTTCCTTTATTTACCTGTGAATTAAAAGATTAAAAAGATCATACAGAAGCTAACCAGCCGTTATTATTATTTTGAAAGAATTTGAAGACGAAAGAATTAAACAAAAAGTATAAGTAATAAAATATCGAATATTTAGATACATGTACGATGTAAAAATCCCAAGTAATGTTTAATAAAATAACAAATACATGTTAATAAGACTTTCTTCTAAATGCTTCTTTTGTATGGTAAAGATTACACTTTTTCTTTTACTGTTTTCAAAGGTTTAGAACTTCTGGAATCTTAATCCACATTTCTATAGATTCATACAGTGAAATAGGTGGCAACAACGAATCACAAACTCCCATAAGAAATCCAATGGCTATCTTTCCTTCGCTGTAGTCCCAACGTGAGACGACCAATGATTGCATTCTATCTTTGTTGTGCTAGCCATATTGTTTATGTCTTCCTTGTTGCACTCATTAATTTTTGTATGTTTAGATTGGTTTTCAGATAATCTGATAATTTCAAATAATTTTTGTCAACGTGAAAAACCAGTACATACATGGTTTATCCAGTACTCTATAGAGGTGTTAAAAAAGAATTCTAATGTCCTGGTAATATCATGTTAAATCTTAAAGCATTTGGAGAGGATAAACCTTTTAGTACACCATTACACTGTTTGTGTGATATGTTAGAACGAAGCCAGTTAGCAATCATGGATAAAGATTGGCATAGAAGGAAAAAACCCAGAAAAATATAGAATTTCCAAACATTGCGCTGCAATATTAGTCAATATTACACAATGTTGTGGTATAGTGAAAACCTAAAATTTATGTTGATATATGGACTATAAAAACCTCCCATCTATACCACTGGTATATTATGCAAAATTAATGAATCAGAAAAGAAACACATAATACTTTCTCCAAGTAAAAGCAAGAAAAGCGTAGAAGCTCTACTCTTTTGTTTGCCAATACTTATTTGTGTTTCTCCTTCTAGCCTTCTACGATTTTACATATAGGTACTACATTTTTCTATACATCCTGATTTTTAATTCTATTTTACAGGAAAATAATACAAGGGTGTCTGTCCCTTTATCTATGTGTAGTTATATGTAGGCTTCAGTCGAAATCTGTTCTATTAATATTATATTAATAATGCTGTAATTTCTTGATATCAATATTTATCCAAAAATAACTTTTCTGGGTTCGGTTATTTTAATTTGCACTGATAAATCAAGTAACTTATCATAAAGCAATAAAATTCAAGATAAAAATAATGACATAGTTCACAAAAAAATCTTGAAATATTTTCTCACAAACTATAAATTAAAATAGTAGGTAAGCTTACCATAGGTAAAACAAATCCATCATTATAATCTGTATGCTCCCCAATTAAATTAACCCTTCCAGGTGCACAGACAGCAACCTCAGGATCTGTTTTAAATTCCTCTCTGAAGGCTTTCGTTGCTTCTTCTATTAAACTTTCAATCGTAGGAATTTCTTCTGACATTGTTTAAATTTGTATTGAACTAGCTTAACTAATTATTAAACAAAGAATTAATTTCTATATAAGTAAAGTTTTCAATCAATTTGTCATTGAAATCTTGACCTGACCTCTTAGCTGTAGCTCAATTTTAACTAAACTAAAAACATGTAGTGCTTGTGTTTAAACTGTTTAAAGCAAGGACATGGTTTGGTTGGTTAGTGCCTGAGTGGCATTACTGATAAGGTTTGTGATAAAATTTAATAAACATCTCGTAGCCAAGTAAATGCTGTAACATTGATAAGAATATGTCAGTCAGTGACCCATTAATAAAAGATATTAAAGGTAAAAAGCCCCAACTTTTTGATAGAATGTTTTTGTTTTTTTAATCTGTTCAAATTTTGAGGTTATGAAAATGTGTATTTTATTAAATTAGTTATTTAGAGCATGATTTTATAGTTTGGATGTATTTATAAAAATGTTATAGCGATTCTATTTCAAGGCGGTCAATAAATTTACTGTTTCTGATCGTTTTAAAATTATTGTTGACAAATTAGGTTATGACATCAAAATCATTTATTTCAGGATATATCATAAAATTTCTGGAAGATATCAAGGAGTTTCAGTGCATATCAGATACAAATCCAAATCTAATAGTGTTCTGTGAAAATTTAGAGAAGATATTTAATTATGGAATATTGTCTTCGCATAACGCCTTTGGTTTTACAAAATCAAACGATCCATGGACTTGGCTCGAGAAAATAAGCAGTCTCAAAGATGATATTATTAGTTTTGGCTATATCAATTCAGTAGAGTATGTTAAACGCTACCAAAGTATTTTAACAAATGTAGGAAAATTACGATTGTTGATACGTAATTGTTTAAATAGAAAATCACTCCATGTACCTGTTGAATATTTGGTAAGATAGAAATATTTATTTTTCACAGTATCATCTTAATATTTATCTATGTGATTCTAGGTTAAGCATAACAGATTTAGTGCATTTTATAAGGAAAATTCCATATTGGGGGATGAAATTTTATCGGAAATCTTTTTATCATTGTTACTACAATGTAGTACATTAACTTTTAAATTAGATCTCACAAACATATCATTTTTAAATAAAGCATGGATTTTACCAGAGATGTTAAAATTGGAATTGGTCCCGTGTAAGAATTTAGGAATGAGTATTAGGTAATTTTTAATTTTTTATCGAGGGGTGGCTCATTGATCAAAATTTTTGTAACCATAATATGGAATAGGGAGTAATACCTTATAGTACCAGTAATACTGGGGATAATACTAATTATCTATATATAATCTTACCATTAATACTTTGTTTGGTCTCGTTTACATTGGAGGGTGATGAACTTCAAGCACATCAAATCAACATACCTGTGATATTGCAGAGAGCATTAATGCTAAGCAATGGCTTTGCATTTGAAGATGAATTGTAAGCGGTATATAAAAACATTTGTTGATAGAGCCTCCCGCACAAGCTTATAGCTTCTGGGGCCTGGTTTCCAGGCTATGGGTTGTAGGAATTATTATTATTATTATAGAGAACATGCAACACAACACAGTTTGTGGCAACCACAGATTATTTGTACTTACAGGGTGGTAGCAGATACGACGTGTTAATTTTAAGGGTTGATAGAAGACAACAACAAACCTTAATAACATTTTATGGTAATGAAAAATTTATTTTACTCAATTAAGAAACGTGACAACCCTGTAAAGTTTGTAATACATTCTGCCCGACAAAAATGCTGATGTAGAATGTAGTTTGCTGAACTTGGAATAAAGCACGTTTTGCTTACAACTTTATAATTTAATGAAGAATATTTGGGTCAATCCCTCAACACAACTGTGTAAATACAACCCTTTTAGAGCCAATCTCCGTGGATTAGTGGTTTGCAAGTTTGCTCCATAATCCAAGGATCGCAGGTTCGATCCCCGGCCGAGCTGGTAATTTTGTCATAGCGGAGAAAAATTAAAAACATGCCTTCTTCTCGAATAGGAAGTAAAACTGTAGGTCCCGTGGGGTCAATGCGATGTTTGGCACTTTAAAAATCCCTACTGGGGGGTGGAGTTTCTCCAGATTCGGCTAAATTCTAGTAGGGTCGGTCAAATGATCATAGCAATCGGTGCCATGAGGTAAGAAGGATGTTCCGCCGTCCTGATTCCTCGTCCAAAAATAAATAAATAATAATACCCTTTTAGAGCGAGATAATGTTGAGTTTGTAGTTTGTTGAACTTAAAATCATTTGTCAATAAACCACGAGTTTGTTTATCTAATAACAGTTTTTAATGATTTTATAAAAGAATATATGTATTTTAAAGAGAAGATTTATCTAATTTAAATTAGGTAATTAGGTTAAGGGATTTTGATACCGCCATGTTTTGGCTACATTAATAAAATCTTTAATTTTATGGTAATTAGGTGCCCTAATCAAAATCGTTTTTACAAAAGAGTATAAATCATGAATTCCAATTCTTTTCTTTCACCTATTTATGATTAGTT
Organism: Agrypnus murinus; assembly: GCA_929113105.1. Taxonomy (NCBI): domain Eukaryota; kingdom Metazoa; phylum Arthropoda; class Insecta; order Coleoptera; family Elateridae; genus Agrypnus; species Agrypnus murinus. Next base: position 136,876,820 of record OV816025.1, on the reverse strand, counting down.
TTCGTAATAATGCCCATACTTTGCACACAGAGTATAGGGCAAGTTATACTAACATCACAAAAAGATACTTTTTTATTCTAAAAACAAGTGGTTTTCAGATTTTTTTTCTATTCGAACTCAGCAATTTTTGACAAATGTTTTCTGTGGTTGTTTGCATGCGTTAACACTCCATATTTCGGGAACGGATGGTTCGATTTTGATAAAATGGAAAAATTTGAATATAATACAAATACTCTTGAGGAAAGAAAAACGCACCAAAAATACCAAAATTTTACACCGTCATAACTCGGCGGATTTGAGGCAAAAATGGATGAACCTTTGCAGACTAAAAAGTCTGAAGTGTCTATACCTTTTACAGTATGATTTCACACATGTGAAATACGATTTCTCATTAACGAAAACTGATTTCACACAACTGAAAGCAGAATTCATAATAACAAAAACTAATTTATCATTCAGGAATTTAATTTCAATTTCATTTAAATGAATACAAATTTTGCATAGTGGGCTTGCATCAATACTTAAGTCAATAAGCTGTGAAGTTTTATTATAAATAAAATTTCTGTTTTCTATAATTGTTCTGAAAATGTCTCGTGGTAAATACAATAACATTTCGCCCAATGATAGAGCCAGAATAAAACATATGAAGAAGACAAAGATTGAAGAGGAACAGCAAAAGCTTTAGGTTTGAACATATGAACAGCATATGAATGGTTACCTTTTCCCAAGGTCCATTCATGTGAATGTATACCTAGTACACATACATAGGTCATCTCATCAAAGTTTTAGACAGCCATATTTGAGCCCAAGTTCAATGTCAGTTTCTGACATAAGTGAACCGCCAAAGTCTTTTTCCCAAAAAATGACTGGTTGCACCAAACTGTTCTAGCAACTCCCGAATTGGTGAACGTTTGTTTCTTTTTCCAAAAGATACGAAAATAAGATAAATTTGGTTAGATATGCGTAGCCGTCAGAATTGGAAATTACTGAATACTCAAGATTATGCGAAGTAAGCAAGTTTGAGTCTTAATAAAATTACATGTAAAACTAATATGAATTATTTAAGCATAGAGAAAATGTAGTTTTTAGATTACGTACACTCTTTTATTGCCGTTTTACATTTCGACGACATTTAACGGCAACATCTGATTAGAAACCAGAAAGTAATAACTCGGAATGAACATGAAATTGGAATGGAACATGGAAATAAATTAATAGCGGACGTCAAACGAAAAACCATCAATTTATTATAAACTGCGCAAAAGAAATTTGCATCATCTCAAAAGAAACAGAGACACTATTCACTTTAGGTTTAAAAAAATACTGATGTGGCCGCTGGAAATTTTGAAAATGGCAGTATAAATACGATTTGCAGGATAATTTTCGATTACCTACTTAATATATTCTTAATTTTTAGCTGGTTGGAAAGGTTACAAAAGCTTAAAAAATAGTTGCAGCATCCACTTGCATCATACTCCATTCTGTACAGACATTTACAGAATTTAGATTTTCGTCCACGGCTTTTATATGGCTTTCTGCCATATTTGGATAACAAAAAAGAGAAACTCAAATACTGTTTGAGGGGGATACCATTAATAAATTAGTTGTATCACAGTTAAAATATTCGCTTTAGTTGTTATTGTTGTTTTGTTCATATAACTAATAAATCTTTTATAATACTAATAAATTATTTTAGACCATCATTTTTAATGTGTTAATGTTTTCGTGGTTTTATTCAGTAGTAGTAGTTAATATTACTCAATAACAGAAGATAATTCGAATGCCTAAAAATATTATTTGTTAATAAGTTAATACATAGTATTATTGATTTGTTTTAATTAAAATATTCGTAACCTTTTCTGTATGTTATGTAAATATTTGATTTGACAAATTCATGACAAATCAAAATTGCCGCCAAAAAGGCGCCATTTTTGAGCCCATTTCAAAAGCCAATAGTGGAAATGGGTGAGATAACCTTTACTTTGGATATAATTATGCATGCATCAACGAACCTTGCCTTTTCCTAAAGGCAGAGGTGACAATGCATCTACAAAAACGATTCCCATAATAGAAGAGGCAATGGTAAGATGGGTTGAGGAAGATTGTACATTAACATTGAAAGATATATGTGATTGTGTTAATTTCAATTTAGTGTTTGCCATAATACTGTAAAAAATTGGTTGGATGTAAAATTATTTTCAGGAAAGGCTCTTAGACCGCATATTATGTTGACAAAATTCTACAAAGCAGAGTGACTGGTCATACATTAATTTGGATTGACGAAACCAATTTTAACATTTATTGTCGTTGAAAGGAAGGTAGGTCAAAACTTGGCCATAGAGCGAGAATAATCATCCCAACAAGTAAAGGAAGTAATTTACACTGCATTGGTGCAATAAGTTCTACACGAATCTTGGCATTGGAGCATCACTGTGGTTCTTACAGAGCGGAGCATTGCAAAATGTGGCTTTGGCAATTAATAAAAATATGTGCTGCTGAAGGAATTCAACGTTCAACATTCATTATTAATAACGCTCCTGTTCATTCAAATCTTGAGAGTGTGCTTAGACTATAAGAAGACATTGCAATAGTGCGCCTTGCTCCTTACTCCTACCTATTAAATCTTATTGAATTGCTGTGGAGTTCCTTTAAATCTTCGACAAAACGTGAAATGCAAGGCTGAATGCATGAAATATTAAATTACGCACATGCTAACAACCAAGCTTTTCTGGATTTAGAATGTGTATTTTGGAAGATATTGCCAATGCTGCAATTCAAGAAATTCCACAACATCTTTTTGGATATGCTAATCATGTAAAATGGTATTACTCTGCATCATTGCGACAGGAAGACCTTGTTGAAATTTAATTTAAAGTTAAATCTATTTTTTTTACAAAACTTTCTTTAAATCAATATTATTTTCAATGTTCTCATTGTTTACTTATTATAAAATGTAACCTTATAAGGAATAAATACAAGTTATAATCTGTTTTCATTTTGATGAAATTGGTTTTCAAAAGTGCGAATTCTGTTTTTATTATGGCAAAATCGGAATTCACGAGTGATAAATTAGTTTTCGTCTTTATGAATTCTGTTAAATTTGTGTGATATCAGTTTTCGTTAATGTGAAATCATATTTCACATGTGTCAAATTATACTGTAAAAGGTATAGTTTAAGGTCGTGTGAGCGAATGCTACGTTTAAGCTTTTCCGCCCCCAGCCACCCACGAAGAATAAAAATATTTTTGATTCAAAAAATCTCACACAGCTTGTTCGATGTATCAAAAAGATCATGGACCCAATCGACCGCCTGGGCAATAAAGTTCAATCCTTTTTCTGTAAAGCTTTCAAAACTCCGAGTGCCTAAGATGATTTGGCACGAAGTTATGAATTTTGAAATTTACCCTGCATTTTGTAGGGTGTTTTTCCTTTTCTGCCAGTGACATTATTATAGGTTGAGTTTGAATCTTTTCTTTTCCAAATTAAAAAAAATGTTGAAAAAAGTTTTTAATTAATAAACACATTTTTTTATTAACGTTAATTTTTTTTAATGTAAAACTGCTGACAGCGACATCGTACCTGTTAGTATGTGACACACACACACACGATGTGCAAAAACTGACCGACAACCTCCCGGTGCACATCGGTTAACTCCGATGTCGGCGGTTACACGTTAAAAAAAAAGAACTTTAATAAAAAAATGTTTTTATTAATTAAAAACTTTTTTAAAAATTTTTGAATTTGGGAAAAAAATGTTCAAACTCTTACTTACTTATTCCTACGTCTTTCTACCGTGAGGTGTAAGACTGTGGGGTTGAGTTGATCAGCTTTTTCCATCCCTTCCTATTCTGCGCTAATGTTTTGACTTCATTCCATTGGATTCGTTTCTCTAGCACCACTTTTTTCACTTCCTCTTGCCACGTTTTCCTTGGTCTTCCTCTTCTGTTGGCTCCCTGTGTTCGCGTTTCATACACTCTCTTTGTAAGTCTTTCATCTGTCATTCTTTGGATATGTTCCAACCATCCTAATTGCCTATCTTTGATATTTGTCAGTATTGGTTTAATTTTAAATTTGTTTCGAAATATTTCATTTCTAATTCTATCTCTTCTAGTTTTTCTGTCTATTTTCCTTAGGAATCTCATTTCGGTTGCGTTTAATCTGCTCTTATCTTTGTTCGTGAGCGTCCATGTTTCACTACCGTATATAAGTGTGGGGGTTATTACTTTTTTTACCACTTCTATCTTTACATCTTCTGTAACTTCTCTTTTCTCAAGGAATGATTTCTTTAATCCGTTGTATATTCTCCCTACTTTTGCTATTCTATCGTTTATTTCTTTTTCTAACTTTCCATTTCTTTCTATTACTGTACCTAAGTATTTAAATTCCTCAACTTGTTCTATCTTCTGTCCTTTTATTCTGATCTCATGTATTTTGTTGCTGTTTCCTATTACCATTGATTTTGTCTTCTGTACATTAATGTTCATATTTATTTTATTCAGTTCTTGGTTTACTTTGTTCACGTTATGCTGTAAATTTTCCTCTGTCTGCTACTATCACCATATCATCTGCAAATAGTAGCTCGGATATCTCAACTTTTTGCATCTTCCAGTATCCCAGTGTCAAATGTTTCATTTCTCGTTTTGCACTCTTTATTGCCTCGTTTACCACTACTGCGAATAGCAAAGGACTCAACACGCGTCCTTGTTTCAGACTATTTTTTAATTCAAACTCTGTCGACTCTTCGTTATTGGTTCTCACTATAGTTTTTGTTGAATCGTACATAGCTTTTATTATTTCTGTTGTTTCACTGTCTATTCCATTTCTATGTAAACTCTGCCATAGGTCTTGTCGTCTTATCCTATCAAAGCTTTCTCCAAATCTATAAAAGCTATGTGTATTTCCTTGTTTTTGTTTGTACACTTCTCTATACATTGTCTTAATATGAATGTTGGGTCTTGAGTGCTTCTAACTTTTCTAAAGCCATATTGCGTTTCTTCTAATGAATTTTCGATTTGTTCTTTTATTCTTGTTTCTAATATGTACTTTAGCCAGTACCTTTGCTGGTATACTCATTAGTGTTATGCCTCGATAGTTTGCGCATTCTCTTACGTCCCCTTTTTTGTAAATCGATAGGATGATCCCTGTATTCCACTCTGTGGGAACTTTTTTGTCTTTTATTATCTTATTTAACAACTTTGTAAACTCTTTCATTCCTGTTTCCTCTAAATATATCAACATTTCAGGTGTGATTTCATCAATTCCTGCTGTTTTACCTAATTTTAGCTGCTTTATGACTTGTGTGGCTTCTTCTTCCGTGATCATTATTTCTACTGTTTCTCTTTCCCCTCTTTCCTCGTTTGTCTGTTCGCTTGTGTCTTTTACTTCTGATATTTCTTTAAAATGTTCTTTCCATCTCTCCATTATTTTGTCTTCTTCTGTTATTATATTTCCATCCTTGTCTTTCACATTTTTCATACTGTATATTTTTTTCTGTCTTAGTTGTTTAAGTGTGCCATAAAATAGTTTCTGATTGTCTCTGAAATTTTCATTCATATTTTGTCCGAATTTTCTCCATGACTCTTGTTTTGCTTCTTTTACTTTAGTTTTAACCTGTGTTCTTTTCTCCTTGTATTTCTCATAGTCTTCTTGTGCTCTTGTGCTGAGGTATTTTCTCCAAAGATCCTTCTTCTCCTTAACTCCTTTTTGTATTTCCGTTGTCCACCAATCTGTTCTCTTTATGTTTTTGTTCCCTACTTTTGTTACTCCACAATTTTCTTCTGCTGCCTCTAATATAATTTCTTTTAATGATTTCCATTGTTTTTCTATGCTTACATCTTCTTTTTGTCCTTCCAACTTTTTCTTGATGATATCTTGGTATTTTGTTCTATATACCTGTTCTTTTAGCTATAACTTTTTATTTTCTTCTTTACTTTTTTCTTCTTTTGTCTTCTTTTCCTCCTTGTTTCAATGTCAGTTTCATTTGGACTAGATAGTGATCGCTCCCAATTTCAGCTTTTCTTGATACTTTTACATCCCTCACATATTTCCAATATCGTTTTCTTATCAGAAAGTAGTCTATTATGGACTTTTCACCTCTACTTGGTTCTTCTCTTGTAATATTATGGATTTCTTTGTGTTTGAACTTTGTATTTGCTATTATTAAGTCGTTTTCCATGGACATTTCTATAATCCTCTCTCCATTATTATTCTTTACTGTTTCTCCTTCTCTACCCATTACTCTTTCATAACCCTTATTATTGTTTCCTACCCGTCCATTTAAATCTCCCACGATAATGAGGTTTTCATTTGCATCGTCTATTTCTTCTTGTAGTTTCTTATAGTATTTATCTTTTTCTTCCTTGCTCTCATCTTTGTTTACTTCATATGAGATAATTATTGTGCATTTGTTTTCTTTCTCTAATAGCATTTCGATTACTAATATTCTTTCATTTACATATATTTCTTTTATTATATTTTTCAACCAGTTGGGTGATATTATCAGTCCAACTCCTTTGGCTGCTCTCTCTGTTTCTTCTACCCCGGACCATATTAGCCAGTATCCTTGTATGTATAGTGTATTTTAATAAGGCCTTTTCCTTTCTTTTTATTTTATGTTATTGCTATCCTTTGTATTTGTTGATCTATCATTTCTTCAACTATTTCTTCTTTTCCTGTGAGACTTCTTACATTCCATGTTCCCATTTTACATATTTTTGTTCTAATTTTATTGACTATTGTTTCTTTTTTATGCTTATATCTTACTTCCGTTTTCCCTTTTCCTTTTTCCTTTTCTGTCTTGTTTTCGCTCATCTCTTTTTTCATATCCTTTTTCATTGCCTGTTTCGTTGCCTTATTTCTCCATAATGGAGAACTCTTAGTTTTTGCTAAAATAAGTTGATCTGTTTTTATATCCCATATCCACTCCTTTCCATTAATATTTAGTTTTCCTTTTCCTATTTTTATGTCATTTCCCCTGCTTTTCTCCTTATCTTATTTCTCCTTAATTTTCTTTTGTACGTCTCTTTCCTTCTTAGTAAGATCCTCGTTTATGTATACTATCTTATCTTTTACTTGTTTAAGCTTGTGTTTATTTTTCAATATGTTAATTTTTTTCTGATGAGGTTTCTAATTCAAGTAAAAAATTTTGTTGTCCAATCTTCCTTGTATTTTTAATTTTTGGGGTAATATCTAACTCCTTTTTAATAAATTTTCCTATTTCTTCTTTTATTATAAGTTCTTCGTTATTTATATCCAGGCCCGACATATTGTTTTTATTGTCTCGCTTTTCGAGTGACTCTACTCTTGCGTGTAGCTCTCTTAGTTCTTGTTTTAGCTTATTGTTTTCCTCTTTAATTTCCTTTACATAATCATAATATTCCTTTTGTCCTGTTTTAATCTCCTTTATTTCATTCAGAAGCTCTCGTCATTTTCAGCATTTCTTCCATATTGCTTTTTATAATTGATCCCTTTCCAATTTATTCTTTCGCCGCCTATGTTTCGCTGACCTTGTCTGGCGACTTGTTTATCTGTTATGTTGCTGTGCCAATATAAATATTATTTCCACTTCTAACTAAATAAACATTTAAAACTCAACCGGTAATAATGTCGCTGACAGAAGACAAAAACTCCCGACAAAATGCAGGGCAAATTTCAAAAATTCAAAAAATCATCGTAAGCACACAAAGTTTTGAAAACTTGACAGAAAAAGGACTGAACTTTATTAGGTGTATTCTTTTGCTCTATAATGATTAATCGGATTGGTAATTTTTTGAATACTGATTAACCCCTACCTAGTGAGATATTTTTAGCATGATTGGTAATCCCTTTACCCCCTTTGAATCATAGAAAATCTATGATTGACATGATGGAATCATAAAAAGTGCTTGTAATTGTTGCCAATGTTCTTTTGCGACAAATCATTTTCAAATCATGCTAAAATTCTTATGATTGTTTGGATTCAATCACAATGTGCAAAAGAATACAGCTATTCACCTGGTAGTCGACAGCGTTCACGATTCTTTTGGTACACCGACAAGCTGTTAAAGTTTGACATTTTTTGAATCAAAAACATTTTTTATTCTTTGGGGGGTGACGGAGGGCGGAAAGGCTCAAACGTAACATTCGCTCGCACGACCTTAAACTAGACACTTGAAACTTTTTAGCACGCAAAGGTTCATCCATTTTTGTCCAAAATCCGCCGAGATATGACAGTTTGAAATTTTAGTATTTTTGGTGCGTTTTCAAGTGGTGCACTTTTTTTCTCTTAATACCTGTAATAGTTGTAGTATAATATTGTAATTGGTATTATTATAATACTACCAAGGTGTACACCATAAAACCCTCATGTGCCACCCCTCTTTTTTTTTATGTTTACAATATTATAAATATTAACATGAAACTTATTAATTGTGAAATTAGTTTTGCAGATGACAAAGCTGTTATAATGGATGTAAAACCTAACAGTGTAATATCAGATAATGCAAGTACTTTTTTATAAATTTTTTGTAGTACTATATATATATATATATGTATATTATGACCCACTTCGTAAAATGACCCATGTCATTAATGACCGGTCAGCTTAAAAACGTAGAATTTTAGTTAACTAACCTAACCTACTGTTCCTGTACAGTAGAGGAGTAATCCACCTCAGAAAATGATTTATATCTCTCTTTCGCTAGGAGAAGAAGCCATAATTCCATGGATTGGAAAGGCATGAAGAAGAACTTAACCTAACCTAATCTCAGTTTTTGCAATTAATAATTAACACCTTTTCTAACAAAAAAAAAAGTAAAAAAAACTTTTGTGTTATTAAATGTTAGACACAGGCCAACAAATTTTGACTTTTTGAATGTTGAATTCGATCTGACATCTGATTTTGTATAATTTTGATCTGCTGAATTCAAATCCGAGTGTCATTTTGCCCTATCACGTAAGGTTTTTTATCAATGTTGAAAATAAATTAATAAAAAATTTGGTCAAAATAAACGCTACTTTTATTGATACAGAGACAAAAACAAATTACAAATAGTAAACTAAATTGAAAAAAGTCTTAAACAATCTTTAATTTCTTTTCTTTCCAGAAGATCTTTCCCTCTTGGATGAAAAACTTCGTTTAGTGGATTTTCTTCTGTATTCCAGGGCCGGATTGTCCCTTTTTATTGACCAACAGTAATCAGCCATCATTGAAACATTCCACCGACCTTGATACCTGCATTCCATTTCTGCCATGTCTTGGTGGAACCTCTCACCTTGCTCCTTACTCACATCACCAAGATTTTTGGGGAAGTAATCAAGATGCGAGTGTAAAAAGTGAACTTTTATGCTCATATTACATCCCAATTCCATAAATTTCTGTAGCATGTTTTTCACAACTTCCTTGTAGTTAGGATCCTTGTTGTTTCCCAAAAAACCTTCAATAACATTAGCAAATGAAATCCATGCAGCTTTCTCAGTTTCGGTCATGGTATTCACAAATTCTTGATCTTTCGTTAATCTCCTTATTTGAGGACAGACAAAAATTCCTTCCTTTAATTTTGCATCTGAGATAGCGGGAGATTTTCTACAAAGGTATTTGAAACAGTCTCCATCTTTATTTAAAGCTTTAACGTATTGTTTCATTAATCCTAGTTTAATATGCAGTGGAGGTAACAAGATTTTTTGTGGATCAACAAGACTTTCGTGCAGAACATTTTTTGATCCGGGAGTTAAATTATCTCTTCTTATCCAGTCCTTTTTCTTCCAATGTTGATGTCTACTTCGACTGTCCCACTCACACAAAAAACATGGGTACTTTGTATACCCTGACTGCTGTCCTAGTAGAAGTCCCACAATTTTCAAATCCCCACAAATTTTCCAACTATGATCATTGTATTTGATTTTTTCAAGCATTACTTTAAGATTTTCTTAGTTTTCCGTCATTTGCACAGAATGGGCAACAAGTACCGATGAAAAAACATTCCCATTGTGCTTTTGCCATTGTGTTTTTTAAATTTTTTGTGTTATATCCACGTGCATACAGAAATAACAGTCATCATGGTGATTTGTTGGCTTTTGCCAAATCATTGGCATTCCAAAGGGTAGGGATTTTCTTGTTCCATTACTCCAATGCCTTAAACCCTCTTCACATATCTTACATACAACATGTAGTGCCCAATGTTTGTCTTGATCACCAATCTTTACTTTAAAATACTCGTAGTATTGGTGTTTCAACAGTGATGTAATTTTACGTCTAAATTTCTTGACCACAAACCAACCACACACATAGCAAAAAGTATCTGGATTATTTTGACAAAGTCTTGGCATTTTAAACACGAATTAAACTGCAAAAAGCTCACTAAACTCACTAAACAACCACTGCTTAGACCGAACGCAAACAGACTAATGAATGCGCTTGTTACACAAAGACTTCTATTTATATCTCATTCGCCGACGGTCTGACTGCAAATCAGGGAATTGCAGCAATTAAATTTTACTTTTGGGAATTCCCCTATACTATTCTATTGACTTGTACACAATTTAATCTCTGGTGTAGCAATTTTTATAATGTCATTTAATTTTTATTCACAAATATTTAAAAAACCATAAATATGACACCTAGTAAATTTATTAAAAAATTGTGGGTGATGGAAACAAAAAAATGTTGATTCTTTATTAGATTAGCCACCAAAACTTAAAAAAAAATGAACAAATCCAAATCACAAGTTTTTTGTTGGCCTGTGTAATTAAGCTACATCTTTGTAGTTAGGTTAGTTGTTAGTTGAAGATTATATTTTGCTACTATGCAGGTTTTGAGAGTGATTGATCATTAACGACATTGGTTGGTTTACAACAGTGACTGTAACGTACCATGCTGGCATTTAAACATTTAATACAATGTATAACACTTATAACATTTAACTTTTAATAATTTGATAACTTTTTTTTATTTACAATTATTAATATTGACCTCCTAATCCAGAGGTTCTCTGGTTTGATCTCTGGCCAAGCTAGTAATGTTTAATAGCGATGAAAAATTAAAACATGCCTTTTTCTCAGGTAAGGAAGTAGAACTGTAGGTCCTATGTCAATGTGATTGGCACATCAAAAATTTCTATTGGGGGTGATTCCTCCAGAGTCCGCTAAACTCTAGTAGAGTCGGCCATAGCAATTGGTGTCAAGAGGTACAAGGAATGCTTTGCCATTTCTATTCCGTTCTCAAACATAAGGAAAACAAAAAAATTTTACAATATTATGTATTCAATGTTTCAATGAAAGCATGGTATACAATTTACTCACAACATGAAATATCTCAGATAACCATGGTGTTACCACCCTCGTGTGGTCTTACTTGTGTTTGCAACTATATTACCTTATTCAGCATTAATTTAAAGCTTTAAACTAGTTTATTTCACATGCTTCCTTCGAAGATCTGCACTCAAGGTAGTAAGAAATTAAAGCAGACAGATTTTTAAACAATAAATTTATTACATTACGAAACAAAACATAAAATCATGAATAAACAGTAAAATTAAGAATGAATGAAACAATAAACAGATGAATGAATGAATAGTGCTAAAAAAAACTATCAAGCATACGAGGGTGGTCCCAGAAAGTACCCGACCCAACAAAGAAAACACAAAAATTTTGGAAAAAGATTTATTTATTTTTCAATGTAATCTCCTTTCAGCTCTATACACTTTTCCCAGCGGTGTTCAAAAAGTTCGATACCCTTTTTATAATTAGAACTGTCTTGCTCCTCAAAATAGCCATTAACTGCTGACATCACTTCTTCATCGTTGGAAAATCTTTGACCACTGAGCCATTTTTTCAAGTTTGGGAACAGAAAATAATCCGAGGGGGCTAAATCTGGCGAATATGGTGCATGAGGTAGCAATTCAAACTTTAATTGATTAATTTTGGCCATTGCAATAACGGATTTCTGAGCTGGCGCGTTGTCGTGATGAAACAACACTTTCTTTTTAGCCAAATGCGGCCGTTCTTGCTTGATTTCTTCGCTCAAACGTTGCAATAAGTTTGCATAATACTGGCCGTTGATAGTTTTTCCTTTTTCGAGATAGTCAATAAAAATTATTTCACGCGCATCCCAAAAAACCGACGCCACAACCTTGCCTGCAGATGAAACGGTCTTCGCCTTCTTTGGAGCCGGTTCTCCCTTTTGAGTCCATTGTTTCGATTGTTCTTTTGTCTCGGGTGTGAAATGATGGACCCATGTTTCATCCATTGTTACGAAACGGCGCAAAAATTCTGCTTTGTTGCTGTGAAACTTCGCTAAACACTCAATTGAAACATTTTCACGACACTGTTTTTGCTCGAGTGTGAGCAAACGCGGCACCCATCTTGCACACAGCTTTCTCATGTCCAAATTTTCAGATAATATGCGATGTACCGCACTTTTTGAAATGCCCGTAATGTCTGCTAGCTCGCGCACTTTCAGTCGACGATCATCAAGTACCGCTTTGTGGATTTTCTTCACCATTTCTGGAGTCGTCACCTCATTTGGTCGACCACTGCGATGCTCGTCTTGGCAGCTCGTACGGTCTCGTTTAAACTCAGCTACCCAAAATTTAACTGTTGTAAACGAAGAAGCAGACTCACCCAGAGTAGAATCCAGTTCAGCTTTTATATTGGTTGGGCTGAGGCCTTTCAAATAAAAGTATTGTATCACATAACGATGACGAATTTTCTCCATTTTCACAAATTCACTGACAACGTTCACTATTGATGGCTGCCAAACAAATACTGAACAACGTGGCGCTTTTAAACTGAAACATATGCTTTATAGACGGCGTACTTTCCAATACAGTGATATTTTCAAACAACTACCCCCACCTCTTGGTCAGGTCGGGTACTTCTGGGACCATCCCTCGTACTTACAACTACATTACACATTCTGTGTGTTGTTCAGGCATCAATGATGACCCCTTTTTTGCACAGGTACATATATTTATATTCATAACTACGGCCCCTAAGGCTAAGGGCAAGTAATTATGTTATAATTACACTAAACAATTATAAATGTGATCCTGTAAGCAAAAAGGTATGTTAAGGTAATAAATATAGTTTTGAGAAAAATGTGCGATACTAAAATTGGACAGAAATATGGAACATTTTTGTTTTTGTTTAGGAACTTTATTCTATATTATATTTCAATGCCAATAAGTGTTTTTTTGTGTACTGAATTGTTATATGGTCTGACCACTGCCTCAATGTCTTCTTCTGTTTCTCTTATAGTTGATTGAATTGCCTGGTGCCTTTAGTGTTGACTTCTCAACCCATCTGCCTTACTACATACACACGTCTTGCTCATTTCCATTTTATTTATCTGAATTTTATTTTGGCTGCTTGAGTAGGTTGGCATTATGTGATTATTCTATATTTTGCCGTTTGTCTTCATTTTATTTTCCATATTTTTGAGAGTGATGAGAACTACAAACCTCGTTTTGCCAATAGTGTGCTTGTGTTTAATGTGCATATTTGTATTATCGTTTGTTGTTGGTTTGTTGAGTTGTTGTGGCATGGGGTATTTTGGTCTCTTGCTTCCCTATTTAACAAATGTCTGGGAAGTGTGAAACACTTAATTATCTACTGTATATTAAATGAGAAAAGTTTGTGTAACATATATGTATGCATCAGCTATCTCTATGGTCTTAACTTCCAAAACCATTATTAGTGGTACCAATGGATGATAGGAGTTCGGTGACATACAATTCATAGGAGGTACCCTTCATATAGGATGAGTTGAAAACTTGTACCTTGAAGAATATTAAACAGGAAAAGTTTGTACACATGTATTCGGCCGCAACTGTACATACATAATGTCATGATATTTGACATATGAAAAAAGGAATTCATACCTCAATTTCAAAATTAATTTTGAGTGATTTTTTATTTATTTTATTTATTTATATAAGAGAAGGGCAGGCGGCATAGCTGATTAAGCCCCGTTACAAAACTTAAAAGAAAACAAAAACTTAAAGTATACCTTCCATCGATACAATAAGAATTAAATAATATTATCATTAACATTACACATCCTCAGTCTGTCACAGATTAACTGAATCATTTTGATTTAATAATGAAATATAGGAATAGAACACGTGTGATAATAATAAGTTTAACAGAACTTAATAATAAGCTAAGATAAGCTTAAAACTAATAATTACTAATAAAAACTAAGAAATAGATAAATAAAGTTAACAGTTACAATAATTACAAATTAATATACAACTTAATTTTGTGAACTTTGTTTCAATTCATTTTCAAGGGAATTTTTAAAACTATTTAACGAAACAGAAGACACTGTAGCTTCAGATAAGTTATTCCAGTCATTACATACTCTAATGCTTAAGTATTTTATTAAGTATTAAGATTTATCTTTTATGAAGTTAAATATGGTTAATTACAATTGACATGCATACTAGTACACTGTAGTCAGATAGAGATTATTTAGAAAACTGATTTTTCCATAAAATATTGTTAATCTTTCTTGTCCATTAACGATGTGGGAGACGATTATCTAGTTTTTCAATTTAAATGAAGTTTAGGCTAAATTTAATATAAGAGTTAACCTAAAATGGACAAGGTGTATTGTAATGGGGAGGTATACAAGTATTTCCTACTTTACCTTAACAATTAATAGAAAAAAAAGCTTCTTCATTCCTAACTATGTCTGAGATAACAATACAAGACACAAATAATCCTTTTATTCTGCGAATGGAAAAAAAATTACATCAGCAAACTAAGAATTTTTTAAATTTATAGTTATTAACTATGATATCCTTTTCGCGTCTGGAAATTGCGACTTGTATCCTTTTTAAAGGAGTGTTTTCTTGATTTTCTGCCATTCTTGAATACTGACACAAAGAACAATCTTACGAAACAAATGCAACTGCACAGTACAAACGTTAACGAGAACTAATTGCATATACGTGTTTCCGCATGTAGGTGAAGTAGCTTAAGCGTTAATGAGACCATGTGCATACCGATCAATAGCATCGCTTATGGTTGTTTACGTCTTGCGACAGCTTATTTCAAACACAGTTTAGTTGCAAAAAGATTCTTCTATTTCAAAATTTTACAGGTCTTGTTAAATAATGATGGTGGAGGATTGTAAAAGCTACTTCTGTACCACAATATTGTTACTATCTTAAATGTATGGGATGTTTTTTATTATTGATATCAGATAAGCAACATATAATTAGGTTACGCTTTTGGATTGTACATTGAAATAAAATAATTGTTTGAATCTTCATGTTGTTGATTGAAAATTATACAAATATTAATAATGTTTGTTAGGATATAATGTTTAAATTTGTGAAGATAGGAAGGTGTAAAAAGGTAATTGTAAGTAGTTAAGTTAATGAAAGTTTTAAGGAGATAGGGATGTCATCGATATTCAAAAGAGGTTTGAGTTTGTAATGAATATATAAGTGTAATATACTATTAGATTGGGATTTCTTTTATCTATAAGATTATCTAATTAGTTTTTGTTTTAATTAAAATCTATAAACAATAATTTGATTATGTTAAATTGACTTGTCAAAGTTTTTTTTGGTTTATGCAAAAATTGTATCACATTCAATTGTTTCGACAAAAAGATATAAAAGCACGGCCATTTATGTAATAAATTCTCTTGTAATTTCATCTTTCAAGAAGTCTACATCTGTTGTAGAGCATAAATAAGTTAAGGTTATGTTAATAAAAAAAAATGTAAACAAAGCGATGTCAAAATTTTGAGATTAATGTGATTTGTGTGAAACGTCAAAGTGTTTAAAGTTTTAAGAAAGTTGGTCAATTTAAGTAATTGTTTAAAAAGTGCTTCAAGTTAACCAAGTGATTTATTCTTTGATGGAAATTTTATTAACTGCTAATAAAGAAAAACTTCCTACTAAAAAAAATTAATTTACTTATCACACTTATACAAATAAATGGATTTGGAATTCCAATTAGTATAGCCCTTTATGTGGAAATATTTGAAAGAGGTGGTTGACACACTTGATTTCTTTGTCGGGATGAATGAAACCAGAGAGCGGATATTTGGGAATTTATAAAAAATAAAGTTGGCATTCTTGTGGCAGCAAATATTTAAAAAGGAATTGATTTTTAAAATTTTTTAACAGTTAGTTTTACTTTTATTAATTAAGAAATATGATGATACCAAAAATATTAATCTCCAAATAAAGAGTACTGAACTATTTTGGGATTAATATAAAAAAAAATTAATGATAGGATAAAAATATAGAATTTAGTAATTAATTTTTAATATTTAATTATTTTTAATCATTATATTATTGATTATTATATATAAATATTTAGAGATAAATTCATAATTAACGAGCGTTTATATCTTTTTAGTTTCACAAAAAAAATGATTTTCTGGTATCTATCATTTTGTTTCGTTGTTTTTGTTATTTAATATTTGTTAAATTATAAAATAAAGTTGTATTGTTATTATTTTGAAAATTACTTTGTGTATCTGTTTTTATATATTACTATGTCCCTAAATATAAGAATTTAGTTATCTATTGAAGCAACCCGCCTGAGAGAGTAGTCTACTATTTTGACCTAAAACACAGCTTTTTAAGTTCTTCTATATAGTCTAAAAACATTTACTTTAATTACTTAGAATTTTGCTTCTCACTTCTAAATACTGAATTCTTTGTAATAAAATTGCCAAATTTTCAAGTAAGTATCTTGGATATTTCGCCATGGTTTGCTGAGCTATTTTATAACTGTGAATAAAATATATCTGAATTAAATTGTCTAATATAGTACAATAAACTATGATTTTTTGCAGGGGAAGATAAAAGTGGGAGATATATTAGATAATTTAAATGGCGTTCACATATGTGGAGTAACAAAAGGGAAACTGAACTCGATTTTGAAAAGTAATAAAGGTCAACCAGTTACTGTAACAGTAATAAAAGCTAAGTATGGCAATACGAATCAGTTATATCAACCCATAATAAGTTTACTCAAACAAGTACAATTAGACCCTATTGAACTAAAAACTACATGTGATGTAAAAGAAAATGAAGAACAACCAGTTAAACAGAAGAGTAATAGGTATATTTCTGTTATTTGCAGAATTTATTATTTAAATTTGAATATCAATGTTACAGTGCTGGCTTTAAAGCAACATATCTTGGTGGTGTAAACATGGGTAAAACTGGAGATGTAAGACAAATTGATAAAGCTGTTAGAATTTTATTATCTCCATACAGAAATAATATGCAGTGTCCAAATTCTAAATGTAAACTATTAAAGAAACCTATTCATTTTGAAGTTGGAGAAATTGGAGTTAAAGTGGTTGATTCACAAACTTCAGAAGTAAAATAAGTGTTGTTTTATTTTTGCCGAATTAACTCAAAACTTTTATGTTTAGGTCATCTTGAAACATTCCTACATGGAAATATCTTCTTGCGGGTCTGTCTCCAATATGCCACATTATTTTGCTTATATTTCAGGGTAATAATCTCTTCTTAAATATATTACTGCTTATTGCTGTAAATAATTAGAAAATAATTGTTTTAGCTGCAATATTATTTATGCTTAGCTTACTGTACATTGCTTGCTTGAAATTCTTCAGTTGAGGTATATATGCATTATTTATTTGAGATCACCTACAATGAAGTTTATAAGGTAGGATTTAACAGTCTATTTAAAAATAAACAATAATTTTAATAAATTACATATACAGGGAGTATTATCGGTTTTGTAACATAGGGAAATAGCATGTAAAAACACAATTTCTCAAATATTGGCTCCCCTAATTATTTTGGAGAAAAAGTTGTAGCAAAGTTGTAGACCTTATTGAATACTGTTCAAAACACTGTCACTTTAGCATCTGTGTTAAATAGTTTCCAAGATATAAGTGATCTTCTGGTATAGGAAATTAATATTGTGAATGGGAAATTCGCTAATAGCAATTGCCACGTTATATTTAGACCTTAGGTGTAAATGCAAGAATTATTAAGCAGAGTTTCATGGAGCAAAATCACTCATCAGAATGTTACAATTGCTACCGGTGAGGAAGAAATACGTGATAATGCTCCAAGAAACCTATTTTTATAAAATCTTATTAGCCATGACAATATCTGTCAGATTAATCTCAAAAATCACATAGAGATTATGTCATGCTTTTGTATTATGAACATATTTAATACATTAATTCTCGTTTTTGCTTATTTTATTGTTTGTTATTTAATTTTGTTAAATTACTATAATTGTTAAATAATATAAATGATGTAACCCCATAATAAGATTAAAATGTTTTTTCTTATGTTAGTACACAGCCATCTTAACTTTACAAGCAATGAAGTTGAAGATTTGGCAACATCGCGTGTGGGTCTACATATATTTTTGTAAGTGAGCTTACGTTGTTTAATGTCACATCGTTTTTTTATAATAATTTGAATTCCGTTCTGAGTTTTCATAATTTATTAAGTTTGTTTAGTAGATTTAACTAAAAAGGTAATTATAATGTTATAATTAAATCAAATTTATTTATTTATTTATTTATTTACGGGATTACCCCAATACATATATAAATAGAACATGCATAGGTAAAACAAATATAATAATAAGACACTAGATAATATAACATTAAACAGATCACAGTATATGGCTTAATTAAATTAAATTGATCACACACAGAGAGAAATACTTCATAAGAGCTTTGCACAATATTGTTCAAAACGGTGTTGGAGAAATTTATATTATAATTGTAGAATCGTATTGTCCAGCGTTGTGTAGGTTTTCGTTACTGAATTGTCTAACAGGAACGTACGACAATTATTTAACACAGTCAGATTTAGTTCTGCATTCTTTGGAACAATGTTGTAGAGGATAAGCTAGCATATTATGTTGAAGTATAATTGTAAAACATGTTTAGAAAAATACAATATTTTGTTTGAATGAAATCATAATCCAGTGTTCAAACTGCTTGCTACTAATTATTGCGTTTTGCAAAGTTTATGGATGACATCCTACAGATGTCACCACTTGTAATTATCGCTATTAATGTAAATTCGAGATTTATACATAAACAGGCGATGGCAAAAGGAAATTTTAGTGTTATACGTGTATATATTACACGTTGTATAGTATGTAAATACTATACATTGTATAGCTATATACATATTAGTTAGATATATTTTAATATATGTAAAAATATATATTTTATTTGTGATACCTAACCTTCTGTATACAATATTTGTGCCAGAGTATTGCACAATTTGTATAAATGTGAACAAGTAATTGTGTTAAATATTATTAAGTAAATGTGGCACAACTAGCGCATCAATTGTACAATTTTGTATAAAATTGTATGCAATAACATTACACATTCTGTTTTAATAAGTAACACAATTTGTTATGGAAACTTATAGACAACTATTCATTTGATTCTACAAAATTACTATTGACTTCCACAAAATCTTGACAAACTAAATGACACAATCTTGTTTTATAATTGTACACAAATTGTCCCTGTCACTTTTTTAAGACCAATTTGTTTTACAATACCACACAATTGTTGATGAAATTTAAATACATTTCTCTCTGTGCAGTATATAGTTGAATTAAAATATTTAGACAGACTTAACATATAAGAGTGTTATTTTTGAAAAGAGTTACTAAGTTGTTTCTTAAAATTGAATAAGTTATTGTTGAAGAAATCAATAATATCACAAAAGTTATTGCCTTCACGCAGCATACGAGTAGTTGGTGAATAGTAACTATAATTGGAGGAGTGATAGGGAATGTGAAATAAATATTTTTGTCTTGTATTTTTTGTAGGTACATTAAAGTTAATGACTGATAGAATTTCAGAACAGTCAATTCTACACAGAGAGAAATACTTCATAAGAGCTTTGCACAATATTGTTCAAAACGGTGTTGGAGAAATTTATATTATAATTGTAGAATCGTATTGTCCAGCGTTGTGTAGGATTTCGTTACTGAATTGTCTAACAGGAACTTACGACAATTATTTAACACAGTCAGATTTAGTTCTGCATTCTTTGGAACAATGTTGTAGAGGATAAGCTAGCATATTATGTTGAAGTATAATTGTAAAAAATGTTTAGAAAAATACAATATTTTGTTTGAATGAAATCATAATCCAGTGTTCAAACTGCTTGCTACTAATTATATGACATCCTATAGATGTCACCACTTGTAATTGTCGCTATTAATGTAAATTCGAGATTTATATATAAACAGCCGACGGCAAAAGAAAATTTTAGTGTTATGCGTGTATATACTACACGTTCTATAGTATGTAAATACTATACATTGTATAGCTATATACATATTAGTTACATATATTTTAATATATGTAAAAATATATATTTTATTTGTGATATCTAGCCTTCTGTATAGAATATTTGTGCCAGAGTATTGCACAATTTGTATAAATGTGAACAAGTAATTGTGTTAAATACTATTAAGCAATTGTGGCACATACTAGCGCAACAATTGTACAATTTTGTATAAAATTGTATGCAATAACATTACACATTCTGTTTTAATAAGTAACACAATTTGTTATGGAAACTTATACACAACTATTCATTTGATTCTACAAAATTACTATTGACTTCCACAAAATCTTGACAAACTAAATGGCACAATCTTGTTTTATAATTGTACACAAATTGTCCCTGTCACTTTTTTAAGACCAATTTGTTTTACAATACCACACAATTGTTCATGAAATTTAAATACATTTTTCTCTGTGTATTAGTAATAATTTTGTATAAAAATAACAAAGATGAAAAAGTTCGTCTATCTTCGAGTGTCATTAAAGAGATGACTTCACGCACATCATTGTAGTCATATTCACCCACTCTTCAGTTTAGTTTGAATGCTGCAACTTTTGGGAATTTATTATGTACTCTTTCCAACTGGTCAATGTATTTGTTATAGTAGGGGTTTCATATCAGAGTGGAATATTCTAACAGTGCACGTACCATAGTGCAATAGAGTAATTTTAAAGAATACATAGAAAAAAGTACAAAGAGAAAATTACAAAAGTACATTAAAACAAGAAGATTTACAAACGACTTTTTCATTTCCCAAAGAAAACCAATTAAATAAAAAGTGGTTACGTGCTATCCATCCAGAAAATTATGTGATCACTAAAAATTCAGTGGTTTGCTGTAAACATTTTGAAGAACATGAAATACAACGATTTGAATGTTATAAAGACAAGGAAGGGATTCTTCGCCAATTTCCATTAAGGCGGAATGCCCAGTGTGGCCAACTTTGGGCATGAATTATGAGCTTACTTCTTATCGGAGCGCGATGTACGTGGGCTCAAGATATTCATAAAAAAAATATCAAGCCGGGTACAGAAAGTTTTATAACTAAAAGTTAATAAATTCAAAACGAGAAGTTAAATATTGAAGATTATTTTAATTTGAGTCTGTACCGGGAATTCTACTGTCCTCTAGTTTTCATAACTGAAAAATTTATTTTAAAATATTAAAAAATAAATTTACAATCTTTTCCCAAAGTTGGTTATTTTTGATCAGTATGGTGTGTGGCCCGAATTTTGCTAGTCTCCGCCTATTTGAGCGGTGGTGGGATGAAGTAATACGACCTGATCATTTGTGTTACCGACTTAACAATAATAAATTAATTCTTATCGTACAGTTTGACGGGTAAAATTGTCTTTCCTGAAATAATAAAATAAAATGGAATATGAACTGAACCTTATAAACTGTATACCATTTAACATCACAGAAATATTTTATAAGTTGTATTAGGTCTTACTTTTTTGTATTGCCTATTTATTTGGAATATTTAATTTAATGGGGGAATTAATTTGTTAAACACACTTATTAAAATATGTGTGAATGCAACCTATGTACAATGTACATATTTCATTATTTATGGGTCATCGTCAATTGCTGGTAAAATTAAATAAAAAGATAAAATGAAATATAATATAAATACAAAGATTAATTAAAGTTTCACAAGTTTTATTAATATCTTAACTTGACAATATTGTTTCGACACTTTATGTCATTATCAAAGGTAGATAAGATTGATAAACAAACACGTTGCTAAGGATAAATACATACAGAAAATAGGTAACTAGATACAATACATACAGAAACTAAATATCTAACACTTCTAATAAAGGAGAATTACTAAGCTCAGTTTGTTAATTCATTAAAGGTACTGTGCGTTTATGTCTGTATATTTCAAAAGCTTCTAAAATGTCTAATTTGTGTTTGTTGTTGCAAAAATGTAAGAATTTAATGTTGTTTTGAGGTGTCATTGGGTGGTTCTGTTCCAAAATGTGTTTGGCATAATTCGATTTTTCTGGATGTTTAAGTCTATAAGAGTGTACGTGTTCTTTGTATCTTATGTCGAAATTTCTAAGTGTTTGTCCAATATAAACCGAGTTACAAAAAGAACAATTCAAACGGTAAATGCCGGATTTCACGATATCTTGTGTTTTGTCTTTAGCATTGAATAAAAATGAAAAGGTGTTGGTGTTAGTTTTATAGGTTATTTTGTAACTGGTGGTTTTTCTTATTATAGTTGCAATTTGTTCTGATATCTTGCCAAAGTATGGTATTGATATGTAGTTTGTGTCTTGTATTTGAGTGTCAATTGGAAATATTCTTTTGATAGCTAACCTATAATCTTTTTGTTGAATTAAAGTGTCATTCATGTTATGGTTATAATGGTTTGCATGTGCTAATTGTTTGATGATTGAAATTTCTTTATCAAAATGTGATCGTTTCATTGGAGCAGTTAAAGCTCGGTGTACTAAAGATCTATAAGCCGCTAGTTTATGCATTTTATGATGACATGAATCGTTAGGTATAGTGACGTCTGTGCCTTTGGGCTTTCTGTATATGGAAAAATCAAATTCATTGTTTGTATTAATTGTAATAGTTAAATAAAAAAAAATTAATAGCTCTATTTTGTTCTGTTTCTAGTGTAAATGTGATGTTTGTGTGAAGACTGTTAATAAGAATTAAAAACTCATTGATAACCTCAAAAGAACTGTCAAAACAAGCTAAAATGTCATCAACGTAACGAAACCAAAAAATAATGTGTTTAGAAAAATCTAATTCAAATATTTGATCTTCCAAATTATCCATAAATATGTTAGCTAATAGAGGACTCAGAGAATTACCCATAATTCTCTTTTCCGCTTTTATTTTTCGAATTTCACAGCATGTTTGTTTATAAAGCAATGCGCTCCACAAATCAGAAAGGAGCTAATAGGTCATAAATTTCAAGTAGGAGCATTCTCGTATTTAGCTTTACCCTTTCGGATTTGTGTTAGCTATATATTGAGCAACAAGCCTTTAAAAGACCAAAATTGAATGAGGGTGCAGTGCCTCATATTTTTAAAAATCAACCCAAATATTTAAGTACTTCTGTGCCAGCCACACGAAGAACCCAGATGATAGAAGACATAAAATTTTAAAACGAGAAGCTGACAATATTGAAGCATTTTTAAAAAGTGACTTTATTCAAGATTTTGAAGAACTTGTGAAGTGTTTGGATGTGAAGATGCCTTTAAAGAATTGGAGTTACAAGATTGCTAGTGACTGTATTTATTTGTTCCTTCTAAATATGAACTGCGTGGATATTGAAGATGCGAATGAAAGTGTAAAAGTGCTTTCAAGTATTATTATTAACAAATCCTGTATAGTTACAGTTTACGTTAAAAATGCAGAATTGTCATCACACGACCTTAAGTGGATATTACCTGCAACACGTAACTTAAGTCGTTGGTCTCAGTTACACAATCTGTTAACGAGATATAGTTTTTGCAGTGATTCCTATGTTGATCCTGAATATTACATCAATAAGGCACGCACTTACCTTGAAGTAGCTATTAAGAGTATTAATGATGAAAATGAATTTGGTACAACATTAGAATTGGTAATTGATCAGTTGTCCTTAATAGGAAAAATTAAAAAAAATACAAGACATCCACTCTGTTATTTTTACTAATCATGTTTTGTCAATCATCATGTACTTACGAAAGGCTGAGAGACTATCTTATTTTACCTACTGCAAGGCATTTACAGCAAATCAGTGCTGATCTAAATGTCACTGCAGACAATAATATTAATAAAAACCATAGCTATTTATTGCAAGTAGCTTCTTCGTTAAATGAACGTGAAAGAATCGTATGCTTTTTAGTAGATGAAATATATGTTAAAAGTGGTTTTCATTATAAATCGAAAAATATTACTGGATTTGCTGAAAATGATGCATCAAATTTTGCAAAAACAGTTCAAACTTTCATGATATCTTCGGCATTTGGAAACTTCAAGGAAGTTGTGCGTTTAGTTTCTGTAAATAAAATGACTGGGTCAGAACTTCGTAAAGTTGTTATTGAAACTATAGAATTTGTTCAAAATCATAATTTTAAAGTTCTTTGTGTCATAACTGACAATAACAGAGTAAATCAAAATATGTTTTCTCTTCTTGCAAACTAATCCATCATATTTGAATGAAAGAATTTTTCTTACTTATGACTTTGTCCATATATTCAAAAATATTTATTATAATTGGATGAATTTAAAAAATCTTGAACATACTTTCATTTATCCCAGTTTTGATAATTTTAACATAAAATGTAAAGCTTCTTTTGAGGACTTAAGAAAATTGTATCAACAAGAATTAAGCCAAGTAACAAAAAGAGCATTTAAATTAAATGATAAAACCCTATTTCCAAATAATTTGGAGAGGCAGAGTGTATCTTTGGCAGAAAATATTTTTCACGAATCAACAACCCACACAGCACCATAATATCTGCTGGATGTCCTACGGATATCCTGGAGCAGCTTTACGAATATCCGAAGGATGTCCTACGAAAAGCAGTTAGATATCCTACGGACATCCGTGGGATGGTAAAATGAGACTAAAATAGACATCTTCAGGATATCCGATGAAGGATATTCCTCGGATATTCTATTATTAATATCCGTTGGATATCCTATACAATATATCCTCGGGACATTCATTACAAGATATCTTTGGTATATAATATGCAAAATATCCCTTGGATATCCTGTACAAGATATCCAAAGGAGGTCTAACAAAATACCTTGGAATATCTTATATTCATTATAAATAATATAAAAACAGATTGTTTCTTTAAATTTTCACTTTTAATTATTGTAGTTAATAATTGTTTCGCCACACAGTCGCTTCTTCAAACGCCTAAAAAACATGCTAAGCTAATGTAACTTCTGTAAAAATTGGCAATTATAAACCTGCAATAAACATTATATTCCTTGAACGTGCTTAGATGTGGGTAATGGGAGCGGACACTATTATTATACAAATAAATTTAACAACGGTGAATTGTTCAGCTCTGTTAGGTCGTTTATAAAGTGAATATTTAAAAAAATATCTGTTTTTATATTATTTAAGATGGATATAAATGTTTATCAAGTAAATGCCGAATCAATTCATTAATTGATTATAGAATTACTATTAGAGGATTTGCTAATTACATATCGGTATCAAATAAATAGTATATGAATATAATAAAAGAAATGATGGAGGTATATGCTTATAAAATATAAAAATTTATTATAATTGAGGTAACTACAAACATAAAAATTATATTTAACATATTATTAACATAAAGACTTCTTCTGTTGGACCTCTCATCTGCCGCCCCTTTCAGAAATTGCTGAATTGGTTTTTCGGCATCCTTTTCTGTCTAATCTAGATCTCTGTTTAGAACTTCTGTAATAATATATAAATGTTAATACTCTTAGCGTAAATGCAATTCTAGTTATTGTACTTAACAAAAATGCTGCAGTTTTCAGTATGAAATTTGTTTTGTTTTCCCCGACCAATTAAATTTAAAGGTGTCGTCTCCAACAAATCGTGGTAGAGCCCTTTTGATCACTTCATAAGGAGTGCTGCCACCAAATCTTGCAACTTGATTGATTTGATTTGATATTTTTGTGCTATCTGAAAAACAGTAGAATTTAATAGATCACAATGAGGATATGGCAAATTTTACCCTTCAACGTCGTGCCTGTTATGCCAAGTTTAATAGAGATGAGGCTGTAAATAAATGTTGCTTTAAATGATAATTGTTGTAGTATTATAGTATTTGTCAAAAGTAAATAAACTATAGATTTGTTACCTTTTTATTAAAGTACCTACATAATTATTAAAACGAATGAATCAAATTCGGTAATTCTACTTACCAAATGCTCTTCTGCAGGTCGGTTAGTGAAAATTAAAAGCACTTTAAAATCAATGACCAACAAACCAAATCAAATATATTTAATCGGAGCGCTCGGAGTAATAGTTGTGAATGCTGAATGCTCAAACTGAAGTGACCGAAAAATAAGTTGTTTGGATCACGCTCGAGTCTAACAAAGTTGTAAATCTTTTCGAGGTTTGGACATTTTTTAACACTAGGCAATGTCATAAAACTTACCCAAGGAGGGTCGATTACAGATGTGAAGCATTCTAGCATTCCAGGAAGAATCCACTAAATGCCGTACGATTTAAGAAATATAACTATATACTAACATACACGTCATATCATCTCTCAATTCTTTGTTTTTGACGTGTAAATAATAACTAAAACCACGAGAATCTCGCCGTCAGCAAAATATCAGTCAACGTTAATTTAAAGAATACCAGTTTTCTTAACTAAAATACCTTGAAGTTAATTTACAAAAGTAATTTTGGATAATTCTTTTAAATCAATATTTTATATATTATACTCTATCTATTAATATCTAATTATGTAATTATATATCTTTTTAGAGAATCTTATAAGGCATTATAAATAATAAATAAATAAGAAAAAGTAACTAAAAATTAATGTTTAAAAGTGTACGCTACTGATACAAAGAAATAAAAAAAAATGTAGGGTAACAATTTGTCATAACACATAAACACTATATTAAGATTATAGCAATAACGAGCAATCTGTACTGTTTTTATATCGTACACCCTATGTGTTACGTGAAAAAAATTTTATCGTTAAAATTTTATTATTATAATTTATAAAAAATTTATGATAAAAAGGAATATCGTAGGAGATTCGAGTCGTAAGGTGAATATCTTAAGGATATCTTGTACAGTATATCTTTAGGATATAACACTCGGAATATCTCATGGATGTTCAGTTTGGGGATGTACGATCATTCCTTGAATCGACGATACCTGGGATATCCACAGAATATCCTGCATTTTATATCCTGAGGATGTAGCGTGCTGCATATCTCACGGATGTCCAGTTCATGGACGGGCGATTCATCCGTTAACAGACCATATACTGGATATCCCCAGGATATCTTGTGCTATATGGGAATAGCTGCGCTGAATGCTTCGGAATCATACAAAGGTGCATCTAATTTTCTAAATATTATTCGGAATTGGTGGAATGCAGTTAATGTAAAAAATACATTTAAAGGTACGGTTACGAGACAACAGCTATGTTCACCAATTTATTCAAAATATGACGAAAAGCTAATATTTTTGAATAAATTTCTAACATGGCTTGATGCCTGGCAATATGATTCCGAAAATGTATGTCTAACAAAGGATACATTTAATGCTTTAAAACAAAGTACTATGGTTCTTATTGAAAATACAAAATATGCATTTACAAATTTTGAAATAAATTACATACTTTCCGGTAAATTCCAAACGGATAATTTAGAAAAACGATTTGGGAGGTATCGAAATCTTTCTGGATGTAACTACAATGTATCCTATTGTCAAATTGTTGAATCCGACAAAAAGATTCGGTTGCAGAAGCTATTTAAATTATGCAGTGAGTAGCATAACTTGAATTATTTGAAGTCGATTTTTTCAGAATCAAGTCAATTATTATTAACTGAAGACATAACAGATTTATTATTTATTTTAGAAACCAATTATCTAAGAAAATATAATGTTGACGATTCTGTAAGATATATATTATATGTGGTTATGCTGCTCATTCGATTCGAAAGAAAATTAACTGTGCGAATTGTAAAAATTTAGCAGTAAAAGCCAAAGGTGCTTTGTTTGGTGATGCTTATTGTGATTACTTGCAGAGAGGTGGACTTTGTACAGCAACTGATGAAGTATCTTATATATATTTTCACTTATGTGCAATATTTAACTTCATAATTAACAATGTAGAAACTGAAAAGCAATTCTTGTGTAAAAACAATCATCAAAACATATTAGCCTCACTAACAATTGAAGTTTAGTAGGTATCTAATAACTTTTGTATTGATTTTAATGCTATATGTGAATGTGGAACACCATATAAGAAAATATATCTAGTTGTGGCATTAATTATAAGTAATATAGTATTAAATAATTACAGCAGAAATAAAAATAGTGCTTGCCATCGCGAAAAAACTTGTAAAAGGAATAAACTTTGTACTTTTAATTAGCTTATTAGATTAAAACTTAAATATATTGTTTTATTTATTTACCTTTTATCAACCACTTTTTTTATTACTTATATAAACTTAAAACATAATTTGTGCAAAAATTAATATTAAATTGCGCGGTACAAGTGTCTATTAGTGCATTTATTCAAAACCCAGGGGTAGACCCACTTGAGTGTGGATAACCGATGTTGCCATTTTAACTTCATGGCTTGTAAAGTAAAGATGGCTGTGGTTAGTATCATTCTTATAATGTTTTAAATTTACAATACAAAAGCATGACATAACCTATCAGTGATTCTTGACATTAATTTGTCCTGGCTAATAAGATTGAATAAAAATAAATCCCTTTGAGAAATCTTATCTATTTCTTCCACACCGGTAGCAATTGTAACATTCTGATGAGTGATTTTGCCCCATGAAGCTGTGCTAAATAATTTTTGCATGTACACCTAATGTCTAAATCTAACGCGGTAATTGCTATTAGTGAATTTCCAATTTACAATGTTAATTTCCTATACCAGAAAATCACTTATATCTTGGAAACTATTTAACACAGATGCTAAAGTAAAGGTGTTTTGAACAGTATTCGATAAGGTCTACAACTATGCTATACTGACTTTTCCTCTAAAATAATTAGGGGAGCCAATATTTGAGAAATTGTGTTTTTACATGCTATTCCCCTATGTTACAAAATCGATAATACACCCTGTATATATAAATGCTAATAAAATAATACAATCTGATACCAAAAGCAGTGATGTCAAAATCAAGCCGCTGTTGCTCCTTCCCCTGATCAGCTGTAGCTCCCACCGTGCTCTCGGCGGTCTACCTTCGGCCGCACTCGACCGACAGCGACAACGTTTGTTGAAGTACTTGCATTATCTTATCTCTCGCACGGAATATTAAAAATCATTATAAATTCAGCGAATTACTTATTCTATAAAATTGAAAAAGAAGTAAAAAAATGAAATAAATAAAAATTTTAAAAGCTATTTACATTAAATATTAATTGCTATTTTCTATTTATGTATATTTAAAAATTATTAAGAACATCAATGAACGCTGTCGCCGTTAGCAGGTGCGGCCGAAGGGAGCGTAGTGGGAGCTCCAGCTGGTCAGGGGAAGCAACAACAGCGGCTTGATTCTGACATCACTGACCAAAAGTTACATTACATTACAGCCAAATTACTGAACTTACAGAATTGAACTTATCCAAAGCTAACCACGATTAACCCTACTAACAAACCTGAATAAGCAGCGTTGTCACTTTATCACTACTCTCTAAGCCTATAATTTATTTATATTTTAGAGAGATTTAGAAGCATCATTTTTTTTTCGTCATTTTTTCACGTTCTTAAGTTTGGACTAGACGTACAAAAGCTAATCTCTGTATTTAAAAAGACTAATAGTTAATTAAAAACATAAATATTAACTAAACTGTTTTTACATGCATTCTGATCAAACTAGTGTCGCTAGAGCTATTAATTGAACCAAAACTATTTCAATTATTACTATTTGTCAAAATAGCGCTTCTCCATAAACTTTGGCTCAGACTATCCCACCACAACTTCTTTAAAGCTAAGGTTTCGTAGGGTAACGGTGCCGTCATATAGCGCGTAATATTACGGTGAATGACGGTCACAAAAACGTTTTCTTATTACGGTCATTAATACGGCGAGAAACCCTTGTTGAATCGTTTTAGTAGGGTACGGTGACAATTGCGGTGAAGTATTTCTAATTATTTTCGGAATTTCGCAAATTTGCTTTATAGAAAAAGTAAGATTTATCCAGATGATGTTAAAATCTCAATTTTCTCAATTTTGGCACGTTATAGCTGACGTTATACAATACGTTATACAATTTTTATTTGAATTCTAAAAATGATAGAGTTGCAAAGATACAATTATATTTATGAGTCTTTAGATGTGGAGTGAAAATAGACCATGAATTCTAAACATGAATTATTAAACAAAAACTGCAATGTTATTGGTTAAATTGAATAATTTCTAAAAGCCCTTTTATTTCTTAGTTTTCATTAATGGCTTGGTGTCAAAGCAATTGCCCTATTTTGTAAGCTATGGTCGTTGAATCATCCTACAATTTTTTAGGTTTATGAGCGAGCGATGCTTTGCAATTCTCCATTATTGTGAGTAGACCTGTATTTACAGCAATTGTTGGTATTTTTCATTGTTTATTTTTAAGACTACATAACTGTACCTGTAATATATTGCCTTATACCTGTACTATATTGTACCTATACCTGTAATTGATTAACTTATGCTTGTATATTTTATAGGCATTTATTGACTTTAGTCATTTCATACCAAATAGATCATTGAGAAATCTTAACCAGTTTCAGTTAAATTACGCTACCACAATACAAGGGTTGTTGGAAAAGTAATGACTAGCTTCTGGACTAATGACTATAGTTTTAGCTGTGTATTTGTTGGCTTGTAGAGGTGTCTGTGATCTAGCTGCACTATAGATGCTGAATGCAGTACAGATCTAGGATAAATAAAAAAAACAACATGTTTAAGGAAAGGAATAAGCACAGAAAGGCAATGATATCTGCATGACTAGTTCTGGGGGGAAATTATATTTTCGATTAAATAAAGGAAATTTGAAAATAGTTAAATTAATAAGTGCCCAAAAAGTTTTTCGCTCCTGGGTGTTGGATTTTGAAACGCATCTCTTTACTGTCTTCATACCATCTAACCTCAAAATGTCATTTAAAATGACATTATTAAACATTTCATGATGTTTAACTGAAAATTATGTTTTAATTTTTGTGTTTACTAATGAAAAACAAAGTACTAAGAAGAAACAATATTTCATTAAAATTATTACAGGAGATGTTAATACTTTTAACTCCATAATTTAAACATAAACTAATGTGCTGTTGATGCACTGTGATTATATAACAACTGCTTTTGTCATGTTTGAAAAATATAAATAGTATATGCAAAAGAAATGAACGTGAAGCCTTTGTTATTACAAGCTTACTTTTTCACTTTTCACCATATTTTTGTTTTGTTTATTCAAATAGCAATCATCACGTATTTGTATCCAAGTGACTTTGTATGATTTCTTTTTGATCTATTTGATTTAACTTGACCAGCTTGATCGATTCTTCAAACACTTATTAGAAAACGTTCTGTTTCAGAAATGAGTACTGCAATCAAGCAACAGAGTTTACTTGCCATATCTTTCATATTATAAATTCCGAATTAGCATGTACAATTCTTCAGAGTATAGGTATGTCTAAATTTATATAATTATATATTTTAATACATTTCATTTTATAGACAGTCATTTGAATAGTTTGTAGAATGTAGATTTAATTGTGTAACTCTTCAGAAATACCTAAGTAATAATAAGCCATAGATATTTATATCTTAAGTTTTCAAACTGAATTCAAAGAAATGGATGCTCCTTTTCTTTAAGTAATACAGGTCAATAGTAAGTAATAAAGTATTCCCTTCCTTGTCTTGTCTGACCGAGTAAAAATAGTCTCCAAATCTTCTCAGGCAAGGAAAAGGAATATCTGAATTTTTGCTGCTGATATTTAGTTAACTACACCATTTACATATTGTTAATCATAACAATAATAATCAAATATCAATTTGATCATTCTGGGGAGAATTAACTTTCATGATAATATTTAATAGACAGATTGTCTTGTTGTTCTGGGCCACTAGGCTCAGCCGGCTTTACTTGTAAACACTTATAAATAATAATAAAAAATATATAAAAAGACAGTAGCTTGTTCGCGAAGTTCAGGTGGTGTACAGCTGAACTCATCGCTTTCAATAATGTCGTTATTGTTGTCTATCATTGTATAATTTATTGAAATTCTTTTTATTAATTAATCGTCACAACCTCCATTTATACATACAATGACACTGTGAAAAGAAAAAAACAAACGACAAATTTATCGACGAAGACATGAAAATCAAAGTTATGATCTAAGAAGCCTAGAGAAATTTGACATATGTTTTTTATATTTTTAAAGGTTAAGTAAAAATATGTTTCAGATTACATTTTCCGTCATATTTCGTTGCTAAAAGTTTTACGAATGAGTTATATTTTTAATGTTAAAAACTAATGATTTCATTTTGTGATTAAAATCTTTTTAGGATAATGCACAGGAGTGGTCAAAGTATGACAATTTAAAAAACAATTTCAATTTTTACAGTATCTCCAACTTAACATAAATAAATCGTGCTTTCATCTAGTAGTAGTATTGAGATTATGTATTTGACATAAGAGGGCAGTAAAAAGTTTGACATAAGAGGCCCGCAAAGAAGCCTTAACTGCCCTCAAAACAACATTTAGAAAGCACTTTCTGATCAGGTAGGCGAAAAAAACTCTTTAAGCAGATAAACGATATGTGGGAATCCAGAAATCTATAGTAAAAAGATAATTTTTCTCATAACTTAACGATTTGGGTATCATTTATGTATTTTTTCAACTTAATAAAGTTTAGTTAATTTTCAATGTTATAAATCATCTTGAACAGACAAAATATGTTGTATTGAAGGCGAGGGGTCAACCACTCGCCGCTACATTTTGGCTGCAATCGCACGCAATCCTTAGCAATCACAAGGAAATCATCAGAAATCTCGCAGTCTTTATTGGCAATCAGCGAAATCTTTCGCAATCCCGTAATCATCATCGCAGTCGTCGAAATCAAATATAGTAGAAGTGGTGCCATCATTAATTTGCGGGAAATTCGATAGTTATTCATACTTATTATCAGTATTTTTGCCAAAAGCGGCATTTTGAGAATCCGTGGTAAGTGAATACGTCAATAAATCTAACACTCCCACTTTAAGCAAAACGAAAAAACCCGCCCATAATTTAGTGCTAATTAAAGACGAAGCACCAAAAAAAACTAATTTTTTGGCTAAAACCATTTAGACACAATTCGCATTTCAAGATTGGGGGTGCTAGCTTGAGCTCAAGCTAGCATCCCAACTTCAAACAAAAAAAATAAAGCCATAATTAACTACTAATTAAGAACAAATTTGTACCACAAACACTTTTTTTTGCAACTACAACTCTATAGTCGCTATTCACATATCAAGACTGGCAGAGCAAACTGGCAATCAACTTTCATAAAAATTAAAATTTCCTAAGCTGTCATTAGTAGGTACTAATTAAAGACTAATTTGTAACCCCAAAATCTTTAATTTTGTTTAATAGTGTTTGTGTTAATATTGTTTAATGTTTTTAATAGCTTGAATTTACAATTTCTATCAAACTAATGACGCAAAGTATAAAAAGTATATTATACTTGTTTTATAGACGTATTATAGCACACATTCCTTTGGAACACTCCTCGCTTCTCTCGTCGTGCTACAAGAGACCATCTTATACAACTCGTATAATAATATACTATTGTACCATGATTAAAATGTTTAAATAAACGATTGTTTAAAATGTGTGCCATCTGTTTCCAGATTATTAGAAATTGATTAAATATAAAAATGTCACCTGTCAACTGTGACATGGCTTATTGCAAGTATTTTTGGAAGCAGAGGTAATTGCCTCGCAATGTCTTTTTCCAATCAGAATATTAAAAACTTTCCCATATGGATACCACTTTATGGCAGACAGTGCATGTAACACATGGTACATCGGGCGCATAGTGCAAGTTTTAGATGCTCAAACATTTAAAATAAAATTTTTAAAATCTAAACTTGACGAGTATTAATATTTGGCCAAAAGAAGAGGATGTGCAGATTGTAAAAATATATTTTTCTTTTATGGGCCTATCGAATTACAGTAGGACTCGATTATCCTTCAAGCATTGAAGGATAATTGAAAAGACGGTTAACAGAACAATAGGGAATCCTTTAATGAAAAAAATGTTTTTGTTCTCAAAATTGTTTTATTTTTGGAGAAATTATATGTATGTAGTAATAGGCAATAGTCCATTTCGTTTAAAAAGCCATGGCAAAATGGGTATTGAAATAGAATATTAGTCTTAGGGCCGGTATTATAAAACTTTTTACTTCCTAGATAAAATTTTCTTTGAGAGTAAATTAATTTATTCTGTCAATTTGCATATGAAATTGACAGAACAAATGAATTTACTCTCAAAGTAAATTTTATCTAGGAAGTAAAAAGTTTTATAATACTGGCCCTTAGAAGAAGTCAAAACTAGTTAAAACTCTAAAAATCTTTTTATACTTATGTAACGTCAAAATTAATAATCGTATATAGTTCCTAAATAAAGCATGTTATTTGTGAAGTAATGTCCTTCATAATATCTTTATAAATGAATTTACCTAACAAACATATTTTAATTAATAGTACTGTTCTTGTAAAAACCAATGAGTACAAATACTATCGATTTTGTTCTAATCTTTAGCAATTACATTGAAAATCGCTTTTCAAACATTAGCATGTTAATCAAGAATCAATCGCATTTTAGAAATCATCTCGCAATCCTCGGAAATCATAGGCATTGCGAAAGCAATCCTTGGAAATCGTAGAGATTGTGAACGCAATCCTTGGAAATCAGAGATTGCAAAAGCAATCCTAATCGAAAATCATAGAGATTGCAAGGAAATCTTAGATTTCGGCAATACATGTACATTTTTTGTAAGGGTGGTTGACCCCTCGATTGAAGGTGTATGCGAATGTATAGCAACTTACCTGCTGAATTAAAGTTGAAGCGTAAATTTCATGTTAACGAGATATGTTTATGAAATATAATATAAATACAAAGATTAGTTAAAGTTTCACAAGTTTTATTAATATCTTAACCTGACAATATTGTTTCGACACTTTGTGTCATTATCAAAGGTAGATAAGATTGATAAACAAACACGTTGCTAAGGATAAATACATACAGAAAATAGGTAACTAGATACAATACATAACAAAAACTAAATATCTAACACTTCTAATAAAGGAGAATTACTAAGCTCAGTTTGTTCATTCATTAAAGGTACTGTGTGTTTATGTCTGTATATTTCAAAAGCTTCTAAAATGTCTAATTTGTGTTTGTTGTTGCAAAAATGTAAGAATTTAATGTTATTTTGAGGTGTCATTGGGTGGTTCGGTTCCAAAATGTGTTTTGCATAATTCGATTTTTCTGGATGTTTTAAGTCTATAAGGCGTACGTGTTCTTTGTATCTTATGTCGAAATTTCTAAGTGTTTGCCCAATATAAACCGAGTTACAAAAAGAACAGTCAAAGTATGGTATTGATAAGTAGTTTGTGTCTTGTATTTGAGTGACACTCAAATACAAGACACAAACTACATATCAATACCATACTTTGGCAAGATATCAGAACAAATTGCAACTATACTAAGAAAAACCACCAGTTACAAAATAACCTATAAAACTAACACCAACACATTTTCATTTTTATTCAATGCTAAAGACAAAATACAAGATATTATGAAATCCGGCATTTACCGTTTGAATTGTTCTTTTTGTAACTCGGTTTATATTGGGCAAACACTTAGAAATTTTGACATAAGATACAAAGAACACGTACGCTCTTATAGACTTAAACATTCAGAAAAATCCAATTACGCCAAACACATTTTGGAACAGAACCACCCAATGACACCTCAAAACAACATTAAATTCTTACATTTTTGCAACAACAAACACAAATTAGACATGAAATAAATAAAGATTATTAAAAGTTTCACAGTTTTATTAAAATATAACCTGACAATATTGTTTCGACAGCTATGCTGTCATTATGAAAGGTAATATAATTATAAACAATATTGTTTCGACAGTTCTTTTGAGGTTATCAATGAATTTTTAATTCTTATAAACAGTATCCACCCTAATATAAAATTTACACTAGAAACAGAACAAAACAGGGCTATAAACTTTCTAGACTTAAATATCAAGATTAACGCAGACAATCTATTTGAATTTTCCATATACAGAAAACCAACACAAACAGACATAACAATACCAAATGAATCTTGTCACCATAATACACATAAAATAGCAGCCTACAGATCATTAGTACACAGAGCTTTAACTATTCCACTAACAAAATCAGATTTTAGCAAAGAGATATCAACCATTAAACAACTAGCACATGCAAATCATTATAATCCGAACATGATTGAATCCCATTGACAATCAAACAGAAGACACAAATTACATATCTATACCATATTTTGGCAAAATATCAGAAAAAATTGCACATATACTAAGAAAAACCAACAATTATAAAATAACATTTAAAACCAACACTAACACTTTTTCATTTTTATTTAATGCTAAAGACAGAACACATGATATCATGAAATCGGGCATTTACCGTTTAAATTGTTCTTTTTGTAGTTCAGTATATATTGGACAAACACTTCGAAATTTTGACATAAGATATAAAGAACACGTACGTCATTACAAAAATAAACATCCTGAAAAATCGAATTACGCCAAACACCTTTTAGAACAAAATCACGCAATGACTCCTCAAAATAATATTAAATTCCTACATTTTTGTAATAACAAACGCAAATTAGACATTTTAGAAGCCTTTGAGATATACAAACACAAACTCAGGGTACCTTTAACGAATGAACAACTTGAGCTCAGTAATTTTCCGTTACTGGAAATATTAGATATTTAATTATGATTATTATTATTATTTTATCTAGTTACCTATTTTGTATCTACCTTAGCGACGTGTTTGTTTATAATTATATTACCTTTGATAATGACAGCATAGCTGTCGAAACAATATTGTCAGGTTGTATTTTAATAAAACTGTGAAACTTTTAATAATCT
This sequence comes from Agrypnus murinus, assembly GCA_929113105.1. Classification (NCBI taxonomy): domain Eukaryota; kingdom Metazoa; phylum Arthropoda; class Insecta; order Coleoptera; family Elateridae; genus Agrypnus; species Agrypnus murinus. The sequence goes on along the minus strand of OV816025.1, from coordinate 136,839,625 downwards.
TTATTTATTTCATGATTATGGGGTTCCACAAAATAAGGCTGGAAACAATAAACAAATTAGACATTTTAGAAGCTTTTGAAATATACAGACATAAACACACAGTACCTTTAATGAATGAACAAACTGAGCTTAGTAATTCTCCTTTATTAGAAGTGTTAGTTAGATATTTAGTTTTTGTTATGTATTGTATCTAGTTACTTATTTTCTGTATGTATTTATCCTTAGCAACGTGTTTGTTTATCAATCTTATCTACCTTTGATAACGACACAAAGTGTCGAAACAATATTGTCAGGTTAAGATATTAATAAAACTTGTGAAACTTTAACTAATCTTTGTATTTATATTATATTTCATGATTATGGAGTTCCACAAAGTAAGGCTGGAGACAGTAAACGCTAAAGAGATATGTTTATTTTGCAGTCTTATTAAATCTTCAAAATCTTAAAGCTGTTTGCTAAGTTGTTTTCGTGGAAATAAGTAGAGTAGCATTACAAGCACAGAATTGATACACATTTTAATGTAAATGTTTGATCTTGTTGATGGAATCACAACATGTTTGACAAGCTGTGCTTTTCTGGCGTTCAATAAAATTATGCAATTTGGCTTGTATGTCGAAGTTTTTGGCATCTAAAAACATTCTGATAATATTAATGATTAAATGTTTAAATTTGTGGAGAAAGGAATGTGTAAAAAGGTGCAATAAAGCCACTTATTAGTTATAAGAAAGATAATATTAAGCGTACTGTTCTATTTTTCAACCAAAATGTTGTATATGGTTGGATCCAAAATTTTCTTTCCTATAAGTTTGTATAATAATTCGTTTTTACATTTATGAAAGTTAATAAATTATAATTGGGTTATGTAAAATCTGAAATGTGCAGATTTTCTGTTTTTTGAGAAAATTCTTGTTTTCCAAAAGAGTATAAAAAGGGAATCCAATTTTTTTAACAATTAAGTAGCAATATTCTATCAGAGGAACAAGGTGTGTTTCTAGCTACTTCAAAAATTAAAATTGTAAAGTTAGAAGTCAACCTTGAAAATAATAAAGAAGTAAGGTTATGCGAAACATCAATAATAGATAATTCCGTTTGAAGTGTGTTTGAAGATATATTTGTTTATCGAAAATAATAGAGCTTTTTAAACTTTTATGGTATACTAACTCATAAACATCTGTTTATTGAGCTCTGTCCATGGGTAAAGATTCTTTTTACAGGCTAGCCCGTTATGAAGTCCGTAAAAATTATGACGGGTTCTTTGTCATTAATACCATGCCAACATTGTGCTTATACGCAACATAGTGTATTATGCTGTACTGCTTCAGTGAATGAAAGAATTATTTATTAAAGAGTTACGAGTCAGTATACCATAAAACGTATGATGCTCGACCGTTACACGAACACTACGTGCTTACACGTAGTCGCTGGCTCGCTTGTTAGGTACCGGGCTCGCACGTAAAGTTCTAATTAATGGTCTTGCAATGTAAATAACTATTAAAAATCATTTTAAAAATAACATTCATAATTTTATTTAACCTTGAAAATGTTAAATTAATTTTGGAAATATTAAAAGGAAGTCTCGAATTTTATACTTACGTGCTTAATTGAAAGAAGATTCCTTTTTAATAAACAATGATAATTTGGTTTTCAATTGGTCTGGAATTTATATTTGGATCAATCAATCTTTTGTAATTCAATTGATGTATGGAGATGTCAGAATAATTTTTGACAGAATTGTTTGCATCAGAAATGGGAGCTGATTAACGAGTTTGTCAAGCAACTTGAACCTAAATAGAGATGAGATATATGTGGCGACAAATTTAAAAAGAAAAAGTGAAAAGTTATTAAATGAAAATTTAATTTAGATACCTACATTTTATTAATTATAGAAAATAGATTTGTGGTCTAGATAATATTTTCAAGTTTAAGTAATTTTCGTAGAGATATTCCAATTAAATAACAAATGAAAAAATTATTTATTTAAATATTTTAAATAATTATTTATAATTTGTTATTAAATAATAAGCTCAATTTGATTTGTTTTCATTTGTAATTAGTAACTTATTCAAAATTTCATTTGGTATCAATTTTGTTCTTTTTATTTTCTTTCTATGTGTAATCTCATCTCGTTTGTGTAATCTAATTTGTTTAACAACCAGCTGTTATTTAAATAAGAATATATTCTACATCAACAATCCAAACTTGAGCAAGTCTCAATGCATTGGGATTATGCTACGCACTAGAATACATTTGTGAACCGGAGCATTATATAAAATTTTTTATATAATGCTTATATAAGGTTTTTTTTAATTCCCATATATTTCTAGTAATATGTACTACATGGAATATCTAATTCTTTGAATTCACGTTACTAAAACAAGTTATAATTACAAATTTCTAAATGGTTTTTATTTACAATCGTGTGATATATTGAATACATCTCACTTATTTCAATTGCAATATATTACGCCATGTCTATGTGATAAAATAGCAAAGGAAAACTTTTACATGGTTGCTATTATTTTACTTTGATTTAGCATTCACAAAGTTCTAATTTACTTGAATAAAAATGTATAGATTTGTAAAAATGTGAAGGGGTTGTAGGTAAAAGTTTTGTACACAGTATGTAGGATACATTATTATTGCACTTATGGATTACACAGACTCATTCTACAGCCTCGTGCAAGTTTCACATGAGTGCGATAGTAATGTCTATATCCCACTTATTGCATCAATAATTGTTCAAAATACAAATAGCTGTATTCTTTGTTTTACAAATGATTTAAAATATTGTGGTACTTCTTTAATAAGGGAATGGATACTAAATAATTTCACTTTTATGTCCGTATTTGAACTTACTAAAACTTTTACTTTCTAGGTCAAGGTTTTCAGCGAACTCATTTTGCGGTCTAGTCAGTCTCCAAAGTTTATATCATTTTTAAAATTTAAAATTTTATTTTTATGAAAAAGATTTAATGTAAAAGTAAAAGTAAATGTATTTATTAAAATTATGGATAATAAATAAAATGTTCTGTGAAAAATCTTTACTTTATTTATACGTAAAATTATTTATACATAAAATAATTACACAAATAATGAGTTTATTGGTTATTTACACATTGTAATAATATTGTTGAAGTAGTGTTGATAATGATGTTTATGCATATAACATTGTTGAAGGTAAGTTTACTTGGATTAATTTCTTCTGGTAACATATTTAATATTAAAACAATTTCCATTAGACAGTAAGGTATTGGTAGGGTCACGTCAAATGCAGAAGGTGTGGTACTAGGTTGGTACGATAAATATAAAGGCAAATTTTTGAATTGAATAATAAGCAAGAAAGTGGTCAATCAGATTTTATTGGATGATGAAATATGCTCATACAGCCCAGCTAATTACATTGACGTGGCCCTGACTATAGATATTTTGCTATCATAACTAAATATGATATCTTGCATAGAATATTCATTTCTGAAGACTCCAAGTTTTGATAACTTGAGCAACTATACAATAATTAATTCAACAACAACCTTAGCAGCACTTCTTACTATAAATATATTCTGTCTATGACTTATTAATTTTCTTAGCGGACCACTCCCCTTGTACCTAGTCAAGTCATAAGTTCTGGTACACGAATGAACGCATCCAGGTGAGCGCACCATTGAACGCACTTATTCCATTTGAAAGCTGTCATGTATGCTACACAAACACATATACAGATTTATCATCATGGAATGGCGCGACATTGAAAATCGTGTTGTTATAGTTGGTCTGAAAAAATGCGGTATGGAAGCAGGCGATATTTTTCGCACGCTTACGCCGCTCGGTGTAACTCGTAACTTGCTATAATCGTATATCGTGCTATAAAGTTATTTGAGGAGACTGGTGGAGTCTGATCGCCCAAGAAGTGGACGCGCGCGAACAGTGAGAACACCTAACGCGATCAAAGCCGTAGAGAACAGAATCAGGCGAAAACCACTTCGAACGCAAAAAATCTTATCGCGGGAGATGCAAATCTCGCAAAAATCCATCTCTCGTATCATTAAAGTTGATTTGGGACTCAGTGCCTATAAGAACCATACTGGGCATCAGCTCATAGTGGCGTTGAAGCAAAAGCACAAGGTAAAAGCAAAGGATCTGCGCCGCCAGTACGCAGACAATGCTCACAGACGAATCCTGTTTACCGAGAAGATTTTTACCGTGGAGGAATCTTTCAATAAACAAAACGATAGAATGTATGCTCCATCATATAAGGAAGCGTCGGAAGTAATTCCGAGGGTTGAACGAGGTCATCAGCCCGCGTCAGTGATGGTTTGATGGGGTGTCGTTTATGAAGGGCTTACTGCTCTCCATTTCTGCGAAAAAGGTGTGAAGACATCGACGAAAGTCTATCAATCGGATGTTTTGGAAGGCGTTGTGAAGCCCCTCAATCGACCATTGCTCGCAAACAAGCCATGGACCTTCCAACAAGACTTAGCGCCAGCCCATAAGGCTAAAACCACTCAGGAATGGCTAAAAACAAATGTACCAGAGTTCATTTCCATCGATGATTGGCCATCCCGTAGCCCTGACCTTAATCGTCTGGATTAGAAACTTTGGCCCGTTTTAGAGGGTATGACTTGCTCTACTTGACACCCAAATATCAAGTCCCTAAAGCTAGCCCTGATCCGTGCGGTCGCCAATTTCCCCATGCTTGAGGTGCGTAGGTACTGCGATCGACGAGTGGCCGGAATGACTTCACTCCTGGTGGAAAGCAAACGGCGGCGATTTTGAATAATCTTTTCAGAAAATGTTCATGAATATGCAATATATGTTTTTGCAAAATATCATTGAATAATTTTTTGTAATTTTTCTATAATCGCCAAAAAACCGTGTACCAGAACTTATGACTTGATAAGGTATAATGATATGGTCAATTTAGAATTTAACTGAGGAATTCTACTCCTAGTAAGACTTCTTAACAAGCATTAAACTGGGTCTACAGATTAAGGCTTCCATTCAAAAATGTCCAAGTAGTAAGTTTACAAATTACATCCTATGAATTTTAAGAAACATAAGGTACGAGAAAAGAATTGTAGTTCTTATATTGCATATAAAGGAAATGTCTGCTTTATTTGAATTCATTTTAATGCCCTTGTGATGTATAAAAAAAGTAAGCGAAATAAGATTTACATGCCATTGGGCATGCTGTTTGAATTACTTTGAGTTTGTGAAAATTTTCAGTTTGGAATTGCTAGAATTAAATAATTTAGAACTCTGAAAGAATTTACAAATGGATTTGTTCAAATCAGTTTATTTACGTATAATAATGTGCAAATTGCAATACAAAGATTTCTAAATTGAATTTTACAAACGAGATATTTTTTTATTATATAGTCTATAATTTATAGTGTTTAGACAACCCATAAAGGTAAGGGAAGTGTTACATTCAATAACTGTAAGGACAACTATACAATGCCAACTGGATTTATTGGCAAACAAAAGTAAAAACTGTAAAATGTTATAAAATACTCAAAAAGAGCCAATTAATCTTTTTAACACGCCAATAATATACCATGGAGTAGGTAATTATGACATGCCATTGAGCATTATTTTGAATATTAATAATTGTGGCATACAAAAAGAACTGGAAGCACATAATTTTCATTTGAATTTTTATGCTAGCATTACCTGGGTAGAGACTTCTTTGTGTAGCACATTTAATATTAGAAATATGAAGTATTTCGTATATACATATGTGTGTGCATGGCAAAGCAGCCAAATTTTACGGCAGTCAAATCTAAAAATAATATACAATAGCATTAAGTACTAGTAATCATAAAAATTAAATTAAAATTTTCAGAAAATAATGCGAAATAATACTATTAAAATATTCAGTACTACTATTCTGACCCCTGAGTTTAATTAATTATTTCAAACAAAAACAGTTATATGGGGTCATTCTTTCTGAACTCAACCACCGGCTAGGTCCAAAAATTGGCGCAACTTAGAAAGGCCAGCAGAAGCTCATTTTAAAGCTTGAAACCTCTACTTTCGAATGTCACATGTCTGCTAAATGAAAAATTTTATATCTGAACAAACAGAGTAAACACGTATCCAGTTCCAAAAAAATGTTAAAAGTAGAAAAAATTAGAAAAAAGTATTTTTTTAAATTTTTTTTAACGACATCGCATTCTTCGTCAAAGAATACATAAATTTTGTCCACTGCTTTTTTTTCCTAGAGTGCTTCAATTTCGAGTAAAATTGACAACAATTTGCCATTTTTGAAAGTTTATCATTTTTTTCATCGAGAATGGCGTCAGAAAGAAAAAAATTATGAGTAAAAAATGCTTATTTTTTCTCAATGAATACGTAAAAAAAATTACAGACCGATTTAAAGCGATTTTGGAAATTTCCATCATTTTTTAGAAGCTTTTAATTATATGATTCTTGCCCATAGGCAACACCTGTAACCGTAATTTTCAAAATCGCTTTAAATTGGTCTGTAATTCATTTATGTAATTTTTTCGTATTCATTGAGTAAAAATATACTCTTATCATTTTTTTTCTATCTGACGCCATTTTCGATGAAAAAATGATAAACTTTAAAAAAACAGCAAATTGTTGTTCTCAATTTTGCTCCAAATTGAAGCACTCTAGGAAAAAAACGCAGTGGACAAAATTTATGTAAGAATGAGATGCCGTTAAAAAATTTAAAAAATATTTCTCTTTCTAATTTTCTCAACTTTTAAAAATTTTTTGGAACTGGATACGTGTTTACCCTGTTTTAGGGGTCAAATATATTTTTTTTCATATAGGAGACATGTGACATTCAAAAGTAGAGGTTTCAAACTTTAAAATGAGCCCCCGCTGTACTTTCTAAGTTGCGTCAATTTTTGGACCTAGCCGGTGGTTGAGTTCAAAAAGAATGAGCCATAGATAATTTATTTTTGTATAAAATAGTAAATTTGTATAAGTATGTGATTTTAGGTTTTTGAATTTTTGTCAATTATGTTACAAAAGTGGGGTTTTCTAGGAGTTTTGACATAAAGCGTGCCTTTAATAATTAATATGTCAATAACTGCTTGACAGGATCGAATGCAAGTTTATATGCAAGTAGCTAATATAGTTTTATGTACGTATGTGGAAATTTTGTAATTTGATATCTGTATTATTTCTTTAGTTATTCTACAAAATAGAGGATAATGCATTCTGGTGCCCTAGACAATAATTGTTATTACAAAAGATAGTATTTGTTAATAAAACAACAAATACGCCAAGAAATATAAAGAATATTCACGAATTAACTAATAAATAATTTTGTTTATTGTTTCCAGCCTTATTTTGTGGAACTCCATAATCATGAAATAAATAAAGATTATTAAAAGTTTCACAGTTTTATTAAAATATACCTGACAATATTGTTTCGACAGCTATGCTGTCATTATCAAAGGTAATATAATTATAAACAAACACGTCGCTAAGGTAGATACAAAATAGGTAACTAGATAAAATAATAATAATAATAATAAAAATTAATAATAAAAATCATAATTAAACATCTAATACTTCCAGTAACGGAGAATTACTGAGCTCAAGTTGTTCATTCATTAAAGTTGTACGTCATTACAAAAATAAACATCCTGAAAAATCGAATTACGCCAAACACCTTTTAGAACAAAATCACACAATGACTCCTCAAAATAATATTAAATTCCTACATTTTTGTAATAACAAACGCAAATTAGACATTTTAGAAGCCTTTGAGATATACAAACACAAACTCAGGGTACCTTTAATGAATGAACAACTTGAGCTCAGTAATTCTCCGTTACTGGAAGTATTAGATGTTTAATTATGATTTTTATTATTAATTTTTATTATTATTATTATTATTTTATCTAGTTACCTATTTTGTATCTACCTTAGCGACGTGTTTGTTTATAATTATATTACCTTTGATAATGACAGCATAGCTGTCGAAACAATATTGTCAGGTATATTTTAATAAAACTGTGAAACTTTTAATAATCTTTATTTATTTCATAATAAATAATTATTTAAAATTTTATTTTTTTGAAAATATTTACAAATTAATTATTAAAGAATTATTTATTTAATTTTTTTATATATTTAACGTATTTGCTGTTTTATTAAAAAATAATATTTTGTAAAAAAAAGAAGATTTTGATTAAGGCACGAGAACACCATAATCCATTACCCTCTATTTCATACGATAACTTGAGAACTAATACAGATATCAAAAAACAAAAATTCCCACTTACTTAATTACAACGCTATTAGCTGCTTGAATATAAAATAACATTCAATTCAGTTGAGTAGTTGTTATTGAAATATTAATTATTCAAGATACGTTTTACGTCGAAGATCCCCAAAAAACCGGACTTTTTGTAACATAATTGAAAACCTAAAATTAGATAATTTTACAAATTTGCTATGTTATACAAAAATAAATTGTCTATCTAACTGTTTTTGTTTGAATTAATTTGATCTGTTAAAAATGCAGGGGTCAGAACTTTTGCATTCGATAGTAGATGCTAAATAAGAGTAGGCGTCGATTTAATACTTTTGTTTATTATGTTCATTTACACAAAATCTCGATGGTCGAAACTCAGTTATTTATACAGAAATTCAGTAAACCTATTCGCTTGCATGCCCAATATTTGATATCAAGTGCAATAGCATCAAAAAATTACTATTTTAGTAAGGGTTATCCTATAGAGGATCCTTTATCCTCTTTAGAGATTATCCTATATCTAGTAGCGTTAGGCGATGGCCTAACGCTACTGGAAATTGACTAATTATGAAGATTAATATGTAAATTAAAGAAATAAATCTAATTAATTAGAGGCAACTTTCAGAAACTTGAGTATTCTATAGAAATTTGAATTGTGCAATTTTTAAGAAACTCTAGGAAGCAAACTCCAGGCACTTCGTTATTAGATGATGCTGACACTAGGCGTATGTCTGCGAGAGGGAAAGAGGGAAAAGATTTTCCAAAAAGTTCTTGTACTTCTTATTCTAATATTATTACACTAATATTATTAAGTAAAGCGCTGTAAAAATGACCAAAAAAGACGTACGTATAAAACAATAATTGTGGCATTTCCAAGTAAATCTGTTCGGGAAATGACAGATAGGATCTAATATTGTTCCTTCCTAAAATGTCGAAATTCAGAAAGCATCTTAAATCTATAAAGTAATCTAACTTATCAACTTTGTGGACAGTATTAGGCGTTACATTTAATTATGTGTTGCTACTTGTCTGTAATAATTCATGATTTACTATTTCTATTTGAGTTTAGACTTTTCGAGTTCCTATGTTTCAGGAAGGTATCTCCAATATAATCAGAATATAATCTGGAAAGCCTAGCCAATATCTTATTATAACTAATGTTTCAGGTGGCTTTGGGATAACACCAAGAGCTGTTACTTTCTCTTTTCCTATCTCGCACACACCTACCATGTCAGCACCACCTAATAGGCACTTGAGCACTCTCTTCCTCAATTTTTTAATTAATTATAATTAGTCAATTCTCAATGGAATTCAACCATACCCTCACAGGGTACTAAAATATTTTAAAATCGCGTAAGATGAGTTTCCCTGAATTAGATTTATTTATTTGATTTATGTAATAGCTATAATTCAGGCTCCTTTAGGTAATTTAACCTTTCTTAACTCTATGAGTATGATTGATCAATGGGGATAGGAGATGAAACACACATAAATTTGGCAGCAGCAGTAGTAGGTAATCTTTGCCAAGGGCAAGTTAATGGGATAGTAAATACATCCAATGAAATCTAATACGAACTTATGTAGTGCAGTTAGTTATGTAGAATTGAATTGTATACAAAGATATCATTTGAGTATGAAATTTAATTTTAGTGTTAAAGTAGTATAAATGTAATATAAGTACAGTGGGATTAAGAAAAAAAGGAAATGACTTGTATAATCAAATATGTAAGTAATATTAATTAATTTTGCTCACTATCAATTTTAACAATGATTAATCATTAAGAGTGCTTTATATAGATAATATACAAATGTCGGAAAACATATGAAGTAATATTTTAATTCATAATTTATTTTCAAAATACAAATGGAATGAAAATTGTTTCCTTTTTTATGAATTTGACTGTACATAGAGACAATGATACATAGTATATATCATTTATCTTTTCTTCAAATCATCTCAAACTTTAACAAAGTTTCTACATATAAAATTTGAATTGACAAAATCGTAAAAACATAAAGAGTTAATTAAGATACTTTGACATAATCTATAATGTATCTTTTTCATGTTACCTTTCGTGCATTCAATTACTTCAAAAACATTCATAATCCAAAAGGATTTTTTATATACATACATAATTAAAAAAATCTATACACTAAATATAATTCCTACTTATTATTTACAATTTCTCTCTTTGATATATCATCACTACCAGTATTATAAAGGCTAGTGCAAGCAGTGCATCCATTTTGACTTCCACAAGTACTACTTTGACAACTGCATGATGAGTCACTGCATATGCTAGTGTTATGTGAGTCGCATATTTCTATGAACTCCTCTGCTATTGTCCTATCAAGACCAGTATAGGTGCGTATAACTTCTTCAGTTGTAATCGGCTTTATTTGTTTGGATTTTGATTTTGACTTTGATTTTAATCTTTTAGATTTTTCTTGAGGCATTACTAATTTTTGAATGTGATGGTGGTCTGCGGATTGGTGTCTTCTGTGTCTGCGACTTATCTGTAAGAATGTAATGTTTATTAGTTGATGTAAAATTAAATAGGTAGTGTTAGATGTAGTCAAATTACCATTTCTTTAAGATGTGGTCGAATCATTGGTGATGGTACTGGTCCTAATGGAGCTGGTATTAATGGATAACCCATTACTGTTGGTGGTGGAGGAGGTGATAATACTGGTGGTGGCATGGGAAGAACTGGTGCTATCGCTAAGGCACTTGAGTACTGAAAGAAGAAAAAAGAGTTACAAATTATACATTAAAATATACACCTACATTACGACCGCTCCGTTTAATAGAGGGGGCTCTAGAATTCTGTCAGTCCATCCGACCTTCCTTTGACTTTGTTTCTGACCTTTTCCAAGGTCACATCAAAATGATGAATATGGTATATGGGCAATCTTTAAGGTTAGGGCTTTCATTTGATGTATTTGCCACTTTTTTACTTTGAGTAATTCTGAAAGAATTTAATGTCAAAGTTGGCACAGACGGATTGTGGCTTTCTATATAGTGCTTGTCTGCAGAATAGTGACAACTGAAAAATAAACAAAATTGAGTCATTGCTAGCTAGCTAAGGCTTAAAAAGCGATCTACTTAATCTATTATATTATGTAGAAAAGTGTTTCAACTGAAAATCCAATAAGAACCAGTACATGGTGAAAGTATCATTTTTCTACATAATAGATCACTTTTTTAAGTCTTGGCCAGCAATAACTCAACTTTGTAATTTTTTTAATTTAAATACGTCACTATTCTTGTGGACAAGCGATAGATATTTGTATTTACTTTTAGTTAGTTCAATAGAATTGAAACAACAGACAAATAAGAACAAAGGTATAAACACAAATGATAAAATACCGTATTTAAACGTATCTTACTTATCAATACCGTATCTTATAATATTGAGGATAATCTTACATTGGACCCACAAGACGATAATTAAACAGGAGAATAAAAAACACAAAGCAGATATAAGATTAAAAAGAAGGAATACAGGTTTAGCTAAACACGCGTTAAAAAAGAATCATGAAGTAGGTAAACTTTAATAACGTAAAAATAATGAATAAAGACAACCAAATGGCTAAATCCGATAAACTAATAATAAAAGAAAAAAATGTACCATTAGTTAGTTATATTACAGAAAACTTAAATGTGTGACAATTCTATTTCCTCTGCCGTAAAACCCATCCTTTTTACAGTGTATTTATATAGTTTAATATTTAAAATAAATATACAATATTTATGACCACTCTCTCTTTATAAAATTTATTTCGAATTAAATAAATTTTACTGTTTTCTCCACCCTGATGCTTAGGCAACACTTCAATCATGCCGTTCTAATCTATGACTTCTGCTACTGGAATTCACTAATCTCTTGTCTGATGGTACAGTAGACAATCTTGTTCTTTATTCTATGTTTCAGCCTGGAAAAGAAAACATGGGCTTTTCTTCATTTAAATGAGATATTTCATCCTTGTCTATTCTTTTTGCATTATTGACCTTGTACAATTCACATTTCTAAAAATTGATTTTTAGTGCAACACAATTCTTATCAGACTTGCTTTTTATCTTACAACTATTCTAATAAGGACAGTTTTCTGTGACTGCCCAAATAGTTCAGATTGAGAACAATCTATTTACAATAATATTTAAGGGTGTTTGAGAGACCCTCGACCCTCAACAAGGTGTCGGAGTTAATTGTATCTAGATAAATTAAATTTTACGGTTAAATTCTGAATTATTCTCCAGTGGAAGATTCTGTTCCAGCGAACTTTATCATATCTTCTACGTCAGTTCCTAAGTAAGTTCCTTTTAGCTTATAGTTGATAATGCTTACCAGCCGAATCTTTTTTATAACTCGTGTTGCATTCTAGGGTTGTATTGTTGGTCAATCAATTGATGGATTCTTAACGATAATAACTGCCGTTCACCGTGGGAGATACTCTATAGGAGCTTCTATCTATCATCCATCCGGCTACCATCTGGATCCACCGATCTATTTAAGGAATCGTGAAAGATAAGTTCTTGGTTCATAATTATATGCTTGAGATAATAACTAAAGTGAGAGACTATTATGCCAACCGAATATAAATCTTAAATTCATTATCATTATTTAATCTTACTATATCAGTATTATTTAATTAGTTATTACTACTATATTACATTATTTTATTAACTAAACCATTAATGCATACAGAGGTTCTAATCTATAACATTATTTCGCCTGTAAACTCCAGGGCCCGTATTCTTGAACTCATACAAACAAGTTTCGCATACGAGATGACGTGATTTTTACGTCATAAGATGCAAGTTAGCCAATCAAATGTTAGAAGGTAATAGAGAATTACGTCGTCTCGTATGCGAATCTCAAGAATATAGCTCAGTTGTCTAAGGGGTGTAACGTGTTAAAATTCCAGATTCAATTTTAATGTATTTATGTATGTATGTATGTATTACAATTGGCCCAACCAACGTGATGCTTCGTGAAAACTGATTTTGAAAATTCCTTTAGGAATAATATGAATGTACAATTTGCTGTAAAGAACTTGGAAAGTTTAGTAATATAGTTACGTTTGCCGTCGGAAAGAAAATTTTTTTGTCTTTCCACAAAATTATCGTTTGTTGTTAAAAATTTTTTTTTAGATATTAGATTAGATATCTGTTAAGATGGAGGTGCACCACTTGAAGAGCGACGAGCTAAAGTTCGAAATACTGTGTAGAGGATTAGAAGTTGTTAGTAATAATTTTCAGAGACTTGCGCTTTTGCGAAGACATTTAGCTAAAGAAAATACGTTAAAATCGGTTTCATTTAAACAACCATATGATTTCTAGTTGACTAATGTAACGCAAATTAAAGAATCAATTTCAGACATCGAAAAGTATTTCAAGATACAGATGAATTTTCCGGAATTTTGTGCGATACAATTAATTCCATACTTTTGCATGTAGAAAATCGTTTAGATTTATTAGAAGCAACTAATGATGAACAGGTTGTAATAAAAGGTGAATTAGAGGCACAACTGTTAGTTTTGCAAGGTTTATTAATTGAATTTCGTGAGAAAAGTGATGAATTAAAAACCAATAATGTGAATACGTCATTTTTAGAAAATTCTTTGCAGTTACGGCCAGTGGCTAAGTCCATTCCTGTTTTTAAATGGGGATTCAAGTTTTCAGGTCGTACGGGAAAAGAAAGCGTTATGGCATTTTTAGAGAAAATTAATGATTTATGTGAAGCCCGTCGGATTTCTAAACAAGATTTGTTTGTTTCAGCTATTGATTTATTTGGTTTATTATACTTTATTGTGGTACCACGGTATTAAAAACGACCTTAGTAACTGGAATGAACTAGTGAAATGTTTAAAGAGAGATTTTTTGCCTATTGATTATCAGTTAGATTTATTAGATGAAATTAAAAATCGAAGTCAGGGGCTTAACGTAAATGCTTCCTTTTATATAAAGTCTATGGAAGCTTTGTTTAGAAGGTTAGAACATCCTAAAGTAGAAATTGAAATGGTAGATCAGATTATTAGAAATCTGAACTCCTATTTTGCACAACGTATAGGTTTACAGGGCATTAAAACTTTGTGTCGTTGTTAAAAGATTTCTGTCGGAAAATTCAGGAAGTTAAGTTGAGATCAGAGAAGTATCATCCCCCGCCGTCAAAACGCAATGGGTTATTAAAACCAGATTCAGCTTGTCTTTCGTTAGGTGATTGCCAGGTGGATAGACCTGTTGAAAATAAAATTAAAATTGCCCAGTTACCAAATGCAGATAAACCTTGATACAGATAAAGTGGGTACGTATTCCAGCACATGTTCTAGTTTTAATCCAAAAAACGCCCAAGGAGGTATCGTTGCGGATCGTGCAGTAGCAATTCAAATTCGTCTCACCGGAGCGATACCGAAGATAAAATCCCAATAAATCCCCCATCAATTCAATTCAATCCCCCTACCCCCCTGGGCACGGCCTTGGTCCCCATTAGTGTACCAGTTACAAGACCTCGATGGACATCCTGTTGGCAATTTCCACGTCAAGGATTTAAAGGAAAATCATTGTGATTTTTCTAAACAATAAGATATTCAAATCTTACAAATAAATAGGTCACATTTTATCTATACCCCTTTATGCTTATTAACATATAAGCCCCCTCCCCAAAATAATAATTATAATCCCATTTGTGGTGTTAGATTCTTTCACAGTTCTGACAGGTCGGTACTGTTGTTTTTTCTTCTTTCTTTCAGCTGTGGGAGTAACATAAAACGATGATCACGTGATTCGTTGAATGCCCTCTTCTGATTTGAGTGTTAGAATGACTCCGTGGAAATCTTGTGTGGGTGCGTGATTGAGTTGATCGCTTGAGGGTATATTTTCATTCCCTGGGTGTGTCTCGCTATGTTAGTCGGAAAGCACGCAGGGCGTATTTCTATTTTCTCCCGATTTTGTCCAGTGTAAAATATTTTTCCCGATTTTGACTACTTCTGTTTATCCCGTATATTTGTGTGAAGTTTTTACTTTACTTTAGGATATTCAGTATAAAATATTAATCTGTTAGGGCTTCGTGTCCTTATCTTTTGTTATATGTAATAGCGCGGCAGGATGCGCTATAGAAATTCCTTGCACCGCTGCGGGTTTCAGTATGAGTCTGATAAAGCTATGGTGGCCTTAACTAGCTTTCTAGTTTTTTCCAGCCATCTTACGCCACCATCTTTGTAGACCTCTGGTCCTTTGGTCAGTTGACCATGGCAATTTGTATGTTCTTTTTAGAATAAGCTTTCGTTTGAATTCTTACCGTCTCGTTTAGTTATTTGCAGAATATATTTTTAGGTTATGATTTTCTTATATGTAATAGCGTGGCAGGATGCGCTATAGAAATTCCTTGCACCGCTGTGGGTTTCAGCAAGAGTCTGATAAAGCTATAGCGGTTTCAACTAGTCATTCTAGTTCCTTTTCTACCACCTCCCGCCATCATTTTTGTGGACCTTGTGGTCCTTGGGCCATTTCTGATCATTCTAATTATTTCTAAACATTCTGTCTTTTGACAAAACCATAAGGAGAAGCAGTAGTTGGTTTAATTTGTCCATCTATGCCAATCCATCATTATTAATCTCGCCCTAGGTTGGACGAGTAGTTTCTGTCTACGTTTTGGGCGTAGAGTTGTTCTTCTGGTGTCATGTAGTACTTTGCTCTGGTGGATGTCGTGGGTTTGAACTTTTCTTGATAGTAGAAGGGGTCCTAACGCTGGACGGTGGGAGGTTTTAAGGGAGATCAGTTCTTGCCCCGGCTTTCGTTGGTGTAAAGTAGTGTCTGAGTGAGTTTTTCTTTCTTCCAGCTTGTACTGTCCTATTTTCATTCTTCTCTTTTGCTTCTTTCTACCGGTCAATGAAGGCCTCAGCAGAGCCGTATTGGACTGTTATGATGTCTGAGATCTTGGAGTGTGGTGATTAGGCATCCGACACCTTATTCTTCTATTACATTTCCTCTTTCAAACACTCTCTTGTGTTGTACCTGAAACTTGGTATTGATAGCTTTTGCTTAGTAATTCTTAGTTTAAATATAGGATAAGTTGGGCTTCATAGCAGTTATTTTTTCATTTGTGTGATGTTGGCGAGTGATATTTTTTGAAATCCAGATTTCTTTCTTGGTACATGACTTATTAGGGTCCCCGGAAGCGCGTCTGGCTTCTCCATCACCTCCGGTCTTTTTTTCTTAGATGTTCGACAAGGACATCGGTTTCAGGATGGCTTCCTTAACGGCTCTATTCGGCGTTCCTCTACCTTTAGTTCCTTCTAATTTCTTTCCTAGTCGAATAGTCCCTCTTCACTTCCTTATTCCTTTTTGATTGTTGAAACAATCACGGTTAGAAGTTTATGAGCGTTAGGCGCAATGAACAATGTGTCTCAGTCAGGTATTACTGAAATAGTTTTCAATGCTTAGAACATTCCTCCGAATGGATACAGTCCCGTAATTCTTAGTTTAAGTATAGAATAAGTTGGGCTTCATAGCTTTTCTTTTTTTATCGTTTTTTTCTTTTTGAATAACGATTGGGCGAGCGTAATGTGTTAAAAATCCAGACTCAATCTTAATGTATTTCTAAATGCATTAATAGCAAATAACCTTAGTTCGGCCCTGTACATTTCAATATATTCTCCTTGGATTAATATTCCAGATTTTATTTCAAATTAAATGGTGTTCTTTTAATGCCAAGGGTCAACTTAAAATGTTCTCGTATAGGATAAAACTCCTTTTAATTACTTTTAATTCCTTATAAAAATTACTATTTAATAACATTGCGCCGATAAAGGCAGAAAAATAAGATGGATTTTTAACAAAGAAACTTAATGCCAGAAAAGGCATTTAGTTTAAAATTTATATATCCCTTACGTGCCAATTCTCAGTTTGGATGAACACACTTTCATAGTGCAGACGTAGAAAAAACACATTATTTGGCCATCTGCAAAACATTAAGCTACACCCGGAAAAGTGAACGCTTAGCCCGGTGAATTCCCCTCGAAAATCTAGAAGGTTCCAGAAAGTTATTTTATATGTTAATTCCTTATTGGCTTATGAAGTGTTAACCTCGTTGGGACAGTGGCGGCTCGTGCCAATGTTGAGTGGTAGGGCCAACCTCGGCCCAACGTCCTAATATTCCCCACCCCTTTTCAATTAAAAGTAAAAATTTCATTAAACTCACCAAAGTCTGAAGTTAGGTGGCAGGTAGTTTTGTATTTTCGTCGGAATTGCACAAATTCAGTTTTAAATAGCACGCACACAAAAACATGAATGTTAAAGTATTAAAAACTTATAAACTAAAACTGTTACGTATGCCAAATACCTAAAGTTTTAAATAAAAAGTTACGTGGCACTATAATTAAAGTCCATTCTCCGTTATTTTCGATTTGCAAATCGGCCAATAATTTGTTGATTGAAATTTTCAATATTATTTATGAAAGCTTTTTCTTCCGATAGCATTCCTAATGCACTTAATCGCTCTTCTTTCATCGAATTTCGTAGAAATGTCTTGATTCGCTTTAACATCGAGAAACATCTTTCTGCTTCGGCCGTTGACATTGGCGTTGTTATTAATACTTCCAAAAGTTTACGCGTTTCTTGAAAAGTATCACTCATTTCTTCTTGCGAAATGAATGATAAAAGAGAAAGAGTCCCTGAAACACACGGCAGTTCTTCTTTTTCGTAAATAATCTGAAGTTCAGTTTTTAACCTATGTTTTACAAAAAAAATAACCACCGACTACTTGAAAAAATGTTTTTCGGGAAATTTTTTGCCGTAATCTCCAAACTTCTCTAATAAAAATAAATTTGTTGCTAACAGATGCCCAGTAAAACTAAATCTAGTTCTTATTTGTTGTATAATAACATCGCATATTTCAATTGCTTCTCTTTTTTTCTCTAACGAAAACGGTACAAGAGTGCGGATTTCTTTCGGGGAAGTGTTTCATTGAATGAAAACTCTAAATCAATATTTTCAATGATCTGGTCCATTTGATCTCGTATTTTTTGAATTTCATTTTCAAAATGTTGTAAATCTTGTTTAACTTTAACTGAATCGGTATTTTTTTTTCTGCAATTGTTTAAAAATTATTTCCACATGTGGCATTATTTTATGAAAAACTGAAAAGTCTTTGTTCTGCAGTCGAAGTTTGTAGGCACCAGCTTGTTCAATTGTGGAATCAAACTTAATATGTTCACTGTTTTCTAATGTTTCCATGACATCTATCAGTTCTTTTCTGTATTCATAAACAGTGTTAACTTCCTCGAGAATAAAAATTCCATCTGGTCTGATGCTGTTCATTTTTGGTAACACAAAAAAATACACTCAAGAACACAATAACTCGATACAGTAAAAACAGTACATGAAAGTTTAAAAACTACAACTGTCAACGAAACGTAAACGCATGCACCCCGCAAAACTAATAACAGTAATAACACTGGCAAGAAATACGAACGCCGTGCCTTCACATGCTTGGCCCGAACGTGTTGGAAATCGCGCGTATTTCTGATCGTTTCCGCTTGCTTCCAGACACCCGTAAAGACCAGCGCACCGTCTGCATTGTGCCGGGCCAGATAGAACTGGCCCGGCACTCGGAGGTAACAGTACGGGAAATTAGAAATTCATGAATATCTTCGTTTTACGTAGTAAATTAATAGTTACAATGCTAAAAAAGAATATATTATTTAAAAAAAGAGGAATTTTTACTAATAATTTTGACTGAAATAGAAAATAACAAATATACAAATAATATGGAAAAATAAAAACCAGATTTTCGGTTTGTTTATATTTCTTTTCTCAACAACCGTTTAGTGAATGTTTATAAAACTATGCAAAATCGGTTCTATGGAGTTCAAGTTACGTAATTGGAAAATTTGGGACGCTTGGTAGCTTTTTTTCCTGTAATTGAAGTAATTTTATTCTATTATGTGAGCGAATCTCCATAAGATCACATGTAAAATTACAGTTACTTTAAATTGCAATAACTTTTAAACGACTTAGTCAATCGGATTGAAATTTTCACTGTAGTTTTAGCAATAAATGAGGAACATTCTACTAAATGTATGTTCTATGTTCTACTTTGTTCGTTTTGTTTTTGAAAAACTAAGACTTGTCAATGATTAATTTGTGATATTGTTGCCATAATTTGTAATGGTAGGGCCATGGCCCCTTGGCTCTTTATGAGGAGCCGCCACTGCGTTGGGATAGGCTGATTTAAATAAAATTCAGAGGAGGATGATTTTTCCGCACCCCAAAGAGAATAGTCGAGTCTTGCCCAGAGTCTCGTACGGTAAACTAGCGACAAGTATTAAGAATACGGTACAGGGTTAGTTTTTGCCAAGGGCAAGTGATTGCAGTACGTTTTCCAGTTCAACGAATTATACCTAAACCATAAATACATGAAATGAGTCATCACAAATCACCTAGGCGACAGCGGGTTGCTTCCAACGCATTGTATTCCATCTCTCTCTATTGTGTGACTAATATATGAAAAGAAAAAAGTAAACAATAGAGAGAGAGAGATAGAATGCACAAAAGGGTTGGGAGTCGCCGCTGTTGCCCAGGTGATTTATGATGACTCATTTCTTGTATTTATGGTTTAGGTATAGTTTAAATATAGTACGGAGTTTTCTCTGGTTAATGTAAATTTAGTAGTGTACCGTGATCCAATAAATTAATTAGACAAGTGATATAGAAAATCTTGTAGTAATTTGATACATAAATTACGTGTGAAATTGGAAATAAAGTCAAATCAATAATATAATACAGCTTATGAACTTACCGTTAAATGCACTTAGTGGTTGCTAATACAATTTTAATTCTTCGCGTGAATTAAATTAGTGCATTACTGAAATTTGAGAAGAAGTTTAACCATAAAACGCGTAACGAAACGTTTTAGTAACCAAAAATCGTATTCTAACGATTTACAATTTAAAATCTATTAGAAAATGCATTAGTTAATGTTAAAAATAAAGAATTAACCCTTCGGTTTCGTTGTGCCGTAATAACTTAAACACCGTCCAGTTGGGGTGTTGTCTTAACCCAAATCATTAAAGAAATTAATACTATCAATAATAATCATATCATTAGATATAAACCGGTGTTTTTTTGGTAATCTTTCTTTTATAAGCAAAAAAGGGTTATTGAATTTATATGGTTTTGGTGGTTCATTAAGAGATTGTTAACGAAACTGCTATTAAGTGACAATTATTGTTACTTTCGTTCGTTGATTTTGAGTGGAAAAGCGGGATTAGTGATTGCACTTTCCAAGTTCTACAAATATACATTGTGAGGCAATTTTAATGCTAGGGGAACATGAGGGTTTTCATGTGAAACAAAGGCATTATTGTGCGAGTGTTGTGTTCCTTTGGAAGTTTACAGAATTGTAAGACTCTAACTATGTTTCAATGACTAATGGATATTTGTTCAACTAAAGTAAGTCTTATGTAACAATTATTTGTACCACTTTCCCTACTGCCTGTATCTTATAAATTTATGTCTATTCTATTATGACGATACTGGACAGACCAATGATTGAAGTTATCTATTTATTTGAATTGTTTTCAAGTTAATCTATATAATGGTGATTAGTTCTTATTAATTCAATATAATCGATTTACACTGGATTCCTTTCTGTTTGAGAATCTGGTACTGTATGAATGACTTCAAGCGGATGGCGTCCATATATATTTTATTATGTCTTTATCAACCCCTATTCCTCTTTATAATTCATAAGCTATGAAAATCAGTACCTACTTCCTGAGCGACAATTTGCCTTGAAGATGTCTTCAGCCGTGGCATTTTACAATAACGTAAGTATCGTATTTATGAGCTTTACAGTAAGTATTCAAGATTGTGAATTTTCTAAGATTACAGGAAACGTCCATCGCTCGGCGTATTTTATACTTATAGAGACAAATTGCTCATGTTACAGGGGGAAAGCGTATTTGGTTAGATAGAAATTGCTTAACTGTTCTAGATTCTAGATTTAATAAATGCATAAAACTTAATTTTAACTTTAGAATTTAATTTTCAGAATTCTGTAACTTATTAACGGATAATAAGAGAAAAAACACCATTTTTAGTATTAGATTCTTTACAAGAAAACAAGAAATTCTTAATTATGAGCTTCGTAAAGCTAAGTGTCCCTTTTTCTGTGGGCAGTCAAAAGAATAAACTGATTACTGAAACTAAGCCTGACTAATTATACCCAAAACTACTTTGTTAATTTTCATAAATACACAAGATTGAGACAAAAAATGTTAAAACAACACTTTCCCCTTGTTGTTACACAGTTTTATCTATGGTTCGATTAAAATCTCCAAGAGTATCCATGAGGGTGGATGGTTAAGTGTCTGTTCTCTAAGAACCATTGCGCTAATCTTTAAAATATTAAGTTTGCGCTACAAGATGTGAAACCCTTGGAGAGTGCATAGGTACTTTTAAAGATGCTTATGGGAACTAATGGCGTATGACTTTTTGAGAATGCCCAAAGACCAAAGAGTCTTGGGTTTGAATTTTGTACGATCTTACCCATGCGAAGACGAAATCTTATATTGCCTGCATTGTTGGTATTAATTAATTATTTAATCTACAACCTACGGAATCATATGAAAAATGCATTAATTCATAACGGTAATTTTTCTAAACAATAAATTGACTCCCACGTATGAAGGAGCTGCACAATTGTGAAACATCATATTTATTAAGTAACCCATTTACCATGGCTTTATCCAATTTGAAACAACAGGATAAAGTTATATTCGCCTCCTAGACGTAGTTCTGTATGATTAGCCTTGATTACAAAATTATTACCATGTTTTAAATAAAAGGTGTTATGTATAATGAAAAGGCGTTCCTACAATTTATTGTTAACTGCTTGTTTTATTTGTAACAAATAATTATAATAATAACGAATAATAAGAGGCAAGATTTGAAAAGCATACTTCGTGTTTATTTATTTCCTACGTCTTTATTGGAGAATCTAAGTCCGATAGAAAAAAATATCTTACCGTTCTCCTTACGAAAGTAATCTAGCATATTATAATTTATAATAATCAATTCTGTTTGTAATAATAAATTAAAAAAAATAAATATTTGTATTTTTATTAAGGTCGAATTATTCATGAATCACTAAATAAAAATGCAGTGCAAGCGAGTCTATACAGAATTCATTAGCATCCCTGTGAATATTAATGGATTGTTTACATTACCTCTTAAGAGACAAGTAAAGGTCTTTTACACCTGCATAAGTGTGTCAGATGGAAAGTGCTTGGTATTTCCCCGTAGGCAAGGAGCGGCTTTGCTTTGACTTTTAACATGATTTAAGAATGATATCGAAGGGAAAAGTTATTTCGGGAAACTTCTTTTAAAATTGCAGGCGGTTATCTATCCATCTAGACAGTTTAATAAAACCGTGGAAAAGTGAATTTGTTCTTTGAGGGTTTAGTGCTGAAACGAGTATTATATTAGCTAGTATTTAAGTCTGAAGTCGCCAGGCGAAGTTACGATTACTTAGATAATGATCGAGAAAAACAATTTCCTAAATTTTAGGTATCATTCTAGTACTGATTTAGGGCCAGTCGAAAACCGACAATAGGGTTGTGTTTAACAGTTTTAAAAGCCCCCGAATATCTTTATATTTATTTAGCCCATTGGAGTAACATAGGGCCTTTTAGCTTTTAGAGCCACAGATTTGGCCCTAAATATCTGAATTCTCCAGATTTTTATATCATTCTTCTGTGCCTAAGAAACTCAATTACAAATTTCAACCTTTTAGGTCACCGGAAAGTGGGAAAAAACTTCTGGAATAGACAGACAGACACTGCATGGATCATATACTTAGTGACAATTTATAAGAAAACTACCATAGGACAACTTCAGGACAGGATTTACGCATAAGCTAAATAAGCTATAACTAGCTTCTGGGTCTCGCATTTTGGGAGCATCAGCAGCTCAGTGTGTTTTTTTAGAAATTAATGAAATACAATATTTTTACCAACAAGGATTTATCAACCCCTGAAAGTACATTTTATTAATTTATACGTATTAAATTACATTATGCTAGTTGGTTGAAATTGTGGTTCAAATACTCGCGCTGGAACATCTTCGCCCTGCTGCCATGATCATTATCATAACACCCTTGGTACATAAATAACTATAACTACCCGGTCAAATAATCGATGTTTTCCTGTGATTAATGTTTCCGTACAGATATAAAAAAATTGTATATTATGCAACGAGCACAATCACAACTCACTAAAATACGAGTGTATTAATAACCACTACTGATTTATTAGAAGTAGACTTCTAGAACTGTTATAAGCTGTAACCTCAAACTGTGAATTTGGTGACGATCAGGCGAGGGCAATCCTACGTATATATTAGGTTTTCTTAACTTTAATTGTGCTTGTGAAAGTTCGCGATGAATTTAATAATCATCTATATATTTAAAAATCAAGGCTTATTTTCATTCCAGTTGTTTGAGAGCTCCACTGGACCGATTTACGTGATTATTTTTTATAGTAAAGCTTTCGATGTGTAGATTAGTAAACACTACTCATTTTTATATATTTTTAATTTTTATATTTTTAAATTAAATAAATCTAAAATGTTTAATTCGAGATGCACGAAATTGGAAGTCCATTTGGGGACCATCTTAAATTGCATCGTGTTAACTTTTGGAACTAAATACATAAGTTTATAAACAGACCACTTCCATCACTATAAATCCGGGCGCACATTGAAACGTAGGAGGCGCAGTGCAGCACAGTACAGGAAATAT
Organism: Agrypnus murinus; assembly: GCA_929113105.1. Classification (NCBI taxonomy): domain Eukaryota; kingdom Metazoa; phylum Arthropoda; class Insecta; order Coleoptera; family Elateridae; genus Agrypnus; species Agrypnus murinus. The sequence goes on along the minus strand of OV816025.1, from coordinate 136,815,586 downwards.
CTACGTTAGGAATTCATAGACAGAGTGAGCGCACATTGCCAAGCAGTTCTATGTCTGCTATGTCTCAAGCGTTTGATTTTTTCTTTAATTGTGACTGAACTGACTGATTTAAACTCTGAATCAGATTCTGATGCAACATTGGTTTCAAACATGCTATTGCTGTACGATATCTCATTAAAAAAGCCATCTATTAAATTTAAGCTTTATTCCAATTCTTTTTGTGTGTCATATATAATTGGTTTGTTTCATTTCAGTGGTTGTCGTTGTAATATAAAAAAAATATAAAAATCTTAAAACAGTAGCCAAAAATCAGTTAAAAATAGGAAATATAATGTAGTTATTTCTGTATTGCGGCACTTGCAAGTTTTTGTGTCATGGTTTTGCAATATGTACTAGTATATGCCAATTTTAGATTTTATCTTCTTCATTTCTTAATTTATACGCGTGTAGTATTTAACAGTACTACATTAAATTACTTACAATTGCTAGAAATAGAATAGCGCATGCCGCGTCGGCAGCTGCAGTCCCTACAGTCTAGCCATCCATCACCCATCATTGAATGTTTAATATTCGAATCGTTCTGGTGTATAGACAAACCCTTGCATGCCGTCATAGTTCTGCTTTACACCTTAAGTTCTGCAACAACGATTTGCTAATTCTTTTTTATTATAATTCTTTTTTTATAAGTTTTGACATTCTATTTTTTTTAGTTTTTAGATTTTTCAAACCATTAATTTAAAATACTTTATACCTATTTAAAACACAAGACTTATTTTTGTTACGTTTCCTTTCAGAGTTCTACTAGGCCGATCTACGCAATTCCAAGTTAGAGGTTTTATGCTGTAGATTTGCCAGCTATCTTAGTTTTTCGATTTCTTAATTATGTAATTGATTTGTAATCGATGCATTTATATACGCTCGAGATCGATTGTTTGTTTACATCACTCGCTTCGTCACGTTTCGGAACTAAACATCCCCCCTCTACTTAATAATACGTCACCGATCGCTTGCTTACAAATCATATCACAAACAATTCTCAGCTGAGTGCCATAGTATTTGATGTAGAGTATTTTCACGAAATTCGATACGAGTGTCTCTCTGTCTATACGTTATTTAGTGTAAGTTGACGTGCACGTAATTACTAAATTATAACATCAGACCATGCGCTGTTGCCATATGGAATTGGATATTCCTTGTTTGGTCCAACACCTCTGCTGCAAATTTTCAGTGTACGTTTTTAAAAGAATTATTCTCGTATGAACAATATGACTTTGTTCATCGGCCCATCATCCCCTGTCTTGGATCGTCATTCTTATATACGAATCCAGTTTGTCATAAGACAATGGATAAAGAACTCCTACTTCTTTCATACATGAACTTGGATTTCAATTTTTTTTAACAAAATATTAAGTGATACATGTTCTCCTGTAACCAAATGTTGGTGTATCAATTGGAGAGCACAGCCGCACACATAACGTCAGGTACTTACTGGTTCTTATACATTTCATGATGGTAACAACTTTTACTAAATTTACAAAACAGAGATAAGCATGACAATTTAAATTCAAATGTTTTTGTTGTTGTTATCAACATGAAAACAAAAAAGTCCTAATAGCACTAATGTCATCTAAAGAATAAGTTCATTTTATTTAAGAAATTTCTGCAGTCGGCACAAAAGAATTCGTAGATCACGCGGCAAGAAACTATTTATTGTTATTTGTTGCGTTGCAACATTCTCGTACGCAAACATAGTACAGTATTGTTTTTGGCCTAACGATCCAAATTACTATCAAACGTAACGCCAGTTCCGATTGCATACTAAACAATGAGCGGGCGTTATAGACTATAACGCCCGCTTATAATGCCCTGATTGTTATGGAGTTGTTTATATAGTTTGTATCACAGGTATAATCACCAGATAATATGCAAGTGGAACATAAAATTCTATAGAATACGGGAGTAGAAAAAATATATTACGGTTGACAAAAAGTATACTACGGTTGGTTGGGTGTTATTTTAAATAATAAGCAGTATTATTTAGTACCCAATTTGAAAGAAATTAATAACCACTCATCTAAACGACCAGCTTATCAAAAAGAAGCTTATCTGTAGTTGTCATTATGTCAGATTTTCTAATTAAATAAAGAAAACGATTATTTTAAGTGCATACTTTTTAAAATACAATAATCGAATTAATCATTTGTTGGAAAAATGACTTTTTAAATCACTGTAATAATTATTTCAGTAATAAAGAATTAATGTTTATCAAATTAGTAGAATTTTATTTGCGTTATTTAGATCGTATACGTGCCTGGCTCTGAGAGGAGCCTCAAAAAGTTTTTAGCTTAAGAGTCTTTTTTATCGTAAATCCGGCCCTGGGTAACTTGTTGTGCAATACATTCTTTAATATATTTAATTATATATGCGCATTAGGGCCATAAGTTAATCTAAATAATTCAAATACTCATTTGAATGCGTATCGAGGGAATGGATAAAACTTACCTGTTTTGGCATAATAATTATTATGCTTTTTATCTTACATTCCTTTCATGCATTCAGCATTCAATTTATGTTTAGGCATGCATTCAATTAAGGTAATTCAGTAACCAAAGTAAATATTTCTTTTTTTTAGATAATTTGAATTTCTAGGTTCATATTTATTTTCTTATCTAAACATAATTGAATAAATACATAGTTCAAACTGCTTTTATTCCTATTCACTATTTTTTAGTAGCCCTAAATACTATATTGATGTTGATTAAAATAGTTCCCGATACTTAATTAATGTAGTCTTTTTTCAGGTAGTCAATGGAAAATTAAATTGGAACTCTAAAAAACCTACTAAACTCTGATAATATACTATAATTATAAAACTGATTAAAATTAACTTACATTTGTTTACCTAAAATTCTAAAATCTGAGAATAATTCCATTTTATTGTTTGCAATTAGTTAAGGTCTAAAAAATATATAATATGCCATATTATGTTATACACTACATTTGTGGTATCTATACTGTAATTAAAATATGCTGCCAGGGATATCAAATTTAATAAAAAAAAATCATGATCATGATTATCTAACTTCCACATAAAACGTAAAATTGGAAGGCTAATTACGGTTAGTTACAGTTTTCAATTCTATGAAATAATATAAATAATTATTTCGCTGGCTTCTATGTTACATAAAAAAATCAGCGATTTGTTAAATTCCATAAATATTCTATTTATCTTATCTTTATGTTAAAACCACTGTTTTATTGTGTTTGGCACTATAATTTCTGCAACTTTAACAATTTCACTAAAAATAGAAACAATATAACATGAGAAAAGCTAAATAAATTATATTTTTAAACGTAACCTTGAACTGAACCTTGCGCTTTGAAATGAATTGAGCTAGAAGAGATTTCTTATTTATAGTGATGTTAGCTATCTTTTATTACAATAATGGTATTGATACTACTTACACCCTGTATATTGTCGGGTAATTTCAAACATGATAAATGTATAAATGTTGAAATCTTGATGTAATAATAGTTCAAAAGTGTTACTTCGAGATTAATCTTGTCTAAAAGTAGAGAACGAGTAGGTTTACTAATAACAACAAAGAAATGCATCTTTTTAATAATAAAACTGCACAGACCAGTTAGGGAAATATAAACTTTCACTGGCGCCGACTTCGGGGGGTTGAGGTGCTCCAGCTCCTATGCATAGCAACCGCGTGGTGGCAGAGCCCTCACGTATGCTTCTTTCATTGTCAGAATTGAGTGGTGGAGTCCTTGCCTATTATGTAGGCTATACTATACAATGAATTGTAAACATTTTAGATGTGCGACAAAACAATTCATTATAAAGTTTAGTCCAATCTTATTTACAACAGGATCTATTACAATATACAATGGATCAGGATGGATAAACAGTACTGGTTTACCCGTCATTTTGAAGCATATTTAAGAATATTTAAGAAGATGATGGTTTATTAAATTTTCCAAATGAAAATAGCAGATAGAATGTAGAATAGCCATAGAATACCGGAAAAACACAACATAAATTAGGTAGGTGTTTTAAAACTTGTGAATGAACTGTTTATGGGTACCTAGCTTTTTTATTTAAAAATTTGAAATTGAGTACCTGGTCTTTTTTGGGATCGTAAGAATAATAGTGAGCATAAGTCATTGGAGTCTTTCGTACTCTCTAATGATATCCGTACTCAGTTTAATACTGGTACGAAATATGTCACTTTCCGTGCTTGTTATGTAATATTGTTTCTAAAATGTATTTATTACCTTTGATATTATAATAGATTCATCTCGATTACAATCGATCATAATAGTCGGCCATCTAAAATTAGCTCAGTTTGTACGCTTTATCTAATAATGTCTAAATAAGCAAGGTATTTATTTAATTAAAACTAGACAAAAACAATTATGTGCACTTTTGGCACTATTAGCAAGTGCGTAGCATGCTTTCTGGTCGGAAACAACGACCAAAGATAGACAAACGGCACTGGGCATTTCTTAGGACCAGAACACCATTTTTGTTGCCAGAAAACAACCTCTCTAATCAAAACGAGTATTACATCTCCATTAGGTTAAGCAGTGCTAAATGAGTGGATCCCTTACTTATCTAGGGAGATAAAGTGGATGATTCTTCTTCCTAGGGAGTCAAAGTAGGTACGTGTCCTTCCTAGGGAGGCAAAGTACCATTTTTCTTCGTGATAAACGATTATTTCAAATTATCGGCCACATCTTTTACGTTAAATATTTTATTATTTACAAAATTATTTTTGTTATTAACCAGATTAATAATATAATTAGCAATATTTTTTATTTTGTACTAAATACATCCTTTCATCGAGCTAGGGCAACCCTGTAAGATAGGGGTTTTGGGGCGTAGTCCAGTTGGCCATATAGGGTAAGGTAGGGTAAGTGGGTTTTTTGGGGTAAGTGCGTATGCTGATTATTGTGTAGTAAATATCAATGATATGATGCTAAAATCATCATCATATGTTTGAATTTCCCATAACTAAGTTAATTTCTCAACAACTAATGAATATAATTGCAATCTGTTAAAAATGTCTGAAAGCCTAAAAACTATGCTGCTGTTAATCACTCTATGGAAGTTAGTAGCCATGTACGCGGGCAAGTGCATTCATCGGGTAGAAAAATTAAAAAAGTATAAAATACACTTTGAAGACATTTGATATTACTAAGATCAATAGCAAACATAACAAGGTACATGTTTCCAAAATTTCAAACTTATAATTTAATAAATGCAAAGTCAACAGTCGGCTGAAGTTGAGGTATGCTTTTTTTATAGCACACTTACCCCACCTTACCCTATCTGCATTTGCATAGTGATGGGAATACGTTCATACGTTCAAGCATTACTTGACTTGAGAATTTTGGAATTAATCTACTAAACTTTATTTTTTACCTAACATTTTTCGTTTTGCTCTAACTGTGTATCATCAAAATATTGTTTAACACGTGACATATCTTCCCCCACTCCCCAGTTGAAAGTCTGGATACGTGCCTGATAAATATAATGGGGTAGTTGCATGCAATTTCAGTTTTGACATAAATTACATATACATTTTATTAGTATAACAGTGAACGAACAGGTCCAATAAATGCATTACGATAACTTAATAATACGAATTTAAAGTTAATTATTTTCGGTCCTTTTCTACATCGCTGACGTCATCATACTATTCAAGATGGAACGCGATTTACATTCGTAACGTTGGCGATATTTCTTACGAATTACTACGACCTTTGGTAGCGAAGGCCGAACGTGAGACGCGACTTTTTTTGTTTTAATTGCTTTGAGTTTGTCGTTTTAAACAATATATTAAAAATTGAGAGTGAGATCGCACCGGCGGCGTCAGGAGATATTAAAGGTCAAGAAATCCGTTGTCTTGCGAATATCTCACTTCATGGCTCGGACGAAAATTAAGGCTATTATAAAATTATGAAAGATAATTAAATTCTCGACAAAAAAAGGTTATATTCATTTTTTATGTACATCGAACCGTTTGCGAGATTATACAGCAAAGAAGGTATATCAATAGTTTTTCAACAAGAAAATTGTTCTCAACAATTTATGTTCAAGAATGGAATACGTATAATTTTGACGATATATGGAGCCCCTAAGTCCGAAAATTCACTTGATAACCTTTGATACTTAAGCTTTGCGAAGTCGACTAGATTCAATATAGCTGTAAAATTACCATCTGTTCCACCTGCAATTGCAGCGGCTCAACATCTGTACCGTGTACATTACCAGGTCCAAACCTGACTGGGAAAAGGTATAAATCCACAACTGTGGGGGTGAATCTTAAACAACGATTTCTTGGAGCCCGTCACGGCCCTATTACCTCTTGGTCCGAACAGTATTCTTAATACAATTTTTTGTAATTGTGCTGCGGATAAAGAAAAATCAATTTATCTTGCTTTATTATTTGCGGAAATTGTCATGGACAATGTCTTAATGCCGCGCCTGAAGCTTCTGTCATTGCTTCTTCCAATAATTATTCCACTGAGCATGATGAGACCGATCCCATTGATCTGTTGGTAGTAAATATCAGTGAAGATGATAAATATGGTAAAGATGAACAACTCAAAGAGGATAACGACGAAATACTGATACATGAAATTGATAAAGACGATGAGATGTAATTTTTTAACACTAAACACGGTTTGGGCCTACTGGGGAAACTGTTCTTTGCTGTATATCTCGCAAACGGTTCGCTGTACGTAAAAATGAATACATATAACCTTTTTTGTCGGGAATCGAATTATCTTTCATTTTTATAATAGCCTTAATTGACGTCCAAGCCATAGGAAGTGAGATATTCGCAAAACAACGGATTTTTTGACCCTTAATATCTACTGACGCTGTCGCGATCTCACCCTCGGTTTTTAATATATTGTTTAAAACGACAAACTCAAGCGATTAAAACAAAAAAAAAAGTTAATTCCGATTTTTTTAGAACAATAATCCTAAAGTAACTGGACTAAAAGGGATAATCAAGGCCTGCTTTAGTCAAGCTACAAGCGAAAACATGCACGAAATAAATTGTATATAATCGTTTGAATATTGTACTGTACTGTACCAGAATTGCATAATAAATATTAGTTCTTCTAATGGCCAACCACCACATTCTTTATAGCTTCCGATCCCGGTAAAAAAATAAAAAGAATTACAAATAAAATACAACTGTAGCGCTGTTCAAAGACGTGTTTTTACACGACATCACGAAACACTTCTTGAAATCCATATTAAATATTAATAAACCTTTAATAAAATATGTTAATCTGTTTAATCATTTACGTATATTAATAAAATTCGCATTTCCTTTTTTGCTATTTAATAAACACAACACGGCTGTCGAACGATTTCGTATTGCCAACTTATATAGTTGGTTTTAATACAGCGCATGCAAGTACTATGACGTTGTTGTACTAGAAAAGGACAGAAAAATTTGAAATTGTGAATTGAATATTTCGTTAACGGCTGCGCTAAAAATTTTGAAAAAAATACGTAGAGTTATTACTAACTATGTAGAATATAAAAACGTTAAGTTTCAAAATTATGAAACGACCCTATTATTTATTTATTTTATTTAAGAGTACACATAGGTAGTGTTTTTGACTGCATAAACACTATTCAATTTAACAACCAATGTTAATATTTTTGTCACTAGTCAATTAAAATTGATTGAACTGCTGAAATCTATGACAGCATTCCAGCAGAAGGTTGTTTTAAATAATGAAACTATACCGAGTGCTGCATTACGCGCGTAACATTGGAAATTGCATGCTATTTAGCATAGATTGGGTTCCCTAAACATTTTAATGAAAATTGTCATTAAGCGTTTTAGAAAAATATTCCGAATAGTGCGTTATAAAAAGTATGCATTAAAAATTCTATCACTCTGAAAAACATATCATTATCTCAATCAGATAAATTTCCTGCAAATAAATCCGAGCTTTACTGTTAATATTTTCTGATTTTAATGAGACGGTTTTCTTTCCGAACATGTCCGCAACAGCAGAAATTCCTCTAATAAATACGAGATCGTGTTGGCTGCTAAGGAAGCAGCATTCGGATTCAATACATAAATATTTGTCCAACAACAATACTCAACAAATAAAAACGGTGGTTGCTTTCACGTCTTAATAACAAATAGAAAATACGGAAATAAAATCAAACACCGTTACTTTTAATTATTTTCAATTCTTGTTACACTTGATTCTATAGCTATAGATCTAAATATTTTTAAAGGACTTTTTTATATTCCTTTTTGCAATACCGTTAGTTCTTTGTTTTATTTCTGTTAGCTCCAAATACGATTAAAATCAATCGATACACTTAAAGCAAGTTTTATTGAAGTTTTTTAAATTAAATAGTTTTAAATTTTTGTTTTGTTTTGCATGACTTGAGGTATAGAGAAGCTGTAAATCTTTCTGAAATGCAACGTTGCTTTTATAACTAAATTGAATCGTTTATAACGTTGTTGTATGAGAAGTTACATTCACCTTTTTTAGGGCTCGCTTGGGAAAATTGTGTGCCAAGGATATCTTTCACTATTATTTGTTTGTTTAATATTTTATTGCAATTGATTAACAATTTGTATTATAATTAAGAATTTTAATTGATGTTTGTTGAATAAGAAGTGGGTTGTTTATAAGAATGACAATACCACTTTTGATAGGCATGAAAAATCGTTAATGCAAGATTTGAAAATATGCAAGACCTAACAAAAAGTTACATTGTTGTAAAGACTAACAATACATAACGATAAGGACAAAATAGATTTTACTATTTATTGTTACTCTTTAAAAAAGTAAAAAGGAATTCCTTTTGATTGTTTGGATAAATTTCCTTCAAAAATTGTAAATTTTAATTTGTACTGTTGTTGAAACAACAAATTTGTTTAATTTGGAGTCATAAATTTAAAAATAAATATATAAAAATATAGGGCGCCATCTATCCTAAAACACTGATGTTTAGATAACTAAATTCCCAGATAACCGTGGCATCTTTCTCTGAACAATAAAACGGCAATATTTCTATTAAATAAATCTATTACATATGATCCGGTACGGTATGTAACTCGAGTTTTAAATTGCCCCTAGAATATGTAATGGGTTTTTGTTTATTTATTCATTATTTTTTTATTTACAGAAAACTCCAGTTTACAAGATATTAAATATAAAGAAAATCTTTAGATAACGAATACAATAGCTTACGATTATACACAAACATACACACCTACATACATATACAATACAATTCGTAAGATACATAAAAGATTAAGATCTCGATTCATATATGTATGTGTAAAGTAGGTATTAAATTATCATGTAGTAGTTACAATTCCTTGCAGCTTTATAATTTATTTGCTAAATTATTAGTCGACGAGTTATTATAACGAGTTAATTAAATACGCGCATCGTGTGGTAGTAGTAGATCAATGTGTATATATAAAATAGTGTAGTATAAATCTTGTTGAAATAAATATTTGTGTAATTAAATTAGTCTAAGTTTGTTAATAGTTTATAGTTGTTTGCAATTAGTGTTAGTGTAAATATTTTCTCTTAATAATAGGCAATTAAAACAGCACCTTTAGTATTATTTAAAAATAATGTTACAGTATTTACACTGTTACAAGAATCTAACCTAATCTTCCAAATGCCACCAATGACTTTAGTAAACTAGTTGAGCCTTTTTATTCCCAACTTTTTAAATCCAAAGAGCTCTTGCTCCCTTTCAAAGACCCATTGAGTCTAAATGTGTTGCTCTGTCACTAGCCCTATAACATGTCTGGAGGTTAACTTGAAACTCGAGTTACATATTGTACCGGTCTCGTTAAGTTAAATCGAATCTTAGCAAAAACAACAATTAATAATTGAGCCATCAAGCTGAATAACTACTGAGATAGCACACATACCACATATACATGTTATACTCAAACTCCGATTTCGGACAATGATCGAATGTATTACCCAAGACGCGATGTGGATCTATCAAACTTACCACAACGTGACGTGGGTATTTTTATTCGGTCATTGTCCGAAACGGAATACACTCAACGCGTTGTGGCTAAACGCAATTGCTCAATAGCCGATTTAGAGTCTTACTTCGGTTTTGTGCAAAGAGGTTTTACCAACAACGCGTTGTAGACAAACGCTTTTGACCAAAGCGTGTTATGGGTATTTTGTATTTGCTCAAAGATCGAAAAGAAATTTTGTTATTTTTTTAAGGAAAAGTTGTATTTTTAAATTCAAAAAAATCTATTTTGTGGTCTATGCAAAAAGTGTAATAATCATATTAGTATGAAATTTACATATCTTTATTGGGCTGACCTACTTATTGCTACAAGTGGTGTTACTGTGGCATTTCGAATTGCATTTTAGGTTGATGTTAAAACAATTGCGCGATCTGCGCTTACAACGTTTCTTGCAATCACACTTTAAGAACCCATGCCTTGATCCAGAAGCCATCATTGCTTCTTTTCTTTCATTAATTTCGAAATAATTCAGTCTTTGAGCAAATACAAAATACCCAGAACGCGTGTTGGTCAAAAGCGTTTGTCCACAACGCGTTGTGTGTAAAACCATTGCACAAAGACCAAAGTAAGACTCTAAATCGTTATTGAGCAATTACGTTTATTCATAACGCTTTGTGGGTATTTCGTTTCGAAGAATGATCAAATAGAAATACTCACGTCGTGTTGTAGGTATTTTGGTAATTTGGTTATTGACCGAAATTAGAGTTTGGGTATAACATATACATACAAATACACTTAATTAAAAGATACTAACTTAAGAAGTAAATAAAATAAGAGGTTTGTGTATATTTGAACAGTGCCTATCTTTACACATACATATAATTCAAAGGGCTCACTCGTGTAAACTGTGAATTGGTTGATTTAAAATTAAAAGAAAGATTTAAAATAATGTGCGTGCATGTCGGATGGTAACAATTTCTACATAATGCGTGCTGTGATTTAAAGTGGGAGCAAAAATATATTTGCATAGAACCCACATCTAGACGCAGGACTACGCTATCTGATATTCAAAGGGCCCACTCGACTAAAACTGTGAATTGTTTGATTTAAAATTAAAAGACAGATTTAAAATAATGTGCGTGCATTTTGAATGGTAATTAATTTTTTCATAATGCGTGCTGTGATATAGAATGCGACCAAAAAATATATTTGCATAGAATCCACATTTAGACTACGACTAAATCCGCAGATACTATGGGTGACTTGCAGTACCGCCTGTAACAGAAATAATTCCCAATTGAAATCGTTATATCTTTAAAAATACGTGCCGAACAGTAATCGCGTTAGCGAACTCCATGGTGTTAACGAATATAATAATATTCATTAACACCATGGAGTTTGATTTGTGTACTACTTAATATAACGTGCGCGCTCCTCCTGCCCTCGTGGGTGTGAGGAAAATGATGCAATCTCCTTGGGCGTCTCGCCGAGTTTGACTCAGTCTATCTTGGCAACCGTGAGGGCAACACGAACTGTGCATGGTATCGTTTTAAAGTACTCGACGAGGCTTGTTCAAATGCATGAAGAAAATACCGTTTAAATTTAATTCGTTTCAATAAATTAGTTTGGTATAAAAAACCAATATTTAAATAGCTCATTTTAACTCTCATATCTGCAAGTTGTAGGCTTACGCCCCAACCTAACGGGACAGTCAGATTAGAGTTAGATTTGAATAAAGTTTGTTTTTGATTAGTGCACAGGAAAAAAATAAGTACGTATAGACGTTATTGTATTTAAGTAAAATAATTAAAATGTTAATGCAAAACACTCCTAACGACATTTTGTTATTAATATAATACATAATCAATAAGTTTTTGTAAAGATTCTTTCTTCCATATTCAAGAGGTGAGAGTAAGAATTGGCTGTTTTGTTTTTTTATGCTGTTAGGTAATTATTGAGCTATGAAAATTAGATATCTTCTATTGTATTGATAATTATTTTGGCGTAGTCGACAAATTGTTGCTATGGGAAAAGTATCTAAAGCTTACAGTGAAACAGTATGTTATGATACATACGCATTATGATACACACTGGCCGTATTATTAGGGACATCCAATAATCTTGATGTTAATAGCCGCGGTATATATCCATACGTCCACGCTCTAGAACAAACCCGCTGAATCTCGAACAATCTGTCGTTTAGTCTGGAACACTGTAGAAGACGACGCAACCTTCTCGTTTGTTCACAGCCCGTGTATAGGGGTTTTCCCATTCATTACAGTATTGTTAACACCGGAAATAAAAGATTTTTGGAAATGTTTCACATATGTTTACCTATTGTATTAACAAACAATTCAATACAATCATTCTAAATGATAAACTAGTATAATCAACGAATTTGCTGAGCATACAAATAACTGAAGGATGTAATGTCTTAGAGGGTACTGAACAAAATAATGAAAAAGGGATTTTACTATTTCTGTAGAAAATAATTGTGAAAACGTTTCCAAGAAACTCTTTTCTACAGAAATAATAATAAAACAACACAATATCTTCTTCAATATTTTGTTCAGTATCCTGTAAGACATTACCTCCAGTTATTGGCATGTTTAGCAAATTCGCCGTTTATATCAGTTTATTATTTAGAATTATTTTATTAAATTGTTTGTTAATACAACAACCGTTAGTAAACATACGTGAAAACATTTCCCAAAATCTCTTATTCCTGGTGTTAACAATACATTACTTTTAAGATCAAACTTATTGGATGATCATAATAATATGGCGAAATACTGTACTGTTGTCCCACTGAGTACTCACATGTTAACTTAGTTATAAATCTAGCTAGTACTTGTGTTCTCACCCGTTTAGTAATCAAAGATTTCTTTAAATTTAAAATGCCAAACCACAACAGACTATATGAAAGAGGCACTAGGTTTTGTACGAAAGAGTGAATTCCTTAGACAAGCAAAAGTATGTTTTGGAGTTTCGAAATCGATTCTGCACCGTTACGAGAGCAAGAAGAAGACGTCCGAAGATGAAGCAGAACAAATCCAATTATGCTGTCAAGTAGTATAGCTTAAGAATCAAGAGTTCGAAATTACACAATTTTTTCTAAATAGTGTCTTTTAGTCTTCCTTTTTTGGATTTTGGACATCATTTTTTAAGTAGATTATGTTTGACAGTAGAAATGCCATTGATATACCAACGACATTTTAACTTATGTTAGCTTATCGAAAGTGATATTAAAAAGAACGATTCGATTTTTTTAAATAGTCTGTACATTGCAACATGTCTAAAATAAGGCACATGAAGTCAGTATAGAATAGATATTGCAAAGTTATGTGCAAAGTGCAAATCCAAGTAACACGATTTAGAGTTTAGCTTCCATTTCTTTCCCCCGAGGCACTACCAAAAACGCAAGGGAATAAAGCACACTTGTAAAACAACGTCTTAAAAGAAACAATAAGTAATAGATGTAGGTTTAAAAAACAAGAAAAGTCTGGTTGTGGCCCAGGAATCCTCTGAGGAGGAAGAGGAGGAGATGATCGTAGAAGCAAATAGATGAAGATGAACCCATTTGACTGGGCACTCTGGTTCTGAATTATGTGTCGACTAGGTAGACTTTTTTGATGAAAACCTAAATACCCAAACGCTGAATTGAATCCTGGGTTTTAGATGATTTCGAAGGGTGGAAGAAGTGTAAGTTGTTCTACACACAGGGCAGTGGTGGACATTAAGGGAAAAGAGATGGTCGTCAACTTCATAAGAAAAAGAAATATAATGAGAAATTATAAGATGCACCTCTCTTCTTTGAGAGTTATACGAGGGTGGTCGGAACAGTTTCCGACCTAACAAAGATACAAGACATTTTTTCTTTAAATTTATTTTTATTTTTCTACATAGTCTCCTTGTAAGTCTACACACATCTCCCAGCGATGCTCCCATCTCTTTAACCCGTCCAAATAGTACTCGGCGTCTTTCTCTGCAAAATAATTGTTCACGAAGGTGATTGCCTCCTCATTTGACGAAAATCTCTGTCCCCCGAGCGCAATTTTTAGATGAGGGAACAAATAGAAGTCGCTTGGAGCTAGATCTGGTGAGTAAGGAGGATGGTCAAGCAGTTCAAACCGTAATTCGTGGATTTTCGCCATGGCAACCGCGGAGGTGTGAGACGGCGCATTGTCTTGGTGAAACAGGAATTTCTTTTTCTGCAAATGTGGCCGTTTTTCCGCAATTTCTGTCTTCAGCTTGTCAAGTAATGATGCGTAGTATAGCCCTTTAATGGTTTTTCCTGTTTGAAGATAATCGATTAAGATAACTCCATGACTATCCCAAAAAACAGTCGCCATCACTTTCCCAGCCGACATAACAGTTTTTGCTTTTTTTGGAGCCGATTCCCCCTTCGCAGTCCACTGTTTTGATTGTATTTTTGTTTCGGGCGTATAATGGTGTATCCAAGATTCATCTACAGTAATTAATCGGTACCAAAACTCTGATTTATTGCGCCTAAACTGCGCCAACAGAGCGTTGGAAATGTTCATTCGAACACGTTTTTGGTCTAACGTGAGCAAACGCGGCACCCAACGCGCGGACAGCTTTCTCATGCCTAAATCTTGATTCAATATGTGACAAACACGTTCTTTGGACATATTCATAGCCTCTGCTATCTCTCTCACTTTAATTCGACGGTCGTTTAGCACCATTTGGTGAACTTTAGCGATGTTATCGTCAGTGGTTGCAGTTTTTGGACGTCCCGAACGTTCATCGTCTCCCAAGCTGGTACGGCCACGTTTAAATTCAGCCACCCAAAATTTCACTGTGGTAAATAATGGCGCAGAGTCCCCATACACAGAGTCCAACTTATCTTTGATTTGCGTAAGCGTATTGCCTTTCAAAAACAAATATTTAATGACAGCTCGATACTCGATTTTTCCATTTTCACAAAAACACTCACATCCACTCACTCAAACGATTGTCAAATAACAACTGCGCGTCCAAAATGGCTGAAATTTTGGTTTTACATTCCCTAGCTTTTATCACGCCCTACTAGATTATATGAAGTTTATATGAATCTAGTAGGCCGTGGCTTTTATTGACGAGTGCTGCCATCTTCACGTTAAGGTCGGAAACTTTCCAGACCATCCTCGTAGAGTTCTTTAAAACTCCGCAATTTGGCTGTTTCAGCATCAGCTTTTCCATTTAAATAAATTAATATAACTAACCGATATAACCTATCCAAATCAATATAACTGGAGTTATTTATCCTGCGATAGAATTGCGTCTCCGACTGCACAAGCGGCAATTTTGTGCAGTCAGACGTATAAAACATGAATGCGATGGCACAAAATTTTGAGCTAGACAACGCACTTGGCGTTGGTTATTACTTTCCCTTGGTTATTATTAGCTTGTCCGTATGTACATCTTATCTTGTTTTTAGTAGCAAGGAGAATAGTTAAATAATCTGTTAAAGGTAATGGAAACCCTGGAAATCTAATTACATTAATTTTTTAATTAATAAATTATGTAAATTAAAAGATTTTGAACAATCCCAGTTATATTGATTTTGCCACTAATATCACATTCCTTACGAAAATATCAATATAAAAGTGAAATAATTTATTTAAGTGGAAAAGTTGTAGAAGAAACATCAAAATCCAGAAACTTTAACTTTAAAAGAGGGAGAGGTGCATCTTATAACTTCTCATATGGTCTAGTGATATCAGGGACTACTTTAAAGGGAAAAATCGCTCAAACGAGGTCTCGGTTGAAAGGTTTCCTCTGCACTAACCTGGAGAATACAAACTGTATTAAGTCGTCGATAATCGACACAAAAGCTGTATGAATCATTACATTTTTTAAACTTGACCGTCATTTTAAGCGTGTTCCTTAATTGATAGGAAATTGGTATTTATACAATTTTTTGCATTTTTGATGCCCTATCCGAATCCGATCCATCAAAGTTCTGAATTTCCAAAAGAAAAAAACGCAGGGACGGATGGACTTTTCCGTTTCAACAAACGAACCTTTAGTTCAACAAACCGAAGTTCATTAAAGATATATTTAAAATTAAAGTCAGCAAATTATTATCGACAAATTGATTTTTGAGGTACTATTGATTTCATAATGATCTAGGGCAGCAAGGCTAGTATGATGATATTTTTAGTATTTTATCCTATGCATTTACACCTAAAAAAAAGTATTATAGTAGCTTTGCTGCCTTAGATCATTATGAAATCCATAGTACCTACATAGTATCAAAAATTTAATATGGGTCAGTTCAAATCACAATCAAATCTGGAAACACTTCTTTCATCGTGTGCTACCCCTCCTACGGTTTTTAATTTGTGTTTGATTTTTGTTGTTGAAGTTCCATTGTTAATGTATTTAAATTTGAAAATTAAAATGACTAAATGCTCAAGAATTAATGCTCTTCAAGCGCCTAATTATAGCTAAATAAATACATACGGCTAATTAAATAAACTCCTTTTCGACGATGAACAGATAATGATGAACAGACAAAGAGAAAGTGGTCAAACTTCTTGTTTATAGATATTTTCATCATTTCTCTCCATCGAAGTGGACCAGAGAGAGGTTTTGAATGAATGTATTTTTATAATAGAAAATCACATGAACTACCGTAATTGTAATCACTTTATCGACTATGAAACGTGCACACGCTGCAAAAATGATGTTAATTTCTTTCTAATATTGATAATTAACCAAATTGATTTACCACTTAGTTCCATTATTGTGTATAAATAATAAAGAAGTTTTCCAATAACTACTCTTTAATCACATTTGTAAAAAATGTAATAATAATTTTCGAACACCAGATGGTAATTGCATGTTATTAACTGCTAATCTAGACTACTTACTAATTTGCTCTTTAATTTAGATTTTATTTTATTATTAGGTATAATATGCTTTACATATGTCTTTTCGTTTGTGTTTATTATTATTTTATATAGATTTAAGTTTCACAGAATGGAAAATTAGAAAAGAATAGCTATTGTAAGACGAGCTATTTAAATTATTTATTTTTTACAATATTAATCATTATTACACTCCAGGTACGTTGGTTTCACCTGCCTGCATATTTCTTTGCTAATTAATACATATCAATCAACGCATGCCAGTTTATATTTAAATGAACTGGAAAGTGTTTTGAAAGAAAAGCCATCGAACTTGTTCGAAATCCGTGAAAGTAATCTTTTTTGGAAATATGGTAAATATCTACTTAAGTGATTAATAAATTCACTGATTAACTTATTGACATGAGAAATTAAGAATATTTATAAAAATAAATGTCAAGTAATTTGTAACAAATTTCGTTAGAAGCAAAGGATAAGAAATTGTTCTCTTTGATATTTACGTATAAGATTGATCTCTAAAATCTTGCAAAATGAAGACGTAGGTAATTAGAATTTCTTCATTCTCCAAATGCTAATCTAAAATAATTTGTAATAACACTTGTCAGAACCGGGGCAAAAATTTACTTTTTGAAATATTACGAATTGTAAACTAATTACCTCATGTCAAGTTTCAAAAATATGTTTGATTGATTAAGCAAATATTAAGGTACTTGAGCAACCCATTATATTTATATGTTTACTATTAATAAAATTTCACTTGCTTATTTTATTGATTATACATGTGATACGAACTATATAAACAAATCCATAATAACTGGGCATTATAAGCGGGCATTATCGTTTATACTGGCCGCTCAACGTTTACTTTGCCAATCGGAGCCGACGTGACGTTTAATAGTAATTTGAATCATTAGGCTAGAAACTATATGTTCGCGTACAAGTGTGTTGCCATACAACAAATAACTACCATTTGCAATGTAGTTTCTGGGTGCATAATCTAGGAATTCTTTTGTGCCGACTTCTACAGAAATTTCTTAGATAAAATTAACTTATAGCGTTTTCAATTGACTGCTCTGGAGTGGTCCTAGATTGGTCTAAGAGTAAATTCCGTATTCGATTGGTTCACCTAGCATTACGGTCATTTAGATTTGCGTATTCGCTGCTCCAGGCGCTCCGTGTAAAAGCACTCCGGGAGTGCTCTTCATTGATCTGCCCCGTGAGATAGATCAATTCAGATCAAAACAAAAAACTAATTTTCTACTCGTACATTATCTCGTGAGAAATAAAATCTTGTATCACCACGAGCATTTCTAGATGATAATGCCCATTGGGCGACTTCCATTCCTTCGGCCCTTCAGGCCATCGGGTCGGATCATCGTTATGTTCCAGCCCAAAGTCCTGAAGGGCCCGAGGGATGCAAGTTGCCAGGAATTTTATTTTTCATGAGAATGTATCGTACAAGTAGGAAATTAGTTTTAATTTATAATTATTGGCATTGTCAAGGACGTTGGCTATATATTTATAAAGCTAGGAATTTTTATGTTTGTCGGATGGTAACAACCTTTACGAAATTTAGAACAGTCAAACATATATATCACAATTTAAATTCAAAAGTTTTTGTTGTTGTTACCAACATTAAAACAAAAAAGTCCTAATAGCACTAATGTCATCTAAAGAATAGTTAATCTTATTTAAGAAATTTCTGCAGAAGCCGGCACAAAAAAATTCGTGGATTAGGCGCCCAGAAACTACGTTGCAAATACTCTTTATTTGTTGTGTTGCAACACAGTCGGTACGCAAACATAGCATAGTATTGTATTTGGCCTAATGATCTAAATTATTATTTAACGTAACGCCGACCCGATTGCAAAGTAAACGGTGAGTGAGCGTTATAGACTATAACGCCCTCTTGTAATGCCCTGGTTGTTATGGAGTTATTTATATAGTTCATATCACAGCAAGTGCAAGTATGCAAGTGAAACATAAACAACTTTTAGTTAACTTGAGCTAATAATAGTCTCTGACAATGCACCAATAAGATGAATTCTGTGGGTATTCCTTAGTAACGTGATTTCTTCAGCGAAAATAGAAGCTACTTCCATCTACGTCCGAGTAGGTTCAAGCTTCTTTGAGTCGTTTATTAATATCTCTAAAATACATTCGAGATAGACTTTTGCTTGGATTTAGCTGCTTTTTCTTAGAAGTTCATCTCAAATAAAGGGAATTACTATTTGATTCCTTCGATGTTCGAGAAATCTCCGTGGTAACCGAGTTTTTGTTGTAAACAATTAAATCCGGCAAAAAACAAACTCTTATGTATAGCTCCGATAATAAAGTAACTAACCAATGAGGTGCCAATCGCTAATAATAGCAATAGTACAAAATGTAAGTTGAAAAACTGAGCCGTTGTACTTTTTCAAAATATGACAACTATGTACCCAATATGGTTCATGTTCCACTTTTTAACTTAAGGTTAGTTACCAATAAATAATTCCATCGCACAAGGGTTTACTTATGAATTGGTTACACCCTGTGTATCAAGGTATTCTTTATTACACATTATACTGGCCAAAATGTCTGCTCCCCTAGGTACTTTGGAAAAGGTTGGTTAATGCAGAATGGCAGTGTTTTAAAAATATGGTGGCATCTTTTAAATGTCTCTTTATTATCCTACTTAGTATTTGAGAAATCACGAAAAAGAAACTGGTGAATTAAACAAGTAACATTAAGTATAGAACTTAAAAAGATATTTTTCTAGAACATTAACTAACTAAATTTAGTAGGCGAGCTTTGTCGGTAATCAGGTTACGGGATGTGGTTAAGTCTTTGGTAACAGGGTGGTAACGATCTGAAAGGTCGATCGTAATTATAGGCTTTTCTTCACGCTTTTATTTGCTCTTCTAAGGGCTATCAATTGAAGTTCATACCTTTTTGAGATGTGTATTTTTACTAATTTTTTACAAAAATAAGCGATACAAAGAGTGACAGATCTAGATTAGCAATTATTAAAACCAGAGGAGTGACCTGGGTCTGGAGGTGGATAACGATTTCTGTAACCACGTAATAAGCTGTGGTGTTCCAGTTTTTGTTACTAAAAAACAGAGATTGCACCAAAACGTGATTAATCCCTCCAGGTAATAAGTTCTGTTACCTGCTAAACGTCAAAGCCTCGTTTATTTTTACATTCTAAGTCAAAATTCTAGATCAGAAACAAATTGTTGGTAGTATTTAGTCCGTTACTATTATGATGTTGATGATATATATCTTAATCATATGGGAAAAATTATTTTTCACATTTCTTTCGTGTGATTTATTTAAGTAATAAATAGAGCTATGCACGGCTTCTACAGAATGTAGACTGCAAAAAATAAACTATGGAACGTAAGTCTGGCAACGATGCCTTAAAGATATTGCAAGTTCTTGCTTTGTACCAACCCTAACATTACTATGCTTATCCCTTTTATAGTTTCTTATTGCCTTGACACCACTAATAAAATCTTAATCCTATTGTCCTCTTACCTTGTTCAATTATTGTTGACATTCTACATAAAGTTTTAATTCTGTGATCATATAATTTTTCTTAATACTTCTTAATACTAATAACGGTTCTATTCTCAAACGAAAAGTTTGCATTCCATTATCTTTAATATCATACAAATGGGCACCAAAAGCATTCCCCGAAGTATCGGTATTTATATAAAGTAGTTATGTGAATATAATTTTGGATTTATGAGAGCTTATCTTTATCATCAAAAGATCTAATGTCATCAAAATATGTGATGCCATCTCTTATCCTTTCCAATGCCATACACATTTTCTTCTAATAATAGGGTCAAGCACTTAAATTATCGGAATGATTATAAGTTTTTGATAAAACTGGCAAAATCCTAGAACAAACTACATCAATTTCTTATTCGGCAAATCCCCAGAATCCGGTTCGCTTGGGTGGGAGAAGAGCACGCTAGTCCCGATACTACCAAAGCTATTTTGATAGTATTAACCTACTCTCCATTACCAACAATGAATCGTAAAATTTTACTTATTCGTGGAGAAAACATAAGAATCTTTTGTAGTTTGGTAGTATGTACGCTCAGTTTTGCACGTACCTTTTTTTACTCAATGTCAAATCTCCCCTCTTTATATTAACTGAGATATCCCGTCAACAGTTATTGACTTTTAGTGACTTCTATGGATCAGAATCAAAGCGACATAATTGTTCAAATGTTGTAGGTAATGAACAGGAATAACGTTTGCGTCAAGTTTCAACGAAAGTCGTTGCACTCCATCTGGTACATAAGCAAAATAACGTAGTTCTTTGTTCAAAAATGGTCTAAAACTCAGGGAAGCTTTGTGCTTGTGCAATCGCATGATAAAAGCATCAGTTGTTTCTTCAGATGTGTAAATGTACAAAACTCTTGCAGTATGATATAATAATTTTACACCGTTCACACATTTAGGACTGAAATTTATTTTATTTGGTATGTTATTCCTACAAGGAAGGCTACTTTTGATAATGTAAGCCTAACAGTTCTATTATTCCAATTCTGATAATACCTGGTAGAACAGCCTTGGTAGTGTACTGTCTAGCGTGCTGGACTTTCACCCAAGCGTGGTTCAGGTTTTCTGCAGTTTTTCCTTAGCCGTGACAAAGATGTGGTATTTGCGGTGTCCCATCTGTAAGTCGGCTGCAGCCTCAGGTTGAGCCTATGTAATAATAATAATAATAATCGCTCCCTTCCTCCCACACAAGCTTCATAGATTCTGGGGCCTGGTTTCCAGGTTATGGGTTGTAGCAATCATAATCTATATATTTAAAACACAAGGAGTACTTTTGTTCCAGTTCGTTTGAGAGTTCCACCGGGCCGATCTAAGCGTTTTTTTTTACATTGAAGCTTTCGCTGTGTAGATCAGTTAACACTATTTAATTTTTGTATTTTTCTAATGTCTATATTTTTGATTTAAACAAATACGAAATGTTTAATTTGAGACGGGCGAATCGGACTTTCACTAGGGGCGCCCTCTCACTTTATATAAGGGTGGTGCAGCATTCCACTTCAATCATTAATAAACGGTTAATATGTGGTTAATGTTTAGAGAATTGTTAGGTTACGTAGACAAAACCCGCATAGTTGAAAATTATGGACAACAGACGAATTATTATTAGACAAATAATAGCTGATGGCAATTGCTTATTCACAGCAGTTTCATATTGTTTGTATAAAACGCAGGGAACTTGTAACATTATGTTTATGTCATGTTTTTGAAATATGTACTAATAGACGTTTTCAAGAATGTTTTAAACCAGATCGATTTTTGATTTTATTCCTATCATTTCATAAGGTAGAATTTCTGCATTTATGTATGTAGAATAAACTGGCGGGGAGGGGTAAGCCAGAGAGGAATGTATGTCGGAAGATAGGGTAAGCTGGGAGAGAGTATTGCTAGGCTTAAGAATTTTCAACTGGTTATGTTTGGTTACGTTTATTTAAATAATCACTCACGAAGATCCAAAGGATTGTAATCACACATCGAAGGTTGTATATAGGGAAATCCTTCAATGCTTTTGACCGTCATGTCTTGACGAGGTTTCCCTAGTTGTTATTATTATAACAAAGAAATTATGGTCGCATAATGTAAAACTACCTTTTTGGGCTATCGACCTATTCTTATTTGCTCTTCACTTTGCTAACTGTCACTGAAAGCTCAAATTACCGAATCATTCTCGGTTGCTATGAAATAGTATATTAAAGAACACGTTTTATACGACATGATTTATTGCACGAATGCTAGTTCAAAAAACGACCGCGTAGCGGGAGTTTTTTAAAGCATGAGTGCAATAAATGTCTTATAAAACGAGTTCTTTATACTATTTTTTGTACTTTGCACCTCTTGTTTACTAATTTTATCCGTTTTAAAATAAAAAATCACACTTTTAAAATTTGGGGAATTTTATCGTGGTTGGTACCAACGATCGATAAATGTCAAATCTTGACATTTGAAAATTCAAATTTTAATTTAACAATGATTTCAATTTCATTTGTCATGGTTCATGACTGACAACCTCGAAAAACTAAATTACACTAGTTCTAATTCGAAACTCAAATGAGCTAGTTCAGCACTACTTTCGGTTCTGAATGAGCCTTGATATAAACGCAAAGTACAAAAACAATAAAATAACAGAACAGCTATGGTTTATAATGTTTCTTACGTCAATTTTCGTTATGTCAGTGGAATCATGCGGAGCTATTGTATATAATAGCTTGTTTGTAAGTTTTATTATTGAATAAAAACAATCAGCTTTTCAAATAATAGCTATTTATGTAACAAGTACATAATGTAAGACATTATAGACAAGCCCAGTTTATGGCCGAGCGAGCGAAGCGAGCAAGGCCTATAAAAAGGGCGAGTCTATAAGGTCCGATTATGTAAGAGTTGCATACAAAGCTTTATGTTCGATTCCTAAAATTGGCTAATTATCAAAAAAAAAATCAGTTTATATATTTGACATCTATTCTTGACAGAAGAAAATTTGACATGTAATATACAGTTGTCATACTTTAATTTTACTACTATATACTTTATTTTACTACTACCACTTTATTTTACGAGTACAATAATAAGCCAGTTCACTGCCGCAAAACAATACAATAAACAGTACTTTATAATGCAATCGGACATAATAGTATATTACATGTTGAGTTGGTAAAGGATATCTTTACAAGCCAAGCGATAATTGTTTGACCGAGACGGTACGTCGAGGTCAAACAATTATCGCGAGGCGTGGAAACTTTACCAACGAAACATGTATACTATTTTATTCACAATAATTAGACTTAAGATAATCAAAATAAAAAGTAATTTTGAATTTTAAAATACATTTTTTATAAACTGTCATAATTTCAATCAAAGCCATCTATCGACCAAAAGAAATTTTAAGTAAGGTTTCATTCTTCGCCCCTAGGTGGCAATGTATGCGCTCAGTTTTTTAAAATTAGAAATTAATTAATTCCATTGTAATTATTAAATATAAAATACGGAAAAATAAAAATACAACTAATATTAAATAAATAATATGTTTTTAGCGTTAAATATATTTATAAAAACTCAAATTTAAATCGGATAAAACGTCCTGTTTTAAATTATTCAGAAAAATCAGTTGGCCATAACTTTACATGTCAGTTTTACAGACATGTAAAGGAAATTGTTAACCACTTTGGTGTTGCTATAGCAATAGCTTACTTTCCAAGGTTTTTACAACATATGAAATGTACATATTGCAATATGATTGTGAATAATAGCTATTTACACTCGAATGCGGTAAGTCGAACTTTACAGGGCGACAACTTTGTTGTTTAAGTCACGAGCCCGTAGGGCGAGTGCCTTATTAGTTGGAGCCCTGTAAAATGACTTGACGCATGAGATTTGTATAAGATTTTTTGGCCGACAAGTTTTATAGAAAATAAAAAAAAATAATTCAAAACATGCACATAATAGTGTGCTCTTGGATGGCATTTGTAGTTTCCAAACGTACAATAGATGGCGCTGCGGCGATTTAAATTAATTAAATTTTAATTTTTTCTATTAAAGCCCGAAATATTTTTAATAATAACTTAGGTAACATGTATTTTATTACATAAACTTAATTATTACAAGAATAGTTGGTTTCTTAAATATCTCTAATTGCCCAGTGTTTTTTAGTATTTTTACCACATTCGCTTGTCATTTTACGACATCATGCGTAAATATGAAGCTACAGTTGACGTAAACAAAACTGAAACAAACGTTTTAAAATACAGGAGGCCAAAAAATATATTTCTTTTTCCATGGTTAATAATTCTGTATATTCCTGTATATTTCGAGGTATATTTATACACTTTTGAAAATGTAGATTCGTGATGATGACGAAATGAAGTGATGATCTGATGATAACGATGACTGATGATATTAATAAAATCGTTGATTAATCTATTGAGCTATCACATTTCTCAGTTTAATCCTAAAATTTGCCAAAATTCCTCGTTCTAATAATATCAGTAAGCTTCAGCGACGAAGGTTTATTTTGGGTATTTTTTGGTTAGCAAAAACATATTTTGAGAATATGAAAAGCGTTGGGTATCGAAAAAATCACCTCATTTTTGTAAAAAAAAAACAGTGGGTACCCAAACTTACCCGAATTAGATCCACGACAATTTTCGAACCCATATCACGTTAAACAACGCGAAAACCACGTCATTGTAAGATATAAATTTTTATAGTTTGATAATTTAAATTTCCCCTAGAGTACAAAAATGAAAACCGAGTACCAGAAGATTGTAGGGATAAATACGCGTCGAGCAATATATGACATGCTTAAAAACAACAATGAAAACCCAAAAGCTGCTAGCAATTCATATTAATTTACCATTTACTATTTTTTTGTAAGATAGGATTATACTATATTATAAAAATAAATAAATACGAAACTATGCACAAACAGTATTAGTAATCAAAATAACCATAATTTGTGCTTTTTTCAGAATGTTCAAAATGAAGATCAAGATTTCTACTCAACTAGGAAGAAAATTAGCACCGAACTATTCTGGAGTTTCCAATCACTCTACTACATCTCACGGTTTCTTTCTATCAATCCCTATAGAAATAACAATAATACTTTTGCCAGTCTAACACTATCTGACAAAATCTATGGTTATATACTCATGATCTTTACAACTGGAGTAATGACATTTTCAATAGTATTACGTGTTATGTATACTTACGAAACAATGGCTCTAAGTATGATAATTCTGGACTTTTCAATATCTTTATCGCAAATAGTTCTAGTATTGATGTCCATAAGAATGACTATAAACAAACATGGTCACCAAATGAAGTCATTTTTTAAAAAACTTTGTAAAATAGACAAAATGTTTTTTGTACTACCACAGAATTATAAGAAGTTGAGGGGAAAACTGCTTCTCCAGTGCGGGGCAATAACACTTGTAACTTTAACTTTTGCGATTGCAGAAACATTTTTGAGTTCAAAATTGTACAGTTCCCTTTTGGAAGTGGTAATTACCTACCCAGTTAAATATTGCATGTTCTATTATAAATTTATAATATATCTGCAAATACAAACAAGAGTTGATATAATCAAAGAAAGATTCGAATATGTTAACGAAATATTGAGTAATAATTCGAATGAATATAAAGGAAAAGACGAAATTTATGATGACATGCTCAGTGAGATACATAAAATTAAAACCGTTAAGAAATTAGAATTGCATCCAATTTTTGAAACACATAATATTCTTTGCAATATGATCGATATTGTAAACGATATGCATGGTTTTCAAATATTGATGATAATATGTTCTATAATTGTAGCGATTCTTAATCTTCTCAATACTGGAATTATACTTATTTTATCAGCTATGGTCGTTGAAGATGGAGAAGAGTTTGGAGATCAGTATGGTGCTGTGGGGATTCAAGGGATCTTATGTTTCTTCTTTATCGTAAGTAGTTATTTTGCAGTTGTGACACAATTTTCAGAAAACAAACCTTATTTATCTTGGTCATGTTGCATACACCTTTTGTGTTTTCATTTCTATATAATGGCTTATAGTCTGTTTCGACGCAATTTGCGACTTTAAAAATCCCCTAGTACTATTGTAATTTGCCATTTCAAATAATAAATTTCTGACCTCGGTTATTGATTTATTAATTAGCCCCTTATGAAAAAAATATTAATTTGTTAATAACAATTAAACAGGGCATTAGGACAAATCCAACATTTGGACTTTGAAATATAGTCGTTTACCTAGAATTTAAAAAAGAATCATCAAAATCGGTGCCCAAAAGGCGACTTCCGAGGAATCACTCTTTATTTGTCTCCAGGAAATCGACTATTAATAAACTTGGAAATCTTAATCTAAATTGTCGTTAAGATAAGAACATGCTTTAGTCGTCCCTATAAGAAACTAGTAATGCCTTATTTTCCCTTGGAGTCTTATTAGCCTAAGACTCTAAAGTCACTTTTAAAGAATGAAGTAACGACTTTTCGATATTAGAAGAGTTTGGTCGATTTCTGGATGCCATCGGATGACGAATCCAGATCGGAGTAAAATTGGATCTGGATGGTGGGGGGATAAATAAACGAAGGCTTTGCTATGCAAAGCATACTTAACAAAAACCAAGTCTTGAGAGGTTCACACTTAACCCTTTGTAAATGGAAAAATGTTTGTAACTATGAAGATCGTCAATATAAATTAAATAGGATTGTCTTAAAAGATTGGACTCACTTTCTTACATTAGTTGCAAAGGTTTAACAATAGAGCTCCTGGCCGTTGTCAAAACGTCAAAACCAAAAAAATCAAAGATACAGGTTTTGATACAAATTTTGGTTAACGAGAACATGTTCCAGAACTTTAAGTATCTTAACAGGGACGAACCCATGGGGGGGATGGGGGGGAAGCTCCCCCCTCAAAGTTGATAATTTTGAGAGAGAGTTGGCAATTTCACAATTTGAGAAAAATGAGAAGATAAGAAAATGTGTCCAAAACAATTTATTTTTTTAAATTTAATCTAATTGCCATACATACCTACACGTTGGAGAGTTTTAAATAAAAATAAGATATATACTAATTTTGCTTCATATAATATATATATATACGGCTTTCAACCTCTCGGTTATTGCCTTATCCTTATACAGGATGTATCTTCACTCGCCCTAACAATACAAGTAATGTAGTGCTGTAGGGGGGAAGATGTAACTTTAATTGTTTATAGTTTCTTGTGAGTCTTGGCCAGCTCTAGAATTTGTTGCCAGCTTTTTCTGTTCTTAATTTTTATTCTCCAATCTTTTACTCCCATTTCCTTTATATCTTCTAAAATATTCTTTTCCCAGTTCGTTTTGGGTCTCCCTTTGTGCTTAATTGTGTCTGGTTCCCATTCTAGTACCTTTCTAATTATTCTTTCTTTTCCGCTTCTTGTTACATGTCCAAACCATTTTAAATGCTGCGATTTCACATATTTAACTATATCTTCTTGTTTCATTGCTGTTAATATTTCATGATTCATTCTTCGTCTGTATGTTCCATCTTCTAGTACTACTGGCCCTAGTATTTTCCTTATCACTTTTCTCTCAAAACATCTCAGTTGTTCCTCTTCTGCTTTTGTGAGCGCCCAGCTTTGCATTGAGTAGGTTACGATTGGTCTTATTAGTGTTTTGTATATTTGTATTTTAGATGTTTTACTAATTTGTTTACTTTTAAAGATCCGATTGTGTAAAAATAGCACTCTGTTTCCTTTGTGTATTCTTTCATGTATTCTGCTGTTTTGTATGTGTGGCCTTTGTATTCTTGAGCCTAAGTAATTAAAGGCTTCTACTTCTTCAATACTGTATTTTCCGATCTTTATTGTCTGTATCTGTTCCTGCTGTTTATTGTATTTTAGGTACTTTGTTTTATTCAGGTTTATTTGTAACCCGTATTTTTTTGATTCATTTTCTAGAGTATAGAATTTTCTTGTTAGGTCTTCTTTCGATCTACTGATTAAAACAATATCGTCGGCATATGCCACAACTTGAGTGAGTTTCGTTGTAAGTGTTCCTGTTAGTTGGACATTCTTTATGATACTTTCCAGTACTAGGTTAAATAAGAGTGCAGATATTGTATCTCCCTGTTTAACGCCCTTATTGATGTTTACACTGTTCGTTGTTATTGTATTAAATTTAATTACCGCCTCTGTCCTTCTTAAAGTCATCTTTATCAACTTTGTTAGTTTATCTGGTATTTCCATGTTTTCGAGTTCTTGTATCATCTTGTTTCTATTCACGGAGTCAAATGCACTTTTATAGTCTATAAAAAGCATGTGTATTTCTAGATTGTGTGCATATGCTTTTTCGAGTATTCTTTCCATGATATGTATTTCATCTGTCGTGCTTCTTCCAGGACGGAAACCCTGTTGGTAGTCGCCGATTATCTTTTCTGTGTATTTTTGTACTCTTTCCTTTATTAGCGTTGCTAGTATCTTATATGCAGTGTTCAGAAGGGTTATGCCTCTGTAGTTTTCACATGCTTCTTTTTCCCCCTTTTTAAATATTGGAATGATAATTCCCATATTCCATTCTTGTGGCATCTGTTCTGTGATCCATACTTCTGTTATAAGTTCACTTATTTGTGTGTTTACATGTGAGCCGCCATGTTTCAACAGCTCGCCCACGATTCGGTCACTTCCTGCTGCTTTATTGTTCTTCAGTTTGAGTATTGCATGTGCAATTTCTTCTTCGGTCGGTAGTGATATTTCTTGTTCGCGTTCTTCTCTTCTTTCTACTATATTCTCTGTTTCTTCCATTTCAGTTTCTTCATGTAATAGCTCATAGAAATGTTCTTCCCATCTTTTCTTGATGTCTTTTTCTTCATGTAGTACTTTCCCCTCCTTGTTTTTAATATTCCTTACTTTTAGTGTTGTTTTAACTTGTAAGTTTTGTATCTGTTGATAAAATCTTCTTGCATTATTGTTTCTATTTTCCTTCTCTATTTCGTCTAACTTCTTACACATCCATTCTTCTTTTTCTTGCTTGAAACAGGCCTTTGCTTCATTTCTGAGCTGCTTGTACGTCTCTCTGTCTTCTTCTTTCCTAGTTTTAAGCCATTTTAATCGGGCCTTATTCTTTGTTTCTGTTATTTCTTTGCATCCAGTATCATACCAGTTTTCCCTTTTTTTTTTTTTGGTTGGGTTTCTATACCCGATTATCTCTTCTGCTGCTTTTGTCACGTTATTTTTTATTCTCTCCCATACACTGTTTCTGTCATCACTATTGTGATTGTTATGAAGTTCTACAATGCGCTTTTTATATTCTTTTCTTGTATCTTCTAATTGCAGTTTTTCTAGATCCCATTTTTTTTGTTTTGGTGCCCTATTGTACCTCTTCTCTTTCTCTTCAACCTTTGTCATAATTACCAGGAAATGGTCTGTATCACTATTTGCTCCACGATAGGTTCTTGTGTCTTGTATTGTTCTTCTCTGTTCTTTTCTGACTAGTATGTGATCTATTTGGTTTTCTATACCTCCTGATGGATGTTTCCATGTCACTTTATGCTTGCGTGGATGTTGGAATATCGTTGATGTAACTATCAGGTTACAAGAGGCTGCTAAGGCTACCAACCTATGTCCATTGTCATTAGTAATTTTGTGTGCTGTATGTTTTCCACATATTCCACTGAGGTATTCTTCAATTCCAATTTGGGCATTGAAATCTGCTAGGATCACTATTTCGTTCTACTTCGGTATGTTTTCTACTAATTCTTGTATCTCCTCATAAAATTGTTCTTTCTCCTCTGCCTCAGCTGTTTCCGTTGGTGCATATGCACCTATTATCGTTGTGTTCTTGTGTTTCCCCCTGGTTCTTAATATTGCCATCCTGCCATTTATAGGCTTAAAGTGTATGATGTTTTCAATGTTGCTTCTGTTAACATAGAAACCCACCCCATTACGTCCCTGTTTTTCTTCTCCACTGTATAGTATTGTGAAGTTTTTGCTTCGGATCTCCCCATGGCCCGCCCATCTTACTTCTTGTAACACTGCTATATCAATTTTGTACTTTTGTAACTCCTCTGTTATCATCTGCATCTTACCTGCTTCTAACATTGTTCTTATATTCCAGGTTGCTACTTTAAATATGTTTTTGCTTTTATTTTTTTGTTTATATTTTTTTATTTTTATTTCGACTTCATAGTTGGTATTAGATTCGGATAAATTCTAGTAGGGTCGGCCAAATGATCATAGCAATCGGTGCCATGAGGTA
This sequence comes from Agrypnus murinus, assembly GCA_929113105.1. Classification (NCBI taxonomy): domain Eukaryota; kingdom Metazoa; phylum Arthropoda; class Insecta; order Coleoptera; family Elateridae; genus Agrypnus; species Agrypnus murinus. The sequence goes on along the minus strand of OV816025.1, from coordinate 136,784,912 downwards.
CGAAGAATGCTCCGCCATCCTGATTCCTCACCCAAAAACAAACAAACAAACAAAAAAATCTTTTAATAAATCGCCATCTGTCTCTATTTTTGCACTGAAACAAGAAGGAAAAGTAACCCTAAACAGCAATTGAAGTGAGAGGGGATACAAAATTACAAATTACATACAAAAATACTTACATATTTAAATCCTTTGGCAATGATAAATAAGCATATGATAGATGATCTTTTTTATTATTATTGCAATTTATTATTTTTCCTGTACAGTACGAGAACATTTTTCTTGTAACGTGTACTATCAACAAAAATACTCAAAACCGCGTTTTGAAGATACAGTTAGTAAACAGGTTTATTTAGGTTATGTTACCAACGGTAACTGAAAAAATGGCAAACAAATACACCAATATTCTGGTCATGATCATCGATTACTTTTTTACCGACTACTTCCAACTTCCCCGGAGACTATAGATGGCAATACCTACAACATCGTCGTATAGCCCCTCTATTTCATATAGTAGCGACATCGTGGAGCAAACCTGATACAAACTTTAATAAACAAAAAATTACTACATGCATGGTGTCGCGGAATTTTAATAAAAAGTTGTTAAAAAATTAGAATTACAGAAATATATGTCATATTAATATGGTCGTTTTTACCGAATGTGAATGTCCATTATCAAATTAATGTCAAACTGAGAATATTTTTGTGCATGATTATTATTAAACCTAAGATTTATTGCGACAGAATGTCAAATCTGGTAACATTCAATGTCGCCAACGTGATCTTGCTCCAGCGGCGAGATCAATCGTTGTCGCTACTATTTGAAAATAAAGGGGCTATACATCGTCGCTTAGCTTCGAATCTTAACTCTCTCTAATCTTTGATAGTTACAAAAACTATCAAGATTTTCTACCTATTGAAAACGACCGGTTGTTAAAGAGATTATAGACAGGTTGTAAATAATTTTGTATGTGTTTGCAAAGACTGTTTAGTACTTAAAAAAACTGGTTAAGAACACCGTCTGTGCAATGCAACACACAAATAAAACCTTAATTCTAAAGTAAGAATTTTAATTAAATACCCTGTATACAAAAGTCCCGTGTCTCGAGTTATTCTTCCCCGGACTCGAGCCAACAAAAAATAGAGCAATTCCCTGAATTTGGGTCCCGGGAATTCCCGGGTCAGAAACCGTAGTATTCTAGTTCCTTACTTATAGTTCTAATCTCTCCAGGCTTGTGAGTAATGTTTTAAGAATTTTCCCAGTTGCTGCAAAGACTAATAAGTATTATCACTAGGTACTGACTCCATTTTCCCCATTTTCATTATTTCGTCCGCTAGAGGTAAGTATTTGTTTATCTTCTTTATCTACAAACACTATAGAAAACTACACATTTCGCACAGTCTAGTAACCATGAAAATGATTTCTAGAATTTTTTGTTTTTTTAAATTGGTTAACAAACGACCGAGTTATGGCCGATAATATGCAAAACAACAATTTCTTTTCATTATTTTAAGCTCTCATTGTAGTCCAGTACCCAGTCAATCTGTATATTGTACCTTGCAAAAACTCAACTCAAGTAGTTTTGGTTTTTGGATAAGTTTTGTATGTTGGGGACCTTATTTGAAATTTAAGTTTTTTTTCCATTCACTTAAATGTGCCTCTCCAGTTTTCGTACTTGGCACTGCTCTAACGACTAGAACTTAGCCATTTCTTGTCACATTTTGGAAATCTTTACTGGAATTATTTAATTTTTTACTCGGAAGAGAAGAAGTGTTGCTTTACAAAAGTTCAAAAATAATAAAAATTGGTAAAGAAATGACGAGTTATAGCCTAAAGCAGACACGAAAACATTTTTTTGTATAGCCTATATGTAAAGCTCTACTTCTCTCCCTCAAAAGGGAGTAAAATAGTAGTTATTTTACTCCCTAGGAAGGAAAGTTTATATATTTTAAAGAGTTTATATATAGGTTATATCATATTCAGATATGACCATAGAACAAACACTGATGAAGACGATGAAAAGCTCTGGATGACTGACGCCTGGTCGTGGGATCACATACAGTGTGTTTACTCGATGGACTGTAGAAATGGTAGATCTTCAGAACGTCTTTGATGAAGTTAAGAAAAACTGTGACTGTGACATTAACTCAGTAACATCTGAGCAACATGTGGATATGAAGCCTTCTCACATTACCGAGATGGATAAGCTCAGAGACTGGTTTTATCAACACTCCCCATTTCCCAAAACCGGCTTAATCATTAATGATGATCAAAAACTAGCAAATCTAGTCTACTTTAAAATTAATACCAACTACGCTTCATATAATGTTAGGTACAAATAAAAACATTTCCTTACTAGTAGTTGGTATTTTCATCGTAATAAGTTGGCAATTTTAAGGTTACCCCCCCTCCAAAAAAACTCCTTAGGTTCGTCCCTGAGTATCTAGGGTTGTCTCTCTTCTTCTTTCTTCTCTCTTTCAGTAAACTCCCTTTCTTTCAGTAAAAATAATTCAAGACTTTAATATTGTAATTTAAAAATAAAGAGTTACATATTTAATACGATTATACAACTCATAATAAAATTAGCCAATAGTAGTTGCGAATTATCCTAGTTACCACATATAGATAAGTGAATATACGCTTCACGACGTTGTATAATCGTTTCGGTATTTCCAAGCCTGCAACACTATTGGTTCAAGCAATCGTTGTCAGAGTAACAATTATTTTGAAGTCATCGACATACCTGTGCATGCAATAAATTAAATTAATCTGTCAAAAAAGCATCGCTTCGTTTTGTTAGCTTTGTATTTGTGCAAATCCTGCTTTTCCGCTATGGAACGGTTTGGCAATATTAGTAGCGTTGAAATAGATCAGTCAATAGAACATATCACCCCTGAAAACACTGTCAAAACGCACAAATATGTGTGGAAACAGTTCTTGCAATTTTGCGAACACCGAAATTATAATATTTGTGCTGAAACATCGGACGAAGAGCTGGCAGATATTTTGAAGGATTGGGCATTTAATATGAAAAGAGCGAATGGCACCGATTACAAAGAAGGTACTGTGAAAACATTATGGAATATTACCGCCAAACTTCTGCAGCAAAAAATGTATGAAGATTTTAAGCGAAAAACTAATCCCTTCAAGGATTTAATTTTTATGAATGCCAGAAAAGCACGGGCAATAAAAAGAAGACAGCTACAAGCAATCCCTGAAAAAAGAAGATCGAGTGCTGCTGCTCTTACTAGAGAAGAAATCAATAAGATTGTTACAACCTACAACGAAGATACCCCTGATGGCCTGCAGAAGAAATTCTATCAAATTTGTGCTGTTGAGCTTGCGTGGCGCGGTAACGAAGCGGCTTTATGCCTTGTTGATTATTTCAAAAAAGAAATCAACAATTACGGTGAGCCCACAGGACGTATTGAATACAACACCATATTTTCTAAAACAACACAGGGTGGAGAAAAACCCACTGCGGAATCTAAATGGTTAACACCAAACAAACAATGTGAAGACCAGTGTCCAGTGCGCCTCTTTGATAAAATGCTAAGCAAAAGAACACCAAACATTAAAACCAATCGACTGTTCTTAACTCCACATCCTGGCTGGCAAAAAATAAAAACTTGGTATAAAAATTGTCCACTGGGAATTAATCAGTTAAGTAAATGGACACGTTTAGGAGCGGAGTCTATTGGACTGGATACTAAGAAAGTAAAAATAACAAATCATTCGAATCGTTCTTCGGCTGTGAGTAACTTATCAAAATCTGGAGCAAACTTGCAAGAAATTATCAAGATAACTGGCCACTGTTCATCTGACTCTCTCAAACCTTATCTTAAGCTTGGTAGTGAACATCATTCCGAAATTCTTGAAAAAATGAGAAACTCTTCAACTAATCAACCTAGTACGAGTACTGGCGTAGCAAATTCAGGTGTAACAAATATTTATTATAATAATTGTACCTTTAATATTAATACCAATAAAAATAATAGTTGATTCTAAATTTTATTTGTTATATAATCGTATCGAATACCACTAGAGCAACCGAAAATAATCTTATACCTACCTCGCGACACGACGTATTCCTTAAAACACCACTCCAGCTACGCTGTCGTGGTGTTTCGCAGAATACGTCTCGTCGCTCGGTAGGTATAATCGATTATTTTCGTTTGCTCTCGTGGTATTAAAACTGATTATAACCGTGGAAGTAGGATATTTGGACATGCGCGGAGTACATTGTTTTCACATAATTTTGGCATGAGAAATCGCGTGGTACCAGTTGCTTTCTAGATTAGTTATATTTTGAACATTTCTTGAAATTAAAATTGATTTTTAAAGTACATAGAAAGTTCTTCGTCAAAAGAAGTTAAAAAATTGTGGACCAACCTAGTAGACAAACGACCACCACGAGATACCTCTTACCAAAGTTTTGAGTCTATCTGGTGAAAACAGTCTACTCCCGCCATTTGCAAAAACTAAGTGTACAAAACTTCTACAGTGTAATAAATTGGTAGATAATGCAAGATAACAGGTATCTTACCAACAGATGTGGAGCTTTCTTGGAGAAACTCACCTGCAACAAAGAAAAGAACATTGTAATATAATTTCATAAAAAAACAATATATTTAATATGGCTAACATTTTTATGTTCTCTCTAAATTGCTATGAAAGATGGAACTATACTCAAGGATAATTTGCAATAAAAACAGAGTATACGAGCCCCGAAGCATATTCTATCTACTTTCATTTTTTATTAAAAGCCACTCCGCAATCTTTACTCCGAAATTCTTTTCTGGTCTAGAAAGTGACTCTTTCTTGTCGCCAGGAGTGAAGTACTGCGACGTTTCGTAAAATTCTACTTTTGAGTTGGCTTGGCTTGTACTTTATTTACCTTCGCAGTACCAAGACATTTCTTGCAGCACTGATAATATTGTCCGCGCGAGCCAACTATTCCTACACTTTAAATCGTCTCACTTAGATCGGCAGGTGAGGGGTAGAGCGAGTGAGATAGTATTATCTGTACCAATGCGTCGGTGCATCCTGCACCTTACCCTTCTCAGTTATCAGAGGACTAGTTGGTTCGAGCGGGCAATACGTCTGGCACAAGTATTAGAAATAGATAAAGTAGGGAACCACCGTAAGTACGTATGCAAATTGTGCAGAGCACAAGTACAGTATAGACGTATAGTAGCAGACTAATAACCGATACATATCAATTGTCTGCTTAGATAATGCAGATTCTTAGATAATCTTTAGTTTGTAGTTCGCATTACTTTATGTTTCTATTAAACGATAACAACCGAACCACAGCGGCTATATTTAGCTTCCGTGATAAGTTTAATAGAATTACTAACACGTAGTGTGATGCTGTTTTCAGGTTGTTTACTTGGCCCTTATAATGGAATTGAATAGAAACGGGTTCTACGTATTCAAGAGGACACTCTTCACTTTCCAAGAAAAAGGAGATTTTATAACATATACAGCTTTTCTATGATAGACAAGAAATAGTCTGCAATCCAATCCACCCCACAAGGTTTTGGTTTTCTAGTACTCATTCAGAAGTTCGATCTAAAAACATTTTCTTTGGTTGCAAAGATACACTTACGATCTTTGGTAGATAAATAATTGCCATCGTTTATGATAGAGTGCTTAACTAAAAATCGCATTTACTGATATAAGGATTACCACATTTTGACGGGTTATGACGTGTTCCTGTGTTAGCTACTTCTATTCGTATGCCCTTAAGCCCATCTGTAATCGAAACTCTATTTTACATCATTCTTCTCTCCTTCCATTGAATTAAACGAAGTGGTTATAGTTCGTTACAAATTTTAAGCTCACTTGTTTGATGGGTGGTGCGTCATCTTAGATATTTGTACATCGTGTGCTGGTTTGTTTATTATTTTATTAGGAGTCATTTAGCAATGTCTATTCATTTGACTCTATACATTGATCGTATTCTTACCACATCCGGTAAGTAGCATTATCGGTTTTAGTGATTCGCGAAGAATATATTTATCATTAAAAACGTTCCGTGACACCACAAAAGATAAAAATCACTTATTTAAATGGCGGTTTATATGAAATGCTAGCGGTTGATTCCGGCTTTGCCTGGAGCTGCGCATCGCCACAGCGCTGCTGACGCTCTGGAGTTCGCGTCGTTTCACTTTAATCCCTGTGTAGGCACCGGGTTACTTATCGTTATAATATTGATGTCTCTAAAAGGTCTGTACTGAACGCCACCACATATTGCTGAGATCAAACTAGAAGATTTAGCCAAACTTACCTCTATCAAAAAATGCTTCGTTAAGGCACTATCAAACGTCAAAGATCTTCAAAAACCTTATAAACGACTTATAATATTATAATTAAATATAAGCGCCTGTTGCTTAATTTCAAATCTTCGGCAAACCGTTCTAAAATTTCTTCTTCAGCCTCAGGAGTCCTTCGAACGTCTTTTGAACGCCAACACACTCTACATTAGTTGCGATATATTAAAATAGCTTTTTGCCTAAACTATGACAGATAGCAAAATCGAGCAACAGACTTGTTTGAAATAAGTATGTTTGTTTGTAGAAAACGTTTGAAAGGTATTGGCCATTGTTAAAAAATATGAGCTTTTCTGCCTGTGGATAGTCGAACTTTGACCATTTATGTAACATCCCTGGGCAAAAAATAATGTCATGAATCCCTTTTCCCAGTATCGCTTTAACGAACCACTTGATTAAAGCACCCTATTTTGGTCCCAGGAATATGTACGAGTATAGTAGTGTCTTGTAGAGACACCCGTATAGTCTATGACACTTCCAGAATTTCATAGAAAGCGTTAGTCGATGTTTTATCGAAATTGGTCTATTACTTTCAAAGATTACCCAGACAAACATACAGGAGGACGTATACCGCCCTTTGTATGTATTAAAAAAGATTAGAGATATGTTAAGAGATCTGGCTAAGGTTTTCTGCATTTTTCCTTAGCTGGATACAAATGTGGGATTTGCGCTGTTCCATCTGTAAGTCGGCTGCAGCCGCACGTAGGGCATACGTAATAGTAATAATCGCCCCCTCCCTCCCGCACAAGCTTATAGCTTCTGGCGCCTGGTTTTCAGGTTATGGGTTGTAGCAATTATTATTATATTATTATTATTATTATTATGTTTGGTAAGGTTTCAGAAGTACTTTGCACCAGCCCGAGTCCATTTATGCTGTTCATTATTGTTTTGAGAAAAAAGCTTATCAAGAGATTTGATCACATAATTAATTAAATTAATTTTGATACACTTTGCTCAATCTGTTAACCACGTAACATTCAGTTAATTCTGTATACTCTGTATTTACATACAGACTTTTCCTTGTTAGTTTATAATTTTGCCCAATTAATTTAGGAGACTTCAAATTCTGAATGCACAGTTAGTTATGATTGATGGTTTTGTTGTCTTACGAGGGTTGCGCTGAAAATTGTTAGTTATAAAAAGACTGTTGCATTTTTTAACAAAAAATCTTTATTGTTTTTCAAAATAATCTCCATTCAGACTAATACACTTGTGCATTCTTTGAAACCACTTTTAGAAAACATTTGGAAAATTCATTTTCTGAAAGGTCCTCGAAAATTCTTTGAAATTCTGCACTGGAAAATCTTTTACCTCGCAGCATTTTTTTAACAGTTGGAAACAAAAAAAAGTCGCACGGCGCCAGATCTGGGCTATACGGAGGATGAGTTACCAATTGAACTCCCTTATCTTTAAAAAAATCCAATGTTCTGGCAGCAATGTGGGAGGATGCGTTGTCATGATGGACTAAGATGTTACGCAAACCGGTCCTTTGGCGACCTGTCTGTAATTTTGCAAACATCGGTGGTATAGCCACTTCGCAGTACCATTCAGAATTAACAGTTCTGCGATCTTCAAGTGGAATAACAGCAACAGGACCACTTCGGCGGAAAAAAACAGCAATCATTTTCTTATTGACGCTTCTGCCACGAATTACTTTTGTGGGCAAGTCTTCATCTTCGAATACCCAAACACTAGACTGCTGTTTAGTTTCAGGGTCGTAACTGTATACCCAAGATTCGTCACCAGTTACAATGTATGCCACTTGCTTGGAGGCTCCTACGTAAAATTTTTGCAACATAAATTTACACCAGTCTACTTGAGCCTGTTCTTGACTTTCTGAGAGCAAATGCGGTATCCAACGGCTTGTTAGCTTTCTTACCCCAAGATGTTTATGCAAAATGGTATTCACCGCCGAGGATCTAATCTTCACTTCCTCCTGAATCTCCCTATAAGTAATATTTCGATTGGACTGAATCAAGCTTGACACACGATCAACATTTTCTGAACAGGCAGCTGCCGCAGATCTTCCAGGTCTTGCTTCGTCTTCTAGCAGCTCTCGCCCTCGTCGAAATTCGCGGAACCAATGACTAACAGCGGATAATGAAGGGGCAGCATCGCCAAAAGCTGCTATCAAATCTTCATGGCTTTGCTGGTATCCTAACTGTCTTTTATAGTCGTAGAAAATCATAGCTCTAAAGGCAGTTCGCGGAAAGCTCATCTTAACTGAATTAAAAATGCACAACTACTTATCTTACAAAATTAACTACGTTTCACAAGGAAATTGGAACGTTTGACAATTGTTTATGGACAATTGTGGGTAACGAATGTCAACTAATGCAACATTCAATTGTTGCAATTGTTTCTAGCCTATTGAGCTTCCATGGCCTGCTACTAACTATTAACAGAGCATCCCTCGTATTTCCTTTAAACTAATTGAGCATTTGGCAGATTGAAGGTCCACTTCTCGAATCTAATAACCAGGAATATCTTCTACTCGTTACATTCTCTAACATGGACTTACTACATAAGCACTGGAGCTTACTCAACCGGAAAAAGGTATTTAATTTCAAGGAACGAACTGGAACGAATTTTTGAGGAAGGTGATGAAGGTGACTATATATAAAAAGCAGTTTATTAATAGAAATCAATATAGTTTCGAAAACCTTTATTATATCTGCTAAAGAATAATCAATTTTCAATTTCATGGTACAATGGATTTAATAGTTTATCTAGGTTAGTTATGAATTTACAGATTAAATATAAAACATAACATTTGTTCTAAATTTCTTGCATATATCTCCATACTTAGATGCATCTATGCAATGCAAAATCTGCCCTACATTTTAACATAAGTAAGGTATATTATTTTTTCAGATTATAAGCATTCTAATGGCTGCCCAGTGTTCATCAACCGTAGACAGTGCAAATCAAACAAAAGCAGTTGCCCAAAAGCTTCTCTTGGAGGAACCAATTACCGCGACCGATTCAAATAATGAAGGTTATTTGTATAGAGAAGAATTGATTCTCTTTATAAATACCAGCAGATGTCCAGCTTTCTCTGCTGGAGGATTCTTTACGGTGGATTATACCTTATTACTGGCCATTATGGGTGCCGTCACTTCCTATTTTATTGTATTGTTGCAATTTGCTAATGTTAAAGGAAAGAAAATTGTGTAATACTAATAAGTAAATAGAAACGCACATGTGTACATGTACTTATTTTCTTATTGACGCAGAATCTATTGCCTTCATCTTTATGTACCCGTATGTATAGTCAGTACTACACGACGGTGCTTAAACTTGTATTTATGACTAATGTATTTAATAAAGTTTTGCTTGAAGTGTCACATTTGCATAAATGGTTTGTTTATGTTAGTTTTTATAGATAGAATAACTCATTCATTTCTGCAATTACTAAAAACCTTGTTTTAATAACGTATTTGATAATTGGAAAGTAAGTTGTTTCGGTAATACATTAACTAGTTATAAAAGCTCTCAAGTATTATTTTATAGCTTTTTAATGAGAAATTATTAAAATGTGATCATCTTTATTATAAGTGTACTGTATCTATAATATGAGATTTAAAAGTCTCGTCATCACAATAGCCTTTGAATAGCATAAAATGTTAGTAGTTCGACTGAACTGCATTGACTAATTTAGATCATATTTTCAGGAATAATTGAAAACTGAGACAAGTTCATGGATTTATGCATAGTCCTGTGGTTGGTTAAATAAGTCACAACCGTAGACAGTCTCGAAGAAAGAAGATACGTATTATGTAGACTAGCAATTTGTATTGGAGTCTTCACTCCAAAACTATTGGACGTAACTTTTCATGAATTCATATTTTGTCATGAAGTAATTTAGTGAATTTAGTTCAACCCAAGTTAAGTGATACCTTAAGTTCAGAATTCAATTAGTATTCAAATGTCTTTGACGATTTACTACTCTATGATCAAAAAACCACATAGTATATTATTAAAGAACGTCTTCCTTGAATTATATAAAAGTATCACATCTTTAATTTATTTCAATAATAATGCATACTTACTATAATAATTAATAGGAGTAATAATTTATTGTTTGTTTGCATTAAGAAATACTTTTATGTAATCTGTCTGTCCATTTGAAATTTCATAATCAATATTGCATCATTGGTTTTTTGAAATGATTGCACCACCCTCTGTAGTCATCATATCGCTAAATTTTTATTATTGGTTCGGTTACTAACATTATATCTTTAACGACATTCATTTTTATTGCTTTGTTTTGTTGTAGTGTGAGAGATCAAAAGAGACTGAAACGACGCACCTTGTTGTCAATATTCTGGAAGAGAAATGAAGCTTTTGAGATTTGTTGAAAATTGTAACTCGTTGATAGAAAAAAAAACAGTATCTTCAATCGAAGTAACAATGGAATTTAGATTGAACATCTTATAATTAATATGTCCAGTTTTGCGAGCTCTACCTAAACACCACCAGGCGTGAGCAGGATCAAAATGGATACATAGAGACTACAGCCAGGGCCGTACCTACCCGGGATGCAAGTGACGCAAAAAACCAGGATACCAATGCTCCAAAGGCGCTGAATAAATCTTAATCATAATGACTTCATAAAATAAACTATTTTACTATACTCTAACAAACAAATGAAGGATCTAGGTCACCGAAATCACGAGGGCTAACTTGCATATCGTATCGCGAATCACGCGGGCAACGTACACAGAGAGAAATACTTCATAAGAGCTTTGCACAATATTGTTCAAAACGGTGTTGGAGAAATTCATATTATAATTGTAGAATCGTATTGTCCAGCGTTGTGTAGGTTTTCGTTACTGAATTGTCTAACAGGAACGTAAGACAATTATTTAACACAGTCAGATTTAGTTTTGCATTCTTTGGAACAATGTTGTAGAGGAAGAGCTAGCATATTATGTTGAAGTATAATTGTAAAAAATGTTTAGAAAAATACAATATTTTGTTTGAATGAAATCATAATCCAGTGTTCAAACTGCTTGCTACTAATTATTGTGTTTCGCAAAGTTTATGGATGACATCTTATAGATGTCACCACTTGTAATTGTCGCTACTAATGTAAATTCGAGATTTATATATAAACAGGCGACAGTAAAAGGAAATTTTAGTGTTATACCTGTATATACTATACATCGTATAGTTATATACATATTAGTTACATATATTTTAATATATGTAAAAATATATATTTTATTTGTGATACCTAACCTTCTGAATAGAGTATTTGTTGCAGAGTATTGCACAATTTGTATAAATGTGAACAAGTAATTGTGTTAAATACTATTAAGCAATTGTGCCACAACTAGCGCAACAATTGTACAATTTTGTATAAAATTGTATGCAACAACATTACACATTCTGTTTTAATAAGTAACACAATTTGTTATGGAAACTTAATAGACAACTATTCATTTGATTCTACAAAATTACTATTGACTTCCACAAAATGTTATATTTGAGTTTATACACATCCTTACAAAAAATTGAAAACATTATTTAAAAAATCTTGACAAACTAAATGACACAATCTTGTTTTATAATTCTACACAAATTGTCCCTGTCACTTTTTTAAGACCAATTTGTTTTACAATACCACGCAATTGTTGATGAAATTTAAATACATTTTTCTCTGTGTACGTCACTGGCAGTTTTAACAGTTTATATAATATCAGTGTTGCTTAAAACCTGAGCTTAGATTTTGTGTGTTTACCAGGACCTAGATCCTTCATTTGTTTGTTAGAGTATAATACCGTACATAACAATCTTCCGCCTTACGCAAACCAAAAGTAGGTACGCTACCTCTACTTTTCGGCAAATTCCTTTATGCCACAAAGATGAGAGCCGCTCTTTATAGGGCGTCGGAAAATTTCTTTTCGCTAATACGAAAATCCGCTCTCTAAGCGGCGCGTAGGCCACAGATAGTATGATATAGAAAACTCAACCCTCTCGGTTTACAAAAACTGCACCGGCTGTCAGCGATACTTTGTTTTATTTAATAAATATTTTACATAAAAAATAGTTATTTACCAAGTTGCAAAAACTACGTATTTTTTTCACTAAGCGTAGACGATGTACAAACGAGGTTTGCCGAAATACACACAGAGAAAAATGTATTTAAATTTCATCAACAATTGTGTGGTATTGTAAAACAAATTGTTCTTAAAAAAGTGACAGGGACAATTTGTGTAGAATTATAAAACAAGATTGTGTCATTTAGTTTGTCAAGATTTCTTAAATAGTGTTTTCAACTTTTTGTAAGGATGTGTATAAACTCAAATATAACATTTTGTGGAAGTCAATAGTAATTTTGTAGAATCAAATGAATAGTTGTCTATAGGTTTCCATAACAAATTGTGTTACTTATTAAAACAGAATGTGTAATGTTGTTGCATACAATTTTATACAAAATTGTACAATTGTTGCGCTAGTTGTGCCACAATTGCTTAATAGTATTTAACACAATTACTTGTTCACATTTATACAAATTGTGCAATACTCTGGCACAAATATTCTATACGGAAGGTTAGGTATCACAAATAAAATATATATTTTTACATATATTAAAATATATGTAACAAATATGTATATAACTATACAATGTATAGTATATACAGGTATAACACTAAAATTTCCTTTTGCTGTCGCCTGTTTATATATAAATCTCGAATTTACATTAATAGCGATAATTACAAGTGGTGACATCTATAAGATGTCATCCAAAACTTTGCGAAACACAATAATTAGTAGCAAGCAGTTTGAACACTGGATTATGATTTCATTCAAGCAAAATATTGTATTTTTCTAAGCATTTTTTACAATTATACTTCAACATAATATGCTAGCTTATCCTCTACAACATTGTTCCAAAGAATGCAGAACTAAATCTGACTGTGTTAAATAATTGTCGTACGTTCCTGTTACACAATTCAGTAACGAAAACCTACACAACGCTGGACAATACGATTCTACAATTATAATATAAATTTCTCCAACACCGTTTTGAACAATATTGTGCAAAGCTCTTATGAAGTATTTCTCTCTGTGCACGAATATGACGTGTGAACGAAACACTCATTTGCACGTGTTGTATACGCTACTTTCTGAAAAGACTGAAAAAGTCCTATTTTCAAGTTAATCTTCTGAAGAGTGGAATGTGGAAAAAACTACTTTTCCTATTGTGGTTCTTTAATGACTACTTAACGAAACTCATTTGAGTATCATAATGTACCTCTTTAATGAATTCGAGATTTTATTTGTTAGGTTGGTAACAACGTACCTACATTTCTTTGAATCTCGAATTATAAACATAACCTTCAAATTTTAAATTATAAAACCATAAATGAAATACAGAACACACTTTTTAAAGTTTTATTTATTGATATAAAAATAATAAAAACCATTAAATTTACATTTCTTTTTCTATAATTAAATTTTAACTATCATAAAAAATAAATTACTTTCTTTCACAAGACTAAACAGTTTTAGTCTTAAGACTCACAAATTTTAATTGACATTCATTTGAAATCGTTTTAAATATCAATCAATGTTACAACATAATAAAAACGAAATTTACCTAATCGACTATGTTTTTAAATTAAAATATAAAATAACACATCTTTTAAATTTAAAAATAGCATAAAATACATGTTTCATAAAATACACTCGCCGCTAACGGCTCGTTTTCTAAACTTGGATGCATGCCTGAAAGCCATCATATGAAACTTGTTTTTTAATATACTATTTTTTTTAGTTTTATGCTTAAAAATGAAATAAGTCCTTTCTTTTCACGATTTACAAAAGTTAAAAATAATTTGGTTTTCACATTGAAGATGACAACTAAAAGTTGGCATTTTAATTGACAATAATTGCAAACCATACTTTATATAAAAATGTGGCATAATTCAATTTGAAATAATTAATTAAAAATGTTCTGAAAATTATTGTTATAAAATCTTCCACAATTACCGGTGAAGAAAATTTGCATCATTCTGTATTAGAAATACTCAGACGCGTAGGTCTAGAATAGACGTGTGCAGGCAGTTCAATCTGGCGGGGCAAATTCGAACCCGCCCCTGCGCACGCGCAAAGAACCTGGCAAACATCTGAAAATGATTTATTAAACGGATTTGTGCGGCATTTTGTCCACTTTGAACTACAAGATTGGTGGCATGCGTTGCTTATTAATAATAACTCCTACCTTGTAGCTAATATTAGGCTTAAAAATTTCCCGTGAATTTAGTTAAAGTTTGGTTTCACGCAGGTGAACGCGGTCACACTGGAAATCCATTTCGATTGAGAGTTTAAAGTGCTAAATGCTTCTAAACTAAAATTTATTTGATTAGATTTATTTTTATCAATTTCTTGTTTTTGTAGGTAAAGCGTGTCTATACACAAGAGGCAATTCGTATTTTTTCTCCGGGAGTCTATTTTTGAAACCTATTTAGTATATGGTGATAACCTTTTAATTAATTGGAGAATTCTTTTTGGGGTCTTTCTTTGGAACTTTAGTGTTTTCTACCAACCCCCAAAAAACTATTGGAGCAGCATCTATAACATCAAGTGTTTATTGATAACTTTGTTATTGTATTTGAATTAGGTATATTTGTACGTTTACACAGTTGCAAGATTTAATTTAAAGTTAGCTTTTTTGCAGAAGTCGTACGCGTAACTGCCTGCGTTTTTTGGATAATGCGATTTTAGTAACTAAAGAAAATTTAATAGACTAAATCACATTATCCAAATTTACACAATACAGACATAAAACTAAATATCTAACGCTTCTAGTAAGGAGAATTGCTGAGTCTAATTTGTTCATTCATGGAAGATACCGTTTGTTTGTATTTGTTTATTTTAAAACCGTCTAAAATGTTTAATTTGTGTTGTGTTTGTGTAAGTGAGCTTAAAAGCCCAAGACCCAAAAGGGCCTAGGTCCAGCTTGGATTTTTGTGGGGCTCAGACCTAAATAATTGGTTCCCTTAAATTACAATTTTTCAAAATTTTATTTAAATTTATTCTAACAATTATACATATTCAGTTTTTATTGTTAACTAAACCCATACTTGAATTGATGACGAATGTGTATACAATTTTATACATAATACAGGCAGAATCATAATTAGTGAAAATTAGTGAAATGGTAGATCCATCATGCGAAAAGAAGACAGCAAGTCTAAGTTATGCATGGATGTCGCCACTGCAGGGTAAGAGGGGACTGTGCCCCCCCCCAACTCAATAATATTTCGGAGAACTGTATGACTTACATACTTACAAGCTTCTAAATTGGTGCATCATTTGGTGATGTTACAAACCACAAATAAAAAGAAGTTGACGTTAATTGAAGTAATACAACGTGTTTATTAGGGGTCACCCCTAATAAACCATAGAACTATTCTATTCCATAGAACTATTTCATCCATCCATTAATTTAAAAAAGTGATCAAACTTAAAGTGAGGCCAGAGCAAGACCCCGCTTGCCGTAGTGTGGCTCAAACATCGCTGACAATTCTGGGGGCGCAAGCTCTAACCAGGTTTTAAGCTAGGGGGTGCAAACTAAGAGGTCTGCCCCTTGGGGGGCTCCAAAGATAATGCGGGAGGAATATTTTAATTTAAATTATAAGAAATTTATAATTATCTCTTTTGATTTTACATATATATTTTTAAATTGTATATTTTGTAAAATTATTTTGTTAAAATTGTTTTAAAGTAGACTAAATTTGCTACATTCTGAATGCAGAGTGACTTTGAGGAACCCAATAGTTGCTAAGATACAGCTCTTCAAAGTTTTGGTAATTCTGATCATCATTAATGATCAAGCCAGTTTTGGGAAATAGGGATTGTTGATAGAACCAGTCTCCGAGCTTATCCATGTTCTCATTGGGTGCGTCCAAAACACCTCTGGAAATACATCGCTGCAGCAGCTTTCGCAGATGTCTTGATTTAAAAACCACTAAAGCAATAAATACATCATCGTTTTATACATATAAAACGCTTGAAGCCCTGACAAGTAACACTAGACGACTGATTTACTGAATATCAATAATTAAAACGTTAAGCGGCCCCTAGACGCTCAATAATATTGTGCAATATTATTGATGCAACCTCCAGACAACTCAATAATTTATTTAAAAATTGCGCAATAAATATTGTGCAATAATTCAGTTTATGACAAAATGTTGAGTACACTTGTGTAGCTATTGCTTTGGTTCTTTTTAATAAAAAAAGAGAAAAAAGGAAGAAGGTGGTTAAAGAAATGGTATGTGAAAAGACAGAAGTATACTCATAAGAATTTAATGAACGATTTAAGACTTAGATTATGGAAATTCGGCTTTACCCATTTTAAATTCAAAATTTGAAATATTTCAAAGATGTATTAATTTATCATCTGAGAAAAAAAGCAGTCTTTTAAGCTTGTTGATAACAACAGCAATTACAATAACAATTGCAAATAATTGGATAATTTCCTAAAAAAAGGAAAGCAACATCTTATTGCAATGTAGGACAAATTGACACTGAAGACCTGGAAACGAAAAGATTAGTCGCAGGCTGTTGAAGTATACAATCTTCTTATTCTTATCATTAGCCACGGTAGTGTAGTGTCTAGCATGCTAGACACTCACCTGGGCGGACCGGGTTCGACTCCCGGGACCGGCAGATCTAGTTAAGGTTTTTCTGCAGTTTTTCTTTATCTGTAACACAAATGCGGGATTTGGGCTATACCATCTGTAAGTCGGCTACAGGCGCACGATAGACCAGCGTAATAATATTAATCGATCCCTTCCTCCTGCACAAGCTCTAGCTTATGGGGCCTGGTTACTGGTTAGCCAGGTAATGGGTTGTAGCAATTATTATTATTATTCCTTCTAAATGTAACAAAGAGATACTTTTTGTAATTATTCTAACAATGAGGGAAAAGTGCTATGGGAAACTAAATTTTGCCAATATATTTACACTTATGGTATATGTATACCCTTGTAACTTAATGTTGTTTCACATCCCATAGGGCTGGTAGCGACTTTTATACCTCAATACATTCATTTATAAAAGCCCTTTCGTCAGTTTAAGATGCACTATATTTAGCGGTCGTGAAAATGAATTAATATTGTGCAATAGTATCCACAGACAGGCCAATATTTTACACATTGCGTAATAATTTCAAACAGTTTTTGATTGACACAATATATTGTGCAATCTTTCAATATAGGGCCCTAGACGATCAATAATATTGCGCAATATCAATTATTTCACAATATTATTGAGCGTCTAGGGCCCGCTTAATAATATTGCGCAATATCAATTATTTCACAATATTATTGAGCGTCTAGGGGCCGCTTTAGAACATCAATTTCGACAGTAGATAACAGATATAATAAAAAACTAAAAGTTTTAAAAGGAGGTTTTTAAATCTAAGACGGCTGCAGCTCTGCATTTTCAGCGATGTGTTGGATGCACCCATTATCTCCGGTAATGTGAGAAGGCTTCATATACACATGATTCTCAGATGCTACTGAGTTAATATCATAGTATTTCTTAATTTCATCAAAAAGATGTTCTGAAGCTGTACCATTTCTAGAGTCCATCGAATAAACACACTGTTTGTGATTCACGACCACGGATCAGTACTCCAAAGCTTTTCATCGCTTCATCAGTGCTTGTTCTATGGTGATATCTGACCATATACCGGACCAAAACTCGTGCATCTGATCGTGAAACATCCTTTAGCTGTCAATTTGTGGTATTCAGCAGCATCCATTCTTTCTTCAAATTATGCCAACATGTCTTGCAAATAGAGGTGTGCACACTAGATATTAGACATAAAAAACTGCATGAAAGAATGGCATTACTTTCTGGATGGAAACAAGATGAAGAGCCCAGTTTTTCATTGTCCCCTAGCTGTATCTCGGCAGCACTCAAAGTGTAGCATATCTAGTCTAGTAAAATTAAAAATAACCACTTTCGCTCCATATTCTTCGAAAACTGAAGGAATATGGTGGTGGTGTGCCAAGGCCGTAAACTTGGATTTTTAATAAAGACCCTTACATACAAAACATATCCAAAACTCAAAACTACCCGATCTTTTGCAAGGTAAGGCCTGTTTTTCTGACAGATTGACTGGACAATTGAATACAAATTTAGGTTTTTCTAAAAATATTTGATAGATCCTTTTATAAACTTCATCACTAAAACAATGGACTAAAGTGCATCGTTTAATCCTGAATGTGAAGTTTATTTTCCCGAGCGTAAGCGAGGACAATAAACACACGCGAGATTAAAAGGATCCTTTAGTTCTGTGGTGTATACGCTATTTGGGAAGTAAAACAGCTACTTTACTACCTCTTTTGAGTTCACTTCTTTTCTTGCCAGTAGAAAAGGATTTCGAAAATGTGACAAGAAATGGTTAAGTTCTAGTCGTTAGAGTAGTGCAAGGTACGAAAATTGTAGAGGCACATTTAAGTGGATGAAAAAAGCTTAGATTTCTAATTAGGGCCCCAACATACAAACTTTATTTTTGAACTTTTGTAACGATACACTTTTTATCTTCCAAGCAGAGAAGATTTCCAAAATGTGACAAAAAATGGCAACGTTTTGGTCATTAGAGTAGTGCAAGGCACCAAAAGCTCGAAATTAATTCGAGAAAATTCGGGAAAATTCCGCAAGTATGAAAAGTTTTATTTTTCAATATTAAAACAGTTATGTAGGTGGGAGGTCTTGTACATTTTTTTTATTACCTATGTTGTATTTTTTAAATTATTTGGTTATCGTTCTTTTTGTGATTTTTTTAATGAATCATTTTTGTGAGGTTTTTAATAATAAACGAATAATATTTATATTTAGAATCCTTTTTCGTTAATTACTACTGGAATTTTTTTAATTGAAATTAAACTTGCTTATAACATAATAAAAAAATTATATAACATTACATTTTTTCTGCGGTCTTTTACATACTTTGCTTAATGGACTAAAATTCCTAGTTACGCCACTAATATAAATATTAACATTTTCTACAACTTCCTACAACTAAACATTTTGCATTCGCATGATTTAGTCTAATGTGAGTATTTATAAACATAAGAAATTGCAAGTCTAATTAGAATTAAAATTGCTAATAGGGGTATGGCGCAGAAAGGTGGATAGATGATTACGCAATGCAATGCAAGAAATAGAAGATATTGCCGTTCGAAAAGTTTATAAAATTCAGTACAACACTTTGGGTGTGATCACGATTATTGCAAAAGTCTCCCAACTATTGCCTGTCTGTAAATATTCTAGAAAACGGAATAAAGCGCAATTTTAACAAGTCTAATTTTCTAGAAAGGTTACTTTCGTAGAATTAATCTAACATTTTTGTATTTAACTTTAGAAAAGGTTAAAGTTTTCACTCCAACAAGAGGGCGAATTTCATTCTTATTCATAAAGAAGAAAGATCCCTACTTTCTTATTTATTTATAAATATAAAAAGCAGTTCATGCTGTAGTTTCTATTTTTATGTAAAAGAAGATGAAAGTGACAGTTCTTTATCTACGAAAGTGTAATATTAATAGATATGGAATTTTTATTTCGAAGTTGGATACGGGTATTAATCTTCTCTTCTGTGGCGAGATATAAAAGGAAGCCTCATTAAGAAAATACTGTTAGCTTTTCTTTCAAAAAGAAAACACCACTAACTCATTTGTAATTCCATCAGTAGGTGAAGGCAAAACGAAACCATTAAATATTGATGAGTATACAACCACCGCATGCCCACACATCTGCATACTTAATGCATTATCATAGGCACGTCTCGTCATCGTTGGTGATATCTATGCGTGATCGAGATACAAAACGGAATTAGAGTGGAAACATGAAAATTACGTCAACCCATGTAACATGTGTAGCGAATCAATTTTCTCATTGCATCTTAATTTTATACCATAAATGGTGTAAACACAACTAGAATATTAACTAACAACCGAGACCGTGTGCTCGACCGGCAAATTAAAATGCTTATTGTGTGGTATTTAGCAAGGAACAGACGATGCGGCATTTGACATTTATAGTTACTTGCATTGTAAATACTGTGAAGAGGAAGGCATGACTTTCAAATTTTGTTGTGCATAATTCTTATTAGGTAATAAAAAAGTTAGGTATTTAATTATTAATTTCAGTAATTTACGTTGGGCGTCTTAGAGAGGGCGAGGACAGCAAGATATTTGCCTTGAACGCATAAATGTTTTTGTTACAGCTGGTTTTATTGACCTAATGTAAGATTACATAAATCTGGTATTTGCATTTGTGTTGAATAAACTTCAACTATTGAATTGTAGGAAGATTGGAATGAAACTTACAAAACAAGCTGAACAATACACTCACACTCTTTCAATGTCTGTAGAATTTTTTTTATTGGGCTTGCAGTTCGAATACACTTGAAAACAACTTCTGGCAAAATATAAGTAGATATTCATTTAATCCTACTCATAGTTTTTAAAACAGTTGAAAGACACGACTGCTGATCGAAACGTATGAAATTCAGGGTAGAAGGGGTTACTGTGCGTTAACTTTAAGGGGTAAACAATCTTGTTTTATGAGATACTACTTTTACAGAAAAAAATTAAAAAGTTGTCTAGCACAACAAAAAACCTTAATAACATTTTTTCGTATGATTAATCGGATTCTTATTATATTTAAAAATTCAGTTTTCTTCAAGAATTTGTAAGAACCACAGAAATTACCCAGTTGTCCATTTTTACTATGTGTTAAAAACTAAAGAAGCAAAAAAAAGATGAAAGTAGTGCGGAAGAAGATGGCAAGGAATGGGTTACACTAAGAAAAAGTAATAATTAAGGTTAGGATTTGTGACCACTTTCTTATCTAAGTACTGCAAATTTACTTATTCCAGTGTCCATTACCCACCTTATAAAAGTTTTTGTTAGTATTGGAGAACATGTTTGGTTTCAAATAATGTATCAAACTTTTATTAAGTACATGCATTGTGTTTTCATTCATTCATTCATGTGTCTCGGTACACTTTTTCTGTGGAGACAGCCAGCGCTACCTAGCGCTGGATGACCCAAACCCTATCGAACTACGCGATGTAAGAGAGAGAGGTGAGGATCCGAGCTTGAATTCTTTTTTCGTATTTCAACAGAAGCAACAAGTTACTAAAGCTTACCCATTAGGGTAAGCAGTTGGCACCTAGTATTGTTTAAGAATAAAATCACTCATATCATTATTTTAATTGTGTGGTAAGTTTTAAAATATAGTATATGGTAAGTATAGGTGTGTTAAGTTTATAATATCCGTTTGGAGATGGAGTGAACAAGATTTCTGTTTGTAAGGTCAGTTCCGGGTGTACAGGTGGAGACGTGTGACGGTCTTGGATGTCATGAAATTTATGCGTTAGTTGTTCAGGTTAGAAGTAGAGTTTATTCGAACCACGCATGGTGGCGAAAGATTCACAAAAATCTCACCTACATACGATATAAGCTTTTACAGAAGATTTTTGATTCACTTGGCCAATGAATGTCTACCTAGCGATATTTACCGCTAATCGTAAGCATTTCGAAATAAATTTCAGATAAATACTGGAGAATAGTACAGATAAATGGCTTGATGCGGAGATAACTTTGAAAACTCGGACTTCGTCTTTCTCTTCAAATGAAATTTGTCATTATTATAAAGAACATCTATCATACTATCCTAAACATCAGGTAATGGTCCGATTGATTCTCCATCTTCTGGTGTCCAAAGGGGACTGAAAATCGAACATTTATCGGATCACTCTGTATAAACCGGTAATATTAGATCCGAACCAAAAACATATATGAGCACTTCTTGATACCTTCTAACTAAAATCTGGTGCATTTACCTGTCACCGATCTCCCCACCACTTCTTCTAACCTTCCGGTTAAAACAAAGCCGCCCTCTCCGTCTCCAGAACAGGTGCTTGGCAAAGTCGGATATCATTTTACAGAATTAATTGTACTGTTTCGATCATCTGACTTCATTTGTTTCGGAATTATGGCGGTTTTTGCAGTTTATTCGGTTTTCCAACTTTATGGCTCTGAAGATGGTATTTATTCATTTCACATCAAAATTTCATGCATATTGATTTCATAATGATCTAGGACAGCAAGGCTAATATGATGTTATTCTTTTTTTTCTCAGTGTAAATGCATAGAATAAGATAATAAAAATAGCATCATATTAGCCTTGCTGTCCTAGATCACTATGAAATCAATAGTACGTAGAGCAAAATAGTAAATGGGTGTGCACAAATACAACTTTTCTTCAAATCAACTTCAATCTTAAGGATTTCACGTCTGACTATCGACTCAGACAGTTGAAATCGAAGCTAAGGTAGGCGAGAAGTAAGCTAAATAAAAGTTTTTTTTTTTTTTTTTTGTTGTTTATTGTTTCCAGCCTTATTTTGTGGAACTCCATAATCATGAAATAAATAAAGATTATTAAAAGTTTCACAGTTTTATTAAAATATACCTGACAATATTGTTTCGACAGCTATGCTGAATAAAGAACACGTACGTCATTACAAAAATAAACATCCTGAAAAATCGAATTACGCCAAACACCTTTTAGAACAAAATCACACAATGACTCCTCAAAATAATATTAAATTCCTACATTTTTGTAATAACAAACGCAAATTAGACATTTTAGAAGCCTTTGAGATATACAAACACAAACTCAGGGTACCTTTAATGAATGAACAACTTGAGCTCAGTAATTCTCCGTTACTGGAAGTATTAGATGTTTAATTATGATTTTTATTATTAATTTTTATTATTATTATTATTTTATCTAGTTACCTATTTTGTATCTACCTTAGCGACGTGTTTGTTTATAATTATATTACCTTTGATAATGACAGCATAGCTGTCGAAACAATATTGTCAGGTATATTTTAATAAAACTGTGAAACTTTTAATAATCTTTATTTATTTCATACTAAATAAAAGTGCCGTAAAAACGAAGAAAATCGCGCTTTGATCCTCTCGTTCTCCGAACCTATCTAACAGTAAATAGAACGAACTATACTTTCGTATAGTATGCGCAAACGAGTTATCCAAGGGAAACTTTGGTGTTTAAAATATATCACTTATCAGTTAATGAAAAAAAAAAACATTTCGAAAAATATTTACGTATATGCTTGTATTTTTCAGAAGCTGTGTTTTTGCAGGAACTTGGGCGTACTCCATTGGAAAAATGTATAGTAAGTACTTTAATAATTTCATATTTCAAAAGAGGTGCATTTCCTGATTTGCATTCTTAAAATCACGATTAACCTGTCCTATGCTCTAGGTATATATCCAATCCAATTATTTTATTATGTTATGAAATTTTATTTCAGATATTGAAGTAATATCGACGAGAAGACGTTCTCTATTGGGCAGTGGTAACGAGATATAGGGTTGTTTTAATTAAAAAAGCTATTAGCAATGAACAAATTATCTTAATCGATTAATTATGTCACTCACTGACTGAATAAAGATTATTATTTACTTTTTATATTTGCGTGTCCTAATGGCTTCATTAGAACACGCATTTTGCGTGTTCTAATGAAATTTTTTAGAATACTGTAAACAGTAACATTTTATTTTTTAAAGTTGATATCACTGTTAGACAGCTGTTCTTAGAATGTCAAACTTATCTTATTTACGCAGTCAACTCTTATAACTGGAATGCAACGCTTGCAAAACTAGTCTTGCAGGCCACATAAATGCGCCGAATAATAAAAAGCCCTGTTAAAGGCGAATTAACGTTTCTTGACGAAGAAAGGCGTTTTTAAAAATGGTACTTTATTTTAAAAACGCAAAAGACGGAGCCCAAGTTACAAAATGAACACAGTTTATTGTTTAAGTACAATAAAATATTTATTCAGTGAATTTACACAGTATGCACTTGCATAATCACTTAATACTATAATACAATTTTAACTTAAAGCTGGTAATTATAATGTTCAGAAAGGCCGAGGTAAACAGTAACCATGGCCACCAGTTTCGACGGCTTTCTGGGTGAGTATTGCTTAAAAGAAGGTAAACATCTATCCTGATAGACAGTTTCTATCTTTCAAGCTTCGTTGTAACTCAGACTGAACCGTCCCATAAAGTGCCGGTCTTTATATACTCCTTCTGTGGGTATGAAATCCTTCAGTTGACCGCACGTGGCCGTGTGCCTACGTGACTTCCTTATAGAGCTCTGAGTACTGCAGCTGCTATGGCCATGTGCCTACGTGACTTCTTTATAGAGTTCCGCGTACTACAACTGCTTGCTATGCACACACGTGGCCGTGGGTTTGATACTGCACCTGCAATCGTGGCGTTTATCTGGCATACATTTATAATTAGGTTACACTTCGCTTGAGTAATGACTAAATGTTAACTGGCGCAACGGTTTTTACTTTATTATTAACGAAATTGTAAATTTTGATACTGTCATCATATGGGATGCATTGTGTTGTGTATGTGTAAAAGCTCACGATAAACTTAACGTAATAAGATTCAGTTTTATAAAATTATACATATCTCTTTACCTTATAAGTTATAATATCCAAAAGATCCAATGAATAATTATTTTTGTTAACAAAAATCATTCTTTGCTGAAAATACTATTGGATTTATACCTCATTAATTTCTTTAACAAATATGGTATTTATTCTATGAAATGAAATATAATTATAATTATTCTTATTTCATCCAAGTTTTTAATTCATTAAGTAGCAATTATCATTTATGTCATAAATATATTGCAATACATTCTACTTTGAATTTATAATAATTTCCAACAGTACGTATAATACACCTGGCAAATTTGAACGAGGTCCTGCTGTTATGTAGCGGGCCTTGTTATGTATATATAAACGAGAATTTCTACGTCGCGCGGATTAATCGAGGTTTTAAAAGAAATAATTGCATAATTTCTAGTGTTGCCAACTGTTATGCTATTTACTAAAATATCCCTAACAAATCTTATTTAAAACTAAGTAATTTTGTTTAATTATTTAATAACGAACTAACGCAAATAGAAAAAATAGTATAAAGTATTCGTTTCATAAGACGTTTTAGCGCACTTGTCCTCTTTAGAAAACTCCCCGCTTCGCGGGTTGTTTTCTAAACTCGGACGCGTGCGCTAAAAACGTGTCTTATGAAACTAATACTTTAATATACTATTATCTTACCGGTTGTTTTCTAGCAGTCTTTTCTTTTCTACTGTACACCACCCTTAAGTACAAAATTTTTAACAGAAAAGTTTTTATCTTTCATTATATTCTTTCTACAAATGCGTCATATATAATAATTGAAATTAAAAACAGTAAAGTCAAGTAATTATTTTAATTAATCTTACTAATTATTAGTAATCTAATTAACTAGTAGTAATGAAATTAAAAGAAGAATAAATATTTAGGTTTTGTAAACAAATAAATTTTTGTTAAATGGAAAGTAATAATAGACTGTTTCAACAGAAGATGTGTTATCAACGTGACAAACATTCTAATATTTAGACCAGAGTATCTTCTCTATACCTATACTAATATCCAAAATGTTTTCCGGTATGTTTGTCCTTTATAGACTCGGCCCCTATATCGCCTATATAGTTGGACTTGGCACGGAGCAGTGGGGGTAGGTATGGTATCATTTTTTAAAATCATATTTTCCTTTTATATACATATTAAATAATTTGTTAAAATGAAGTTCCTTCCGTCCGAAGGATGGGCTTAAACCTAGTTAAAAAATAAGGTTCAATCATAACAATTTATCCTTAGAACAAAAACTTTATCTATTTAACAAATAAAGAATGAAATTTGTTTTCTCTGTAACTGTTTTTTCATAAATTTTACCTAAGTTTTGTTTCATTGTAGAAAATTACCTAATCTTGAAATAAAGATAAACATATCGAAAAGATTCCCCTAAAACTTGAATCTTTAACATAAGTAATGGATAGGTAAATAAAAAAGTTCAAAACTTACTAAAAATAACTAAAAATGTGCAGATACTAGATATTCATTGCCTATTTTCTTACTTCATCAAAGGTTATTCAGTATGACCTACCTGATGCATATAACTACATTAATAACAACCCACTCGCAGGTAATACATATTACATAATGTTCTTTCTATATGTACATAGTAAAAAGGGCATTATACAAACAATTTCTTCCTTCTAAACATACATTTAAACTTTGTGAATTTCAGATAGGATAACGCTTAAGTGTAACACGAGATCGCTCACGTTGATATATCCCTCTTTCGACTTCCTTCAAATGTGATTGGAAATAACAACTGTCACATGCAGAGGCTTGTGTATTGACGTTCATTATGATCCGTCAAAAAACTAACCATACTTCTTATAGTTCATACGAGTACTGAGCAGAATAGGACTTGAACGTCTCTCACGTGCAATAACTTGTGCATTGGTCACGTTCAATAAAAAGGCTATTAATATTTGCCACTAATTGTCTAGAATCTACATTAATTACAGTTAATGTAATCATAACAGCCACAATAATTTCCTTACATACCTATTTCTTAGACCCGACACACGTGCTCAATAAAAGAGCTGGCCTTCCTCTAAATAAAGGTTCTGAATTTTAAAACAGAAGTTAGTATTATGAGATTAATATAGAAATCTTGATAAAAACCTATTAATTTTTTTGGAGGTAAAAGCAACATGTGATTCTTTCAAAAGGAGACGACTGTAAACCAAAACTGCCGGGGGTTATAATACCGGAAATTAAATATAACTCCTGAAAGAACTTACAATATGTGAAATTCAAAATGTTTAAAAATCTTGAAAACCTGACCTTTACAAATCGGTAAATATAGGCTAAAAGCGAAGAGAATATGGTGCCTATTTACTACCCCGAGTTTGAAAAACCACGCCTCTTCTCGTGTAGAAACTATCAAGAAAACAATTAATAGCTATAATTTTTTTCGAAGCCTTGGAGAATCTTTAAAAGGACCCAACACCGCCACCATATATAATGGACAATACTTAGAAGATATATAGATTATAGAAGATAAATCCAATGTTAAAACCTAAAAATTAAATGTTAAAATATTAGTAACCCGTAACATCACACCGTGTTACAATTTTTTGGCTTTTCCCCAGTTCGATTTCACTTTGGCGTTTAACCTAAAAATGCTCCTCTTAAAAGGATTTTCCCCGTGGTGTTATTATCAGGTCCGTCTCTCCTAATTTGGTCGTGTTTGTGAGCAGACCTTGTTATTGGTTATTCCTTATTTGGTTATGTTTCAGTTTGAGATTATTCATTGGTAAATTCTGCTTATCACTGTTTTTTAAACGTTGAAAAAGATAATCATTCACTCTTTTGTGCAGTTAAGTTGCAACTTATTTTGCGTGTAGTGTGCTTCATTCATTTAAGAAGTTTCTATAATGTCCCTCTTTAAAGTTTTTTTTTTGATGGGTGAAGTTAATTAGTTTCTGCTGATCTAGTTCATTTTCACGACAGGTATTTTTTGATGGAGATTTGATCGCTACATCTTTTAAAGGTACACTTCTAAACTAAATTATTAATTCCGGAAAGCCGTAGTTTACGTTGATAAACTGTTAAATTAACGCACAATTCCTTTGTTTTTTTGTTTTACGCTACGTTCTTTCATTATGTCGTTGTTACCTTACGGAAGTCTTCTTTTTGAACGTTGGATTCTATTCTGTAGCATCTAAAAATTAAGTGTATTCTCGAGTTCAAATTACATACATCAGAAGACAAGATACACAGCATCCTTTAATACACAAATTTATGCTCACTCTTTTAACTGTAAACATATTCTTGCATAATGAGTATAATTTTCTGTTTAGCTCTTTAAATAATTTGATTGATTTTAGAATGTTATTATAATAATTGAGTAACTATTGGTTAGGTATATTGAATTATTTTTTATAGTGATAGGGGTTATTTATGAAATAATTGCAATTTGATTTTTGATGTTGAACTATTATAATTTTTAACTTGATTATTTGATTATGATATTTGCTTTCGTCTACTGTTTATTATTTGTGTTATTTTGAATAAATTTCTTTTTGATTCTTTTGTATCCTGCGTTTTCTGCCTTTATTTCTATTTTGTTAACTGCAAATAGTAAATTATAAATGAAAGGTTTCTCAAGAACATTCCAACGTTTTCAGATTTTGAGAATATCTAAGAACTTCTGGAGTTCCCCTTATTTCGGATATATTTTTGCAAATGTAATGTATATTTTTGGGTCCTGCTCACCTTTGATAGTTTATTTTCGTTTGGGAATATTCTACAAATTCTTGAGCATTTTACAACACTAGTAGCAACTCTTATGTTATGGTACTCATAGCTTCTATGTCTCCCCATACAGAGTGTAAAATCACTCCACGTACAATGTTCATTTTTCAAGTCTTAATTATTATTCTACTATTATTATTCGTCTAATTATTTTACAGTAAAGACATTCCAGAGTACTATAAAGATACCTTTGGTGGCAGATTGTCTTTTGATCGTAACGAAAAAAGTATAGAACTTCCGTTTTTACAAAAATCAGTTATACCTCCAAACCATTGGAATGATTTAGAAAAATGTTTGCTATTTAAATGTCATTCTTAAGCCTAGGTCCAGGAAACCGCCCTCTCTTCCGACCTTCGGGCGATCCAAAAAAGCGGCGCCTTTTCCTGCTTGTCGGGTGGCAGGATCTGGCCCCGTCTTTCAGCTACGAACAGTCGCCCTCCTTCATTCTCGGCAATCGTTAGGCCGGTGGTTGGTAACTCATACGGCGATTGAAGCACGTCGCACGGGCTTATTTCCTACGATCCCATCCCGGGTAGACTAATTAGTCACCAAACAAAAAGGGTAAGGTGGAATGGACCGAAAGTGCAATCGACTTGCTGCTTAATGTCACACAAAGATCCCTCGAAAGCCTTATTTCGGGGGTGGGTCTGACAAGAGCTGTTTTTTTGTCTTAAATACCAATTATTTAAATTCAACAATTTAACTTAACCATTCGTTGGCTGCAAACAACATCTTTCATCCAACAACAACTCATCTCACAATCAACTCAATCAACAATCTTCGCCA
This sequence comes from Agrypnus murinus, assembly GCA_929113105.1. Taxonomy (NCBI): domain Eukaryota; kingdom Metazoa; phylum Arthropoda; class Insecta; order Coleoptera; family Elateridae; genus Agrypnus; species Agrypnus murinus. Next base: position 136,755,490 of record OV816025.1, on the reverse strand, counting down.
ACTGCTGCATCTTCATCGAAATACCAATCAACCAATGGCCACGCCTACAATTAAATTCAATCAACCAATCATGGTAATTATAAAACCAAAACTTCATCAATCTTCAAACCAACGGTTATCGCCCATATGTTCCACATGCTGGTATAGCCGATAACAAACAAAATAAGAGCCATGAAACTGAAAGTGAAATTATCGAAGAATACAACAAGTACGGAGCAATTGTGGTTATCATTACCAACATTATTATTAATGTTGCTAATAATAACCACAAAGGTCACCCCGTTGCCGGGCCATTTATTATTAAACTTGTTTGATAATAAATGGTCTGCCAACTCCGACTGAAGAGGCACAGGCCTAAAATAGCAGTATGAAAAACAACGTTGATCCGATCGACAAACAAATCTCTAATTTCCAGCATACCATTTAATATTTTCTCTAGTATGGAATATTCTTTTTTCTGTTTTACCTCCAAAGAATCAGATAACACTTAATCCATTCAATTGTATGTAGCAAATATTTTCTCCATATCATTCCATTGTTTTTAATTGTTTCTAAAGTATACGTTTCTTTAGTTTTTCCGTTACAGTCAAAGTCACCTTGTAGTCAAAGGCATCATTAGATTCGAAAATAATTTAAAAATTCTTTTCCGATCTGTAAAAAGTCATATGTTACCCATAAAAAAGTTGACTTTATCTTCTTTAAATGTAGTAGTCCTAGGATAATTCTAATATAAATTCTACTGTGTAAATTAGGACTTGTTCTTATAGTCCGGTCCCAAATTTCAGACATGTAGCATGAATATCTATTGCAATAATTGTCAGAAAAAAGAAAAAAGTGTTTATGTATTAGTTCTTTGCTTATAACTATCTAGTGAGCTATAATTTCCTACTCTAAAAGTTATCTTGGGATTCTCTTAATTTGCATAATTATTGTGTAATTAAATTATCTTAATATTCACCACCAGTTATAAAATCCATTTCTGTGCATTTTTAGTGGGAAATACACCCTACCTACACTCTTGATGCTATATCTCAGAAACTATAAGTGGTAGCTAAATAAAACAAAAACCAACTTGTTTATTAAGGTTTTATTAGGAATTCTACAAACAATATAAAAATTTCTTGCAGTCTTTAAGTAAAGCATGCCAAAATCGAGTTTTTTTTTGGAAAACTTCCTTAACCTCAACTCGGGTGTCATCGGTTTCTTAAACAGTGTGAATTGGTGAATATTATGCCAATTTTTATGTTCCTGCTATGTTTTTTTTTTTCTTTTATTCACTTATTTTGATCTAATTTTATTGTACTATTCAAGACGTGGGATTGTTTGGTATTCTGCCAGAGCATTGCTACATCATTATTAAAATGGTAAGTTTTAATTATCGATGCACATGAGTTGTTTGATAATATAAAAACAAATTTCTAGAAGGTAGTAGTTACTATACTATTTACAATATTTCCTTCCATATAATATAGAACTTTTATGGAAATTCACTCTTTCGCTGCCTTTCTTTTTCGATTTTCGGATCCGGATAACTTTTTCTTCGATTCCCTTGCTGTATTTATTAGAAGTACATAATTAGAGTGTTAAATACATAAGTAAATAAATACATTAACTTTTCTGAAGCTGTTAATGAAGACACAATAATAAGGCAATAACAATAAATAACAAACAAAAATTTAATAATTTCAGAACAAAATTTGCAGGCCATCTATCTTTCACTGAAAAATAACTAGAAATGAATAAATAGTCACGTCAAATTAGAAAAAATAGCGGAAAGTTGAAGTAAGTCCGTGGATTTTTGCACAGGGCTTCTTTGTGGGTTGTTACATAACCTCCTAAAAGTCAACACCTGTAGGTGGTGAGCTCGAAGAGATAATGAGGGTAAGCCACGCCCCCTAACGGTTTTTGTGGTTTTTCTCGGAAACTATTAGGTTTATGGAAATGAAGGTGGTTAGATAAAATAATGCTTATTTAAATCCCTACCAAAAATGTCCAAATCCTTTTTCGTACCTCGCTTTCTTTTCCTGTTATCGAAGAAAGAAGATATGTCAAATATGGATTAGCAATTTGCACCAGTAACTTGGCCCAAAGAACTTTCGGGCGTGACTTTTTGTGGTCTCATCAACAAATTTTTCTTAGCTTCTTCATGACGAATATGCGACCACAAACAGTTACACCCGAAAGTTCTTTGAGCAAATTCATTGGTGCAAATTGCAGATCCATGTATGAATTATCTTCTTTCTTCGATAACACAAAAAGAACGAGAGGTACAAAAAAACATCCGGAAATCTTAGGTAGGAATTTAAATAGCTTTGTTTTACCTAACACTGTAGTCTTTCGTAAAAGTTTTATGCATTTTGTGCGGTTATGACTATGAGTAGACTTGTTAAAATAATATATGAACATTAGATTCTTGGTGTATTACCAAATTTTTACATTATTAAAGTGTTCCGAAAAGTAATTTCGGCACCCTTCGCGTATGGCGCCTGGATGCGCGCATTCTTTGCTTATCGCATGGAGCCGGCACTGAGAGTGAGGGGTTGATTTATAAATATAAAATGTAGACTAATTTCAAACTTGTTACAAGCAAGAAACTCTTGCAGTTTGCAATTTAAACTTTTTAAAAAGCTTTCAATGAGAATTTCTAACTGCAAATGTTCATTATTAAACTTATCAACTGAACAAACATAAAGCATCCTTGTATTAGAGAAAATCGTGAAATGCCAAGAAGATTATTTTCCACATTTTATCATTTCAGAATTCTTTCATGATAAATTAATGATGATTATTATTATTAAATTTGTAACCTACATGTCACTGGTCACATTGAAACTAGTTAAAACTATAACCTCTCTCATGATAATAATTAAAACCAGATATGCCAAATTTAATTTTTGATAATAAACAACAAACAACAGCTTTTTTGTTGTTTGATAATGTCATTGCGTATTCGTACATCCGTGACAAAACGAATTACGAAGAAGGCCAAATAAGATTATCGTGGTTAATTTAAAAATTTGCATTGTGTTTAGAAAGAAATGGGATTGTCTACGTCAGAGGACGATATTTTTGTAAAGCTTAGCCGCTTCTAGAAAGCAATTTAATTTTAGTATGTCAAAGGTTAAAAACATTTTTAAGATCACGTGTATTTTTATTAAGCAAATATAATACGAAGAAAGTTGATTAAGTTTTCAATGTCTATTTTTATAATCAATACATTAAAAGAAAGAATCAAACATGACTTTTAGGGTACTATTTTATCATCACACAAAAGAATCGGTTTTGAGTTAGTTGACTGCATTTAAAATAGTGCTTTTAGCTTGCAATAGCAGTCATTGAAATTGAATGAGTTATGCATTTAATGGTAAAACATGATATTTTTGCAGAAAAGGTAATTTAAATAGGATTTACGAGCATGTAGATTCTGTCCTCCTGGCAGTCATAATTCATGAATTTATGGAAATTTAAATTTACGCTAAATGAGCGCATGCATAATATAATAATATATGAATCTGAATGCGTCTGCTGATGCACTTTGAATAATGAATATTGTATAATTTAAGGCTTAATGTATACATAAGTTATCGACTTAAAAAGTTACAATCGTTAATATTTCAAAAATAATCCAGGCAAAGCGTGTGGTGTCGTGACGTCACGATAGTAGCCTAACCTCTTATGCATTTATTAAGATGGAGCTTTATTTTTCATAATTTTCAGGCTACTCTTAAATGCTGTGGGTTCCCAGCTCAATTTCAAGGCGACTATCGTGACGTCAAATCCTAGGCGGATATTCGTAAACTGTAACTGTCCCTGGCAGATATCAAAATGTCACAAAATACGTCAATTTATTTATGAAGTGTGTGCACCGAACTCGTATGTACATAATAATGATGTATATTTACTTCGTGCGAAATCGATTACTAAAATGGGCTGATCTCACGGATTTCAATAAAAATTAATTGTGAGGTAGCAATCTACTACAGAACATATCTTTCATTCACCAATTTGCTACATTACGCAGAACCTCGAAAAAATTCAAACTGAAAAATTGCCAAAACTGCTTGCACGTTTTTAAAGAAATATAGATATCCCGAAATAGTATATTGTGTTACAAGTGAAGAAAAATGCCAATTTCTTACGAGTATGAAATTGGCGTTTTTGCACGCGTTAAACACTATACTTTATCTACGATCACAATAAATAAAACGCCAAAAGCTAAGAAAAATAGAATTTATACTCGCATTCATATTTTTACGTGAAATCTCTGGCAATAAATTAAGAGATGTAATGTGAGCAGCGTCCACGATGCTTGGAGGTGTACAATTGTACACGTGTATTCACTCAAGATAAATCTAGAGTTTCGGAAACGGCAAAAGTAAATATTAAATTTTTAAAGACAATAGTAATAATACGTTTACAATCTGTATAATTTCAGTCAATCTACTACTTAGTACTTACAGCGAAACAATCATACGTATGTACTCGTTAACAAAAGTAATTTTTTATAAACAATCACAACTCAATTGTCAAAGTTATTAACCCTTTGCAGCGAAATGTAAACATCTTCTGGCATTGCAGGTACTGTGAGTGACAAAGAAAGATAGCTTTAAGTGTACCCTCTTTTTAAAAAAGGGGATTCAAATAATCTGACAAATTATCGTCCTATTTCCCTCATCCTTGCCTTTGGAAAACTTATAGAGATTATCCTAAAGAATAGTTTAGCAGATTATCTGGAAGAAAATTCTTTGCTTAACGCAAGTCAATTCTGCTTTAGAAAAAATCATAATACTATTCAAGCCGTAAGTGGGGTTGTGCGGAGCATAGTCGAGAGCTTTGAAAATTGTGATTGTGGAACTTACAATGTGTGACCTTACAAAGGCTTTCGACTGTGTTTCACATAACATCCTAATTGACAAATTAAAATATTATGGACTAAGTAATTTAACTATTTGTCTTTTAGGTTCGTACCTGACCAATAGGAAACAAACCGTGTATACAAACAAAGGTTATTCTACTTTAAGGAACATTAAACACGGAGTTTTTCAAGGTTCTGTACTTGGGCCCCTGTTATTCATTATGTTTATCAATAATTTTTATCATTTTATGCTGCCAATCAGTTTCATTCAATTTGCAGATGATACTGATTTGCTGATATGATAGATATAGTTAGACATATCGATATTGACCAAATAGCTAAACTATCAACGTCTACACTTAAACGAACAGAGTCTTGGTTTAATGCTAGCAGATTAAGTTACAACCATAATAAAACCAAGAAACTTGTCTACTCAACTAATCATGAATATTCAAAGGGTGAAAATGCCACTTTGTTGGGTATTATTCTGGATAATAGCCTAAATTGGGCATCACATATTTCTCATGTGAGTAAAAAACTGGCTAGTTCCATATTCTTAGTGAGGAACCTAAAAAACTGTCTGAACTTTGATTCTTTAATGATTTCTTATTTCTCTCTATTTCAGTCTCACTTCAACTATGGTAATAATATGGGGAAATTCTTTAAATGTCAAAAGCTATTTATACTTCAAAAACCATTCGTATTTTACCCGTCCCTTGCCTTTACATACAAGCCGCGCTTTTAGAAATACAAAGAAATCAGAATATCTTGTTAATGGCATCAGAAGTTCACAAATATGAAACCGGATCTGCTAGTCTTCTTAGATCCACAACTGCGTTTTGACAAATCTGTTAAAAACTCAATTAATATCAATCTATACAACAAGATTCCACATCAAATAAATGATTTGAATTTCAAGAAATGTAAAACATGTATTGATAGATACTAGTGTGAATTTTGTTTTTATAGTATTGTTGAATATAGCAACTCTGCTTTCATTGTACAAGATTTCATATGATAATACTATTGTGATGTTGTCTTTGATTGTGATAAACATTGATATGTTTTTATATATTGTTACTTTTTTATGACACGCTATAGACACTATATTGTGTAACATGGTTAAATAAAAATATTATTATTATTTTCTTTTATTGACGCCTACACTACGGGGGAACCAACTGCTAAGGTCATCTGTCCCCCATCTAACATGCAACACGAATACACACATCCATAGTTGAGGTGGCGGAATTTTCCAATTAGAAAAATCCCGCCGCCCCAAGTGGGATTCGAACCCACGACCCTTGGAACACGAGTGATGCACTGACACCACTCGTCCACTCGTCCAATGCCGCCATTTTCGCGCTCCGTAAAAGTTGCAATACTGCTGCTATCGAAGCCGACACGATCGTCATATGAGGCGCATTATGTTCTAAAACGTTGGATTAACGCTTAGTACCTAACTGTAAACAAGTCGAGTTGTCGATTATTCCTGTTTTCATGTTAATTAACATGTTCCGCCATTTTCGCGCTACTGCATAGTGGAAGTGTATGAGATGACCTATGTTTTGAAGCCTGCTGAGACATTTACGGACCTTGAATGCAAGTTAGAGTCACTGCATCTAGTCACCTAGGCCAACTGGTCGATCAGAGTACCGCAAACCGCCGCCATATTGGATCAGAGAAGGGTGATTTTTAATAATGAACAAATTAAAACCACGTTTTACATGTTTGACATACTAGAGATTTGATCTTTTAGAATAAGAAAAACCTTTTAAAGTAAACGTGGATTTGATTAAATTCAATACAAAACAAATAATGCACAATTTTGTGCTTCATTTGCCCCAATATGGCGGCGGTTTGCGTTACTCTGGTCGACCAGCTGGCCTAGGTAACTAGAAGCAGTTACTCTAATGCAAGTTAGAGTCACTGCATCTAGTCACCTAGGCCAGCTGGTGGATCAGAGTAACGCAAACCGCCGCCATATTGGGGCAGAGAAAGGTGATTTTTAATAATGGGCAAATTGAAACCACGTTTTACGTGTTTGACATATTAGAGGTTTGATCTTTCAGAATAAGAAAAACCTTTTAAAGTAAACGTGGATTTGATGAAATTTAATACAGAACAAATAATGAACAATTTCGTGCTTTGTTTGCCTCAATATGGCGGCGGTTTGCGGTACTCTGGTCGACCAGCTGGCCTAGGTAACTAGATGCAGTGACTCTAATGCAAGTTGGATCAAAGCGCCATCTACTGTTCTTATTTGATTTTTACTATAGTATACAATACAAATATGAGTATTCCATATACTTACATAGCGGTTTTGAATCTCTATATCACAGATAATTTCATTCACTTCTTGTCAACCCTATTAGTTCTCAATTAGCTATTATTCTTCTATGAATTTATTATATTAGTTTTGTTTAGTATATTTAGGATAACACCTTCTTTCTAAACATTTCTGATATCAAAAGCTTTCCCAAGCAAGACAATGCGGCCATCGTTTTGTAAATAATAATTAGAAATGTCAATCCAACACTAACTATATCCGACTAATAGTTATTTGTATATCAAGGCCGCGAAATCTCTTTTTAACGTACTCGGTGAATAATTGCCGCCGAGGCAATTATTTGCGGTCGACCAGGAAAATCTCGAGGACGTTAAAGAATTTCGCGAACAAAGAATACACATTTTTTTGTGCAACCGTAAAAAATATGTTATTACTTTTAAAAACCAACAGTTTAATTCATTGTAAATAGAAAGGCGGCTTTTATGTTGCAAATCTCGGTTGCGACGGGTTTAAAAAGTTAGTAGTACCATGTACCATCGTATTTGAGCTCATATCGATAAGATATGAAAGTTGTATGAATGATCGAGTATGGGGGAACGTAATATATTTGCTACAATAGCTCTATTACCTCGACACTGCAAATGCTGAATGGATTATGTATTTACCTATGTATGAATATTTACTAGTTTCATGTAAATATACATACGCTAAAACAGAAAACTGTGTAATAAACTTTTGCAGTGCTAAATTTGGCAAAATACCATAAAATCGCTTTCAAAATTCTTTGTAGAGTAATTCTTGAAACAATTCTACTAGATGGTCAGTTTTCACCAATTCTTTCAGTATCAAAAGTAATTCCTTTATCGGCTGCTGTTCTGAGCCCGCTTTCTGATGAAACTATGTACATACATACATGGTCATACAAAAAAGTGTTCTCATGTCAAAGGTCAAATACGAAAAAAAAAGTATAGTTTTCAGTTAAGTTTTCACTAAGTTTGTTGTTAGAAAATTATGTTTCAGTGGTCTGGCGATGAAATCCGAAAAATTAAAAAGTAGGATGTTTCAGATATGACCCTTTTGACGTTTTTTATTCGACCTGCTTTTATTCGACCATTTCCAACACTCATTTTAACATGAGAACGTGAGGATAAATTATTTGTAAATTTTTCACCCCTTCCCATCCCCAAAATGGATAATAATACTAACCTTAAGAATAAAATAAGTCACATTAGAACCACCTAGAAAAAATAATTTTGACAAAAGTATTGGGGTGAGAAACGACGACGACGGAGTCCCGCGCTCCACATCATCTTCATTGCAATGAAGAATTAAACAAATCATCCTAGAAAAGTACAAAGAGAATTTTCTTTAGATTTTTTTAAAATCAAATACGTTATTATACGATAAAATTTTGTAAACTAACTCCTGCACTCCCTAATGAGTGAAGTGTTTCCATGACAACCCTAGAATCTATTATGTTAACATTTAATATCTTCGTGCAAAAAATAATTTCTCTTGTGTTTATTTCTCTTGTTACGCCCCGGAAAATAAACTTTACACTCGGGATTAAAAAATGCACTTTAGTTCCGTGATATTTAATTTACTATTTTTTGTTTATACATATTCCTATTATTGTATTCTACTGCTTGTTTGGATTAGTAATAACGGTGAAACGAGTGGTTTGGATTTAATATTTCTTCATCTAGTAATACGAGTACATAATTATCATTGATATTATAAATTATGTCAGAACACTGTGTAATTTCATGTGATTCATGTAGTTTGAAATTTAAAACATGTTTCTAAAAAGTCGCGACAACAGTTAAGAATATCGGCAACGAGACGAGAAATACCTTGTTAAAATTCAATCGAGACCAAGATGAGATCTAATAAATAAAGACTGAGTCGAGATCGAGACCAGAATTGCTCATTTTCGACGAGATTGTCTCCTCATTCAACCCAAGCTTTGACATGGTTAGAACAACACTTTCTTGTTTTTCCATGTTGTAATTTAATAGAACGGGCTTAAAACAGCATCCTGGGAGCGAGATCTGAATCCTGAATTTTCCGGGATGATCTTTGACCCTGCTGGAATTCGGGAAAATGATCATGTAGAATTGTTTAAAAGTTTCATTTCCAAAGCGGTAATTGATTTCCCAATTCTGTCAAATCGGATACTTTATAAGATCACTCTGTTCCAAGGGAAGGATCTTAAGAATCCTACAAACTGAAACATCCCGTGCGAATCTACAACTCCACAATTCTTTTCTGAAATGTATCTCTATATCTCGGAAAAACTTACTCTTGTTTGGTATATTCGTATTTTCTTGTTAAGTATACAATCTTACAAGTTGACATAACCCAAGCAGCATTTTTAGTCATCGCTAGGTATCAGCAACTACCGGTGGTACTATTAAGTTTTTGACACTAGTCACAAGCACGTAATTGCTTCGGTTTTGTTACGTGCCTGGAACCAAAATGGGGAATAATCTTTAGGTAGCAGATACGTTGCAGTAAGCTCTCTGGAACTTGGAACCAAATAGCGGGAACGTGGCGGCGTAGTAATTGCTACTTTCGTGGAACTTGTTTTCTCTTTGACACATCATCGTGTCGCGTGGTTGCTCTCTCTTACTCTAGCAAATCACTTTAAAGTGATTCTCTTGGATAACAAAAACGTCAGTTTTACTTTCAATACTACTGTAAGGTTCAGTGACTTTAAAGGGCTAAGCAATGGTTTCAGACTGGTGGCAGGAACTTTCAGTACGACTTTAAAGTACATAATTATACTAACAATGGAAGCATACGGCTGGCGTGTCGCACGTTTCAAACATTCTTTTTATAAAATCCAAGTAAATAAATAGTTAATCAAAAGTAAAACAATAAGGAAATACGTGTTTCTGCATTTAATCTCATACGACTTATTAAAAAAAAATAACAAATTAACACAAATAGGACGCAACGTATTTACTTGGAATAAAAATGTTACTCGCAACAGCCAGGGTACCCGCGTGGTTAACGTACTATTTTTATAGTTTTATACACGGCCTAGTGTTAAAATTATTACGATTATAAGTCGTGTATTGCCTAAATCGTAATTGTAACTTTCTCTAATTATTAAGCAGAAAATTTGAACAACAACCTACGAATAATATATAGTTAAGAGTTACCATTTTAATAAAATTATTTATTTATTTATATTCGAATAATTGACATAACCTTTGCTTTTTAAACTATTCCTAAAAAATGAATCAAAAATTATAAACCTGCACAGAGAAAAATGTATTTAAATTTCATCAACAATTGTGTGGTATTGTAAAACAAATTGGTCTTAAAAAAGTGACAGGGACAATTTGTGTACAATTATAAAACAAGATTGTGTCATTTAGTTTGTCAAGATTTTGTGGAAGTCAATAGTAATTTTGTAGAATCAAATGAATAGTTGTGTATAAGCTTCCATAACAAATTGTGTTACTTATTAAAACAGAATGTGTAATGTTATTGCATACAATTTTATACAAAATTGTACAATTGTTGCGCTAGTGTGTGCCACAATTGCTTAATAGTATTTAACACAATTACTTGTTCACATTTATACAAATTGTGCAACAATCTGGCACAAATATTCTATACAGAAGGCTAGATATCACAAATAAAATATATATTTTTACATATATTAAAATATATGTAACTAATATGTATATAGCTATACAATGTATAGTATTTACATACTATACAACGTGTAGTATATACACGTATAACACTAAAATTTTCTTTTGCCGTCGGCTGTTTATATATAAATCTCGAATTTACATTAATAGCGACAATTACAAGTGGTGAAATCTATAGGATGTCATCCATAAACTTTGCGAAACACAATAATTAGTAGCAAGCAGTTTGAACACTGGATTATGATTTCATTCAAACAAAATATTGTATTTTTCTAAACATTTTTTACAATTATACTTCAACATAATATGCTAGCTTATCCTCTACAACATTGTTCCAAAGAAAGCAGAACTAAATCTGACTGTGTTAAATAATTGTCGTAAGTTCCTGTTAGACAATTCAGTAACGAAATCCTACACAACGCTGGACAATACGATTCTACAATTATAATATAAATTTCTCCAACACCGTTTTGAACAATATTGTGCAAAGCTCTTATGAAGTATTTCTCTCTGTGTGCGAATTTACGAGGGTAGATTGAAAAGTTTCCGGAATGGGCAAGAGATGGCGCGCGTATCGTGAAATTGTTATGATGGTTGTCAAGGCTAACCTATTTTAGGAAAGCTGTCAAATTTTCAGACACGTGCGTCGTTCCGTTTATGTTTACTAGGATATCTTGTGAAGCAATTCAGGCACTTTTGCAAAAATGGATAAAAACGAATTTCGTGCAGTCATCAAACATTTCTGGATGGACGGGAAAACGGCGACGGAGATACGAGATATTTTGCAGAAAGTTCATGGCACATCCACACCTTCATTTTCGACTATTAGTTTCTGGGTGAGCGAGTTCAAACGTGGCCGTACGAGCACCAAGGATGAACCACGCAGTGGACGTCCAAAAACGGCCACAAATGAAGAAATGGTCGATAAAGTCCATGATCTCGTGTTAGCCGATCGACGAGTGAAGTTGCGCGAAATAGTAGAGACCACGGGCATCTCATATGAACGTGTGCAAAATATCGTGCACGAACATTTGGGCATGAGGAAGCTCTCGGCGCGATGGGTGCCGCGTTTGCTGACTATGGACAACAAGCGAAATCGTGTGACCACTTCGAAAGAGTGTTTGGCCTTGTTAAATCGTAATCCAACGGATTTTTTTCGCCGATTCGTGACCGTGGACGAAACATGGATCCACCACTACACACCAGAAACCAAGCAGCAGTCGAAACAGTGGATTTCTCCAGGCGAATCTGCTCCGAAGAAGGCAAAGACTGTCCCATCTGCTGGAAAGGTCATGGCCACCGTTTTTTGGGATTCGCAAGGTGTGATACACATCGACTTTTTGCAGAAGGGAAGAACTATCACGGGACAATACTACAGCGATTTATTGGATCAATTCAACGGCATTTTGAAGGAGAAACGGCCTCATTTGCAGCGAAAAAAAGTGCTCTTCCACCACGACAACGCGCCGGCCCATTCATCCCGAATCGCCAATGCTAAATTGGTTGAATTGGGCTACGAGGTGGTGCCGCATCCCCCGTACTCTCCAGACCTGGCCCCGTGCGACTTCTTTTTGTTCACAAACATGAAGACTTGGCTCGGAGGCAAGCGCTTTACGTCAAATGAGGAGGTCATCGCCGCCACTAAAGCTTATTTTGCAGAGTTCCCGAAATCATATTTTTCTGAAGGCTTAAAAAAGTTGGAGCACCGCTGGGAAAAGTGTATCGCCCTGCAAGGATATTATGTTGAAAAATAAAAACAAAAACCTGTTCAATTACTGCGTTTTCTTGCCCATTCCGGAAACTTTTCAATCTACCCTCGTACATTTAGAAATCGGCGACACGTCAACTGTAAGGTCCCCTTGTAAGTGGCAATACCGCTCCACATACTTTAACGGTTACTCAGAAGTAATGGAACTACATAGTTCCAATCTTCCAATAAATAGTAGAAACAACTACATAATTACTAAAATAATCCGAACTGAAGTAATTCAACCTATAAAGTCATAAAAGTTGTAGTTACGTAACAACTAAGAACTAACAACTAAGAAAAGTGAGACTATTGTTAAAATTTCGAATGAACGTTGCTAAACATTGCCTACACATGAAATTGTAACGCCTTTTGATTTTTAAAAATAACTCCAGAAAATGTCTCCGAGGCGAGGTTTTTCATCATTAAAAGGTTCGGTGCGTCTACTTTTTGAAAATGTACAGGTTATCAACAATATTGTATGATTTCTTAAAGAAAATCTGGGTTAAAGGAAATAAGGTGTTATTAGGATATATTTTTGTGTCTTGATTATGTTTTCATATTAAACTATATTTTAAATGCCACTAAATAGTAATAATAAATTTATATTAAAAATAAGAACCAAAACAATAGTTAAACTCATTTTAAAATGTTTTTTCTTATGTTGTAAATTTGAATAAGTTATGTCTTTCTTACTCTTATTTCAGCATATTTATTTTAAAACAACGATAGCGACATTGTTCACGTAAGCTTACTGCAGGTAGCACCGTGTAAAATTAAGGACCCGTACATACCTGCGATAATGGTTAATACTGAAGATTTACTACACCGATGATTTACGACAAAGTGGTGCATACTTCGCACGTGGGCTATGCATGGGATTACCGAATTGAAATTAAGCCAAGAGCATTAAAGGGTAATATGCAATTAATCGTTGATTTACTACTCTAGAAGGTGGCGCCACTTCAGATATGGAAATATCACCAAATTAAATGGTTCGGAAACCAGAAAAGTTTGCTTGGTTAAACAATCAATTTGTTTCAACATTTGCGAATTTTAATAATTCCAATCTCGTGCGAATTTATAAATTATTAGGTATGATGAGACTACAAGATGTATCGGGATTTATATATCAGCATATCTGCACGAGGTAAGTTCCAATTTAGAATTGAGTAAATGTTGCTGTTGTTAGCCCATGGAGGAGGTATAAGCAGCACTTTACCTCCTTTATTACTTGGCGTGTTAGGTGATGATTGCTGAATTTCAATAAATTTATTAAAATTGATGTGCAAACTTCTGAATGTTATATTCTATCTTTCATTAACGTTCATAGGCAGAAAAGTGTTTTATGCTCCTCATAACATTTTCAAGTAATATTTAGAGTGATTCCAGAAATGGTATAAACCTATATATTATTAAATAGCATAAAATTCTCTATGTTCTGGTTCAGAATCTTGTACTTACTAAATCGGCGTGAATGTGATGACGTCATCGAACTATTTCTTAAATTACACGATAGGTATTTTGTTACTGCAATCTATAAAGTATTGTGTTCTCTTTTCAACCATAATAAATATTCATACTCTTACATGAGAAAATTCTGAATTTGAAAAATTTGATTTACGAGTAGTAGGCTTTGATTTCTGGTTCTCCAATTCATAAAACAAAATTATTTAGCAAGCTTAGGTAAATAACGAAACTTCAATTCTTCCAGTGACGTATTTACAATTTTTTCCGGGAGGGGGGAAGGGTAATCTAGAAAAATTCCGAATTCACGCTCATCTTTCCAATGTTTCTGGCAATGATGGTTTGGTATCCGTTATGATGCAAACAGTTATTAGAAAAAACAATCAGGTGGTAAACAATAGGTCACGTGACCCTTCCACTAATGCAATGTTAAGAGCCGTCTGGCACCCACATCCGGCAGTTTAATGATTCTGGTAGAGCTATCTTGGTGGTATTCCTCATGATGCAACAATTACCAAATTATAATTGCCAGAACCTTTGAAAAGTCGCGCGTGGGTGCCAGACCGCCCAAAAGATTTTAACAAGCGCCCTCTGCAGGGCGGCTGAGATGCAGATTTCGCATGGCCATATTCTTGTATTTCGTGTTCGATATGATAAGACTAATACTTTCTAGCATGGTAAAAAATAGATCGATCAATAATTTCCTATTCCTATGCTATTAGTGAAATTCTAACTTTTTCAATTTATTCTATTGATTATTTATTTTTGTACTGTTTTGTTCTACATTGTCACTAATTAGGGGGTGAGGGGGGCTAACGGTATGGAGCCATCCCGGAAATTCTTTAATAGTCCAGGTCATTTATGTCAAAATCTATGTTATGTGAAAATCTAAGTATTTTGATTCGCAGTTTTTTTAGAGTACCTTCGACGCCACTCTGAAAAATTGTAAATACGCAACTGGAAGACCTATTGTTTCGTTATTTATCTAAGCTTGCTAGATAATTTTGTTTTATGAATTGGAGAACAAGAAAACAAAGCCTACTACTCGTAATAGTATATTGTGTTACAAGTGCAGAAAAGTGCCAATTTCTCACGAGTGAGAAGATGTTGCGGCATGAGACGGAGTCGAATGCCGCAATCACACGAGTATGTGATTAGCGTTTTTGCACGCGTTACACACTATACTTTATCTACGACAACAAAAAAAGTAATAAACCACCTACAGCTAAGAAAATCTCTTAACCTAGAATTTATACTCGCATTCATATTTTCTACCTGAAATCTTTGGCAATAAATTAATAGATGTAATGTGAGCCCCCTCCACGATGTTTGGAGGTGTACAAGTGTACACCCCATTTTCCCATCATCGGATTCACTCATGATACATTTAGAATTTCAAAAACGAAAAAGTAAACATTAAATTTGTAAAGACAATAGTAATAATACGTTTACAATCTGTATAATTTCAGTCAATCTACTATTTAGTACTTACAGTTAAATAATCATACGTATATGTACTCGTTTTCAA
Organism: Agrypnus murinus; assembly: GCA_929113105.1. Lineage (NCBI taxonomy): Eukaryota > Metazoa > Arthropoda > Insecta > Coleoptera > Elateridae > Agrypnus > Agrypnus murinus. Next base: position 136,739,935 of record OV816025.1, on the reverse strand, counting down.
AAAATAACTTTATACAAACAATCACAATTCAATTGTCAAGGTTATTAACCCAGTTGCTTGAAATGTCCACATATTCTCGCATTATGTAGCAAATTATAAATGTTTTCAATGTTTTTATTGTAATTATGCAATAATAATAAAGAATATTACATTAACAATTATATAATAATGTAAAAAATTAATCAATTTTACGTTTTAATTGAATAGCAATCTTTGTAACTTTATATAATGAGAAATAACCTAGCCATTTAAAAACGTCTCCGTAGCTCAATGCTTACGCTCTCGCTACTATACGGGCGATCCGGAGTTCAACTCCCCGGATCTGACGTTGGTATTTTTTCTATATGGATTTCCATTCAAAATATAATTTAATGTAAAATATTAATTAAACAAAATAAATTAACCTTTATCTAAAATTCATAACATTTTTAATATTCCAAATAATTAATAATATTATAAATATTGCAAGTGGTGACATCTATGGAGTTTTAATTGAACTACTGATTGTTGAGAACTCCTTCCTCACGTTCTTTACCGTTCAGTTTGGAGATTGTTTGCAATTGGTCGTTTTCACGGTTACTAGATTGTGGGGAATTTGTAATTTTCTATAGTCGTCGTAGATAAATAATTCTTCACATTTTTCTTGCAAATTTTCTTAGGTAAGAGTATGAATATTTATTATGGTTGAAAAGAGAACACAATACTCTATCGATTTCAGTAAAAGAATACCTATCGTATAATTTAAGAAAAAGTTCGATGGCGTTATCAAGCTCACGCGAATTTAGTAAATACAAAATCTTCTGAACCAAAACATAGATAATTTTATGTCATTTAATAATATATATGGTTTATACCATTTTTCTGGCCGGCGGCATTTCTGACCGAAAATAAAGTTGCTACAAAGCGTAGCGCTTTAAATCAAACAGACTGTATATCTCCTACATATAAGAACAGCAACCTCAACAACCAATAACTAACTGTCCATTATCTAGCTTTAGGTTCATAAGACCTTTTACTCGGTGGGCTTGTGCGTGCTACAAAATGGTTATGTATGAAATTAGCTAAATTCACTCACGTCTGTTTTATACATACTTGTGCATGGTCCTTTATCTGCAGCTTCTTTTGATGGTAAGATTTCGCTACGATTTTTAGGTGAGATGTTAAAAATCAATGTTTAACATTTTATAACAATTCAGTAGTAATAAGTAAATTAATAATGAAGTGCAATTTTGAAGAGGAATTAGCACTGTGCAACATAGTAACTATATGTCTGCCTGCTCTTTAAAAATATGCAAAGAAAATAGTTGAGGATTTCTAATGCTTCAAACTTTTAACTATTTCAACACACTCTGTTATTATTATTTACTGTCAATTAGTTATTACTGCTCGCCTATATAACACTAAATTCCTATTAAGGAACACTACTCTATTATTTTCTCTTTGAAACAATTATACCGATTCTGTAACTAAAGTTGTTATGAATAACAACTAAAATTAGTGGTTGTCGCGTAGATTATTTGTTATTTTTAAAATTTGTATTCTCTATCTTTTTTAATATCTACAAGTGGTTAAAATAATAGCAACAGTTGTTGTGGATCGTTGCTATTATAGTAACAACTTATTAGGCGTTGTTATGTCAAATGACAAGTAGTTAGAGTTATGAAAAGAATTTATCCAGAATTATGGCATATTTTCTTATTCTCAACATTGCAATTGAAGTTTAGCAACTCCCAGTTCTAGAAAAGTATAAAATACTTACTTTAGCACACCACAAATACCTATTTACAGGGATGCTTTGCGAAAGAACCAAAGAAGATTAAAAGAGGCAAGCAGTCCTTTTCACTTACCAAAACGAAGTTCTATAAATCTGTTCAGATTAGATTGGGCTACAGCCTTAGATATTTGCAATGAGTTGAATGAAGTTCTTACAGGTAATACACCAAATACCTATGTACAGGGTACACGAACATGTAACACAAACAAACGGTTCAAGAATGATGGAGGGGAACTGATAACAGCGGAGGAAGAGCAAATACTAATATGGGAAAATTACTTCTCAAGCATCCTCAGCAGAATACCAGAGAAATCAGAAATAGGAGGAACGAAACAAACGCAGTTAAAGTTAGGAAATCTTAGTGAAATAAAGAAGGCAATATTAAAACTTCGTAATGACCGAGCAACAGGCCCGGATAAAATACGTATCGAATTCCTTAATGTAGATCCACATCAAGCAGCAACAGTTCCGCAATCGATATTTGATGATTCCAGACGACTGGAAACGGAAATATAGTTAAAATGCCAAAAAGGCGGCTTTTTTAAGTGCAGCAATTGGAGAGGAATTACGCTTCTCAATGTATAATAAATAAAGTTCTCGCACAAATAATAAACAGCAGGTTAATGGAACATCTGGAGCCAATGATAAGTCATGAACAGACTGGTTTCAGACCAAACAGATCCTGCACAAATCACATCAACACTCTTAGGATCATCATTGAACAGAGTTTGAAGTGGAGAAGTTCATTATTCATAGATTTCAAACGTGCGTTCGACTGGCTAAATCAAAATGCAATTTGGCAGATACTGGATCTGAAAGGCATTCCACCGAAGATAATAAAATTAACTAAAGCTCTATACGATAACGCCAGCTGCACAGTATTACATAAAGGAAAAGGCAGCAACAACATCCAAATTTTGAATGAAGTTAAACAAGGCTATCCCTTTTTGCCTCTTCTGTTTATTATTGCCTTAGACTGGATTATGGACAACGCAAATTTTCAAAATATGGGCATAACGTGGGGTCCAACAATCGCCTACATGATCTAGATTATGCAGATGACATATGCCTGCTAACACACACATATAATGATATGCAAGGTAAACTAGATCTTCTCATACAACAGGCTAATTTAATAGAGCTGGAACTAAACATTAACAAAACAAAAGCGATTAGAATTGGAACCAACAATCAACAAAGGTTCCACATTAACAACGAACCATTAGATACTACCATTGTTACTTAGGTAGCATAATAACGTATAAATGGTGGAACAGAAGAGGATAGGAACATATCAGATGCCCAGGTAGCAAAGATGCGTTGGATGGATTTTATGGCCAACACCGAATTATGGAAAAGAATCAATCTGCAAACCAAAATCAGGAAAGGAAATGGTCGTGGGTTGGCCACGCATTAAGAAGATATACCAACAACATAGCCAAAGCGGCACTGGAATAGAACCCTCAAGGCAATCGTAGAAGAGATAGACCCAAAACAACCTGGAGGCCAACAATCCAACAAGAAGTACTGAAGACGGAAGAACGTGGCTGCAAATAAAACACATTGCACAAAACCGAACCAGATGGAAAACATTCACAGAGGCTCTATGCTCCAATATAGGAGATCGAGGGCATCTTCTATGTATATATTTCCACTGAATACGATTTTTTCTGGGCCTAACAAGTTATTGAGATTATGCCTCAAAGTTTTCCAAAATTTCTCCACTTCTTTTGATTCAGTTTTAGAAGTTTTTTGTTTAGTCATAATTTTATTTTCCATTAAATAATTAACAAATATTCATATTGAACGTCATGTTTTCTTACCTCGAACTTTTTTATTATCAAATGACATTGAGAAGAAAACTTAATTAAACAAACGTCTTCGTTATGAACAGTTCTGAATGGGTTGAATGGTTATTAATCATATGTGTGTATTAATTTTAAATTTAACATTTAATTTTTTTATTGCCATAACCTACCCGATTTCAAAGTACAAAAAATTGGTGCAGTCACAACTAGTACGTGGCTAATAAATAACTATCATTGTTAAATGTTTTCTAATAACTACTAGTTGTTAAAATTACTTTGCAGAATATCAATTTTTAAAAAAGTGGCTATGGGAGTCGTTATAAATTGTTGTTACGCCGAGTAGTTATAATAACTACCAAGATAACAACTTTTTTACAGAATAGCCACAAACATGTATAGAAAAAATAAGTTGTTTGAGAAGCACTGCTATAATATAACATCTAAAATAAATTAGATCAAAGAAAATTAGGAGGAGCCAATCCACCCTCTTTGTCCAATATTTGCTTATATCGAAGGTGAGATACTTTATACTCTTTCAAATTTAATATTTTATTATGAAAGGAAAAGAAAAACCTACTTTTAGAAAAACATCTTAGCGTATGTTTGGAATGCACTCTAACGGATCAGCCTGCATTTCATAAATGTTAAAAAGTACTTCGTCTTTTATATTTAAAGCATTGTGCATATACAGTTCGACATAAACTACAAAACTATTTAGATACATCTACTGTAATATGTTTTAGCAGGCTTTCGTTTAGGAAATACTTGTGATATTAAATTCACATGTGAACTAGTAAAGAAAACCCGAACAGTCTTATAGTTTTTCACCCTCACCATTTAATGGCATACATCCTCACTTTCTTAAAAATTGCACTTTTGAATTAACTTCTTTTCTGTGTAATAATTTGTTCAATCTCTCAATTAGTGAGATTTATCAATTTAAATGCAGATTATTGGAGAGGATGATTGTTGATCAACGTATCTAATCTATCAGAGCCAGTAACATGAATGAATATTAGAGTGGAAGCATTTTTTCTGGTTCTCTGATATCTTCTGCGTGCTAGCTCAAAAAGCTTCCATTCAGAGGTTTTTTTTTCTATATCATCTATACATAATCCTTAATTCTTTTTCGACTATAATAGACCGTCAACGTCCCCTAAAATGACTCACTGTAAGCAAGATTTAAGTGAAAAACAAGGGAGAAATCCTTTATCGAAGGACTTCTATGGAGAAATTTTCTCTGGAGACACAAAATGGTAACATTTTACCTAGCAATCGCTTTCCAGGGAATAGAGAAAATGTTTCATGTTTTCGGAAGAAGTGTTTTACAAGTGTTTTTAAACAGTAATTGTAATGCTTCAAGAGATTTACGTATAATGATGCAGATTTTGATCGTTTCCTTACCGTCTTTGGCGGATATGTGGGAAGAGAAAAATCCCAATCAAATTTCTCTTTATAGGGTAGTAAGTTTTTAAAAATTTAAGAACAGATTTAAACGAGCTGTGGTTTTAACGGGCGCCACCTAGATTTAAGATATTACAAAAATTTGATTTGCGAGGATGATGATTCCCAAAACAGTATTTTAAGTTGCTTACTTTTTATAAGTAAAGGAACTGAGATTAAATTAAAGTAATCAAAGCAAATGCAGTTGAAGGAGACGGAGGCAGTGGGACAGAGGAAGCATTATTTAACCAGTGCAGTGGTCAGTAATGGAGTTAACAATCCTGATACATGTCCCGGGCATAAAAACAAAATAGTATATTAAAGTATAGTCGATATTGAGGTCTTTAAAACACGCGCGAGTTTTGAAGTACGACGGCGTAGCCGGAGTACTTGAAATAGAGCAAGTGTTTTAAAGACCAGTTATCCACGAATACTTTACGCTAGTTTTTTTTATTGGTACACTTTGAAATCATAAATAATACTGGTAAATATTACAAAAAATGGAAATAAGAACTAATAATGTAAAATGGTTACGTTAGTGATGTAAAACCAGTATACCTTTCGTTGTCATGGGAAATGAAAAAAACAAAAATGAATTTGCAATCTGTCACTTGAGAATAATTTTTCTGACCACAGTTGTTACTGGTTGTATTTCGTTTAAAAATGAGTCATAATATTGATAACTTATACAGCAAAGCAGAATCGGGTTAATACCCCAAAAATCGGAACACGCTTATAAAAAAGAATACGACAAGTTTATCAAATGGATGGAAGAGCAAAAGATAATAGATACAGATGAACGAGTTGTACTTGCTTACCTTCAGAAAATGTCGGAGCAGTACAAGGCGGCAACTATGTGGGCTATCCATTCGAAATTGCAAAGTATGTTGAGGGTAAACAAAGGGGTTGATATAAAATCGTTTGTGAAAGTGCATGTATTCATGAAGGCAATTAGCAAGAATGACGTAGCCAAGAACGCATATGTATTCCAGGAAGACGATTTGCGGAAGTTTTTCATAGATGCACCGGACATTACGTATTTATTTTTAAAGATGGTAGCCATTTGCGGAATCTTTGGCTCTTGTAGAAGATGTGAATTATGCGATTTACGCTTACATGACATCCAGGAAGAAGGAAGCGTATTGCTTATTACAATCCGACCATCCAAGACAGTCAAGGGTCGACGTTTTACTGTTGCCGACAGTGATGGAATTAGTTATGTGCGTTTGATGAAGCAGTATTTATCATTGCGCCCCCAAAATGTAAGTACAAACCGAGTTTTCTTACGGTATGATAAGGGGAAGTGCACCAATCAAGTGGTTGGTATTAATACATTTGGATCATGTCCCTCGCAAATTGCACGTTATCTTAAATTGGACGATCCTGAGAAATACACGGGACATGCGTTTCGACGTACGTCTGCTACCATTATGGCGAATAGTGGCATGACAATAGATCAAATCCAACGACAAGTAGGATGGAAATCGGCAGCGGTGGCGGCTGGTTACGTTGAAGAAAGTATAAGCAATAAGTAGAATGTTTCGAACATAATTGGAAGTGCCATTAGTGGAAGCACAACCCCAGTGAGTTCCGAAAATGTTAGCACTGTTAATTTGAACAACATTTCTTCTGACTTAAAAAACCGAAGTATAAGTATTTCAAACAATACCAACTGTACTTTTCACATTCATTAAAAAAATTAAGATTGTTGAATATATGAATAAAGCTTTTGGTTTGGTTTTTCATTTCTATAAAATGGATTATTGAATTCATAATAGTAGTGTGTTATTTAGCCTTACGTAAGTACGTGCTTAGAATGAACTCTTCAATCAAGTTCAGCAACAAGTGGTTACACAGACGACACCCAATTATACAATAACACTACTACTCAATATAGGGAATTTACAAATAGATTTCAATATAATACGTGAATGATGTAAAATAAATAATTGTTAGTGTTGCACATTTATTTAAATAATTCCACTCTGGTTATTATGATATCAGTAAAATTATGAATGCAACAGTCAATGAGCAAATCAATCTAGGAATTGGTATATTACACGACTTAAAGTAAAAATACCATATTATCAAGGCCAATTATACAATGTATTTAATAAAAAAAACTTAATCTTGATAATCCTTATAGTGCTACTCAATTATAAAGCATTAGGTTAGATCTAGATTAGAGTTTGGCACAGAAATTATAAATCCGATACAGCCATACCGAACTGAAGTTAGTCCAGAATCGTTTTTGACTATTCCGAACGTCTCTTTATCTTGTCTGAATTAATTATTTATTTATTTATCTACATAGTCTGAACTATTGAAGTATGCTCGCGCATGAAGTAGTTATTAGTATTGTTGCATGTGGAAAGTCATATTTGAAAAGCTTTATTAAACTACTTTTTTCTTGTTTATGAATGTTGCTGTATTTAATAACTGATTGTTTGTCTCCTACAAGTGTTTTCTCTAATAATATATAGCCATATGCATTTATATCAATTTTTACGTTGTTTTTATGAAAGCTACGACAGAGGTTTACGGTACGTTTATGCGAAGTTTGGAGATTTACTTGGTATGTTACTTATCGACCTTCTGGCTCCGGTAGCATGAAACCTTTAAAGTTAAAGATAGTTAAGTTTATAGCTTCAGATCACAAAAGTGTCGTTAACAGCAAAATCGAATAAAGATTTGACGACTGTAATCCTTAAATTATTAAGTACAAGCATTGTGTTTTCATTCATGTGTCTCGGTTTTCGGCGAGACAGCCAGCGCTACCTAGCGCTGGATGACCCAAACCCTATTGAAGAACGCGAGGTAAGAGAGAGAGGTGAGGATCCCACCTTGAATTTTTTTTTCGTATTTCAACAAAAGCAACAAGTTACTAAAGCTTACCCATTAGGGTAAGCAGTTGGCACCTAGTGGATGATTAAAATAACAAAAGATTTGGATTGTATAAAAAATTTAAGTAATGTAATGTCTGTGAAATGTGGTTATTTACTCGTACGTTTTGTTGTTTATGTTACTTTGTATTATATACTACCGGTATATCTCATTATTAGGAGAGGCAAAGTCCCTCGGGCTGACCCTATCTAAACATTGAAAAGATAGAAGAGGCTCATATATTATTGTGTCATCAACACAGATGGCGCAATGTGCTGATTATATTTAGAGTCACTGCATCTAGTTACCTAGGCCAGCTGGTCGACCAGAGTAACGCAAACCGCCGCCATATTGGGGCAAATGAAGCACAAAATTGTTCATTAATTGTTCTGTATTAAATTTAATCAAATCCACGTTCACATTAAAAGGTTTTTCTTATTCTGAAAGATCAAACCTCTAATATGTCAAACACGTAAAACGTGGTTTTAATTTGTCCATTATTAAAAATCACACTTCTCTGCCACAACATGGCGACGGTTTGCGGTACTCTGATCGACCAGCTGGCCTAGGTGACTAGATGCAGTAACTGTAATTATATTTTGAAGTATGTTGCATACATATACAGCCGTACTCATAGAGAGATTACACGCGTGTAACCTTAACTAGGTGCCAACTGCTTACCCTAATGGGTAAGCTTTACTAACTAACGCACTCTTAAACACTGCTGTTTTTACTGATTGTTGCTTTTGTTGAAATACGAAAGAAGAATTCAAGCCCGGATCCTCACCTCTCTTTTGGTAATCCAGCGCTAGGTAGCGCTGGCTGTTGAAATACGAAAAAAGAATCCAAGCTCGGATCCTCACCTCTCTTTTGGTCATCCAGCGCTAGGTAGCGCTGGCTGTAAAAAATATACCGAGACACATGAATGAATGAATGAAAACACAATGCTTGTACTTAAATATTTTTAGATATTTCTTATATGTTACACGCGTGTAATTTCTCTATGAGTACGGCTGATAATATATAATAATGCGGGTAATACATAATCAGCCTTAGCTATAGTCATTTACACGCATGTACATCTGAGGTGGATTGAACGTGTAGAATTTTACGCGAAATGCATATTGATAAACATTTTTCACGTGGTTGTAATTTATGGACGCGTGTAAATTTTATACGTATGCAGACCCTAGTTTAAGTTACGTGTAAAGTGACAGTAGTAAAAAATGCTTGCCTTTTTTTGTCAATTTCGTAGTAGGTGGATTTAGATATCGAAAAGATTCAGAATTAATTAGATGAAATTTCTGGTATACAAGAAATGGAAAGACTCAGAAAGACCAAAGTTTATAAAAAGATACAAGACCCTATTGAGACGTATACGAACGATGAATTGAGGCGAAATTACCTGTGATTATTAGTGGTAAATTTTGCGTTTGTGTTTTCTTCTGATACACACTCCTTTTAGTTGTCTTTATTTCCATCGTAATCAAATTCGGAATAATCATTCTCAAAATCAGCAGGAATTAGATCTCTAAGGATCCAGTCAAAATCATTAGGTAGATCTCCCGCCTTTCCTCCTGTTTCGCATTTTTCTTTAAACATTTGCGAAACCCTATTTTTTGCTTCCCTTTTCATTCTTCACCTCTGTTCGTTTGTCTTTGGAAGATGTTTGTAGTGCCAAGAAGTTTCAAACTTTGCATTTTTAGATCATTCCAAGTTATTTCTCTTCTCTTAGTTAGGTCATTATCTGTTTTTTGCATTTTTTCGCATCAACTTTCTCACGCATTAAATCTAGCAGTATCAACTTCTTTTGTCCCCAGTTCGGACTTCTTTGGTCGTTTGTCGGTTTTTCCCTCGTTGTTTTCCATTTTCAATTTAGTAATGGTTATAGTCGTGGTAGTGTAATGACTAGCATGCTAGTCCCTAACCAAGCGGTCCGAGATTCTCCCGGTATCGGCAGATCTGGTCAAGATTTTCTGGAGTTTTCTTTAGCTGTAACGCAAATGTGCGATTTGTGCTATATCATCTGTAAGCCAGCTGTAACCGCACGTTGGACCCGTGTAATGGTAATAATCGTGCTTCCCTCACAAGATTCATAGCATGTGGAGCCTGGTTTGCCAGGCAATGAGTAGTAGCCAAAGTTTTTTGCCGTGTAGTTTATACGCGTACAAATCATGTAGAATTACCTTTATAACTATGAACGAATCCACGTGTTATCCACGCGTACATATCCACGCATAGATTTGTGATTTACACATCATTTATGCACATGACTATAACTAAGGATGAATATGTATTACCTCGCATTTATTGCCAGACCGCTAAAGCCCGCCCAGATTGCCCTTCGCGCAGACTTTTACGCGCCCTTCAGACTGTTATCTCCAAATGGAAAATTTTCATCTCCTTCTAAAATCTAAGTGGAGCGACCACGTTCTAGAACGGATAACGTTTGGTAGAAACTTATGGTAATCATGGTTTAAAACTTGGCGGGACTTTGTTGCCCCATAAAGACCTACATATGCAAGATGTGGGTGCCTTCTGCCAATAATACTCAGAACCAGACAGATTCTTTAAGCATTAGCCGCAAATCTGGTAGAATGTTATTGGACGTTCGAAATAACTGAGCTGCAGATGCTGCTTCAGATCATCACCTTATTATTGGACTAATACGTATTAATATTAGACGTGTTCAAAATAAAGAAAAGAATACTAAGAGGAAAATATTAAATGTAGCCAAATTGAAGAATTCTGAAACAAAATGGGATTTTACAACCAAACTGAGGCAAAATGGAGCAGATGTTAACTGACAAAAGGAAATAAATAGAAGAACGATGGAGTTATATACAAGAAATGCTAACTCAAATAATTAAAAAAGAAGAATGGGGAAAAAACGGATATTGGTGGAAATTAGTGAATATCTTGCGTACAATTAAACGCAGGAGGAAAATAAAACAGCAAATATATTCTTGTCCTCATGAAGAACATCTAGCGCAATTAAGAGCTGAATACTTTTCATAAATAAAGAAGTAAAACGAAGAATCAGAAAACCGCCGTGAATGGAAATATAATTATGAGGAAGATAGCAAGAGAACATTAATTGTTAAGACCAAACAAGGTAAGATGGTAAAATGAAGGGTAGTTTTATCTATATATACCTAGGTAGAAATGTAGATAAAAACGTGGGAGCACTAGCAGATGTTAAAATAGTATCCAAAAAGCCAGAGGTGTCTTTTCTATGACAACCAAAATTAAAATATTTAATGTGTCTAGGATGTATTACTGTATCATAGTAAAACATAGTTTGTTAAAAGAGAAAAAATAGAGAAGCTACAAAAAAGCTTCGTAAATCACTGCTTGAGACATGTAAAGAAGATCTGGCGGCCAAGAGTAATATGAAAACGAATAGTTACGGAGAAGAACAGGCCATCCAAATCGAAAAGGAGATCAGAAAACGCAAATTTGGAGGAGCTAATTAAGTAGGGGAAGTAATAGCGGAATATTTGAAAATCGTAAGACTAATATTTTGCATAAGACATATTGAATTTTTTATACTAAATAGTAAATTGTGTGAAAAGAAAACAATAAACTATTAATACGATAGGTATACTGTATATACGGAAGAAAGAATTTTAAAGTCTTAAAAAGTTAATTATGCGGAAAATAGCATAAAGTTATTACGTGTTCAAGACTTTATCTAAACCATCTTCATATGAATCATTAATTACATAAAACTGTACATCTTAATATATGAGTATACACAGTAATTATTCAGTAAATTGAATGAAATAAGGAAGACTTTATTTTGTTTAAATCACCTAAAATTAATGTTAGCAGTACAGTCTTTGAACGATATGTGCTCATGAGCTTACAAAAACTTGCGTCCCTCACAAACCAAAAATATTTCAAAATAAAATATTAAAATATTTATTAAAACACAATTTAATAAATAACTAGTTACATGCATGTAATAAACACAAATTATACCTTTAACGCTCTTTTTTAACGTACTTAATTTATTATTTTAATTGGATTATAGTAGAGTGCTCTGTGCTCTGAAACTCGCTTAAAAATGAATTCTGTGTGAGTCTCGAGGTTACAAGTTGAAAATTATACCGAATGAAGCTTAAATCCTAATGGTTCTTAATCCGAAATTTGTCAAAAACTGGGCCATGGATAAGGGCACTAAACTCGAAATTCGAGATATGTACATGACCGTAAAATAGAGAAAAAAAAGCATTGTGTTCTATAAAATTCAAAAATAATTTAGTAGCGTATGATTTGAAATGATTTGAAATTCTAATATAACATTGGCTTTAGTGGGGCCAAATACTAGAAACAAGTGCATATCTCGGTTGGAACTGCCTCGAAATACGTTTCAATTTGTAATAAATCTGCAGTTTACATCGCCCTATCTTCGAAACAAAAGTTAAATCGTATTTTAAAAGGTATTCTTTATAAAATTTTAACCTACCTATGTAAAAGACAGTGAAGAGTGAATTATATTGTTAAGAGTAATTGTAAAGAAAATATTCAATTAAATGTAAAAATGTTGCTTATCGAAACACCCGCTAACGCTTGACCAGTCCGCGTCCCACTAGCAAGCATCTCACTTTCAATATTTTGTTAATAGCTTGCATAGCGCTATTTGGGCCTTACAAGATTTGGCGATTACCATTTTTAGCGTCCGATATTGCATCACGGACTTCAGTATCTAGTTTTCCAGTTATAGACTCCCTTCGAGGGGGTTCTTTTTTTTGCAAACACTAGACAATGTCCCATGATTTGAATTAATTTTAATTTCGTTCGGAACTGGCACATTCAGAAATTTCCATTATGAAAGAGTGTCTGGAAATATGCAGTTGAATCATTATGCAACTTAAATTAATAACCCATTTTTCCGAAATTTTAATTCATCACTCTTATTTCAAAATAATAAAATATCAAATACTAAAAACGCTAAAAACTTCAACCGAACACAATCGCAAATAAAGAGAATTTCTCGAAATTCAAACAAGTACGTACTAAAGAAAATAATATGTTAAAGCTTCTTATTGTTTTAAAAGTTTAAGAAAAGGAATTACCTAAAATTTATTAAGTGCTGATGTTTAAAAGTACACACATATTATTTTGAAGAATTTACAACCTCTTGCACTTTTTTAGAAAATTCATACGTTATATATAAAATAATATATAAAAACACAGCATAAAATTCTTGGGACAGACGACGAAACATACGAAAAAACAAGACTCAAAATTCTGAAAAAACTACGTATAGCGAGAAATAAATGTAAACATTCCAAACGGAACAGTAAAAATTTTGCACATAGAAAAAATATGTTGAATAATCCCATCAAACAATCAATACATTTAAATATGTAGGGTTAATTATAAACAAGGATGAGAAAGTCCAAAATCACTACCTAGAATTATATGGAATCAAGATCTAACAAACATGTTCATGATAGCACTGCACAGCGTGTAGTAATCTACGGTAGAGATATTTGGGTAATGACTAAGATCAAAGACAGAGCAATTATGGAAGCTGAGGGAGACGCGAAAGTCGAAGAAAGAGTTATAGAATTTATAAATGTAAATAGAAGAATCTGTAGTTAATAGGATAGTCCTATTTTGTATGAGTAAGAAAAAAATTACAATTTCAAAATTCGCACCCTCCAGTTTTTTTACATTACATGAAAAGCAATTACCCTAAAAATTAGATCATGTAAACCAGACGCGCATTAAAGTCAAAGTTCAACCATTTTAGGTCGTTTTTATAAAATGCGCATTTGCTGCAAAACGGTTACGGTTACATAGAAAAGTTATTCTTCCTTTTTTGTAGGAAATGTAAGCCTCTAGAAATTTGGTCGGTACATCATAGAGGACAAAAAGTTTTTAATTTTGCAAAGAAAAAAAGGCCGCCCTGAATGTATGGTAGCAAAGGATACAAAGTTATTTATTAACTTTGGGAAAGGATATGACCCTACTGCCCCTGAAAAGAGTGAACAAGAACAAAAGTCGATGAATTTAGACGTTACAGGACCTTCAAGATTTATGTAAGGTTTTCAATAAGGCAAGTAAATCTTTTTAGACGAGGTTTTTGATTCTTTAACTTCAGAAACGCCAGATAATGAAGAGAGTAGAAAATATGAACCGATTGTAAGACAAAAAAACTGGGACTTGGCTTCAGGTGGTACAATGTACTTACTCTACTACTAAGAGCAAAGAAAAGGGTCTGGAAACAAAATTTTGACGGCACGACTTTTAGCAGCGGTAGCTATCTACCGCTGCTACATGTATGTAAGATAAGTGATAGCGACGTGTCAGATATTGTCAGTAACGTAAAAATCCGTTTCACTAGACTCAAATGCATAATCATAAACAGCTCATTCATCAGCGGAGATAGACAATAGACAATTTCTACTAACAAAATAAAATCAATCATTTTTAGAAATAGATTTAGAATTTGCAGTCATTCATTGGGAATCAAAATTACCAAATTTAACTGGAAGATCTGAAGTAGATCGGCTTTCTGTTATCGTTACAGTTCCCAGTGTCAACTAATTTATTTGGTATTCAACAAATGTCAAAAACATGGCAAGAAGTATCTTCAGCAGTCTATGATACTCTTTGCGATTGGACAAACAAAGTTGAAGCTCTTGTTTTTGATACGACGGCTTTAAACACGGGAAGCTAAATGGTGCTTGCGTTCTTCTAAAGCAAAAGATAGGGAGAGAAATTTTATTTTTAGCTTGCTGGCACTATATTTTTGAGATCTTGCTGCAAGGGTTCTTACAGTATCTAAGTTGGTACCTATGTCTGAACCTGATATCCAGTTGTCTAAGATGTTCAAAATGAATGGCAAAAGTTAATCAAAAGTGAAATTCAAAATTATACACATTAATATTAGGGTGGTCCACAAAGTAATGGTTAAAAATAAAGTTTTTACATTTTATTCTCCCAGGGGCTCATTTTATTCTACCCTACTAAAAACTATCAGATACATAATTTTATCCAGTTTGGTCAATATTTAGGGGTAGCTCAAGCATCCTGAAGTTTCTATCCTGACGGCTCTGAGCCCCCCCACCCATCTAATATATGGGTATTAGCCGTCAAGGCGGGGGTATCATGGCAGCAGCACCACTCATTGTTGGTGGATTTCGTTGAGTCTGGGAACTGCTTTCAGTGCATAGCAACCACCTGTAGAAGAAACTGGAGTTGGTCCCTGGTATGATGACCGTTGAATTCCTGGTTAAGTGCCACACACCTCTCTGCATTGTCATTGACTACTGTAAAGTTGCCAATGATGCTTTTAGCCTCCAAGAACTTAATGCTCCCAAACCTTAGCCTTAGCTTGGAAGCTTAGATCCAACTGCAGAGCATTCAAGTTCTTTCGGGAATTTGTGGTCACCAGAGATTCCAGTGATAAATGCTGGCCTGCTTTAAGCTTTCTTCGTTTCTCGCACTTCGCTTTGCCTTGCTGCTGTAACATTGCTTCCACCATGGCTCTCTTGGTGTCAAGGGAAACATTTGGGTTAACTAGACTCAGGATCACCAACTCTTCAGAGAGATACCAAAGATGTGCCTGGAACTTGACAATTGTAATCATGGAGCTGCTGGAGAAGGAAAAGCTCATTGAAGGAAGCAGCTGCAGCAACTGGTGCAGTAATCCAGGCCTTTAGGTATATCCTGACTGCAAAGATTGCTACTTCTTGCAGGCAATCCTTCTCTCGCGCTGTCAGATGTTTAACTTGCTGCCAAAACATCCACATCTTTAGGGAGTAGAAGACTTTGAACATCCAGCGGGCATGATGCATGGCTCCTGGATGTCTCAAGTGGTAGCTAGGCAGGGATCCTCCAAGGAAGAGGATAGAAAGTTCTAGGAACTCCTTGTAGTCATTTCTATAGGTTGTAGACTGGAGCTGGTCCTTTGCAAAAGCAAGTACATCTTCCTTTACATCCTGGATCAAGTGGCTAACTATGCCTTGCTCCTCGGCTGTAGCAAGCTTGTTGTGGTAAATGTACTCCCAGCTTGCCTGAAAGCACTTGAAAAGGAGATTGTCTGGTCTAGAAAAAGGCCCATAGAGTGTGTTGAAGGTACCTTTAAGGACAACTTCCATAATGTGGTGGCGACAAGCAAAGTGGATGAGTGATCTTCCAATCTTCTGCTCAAGAAAGACGCAAGCTCCCATGAGATGACTAGTATTGGAAGTGTTGTGTCAAAACACATCCCAAAGACATCCTTGGTAAGATTTCACTCATTGAAGTTTGAAGACTGCAGCTGCTTGTTCTTACATTACACTTAAGGAGAGTTGAAGCGAATACATAGCCTCTCACAATCAAGACAACTTTACCAAAAAACGGGTACACACCGGGAGTCTATAATGTGTAGACTTAAACGAAGCTCTGTCGAGGGCCCACCAAGCCTAAAATTGGTAGATCGGGGTGGCAAAACCATTAAAAAGCCAAGTCCCGCCACAATTGAGGTTGGATTCGATCGGGCAGTGGTCCCACTTTGCAATAGCGCATAGCTGTGGAATAGTCCTATTGCTGGGCGAGGTACTTTGGTACCGGCGGGTGAGCAACGTGTTAAGTCAATTGCTCCGGCACTAGTCCTGAGTTAGCTAGTAGAGGGTGGATAGGCAACCTCGCTCCGACCAGTGAGCTGATCTGGTAGCAATTGCTGTACTGCCGGTTATGCAACTTGCGCGCTGATTGGGCGTATCCCAATCACTTCCTTCTGGAAGGGAACGTGGGGGTAAGTTCACACAGGTACCCCACATAAAACAATCATGACATTCGATGTGTCTCTTGAAAAAAGAACGGCTGATGTTGAGCACATTAGTGTCATGGCCAAGAATGGCTGCTGTTTCTAAAATGATGTGTGTTGCCTCCCTGTCACTTACACCATTTCTGCCCAGTGCAGCAGCAAGACCTAGAGTCACAATGTTGGAAGAACGCATCTTCTTTAAATTTTTAATAGTATATTATATACCAAGGTTGTGAAGAGTTTTTTCTAGAGCCGAGCATTATTAGATCCCGAGATGCGCAGCATCGAGGGATATAAGATGAGAGGCTCTAGAAAACACTTCACAACCGTGGTGTATATATTATTTTTTCACTACTAGTACTTTTATTCCTTTTATTCTTCTCACATAAAAAACGTACTATCGCGATCACGGATTTTTTCCCGGATGCCAGGGTATAAAGGGACACATTTGATGTATTTTTGCCCCGTGTTACACTAAAATCTGGGCAAAATGCCGTGTCCGCGATAATAATACCTATAAAGATTAATTAGACATTATAAAAGTGCTTGTAAAAATCCCCAAAAAACATAGCAGCCATTGGAAAACAAAAGAATAATTACAATTTCGTTGACATTTACGTCGCAAACGCGTCGTTTCGTCAAAAAATGATCGATGAAACAGAAAGTTGTACTCCTCCCGAGGTTCGCGAAAAGGCGAAAAGTGTGGGGGACGAATTATTGCCCAAAAAATCCAAAGATTTTTACCTAAAAGTGTATGGTGCCTTTAAAGATTGGTGTGAATCAAAAGGAATCGCCAATGTGTCTGAGAATGTACTGTTGGTGTATTTTCAAGAACGAGCGAAAAATAAAAAGGCTTCTAGCTTATGGGCTACCTATTCAATGCTAAAAGCTACAATAAAGCTGAAAGAAAATTTGGATATTTCTAAATATTTCAAAGTAATAGCTTTTTTAAAGAGGCAAAATGATTCATACATTCCTAAGAAGGCTGCGGTATTTGACAAAGATCAGATACAACTCTTCATTAACGAAGCTCCAGATGAAGCTTTTTTATCAGATAAGGTAAATTACTTCACTCAAAACAGGAATTGTTAAAAACTTACCAATAATAACTTTTAGGTGGTTCTTATTATTGGCATAGCAGGGGCGTGCAGAACGGATGAACTCTGCAATCTTAAACTCTCAGACTTGGATGTCAGAGAAGATATGATAATTATAAACATACGCACTTCCAAAAATGGAACATCCCGGAAATTTGTTATAATGGAACCTGTGTGGGTCAGTGTTGTTAAAAAGTACTTGGGCAAAAGGCCGACTCCAGATATGGAGAAACTGTTTATTGGATTCAGGTCTGGAAAGCCTGTAAGACAAAACATGGGACATAACACAATTGGTGGTGTCCCAAAAAAGTAGCTGCTTACTTAAAACTGCCCAACATAAACAGTTACACCGGCCACACCCTGCGGAGGACATCTGCTACCCTCTTAGCAGATAATGGCGGAGATATTTTATCTCTGAAACGCCACGGGGGCTGGAAAAGCTCAACAGTGGCCGAGGGATATGTGGAGGATTCCTTGGCCGACAAAAAACGCATAGCTAGTATGGTGCAAGGAAACTCTACTGAAAATCCTCGTCTTAGCACTAGTGCTCCACTGGAAACTGTGTCAGCTGTGGCTTCCTCCAGTCAAGATCAAGTTCCGACATTATCATCAAGCATACAGAATAATACTCAACTTAACATTCCTATTGCATCAGTTAACACTGGTGCATCTAGCATTAATATGACGTGCCATAATTGCACAATCAATTATTATTTCCGTTAACTGTGTTAAGCCTTAAAATTATGAACGTATCATAAAAATCAACATAACAATTACATTTTGAGGTTATGTTTTTTATTTAGAGCACCTGGAAAGAGTGAAATATGCACGAATGACAAAATCTGATAAGTATAAGTAGGACAAATTATGCCAAATTAGTCACAGAGAACCCATAGCACAATTTTAAAGCCCTATTTTCATTTTCTTGCCGACTTCGTTGACACACCTTTCGTTTGACAGGTGACGCGAGAAATGCGAGATGGAGATGCGATCGCGATGTTTACAGTTTAAAGATGGGAGTGGGAAAGTTTTCGCAAAGTTTACATGCTTACTTACTTGAATGTGGAAATTTGGTTCGGTTACAAAACTTCCAGTAATATGCATAGAATCGATCTTATCGACTTCCTTTTTAATTAAATAGACGTAATGGAAAATGAATTTACGGAATTAATTTATTCGATGAATTGATAACGCACATCTCTAACTATTATTGACTAATAGTCAATAATAAAAAATTATTTACCACTAGGCAAGAAGACTAACTTCACAAGGTGACAACAGACTAGATAATAGTATGTTTTAAAGCTAGTAGTGAAAAAAATAATATTAATGTACATATTGCATTATATATCAAGAATCACACATGATACATTATATTATAAGGTATTTATATGCAATATTTAACGTGATTCTATGTGCCCAGAAATATTGACCTTGAGCCACCCCTAAACATTTATCAATCCAACTAATATTTGGCAAATATAAGTTTTTTCATATGGAGATTCAAATCAGCCCCTGGGAGCAAAGTTTTCTCAAACTTTATTTTTGTGGACCATCCTAATGAATATACACACAAGATGCAGAAGCTTAGCAGTGTTTGGTAGTATCTGGACGGTTCATGAGTTATCGCATCTAATTTTTCTTTTATAACTAAAATGGATCATTATTTTTCGAAAATAATGTAAGAACCAAATTTATAGTAGCTTAAATGCTTACGGCCAATTTCATAATCAACAGCTTAACGCAGGTTTAACAAAAGTCGACTTTACGTTAAAGTGTAGTTTAAATGCGTCTTTAATTTTGGTTGGTTTCAAAATAAAAACCGACATCAACTTTAGTAAAAGGACCATTTGTATGTAAAAAGTACAGTTGGCTAAACTGGATAGCGCGTTTTGACAGTTTCGTGAGGTTATGTCGAAGAAGCAAGGTTGGGTTGACATCGTAATTAGATATTAATTAAAGTAATAACAATGAACGCTCTGAAACGTTGTCGTGGTTCTAATTTTACAACAGAAGAAGAATTAATGTTATTGGAAGAAATAACAAAATATAAAAACAAAATAGAATGTAAGACAACTAATAAAGTGTCCAACGAAGAAAAAGTAAGTGTATATAATTATAATGAATATTGTGTACTTGTAATTGTATTACATGTTAATACCATATTATATTAACTTGTTATAGGAAGAAGCATGGAAGTGTGTGCTAAATGCATTTAACGCAAAATGCCTCCGAATGCGAACTATGGATCAAATAAAATCAAAATTTGATAATTTAAAATCAAAGACCAGAAAGGTTGTTGCTGCCGATAAATTATATATAAAAGGCACAGGTGGTGGGAAATGTAAAACTGATTACACAGGAAACCCTGTAATTGAAGCGGTGCTTCAGATAATTAATTATAAGACGGTGGTGGGGTTACAGTCAACTTTTGACTGTGATATGATAGGTTTTGATGTATGTTATGGTTATTACTACATAGTTATCAATAGTTGCTTTACTGGAAAGTATAATTACTTTTATTATTATGATAGCAATATATCTTGTAGGTCACTGGATCCACAGACGTCGAAATTCATGAACCAAATACGTTTGAAAATTTAAATGCAGACAGTATAGTCAGTACAATATATTTTGTTAGACAAGCAATACCTAATAAGAAGCATGTTATAGATATTATGTGAAATCCAGCAATCGTCAGTTTCATCACGTGATGACCAACCTATTAGCCCAGCAACCTGTTTGTCATTTGCTGTTCCTTCGGAAACCAATAGATTGGAAGGAAATGTTTCTCCAAATAGAAACCCCAATAACGTTGGAAAAATAAAGGTATTGTTATAAAGACAGCAGAAAAACTATACAACATTGATCATATTGCTCATATATAGGTTTTGCATGAAGTATATTATCCACCTGCTACACCAACTAATCCACCAGAAAAAAGTACCGAGAAGGAAAGTACAGAGAACTGGAGTACATACGTTCCACGAAAATTAAAAATGAAAACAAATTCAAAGCTGCGGCCAACAGCAGTAAACCCAATAGTTGTTGCAAAAGAAGCATACTATAAAAGAAAGCTGGTATTATTAGAAGCAGCAGAAGAAAGAGAAGCAACTGAGCGTGCCAAGCGATGTAAAAGGGAAGAAGAAGAACATTTAAAAAAAATGACCCTTTTAGATTTAGAAATAGACATCAAAAAAAAATCTTAATACATGTTCATAATATGCAATTCAGTCAGTTTTTATTTTGATTACAAATTATATATATATATATAATAAACTTATTATAAACGTGCAAAGTGTTCATTAATTAACAACTGTCTGAAGTGGCGAGCCTGTTCGTTAACATGGACTGCTACTTCTTCATCATTTTGGTCTGCTTCTTGGACATCTAACCATTCTTCAGGAATTTCCTCATTCATTTCAATTGCGAGATTGTGTAATACTGCAGTTGCTATAATCACTGTCATTATTGTGTCCAACTCTAGCCGTAAACCATAGCTCAAAATTGGGAATCGACGTTTCCAGACTCCATATTGCCTCTCTACAACGTTTCTAGTTCGAATGAGTGATTCGTTGTATAAATTTTCTGCACGATTATGAGTTTCATGTAGTTTCGTCATTAAATAGGGTTGTAGCATGTACCCGCTATCCCCTAATAAAATATACTGTCCAAATCTGCCATCCTGGAACTGTTGCTTCACTCTACTATTATTAAAAATTGTTTGATCATGAACTGATCCTGGCCATCTTGCCACAATATTTTTGAATTTTAATTGGCTATCCGAAATACTTTGCACATTTACTGCAAAATAAGATTTTCGTGACCTATAGATTTCAGCATCGTTGCCTCCAGGTGAGTCAATTTTTACTAAGGTACAATCTATGGCACCAATGACACGTGGAAAGCTCGCTAACTGATAAAACTGTACTGCTGCCGCTTCCATTTCTGCATTCGTTTCGTACATGTTAATATATCGCGGTCGCAATGATGCAATTGCTCTTGATACCTTTTTAACAATTCTACAAGCGGATGCTCTTGAAACACCGACAAAATCTCCAGCCGTTATCAACATATTTCCACATGCATAAAACCGAAGTGTTAATAATAATTGAATGTTGGGTTGTATACATCCACCCCTGAAATTAGTTGAAACAATTTGTTGTAAATGCGTTTGATATTTATACCACGATATATTTACGTTACCTGTTTGTCGGCAATCGAATCACCGGTTCAATTTGCTCTAATAGGAACTGAGCTGTTTCTTTTCTCAGTCTGAATCTATCAAAAAAATCCTGCTCATCATATAATTCGAAATAATTTTTTCTGTTTCTATAAATTTTTTGCCGTCGCAACACAATATCTTCCTCATCTTCTGACGAACTACTTGACGATGTAAAATTGTTGAAATGGTACATTACTTTTTCTTTCTCAAAACATGAAAACACTGTCTGTGTCTTCACGCAGAAAAGTAAACATACATTCATATAATACTAATAACCAACAATGTGAGGTTATAAAATTGTATATAACAGGGCTTTAATATTTTAAAGTCCTGAAAATGGCTCTTTAAGTTAAAGTCGACTTTAAATGTGAAAACTGTATTATGAAATGCGTTTTGAAAAATAAAGCCAACTTTAATATTTAAAGCTCCATTAAAATGATTATGAAATTGGCCGTTAGGGTCCTTTCATGTAATGTAAAAAAATTAGAGGGTATGTATTTTGAAAATTAAAAGTAAAAATAAGAACCATCTTATAATAGTTATACCTACAGTAAGTTTTACTCATTACTAAATTGTAGAACCCGATAATTCAGACCCATAAAGCCAGACCGTAATATCTCCATATTAATTTCTAACCAAAAAGTGGTTATTATTATTAAAGTAGACATTATTAGATTTAAAGTTGAATTAACTTTTTGTTCCTGATAATATTTAATTAATATTTCCAGGGTTATTTAAATAACTGTGCTTTATATACGTAAGGATATTACTATTACATTATGAAAGGAAGTAAGAAAAAACTAATGGCGTGTAAATTTCTATTCTGCTAATAAATAATATATAATTACACATAATTTCAAATGTAATATGCAGTTTCTTTCATAACACTTAATATACGATATGAAGACTAATCGCTTGTATAAAAATCGGAAGTCTTCCTACAAGGTACAGAAAGTAGTGAAAAACTTTTTTAGAAATGGCCTGGATTTTACGTAATTTCAAATGTTATATATTTGAAATAATTTTTACTTTCGAAACTGTAAATACAGGTTTGTTCGTTGACATACAATAATTACTACGACTGTATTCTTCGTATGAATTTCTCTTATTGGTATATAATAATAAAATTATAGGCAAAAGAGAAAGTATTACAAACATCCAAATAATCTGGTAGGTACTATTGATGTTAATAAAGCTATAGACTAATTGGTCTTCTTTTTATGAAAAATAATAATTATAGAGAAGGCATTTTTATTCCTTTTGTTAACATTTATAAGGAAACAAAATAATAAGTTATTTATTTCAAAGAATTAACTATCAACTATAGTTAATTAAAAACACACAACTTTCTGTAAAGATTAAAAAGAGTGATTAGGTGATTACACCGGATAATAATTATTAATTGAAATGAAAATAAAAAGTATCCATAATCTATATGCAGTATGTCGATGTGATTTGACCGTAAAGAAAATAATTTTTCTATTAGTACTTTTACTTGCATTTGAAATAGGTATTGTGCCGCTTAATTATTAAATTATCAAATACAGGCACTCCTATCATAGATCATAATTTATAATTATTAGTTATATAGGCCATTAGAATAACCCGGTAAACCATCATGTTAAAAATTATTAGACTCGATCGCATTCTTTAATTTAACAAATTTGTTTACGGATTATTATTTAATATCTGCTAACCGCGGCATATTGCAATTTGATGGGAATGCAGATTTCACGATTTATTGAATGCCATGCAAGAATGGGATTAACTTTCAAATCACAAATTTCACAACAGACAAGGTGTGTCTGTCCACAATAAAGTAGTTTATGGACACAGAATGATTACTGAATTTCTGTTGAAGGAATGTGGTTCAGTGACTGTCAAGTGCAATGCATTTTAAATTTTATTACAGGAAAGCGTGGTTATGGGTCTAGAAAATTACTTGTTTTGCATATTAGATTTTTTAATGTTGTTGTCACAATTAACAATTAACACAACGGCTTCTTTATAATTTTTTTCATAGCGACAAACAGCGACATTAATTTTGCTTTTATTATTAGAGCAGCAACCTTCAGCCTTGATAACATCGATCATTAACATTCAATAATTCATATAATGATCTAAATGCAGATAATAAACACACCTGTTTTATCAACTGACATGACACAGCTACATTCATTACTTTATCGAATTCACTTTTTAACAGCTAATATCTTGTCTACTGTAGGTTTTTGAGCAGACTTTATCAATTAAAAACTAACTACTTAAATCTTTCAATATTACTATTCATTTTTATTTGAAAACGTATGCAACATGCTCTTTAAATATTATTGTGATTAGTTAACTATGCTAGGCAATAAACTTTACGAAGTAGAGTATTCTATAAACAAGCTTCATAGAGGTATCTAGATAAAAATGTATAAGAACTAATTAAAAGTTTTTAGTTCCGAGTATATAAAAATTTAATTTATACAAATTCTATTCTTGGCTGTTTTTCTAACTTAGTGGCAGTTATAAGGGCCATCCCAAGTGCCTTTTTAAGTTTTAACAGATTGATGTCTTGTTTCATTTAATTTGGGGTTGTTAATTTCAAAATTTGTGAAACTGGTGTTGCTTTTAGTAAATATTGTTCTATATCTGGATCATGTTCTTCGTTAAGAGGGATAAATACATTGGCCAGATGTTTTGCAATGAACTCGGTCTTTATCGCTTTTTCTCATATCCAACTCTATTGGAAATTTTGCAAGAAACAAAAGAACTCTCACATTTGATTTATAAAATAACCAAATTATTGTTTATAAATTTTAACTAATCCTAAAGCTAATTAGATAAACTGATGGATTATTAAATTTCCCTATCCAATGACACATAACATTCATATTTTAATTTCATTTTAAATCTTATCTTTGCTAAACTATTTATTAAGTTATTTACATAAAAAATACCTTTCACACCTTCCTATCTTCACAAATTATTAATTTTAGGTTGAATCTGGCATTTTTAATCTCTCTCTTTGGTCTATATTAAGTGCGAACCCTAACGAGTATGTTTGCTATTGTAGTTTACGCTCTAGCTATGGCAAGAACGTTTCAAAATGTTCTTTATTTATGTTATGACGATTTGAGCAATACGCCGCTGAGATACTTCAATCGTATGACAGAGCTTTAACTATTAGTACAGGGATAGCTTGTAGAAAATCTTGAAATTTTAATAACTCGAGGTTTTCAATCGTTTGTTACATTACTGTAGCTGTGCTACCATATGGAAGGTCGTCTGGGCGATTCGTATTATATGTTTTGTGGTGAGCTGCGTAAAAATAGTTTTTGCCGTTAAAATGTGTTTCGATTATCAATATCAATTGTTTTGATTTATTAATTGGTTAAATAATGTTTTTAAATTCGTCTAGAAATCTGGCTAATACCGTATTACTGTTGTCTGTACCACTTCCTATATTGTAATCAATATACAAGCAGTTTATACCTAACAATGTTAATATTATTGATGAATGACACCAGCTGATTTAGCGTGAGTTACTCTTTGTATATAAGCAGCATTATATTTTGGTGGCATTTGTTGGATTTTCCCCTTTAATTCGGTTGTAATAGTGTTCGTATCCTTTGTAGTTGGTAGGGTGAGCTTTGCTACAAAGACAATTTCCAGGCGTATCGTTGGTTTTTGTACAAGAGGTGGCTTTGTATGGTCTCTCACATTTAAACAAACGTAGGGTCTATTACAATATGATTTAGAGTGCGCATTTTGATGACGCTCAACAAACAATTCCACTTCATACCAATTTGTTCCAGCCATGATCTCCATTTGCTTGTTAGTCACTTTGCTCGAATCCAATGTGAGACGTTAAATGGTTTGAAAGGGGCTTGCAATAAATTCAATAAATTGTTAATTTAGATTTTTGATTCCAGACCCGAGAGCTAAAGATACATCGTCCTACATAATACTCATACTCATACATAATACTACATAGAAACTCACTTGAAAATAGTTTTTATTACTCTATTGTTTTTGTACAAAGCCACTTTAGGTAGGGTAGCAACCTTTAAAACTGGTTAGATTTGCTGTGTTGTTTGTAAACAAAAGAAACTATGCACCGAAATGTACGTGGTTTCTTTTACCAGAATTGTTAAATGTGTTGCCTACTCGGGACAATACATTTGCTAATGACTGTACATCTTATCACACACACATTTCATACATTACGAATTCATTTGATACTTTTTGACATGTTTTCTCTTAGGTCGATCTAGTAATTCTATAATACATTTATGCAAATAAATTACATACTATTACAGCAAGTGTATCTCTAGTAAATATCAAAACATGAATAGCCCTTACTATTAATTATTATTTGTCTTTTTTAGCAATCCATAAATTAAGAAAACGAAGCACGTCTAGGCCATATGGATAATTACGATTTAGAATTAACTGACAATAGCGCATTCTGAATAGTAGTGACCAATTCTGTTTTTATCACTAGAAGCAAATAGAATTGATGAATGAATATACAGGGTGGTCCATTTCAGACTTTCCAATTGCGATGGAGTGGGCACATACTTGATCTGCCAATTTAGTTTCTTCTTCAAACTGCTTGAATGAATCTCTCAGTTTATAAATAAGGTGAAACTTTACAATCTTTATAATTAGGTATAAGGGCGTAAATAATCTGCAAGGCAATAAAAAGCCTAAGGTGCATGCTACTTATGCATGATGCATTAGAACATCGGTGCTGGCTTGCTTTTGTAGGGTGTAGGGCAAATCTCAAAAATAAGTATTCAATTTTTTGCCCTTATTGAATACACGCCTACTAGAGTAAGTACTGTTTACAATTTTTTTCTTCGTAATCTTTTTACTAATCTTTATGAATTTATTTGGAACAATAAATTATAAATTATTATTTTTTCACATTTCTGTGTACTTATTCTACAAAATAACCCATCATCACAAGCAAATATACTTCTAGAAATGTATTTGAAAACCTATTGAGTACATAAATCACATCTTTTCAGATCTGACATAAGCAGACATTTTTCTCGAGAAATCTGTTGAAATGTAAGGGAAACTATTTCGATTGTTAGAGGTTGACACTTTTCTGATTGTGATTGTGTGATTTGATTGTTGAAATGTCTACTATGAAAAACGGCATATCGTGTATATAACAATACTACCTACAAGAAAAACTGTATTTTATTTTTGCGAACAACTCTAATTCTTTGTCAATCCAATATTCAGTACACGTAGGTACTTATTGTGTACCTTTTTAACTTCACTGCTAGATAGATAGTATACAAAATGCAATATCAAGAAAGTGATATAGGTTAATATATCAGTCTAACTATTCAAATGTCACAACAAATAAATTGTACTCACCTTATTTCGTTTCCCTGTATTTGTAGGAGCAGCGACGACATATAAAGGGGATGGAAGGGTATGTTTTCCAAGCCATGAATGAACGAAAGCGTCTTTGGTGTCGATTTGCAGTCCATTTTCTGATATTTCGTTTCGGTCTCTAAAGCAGGGACATAAAGCTCGCGATGAATGATAAGAGGAAACTGCAGCACACATACACTGTATTCCGGAAGCTATTAAAAGGCCAGTGTTTGCGAGCAGAGCCAAGTAATTTGGTGGAAGATTCGGAAATACTTCACCCTCTGTTTTAGGAGTGGTTGTTATCTGTAACAAGTTTGTTGATTAATAAAAAATACAAAGAAAGCTCTTTAAGTTGTATTATTGACATTTCTCTGAGAGTTCTTCAACAGTATACCTTAGGAGTTAAACTTTAGTTTTTAAATTTAATCAATGTACCTTGCTTTTGAAATAGTAATTATATTTTAAAAAGTTTTTAAATTAAACGCAAAACTTATTATAAAAAAGTAATTCAGCACAGTCACTATACAGGATGTATGTATTCGATAGATAAAACTATACACGGTGAGTTTTATTATTTATACCTAACTAAAATGTTCAGTTTAAAATAACTAAAATAACTAAAGCTTTTTTAAATTAAAACTTTATTTTATTATACATATTATAGTAACTTATGTAAAAATGTATTAAGGAATTTACCTAAGAATGCATACATCCTGTATACTAATCATCATTATAGTACAGGGCGTCTCTTAATTTCTTCTTAATGTCGATTTCTTCTTGTGCTTCATGTCAAAAATAAAATAACTTTAAAAAGTCAACATACAGTGACCGGCAAAAAGTATGTACCACACATATAGGAAACTTTCTTATTTTCGATTTCTGAAAAAATCTTTGATTTTCCTACACATTTTTAATTGCAAAATGGGATGCAATCTTCTACGACCAGTGATTCAGAAGTTAGTTGCACGGATTTTTTTGACCTTGATGTTTTGGACGAACCCCGGTATATTTAATAATACAGTGTAGTACTTAAATACAGTGTAGAGTCTAGGCCAGTCATAACTGAACAAGTAGTATGGAGGTAAACTTTGGAATTACTCCCTAATCCTTAAAATCTGTACCATTGATTTATAATTTACAGATAATTTCATTGTAAAAACTTAAATAACCCATACTTTACCAACGTTATGGGATGGACACCACGAAACGAGCCGATCACTCTTGGCTTTGGCGAAATACGATAATGCTACTAACGATCGAGGGTTGCTTTGCTATTACTGCATCTTATCATTATTTTGGCTCATATCTTTGGTGGGTTTTGGCTTGCCCTATCATCTGACACTATTTGGAGCTATGCATCGTAGGTCTCTTCCACTCAACATCAATATCAACATTATCTATCCACCTTTTCCTTGGTCGTGCATTAGGTCTTTTATTTTGGGGAATTCATTTTATTATTTTCTTCTGGCTTCTTTCTGTGTCCATTCTGTATACATGCTCCAACCACCTTATCCTTTTATTTTTTATACATACAGGCTGAGAATTTTAAAGTGTTACACGGCGATATCTCAAAGACTTGGACTATCTGAATGTAATTTGGGACTAGTAATTGTAGCTTTTAAATTTTTACCTCTTTCCATTTTTAAGGGACGAGCGGTAACTTCAGAATTTTAAATGGGAAAAAACCTTGTTCTTTTTGTAATACGAATCTACGTAAAGAGTTACGTATGTTTACACAAAAATTACTAAATTTGCTAGACTGGTAACATAATTTATTAATTAGTATTAGATTAGAAATAAAAAATAATAATTTGACATTTCATTTCAATTTATTTAACGTCTATTTAAATTAATTATTAAATTTTTAAAAACCAAGTTGCCTAAATTATTTAACATAAATTCTGACATGTGGTTCCAGCAGGATGGGGTACCACCTCATTATGCAAGACAGACCCGCAATTATTTAACTGAGGTGTTTCAGAACGAGTGGATCAGTAGAGCTGGCTTGATAAACTGGCCTGAAATGTTACACAAAGTGCGAAATTAATTTAGGAAAGGGGTAGAAAAGTGTGTAGTTGCCCCTATTCCGACGTTAAATAAATTGAAATGAAATACAAATTATTAGTATTTCTTACTTAATAATTAATAAACGATATAATAGTGCAGTGCAGAGCAAATTTATTAATTTTGTGTAAACATGAGTACTAGTTCTTTACGTGCGTAGACTGGAACTTAAATAAAAATGTATCGTCCCATTTAAAATACCGAAGTTAACTGCTTAAAATGGAAAAGGCAGTTGTTTTACCGCATCCCATCAGTTAAATTGGACCTTTTTCTAATTAAAGTTTAAATTTTTTTATATCTTACATACATTTTTTGTTTATTAGGATGACAATTTGTTAATTATATGACCCTACGAGTTTTGCGTCTACTTGCGTATGGTATCTACCTGTCTTTATTTAGTTACTACTATATTAAAAAGAATTTCAAATTTAATATCAAAAGCATTTATAGACGCTGATCCTGAACCAATGAGAATTTGATGCATTGAAACACCCAGGGATTGCCTCAAGCTGTTTGAACGAAGCAGGTCTTTTTATAACGTAGTATGGTTGAGAAAATATATTTATTATTATAATATTATTATAAATAAACATAAACAAAGTTATAAATTTGACTACAATTATATTTCTAGATTTACAAAGAATTACCATTACTTTTTAGAGTAAAAAAATATTGCTAAAATGTAAATACCTGTTACTTGTAATAACCTTGGTCTTACATAAAGTAAAGTTATGTAACAGTAAATTCATGCAAGTTATGTTCATTTTCTTTAAAAAATAATTCAAAATAGAATAGAAAGATCAAGAAAAATAGAAAAGCTAGTAAAACATAAGTTAATGTTTTCATAAGACAGGATTCATGTAAAATCTTCGCACGACGTATGAAAAGTGGCAGTTTCTTAGTCTATAAATTGTGTGCAATATGTTACTTTCATAGATGGTCGTAGGAAAATGTTATTTTTTGCTATTCTATTGAGTTTTCTATTAATTTACTCCATCTGGCTGGCTCTTGTGTTTCTTTGATGCATCTTTTTTCATGCTTCCTTTTTCATTGTTACCGGTCATGTGTTTTTTTATTAAATTTCCTTTCCTCGGCGACTACTTCATTGGCTATTCCAGTTTGTATAATTTCTTCCAATCTTTCATCTATTACTAACTAAATGCTTCTGCGTGTTCTGCTGAAATCTTTTTTTAATTTCTTCTCGCTATCTTAATCTTCTCTTGGTCTATTTATATTTCATTTCTTATTTTTTCTTACTGTTTCGTTGTTTGCAGTTCGGTATTGATATTTTGCAACTAACTAATAAATAATGATCGGAGTTGCTGTTTCCTACCTGAGCTCCCTGTTTCTTTCCACCTTGTATTAGTTCTTACTCTCAAGTCATTTCGATTAGTACATCTTGTACTTATTGTGTTTTTACTAAAGACTTCTTGGTATGTCTCTTACTTTCTCAATTAGGCATTTAGATCATCTAAAATTATGCAGCTTATAAGTTTTCAGAAAATTGAATTACCTTTTAAATTAGCCTCTGCTTCATCCGCATTTTCAGTTGGTGCATACGTGTTAACAAATGTGATATTAGTAAAATGTCCATTTGCACGTATATAATAACGTCAATAACTGATCCAGGGTAATTCCTTGTAATCATGTTGCAAATTAATATTCGTTCATCCTCAATCCTTTGCCTATTTCGGCTATTAGTAATTCGTTCAGTTTTATATAATTGAGTGTTCGTAATTGTGGTTCCTTTTTTACAAGATAGCGTTATCGGCCGTAAGCTCAACCCCCATTCTAATAATTCTCAAACAAGGTTAAGATGCAATCTGTATACAAAGCATAAAAATAGAAGGATGCTAACGGCATCGCTCTATTAACATATTTATATTGTTATAGGAAGTTTTTTAAGGTACCCTATTTAGAGATGAATAATTAAGAGAGAACATGATAAAGTTAGCGTACGGAATTATGAAACAACAAAATCCGAAAAGAGTCAGTTTAACATTTCGCAACGGTAACCGTAGTGGAAAAATATGATAATTACCTAAACAGAAAGCAAAGAATAACTATTTAATAAAGTTAAATTATAAATTAATATGAATTTATGCCAAAAAATAAGCAATCATTAGAATGGATTATAGACTAATTTATACAAAAATAAAAATAGATAGACTTGTTTATATGCAATAGCAGCTTAAACACTAATTAATGAAAAACATCATAGGTATAATAAATTATATACCTTACATTGCATTAAATTTAAAGAATAATTATAATTTATAAACGAAATCCAAACAGTTTCATAAAGGATTCAATAAAATTCAAATATTATTTATTAAAAATTCTTTAGTCTCTATAAAAAGAAATTTGGGAAAAGGCACAAAAATTACAATTGACAAATTACAATTATTTTGAAGAGTAAGCATTTTCTCAAAAAAGTGCGTAATATAAAAGTTCTAGTGTTTTATAGAATTTTATAGAACACAGCAGTCGTTACAAAGAAAACTGAAAGACAATTATTACAGTGAACGCTAAGGATGAAAGTCGCGAAGCCGTGTTCGGCATGTTCGACCTTAAAGGCCTTCCGACCTTCCTGCGGACACTTTCAAGTCGCTACCGGATCCGAATATACAATGCCAAAAATACTAAAATGTGCTATTTCTGTATTATTGCAGACACTTACTTATGCTGATAAGAACATCAGAGACAGAGAAAGCATTGACAACCAAGTCAAGCCAAAGGTTTCTAGTTACTATCCCTAGTATTATACAATATACTACATATCTGCCTTTTTACAAAAGAGTTAAAAAATTTAGAGAATAGTAATTCTGATGCAAAATAAAGATTTTGGTTGAAATAAAAATCTTGTTATTTTATTTACTAGTAATTAATGAACGAAGCATTGTTGATCAGAATAGAAAAATTTCCTGGCCGCAGAAAAATATCTGACTGTCAAAAAGAAGTTATGAGATGAGTGTACGATAGAAAATCCATAGTAAATTATCTGTTTGATGATTTCCATAGCAGTGGATATTTTTATATCATATTATTTTAATGAAATACTAAGATAATCATTTATTTTATCTTTTTAAAGTAATCATGCTACAGTACATTGTGCAACTAGTGTTGAAAATCGAATGCGTCATACGAGTGTGACACAAGAGTTCAAACAAATACGAAATGTATTTATAGCATGTGTTACATACTTTAGTATACACAATAACCAAAGTAGTGTAGCGACTGACCTGCTAGTCTTTCACTCAAGCATCCCGGAATCGAATCCCTGTGCCGGTAGATCTGACTTTCTGCAGTTTTCCTTAGCTATAACACAAATGTGGGATTTGTGTGTGCTATATCATCTGTAAGTCCCTCCCGCACATGATTATGGGGCCTGGTACGCCAGGCAATGGGTTAGTAGTAATTACTATTATTATTGTTATTAGTTTTCCAACGACCGCTACAAATTCGCAGTGTTACTATCACTGAAAACTACTTTACACGTAACAACAAAACTTACACACGCAAATGTAACTGCCAACCATATCCTACAGTTTTGCACACGGTCGTTTCAGCACAGTTTGCGAAATTTAATTAGTAATTTTCAATGATACACTAGACACTGTTTAAAAAATACATAGCGTGCATACATATGTTACAAGGGGAGGTTTAACTGTTTAAGAGTTACATTAAATCTAAGTAAAAGGCAGTCAAAATTACTATTGCTATCATTTCTACCTAAGTTTAATACATGTGTATTATTATGTATGCTGTCCAAAACAAATATAGCAGAAAGGCTGTATGTCGCATCGTGTTTAATTTATGAACAATGTTAAATTATTATTAAAATTATCACGAAGAGGTAAGGTACACTTACTAAAAGAAGAATTACCTATTATATATAGAATTACCCTATTAATGATAGAAGCTATTGCAATAAAAAGCGGTAGAATATTGCGATGGGAGTGGAAAGATTCGTTATGAGGAACAAGTTGTCAAAGCTGTACATTTTATAAGACATAGAAATCAATAAATAAATGAGTAACACTTCCTATAACTTTCCATTTCTTATTCATTCAGCCATTTACGAAAAAATTCAATAGAGCGACCTTAATTACAAATCAAGTATCAACAATGTTCTTTTATAAATTATTAACACTCCTATAAGTCGTATTAATTATTATTATATTCTACATAAATAAATTAATGATTCGAAATCAAAATGTTTCTCAAATTATTTTCTAATACCTAATTCTTTAATTACATCTGCTTATTTGCTATCACTTTAAGTGAAGGCCGATAGATTAATTCTTAGGATTTATTTAAAACGTCAGATGCATATTGTAAATGAATCGACGTAGAGACCAAAATACTCTCATTATTTTAACCAGCTAATTGTTTGTACATTTATAGTTACTACAAGGTTGTTTTAATTACAAATAATGTATCTTATACAGTTAGATAGAGCAAATAATCGTCTAAATATGGATGAATAACTAACATGAGAATTCAGTTTACTCTTTCCATTTTCATAAAGTAATTTATCTCATGCTTGACTGATGATTATGTACGAGGACCACACTGGTAATATCTTGAATCCGAAACAAAAGAAACATCACAATTCATTGTTTGACATGCTGCTAGAGTACTGCTGTAGTGTAACATAGTTTTTAGTTTAGCTGTAAGCAGCATTGAAAGTCAGTGTATATTAAAAAATGAATCTGAATAGTTTGCAACAGAGAAGCGAGTGACTTCGGACCGTTTCTGGTCATGAAGATCCTTTCAAAGCTCTACCTTTTATAATTGGTATACCAAATTTAAAAGGGAATATTGTTACCTTATCGATGAAGTATGTGAAGGTTGACCATCAACTGCTGTGACTGAAGAAAACATGACCTCTCTCCGCTCCGTGATTGAAGAAGCCAATCAAACAACCTATGATTTTATTAGGGCAACATTGAGCTTTGGTGTAAGTCAGATACAAGAAATTATGTATAATAATTTTTTTCGTCGGATTTGTTGAATTCCTCATAATCTGATAAATGCCCAAAAACAACAAAGAGTGGATTGACGCAAGCTAACTATCGAAAAATACAACAGTGGCTCTTAGATTGCAATTTGGAAGATCGTAACTAACTGTAGATAAAACATGGAAATACCTTTCACTCTGAAAGAAAAAGCTAAACGTCTCAGTGAGTTTTTGAAGATGAAGCTAGACCTACAAAAGTAAGTTGAATGAGAAGTGTTGTGGTCATGCTGCTAAACTCTGTAGATGGTCGTACGTCGTAGTTAATGCGTAGTCGTAGTCGTCGTTAGTAATTGTTTGTTTACCGAAAGTGTGAATTCCTATAGAGATTTGTCACGTGTTGATTTCGTGACACCCTGCATTATAGCTTGGTCTTCGTGCCATCCTGTATGTTTTATTATAGTTGCTAGGAGATTTTTGTATACTCTCTATTTTAATTGCCGTTCTGAATTGGTCGACTGTATTTCCTGTTTTAATAATTCAAACTGCTTCTTTTTACGCTCTTGTTTGGTTAACTCCATGAAGAGTGTTCTAGCGACATCAACTTAGTGAATTAATCTTCTCTTTTGATGTTTAACTGGGAACGAATTTTTGCGTATTTAACGTGATTTCTGAGTAATGATTTTCTATTTATTTTGGAAGCAGTCAAGGATTTTTTACTAGTTCTTTTAGGTCAGGAACACGTTCGTAAGGTTTGTAATTACTGTACTTTACTATGTTCTGTTTCTTATAGTTCTATTATATTTATGCAGGAAACATTAGTTAACGTTAGACATTTCGATTCTAAAGCGGTTTAATACTACTTCGAGGCCGCCCTCCAGCTCAGGTAGTTATTTGAATGCTGCGATGTGCATATTTGGTAATTTGGTTTGTTTGTTCTTTTTCCTTTTTCTCTTTTGAGTTCCTCGCTTCTTTTTAATTAAGTTGCTGGTTACTGTTGTCGCATTTAAGAAAGGTTCTGTTTAATTGATGGCACACCTTCTGATGCACCAACTGGAAGATTCTTATAATCTACAACAACTGAAAAACGCCACAATAACGTGAGTTGCATGTAATTATGGCTCCTGTGTACGTCAAATTATAACATTGAGAAATCACTTAATTAATTAATTAAGGTAACATATAATTTTTATGATTTAAATGGCTATTCCCCTGTGCTCGTTCAATTTGTTTTGTAAAAAGTATTATTATCTAACTACTATCTACCTGGGGCATTACCGATTGTACAATCTAAAGTGAACACGTAGCTTAGGCGCGTTAACCTTTTGTGAACTGTTGTGTTGCACTAATTTAATTTTTGATAAATAAACAAGCCACTGGTAAATATTCCGCTCGCATAACTTCCTTAATTATTTCTTTTGGTTTGTTCATAAATGTTAGCTAATTAGTACTATGGTTATTAGACCTCATAAAAGTTTATCTTAACTATTTGGTTATCATTGTGAAGCATTTTATAATATAATTCAGAACTTCTTATGTAATTGTATTGTTTAGGTTTGTTTCTTGGAAAGAAAGCTTTCAGCTATTTAGGTACGTTTTATTGGGAAGAGTCTACCACATTAGAAGCAGTCGCAAATGAGCAGTACTTCACAGATATTGTCGGCAGACTCTATTTTAGCTACTTTAGACGACTCTTGGTGCCCGTTGCAGAAGACATCTTGTGAGACCCACAACGCTAGTTAGCTGGCAGTTGATAAAAATGGCGGTTAAAGGTTGTTACCGTTTCCCAATTAGCGACCTGCATTTTGTGGGTAACAGATTGCAGGAGTGACAACGAGCCCTCCGACATATACAGTTCCGACTTAGTTTTTTCTGATTTCTTCTTCTTTCCTAGAATTTAGGGTAGAATGAGAGGCATTTACATTTTTTACATCAGCTGGTGATGTAATGTGATTACAAAAATCTAATATTTGAGGTACCTCAGGAGGAACGGAGAAAGTGTTTTAACGACTGGTTTTATCGATTGGAGGTTTTATCGATGGAAAATATAAAGGAAATAGTTTAGAAAGCAATACAAATATTTCTTTGAACGATTAGGTTTATTACTACTAGTTTCTAAGAATTCCCAGTGTGGCCCTTGTACTAACAAAAGGCCGGCGTTAGATATATCTGCACTATGACTGGGCTGCTCTTAGGGTTCGCATCTCTTAGTTTAGGGATGACCCCAGAACAAGGCTGGATTCCAGAAGGAGAAAGATACTAACAGGGTTTAGGCGACCAAGGATTCAAGTCCCAGTCACATTTAAGATTGAACTCGTCCGGGCAGTGAAAGTCCGCACGCTGGACTAGGGGTGATGGGACTCACTCGAAGACGAACCTTGACGGGTGAGCACGTAAATAGTTCCGGCACTAGTCTGGAGAGCTAGTAGAGGTTGTATAGACAACCTCGCTCCCATCAGTCTAAACTGGTAGCTCTTACAAGAGTAAGTGACGCGCTAATTGAGCGTAACTCAATTCATTAATCCGACGGGGGTTTTGGGGGGACTTTTGGCATTCATGTAGTCACCTACTTGTAGTCTTTTGATGGTAGAAGTGAACTATTAGCCGTCTTTTTAATACGAATGTAAGTAACTTCCGCGACACTAGTTTAAGACCGTGTAATAGGTTTTCACCAAAACAATAAAAATGTTTCCAGAATAAAAAGAGCATATGAAGATGCAACAACCAAAACACAGGACGGATCTTTTTTCTGCTTCTCCACCACTAATAATGGAAGGGTAGATATTTGAACCAATACATTTTCGATCTCATTTTAAAACATTATGTATAACATTCACTTAACATTTTAATATTTAAGTATAATATTACGTAATAATAATTATTACTAATCGCCTTCGTTATCTTAACTATACTACTGATAAAAGAAAACATAGGCTAACCGCACTAATTACTGTCTTTTAGGAATTAAATAATTATGTATAGATGTTAAAGTTAAGATTAGAATGTATTTACTACTAGAATTTATTTAATGAAACCTAAAAAACTAGACGAATGAAATTATACTAATTACAGTGAGCTTAAGGCTGTGATAATTAATATTTACCTTGGCAGTCATGGGAAATGATGTTTCTTAGTAATTATTTATGAAATCGATTAGACGGTTTAAAAAATTCTTCGTTTCCAATAATTTTACTCTATGTTTCACAATATGATACCTAGAGCAGTGGTTCCAGACACATTTTGAACGGAATTTTTTCCAATTTTCCAAAAATCACGTGACCTTTGTCAGGCCTGTATATTAGGGTAACTTCCGAATATCCTAATTTTAATAAGGCATTGATGAAACAAAAATTGTTTAACGACAAAATTTATTCATTATCACAAATATATAATTTATCAAACGCATATAGGTAGGTATTTATAATTAAATACGTAATATAATTATATAATATATTGGTATAATGTACTTAAAAAAATTGATCTATATAATATTCTACGATATTCTTATAATTGACTTTGTACTATCTGAAATGCTTTTATTAATTTTTTACAAAATGTTGCTTGGCTTCTTGGATTGGGGTTCTTTGTAAATGAAAGGGAGTCAAATATTCGAATTGATTCCAATATATTGATTCCAAAATTTGAAGGAACTGTTATCTTCCAAATAAGATGGCGGTTTATTGATTTTTCCAGTTTTTCGAATTTTATTAAAAATAATAAAAGAATCAAAATGACGCCTAATACCCATTTTATAACCTGAGCCCTCATTTTCTGTTCAAAAACTGCAAAAACCAGTAACTTGTATAAACGTTACTAATTATATAACATGACATCCTAGAGTATTTTCCACTGTCACAACAAATCGTTATAAATAATAATATATTATTCGATTGGAAAATGTAATAAACCGCCATTTTTACCTGGATAACGACAACATCTTCAAATATTAGCAATAAGACCTTTAAAGAGTCGCTTGATCCCGTTTTGTATTTAAAAAGGGTCAATTTTAAAAAGCCGAGTTGACTTCCTCTGTTTAATAGTTATTTATGATATAAGTACTAAATAAAGGGTTTTATGATGTGAGTGGGAAGTTCGTAGTCTTACGAACAACATAAATCTCGTTTTAGCAGCAATATATTATTAGGAAATGTCGTAGAAAATATTCCTATTATCTAAATACATAAAATTTTTAATTCTTATTAATGACAATAAATCATTATGTTTTTGATTTACTAAAATAATTGTTTACATGCTAAGCTATTTCTGTAGTTTTCCATATAAATATGTATGTTTACTTTATCTCACTAGTGAAATAAAACGATTTTATTGCATGCTGCGATTAAACAGGCATTTTTCATTTGTCAATGTAATGTGAAAAAAGTGTCATGTATGATAGGGGACGTAGAGAAAAAAAGTTTATGTAATTGGTCCAGATTTCGCTGCGATACCTCAGATGATTGATTCTTTCATTTTGATCCGATTTGTATAAAAAAAGATTTAAATATTGAAATAAAAACAAAATTATTTTACATAGTACCTGAAACGAACATATCATTTATATTTTAAGAATGCTTTTAACACAATTTTTTTTATAAAAAAACTCTAATTTAAACTTTAAGTGACCTTATCCACTAATAAAGGACACCTTGTCTCACGGAACATCTTCATTTTTTGCCGGACCCAGGGGTTCTCTCAGCTCAAACGTCATGTATGTTATCATACAAGAAATTATATAATCAATTAATGAATGCCACTACTAATTTTGATAAAATATCAAGTTATACCGTTACACACAGACACTTCATGGATGTCTGTTGAATTCCGGAGGATTCTGTTTCGAAATGAACCAAGATAACATTAATATCCAATAGATATCCGTTTGTGACAACTCTGGATATACATAGAACGTCAACTTTTAACCTAAATATTCGTCCATATTTGATATACATTGAACGTTTCCTGTTTGTGAGATACTATGTATGTTTCTAATGTCCACTTTCCACTTAATCCATTTAATTTGAGTCAATTACATTTTTAAATCTCTCTACGTCTGGTCGGGCGATTATGACCTATTTAGCGGCCTGCTTTTAGGGCGTAAATTGCTAAATTAGAGCACCCCTTCTACTACCCTTGTTTACGCCGTCTCCAAAGCAATAAAAGTAATTATAGACCTACTTGAAGTTTTGCACTTTTCGAATTATTTTTATTTTAAATTAAATATTAATTTAGACTTAGACCGGACAAAAACTAACGTATGCATTTCTAGTTTAATTAGTGTTTTAGAGCCCTTTATCGTCTAACTGACTAACTGACTCTACGAGCTCTAAGACACTCAATTAAGCCCTTAATACATAATATACTATTACATCATTTAGAAATTAATCATAATTTATTATAATATGATATCAACAAAAGCAATCCAGAAGATTAATAGTAATCTACTATAGATATTTAAGATATACGTTTAAAAAGTCATTCTTTATTGCGCGAACGGTTTAAGACAGGATCGAGGTACGAGCGAGTGTTTTAAAAGACGTGTGTGCAATTAAGAGACTTTTTACATGTGTATCTTACAACGTTTTATCTACGATCACAACGCTTTACTAGAGTATTCATTTTGCTTGATTTTTACTTTGATCCATAGAATATTCAGTGTTGTATGGGGCAAGTTAAATTAGTATGACATCTTGTTAGATCTTATTTAGGAAATTCAGTTTTGATTTCTGAAAGTTTACTTGATTTTGAAGGTTTACATCTTCATGTCATGTTGTTTACAACATCTATGCTGTTAAAAAGTAATATTAAATTTTAATAACTCATAAAATAATCTTGAAATACATGGTAAACATTTATGATGTGAAAATATCGATAGATATTAATTAATTAATAAACCATCAAGTAATATTTTTTTTAACTTGACTGTTATTTTAAAATACCATGTGGTGAAATTCAAGTAGTCTATGACGTTCAGCCTGATATATCATGGTATACATACCTATGTATATCATATTTCACGTTTGTAGTTGTAAAGGAAAGTAAAAATAACCTACATTTTATACTTTTGCATTCTGAGTTACTTTAAAAGCATTTAATAAAAATATATATTTATTTATACATATTATATTATATTATACAAACAGTTAAAACAGATAAGCATAAATTATTGTAAAATATGCTTCTTTTGTTAGTAGACCATAAAACTTCCGAGAAGACTGTTTTAGAGCTATTGGAAATTTAATGCGTTTCTAAAGTACGTTAATTTACTACTTTAACCTAAACATACATGAGAGAAAGCATAGTATCAATAATAATAAAGCATAATAAAAATAAAAAGTCGTAGGGTATATTTTTAGTGCCTACTTGTGATACTGTCTCTTGAGATAGCATGTGCTGACTAAGTACATAGAACCCTCAAAATAAAAAAAAAATAAATAAATAACATTTAAATAAGTGCCAGAATTATGTCTACTGAGAGGGGTAATCACAGTTTAACATGATTGGAAGTCAGTAGATTTGGTAGACCTCCTAAGCAGTATCTAAGTAGCAATAACTGAGATTGGAACGTTGATTGAGTAGTTATTACGTAATTACAACTAAATTTATGACTTTATAGGTTTAATTATTTCAGTTCGGAATATTTTGGTAATTGTGTAGTGGCTTCTACTATTTATTGGAACTATGTAGTTCCATTACTTCGGAGTAACTTTTAAAGTGTGTGAAACGGTATTGCCACTTGGTATAATTCTTTAAAGCCGTTGCAACTTCAAAGTGGTATTATGATTGTAGCAGTGACTTGCTCGAAGCTACTTTAAAGTTTTTAAAACTTTAAAGTAGTACTGAAAGTTCCATTGCTTAACCCTTTAAAGTAACGGAACCTTACAGTAGTATTGAGAGTAAAACTTACGTTTTTGCTATCCAGGAGAATCACTTTAAAATAATTTTTCGTAAGCTACTCCATCTTCATATTTACTTGTAAAATGTTGGATGCCATTAGTCAATTTGCAATTTGTTGTGATTATTAATAGATGTTTTACAATATAACCTTCAATAAAAATAACAAATTGGTGCCAAATTGTGCCTTAGGAATAATATAAAAATGGTTTCTATCATGTGTGTCAACCTATAAGTATTTTTGTCATATTTTATTAACTAAAGGCATTTTTATTAAAAAATATATTTAAAGAAGGCGCGTTGTTATTTTTCGATCTATCATTATCGCATTTGATAGGAAAGTTGCAATGGTTTATAATTTTGGCATACTGGAATGACAAAATATTTCATCGCTCTTTGTATTATTAAGTACTTATTACAAATAAAATAGTAATCAATTTTGAGAAACGATCGCAGCATTAGTATAAAATATGATAGAATATTTGTTAAATTGTAAGAGTAAGAGAGAGCAACCACGCGAAACGATGTGTCAAAAAGAAAAAAGTTCCACGAAAGTAGCAATGACTACGCCGCCACGTTCCCGCTACGTAGCCTAAACGTAACCGAAACGTACATAACTGGACAAGTTCCAGAGAGGTTACTGCAACGTATTTGCTATTCAAAAATGGTTCCCTATTTTGGTTACAGGCACGTAATAAAACCGTAGCAATTACGTGCTTGTGACTAGTGGCATAAAGTTAATAGTTCCACTGGTATGTAGCGATGACTACAAATGCTGCTTGGGCTACTGCAATGCAGTTCTTTGCAATCAATTCAAGGTACAGTGAACGCTTATTGAACGGCATCAATTTGAAGTAGCTGCTAAATGACGTTAAGCTGAAGCCGAGTCCTTGAATACCTTTAAGTCATCTTTTCAGGGATATTTAGAGATATCGGGGTGCATTTGTTTTGTCAAGTCTTGACGGATCACTTCCAAATAACGTTCAATTCAAACAGTTGGCTAATGAAACAGGGATATTGAACCTCCAAGATGTTTGATTAAATTGGAGGTGAACCAGGCGATGTTTTCGTAATAATCAACCCCACTCTGATCATACTGATCGTTTTTCCTCAACTTCTGCTAACCACACCTTATTTCAGCAATGTCTCAGCCGGCACGGCTGATATCTTTAGCAAAACTTCTACAAACCGATTATCTTGACTCCAGTATTTTGATTGTAATGTGCATCTGTCAGTTTTTTCCTTCCATCTCAAGATCTCAAGAAAATCTGTGCGTAAATAATCTAAATGTAAAATGTAAGATGAGAGATAGTAATGATCAGAAATAATGTCTGGTTGACGACCAGCCGTACCAGATCAGATTGTTGATATAGCTCATATACAAGTCCTTTATTATCTCAAATTTGCAATTCCCAGGTTTCCTGGGTAGACCTATAAATTTTTCTGCGAATTTATATTATAAGGTTGTTCTCATCGGCTTTAACATTAACGAGTTGCTAATAAAAACTTTTGTGAAGATCGGTGTAATGTACTCGGAATAGATGCATTTTGAATAAAGTGTTGTTATTGCCTTCGAAAAATGTCACATGCATTAGTAAAAGACCAAAAGTAAAGGTAATGAAATTTTTGCTGATCGGTATCTTGAAAATCTTTAGACGGTTCCGCAAACGAATCCGACGAGTTCGGCCTGCTTTGTAGGCAAATAGCTCTTGACTGTTTCATTAAGACAATTTGCCGGTCCACATGGTGGTGCTCGAAATTCGTAGTTTTTTAAAAGCGATTTCGAAAAAGAAGCTGTCCGTCTGCTTTAAACTGTGGAAACATCAAATGGGGAAGTGTATATACAAGGCGGAGGGGAGTATTTTGAAGGGGGACAAATCTACTGTAGAAGATGGTTAAGTATGTACATATATGTTTGTAAATAAAGATTTTCAAGATAATTTTTGTATTTTTGTCCATATTCTTTTCCTCCATGTTTTCCATTCAATTGCGATGTAATAAAATCTTTGCCTTGTGCTTTATATTGTGTAATTCCTTAATCGCTCTGACGACCTCATCGTAACTAAGAATGTCTATCTTTATTATCTTATCAATCACACAAATGGATAGGTGATGGTGGAGAAACCAGATTTACATTTCGTTCTCCGTTTTTATTTCTACAAAATAAGGTTCTTGGTTGCAACTCTTTCCTTAACTGTCCTGTTTTGTGGTACATTTTTCTCATCTTCGCATTCTCCAGCTGTTCAATTTCTCTTACCTTTTCTTTTACTCTCTTTTCTGTTCTGGGTGCCCTCTTGGTAAGCCTTTTTTTATAGTATATTCATTTATGTTTACTCGTGTAAACCTATTGTTTGTACAATCATTTTTTTCTACTTTTCTTTTCAAAACCTAGTGTTTCTTTAATTTTTGTATAACTTGATAATTTGTATAACTTTCCTTCATTGTTCTTCTATTGTTTGCTTTCTTTTCACCTTTTAATATTTTCATCTTTCCATTTTCTACTTTTTCCTTAATTATATTTTTGTATGCTTTCATCTTGCATCTTATTAGTATGGTATTTTCTTTGTACTGCTCCTTGACAGTATATATTGGTGCCTGTAATATACCAGAACTAGTAAATATTTTGAGGTGCAATCTATGTCATGCCATCCGTACTTAAACATCATTTTTCTTGGGGGGGGGGTATATATAGTAAACGCGTTAAAGTTGTTGATAAAAGCTATGCTTCACTTCTTTTTCGGCATCCTCAGTAGGTGCGCATGCGCAAATCATGTTTAAGTTGAAGGCTTAATCTTCTCTTATATTTTGGAGTTGTATACAAAAGTCAGCGAGACTAATTATCTACTGTCCCAAAATTCAAATAGAGAAAATGAACAAGAATAGAAGAAAAATGAATATGGCTAGTCCTGGTTATAGTTATTTATTCAACATGACTGTCCAGATGTAACTTATTGAGTACTAGTGTTAATTTTATATTAATTTTCAAGTTACCTCAGTGTTTTGCAGAAAATGTGTAGTTGAAAATTAACATAGCAGCGGTAGTGAAATTTTTAATGTTGTTTATATTTAGCAAATTCTTTGTGTATACACTGGAATTTACCTAAA
The DNA here is from genome assembly GCA_929113105.1 of Agrypnus murinus. Lineage (NCBI taxonomy): Eukaryota > Metazoa > Arthropoda > Insecta > Coleoptera > Elateridae > Agrypnus > Agrypnus murinus. The sequence goes on along the minus strand of OV816025.1, from coordinate 136,695,536 downwards.
AACTTTACAGTTTTGTCAAGGCTGATCAATCAAGCTATAGTCATAGTAAATATTTACTGCACAGTAGATGCATACATTTCCATACTATAGACCACCATTGTTTAAATTAAGGCAGTGATTCTGAAGTTCAAATCTGTCATGACGTAAAACAACAAAATATAAACAGAAAAAAGGAGTGCTGTATTAAAATCTTTTTGTATTCAAATTATTTGAATTCACACGTTCCAGTGTTATGTGTTCATAATTACATATACAATACTTACTCCTTTAATATTCAGTTTCAGTTTCTAACGGTTACTTTTCATGCAGTTAATGAATACCTTACTTAATGTAATAAATCTACTTAAATACTCAGGTTTGCATTTTTTTAAAATTACTTTAACTTCTCTAAGTCTTTACCTTCACTTTTGAATCTACCATTCTCTTTTAAGTTGATTTCTTAGTACATATAATTTCTGGATTAATGAAAGATAAAATTAAACAAAAAAAAACTGACACCTTAAATTTCTAATACAAGTAACTCTATGATTAGATAGCATGTGTAAAATTCATGACTACTTTCATTTTCTTCAGATTTTCCCTCCGGGCTATAATCTTAAAGCACATGCATTCTTCAATAATCCTTGAAATACTTTAGTAATTGAGCAACAGTTATAATTTAAACGTGCTGCTGCATACTATGTGGTTGAAAAAAATCATCACGGGATTGGTATTACATAAATTATTGATTATTTCTTCTTTCTTGTTAGATTGTTACAGTTTCATTTAATTAATCGTAGTATGCGAAATAAGTAGGATTCTGTGTTATTATTATTATATCTAGATGCATAGATAGAAGAATAATTGGACAGTATTTTATTTTCAAACACGTTTAATCTAGATAGTTAATTATTAACCTAGAAGATTTGAAGAAAAGTAAAAGTTTCTTACCTTTTCGTTTTCATTCATATACTCCGAATGATTAATGTCTCTAGCAAGTCCAGTAGCAGCGAGCACAAGTACTAATTGGGAGACGGCTACGCAAATTAGACTTAATGCTAGGAACGCTGTATGAGCCACTTTCTGAGCACTGTCTTTTAATGGGCACCAATTCTTAGCTGCTGCTAATACACCTGTAGTACCACTTGCGACTGCTAGACAACCACCCCATAGGCCACCCCCAAGCTGGAATGAAAATAAAAATAAATGGCATTACAAACTATAATAATTAGTATAGTACATATATAACATTCATAGCTCGATTCATTCGATAGAGTCGATCATCCAAGAAAATACAATTCTATACCTAAGGTGAAAAATGTAAAACTCAAAGTCTAAACAAAAAGTCACTAAATGGAATAAATGTGTACAAATCACAGACGGTACTCCGAGACATACTGTTTCGAGTTTATTTACTCTCTTCAGTCGGAGATAACCGTCTGTGATTTGTACGCACCATCCTGGGCTTTATATATGAGCCCTGAATAATATTAATACCAAACGGTATAAAGTGCGACACCTGTGGAATGATTTTGTGTTAAAAACTATGATATAAATATTTATATTTATATTTCTTAATTTGGAATTCTATACTTTTTCAAGTACAAATTGGCACTAATCAGAATCAACATGACATTGGTCGAAATCAAATTGTAAAGTCCATTTCAAACTGCCATTAACCGAAAGCAAATTGACAAAAATGTGGTCGTTGTCAAAGTGTTACTTTGTTACTAAGTAAGAAGGGGTTCTTTCAAGAAGTTGGATGCGAACGAAGAAGAGCGCAAAACATTTATCAAATTGGAGTTGCGTTAGTTATTCGTTGATAATGCTGCATGCCACTTTACTATTGAAGAAGATTTGCAGAGGACGAATTTGAGCATTACACGCTTTTACGACTAAGTCCGTATAGCCCTATGTTCAATCCTATTAAACAAGCATGGTCTGCATTAAAGGAAGGAACAAACGCAGACGTGACTGAACAACTAAATAACATCTTGGCTGGATCGTCTTGATACGTGTTGTTAATTGTGCATTGTTCATTGCAAAGATTGATTCCTTCTGTATTGGATATGCAATATTAATTTTTAATTATTCCAAAAAAATCGCCAATTGCATTTTATTTAATGCCAATATGATTTTGTTTAATGTTAACTCGAAATTGACTAGTGCCAATTTGGTTTAGTTTACTGCCATTTTGAAATTGATATTGCCAATATTATATTGACTAGGGTAAATTTGATTTTGTTTATTGTCGATTTGAAATTTACTAACGTCAATAAGGTTTTGATTATTGTCAATTTGCTTTCAATTAATGCTTGTTTGCAATTAATATTGTTAATTTGGCTACTGCAATTTTGATTCTGATTAGCGGCAATTTGACCTGCTACGTAAAATATTATCAGAGGCATCACACAAAATGTGCAAGGAATTGTAAAAATGTTTCAGATGTTAAGATTTTCGAAAAATCCCAAGAATTTAGTATGGATAAACTTAGAGATTTTATTGATTAAATTTAGACGAGCAACGTCCATGACTTCACGTTTTTGTTTGATTTTGCAAAGGACACGTAGTTATCCATATGCGGTTTTCATTATTCTAAGAGCCAAACGTTACAGTACAAATACCGCGATTGGCCGATTTGTACCAGGTATGCTAAAACAACAAACAACATTGCAAACAATTACATGTAAATGTAATAACGAATGCATTATAGATATCCCTAAAACAACTTATACACAAAGTATACATGTTCGAATTGTTCGAATGAACACTTCAGTTTGCCTTTGTTATCTCCATCTCGATTGCCAAAAAATTAAAAATAGATTATAGGATCTTTAAATGTTTTGAAAGTGTTTTCGTCTTAACATTCTTCGGAGTCCAAACTCCCTTGTAAAAAAGTTCAAAGCTCAATTCTTAATTTTCTTAGATTTCTAGCTACCGAGACGACACTTTTCTCTGTTGCTGGGAGTCCGGTATCTGGCTGCGAACCTATCTTTAGAATGATTGTATGTTGCATCTTCAAAACACTCGCGATGTCTAGCTAGTAAGATCAACTAGTTCAATTATTAACAAACAAGGGAAAGGTAGCAATTTGTACTATCTTTCGCAGCCATAAGTACAGCATGTCACAAGAGATTTTCTTCTTCATTTTGCAGTGCGATGACCATAAACGATCGTTTGCTCAACTCGTTATCATAAGTTTATCTACAGCTACACGAAACAATTTCACCGTGAATCGACCATACTATTGTCAAAAGATTCGTAACCAAGATGTTCTTTTTCTTGCGGGCCTCTTTTACCAGTAATCTTTTTTGTACAAATAGATGTAAAACTCTGTATTGCTGTAAATGTCGCATTACGTTTCAGAAATATTATAATTTTCTTCGTCTGACGACTTTGATGATTTCAGTTCTGCTAAATACGTATCTCCACATTTCGAATGGCTAAAAACGTGTAGTTTCGCCTCGGTCACTGTACAAGCCTTCATTCTTTATACCACCTACTATTCTCATTCGCAGGTTTAAGTTTGAAATGTGACTACAGAAAAATTGTTTAAGTGTATGAATGTCGAACGGGCTCGTTTATTCTAATGTCGGGATTTAATATCTCATTCAAATTGCACTCTAGGTATTCTGTTTTTGTCACTGTTTCCAGTGCGTCTTTTATCGTATAATCAAGTTGCTTTCCAAATACAAGTGCGCCTTATGCGTACAATTACCAATTCTTATCAATTTGACTTTTTCTGCTGAAAAACTCTTAACAAGGGGTGGAATAAATGTGATGATTACCGGTGCCTGGCATAATCTGTAGTATCCAAGGCAACAAATGTAAACGAGTAAGAAATTGATTCATAAAACAAGCAGTCAAATTATTAATTTTCTCGTCTTTAACAGTAAAAGAATAAAGCTTATAAACCATAATTCGTCTTGTACTCGACGTAATACAGAAGTTATTCTAGTACATAAACATCGGATATGAACGATTTTTGATACGATTACCGAAGATATTGCTCTTCAACCACATACGTTCTAAAAAGTCAATAACGGTGTTCATAGAGTTTTGAGACTAGTAGCTGTATAAAGCCTTCCGACAAAAACAATTCTAGATTAACGGAATTTCAGTTTCAAGAACTTTTTTTAGATATCCACAGTCAGACGGTATTCCAATAGATACGAAATGCGTTCTCGTGCGCAAGAAAGGAACCATATTGAGTTCCGAGTTGTCGTAGTAAAATGTTCGTGTGGTTCAATTTTGATAGAATTTTAAATTCAAAATCAAATAAATCAAAATAAACTTGAAATGTGACCGCTAGCTGATGTCTCTTTAAAAAGATATTTCTCTTATACCAGGAACATGATTGTATAGTTATAGATACAGATATCTATACAGGGTGTTTAACTTAAGATTAGTATCCTCTGGACAGGTGATAGTACACATAAAATGCAAACAAAGCTAAATATCGTTAGTGACTATCTTTCATAATAACCGACAAAAGAATTATCTTTGAAAATGAGTTAATGGTCACTGGTTTAAGAATCACAGTTGGAGCTGGATGTACCTAACCGCATTTTCAACGTGATATCTGATACATTGATGTAGCTGATGCTAGATAATGTCACAATTTATTTTGACTATTATGTCCAGCAGTTCCCAAAAGTTGACCTTTTTAGCAAATGTTTTCCGATGTGCATAAAGTTAAAAATGGCACAAGGACTTTTTATTCCTGTTGACTATCACCTGTCCAGAGGATACGAATCTCAAGTGAAACACACTGTATAACCAGTGGGCGTAAATAGCTTTAAATAGTCCAAAGCTGATTAGTTTACCAACTTTGAAGTAACATTCTTTCAGGAGATCAGAGCTAAAGACGTCCTTCAATAACCTACTGTGCAATGCCAGTATAGTGTAAATTTATAGATTGTTTCTGCGCTTTTGTGGTATTTTGTATTTTTCGTCTTGTGTTCTACAGGCAAAGACATAACCAACAGTTGTTGACAAGAACCACCGACTGTTTTGCAGATTTTTGGCTGTCCTAACTCTTAAAATTGAAAAACGTAGCCGGTGTATTTTAAAAAAATTCCGGCTCGTTCTTTACAGTGTCAACCACTCAATATTACTGTATGGTGCAGGTATACAGGCAATGAAAGATATGTATAACGAAATGCGAAACTGAATGAAATAGCAGCATGGCTTTTATTTAGCTTGCGAATGCTTTCCGTACACAAGAGCGGGCCAGTGATAAAAATGTGAAACAGTTATAGTTAAAGAGTGATAAAAGAGAGAAGCGACGAATAGCAGAGTGTCTTTATTTATGTAACTGTATGATAGCTGTATAAATACAATGCTCTCATTTACGCTTAAAGTACTAAAGAAACAGTTATAATTGAAAAGCGACGGAAAAGATAAGAGGTAAAATGTTGCATATGTGGATACGGCTGTATCTATATAGCGTATAGATCCATCGATAGCTGTATAGATACGTTCTCCTTGATTATAAGGGCAAAGTCAGTTTGGTTTAGTGGTAAAAGCACCGTACTTCTGTGCAACTGATCATCGGTTTAAATCGCGACATTGTTTTGCGGCATAACGTGTTTATTTTATTTTTTAAATTAATTTATTACGCACTAAAAAGAAATTTAATGTTAAAAATTCAATTTGAATTCTAATAATAAAACAAAAAAAAATGCATATTTATTGAATGGTGAGTTAAAAACCTCCTGCTTTAACAGGAACCACATGTAAAACAAAGTGCTACCTGTGAAGTATCAGTAGCATTGAAATAATGAGCCTTTCATTCATGAGTTGGCTGAATGGTTTTTCTAAGAAATTCTAGTATTTCGCAAATGAATTGAAATATTGAGAGAAAATTTCTTGATGTCTTTTTAAAGCAGTTTTTATTAGTGTAGGTTTTGAAGTTGATTTAAAATTTTATAGCATAAAATCACTTTCATAACTTTAATAATTTCCAATAAAAGAGAAAACTATTCACAAAATTGCTGCAGAGAGTTTACTCACTTTTCAATAAAATAAATACCATTTAAACACTTGTATTAAACAATTATTGCTATATAGAAGGTCGTTTGCCATCTTATCAACTTAATTACACCATCTCATTGTAGTTTCTTTTACATATTTGTATAGTTTACTCTTACAAAGAAAATTTATTTATTAGACACTTAGTTATTACACTAGAAAGTTTATTTAAATGGTAAATGCGTGATAATGATAATTTCATCCCGTATATGGCTGTATATATGTAGGTATCGGTATGCAAATAAAAGAAAATATGAAAATAAACGTTGAGTAACACGTTGGGGTTGCCAACAGTTGCATTAACACTCGGAAAAAAATATCAGAAAGGTTCACTTCCGTAAATAAAATATGGAATACAACAACAACAAACAATAGTGGCAGGTAATACCAATGACAAATAAGTGAATGGAATTTCAATAAAGATCACACCCTAATTTAGTGTTGAAAGTAATAAGTAAACTGTACAATTATTATTAAACAAATATTATTTAAGTACGTAAAGGTATTTACGAAATGAGAAAGCTTAAAAGCAGTCTCTCTGCATTCAAATAAAGAATTGTGAATATCTATTTGTCAAAAGTTTATTTAATGTTTACAGTTTAACAGAAAATGAATAATAATCAAGCAAAATTTACCAATGAAGAAAGTTCTGTTTTGTTCGGATTTAAAGAAATAATTTTTTTATATCAATAGTGAAATGCACATTTACCGTACAATAAATGCAATTCTCGTGTTTTGATTGTAAATCACCTGTTTTGTTTACGGATATACACCGGGTTTGAAGCCGCAAAACACGGTTACTGTCGGAACCAGCAAGGTGAGTAGCACAGACGCCAGAACGCTTTGCGCGGCTGAGAACAAGTCGCTCGCTTCGGTCATAATATAAAAAAGACAATAGCTTATATTTTTATAGCATTTGCATTCACCACCCTGTAATTAACTACCTGTAATTAAGTTCTATCTGTTAGAGTTATGATTATTAGAGTAGAATGATTGCTGTTTTGATACTGCATACAATTGCAAAGCTATGAAGAAGATTATTGACAGTAAAATTCATCAAACCAAAGACACTCACAATAAGGTTGATTTTAATCTAACAAAATTTTCAAAAATATACATCTTTACAGGGGATTTGAAGAAAGATTTCCAGGAGTAATAATTATAGGAGCTAGCGTCTACCTCTTGGTTTCTACTATGCTGAGACAAAATTTAGCCTACAAATGAATTTTGGCCAATATTCTGACGCGGTATAATTTATTCTTCTCTCTTCAATATTGAATAATGATGGAAAGAATCAATCTGAAAAAACTTAATACACTAAGGATACATTGCTGGAATTGTAAACACGAGCAGAAATAAATAAATTACATTATCTAGATGTATTACGCACATAAAATGTTCTGGTAGGAAGAAATTGGAGAAGAAAGCAACTATAACTGTGGGACTCTTTCCGAATTAAGATTTCCCGATTCAATGATTTAACCGAAGTGTTGATTATTTGTTTTGGACTACCACCTATATTACTTATTCTTATAGTGCATTACACCTTATTACCGTTTATCTGAACTACCAGTAATTCCAATTAGTTCCGATAATCGACACACTACTGTATTAAGTGATTTTTATAATCGGGCAATATGACCTCAATTTAAAGGAAACAACTTGATAGTAGTTACTTTATACACCAAGTAAGTTCAAAGTTAAAGTTAGTTAACACGAAGAAAGAACCCTAGAAGAAGCTTAACGGGCTCGAGGGCTAAACTTCCTTCTCGTGAATAAGCATTATTAAGTCTCGTGGTAGGATAGAAAATATTATTTACCCAACACCTCTAAATAAAGAGGGCTAAAACTTGATGTTTGCAAGCCATTAAAGTTGATGTTTACTCACTTGTGGGTAGAAAAACATAGTTGTACTTACATTAGAATGGTGATTGGCTGCTATTATAGGTAGCAACCAATCACCAGCTTACATTGCATAAAATTATTAAAATCCAGTCATCGCGCTAGAGTATTAAATTTATTACTGTCAGAAACTACAGACTAACATTAAATTGCAAATTCGATATTTAAACTTAAATAAAGAGGTGTTGGATAAAATTTTGTATGATACACGTAAGTTAAGGATATTATCCACTCAGAAAAATTAACTTTCATTCGTAAATTTTTCATTCGTGGATAATATCTTACTTAACTCACTTGTACCATAAATAACTATTAACTTTGACAAAATAATACTATATAGTTATGTTTTTAATTTTCATGAAATAAAAAACTAATGAAATAGTAATCTATGGCTGTCGTGGTTGCAAGTATAATATAAGAATTTTTTTTTATAATAATACAGTTGATAGGTTATTATATATTTGCAAAATGCATTTTTAATGCAGACAGTGACTTAAAAAAATTCGAGAGTGATTAAAAAATAAATACATAACCGAGAAAGTGATATATAACTAAATACAACATTTAAAAATTTGCATTGAAATAATTGTTTTGATTTTTATTGACATTGTACACTGACATGTGTCTTTAACTCAAAATAACTATTACTGTACAAATGAAATTGGAATAATACTTAGACACCAATATCTGCACAATCATAACTGACAGTTGAAAATGCTAGTCTGTTTCTACCATCGCATCGATACGTGCATTTGTACCATGTGAGCAAGAAATACTGTCGCCAGGTACATCTATGCATATTTCTACCTACATACTTTCTTTCAAATTTCTTTCTCTTGCAATTGGTTTTAGTTAAGTTTTAGATGGTCCACCTCTTTCTCATGCAGCATTTAAATTTCACCAATTTTCAATATCTGTTAAAATTACTTCATCATATCTTATTACTCCGACTTGCATTCAATTCGTACTTTGGAGCTCTTTTTTTTTTCTTTCGTTTTTCTGTTTTCATTAAAATTATAAAACTAATGAGCAGTTTACCGATTACCAGTTATTATTTTGTTCAAGAGTCTTTGACACAACACTAAGTTTATTGTCTTCATTTATTTAAGACTTAACCTTGCAAATTATCAATATATTAGTTTTGTTTATATTTATTTATCACACCTACAAATGTTCCCAGTCTTTTTGCGTTCCTTAATATTTACTTAATATTGTCCTTATCTTTATTATTATAGTTATTGCTTTAATTGTTATGGTTCATCATTGTCACTCTACTTTTTTTTAATTTGTAATGAGAAATATTTTTAGTGTATCTATCTTGCTTAAATTAATTAATAAAATTATTATTTATAAAGTAGCTGGTGTTTTAATCTCAGTAATCTCTGATGTACACATGGAGATTCACGTAAGATGATTCTGTATCTTATCTTGGAATCTAAGAGCTATAAAAAAAAGTTAAATATCAAAGTTGGTTGGTATAAAGTAAATTAAAATTTTATAATATCGTTGTATATACAGGATGAGTCGTGTTGCTAGGATAACTATATATTTTTTTATTTTAAATGCATCGCCTATATACTTGATTTTAAGCATTTTTGCTTTAAATTTCTTTTGAAAATTATAAACATTTTTAGAAAATTAAATTTACATATACCTACTGCAAACTGGATTTGACAAATTATAATAACACACGCCGCACACACGGCAATTCTTCCAATTTAGCAGGAGAAAATTGAATTTTCGACTTGCGTTGTATAACAAAATCTAACACAAAAAAACATTATCTAATCATGCCTGATTCTTACCCCATCTTATATTAGTTTTTGTCTTAACAGTAAAAACAAAAGACGCGACTAAATCATAATGCATACTTGTTGCAATCTTTATGAGTCAGATAATTGCAAAAAGTCCGTGTTGTTTTCGTGTTTTCAATTATACCCTAACATATAAATGAAGGATCCAGGTCAATGCGTGCACATCAGCTGTGAGAACATTACGATAAGATAAGAATTTAGGCAAAAAATTGTATTACCAGGGCTCTTCAAAAAAGTCAGCGGCGTATGTTATGATTGTACTTTTTAACATCATGTAAATTTGTCATCGTTGAATTATGTGTTCAACCCTAATAACACCCTAATAACGAGTTATAATTAAACATTTCATTACGTTTTAAATGTCATAGGGTAATGAAGACATTTAAAGAAAAGTAATTTTAAAAATTTTAGTTATAACCCGTTAGAAGTAAAAAATAGAGGAGATAAAATCAATTTATAAAACATTCTCTTAATATTCTCATCTATATATAATTCTGAAGTTTTACAATTTGTGAAAAAGAACGGTTCCCTTTTCAAATTAATAATCATAACTACAAAAATCATAACTGGTGTTAATTTACATTTTTAAGTACGTAAAACTGATACTAAATGATGCTAATCCTTTTTATATATTAGGAACCGTTGTATAATAATATACCAATTTCAATAAAACAATTAATGTATAATGGAAAACAAAACTATGCCTAACTGTGAGTTTTTCTTTTTAATCTGTATTATTTACCAAATAGTATTTTATTTGTGCATATGTATCTTCTTAATTTAATTGAACTTTTTACTTTATTGTTTTTGTTGACTTATGTCATTCACTTTTGTGGCCTATAAGGATGAAAATAAAGTTTATTATTCTTGGTGGAATGGACTAATTTAACTTTGACGTTATAGTATAAATTTATTTTATTTTCCGTATTTTGTACGTATATTCGATTATAATCGAATACACATTAAGCATCAACGTTAGCCTTCTTAAAGGACATTTTGTGGCGCTACTGAATCATTCGAATTCATCTGTTGTTTCTCTTATCTGTTAAATTACTCGAGTCGACCACGTGATCGTGGAGTGAACACGGCGTGATTTGCGATGCTCTTTACAATTTTGTCCTCGTGATATCGGTAATCTTAAATCCTTCATTTGTTTGCGAGAGTATAGTTGGTGTTATTTTATTGACATGGACTTTGCACCTTCAGATATGCTCCCTTATTTTATAAGATGTTATGATAATATCGATTCATTTGTTTATATTATGTACGAAATTTCGGAAAGTAAATTTTATTATTGTATTTTGGTAAATTTCGGACTTTACGGAATCTTATAAAACAAGTTCCACCGAGTACCACCAAGATAGTTAGTTTAAGTGTTAGTTTCAGCCTTCTAGGTAATTATACTAAAATTGTGGCTATCCCAATTAACCCCTTTATTAATAGCAGAATTGTTTTCAGGTAGCCTCACCAACACCATCGGTGCAATTCGACGAAGTACAAAGATTAGCGGTACGTGAAAAGAATTCTTTTTAATGCAATTAGTGCTAAGAAAAAATAAAAGTTTTTTAAGTTGTCTTCTCCTCTGTGTAATTTGACAAATTTAATATTAGTAGCACCATTTCAGACTTTATAAAACATTTGAAAAATATAGTAAAGTATTTAAATTATTGTAAGGTGGAAATATAGCAAAAAGATTAATGATTTGGATAGTATGGAGATTTAAACGTTATTTTAGTCAGTTTAGATGAATTGGTGGTTTGTATGTTCGCTTCATAATCCAAGGGCTGGAGGTTCGATCCCCGGCCTAGCGGAGAAAATTCAAAGCATGTCTTTTTTTCGGATAGAAAAGCCTTGTGACAATGCGATGTTTGGCACGATAAAGATCCCTATTTTTATTACATATTTCTTAAAAGCTTTATATGAAACAGTGGCAAGCGAGAGGATTAAAAACTAAAGAAGTACTTAACAACAGAAAAAGAAAATTATAACTCAAAAATTTTATATCGAAACGAGACTTTTAGTTGATCGATCAAAACAAAAATGTGGTGCTGCAATAATGGCAACACGGGCAGAACTTTTTCGACAATCCTGATAAAATTGCTGAAATTACCGTATTAGATTTTAATCTGATCGAAAGATTTTCTGACATTCTTAGTCTTTTGTCAAGCGCGCATTACATCAAGTTTGAAGAACGTGCGGAACTGTAAAATCTTCTCGTTTCGTGCGTCAACCAGATGGACAATCAAGTTCGGTACTAATGACTTCTCGTTTCGTGCGCTCACCCAAAATTTACCTGCTGACTTCGAATACTTTTTAAAATAAGACTTTTACATACATTTTTACACCAAATACAAAAATCTAAAGTACTATAAAAATTATTAATTTAGACCAGATACGAGTAATTAATTGTTCTTATAATTTTTTAAATAATCATGTGATTTTTCAAACCAGTTTTATTGCTTCATCAATTATATGAATTTTCTAAACTAACGCTATTTATTTTAGCCACTTTTAGATCCTAATTAATACAAGGGAAATAATAATGAATAAGTGTACATATAAATAAGAAATTTATTGGATATTAAGAATAAAAATATATCAGATTTAACAGATGGCAATTTACAAAACATCCACATCGACACTTAAGAAAAGTAAGGTTTTCCCATATTAAAGTTTAATTGTGTAAAATTACACAAATATAAGTAATTCTACTACATTTAACTGGTTAAAATCACTATCCATAATGTAAATTTACATAACTCAGAAAATATTTCCTTGGAAATGTATTATTACTCAATAACTTGATTCATTTTTAGTGTAATATTAAAGATAAGATGAACTTTAACAAGTATAGTGTAATTTTGCCCTTAATATGTTTTTAACCGATGAGATACTATTTCGCTGATTGCACTTGTTTGTTGATGAGTGGTGACCTTCGTTTCGTGAACGAATTCAGGAACCCATTATGAACAGTCCAAATTGGGCTTTTGCGGAATGGTCGGAATAGTGTGTACCAATTCTTTTATGATTTCTTGTTATAGGTTTCGCAATCGGCGAGCGTACCCTATCGATATCGAACGAAGTGTTCATTGCTCATTAATATTTTGTTTTTCGTTGTAGTGTAGTGCAGATTTATTAAAGGCAAATATTTGCACGTATGACCCAAGGTGGGAAGAATTTGATTTTATAGTAGAAGTTAAAAAGTAATAATCGGTAAGTATATGTTAAAATTACAAATTTAAACCAATAAAATAAAAATATTTAATTTAATGTGTTTCTGGGATGAATCAAAATTTGAAGAATTCGAAATAAACTAGCATAACTGCAGTTATGCTAGTTTATTTCGAATTCTTCAAATTTTGATTTGTAGTGAGAAAGGTAGTCGTGTATAATTGTTTATATAATTTATAATTTTTAAATTTTCTAGGTGGAATCGAAACTTTTTGAGAGACCAAATATTTCCGAAAGCCCCTTAAAAGAAGTTCTGTTAATGTCTTATATTTTATATGAGTACATACATTCAATAAAAATTACTTTGATTTTATTTTATTTCATACAATACATTTACCAATGTAAGTAATATTCAGAGGAACGATTGAATTTGCAAGTAGTTTCGTAAGTCATCATTACATTCAAGAAGTATTTTCACATTTGTGTTTTAACCCTGAAAAGTACTATTGCCATGAAATATTAACTTTGTCATGTAACTTTACACAGGTGTTTTAATGTTAAAATGTAAAATTACATTGAGATCGTAATTTTAATCTGTAAATTTATTTAAAAAGGAAACATGACAATGCAAATTTAACCTAATATTGAAATTTCCCACTTCCTATGAAAATTACACTTTGAAGTAAATTTACCCTAAAAAATGGAGGTAACATAGTTGTCTCCATTTTTTAGGGTAAATTGAAGGGGAATTTTTAGAGTGTGTATTATCCATCAATATTCTGAATTGAGTAAAGTTTCCGTTTATTTCTTAGCGCTACTAATGGTAAACAAATGATGCTTAAGTAAAAGAAAGTGCCAAAGAGAGAGAAATTTGCATACTTTTTAGCGGACTCTCCGAAGTGTAGAATATTAAAGTTGATATCATTCTTGATATTCTGGTAACATCAGGTAAACATGTGCAGGTAATAACGCGCGAAATGAGAAGTCATTAACGCCATCATTTTAATTCCGCAGGAAACGAGAAAGTTTCAGGTAGATTTTCGTCGGCGCACGAAACAAGAATATACCGTTTAGAAAACGCTAGACTGCCTATAGAATTATATGGATGAATTATATAGAATTGATATGGATAAAATTAGTACCACTGTCCATAAAATACAGTGACATAATAAAGTCTCTGCCTTTGCCAGTAGCTTATGGTAGGTATCCCTGAAGATATTTTAGAAGTTCGTCATAAAGACTAAAAACACATACGACTAGTATTTCATTTCAGAAAAACGTCAAGAATCAATACAAATATGGATATCATGAATACGTTATTAATATCGCCTGACCTCATCATAACAGCCCATAGAAAGAAAAGAGAAAAATAAGAAAACCCTTTTTTCGAGTAGTGTTAGATATGTTGGTAATGTACAGATTTTCTGAACAGTAGTACTACAAATTTAATGAAAACGTTAGACTATCTGATTAGATTTACTAATTTTGATGTTATAAAAGGTGTTATTGTAAGATGTTCCTTGAATTAAAACCTGAATAATATTATTATGTTGTTCTAAAAGATTATTTTTATGGTAAAGAGGTAACACATTCTATAATAATACAATTATATATAATCTTTCTTATCTCTATCATAATTACAAAAAACTACATATGTGCTTATAGACTGAACAGAACTTGTAAAATAGGATTGCTTATGTAAAAAGCCCTATTTCCTTTTGCTAAGGTTAGATATCGAGTGTCTTTTTAAATTTGACGTCGAAGGCGGCTATGGGTAGTTGATTGTCAAAACGTTCAAATCCAACCTCTGTCCAACCGTTGATTGACAAGTTTGTTTTCACGTTTTCTGGTTTATTCACAATCGACTATTCACAGCCTACGTTGACGTCAAATTAAAAAAAACACTAGATATATCTATTACAAACATACCTTTCGATTTTCACACCCAAAATATCCATATATCATGAAAGAGTATTTTTGTCACTCTAAATGCTAGTATTTGCCGCGTGTACGGCGGTTAGAAATATGTAATTCAACATTCTTTATAAATTCATTATTGAATAATATACAGGGTATTCAATCTATAAAACGAAAGATACAAATCTTTGAATATGTATATCTCATTTTTTTCAAATGGTATATTTAAATTTTATATGATTCGGATTTTGAGTTCCTACTAATTTATATACATGTTTTCAGTTTTGAAAATAAGCAGTTTCAAAGTTATCAGCGTTTTTATACTGTCTCAATATTTTATTATTATTATTTATTTTTTACCAGTAATATTTTTTATTAATAAATGATTTTTTAAGTGCATAGGTTTAAAGTGTACCCTGTATATTCTTCAACAATAGATTTATGAAACAACCTTGATTTAGATATTTATAAGCATGGTGTAAAATTTTAAAAAGGTTAAATGTAACTTGGCGTATCTAAATTTAATTTTTAATAAATTAAGTTGCATTTTAAATAAAAATCTAAAAAGTTTCAATATTAAGTAAAAATACTTAAAATAAAGTGTAGAATCGAAAAATCATAGAAATATATAGGGTGTTCCATTTAAAATAATAAAAGTTGATAGTAACCCCAGCAAACGATTCACTCTGTATAATGTATCTACAAAATGTTATAAAATTTAAATATGTTTTTTAACAACCAACATTATGGTATTTAAAACTGTTTTTCGTAACTCTTACAGTTTTTAAGATAAGCTCCGGGGCTATCTGACGTGAACCACTGTGCGTTTAATGGAATTTCAAAAAGTAATATTGAAATATTCTGGGATTGATTTATACTATGCCCCACGACTGGTTAATATTAGTAGTAGTTCTCCAAAATTTCTGCACTATAAACTCAATAGCATTCAACTTTCCACAAGCTGCTTGCTTTACTACAATAAAAGGTAACAATGTTATAAAGTTATTACAATTACTTTTTTTTATTATTTTTAAGTAACTGCTGCTTTTCAATTGTTCGAAAAATTGAAAAAGACTATTGAAAATGTACTGCATTGTTGGAATCGCAATATAAAAGTTTACTGAGTGATTACTAATTAGTATTAATTAAAACAAGAAAAAAGTAAAAACAAGTTAGAATCAATGCAATAATAATAATATATAATAAAGATGTCCAGATGTCGAACTATTTTTTGCACATCAATCAACAGACTACAATTTTTATAAAATGGAACGATTCTTCAAAATTAAAATTTCTCTTCTTTTCAATATGTTTCAGTCTTGTTTAAATTAAAGAAATTATCATTCTACTAACTGTTAATTAAATTTTTTGGATTGTTTAGAATAATAATCATTTTTATACATAATTTAGCATAAAAATGAATGCATAAATAATTTACGCTATAGTACCGGCAACTTTTTTGCATACAAGTCGTTACCCATAGGTAAATATCTTCACGTGTCTTTTGAATCGATGTCAACCTTGATTGTATTAATAATACGGATTGTCCTAGTTCTTTTTTTGGAGAATTGTTATAAAAAGTTAAATCAATAAATTCTAGAGATTATAAAAATTAGATCGATAACTGTTTAAAAATCTTGTTAAAATAAAGTTTTGTTATGGTTTATATAAATCGTCTGAATAGGTCCTGTCTGTTTTACTAAAGTGAAATGTCACGTCTTCGATTAATTGAAATCTATTTCTACACAATAAAGAATAAGATTAAACAATATTATTATTTGTAAGAGTTAATAATAATAATAACGAGATCTTTATTTAATTAAAGCGTAGGTAGACATATTGTTTATATTTTATTGTATGTTAGCAAATAAACATCCTTTTGATTGTAATAATTTGTGTCAAAGCACGTTCGCATAACCTTATTTTTCTAAGATATTTACTATTCTCATTGTATTTGCACATAGAATATAACATTGCATAATTCAATTCTGAATATATTTAATTTTAGGATGGGTTTATTAAATAAATTTATAATTACCTGTCCTAATCTCGCATTATGTATAATAGCCAAAACACCAAATGTAGCCATTAAAAATCCAAATAGGACCTGCATAGTTCCCAAATACAACAATGAGGTATACATGACATCCTCATTATTGTTAACTTTATTATGATTGTTATTGCTATCGTTAATTTCTTCATTCTTATTAAACGACTTAATCGAAGAATTTGAAGATTCTTGTGGGCTTTTGCAAATTAATTGTTCTGTCGAAAGTTTTGTGGAAATCGTTGAGTGATTTTCTGGTTTCGCTTCCTTTTCGAATGACATTGGTGTTGGTGCACCTAATTTTGCAGGAGCTACCACTAATGCTGAAACTTCTTTATTTTGTGCCATTTTGGTTCACTTTTTGTTTATCAAAATATATTAAATATTCTTTTTTAGAAGAAACAATTTCAAGATGCATTCGCGCTCACTGTTTTTGTTTATGTCACAATTTAAACGGAAATAAATTTAAAGAGCCGGATTCCCACATTATTTCAGTCTCACGGTTGTTATGTAAAACTGTATAGAGTTAACTCCGTTAGACTCTCATCTTGGATTTGTTTTCGTTACATAAAATGTAGTGATTGTTCTATATAATATTATTCCATAAAATTAAAAATATATCAATTTGTTAAACTTTAAAATTAATAACAAACTTTATTAATACACGTGTTTCAATTAGCAACCAAGTATTGATATTTACCAGCCAATACGTTTGAAAGTTCGCGCAGAACTACTACATCAAAAAGATCTCGCCGGAGAGCAGTAGTTGCGAGTTTTTCAGAGTTGGTGAAAGCTATTGGAGAAGTAGAGTATTGGGGGCATAGTAAATATCTTACATTTTTCCTTTTTTTTTGTTTATTTATTTAATAATCCATGATTATTGCAGAATAATGCATTGCTGCAAGATTTCTATCAACATGATAGAAATCAACAATTAAATCGGTTATTTGCTTATCCGAGTGCAATGATCTACTAATAAATGTCTTTCATAACGAATCAATAAATCAGTTGAGAATTTCTTACTTGAAATAAGAAATATAAAATAAACATTAAAATATTATACATTTATAAGGAAGCTTTTTATCAATCGTTTTTTAGCAAAGAGGTGAGCTAGATCCCGGAAGGCTATTTTTCTTAGTCTCGAAGCTAATCAAACATAAGGCTAAAGAAGTACCATTTAATACAATTTTTAGATTTTTTTTTATAAATTTAATTAAACGCTTTTTAAACTTTTCAATTAGTTTTTATTTTCTTTTAGATTTAATCTTTAATTCAATTATTCTTGATTAGACGCAACATTATCTAGAACTTCATTATACTTTTATGTTTATTATTTAATGAACCAACCATGTAAAACACTTTGATTATTGATAAACTAAAGAGCTTAGATTGTCCTGAAAACAAAGTGATAAGACTGAAAAGTCGATTTATTGCGAAACTAAACTTAAATACCCGGCAAACAAGTTGCTATTCCCTAAGCTGTGCTATCAAGCACACTTTAGCTTTACAAGGGTAGCACAAATGATGAGAATGAACCTTTTTGATGGGACATGCATCATTTGATGATACACTTCTAAGAGGTGATAATCTCTGAACGTAGTGTGCTAAAAGCTTATGAATAGCTACAAATACTAAAAAGAATATTTTATTCAAAAACGGATGATTGGGGATGAAAAGGAAGTTAAGATTACAACGTGCGATTAGGAATAGTTACGTACAGATTTCGTCCAGATTTCATAGAAAATTTAATTTATTTTTTGATCGCACCAAATTTAATCGATTTGATTCTAATTATAAGAGGGTTTGATGGTTTAATTATATATACCAAATAATTTCTGCGGGTAGCAAGCGTAACTTAAGTAAAAAAGTTCAGAAATTTCCATTCTTAAGACCATCGCTTCCGTTTCTTATTTTCTCTTACTGTCATTATTGCAATATCTACGCATTAAAAGTCTATCAATCTAATTTGATGTGCATGTTAGTGAATCTTTAGATAAATGTAAAAACCATGCTTTGTTCAACGACAAAATACTTCCTTACGAAATTACATTAAAAGTTAGATTAACGAAAGTTAAATTTTGGCTAATAACGAAAGCATAAGAAATCATTTCTTTTGCTACTATCGGAACACCAGGTAAAAGAGAATAATCATCAGACCAGGCAACAGGTTTTTTATCTGTGTGAGGTCGATTTTAATTTATTAAAATTCCAACGGCAAATTATTCTAATAAGAGTAATAAAGAAAAATAAAATCTGAATTTTTACCAAAACACGAGGATACCTACCAATACATGAAATAAAAGGTATGAATTTTTACATTTTGTTATCTTCGGAAATAAGTCACATTGTGCCCGATCTCCAGACACGCATTTTCCTGTTTTAAATCTACTTTCAATCAAGGCAAAATTAGTCACTCCTCAGCTATAAGGTCTCCTTGTACACAGAAAAAAGCAGCTGTAACTTTGCAAATTATTTACTTGTACTCGAAAAAACTCGGAAATTTAAAAATTGTATGTATTATTACATAAAACATGTTATTATTCATATTATATGATTTCACATAACAAGTTGTAAATATACAATGTGATATAACGTTTTAAAAGATAAATTATTAATAAATTTATAAAAATACATTGCATTTGGTAAATTTGGTAAGTGTATGAAGAATTACGTTTTGAATAAGTATAAATGGGTCATAGACTTCATCCTTAAGGTCCTGATGTCACCATATTTAAATTTCTGGGCCTAATGAAGAATGCTTGTTATGCGTTGTCTCTAGGTATGTTCGCGCTCCCAAATACTAGCGTATGCGTAAATAATAGCCAGCAATAGTGTAACACTAACAACGTCCTACATAGCACGTTATTCTAGTAGTTGACCGTTATATTGGAAAATCTCACAGGCCCTTAGTGGTATATGAACAGCGCTCAGCAACATACAACCTCCAAAATATCTTACAGCTACAAAACTACACATCTACACAAGCATGTAGAAGTCGGACTTCATAAATAACGTACATACTAACATTAATGATTGTGGTGGTCGAAACCTCCCCAATAACTACACACTAATACAAAGGATTAGGATGACCAGGTAAGCAGCATCCCTGAATGCCAGCTTCTAGGTCTTCCAGAAAAGCAGTAGGGAAACCAGGTAAGCAGTATCCCAGGATATCAGCTTCTAGGTTCCCTACAGTTGAAAAAATATTAAAGTTACTTGTACGAAGTCAGACTAATGGTGTTGGCGAGTACCCCGGAGGGAAACTAAGTTCTTCAAGCACCTTCCGTTTATATATGTTTAGTCGTAACCTCCGAGAAAATAGAGGCCACGAACAAGGCTTGTGTCACGTGATCTGACGTCACGAATGGGGGCTGGCGGGACAGACGATGCGTACAAGTCAAACGCCATTGCAGTTTACATTTGCCGTGATAGGTAGTAGTCGTGTGAACTCTTTTTCGGAAGTTTTTCTTTCAAAAACTCTTATAAATAAGTTCAAATAAGTTAAAGTGTTAAATTAAAGGTGTAGAATTTCAGATTTACCTGATTTATGTGAAGACAATTTATAAAATCAGTGATTGTATATTGTGTCGTTTACCTATATAAAATACAATTTCATAAATATTTTGATTAGTTAATCAAAAAAGCCAACAGTTTGACGAGATACTTGAGTGAGTCTTGTTTATTTCATTAAAAATGCCTGATAAATGTTGTGTGCCTAATTGCTCAAGCAATTACGATAGTACCCATACGTATGTGTCCGTCTTTTCTTTTCCAAAAGATGAAGAGTTGAAGAAAACGTGGATTAAATGCATTCATAGAGACTCATTTAATCCAACAAAACATTCAGTAGTATGTATTAAACATTTCTCAGAGTCATCGGTTATAACAATCGATAAAATTACCAGAAACGATGGATCTGTATTAGAGGTGCCAAGAAAAAAGCCAGCACTAGTTAAAAACGCTTTCCCTTCAATATTTCCAAATCAATCCTCATACATGACAAAAAAATCAAAAAATCGTTTTGGCAAATGAGCGGGTCACACTTTCATGTTTCAGTAACACAAATTCTAGAGTCAGAAAAAAAAACTGAAAGTTTTAAGTCTTCTTAAGTTAAAGTCCGCCAAGTTTGGAACATTTTCATTGAAAGATTTTTCACTAGATGACACAGATGAAAACGATGATGGTTTCTTGCTGTTATCTGAAAACGTCTCTTCTTTTTCAGATATATTGAATAGTTCATTTGATGTTGCACTGCATGCTTCTGTATTATCATCTTTATTCTATATTGCTGGATACTGTGCACATTCACTAATTAAATTTGTTAATAGTTGTGAAAATTGTTTAACATCCATTACTACCAATTCAGATTTTGTTATAAATTTTACCAACTGTGGTGAAAATGACTCTGCAGATATTAGCAAATATTTAAAAAATTTAACAAGAGGTGCTCTAAAACAACCATCTGAATTATTCTTTGAAGTCTCTATTCAGGCGTATCAGATATTCAGTGAGCTTATTTCAGATAAATATGAAACTGAATTTCTAAAGACAGGTAAACAAAGGATTATTTTACGGGAATTGATAATGTTAAAATTGGAAAAATATGTACACGAAATCAATGAGAAATGTATTTTATGTAGCAAGACGTTGAAGTCGATATTGTTAAAAAATTGTCATATTCTTGCCAATATATTTCTCAATAACTATTCAAAAATAATCAACGACAAAATTAACATCCAAAACATGGATCTATCAAAGAGAAAACTGATTAAATTTAATGGTTAAGAAGTTATAAAACACATTAACGCATGGAGATAGGGCTATTGGCGAGGCCTCCATAAGAGCCAACGCGTCTATCATGGGTACCTCAACGGTGACGTGGAAAACCCTTTTCATTGTTTATCATAATATAAGTGCTTTTTTTGAAATAATATTCAGTTTTACTCAGAAATATACAAGTGTCATTATGTTGGGTATTTTACGTTTCGCAATTGTTAGCCGGTTTTCGTGACGTCACGATTGCTTGGTCGCGGCCTCTTGATATCTCGGAGGATACGGTTTAGTAAATGCAATCCAAGCAAAAACGACGAGATGGGAAATGTGAAGGTTACAAGTGTACTCGTAGGTATTTGTCTAATACCGGATGCAGGTGCTGAATGCAGATGTTGCTAAGCTATTAATAGCGCCACGAGTTTCTGAGATATGATTTAAGCAACAACCTTGGAGAACATTTCTGCTAGTTGAAACGTAAAAATAACGAATAATTTAATTTTAAATTATTTTGTTTACGACAATAGCATTCAAATATATTTCTCTGTATTGAGTTTCTATTGTTGGGGTCACTTGATAGAATCTTTCACCTTGTTGGTCTGATTCTGCGGCTAACTGACGCTTGAACTTGTCAACTTGGTGGTGCTAGAAATGTACTTTTAGGTACATGGACACTCTAATTCTTCGAAGACATCCATCACATTACATACATTCATACTACTTAAAATATTAATTTACTTTTACCCAGTTCGCAACTAAAATTCTTTAGGGAAAATTTATGTATTTATATAAATATTCTAATATTAGTTTACTCTGGATAACATCTTCTATTTCTGTGCATTTAATACTCCATATTTATTAAATATGCATTTATTAAATCATTAAAATACTTTTTTGAAGACAATTGTATAAGCTAACTTTGTGTGAAGTGACCTAAAGCGCCCCTACCTACGCCAGGAATCAGAAACATTCCGTACGCTAAAAAACTAAATCAATGTTAAATATGAATTCCTCAGCTAGAAAAATCCCCAAATACCCTTTTTCTCTGTAAAAATACGTCAAAGCAAAAATCATGGCCTACTAGATTCATATAAGCTTCACTTATATAGGGCCGCCTCATTTCCATTTTACATTGTTGAAAATTATTACGGATTCGTACATGGCCTACTAGATTTATATAGACTTCGCTTATGAAGCTTATATGAATCTAGTAGGCCGTGACAGAAATTACCATACAGAGCCCTCTAGCCTAGGTTTTAGAAAAGAATGAATATCAAAAATGAATTCCTCAACCTCAAAAGCCTTCAGATACACTTCCCCCCGAAAATATAAATTGAATAATTTCTCATTTTACCTGTTCATTTGATACCATACCATACCTGTAGATCGGCCAACTTCAAAAATTGATAACTGAATTTTCCGCACTAACCTAATGAAATCCATTTGGGATTTTGCTATTGGGCATGTCAGCTTTCAAGTTCTTTTGGTTTTGCCTCATTTTAATTCGTAAATTTCCAAAATGTTGGACAGTGTAATTAAGTACTATGATGCTCACCGGTGCCTTGCATAATTTGTAGTATCCAAGGCAACAAAAATGCAATGCTTTTGAAAAATGGCAGTTAAACATTATTATATTGAATGCCCTTTCAGATTGATTCAATTTTTTGCTGTAAAACACACCGCAAGCGAGATATCTCCGGATTCATTTTGGATGCCATCTTTCCAAGATGGCGACGCTGGCAGTCGCAATCGGGTTTGGCATTTCTCCATACACTCTAAAAAATTCCCCTTCAATTTACCCTTACCCAATCTTACATTTTAACATTAAAACACCAGCGTAAAGTTATAACTTTACCTAATATTGACCTAATATTGAAATTTCCCACTTCCTATGAAAATTACACTTGGAAGTAAATTTACCCCAAAAAATGGAGGTAACTTAGTTGCCTCCATTTCTTAGGGTATAATTCACCGGTAATTTTTTAGAGTGTAGTTTATTACGGATATCAAAATTGAAATAACACAAAACATTAAAACAAATATCAATTTTTGTAAACTCTCCTCGTTTAATTGATAATTTAATATAATAAATTGACCTAACAATGTTTACACAACTGAAAAAATATTTGGGAAGGTTATGTTTGTAATGGTTAACGCCTAAGAAGTGGTAAATGTTTTGCATAAAACATTTTAAGCAACATCTTCGTTCAGCTACATTAAACAAAAGTTGAGAAAGCAGCTATTATGATCCTAGTTGATTTTCAGAGTTAGATCTAACAGTAGATCTCAGTCGTACCATCACTCACAGAATTCTTCCTCAAGATCTTCAACTGAATCCTTATAGGATGCAAATTTATTTAGAACTTAGAGTTTTAGAAACCTGTATTTCTTTTAAAAATGTCCCACTGCATCCAACACAAGTTGAGGTGTTATTAGTAATGTCGAGGCGAAGAATTATTTTTAGTTCACTTTTCCTCGAAGGTAATTTAAACGCTGTCACTTATAGAGACATTATTTAGCATCAATTTATTAATGAACTACATGATTCTTTAAATTGAACCTAGTTTTATTTAATGGGCATTTTCAGAATCATTGTGTTTTAAACAAGGATTTTTTTAAATTTTCGATCTAACGTCCTGTCTTAAGCAAGATGCGATAGGCGTATGATTTAACTTAATGTAGTTATGAATTCAATAAATTTCACCGTGAGTTGTAACAAGCAAAAGTTGATCGCAGGTAAAATGAAGTAAAAGCTCCACTGCGGGAAGCCAAAGTTTAATTTAATTGGATTATAATTACCATGCTGACTAGCCGACTGCTAACAAAGTTCTAGCAACTGTGCGGTTAAGTGTGTTGCTAAACGAATGAGGAACATGTCAAAATATTTACTCAGAAGCAAAAGTGAATCAGCAGGATTTTAAGTGATCACGATTGTACCCTGAGTATTTGAGGAATAGTGAAGTTTGGAGAAAACTGTGCAATGTGATAACTGTACTGTGAAAAGTATTAACATAATCTATTTGTTAGCATGCATAGTCTTTGGACATTTTTTTGACTTTTTTGCATTGTAAATATCGAGGGCTAGAATGATAAACGAGTAAGTAGTTATTTTCAAGTGAATAAAACAGTCGACAGTTGAAATCTTGAAGTGTGTAGCGTGTTCAGTTTAAGTACTCTGAAATTTGTAATGCAAACTCGTCTAATGATTTTACTATTTGTAACTATACACCTTTGGTGATGTCCTACTCTCAGAAAATGGAATTTCAAGCACGGGTAACTTGAAATATATCGGGAATGGCTGACATGATTAAAAACAAATTAGATATTCTAATGTTTTCAACTGAGAGGTATTTACATTTGGCATCGATACCATGCATTGCCAAGTTTTTAATATTCAGTTAATTCATAGCAACATATTTTATTTTAAATATATAGGGTGTCTCAAAAATAACCAATAACAACTCTAGCTTGAGAAATTTGAGTTGTATTTCACACCTATAGTTAAAAGTCAGTGAATGTTCAGTTATACAAAACATCGTAAAAAATATATCGTGATATGTGTTAACTTGCAGAGTTGGCATAAATTCTGAGAACATACAATTAGGAAGAGAAATATTAGCCTTTGAATTTTTAATGAAGTCTATCAGCGTATGCAGTATTTCCGTTTCAGCGAGACACTGCAAGACCATAGTAAACTGATTAAATGACTATTTCCAAGATATATTTACTGAATGCTGTTTTCAGTTTTACATGAAACTGATTGATGGTCAATCATAGCGAATCGGGCTAAAATAAAAATAATACTGTATTTTCGAAGTATTTTGATAACACAAAAAAATGGTTCTGTAGATTTTCTACATTAAAGTACTAACCCAAGACCACCAAGTAATTCCTCGGGTAATAAACAATGTGTTATAGTAAGAGAATAAATTCTCAAAATGCGGTATCTAAAATAAATATATTTCAAAATAATAAAACTAAATTAAATAAATTGGCGACTTCGCATGCAATGAAACCGTGCTCTGGCTGCTGGTGCAATGGTATTGCGAGCTGCAAACAATCCTTGCTTTTTTTTCCCTCATAGGAGTACGTACGCAGAACCTCAAACTGCCATAAAAAGTTTTGTATAAAAAATAAAAAAATTAGCTTAACCTTGTGAAACTTGATATACTAATAGAAAGTGTTGTAACCAATATCTGACTTAAACAAAAAAATTCTAAAGATGTAATAAATTTAGCTTCCCCCCACCATTAATCTATCGTTTAGAATATTCACTGGACAATGTATGACACAAACTTTACTCAGTCCTAGCTACTCCACTAACTTAAACTGACGTTAGCAATAGTATGGTTGTTAAGTTTTGTTACCCACAAAAATGGGTAATCTTGCATAAGTACAAACATTAAATCAGGATCATAATAGATAACGGTAAGTTAACACGACTACGGTTTTACTTAGATTGTACAATCAATACTTCTCCAAGTATGTAGTAATTAGTTAATACACTTCACGAAGCAAATTATATGGGCACACTCGCAATAATAATTCTAACAAAGTCTTTATTTACAAATCTCTTTATGTGAGATTAGGAAAAACCACTTAAATCAGAAAAACTATGTAATGTCTTAATTAATTTACGTTTATACAGAGATTGCTTGAGGTAATAGTTTGACGTAAACAGGAGCTTAATTACATGCAACTCGCGAGACTGTTGCTTTTTTAGTTGTTGTAGGCTGTAGGAGTCCTCCAAATATCGTATCGGATGGAATGCCAGTAAATCGTAGGGGTGCTCAAAGGCGACAACAGCAAGCAAACAGATAATTAAAAAGAAGTGAGTAACTCAAAATATAAACGAGAGAAAGAAAAAGAGGCCTGCAACAAATAGACCAATTACCAACTATGCATATGGCAAGCATCAAATAATACCTTCGCTGGGGGGCGGTCTCGAAGTAGTATTAACCACTTCAAAATGATGGCATAAAAAGAATGATTCCTGTATAAAAATAATAACTATAAAAAGTGAAACGTAATAAATACAGTAGTTTTTACGAATCTTCAAAACGTGTCCCTAACCTCAAACGAACTATAACGATAAGTCCCTAAAAAGTATTCAAACACAACGGATATATCACCGCCAGAAATTACACTAAATCCGCAAAATTACGATTCCAATTACAAAAGGAAAATGTACTTTATAAAGGCGATGCCACTAATAGCATATTCTTTCATGAAGTTACACAAGTTACACAGTTTTCACAAAACGTACAAAAAGTAAGTCAATCAAAACAACATGAAATACTTTCGAAAATTTTCAGAACGCCAACCGAATTAGGGAAAATGCAAAAATACTAAAATAAATCAGTCAGGTTCTACAATTTTCAGTCTTATGTGAGAGAATTATAAATTACGTTGTAAACATTTATGACTCATAATTGATTTGAGAGCATTTGTAAACCACCCCTTGGCGCATTGCGTCCCTGTGATTAATCCGGCCCTGATGAGAACCAAAATTTTTAACTATTTTGGGCGGAAAGAATGAAGATTTCTTTGACTGTTATTCATAGTAGACAGGTTTCACAAATGACATAATTCAGGTTACCATTACTATTCGCACGGAACTTTTGAATGGTTGTAAGTAAATAGCTTAGTAAATAGCGCGATCTCGAATCTTGAAGAGCTGTAGACGCGGAAGTCCCCGCCATATCTCCAAAACCCTTCCCTCAGAATCTAACAAATCTTGACGAGCTTGACCTCCTGAACTAGGACTACTAGGAATACTACCAACACTGCAAAAGTTCGATTCAGGTTGTCATGGTGACCTGAGATTCGTGTCATTTCGACAATCTATGTGAAAAATCTCTAACTAAATGTAGGTATTTATAGAGGGACCATTAAACAGTAGTTTGGAGCAGGCCATGGCTAAATTTGTGTGTCTCTCTCTGCTTTCTATGAAATATGTATAATAAATTGAGTAAAGAAACTGCATAAGGTCTGTTCTATTCACTGTTTAAATCTGTATCATTTTGGATACTTTTTTTTTACTTTGAGCTTATTTCAAGCACAGACTTAACTAACCTTTTACATTTGACTAATATCAATCAAATAATGGTCTTACAGTGCAGACACTAATTAATAATAATTATCAATTTCCTAGCAAAAGTTGTTTTGCACTAAATTACTATTCACCACTTTAATCTTGCCAGAAGGCAAGTGCTTTATATGCCTCACCCTGTTATGTTATTATAACAAATCTATCCATGCATTTGTTTTCCTTGAACACTAAAAACGTGACTGTTATTGCACGTGCATCTTGCTACATTATGTGAATAAGGTGGTTTGCATAAATTTGCTTACATAGTAAGCATAAACATAAGGTAAATAAAAGTTTTATACGATATGCATTTTTGTATATTTTTTTGCGTGAATAAGGAAAATAGTTAAAATGCTTTACATAATACTGGCTATTATTATATGAATAATAGCACTTTTACTTAGGTACCTCATTTACTTAGGTGTTAGTGTTATATAAATTAACTTAAGTATAATGCATGTCTCTTTTACAGCTACTGCTACTGTAAATGAGGATTTATTATTATTTAGTTATATTTTGATGACTGGTTCCATATTTAAGCACCCTAATGCAGAAGTTCGTTGAAATTGCAAAGCCAATAAGTGTATGTGTTTTTTGTTATTTCAGTTAATCTTCCTTTCAGATTAGTTTTCTACTGTATTACTGCAGATAATAACTTTTACCATTGTTGGCATTTTATTTGCGGGGGTTTCGTTATAGGCTTCATAGTATCCACTTACGTTACGACTTCCTATTGAGCCTATTGCAGGTCAACATCAACGATGGCGCTTTGCTTTGTGGCTGGTAGAGGCTCATTAATCCTCTTCAGCCCAGTGAAATACGAATTTGGTGGTCGAAGCGAAACTGTTCCACATCTCCAGCTGGGTCCCCGCTCGCTGTCATATTTCAGACACGTTGTTGTTAAGTGCATAATTACTACAATTTTACAAGAAAGCAAGCACCTCTCTGTCAGTTTTTCTCTGTATCTGTGGATGACATTTTTTTTTAATACAGCAACTGATAGTCCACTCTTTACTAACATGACTACTTTTACATCCAAATTCCAAGTAGGGTTTGGTTGTAGTAGTTTATAGGATATTCAAATGCATATTTATTTTTTCTCCAAACGTCATACAAGTGACATTTTAATGACAGAATTCTGCTAGTAGAAGTTTCATTTATATGCTTAAGCACATAAAGTACTTTATGTGCCTAAGCATATAAAGTCTAAGCTACTTGATTTAGTAAAAAAGGTAAGTATGTAACTACCAATAATTATCATTTTATTGTTAATTTTTATTACAATTAATATTAATATTAAATGTACATTTTTGTTTATTGTTTCCAGCCTTATTTTGTGGAACTCCATAATCATGAAATAAATAAAGATTATTAAAAGTTTCACAGTTTTATTGTTTTGACAGTTCTTTTGAGGTTATCAATGAATTTTTAATTCTTATAAACAATATCCATCCTAATATAAAATTTACACTAGAAACAGAACAAAACAGAGCTATAAACTTTCTAGACTTAAATATCAAGATTAACGCAGACAATCTTTTTGAATTTTCCATATACAAAAAACCAACACAAACAGACATAACAATACCAAATGAATCTTGTCACCACAATACACATAAAATAGCAGCATACAGATCATTAGTACACAGAGCTTTAACTATTCCACTAACAAAATCAGATTTTAGCAAAGAGATATCAACCATTAAGCAACTAGCACATACAAATCATTATAATCCGAACATGATTGACACTTTAATTAAACAAAAAGATTATAGGTTAGCTATCAAAAGAATATATCCCATTGACAATCAAACAGAAGACACAAATTACATATCTATACCATATTTTGGCAAAATATCAGAAAAAATTGCACATATACTAAGAAAAACCAACAATTATAAAATAACATTTAAAACCAACACTAACACTTTTTCATTTTTATTTAATGCTAAAGACAGAACACATGATATCATGAAATCGGGCATTTACCGTTTAAATTGTTCTTTTTGTAGTTCGGTATATATTGGACAAACACTTCGAAATTTTGACATAAGATCTAAAGAACACGTACGTCATTACAAAAATAAACATCCTGAAAAATCGAATTACGCCAAACACCTTTTAGAACAAAATCACACAATGACTCCTCAAAATAATATTAAATTCCTACATTTTTGTAATAACAAACGCAAATTAGACATTTTAGAAGCCTTTGAGATATACAAACACAAACTCAGGGTACCTTTAATGAATGAACAACTTGAGCTCAGTAATTCTCCGTTACTGGAAGTATTAGATGTTTAATTATGATTTTTATTATTAATTTTTATTATTATTATTATTATTTTATCTAGTTACCTATTTTGTATCTACCTTAGCGACGTGTTTGTTTATAATTATATTACCTTTGATAATGACAGCATAGCTGTCGAAACAATATTGTCAGGTATATTTTAATAAAACTGTGAAACTTTTAATAATCTTTATTTATTTCATGATTAAATGTACACTTCGTCGCATACTGAACAAGAGGCTGTTTTGTCATTTCTTCCAAATTGCTGTCGCTAACTACATGTGTAGAATGCAGTTCCAATGAGCTAACATTTTCTTTACTCGTAGTGGGACCATAATCAATTTCTCTGATAAGAAAAGAAGAATTAATTATTAAAAAATTAAACTCAAAAAAACAAACCTGCTACTGGTACTCGACATGAGAATCCTCCTGCTAATCTCCTTTTTGTTTTCTAAGGATTCCGCTATATATCCTTCTGCAACGGAACTAGACTTCCAACAGCCATGTCGCTTGAGGGTAGTAATGTCAGCGCCAGTGTCGACAAGCAAGGTCGCCGAAGTCCTTCTTAGACAATGCCCTGTATACTCGTTACAATAGGGCAGTTTTAAATATGTAGCCGCTTCCTTCCTATGTTTCCAATTTTGTGGATTCCCATAATCATCCGATAGCATCGTCCATTCTGATATTTTATAAATAATCTTCTTTCTTCAAATCCTTCAGGCCTCTGGGAGACATATTTTCTGTACTTATTTATATACGTCTCGCCAACCACAGTGAAAGAACGACTTTTATTTGTTTTGCTGTCAGGGATTTTTACTAGCCATATGGAGCCCTGTTCTTCGACATCATCCAGCGTCATCTTATATAGCTCATCGCATCTGCATGCTCCAGATATTCCGAATATTAATATAACCTGATAAATTATAATTTTTAATTATTTTTGTAATAAGAACTTATATATTTACCTTTGCGGCCAAGTATTTTTCATCTGGAGCGTTAAAGATGAACATATCGAATTGTTCTTTGGTTAGAACTCTTGCTTTCTTGGGAGAATACCCTTCGTTCTTCTTTTTCAAAAAGGCACACAGCTTTAAATATTTTGAGATATCAACATCATGACGGAGATTTAACAATGTCCTGATCATCGAATAATGCGACCATAAGCTTGAACTTTTCATTCTTTTGGCCATCTCCGAAAAATACGCCAGAAGAACACTTTCTGAATAAACGGATGCATTTTTTTCCGAACACCATGCGATGAATTTCTTGAACGCTGCTTCATAAACAGCGCTTGACTTTGTAGGAAGAAGATTTTCAATTTCAGCTCTTGCTGCTTCGGCTATTTCTGGCGGCGTCAACTGAAATTCACCTGAACTAGACATTACCACAAAATTCTTCAAATTATCCACTTAAAACACTACTATTTTACTGCGTAATTCGTGGACTGACTTTTCTTTTCGCAAAAAAAATCTTGTTTGGTGGGTTGCTACGGTAATATCTAGAAATTGTCTATCAGGAGTTGCGATTTTCGTACAAGTGTAATGTTTTCCGAAATAACCTCCGTAATTAGATCTTTCTTTTTGTATTATAATTTTGCACGTTTGGAGAAAAAATCGCATATATTATTCGGAGTATAAGCGCTTTATGTGCTTCAGCTGATTTGGCTGCCTCACTCCGTTCGGCAGTCAACCTATCAGCTTCAGCACATAAAGCTTCACTTATACTCCTAATAATATAAATAACTATTACTTTGGTTTTCCATAACCTTAAGATTGTTTTTCTAATATTCAAAAAAATATGTTACATTTTTTCCAGAATTTTTGGATTACGCTTTGTTACACCTACATAATAAAATAATACTGATCTAATACAATTTCTTTATCCCTCATAGAGTGTGATTATTTATAGTAGGGTATCCAAACACCCCAGCATACCACTTAAAGGATGTAAACACCAAAATCGGGTCAGTGAAAGTATGTCAAAAAAAATATTACGATGAATTTTCCCAAACATTTTATTTCACAATAAAGGTATCGGTAATACGTCACAATACTGCATATTATTTCATACGGATAACGATCCCTAAGCCACTGAGCCCACTTTTCGACGAACCCCTTCCATTAACGTTTGCACAGTGTCCACATTAACCTTCCCGCCACTTGGAACGGAACTCTTACACCGTAGACGCTTCTCCACCAGTCTTCCTGAGTATTCCCTTCACAATTGACCAATAATCTTCGATCGGACGCAAATCTGGACAATTGGGCGGGTTGCAGTTCTTTGGTACATACTTAATCCACATTATTATTTTGTACATAACCAATCGATCGTATCCTTAGCATAATGACAACTGGTCAAATCCGACCAAAATAGCGGTTTGATGTTATCTTCGGTGTTATGCTTTTCCACAAATGGTAGCAGACGTTTTTGGAGACATTCTTGGCGGTAAATTTGTGAGTATATGGTGCCATTCGTGACAAATATCTGCGATTTTTGTCCACACGTACATATCGCTTGTTGCGTCGCGATCTGAGTAATTTTGGGTTTTAAATGGTCTTAATCCTTTCACTTTTTGAATAAATCCGTGTGTCATTTTCAAATTTTTTGCAACTGAGCGCGTCGATAGCTTCGGGTTTGCTTGAAACGTCTTAAGGACCCTTTTTTCCTTTTTAAGGTTAGTTTGATGATGTTCACCACCGCTACCAGGCTTCCTTTCAACCATCAGACACTTTTTGTATCGTTTGAGAACTGCTGCAACAATGAATTGTGGAAATATAAGCTTTTTCGCGATAAAATGTGTACTAGCAGTTGGATTTTGCACATATTCGTGCATAATTGCCTTTCTTCTTGTTAATTCATTGGATGTCATCTTGACAAGTAAAAGGACATGTCAAAACATTCCATGGGGATATTGTTTGTGCATGTATTGGTAACATCAACACAAAATTCCATACACCATTCTGCCATTGGCGTTTATCTGAAATAAATACTGTCGTTGCAAGGTTCTTCCGCTGACATAAATATTGTAACCGCAAATATGCTATTAAGTAGTCTAAAATGCATTGATGAAACACATTGAATTGAACTGTCAAATTTAATATAAAGGGTGTGCACGAAAAAATCTGACGACAGGAACATCAACAAAGTAGGGCCTTCTGAAATTATTTAATAGTTAAAACTATTATTAACGTTTAACATATAGGTTGCTTTTGAAACGTATTGACATATATTTTTTACAACAGCTAAGGTCATATATCCCCCATCTAACATGCAACACGAATACACACACCCATAGTTGAGGTGGCGGAATTTCCCAATTAGAAAAATCCCGTCGCCCCAAGTGGGACTCGAACCCACGAACCTTGGAACACCAGTGATGCACTGACACCACTCGTTCACCCCCAATTTTTCAAATGGGAGAGCCTGTATATTTAAATTGTATGTGATTTAGTTTTTGATTCCCTACCAATTCATGTATATATGTTCTATCTAAAAATTAACAGTTTCAAAGTTATCAGCGTTTTCCTGTTTTTTCGATATTTTCCGTGCTAATTTGGATGAGAAGATTTTTAGCATTACAGAAGCAGCTCTATCGATTGGCTAATCATTTTTTTGGTTAAGAACTAGATTGACTATTATCAGTTACTATGGATTTCAATAGTATCGGTTTTTAACTACTGTCATTTGTCACTGCCATGGTCATCCAATATACACAGCAATGCAGGGAGGTTACGTCGAAGATATATTATAATCGTTCACTAGTTTATGTTTTACTGTAGTAATTTATTTTTATCCTTCTTATCTGCCGCTGTTTGTTTCAAATAAAAATGTTCTAACACACATCTTAATTTATTATTCAGCAATTTGATAATAGCTCTTTAAAATGCCCCATTTTGCATGGGTAGAAATCAGTTGAATCCTACTATTTTTTAGAT
Organism: Agrypnus murinus; assembly: GCA_929113105.1. Taxonomy (NCBI): domain Eukaryota; kingdom Metazoa; phylum Arthropoda; class Insecta; order Coleoptera; family Elateridae; genus Agrypnus; species Agrypnus murinus. The sequence goes on along the minus strand of OV816025.1, from coordinate 136,661,584 downwards.
GTTAACTAATAATGAAAGTTGGACTACACTGTTAGAAAACTGTAAAATCATAACCTAGTCCGAAGTCTATAATTTTGAAATGAACTTAATTATTGACTGGGAAGTTGTCGATAGTCATTTTTGACGTACGTTTCGTCATCCATTGTTACACAATCTGCTTTCGTTAAAAAATTGGTGTAGAGCTTTTTTGCCAGGACCTTCGGCTTAGAATTTTGTTTTGCATTCCGATCCGGAGCTTTCTGCACCTTAAATGTTTTCTGTCCACCCCTGTTTTTTACTTTTTGAACATGTAATGAAGATGTTCCAACCTTTTAGTCCACTGACAAGTTTGCATTCTGCGTGAAAGCTTGCATTACCTTCCTTTCCGTTTTTTTGTATATTGCACCCGATTTCCTACCGGAACCTGGCTACCTATCTATTGTTAAGCGTGCAGAGAAATTGTTTGAAACACTTGCTATGGCCGATTTTGATATTTTTCGACATTTTCCGAACGCACAATATGACATTGCAGGATTTTCACAACGTTTGCGCAATATCTTTGACGAAGCTCGTATTCTTTTCAATTTATTTGAAAACTACACAACGAAGAGATTTGAAACTGTCATTTACAGTAAGATATCAATTCAAAGAAGCTATTGCTGCAATGCCAGCATGCTTTAGTACCTGCAGAGTAGGGACGCTTGATCTCATATTTAAGTAGCCAGATTTTTTCGTGTACACCCTTTAGTACAAGTGCTTTACGTTTTGCGAACAATAGTTTTTATTTTGAACACCAGTTGCTGATGTGACGAAAATTCTAATTACAAGCGAAACGCGAGTGATTATTTTCCAAAAACAGCAGCAACAAGCAATGAATGAATGGCAAAGGTTGAAGGAGGACAGTTCAATGAAACAAAAATAAATAATAAAAAAAACATAATTTTTTTGACATTTAATTGTCGTTTATCTGACATAAATATTGTATCTGCTAGACTCTTCCGTTAACATAAATGTAGCTGCAAATATGCTATTAAGTAAAAACGTTGAATTGAATTGTCAAATATAAATAATATTTTTCTGAAATCGTCAAGAAAGCTTGTCATGACAGAACTCAGGTTGGTCATGAAAGTGTCACTTTAAAGACTAGTCACTTTCATGATTTTTACAAGACTCCTGTCACTTTACAAGACTCATCTGTCATTTTTAGACTGCAATTGAATTAGAAATCGTCACTTATCTTATGAAACGTTTATTTAATATAATTAAAAACACTAACAATCAAATACAACAAAATATTTTTGATTTGTTGTTGATTCATTGTCATGGATATTAACTTCTCATACGACTCTGATGTTGATATATTTTTTCAGTTTAAATCTATTTTTAGTTTTGAAAAACGATTTCAGAAAAAATATAATACATCACTGGTCATGAAAGTGTCTCTGCTTGACTCGGAGGCTTTAAAGAGATACTCGGATGCTACGCATCCTCGTACTCTTCAATAAGCCTCCTCTTCTGCAAAGTTTCACTTTCATGACTTGTAATGTAATACACTATTGTCATTCCGACTACTATCTGCTGCTGTGTCAGATTATTTCATTATTTTCCAAAAACAGCAGCAAGGAGTAATAAATGAATGACAAATATTGAAGCAAAACTCAGAGCTAAATATATATTCGGAAGAAAATTTGATAATTTACTAAAACTTGTGAAACTTTAACTAACCTTTTGGTTTTGATTTATTTTATTTTTTTTAATTAAGGATTGATGTGTAACAAAGCAACTTATAAAAATGTACTCAGAGGTAAGTAATTGTTTCTTTAAAAAGAACGTCTATTTTAAAAATCATATAAGTAAATCACATAATTATTTCTTTGGTTATTATTTTGCATCTTCTACACATAAATACCTATCTAAACAGGAGACTAAAATTAATTTTTAATAAAATTTTAAAAAGCTTGTTCTTGACAGATTAGGCAACTTTTCATACATTTGCGTATGCTATTGTTTCATATGCTTTAGTCAAGGCATTAGTGTAAAAATCTAAATAATGTAGTATAATTATAAACTAATAAAAATTCTAATAATTATTTTTGTATAATATTTAAGCTAACTTCTATATATTATTCTATGTACATATAACAAAGGTTCTAAATTCTATTATTTAAGCATTATAATTTACTACCAAATCCCAGAATCGATACCTTCTTAATTTTATTTTTTGTTACCTGTGAATTATAAAATAGTATATTAACGAACAAGTTTTATAAGGGTTGATTTGGCGCACGAATCCCAAGTTAGAAAATAGTTTTTCTATGGGATGAGTGCGCCAATGCCCTTATAAAACGAGTATTTTATGCTATTTTTGCTAATTTGCGCCCCCTTTTTTCTTATTTTAATACAAAAAAAAAATTTTGGTCGTCTAGAGAATTTTGTGTTAGTTGGTAACAGTTGGTAACACTCGGCGCCCACTTGAGTTTTTGAATCATTTGTCATCATCCGTCACTTCAAATAAATTAGTTATTACTTTTGTTACTTTATTAGTGTTACAATGTTACAAATAAATAAAATATGAGCGAAGACAACTTAATTTGCACTCCGCCCGAAATTCGCGAAATTGCCGAAGCAACAACGCAAAATTTGTTGCCTGACAAATCAGAAGCGGCATACAAAAAACAATTTGCCAAATTTGAAGACTGGCGAAAAGAAAATAATATTCAAACTGTCTCAGAAAATGTTGTGTTGGCATACTTTGAGTCCCAGCAGCAAAAATATAAACCTTCCACTTGATCAATTTCTTGACATTTTTGAACTTGGATGCTTCATATTGCTTGAAACGGCTACAATATTGGGTGTCATCGGCACTTGTTTCTTTTACATAGCAGAATTTGTCTTTCGAGTAGCTACTAGAAAAGAAAATAAAGAAGCAAAGATGATTAAATCGATGATACGTGTCTTGTTTATAGTACCATAAAATTACAAACATGAATTGGACTTACTGATTTGTCCAAGCAGATTTGATGTAGGTACGAGACTTGTTTATGTTACTAATTAGGAATATCCAAAACCTAACCTTCTTTCCAAGTAAAAATAGACCATAACTTCAAGTGAAATTTTATGTAAGTAACAATCAACAAACAGCGAACCAATTCAACGATATTAATTAAAAATTTATCGGAGGTTGACAATTTTGACAGATACTTGCAGTTTGAAGTTGTCACATTCCACGCATTATCCATCCAACCCTTAAAAACTACATAACCCTATAATTCATTAAAGTACAGTGTACTTTTATAGATAGCCATAAACGACTCGTACTAATAGACTTTAATAAACGTATTACAAACGCAAATTAGAAAAACATTGTTTCAGTATTATAGTGAATTTATTTTACATTGTATCCACGGAAGCTGATTTAATTAACAAAATGCGTATTAAATAGGTTTTGCTAAATAGGTAATAGTGGTTCAGTAACAGTGGCGGCTAGTAATATTCCGAGGGCAGTTAAGAAAATAGAATTAACGATCTAAGAGACTTTAGAATCTCTAAACCGTAAACTTATTTGACCTTAGGTCTAATTTGTGTTTCTGCACGTTGCATTGTGTTGATTTGAAACTATTTGAGTTTTTATTGTTTAAAAATAATATGTATAATATCATATCTAGTGCTTAGATATTAGGCTTAGAGCTATATTTCAAGATTACCGTTACCTGGTGGATATAAGCACCAAATTTGGTATGAAGGTACCTTAGGGTATACTAATAAATGTTAGCTTAGGAGCCCTGTGGAATTTCTGAGAATTTTCATATACAGCACTAAAATCCAAAATGGCCAACAAAATATCACTTTTAACACAATCAATGATACTGTTAATTTTGAAATACAGCTTTAAGCCAACTAAATACACTATACACCTATCTTAGGGTATTCTACATATATAAAGTACAGTAGAGTCCCGCTATTCCGAACCCCGCTATTCCGAAAATCCGCCTATTCCGAACAACAGAGTTCAGAAAAATATCGATTTTTTTAAACTTAAAAACAAGAGAAATTAAAAAACGTTCGTGAAAAAACGTACATTCGTACGCTCGTTCACCACGAGCCGATCAACGCTGTATAGAGCTGACACTAGCAGTGTCCCCGTACTTAATTTACCCCTTAACAAGTCAATATACGTTGATATTATTCATGAAATCCGCCTATTCCGAATCCCGCTAAACCGAACAGTGTTCGGTCCCAATTAGTTCGGAATAGCGGACTCTACTGTACTATAAAATATATCCATATCATTTATAAAAGTAATATATGTCCAAATATAACGGTAATAACGGGTGATGCCTAATATTTGAGATTGTGTTTGAATGCATATAAAAACTACAATAATGTTTCGATTTTAATAAATTTTATTGCGTTATAGTAGGAACTACATTTTAATCAATTTGAATGATAAAAGTTAACAAATCTTTCAAGAACGGTGAAGGTAATCTAGTTTTTTTTAGTTCCACCACTCTCTGTACGAGGTGCATTCCTATTTCCTTTAGCAGTATAAAATTCTATTTTTAAGATTCTCCCCATTTTGAGCTTCCCAACCTTTCTCCATTTCAATACCTTTTAGAATAGACCAGAAGTTCTAAATAGGTCGCAGTTCTGGGAACACATGGATGAATTCTCTTCCTTGGCCACAAACACAATATTCGGCTGATAAGTGAGCTATAACTGATAATTACTGATTTCACGTAATGTGATGAGGCCAGTTCGGACCAAAACACATAATTATCATCAGAATGATTTTCTTGAATGAATGGAATAAGGCATCTCTTAATACATTCATTTAGATGGCCGTCCTGATTGATGACTACTCGTGAAGAATATAACAAGGGTTTCGAAATCCCAGAAGGTGTTATTGTCAACCACATTACCTTTTTCAAATTTTAGTATCATCAGGTGCTGCAAAAGAGTCCTTGGTATAAAATCCCCCAATCGCATATTTATCAGAATTTTTGAAAGTAAAATAATTTTCATCATCCAAAATAAAAAAAAATTCTGCGAATTTATCTAACTTCCATCTGCACCTTGGCCGACTTTGTTGCTGTTATTACTCAGATCTATTAAGCACTTCGTTCTTCTTTCTGTATTGCATCCGGCATTTACTCTTAAGGGCCCAGACTAACACTAGATCAGCACAACCCGTTAAGAATTCCCAATAACAAAAAAATATTTATAGTTATTCATTCAATAGAATTCAGTATGCAATAGTTATAATAAATTACACTTGGAAAGTGGTGAGCAGTCCAGATTGGCTTTCCCACATTTGTAGTTTTTGCAGTTTCCTTTGCAGGAACATTTAATCAACTCCCTGCATGATCTGGAAACCTCTGGAATTGTCATCCAAACTGGTACCAATGACTCTGAAAGCTTATTCCAAGCAAAATCCTGTGGAGAAGGAATCACGTACTGTGTTTGTATGCTGGTCGTCCAGATACCTGCTTGATAAACTGCCCTTCGGATATGTTGAAGAAGCGCATCCTCAGTCGGTGGATGGTTATCCATTGCTCGATTCTTCTGACAGAAAATCTCCTTTCTTATCTGGTTGATACTGCTGAAAGAGTGGTTTTATCGTATAGAACAATAGTCAGTCGTTTCAGCTTCTTGAAGTGTTCAGAGTCGGCTTAGTCGGTAATTAGAATTTAGTCTGTGAGAAACACTACATAGAAAAGAATGAAATCCAAGATGGCCAACATCTGCTACACAACATCACAAATCCCACTTTTTATAGCTTTTGCAGTAGTGATGCCTCGAAAAGAAAGACTCACATGTAATATTTTGTCGTATTTGTCGGCCATTTTGGATTTTAGTGCTGTACATGAAAATTTTTAGAAATTCCAGAGGACTCCTAGGCTAACATTTATTAGTATACCCTAATGTACCTTCATACCAAATTTGGTGATTTCATCCCCCCAGGTAACGGTAATTTTCACTAAGCCACCTGACTAATCTTTGTAATCTAGATATAACTACTATGCATTGTTGTATACGACAATATGGGGTAACGTATGTCATGTAGATAGATTTTCATTTCAATTGATAACGATCAGCTAAAAATTGACAGAACTATTTTTTAAAAAATGAATAATTATGGTAATATTCTTTTAAAAATATAATTAAGTATTTTTAGTCTAAAGGTAAGATAACTCTGTTTAGCGATGTACTTTGTACTCGCAGCTCAGCAACTTTCTTAGCTATAAATTATAAGTAAGAAATTTACTAATGAAATAATTAGGCTAATATAATTAATTTCTTTAAGTGGGGGGCTATTTCTGAAAAATGGCTTTATTTGGGAACTGGTTAGTACAACACGGATTTGGCTGAAAAATATTTTATAGGTTACTAATATTAAATAGTTATCAAAACCTCTACCTTTTGCTCAGAATACTATAGGAAAATTGAGAAAACATTTTTTTACGATGTATCATTGTAATACAACGACTTTTTTTATCTCCTATAGTAACAAAGATAAAGCAGTGGTCAGAATACACGGTGATTCAGTACCTAATGATCGGACTTTGAGGATAAGCTTCTATGGTCATTAGAAACATAAAACCTTAGTAACATTTTTTGATTAAATGAACTTGAAAATTTCGAAAATTTTACCCGACGTTTTCAGAAAAGTACGTATAATTGATGCAGGTCAGTGTTGTTAAGTCGAATAGAAATAAATGCAAGATCTTTAGAAATTTACATCATCAGTAAAAACGTGACATCTGTTTAAAGAAGCACAACAAGGATGCAAACCACGCATGTTCCCTTTTGGATGTTAAAACAAAACGATCTATTAATCCGGGGGATTCCCCTGTATTCTAATAGGAAACGCAGACAGAAACAACATCATTTTAATACTGACCCATTTAATGATATCATTAAATTCGATTTGTTATGCGTTAATAAACAGATATTAGTTTTAATTAAGTAAAGACATGTTTAGCTAATTTGATCTATCCATCAATAGGTATTGTTATTTTTTTATTGGAATTCTAGAAAGTTTCATTAGTAAAACCTTATTATTCTTTTTGATGTTTTAATTCAACGACCCTGAATGATTGATGGTTTTTTTTACATAGTCAAGTACAAGTACTGTTACGTTCTATTACTAAAAGCTGCAGTGTAAAGGGTTTGCAATTTGTTATTGTTTTAGAAACCAAATAGTATTGTGTATTTCATTCAACTTGACCTGAGAATATGTGTCACTATCAGGTGTACTATAATTTTTTATTCACAAACCTGCAGTATTGTATTACACATAGGGGTTAATGTGCCTATTAAAAGAATTTGAAATTGTCTTAGTAGTAATCAGAAACAAAACAAAACAAAAATACCATTTTTGAAACAATATCCATCGAGAGGTCGTTCTCAACATGCTTTGTTTATTTAATTCTGTTTATCTGTTGTTATTCTACGAAACACATGACCAAAGACGTGTTTATTACTTTATTACGCGTTCCTTGCACATTCTAAGAAACAAGTGGTATTGTATATCTGCTTGAACTTTTTAAAATATGTGTCATGTGCATTCATACTATTAAATTTGAAAACATTAGGTTGAACTTGAATGCAGTTTTTCTCCAAAAGTATAGAAGTACGAGAAAAATGGTATATAGGAATTTTCTGTCTTTAATGTTTATTTAACCACTGGGAAAGTCTGACTATGTCTTAATTTCTGTGGTTTTAAAAACTATAATATTTATTAGAAAAATTACAAAATCTTGAAAAACTCTTAAAGGTACCTAAAAGGTCTATTCTCAAAAATGATTTGTTACTAGTGATTGGGACTGGAAAGGATGTTTTTATTCCAAACCCAATGAATCAACATTCAGCCTCTGAAATTCTATTGAAAATATTATATTTGAAATGCAAAAGCAGCATTTTTCGAATTGTAGAGACTAACCTTCAAAAGTTTTTCAAAATTTTATATGGAAATGTTAAAACCACTTTAATTTAGTATATTAAAAAAATGTTGTCGCATTTTGTTCTACTTTCGATTTAATGGAACGATTTATTGGAAATTTTCCTACAATTCTCTGATAAAAGGCGAATATAATCGAACTGCAGGGGTTTATATCTGGCTTGATATTAATAAGCAGTATAAGTACGGTTGTCACCAGAAATGATAGTATCCTCTCTTACTTTTGAGCTTCAACCCAATTAATTGATTTCTAATTCAAACAATTCTTATTGTAATTGTATTTCTGTTTCTTTAACACTTGAGAATAGGTGTCAAACCCCAAATTTAAAATCTTTATGGCAAAAGCCACAAATCATTCTTTCGATTTCTGTCTTTCCTTGAGTGCAGAAAAGCTCTCTGCAGAAAAACTGGAAAGATTCTCCATGTCTCAAATTGCGTTTGAACATAACAAATGCAGATATAAGCCTTCGTTTCAATCCAATTCAGTTCATCTCTTTGCACCTGCAGATGTATTTCATTAAACTCAGAAGATAATTAGGTAGCTACTTATCTATACTTGGTGCCCAGATTACGCCTGCCGCCAAACGGTTAGCTGTACACATATTAGTAACTGGTTGATGACTCTGAACCATCAGTATCAAGCTCAGAGTTGGACTACGAACTTTTACAATAAGACAATAATTTTCATTTTTTCAACTCAGCATTACTGTATTTAAACTTAATGCAGGTAGGTTTCATAAAAAGTTGATATACTAGATAGTACTACTACATTGATCCTAGATAAATATGACCATATTGCAAATAAGTATATGACTGACCAGGAAAAAGCTTGGTCCTAGGCTCTATTAAAATTTAGATATTTTACAATGGTCTTTAACCATTATGGTCTATTCTTATTGTCTTATTCAAAGGAAATCAAAAACCAATCTCACTAAGCCGCGAAGTTTCTACCAGGGAAAACGATCACCTTCAGTGGAAAGGTAAAAACTAATAGACCGTGGAGTGGTAAATTAAACTCATACATAGACATATTGACGCTGCTTCCTCCTTTTTCCACTTCTATCTTCTTGAAACGAATCAGCAATCACTATGACCAAGTGTGGAAGCCTAAAGCCTGGAAGTTTGTACCTCTGATAGCTTTTAATCGTAAGTATTAATGTAAGTATATCTTTACCTAAAAGTAGGTTTTGCTGTTGGAAAACAGTTGTGATAATTTAATTAAATGGCACATTTAATTAAAACTTGCGAACTCTATAAAGGGGTAGCTAAACTTTTAAGTTTATCTCGTATTCCTCATCTTCAATCAATTCAACTTGCAAATTTCTGATTTTCATTGAGTGGACATTTTAGGACTTAGTAAAGCATTTGCACTTATGCTTTGCACTGTCTATGCTTGCTACCTATCTATGCATTCTATACCTACTTTTAACGAAGAGTGTACTTATAATGAATATGCAAAAGAAAGAGAAATAAAATATTGATAAACGGGATATTTTCATATATAATATCACAAGTGGTCTTATTTTTTCCGACAAAATTTGTCATTTCAGATATGAGTAGCTTTCGCAACGAAAACTACACGAGTCGACGTAGGAGACGAGTGTAATTTTCCAAAAGCAAAAGCTACGAATGTGTTAAATGATAAATTTTGCAAGAAAAAATTAGACCACGAGTTGTATTCGGATTGACAATCCACCGAGCAAATTTTTATTTAGCATGTGTAGTTAATATTAATTTAATTAAATTTGACATTTCATTTTGACATAAATTTTTTCACTAAGAAAAAACCTCTAGTGGTTTTTTCACTATAAAGCTAATTTTATTGGTCCCAATTCTGTAATTTGATTGGTTAAAAATTTTCGAGTTGGATTGTCAATTTAAAACAATTCAGCCTGTCTCAGTGATCATTACAATATCTGCATTAAATCATCTAAATAAACACGCTATTTTACCTTAATTATAAACATATAAGTGAGGAGCCAGTGTATAGAAGTTATTGAACAAATTCATTTTCATTTCTGCTTTTGTTCAGGAAATGTTTGTAATTTACTAAATCGTAAGTTTTTAATTATTTCAATTAATTGCATAGACGTTCTTACTTATTGTTAATATCTCAGCTAATTAATTAATAAGTTAATCTTTGATATTGAAATGTATATATATATTGAAGTAGAAGTTGAAATTTGGACCATGGAAATGTGGATCCCTAAAAATCATTTAAAGATTTACAATCTTAAATCTTGCTATAAGATTTTCTAATAGCTGGAATCATTCCAGTAATTTCAAACTGTTCAAAGGTTGAGTGTATTGTATACCTTCAGAGAAGGGCTGCAATAGAGGCCTGCACGGGTATAATTTTGGAAGTTTTACTCGACCCGGCTCGAGCCCGAATACTAGTTTGAAATATTCTACTCAAACCCGTCGGAAGCTCCATTATTTTCTAATAAAGCCCAATTCATGTCCGAATTCTTTATCATAAAAATAATAAACAACATAAATACATGCATTGTCATTTCCCCCTTTTACCGCATTTTTGCAGTGTCGGGGTTCCACACAAACTCTTATGGGAGTGCAAAGGAGGTAATGGAGCTATTGTAGCAAGTACGCTCCCCATACTTTATCACTCATACAACTTTCATACCTTATCAGTAGGTATTAGGTCGCTTGAGCGTGGGAAAATTTTTATGCAAATGAGCTCCACCCCTTTCCCCTTCTCCTAGACCCTCCCCTCGCTTCTGATTGGTCGACGCCATCTTGGATGACACGCCTACTGCTCTCTGATTGGTTACCCCCACTCCTGTAGCTCCTCCCCTTGCTTCTAATTGGCTGATAGCGGCCATTTTGGAACGTCGGGCGCCATTTTACCACGCCCGTCCGCCATTACGGGAATCTGTATTACCGGCAATCTGTGTGCTGCCAATAGAGGGCGTCATGCTACAATTAGTGTGTATTGCTAAGAGAGGGCGTCATGAAGAAATCTGTATTACCGGCAGACTGTGTACTACTACTAGTACTAGAGGGCGGCCTCATGAAGAAATCTGTATTATCCTACGTACTGATGCTATTAGAGGTCGCGGACGTGCGCCATTTTGGAACTTTGGGCGCCATTTTGACCACGCCTGCCCGCCATTACGGGAATCTGTATTACCGGCAATCTGTGTGCTACCAATAGAGGGCGTAATGCTACAATTAGTGTGTATTGCTAAGAGAGGGCGTCATGAAGGGATCTGTATTATCGTTGCGTTGTGTACTACTACTAGGTGGCGTGTCATGAAGAAGAAGAAGAAATCTGTATTACTACTACAGAGAGGCAACCATTTTATATCACAGCATCTTGCGTGCGCGCGCTAAATTTGAATCTATTTTAAATTTGTCATTTTTGCATATGTCATTTATGCATTTAAAATTTGTCATTTTTGCATCTGTCATTTTTGCATATGTCATTTTTGCCTCTGTCATTTTAAATCTGTCAATTTTAATCTGTCATTTTGCATCTGTCATTTTAATTCTGTCATTTTTGCATAGGTCATTTATGCGTCTGTCATTTAAATTTGTCATTTTTGCAGATGTCATTTTTGCATCTGTCATTTAAATCTGTCATTTTAAATCTGTCATTCTTAAAGCAACCATCTTACCAGATTTGAATTTTAGCGCTAACTATGGGATTGGATCCTGTCACTAAGCTGAAACGTTTCCACCACTACCTTTTTCTAGAAGAAATAATAAAGCCATATAGGAATTAAAAAAAAAATTATGTTTATTAATATAGTGTTAAGGCTACATTTAATTTATAATAAAAATGTTGATAGAATGCTGGTGCTTGAGGACTTCAGGACTGACCTCTGTTTTCTATTTGCGGTTCCAGGGGCTGTAACAACAACGACAACAATAGAACGTTAAAAAGGGGTTTATTGTATAAACTTGATGTTTACTCGTACCTTATTTAACTCCACAAACAGGCAGTCATCATAACAGTTTGTTTTCCCCATGTACATCAAACCTAGAGAAATCGTTTTAGCTTCAATCTGCTGGTTAAGCTCGGTAACCCTTTGATCTGTTAACTTATCGCTGATTCGCTTTGGTAGAAATGTAACATGCTTTTCAGCAACAATAATCACACTTTGACGCTTATCACGGCAAACGACTCTTTTGAATTGTAGTATCTCTGCAATTTCTTTTATTTTGTAATCACATAACTTCTTGATTGGCTTCTGGCTAACGGGAGATTTGTTCAATTGTTGTATTAGCAAATCCATTTTTTCTATGTAAAAAAAATAGACAAAAACTTAACACTCACAAGAATAATAAATGATTATTTTAACATACCTAGTTCAAGCAAACAATAACAATATTACTATCACCGTAACCGATGTCAAGACCAAACTAAAACGGAAGGGGGGTTTGACTGAGCTTTTATAAACTTCGAACCTGCGCGAATGAACATGATTTTAGATAAGATCTTAATTTATCACCCTTCAGAACAAAAAGGGTATTGTTAAAAAAAAAACTGCACTGTCAATTAATTACTTGAGATCAGATAAAAATCTAAATTTATTACCCTCGAAGCTCGGTCACATAGATAAGTGCTACCTACATTTACAGCGCAGGTGTTCTTTAGGGTATTGTTAAAAAGGGATCGACACCTGCACTGTCAAAGTAACACGAGTAGATAAAATCTAAATTTATTACCGTCTGAGCAAAAGGATATCATTAAAAAGGTAGACACCTGCACTGTCACGAATAGATAAAATCTTAATTTATTGCCCTTCGTAACAAAAAGGGTATTGTTAAAAAAAAAGGGACCGACACCTGCACTGTCATGTAACGCGATTAGATAAAAATTTAAATTTATTACCCTCGGTGTCGTTTTTATAATTTACTACAACATTAAAATTTTAAATTAAACTTTTAGATGTAACTATTGATAACCATTTAATTTATTACACACACACACACACAGACCCTGAGCAAAGAAACTCGTTAACGAACAAAAGAACACCTGCGTTGTCCATGTAGGTAGCACTTATCTATGTGACCGATCTTCTAAATAAAGGTTGACTGTGTTAGAGCATTAAAACTATTTTTTGTCATACTTTAGACATTTTTATTAAAAATATACCTATTTAAAGAAATGGTTTTTCGATTTATCATAATCACATTTAACAGAAAAGTTTCAATAGATTATAATATTGATATACTGTAATAGCAAAATAATCAAACATTTCATCACTCTTTGTATTATTAAGTACCTGTAAATCTCGCACGTTGACGGGTCTGATTTCTAAAGCTATTTCCAGGTAAAAAGACCTTTCTGTCTCTTAGAGCATTTAAAAGAACACACTTTAAATTTTTATAGAATTTGTAGGTAGCACTTATCTATGTGACCGATCTTCTAAATAAAGGTTGACTGTGTTAGAGCATTAAAAGTATTTTTTGTCATACTTTAGACATTTAATTAAAAATATACCTATTTAAAGAAATGGTTTTTTTTCGATTTATCATAATCACATTTAACAGAAAAGTTTCAATAGATTATAATATTGATATACTGTAATAGCAAAATAATCAAACATTTCATCACTCTTTGTATTATTAAGTACCTGTAAATCTCGCACGTTGACGGGTTTGATTTCTAAAGCTATTTCCAGGTAAAAAGACCTTTCTGTCTCTTAGAGCATTTAAAAGAACACACTTTAAATTTTTATAGAATTTTAAATGCTAATAAGGCGGTCAAAGGGGGCCTGATAATGTATTAACAAATTATCATAGGTACATATAAGTGTATATTATACATGTTCCCATTGCATGTTACGTTTCAATTGAAATTAATTCAATTAGAAATCACTCGTGAGACTTCTCATTCGTTAACATTGATAGTATACGCATTATTATTAATTTAGATTGAACAATAATAAATATATAGATGCATTATTTTATACGGTGCCCTTTTTATAGCGTCGAATCTGCTTAAAAAGACTTATTGTTCTTTCGTTTAAATATTTAGGTGAATTTTAAAAGAAAACACAAAACGTCTACCTGCAGGAACAGATTTAGAAATTTATTATCTACCGGACGGAATACACCCTTATTTTTATGGTTTGATTGTTCAATGCTGTCACCAATATATATTTCTTGAAAAACGCTATCTGATCGACCCATCTACCGCAAAAATCCTACCTTTTTGTTCGATTAAAGCTGTAGATTTCATTATATATATATAATACTGCATGTACGAGCTCTATAATATTTACCATTATTATTATTTAACCTGCCTGAGAATAAAAAACTTCTTTAATCTATCTGTGAGCGGTTTCCGTGAATTTTATTTTTTTTTTGTAAACCGTTATAAAAATTTAACAGGGGTAGAACTCGTATTTATTGTGTATTTCATTTAATTATTATTATGCAGTCGTATTTAAGTGAACCTGTCTTCTCGACATGATAGAACAAACAAAAGGCTTTAAATCAAGACACACAGTCGCATTTTTTTTTTCTTTTTCATTTCATATTTGAAACTATTTACTAGAAAGCTGGTAATTATGAAATTTGGTTTTTTAATAAATTAAACTGTCAGTGTGGGGATTATATACAGATCTGAAATTTGATACAAATAATAATAATAAAGACAAAGGTGTACATTAGAATTTTACAAGCCCTTAAAGAACGCAATATTAATTACAGAGATGCATGGGTCGGGTGTCTTAAGCTATTTACATATGTTACACTCATAAATATTGCGAAAATGTTAACGACACTACCACGTTAAGATATACTAAAGCTATTCGACGACAGTTACTACATACTTTTTGAATGTTAGCAAGAGGCGATATCGATTGTAACCTTTATTTAATACAAATGGAATTATTGCGTATTACGAGCCACGATTAAAGGTGTCTCTAACTAAAGTTTCGTTTAAAATCAACAAGAATAAAGATAGCTTTATCTAATTTAATAAGTGGGAAAAGATTAGAATTGGTCACCAGGGTAATTAAACATGTTGTTAATTTAACAGAGAGATGCGAATACGGCCTATCGTGTTTAGAAAGATCCAATTGAAAAAATATATTTGATCTTATAAGTTATCCATAAATATGTTAGTTAACAGAAATAAACCGTCTTTTTGTAAATAAAGTTTATTATTACAAGTAAAATAATTTTCGCTGATACAAAGATCAAATATATTTTTTCAATTGGATCTTTCTAAACACGATAAGCCGTATTCGCATCTCTCTGTTAAATTAACAGCATGTTTAATTACCATGGTGACCAATTCTAATCTTTTCCCACCTATTAAAATTAGATAAAGCTATCTTTATTCTTGTTGATTTTAAACGAAACTTTAGTTAGAGACACCTTTAATCGTGGCTCGTAATACGGCCCATATTATTTTTTTTGGTTTCGAAATTCAAACAACTGAAAGTTGATAATTGAAAATACTCCATGAGAAATCAAGTCGTTCTTGACATTGAATCCATATATCCTAATTCTTATCTTATATAACCTATTATTATATAGGTACTCTGTGATAACCATAGTAATATCTGGGTAAAATCCAGCCATTATTTTAAAGGTTTAATTTTCATTGCAGTCAATTTCGACACTTTGAGTTTTTTAACATTTTTATCAGGGGGTGGTATCTCTTTAAATGTGCTCTGTCAAAGAGTTTGAGAATTATCGCCCCTTCTATGCAATAAACATTTGAGAGCATCGTTTAAAGATTTCTATCTTACAGACCATCGTTAGATAAGAGTAACAAAATTGTCAGAAAGGTATTTTGTTTTCACAGTTGTTATCTGCTAATCAGCTTTAAAAAAAGGCCAGTTATACATATAGCTTATTTACGTAATCGAGTGTTTTATTGTATTAGAATTTATAGACATGACAATTTTTCCCTCATAAACTAAGAACAGCTCTTAATAAATATAAACTGTTGACCCTGGACAGGGGAATAAAAATTATCTATGTTGAGATCTACATTTTAAACATCAGTAAATTAATAGGCAGGTGTTCTCGTGGGAACTTGATTTTTACCCCAACTCTCAGGTCTATCAAAGGTATGCTACGCATCACCAATGATAACCCTATGGGATATTACGCAAGATCGTGTAGTTTGGTAACGTAACCAGGCGAGGGGGCTTGTTCACTGTTTGGCTATAAAAACCCAAACTCATAGCAATACCTGCTATATAGATGCTCGACTACAGTTCAAGAGCTTCATTACGTTTAATGGTAGTAAAATAAAACTCTGAGTGTATGCGTGTGTGTGTGTGTTGGTACCTTTCTAAATCAGCAACTTTAGCCAACCATAAGGTAGGATTTTTCTCTTATTTTTTGTAATGATTCATTTGTACTAAATTTACGCGTTGATGTTGTTTTAAGAGAGAAAAAAAAAACATCATGTCGCTATTATCATTAAACGAGTTCGAAGACGGTCACAATCTAAATGAGTTACAATTACAACAACAGTTTCGACAGTGTATCTTAGACGCAGGAGTCAGCATACCTATTTCAGTAGCAGAGCTTATTTGTTATGAATATGACCATCTGCTATCTAGCGGGGAGCAGCTGTCTGATTCACGTCGTTATACATCGGCCCCTGTTCAAATACAGAGCAGTGACAGTGAAGAACATATGATCAATGCGTGTAATCAGCTTTTACGGGAGGTAGAAACAATAAATAGACGTTTAGGAGTGAACTGTATCACATTTGTTAAATTTATTCGTTTATAAGTTGATAGGGGCTACTTCTACATTCTACTATGAACCATATTATTATTATTGACATATCATTGTTCTCTAAGACTATAGTATATACATCATTTTGTTATATGAAAAACTTACATTATCTTATATCCTAACCTAAATATTACACTGTACAACTATTGGCAGGTATGCTATAGTGCCTCAAGGTAGAGTATCATATGAGCCCGGTATAATATAGCTCTTATCGTCGTGAGGGCTTAGCGCGATTATATACATCATTTTGTTATATGAAAAACTTAACATTAACTTATATCTAAACTTAAGTATTATTTTATACAACCATGTTTATCAGGTATGCGATAGTACCCTACGGTAGAGTGTCATGCGAGCCCGGTATAATATAGCGCTTATCGTCGTGAGGACTTAGCGCGATTTTGGTTTGAGAGATAGTTGCAACATTATGTTTATTGGCTCTGAATAATTTTTGCTGTACAGATGTTTCTTTGCCATCTGATAAACAACTCACATAGTCATCAAATGTGATGATGTTTTTTACTATATGTTTCTTAACACCCTTCGCGCATCGATAGTGTTTTTCACTATGTGTTTTTAATACCCTTTTTTTTTTTTTTTTGCCTTCTTAACTGTTCGTTTATTTGCCAGAACCCGCTGAATGTTTACGGATATATTATTTAATTTTTCAAATTTGTTAATATCCTTTAACTTAATAGGAAATTCCAACTCGTTAAAGTTTAGTTCATTCTCATATATTATGTGATATGATTTTGACTATATGTTTCTTGATAACCCTTCGCCCTCTTAACTATTCTTTTATTCTCAAGAACCTGTTTTACCTCGCACCACTTTAGGAATTCTTTACGAGCTTTTGGTTTCATGGTATCAATACTGTAGAACTTGACATGCGGAAGAGGGCCAATGTAGTTAGCGTTAGAATACTCCACAATTTTGATCGGAATTTTGAATGTTTATTACAGCTTTCTTCTGCTGGATAGGATCCGGAAGTGTTATATATGAAGAAGCTTTCAGGGAGTTGTATTTGCTGATATTCAATTCGATAAACAACAGGTTTTAATGTCCAGCCGCTCTCTTTCTGTTGAAATTCACTTATTTTATTATCTAGTTCATCTGTAAAAATGGTTGTATGCAAGATCTAGATCTATTGAACAGTCAAAGTTTTTAACAACAGCGAGTTCGATTAAAGCTGTAGATTTCACATAGACTCTGTAGCAACAATTGGTAATAACAATCAAGAATGGCACAAATCACTAGACTTGGATGCTTTATTATACAGGGTTACATCGTACGACCAGGTCTCTTGTATGTACTGCACTATGTAACCCTTACGAATGGCCAATACCAGCTCGTCCAAGATCCAGGTTCCGTTGATGATTTGATCCTCGACGTCATGCTGACAGTCGGTTTGGCTTAATTCTTCAGTACAAGTGCGACATAACGGGAACAGAAGTTTATTGTACATTTTGACGAGTAAGACCGGCTGATATAGATCCTGAGGCGGTAACACTGTACATTTTACTACACAATTGATGTTTTCCTGTATGAAAGCCTTCGGTTCGATATGCTTGATTTTAGTTATTACAGCAGTTCGCATGCGTCCCTTAAATGCTGATTTCATATCGGCCCACTTCACGCGATCGCAAACTGTCTCTTTTCGCTGACTATTACTTACACCTACAGTTTTAAGGTTTTAATAATCTCCCTATATGATCTCGCTTGGACCAGGCGGGTTGATAGATGATTCTTAACCCCTATAGATGTTTCTTTTTTCCAGTGCTCTATTGATTCTCCATATAGCCGAGGTGACATCTTATAACATAATCCGAAACCCGTTTGGGAACTCTCCTATTAGATTCGTGTGTTGCTTACGTGTGCGGTATACATCTTGTTCACTGGTGTCGAAATGTTCATGAACGTCTTGTTTAATTACTTCATACAGATTAGGCGTTTCTACAACGTATACTAGGGAATCTGTATCGCTATAACAAATTCGTGCCTTGTCACCGGAACGTCGTCTCATGTATGAGTAATGAAAGTCATATAGTTTCAATTTTTGATATATCCAATATACACATGCCTACATATATGGACTTGTTGAAGTAAACTTCCGTTTTATCAACTCGATAGCCACTAGATCTTCGAATTTTTAACATTTAATCTATAGAATAACTGGAACATCTTTTTGCATAAAGAGTAATGAAAGTCATATAGTTTCAATTTTGATATATCCAAAACTGTGTGTCGAAAGCCTGCCCGTTATGAGCAACTGCTACAACTTTTTTTTTTTAATTTTTTACGCATCTCTAACAGGTGTGTAAGAAAACCATCTATACATTTTCCACGCAAGATCTGTTCTCGCAAACCATATCTTACACAGGTGGTAGCAGCTGATGAGTCGCTCTCGGGATGAGTGGTGTGTTCAGTAGCAAGGGATGTTTCTCTACCTGTTGTCTGAATTCGGGTATTCTTTTCAACAATGTCTTCATCTACTACTACTTAGTGTACTTACCCCAGAAGGAATTCAGCATCAGTTTGAACATTTTTATGAGGCGACAGAAAAGACCTGAACAGTCCTTTAGGAATTCCCTTGGATACTTATGCTTAAGATTGCTTGCTAACCATGTTCGTATACGGCTTGAGAAAGCAGTTTGTGTATCCAGCAGATTGTTTGTTTGTGTAGCATGTTGAATGTAAATCACAAGAGGATACTCAGGGGAACATACTCATGAAATAGATCTGATAAACACGATTTTGTTCTTTTCAATTATGTAGTAGTAGTAGTAGATCAAGACATTTGTTGAAAAGAATATTTGGCATAACAAAGCGTACAAAGCATTCAATAGGATGTTTCATGAAAAATGAGTATGTCTTCATGGTTATCCGAGCAGATTTCAACCTAATAATAATTGTTTAGTTATTTTGATTATTGTCTAGCTGTTTAATAATTTTAAGAAACATTGTCGTAGAATAAAAGATGTTCTATCAAAGTTATCCGAGAACAGATAGTTGTTTAGTTATTTAAGTATTATTGTTTTGTTGTTTAATAATGTTTTGAGAAAGATTGTCATAGAATAAAAAGATTAATGTTTTATATATGTGTATTATTACTATTCTCACCCAGCTGTACCATGTCATGAAAAGTGATAGCTATAACTGAGAGAGAGAGAATGAGGTAATTACCTACGAACACCTGCCTGTGATGATGATGACGTGTCAGCGACAGGATGAAACTTGTCTGCCAGCGATGACCGCTTGTTTACCGTATGCTTGTTACTGAGCATGCGCTGGATCTAGGTAAGTATAGGTGACTATATAAAGCCGACCGTTGTTAGCGTGTAGCAGTAGACAGTACGTGTGCAGCAGCAGTAGCAGCAGCAACAGCAATTACGATGATGTCAAGCAGTCCTAATTATTGTTATGATAACTGTGAGAGTGAACCCTTGGAAATAGGTAATATGCTTATGCACATATGGCCTACACATATAAGAGGTAAGTTCCATTAATTCTCGGCCCGGCAGGCTTCTACAGGTGCCAATATGTTCAAACTTGGTTGCGTCATAATTGAACATATAAGAGGCCTACACTATATATTACGGCTAGAAGCGTAATAGATTTTAGTAGCCACTCAAGCATCGTGACGAGTGCATGAAAATGTCGCAGCTAACTAAGATTTATCTCCTTCATATTCCACTGTAAAAAAGTGGTCAAAATGTTTCCGTTTGGGACAAAAATCCCTTGAAGATGATGACCGCAATGGTCGGCCAATGGAAGAGGCAACGCCTCAAAAACTTGCAATCATTGAAGAAATGGTATTAGAAGATCTCCGTTTGAAAGTTAAGGAGTTAGCAGTGATGTCTGACATTTCGAAAACAAGTGTTCGCCGAATTCTTCATGATCATTTGGGTATGAATAAAATTAATGCAAGATGCATACCGCGTCTTCTTTCTGCTGTTCAACGTCAACGTCGCGCCGAATGAGCGCGCTCGTTTTAAAACTCGTGTGGAGACGACCCAAAGCTGATTTTGGAGTCCATTGTCACTGGAGATGAAACAATGGTTCTGTATTATGATACTCCATCCAAAAGGGAATCGATGGAATGGCGGCGCCTCGATGAACCTCGTCTCAAAAAGGTGAAAGTCGTTCAATCGACAAAGAAAGTTATGGCAACAATATTCTGGGATTGTGACGTCATTTTACTGATTGATTTTTAAAGAACGCCATACAACTGTTAATAGTACATATTATGCGTTTTTATAGCATAAATTGAGAAACAATATTCGTGAAAAACGTCGAGGAAAATTGACAAGAGGTGTTCGATTATTATTACACGACAATGCACCCGTTCATACTGCCGCAATTTTAAAAAACTGCCATTCGCGAATGCGGCTTTGAAGCATTGGATCATCCACCGTACAGTCCGGATATGACTCCTAGTGACTATTATTTATTTTCCAATTTAAAGAAACGCTTTAGGGAACGTCGTTTTAAGAACGAGAACGAGTTGCAAGCAGATGTAATTGAACATTTTGAAGGAAAAAATTATTTTTACAAGGGCATTGAATTATTAATTCCACGTTGTAATAAGTGTATTAACATGAGGGGAGATTATATTGAAAATATATAATAAGAATTATTATATTTTTTCTATATCAGACCGAGAATTTATGGCGCTCACCTCGTACATACGGTATGTGTTCCAAAAAGTTGAAGACAAATGAGAGAAATTTCTCTTCGTAGACAATTTCTGCATATTTTGTAACTAAAATATCTTTCATAAAATTTGAAAAATCTTTTTATGCAAAGAGGGACAAAAACTTGAAATTCGTTCACGGGTATTTTGCTTTATTTGCAAGTAAACTTTTTAGTCTAGAATTAAAAGTTATCATCACCAAATTTAAAATCACAGCCACATATTTGCATACGAAAACATTTTTTGTGGCTTTTACAATTTATTGCACGTATTATAAGAAAAACAAGAGGAAATTTTGTATGTGGCTGTAATTTCATAGCTGATGATAACTTTTAATTAAGATGGATAATAATGGAAAAATTTCAAAATTTTATGAGTTAAGTATTTTAGTTTCACAAACATGCAGAACTTTTCTACGAAGAGAGATTTTGCCTAAACATAATAGCAAAAGAATTCTCCATAGTAGGTGTAGAAGGAGTGTTCTGGCGCCACACCTCTAGAAAGTACATCTATCTCACTCTAACATATGGGCTAATATATAGCTATCATTGTTATACAGGGTATATTAATTTTCTGGTGTTATAATACATGCGCGTTCAAAATTCCAAAGGCATCTTCGATGGAGTTCCTTTTTGCTCATACTATATTTAAATCAAACTTTAGCTAATTGACGATTATTTATTTGTTATTAGTAACCAACGAGATCGATAAATAACACAATAATTATCATAACGACAAGGGTTGCAAGCGTGACTAACATATACAGGGTGATTGATTTATAATGCACGGCCGTTTATGGGGGCGAAACATGATGGCGGCTAGATCACAAAATGCAGAAAAACATTTCTATCTCAAAAATTCTTGCATTAAAAATTTTGGGGCCCCTCAATAATTCACCGAACTCTGGTTGATAGATTTCGTAACTGCGCAAAATTAATAGAATAAGATAGCAACAGTTGAATTTACATAACAATGAATGTCGGAGAATTTAATTAATTTTTAAAATAATACTTCATATTGTTAGAATATTTAGTGTTAAGTGTAATTAGATATTTACTATTGGGTTGTTTTGTGGAGATTTAAGGGATGAATGATGCTGGTCGAGTTTCGTCCTTCTATAAAGGTAATATGAGACTTTGCAGGGTGTGAATGGTCAGTTAGTTTTTCGTTAACGACAGAAAATCTTAAATAGAGTAATAGTTGGGTTTTAATAAATAATAAACACTTCAATGCTGATTGTAGTAAAACAATTCGGGGGTTCCCTTATATTTGGTAAATAGAAAGGTACGCGGTAGAAATGAGATCATGCAGATTCATTGTCAGATCGACCATGGACGTAATAGAATACATCTGACCTTGCAGAATATTACACAATATGTTCATTATCATTAACCCAAACAAGAAAATGAACAATCTAGGTTACCAAAACCACGAGGGTAAACATGCAAAAAGAATCGCGAACCACGCCGCGATTACGTGCTCGATTCAAATAATTTTACTGACAAGAGAAACAGGGATGATTAACTAGCGTCACAAAATTTTATCTTCCCTATTTTTACTTTTAACGGGTTATAACTAAAATTTTTGCAATTACTTTTCTTTAAATGTTTTCATTACAGTATGATATTTAAAACGTAATTAAATTTTTAATTATAGTTCGTTATTAGGGTGTATGTATTCAACGATGACAAATGAAATGTTAAAAAGTACAATTATAACGTACGCTGCTGACTTTTTTTAACAGCTGTGGTAACATAAGATGCTGCTTACACTTTTATCTTATCATAATATGTTTCACAGCTGTTGATCACGCGTTGACCTAGATTCTTCATTTTCTTGTTTGGGATAGTTTTGATTCTAGTATTACTCGTTAATAGATATGATTACAAAACGAGTCGAGTTCAACCAGATTATTTCGAGTCGAGTTTAATTTTTTTTATGGTTTATATGCTAATTTGTGTCTATTTTGTTGCTGTTGCTTGTTTAGATGAAGAAGGTTCGGATGTTGCAGATCATACATCATTATCATCAACAGCAAGTGCCGACAACGACGACGGTCAAGCGTGGAACAACGAAGTCGAAGAAACAGGTAAGATGTTTAAGACTTTTGTGTGTGTGTGTTTATGCTTATATTAATCGATTATTGTATTATTATTGTTTAGCGTTCCTGTCGCAGCAGCAGCCTCTATACTACGCTGATGACGCTGTAGCAGCATCAGCAAACTTTACCATCATAGATACACCGGTAGCAGCAGCTAAACGTGAAGTACGTGTTCAGCTGCTCGGGGCTGTCCAGTATCCGTTGTATGTTACGAGACCTCCAGGGGAAAAAGAAAACTACGATCATATACACAACATCCAAGTAGGACTTATTCCGCCCGACGACGACGACGACCAGGGAGAATTTGCCGTGGTAGTGAAGCTTGAGTGCGTGAATAACGTATGTGAGTATGGTGAATTGGTGTTGTCGGAACGGGACTGGTTCGAGCTGTATGATATACGAGTCGAGGCACTGTTTAAAAATTTCTTTCATGGTTGCTGCTGTTGCAACAAGGACAACAGTGTACTACATTGCGATAAACATTTGAAATTCCATCTATGTGACAATTTATACATCGAGATTATTCACAACGAGTTTTTCGGCAACAGGGTTGCCATACATGATACACAGCGGACTATAACCTTAAAAGATTACGAGTTTCAGTCTATAATGCATTTAGCACCGTTTATCAATCATCATGCTCGAACGTTACGTCACCTCGACTTTTCACGTTTCTATCACGCAAACATAGAGAACGTAGCAGAAGGTCAACTGAGACGCCATGAAGATGCCTATAAATCGCTCCCGACATCCGATTCAATTTTATTCACGTCCGAACTGTTATGCGGTTACTACTCAGCTACCAGTTTAATAGACAACACAGCAGCAGCAGCAACTGGTGGTGGATTGAACTCGTTCATTTTATTAGAAATAATAAAACATTATCCGCAAAAGTTTATCGATGCCGTACGTACACGACTGCAATCATATCAGCAACAGCAGCAGTCGGAGACGTCAACGACAACAACGTTTGCACCGTCGTATTAAGAACACCATGGCGGAAATAAACTATCTTAGAAATAGGCTGCAAAAATATTTGCACAATTTGCAAGTGTTACGCGATGATCTCAACTCATACTGTGTAATGAATAATTTGTCAAATCATATGTTACAATTGTCCATTAAATATCAAAATAAATAATATGTATAAACATTGTTGTTGTTGTTTCATTTACTAGCACAGGGTGAAGGGGTTGACTATATAAAAAAGGTAGATCGTTGTCATCAGCGAGAGAGTACACGAATAAAGCCGAAGCTTTCCGACGGCGAACATCCTAAGCTACAAATCCGGTAAGTAGTCATACTATGAGAGAGAGAGAGAGAGAGAGAGAGAGAGAAAGAGTTTCAACTTAGTGAAAGGAGGATCCAATCCCATAGTTAGCGCTAAAATTCAAATCTGGGAAGATGGTTGCTTTAAGAATGACAGATTTAAAATGACAGATTTAAATGACAGATGCAAAAATGACATATGCAAAAATGACAAATTTTAAATGCATAAATGACATATGCAAAAATGACAAATTTAAAATAGATTCAAATTTAGCGCGCGCACGCAAGATGCTGTGATATAAAATGGTTGACAGATGTAAAAACGACAGCAGTAAAATTGACAGATTTAAAAATGACATATGCAAAAATGACAAATATTTAAAATTGACCGATTCAAATTTAGCGCGCGCGCGCACGCAAGATGCTGTGATATAAAATGGTTGCCTCTCTGTAGTAGTAATACAGATTTCTTCTTCTTCTTCATGACACGCCACCTAGTAGTAGTACACAACGCAACGATAATACAGATCCCTTCATGACGCCCTCTCTTAGCAATACACACTAATTGTAGCATTACGCCCTCTATTGGTAGCACACAGATTGCCGGTAATACAGATTCCCGTAATGGCGGGCAGGCGTGGTCAAAATGGCGCCCAAAGTTCCAAAAATGGCGCACGTCCGCGACCTCTAATAGCATCAGTACGTAGGATAATACAGATTTCTTCATGAGGCCGCCCTCTAGTACTAGTAGTAGTACACAGTCTGCCGGTAATACAGATTTCTTCATGACGCCCTCTCTTAGCAATACACACTAATTGTAGCATGACGCCCTCTATTGGCAGCACACAGATTGCCGGTAATACAGATTCCCGTAATGGCGGACGGGCGTGGTAAAATGGCGCCCGACGTTCCAAAATGGCCGCTATCAGCCAATTAGAAGCAAGGGGAGGAGCTACAGGAGTGGGGGTAACCAATCAGAGAGCAGTAGGCGTGTCATCCAAGATGGCGTCGACCAATCAGAAGCGAGGGGAGGGTCTAGGAGAAGGGGAAAGGGGTGGAGCTCATTTGCATAAAAATTTTCCCACGCTCAAGCGAACTAATACCTACTCTTATCCTAAGGAGCTCAAATACGATTGTTAAAATTTAGTCGCATCCGAGGTTTGAACCCCTGTCCCAGCGATGTCAGAATCAAGCCGCTATTGTTCCTTCCCCTGATCAGCTGTAGCTCCCTCCATACTCTCGGCGGGCTACCTTCGGCCGCACTCGACCAACAGCGACAACGTTCGTTGAAGTACTTGCATTGTCTTATCTTTCGCACGGAATTTAAAAAATCATTATAAACTCAACGAATTACTTATGTTATAAAGTTTAAAAAAAAGTAGAAAAATGAAATAATAAAAATTTTAAAAACTATTTACATTAAAAATTAATTGCTATTTTCTATTTATGTACATATATTTAAAAATTATTAAGAACATTAATGAACGCTGGCCGGTGCGGCCGAAGGGAGCGTAGTGTAGCAACAACAGCGGCTTGAGTCTGACATCACTGCCCTGTCCCTATAAACGAGAAGTAGGATCGCTACCACTCGACCACGGAGGCATAAAATAAATAAAAAGAATAATAAAAAAATTAGTCACAACGTGTATTTTAAACTATATTGGCAAACCAAAATAATGAATTTGTTATTTTTATAAAAAAAGGTATCTCACTAAAAATGCATTATTATAAAACTTATTTTTTATATTAAATAATATATATTATGTAATTAGGAGATTAAGGAGGATACAGCGAAATGTAAAAATGTAGAGAATGACGTGAAATTTAAACCTCGAGTTCTTTGACACTTATTCTATTCGGTAACTTTTTTTTATAATTTTCTTCTGTACCATTACCGAGAAAAATGGAAAATAAAATCCAGAATTTAACATGGGCTCTTATGGAGACCGTCTAACCTTTAGCAGTTTTAACGAAAAATTCTGATGAAGAAATGTAGGGAATCTGATAAAAAACTAAAATGACATACTCTCATATTCGAAGAACAATGCTGCCCAATATTTTTGAAATCTTGTGTCTAGTTAATGCACAATAATAATTTAAAGTAAACATAACAAGAATTTTTCACGACATATGTGGAAAGACAGCAGAGATGTGACAACACCTCATAGCGCGCGAATTCAAATAACAGAACAGAATGATGACATATAATGACTGTTATAATAATCTATATTTTATTGTATTAACTAATAATCAAATATTTTATTAATCAAATTATGTTGAACAATTCAGTCTTATGCGTTAATAATATCAGAATACAAATTCGACGGAAATACTGCAAAATGTAAAATTACCTTTTGCAATGTGATGAATACAATTTATCATCACTATCGGAATATCCACGAAATCAGTAATACAAACACACTAATTTTAAAAATATATGTATTAAACCTCAACAACTTTTTATATATTTCTTGTATCTGCTGAGCAGATTGTAATCTTTAGACTATACAAAAGTTAAAAAATAGAATATTCCCATCTGTAATTACATACAAAATTACAAAACATTCAACATGTTTCCATTTATATTTTGGTATTGACATTTGGAGGTTAGGATGTCAACTCAATCGAAAGCTGAAACCTAACACTGCTACCAACAAAATCGATTGATTTCTTTGAGGTGTTGCCACGATTCT
This sequence comes from Agrypnus murinus, assembly GCA_929113105.1. Taxonomy (NCBI): domain Eukaryota; kingdom Metazoa; phylum Arthropoda; class Insecta; order Coleoptera; family Elateridae; genus Agrypnus; species Agrypnus murinus. Next base: position 136,634,153 of record OV816025.1, on the reverse strand, counting down.
TAACCTATTTACATTCATATTTACACTTTCAACAATTAAACAAATGCACTCCAATCGACTTAAATTATTTTAATATATACAAATAATTAATAAATGCATTATAGGCATTCATAATAAAATGATTTTGTTCAGTTTTAAGAATGTTAATTTATTTTTTTATCGATTGGTATTTGTTGTTAGAGCCTATGTAAAAGCATAGGAGATATCCCCTTGCCCTTCACCCCGCAAAGATCCGCTGTAACCTCTTTAAGCGGTACTTTAAATCCAAGAAGGTGTAGGGCGCCAGCCGAGGCGTTATAACATCTTCGAGGATTTAAAGAAGCTTGATCTCCGTATTGCACAAGTTGTTTTATTTTATTTCGTATTTCAATCCTAATTTCTCCCTTTTAAAATCCATCCGAATTTATTGTATAAAGAAGCAAGTTGCCTTGTCTGAGTCATCATACGCGTAACTAAGGAGATAAAAAGCAGCATGCATGCGGCTATAATGCAACATCAAATTATTTACGTTGCCAACAACAACGGAGATCAAGAACATCTTGAACTCCGGTATCATTGACAACGGAGATCAAAATATACTTTTTGAACTCACTAACTAGGAAGTAGCGTTCGACGCACTCTGTAGTCAACCGGGAACACGCATTTCCCGGTTTACTAAACCGGGAAATACATGGCCTACTTTTCACGAGTTGGCCACTTGTCTGTGAAACATGTACTAAAAATTTAGTACATGTTTCAATTTCAAATTGAAAATTTCAGTTAACTAAAAATTATTAGCTGGTGGTCTCCCATCGAACCAGCTTCGAACTGCGAATTATTTGAGGTTAGGAATTTTGCAAGGTTGACAAACAGTGGGCGAACACATCAAGCAAGTAAATAAATTAAGTATTAATCATTATTCCTTAATAATACTAATAAGAATATTTGTAAACATATTTAAATAAACCTTTATTGTTTATTATTCCACACTGAACTAGTAAATATGATTCAACTAAACTATATTTTTTTAGGTTAACCTGTGTTACTAGCGTTATTATTGTACACATTAATCGTACAATTTGTACAATTGAAAATTGAATTTGCGGAACTTTCTGCAGGATATGGGTTGAAGTTTGAAAAGGTAGACTGTGTTAAATTTACAGTTTTAGGTACTGAAGATGATGGTCCTGCTATTGGTTGCATCAATTTTTCGGCAACGTTGATTTTATTTTGCACGGAATCATCCACGTATCCTTCCGCTACACTTGAAGATTTCCAGCCTCCAAATTTTTTTAATGTTAACAAATCACCACCATTGTTAGCTAGCAGGGTGGCAGCACTTCTTCGGAAACAATGACCACTATAATCTTTCGGAGCCTCTAATTTCAGATATTCTGCCACCTGGGATGGAATTTTGCCAATTGTATTAATCCCAACAGACGAATTTAAACACCTCCCATTTCTGTAAGTACAAAAAAATCGTTGGGTGGCTCCTGGTCTTAATTCTTTGTATTTTAGCAATAAATTTATCCATTCTGGATTTGTGATAGCAAAACGTCGTGGAACATTATTTTTTGTTTCTGGCACACTAACCAAGATAACATCACCTTTAAATTCAATGTCATTAATTGACATTTTACATAATTCTTCACGCCTGCAGGCGCCAGAGATACCCATTATTACCACTGCCTGTAGAATGTTACGTTGATTGTAATGTTAATAATAAATATTGTGTACATACCTTCATTAACAAGAATGAGTCATCTGGGGCTTCATGAATGAATTTAGTAATTTCGCAATTCTGTAGAGTTTTTGATTTTTTTGGTTGTAAATTTTGTGTTGCTTTTTTTAAAAATGCTATTAATTTGTTATATTTTGATATGTCTATATTATTTTTTATCAATAAACATGATCTTAACATAGAGTATGTCGGCCACAACGATTTTTTACTTTGAAAAGTTTGAAAATATGCCAATAAACAATTTTTTGTATAATTATGAACTTTGTTGGACTTGCACCATGTTATAAATTTAGTGTACGTCAATTCATATCTATGCTTAGATTTGTCGGGAAGCAAATTTTTTACAGCTGCATTAGCAGCGTCCCGGATTTCGGGTGGTGTACAATTTATTTCGGAATCGGACATTTTATAATTTTTGGGCACAGACTTAACACAAAAAAACTAACTGACCACCACAATATTAATAACTGTCAAAGTAGCAATTGTTACGGCCATGGCCTGCCTGTTTCAAATGTTTGAAGCAAAAGTAAAATCCAAGAGATATAATTTTTGTTCGATATTTTTAAGAAAGATTTTGTTCGTTTCAAAAAATATTGTACAATAAATTCACGCAGATGAAACACTCGTTCCCTGCGGTCGCTCGTGCTTCAAACTTGCGTTCACGCGGGAAAATTGTTTTCCCGCACTTATATCGTAAATAACTATTATATTCCTAATTGTGGTATATAAAGAATTGTTTGAAATACGAAATGAAATAAATTATTTTTACTTTACTCGAATTTCTTTTTAAAAACATTCGTAAATGTCCAAAATAATATTAATTCCAGAAGATCCGACCCCGATCCGAGCTCGATCCAAGCTTTTCTGGCCGAAACTTTTTTACCTATATTCATGAAATGTACTTTCGTGCTAAAATTTAAAACATAAAAGTACTTATATTAAAGTACGATATTAAATTTTATCATTACTTACAGATGAGATTGCTGCAAATCTAAACAACCCCTAATAAACTATTTGCTTGAATGCAGATACAGCAGTGAATGTATTTGTTAAAAAATTCAAACAAAATTTATTTTTATATATTACCGTTATCTATTGACCTGGTGTCATGCTTAGTGGAATGCGAATTACGTATTCTCCTTTTATGTGAAGCAGCTACACTGAAGCTTGTGGGTCCTGGTTTACACTGTTTACAGGTGATGGATTGTAGCAATTATTATTATTACCACGCTCCTTAGCTCATTTGCCTTCCCGACACTGTTAGTTTGTATTGTAATTTGAGATGGCTTGTAATGCGATTGTTAGAGACTACTCAAAACAGCCCCTACTTTTACTTGCAGAGAAAAACTCAATTTTTCTAAGTTGGAGTCTTGTCAAGTTGATGCTATTTATTTATGAACACTTCTTTACTAAATACGTATTTAGTAGAGATAGTGTATGATGTAGACTCCCCTATTAGGAAATTTCATGATTCTTAGGATTTTTCTAAGGCTTGTCTAATGAAAGAAACAATAAGTCAATTTCCCATTGACGCCTTCCATTAATATATCTGTTATTTGTGGACCTAATAACAACCAGTAAAACTCATCTCGATTGTAATAATAGCATGTGCATGTGACAGTTGAACCGTTCCATCTGTAGATCTATAATATCTACTTATACGTTGTTTATATCCTGATAGTGATTTAGATCGCCTTCTATGAACCTTGAGAGTAGCTGATAGTTTATTCTATTAGGCACTATGATGAACTGAGCACCCTCCCAAGCATAAGGAGCTAAAATAAAGTAAATCTCTGAGTTGGTGGTCGTAAGTAATAAAACAACGGAAGAGTTGAGGGATACCAGTGCATCTAAAACCTAAAAACTAAAAAGTATTAATAGATAAGTGCATTGGAAAAAACATTAACTTTTTAAAAACTTTTTGGATTGCCGGCTTTAAAATGCTGTTTCTAACGCTGTACGTTTCAAACTTTATGTCTTTTTGATACTCACTTCAGCATACTTATTTTAGAACAAGGATGACCACATTGTTGACGTACGCATAGTGTTGGAAAATGCTCGAGCATTTATATTTGAAGAATATTCCCAGAGCACAAACGAGAATAAACCCTCAAAAGTGAGCAGGACTGGAGAATATACCTTTAACTTGCAAAAGATATACCCTTAATAAGGATACCTTCAAAAGTTCTTGAAATATTCTTAAAATGCTGAAAGTGCTCGAATATTCTCCAATTTTCCTCTGCTCATTTATAATGCTAGTTGTAGTTAACTTGACTGTTGGAAGGTAATGTGTTGAAAAGTAATGTAATAATATAAAATTGGAAAATATTAAACTCATTGGGTCGTATTCACATCTCACTATTAAGTTAATATAAGGTGTTTAATTACCATGGTGACCAATTCTAATATCTTTCCACCTATTAGAATGAGACAAAGCTATATTTTTTTGTTGATTTTAATTAGAACTTTAGTTAGACACACCTTTATTCATGGCATGTGAATACGTCCTATTATATTTATATTAGAAGCTCAAGTATGCACCTTTACGCCTACCGGACACAACGCTGATCGCAGACACTTCGCCAACCGCGGACACTACGCTGACCGCAGACACTACGCCGACCGCGGACATTATGCCGACCCGAATGTTCGCGAACATTCTCATCAGCAGTTTCAGAACATTCTTTCTGATTATTAAAAAATTAACTACGCCCATGATTTACGACAAACCGGTAATGACCTGAGAAATGTACTATAACAAAGATTTCTTATACAACGATGCTACTTGTGTAATAAATAGCGCTTCTTTGGTTTTGCCATATTCGTTAGCGGGTTTTGTGCTATCCTGATATATGATACCACGTAGGCTTTTTTTACTGAATACATCTCGAGTTACTATGTTGCACTGCATAGATGCTATAGACGAATATTTTCATGCAATAAAATACGAGTTATGATTCAGTATTGTTAAATTATTATTAGAGCTGCTGGGTTCACGTGGACACAATAAAACTAATTAAATTACAACGAAACAATTTTGTTTACTACAAACTAATAAACCTGGCATAACAGTTGCGTAACAGTAAACAAAAACTGCGAAAAAAGAAACAAATCGGAATGGAAGAACTACCGACTAAAAAAAGATATTAACCAAGTTACGTTGACGGTAAATCTAAACATTTGAATTTGCAATTCCAGCACTCCTCAATTTAAATATTATACTGAGTATATCAACATCTGCTGACAAAATAAATCACTGATAACTCTGCGTGCAAACCCAGTACAGGCAATACATCTTCCTTTCTCTTTTTCTTCGCTAAGGCGTTTTATTTCTTGGGTATCTTGACTTTTTTACAAATCTCCCGTGTTGTTGTAATCTTTTGAACTGGTTTCCTCCATTCTCGAGTCTTTTCTTGTATCACAACCTTTTAAAGTTTCTTCCGCTTGGTCGTTTTCTTAATGATCCTTTTTCTTTGGTAGCCACTGTTAATTGTTTGTTCTTTCAGAAGAGAGTTTCGAGAATTTCGAACAACTCCATCCTTTGCAGTAATCACTTTCTTCAATTCCGGACACCAAACCCTATAGCCATTAGAGTAATAGCCAATGAAGAAACATCTCAGTGGTCGAGAATCAATCTTCCTGATGATGAGTCTCTTGGAATTCCTACAAAACTTATTCATCCAAAATTCCTTGTCGTCTTCAAGTAGTTTTCTTTCATACCGTAAAGTCGCTGGAATGCTAAAATCGGATATCTATTTGTATTATAGACTGCAGCTAACACTGCTTCTGTTCAAAAGGTCTTACCAAGTTCTGATCTTAACAGCACACAGTGCGCTTTATCCAAAATGGTCCGATTTGGACGTTCTGCAAGTCCATTTTGTTGCGGTGAATATTTCCTGGTACCTCATGGTAACTTTTTTTTTGATATGTACTCTTTACCATTATCGCATGCAAAATAACTTATATTCAATTAAACTAAGCTGTGAACATAATGCTGTGTTATTTGCAGGTAGAAATGTTAAATAGGTAATTTGGGTTGCCTATCTTTCAGGCGTTCGTAATCGAATCTCTGTTAAAAGGTTTGTTTTATAGTTTCAGAAGTACGGTTGAAGCCAGCTATATACAGGAATTAAGATAAATACATCCTATTTGCGATAATTACTTGTTAAAGTTACATTTCATGCAAGATTATTTAACGATCCGATCTATTCATTACATAACCTCAAATTCTGAAAATAATTTTTCAAAATGGGTTTCTTTAGTGGAATAATTTATTCACATTATGTTGACATGCATAAAAAGTTTTATATTTCAACAAAAGGATACTATTTAAGTGTGGATATAATTTAATAATTGTAATTTTTAATACATCGGTTGGTACGTTGAATTGTTTTCTTAATCTTCCGTCAATAGCTCAAATTTGGTTAATTGCACCTAGAATATAATAAAACGGGCTATTATGAGTAGATTTGCATATATAAAAGGAACTTACCTTGCTTAATTTTCAAAATGGGTGATTTTTCTTTTACGATTCATAGTATTGGCTTAGTGAGTCACCGTTCTAATTTAATTAATGTAGGTTCATGATATTATTGTGGAATTTCGTTGGATAACATCTTGGCTGTGGAAGTTGTATAAAGTTTTTGTAGTTCTATGTGTGTTTTTTCAGCTAAGTCAATTTAAAAATGTCCATACACCTGTGCCGATATTATACTATTATTTCGAGTTAATTTTGTATCGTAAGTGGTTGTTATTGATGTCAAACTATTGGGAAAAGTTATATAATCATTTTGTGTAAAGATTAAAGGGTAAAATTGGTATGTGGACAGATTTAAATGGAAATTATTACAATTTTTGTCGAGTGTGAAAATTTGCTTGTTCGACTCAAATTGTGGGTTATTGTTGGGTTTTAGAAATAAAAATGTTATATTGTTAGTTTAAGGAAGTGTTGGGGATTCTTTTTATGTGATTAAATCTAAAATTTAAAGAAATTTATATTTTATTTAAAAAAAATGTTAAATGTCAAATTTTGTCCATGGATTACTTGATAGTATTATATTGTTTTTGTTTCTATATGTTTTAATGTAATTTGTATTGTGAAAAACAATCAGTAATCTCCAGAACGCATTGAGAGGAGGTTGTGTTGTTTGTGCATTAATTAACCTATAAAAAACATGCATTTTAATAATTTGAAAGAACAAAGTAAGGTTACAAATTTTAACAAATGAAATTTCGTGCAAAGAAATGCATATAACTTACCTTTTCGTCGTAATATCAAGAAGATAATAAATTTTCGAATTGATTTGGATAACTTCACAACTTATAAAAATTTTTATGTTAGAAAGAAATTTAAGAAGAATTGGTTTTCTGCAAACTTGCATATTTATATCTTTGCCACCAGTCAAGAGGTTGGTTGTGGATATTATAGCAGTATTTTTTTCCCGGGATCGGTTTAAAGGAAGTATCGAGTGTGCGGCAAAATAGTAAGTGACATTAATTTTTCATTATACTGGCCAGTAAAAGAAATAATTTTGGACTTTTATTATATTACTTTTATTATATTTAATATTTTATTAAAAAGAAATCTAAATATTTACATTGGGACAATTAAATATAGAAATTTAAAAATTTAACATTTGAGATAACTTAACCTAATTTTATATATAAAAAGAAAATAGAAAATTTGATAAATTGATATTATTAGAATACAAAAGTTTGATTTTTATTTAATTTTTTTGATTAGTAGTTTAGAGATAATATATAAAAAATTACGTAGAAATCCCCAACAATAATAAAAGGCTGATTTGTAGTTTTTATTTTCTGTTTATTTTTTATTTATGTGTTATTTATTTATGCTGAAAGAAAAATTGCGTTTCTATTTATATGTTTGAATTTCGTTTCTTGTTCATGTTTCTTCCTTGTGTGGAAATAATTTTGATTTGCAGCTTGTTACAATTTTCCCAGCCCTGGTGTTATCATTATAGGTGGACCCATTGATATCAAAATTTGGTAAGGTAAGGTTGATTTATTACAGATTAAAGAGATATTTGTCGATTGCTTTACTGAGACTAAAGTTTGAGCTAGTGACGGGGCAAAATTTGTTATTTAAAAATATTGTAGTGATATACGGTTGTACTATTATTTTGTTTTATTATTAAATATATCACCGCAATAGCATTAGATTGAAATTTATTTTGTTCAAAATTAAGGGTATATAATTGCGATTCATTCCTCTCGGCAGTATAGTACAGTATTAAAATTACAGTCAAAACCCAAACATATAAAAAAAATTCTAGTCCGCGCCAAATTGTTCTATCCAATCCTCGTAGTAAGTAATAAACAGTTACACGACCCAGAGCCTCGGGTTGAGGGGGGATGCACTGTTGATGCGCCCATGTCCTGAGTAATTCGTGCACGTTTGAGCATTTCAAGCCACTCCTTCGACACTCACAGTTTTAGACACATTCCTCCTTGCAAGTGCAAACAATAAGCGAGAGTAATTCCTCAAGAGCAGCAGCCTTTGTAATTGTAATTGGACGGAAATGAGCACAAATCTTTTTCCAACCCCATTTTAGTGAATCTTTCTTGAGATTGACAGCCATTGTTGCAGTTGGTGGTAGATTCTGTATGAGTGTTGTTGTGTAGCTGCTGAACATGGTGTGTACAGGCTGCTTTGCTATGGTCTGCAAGTAACATTGATGGCGTAAAGTATCCACATCGTCAGCATTCTTAGATGCAAATAACGAAAGGAAGAAATGCTTTCCAGCATCAGCTACTGCATCAGGATCTGCGTTCGGGTCATTAAATGTTAGTAGCTTTGTATGAAGCTCCTTGTAGCCTTGCACTTCTTTAAAAGCGCTATTTTTCTCTTTTTATAGATGGATGATAGTTCTCATCCTTGAAAGCGTACACTATCAAGAGAACATTCTTCATTCCCCCAATGTCACCTACCCCCTGAATGTCTCCAATGCAGTGGGTTTTTTCTTCTTGGTTACCTTTCTTTGGTATAACCATCTTCAACTGATTGTTGGTTGGAGCATGAACAATCAACAATACTAACAAATCTGTGTCATCACCAATCACGATAGCTTCAAATTCCTTTCTCTGGTTTATCAGTTGCAGTAGAAACGATTTTTGTGTCAGCATCACCTTCTGCGTGAAGTACTTTGCAACCAGCTTTCTGTAAGCGTACTGTGATGAGAGAAATCAGTTGCATCTTGTTCTTACCATTAACAAGAAATTCTGCTTGCCCAAGAGTGACATTAATTGCATTTTCTACTTTCACTTTTACTACACGTGTGGTAGTGGATGATCTGTACAAATGTTCTTCAACTTTTGTGCTGTGTTCTTCAAATAACCATCAAATACAACAATAGATTTTCCATAATGAGAAATGATATAGCCATTGTATTGCTAAGAAATACTTTTATTCAAGATTTAACAAAATCGGTAAACATGTAATAGAACAGTGGACACCAAAGAGTCACTAATGATTAAGCACTGAACAAAGACATGTGATAGTCAATTGTAAATAAGTGTGTAATTACTTCAGAGAGAGTCAACAGTATATACTATGTTACTATCATGTTTATGAACTAGCTTTTGAATCAGATTTTGAGACAATCGAAAATCCAGACATACTCCTACTCTTTAAAAGTATTAGAGGGTCGTGGTCAATATTAAAAACACTTTTTATATCACTTAGAGTGTTAAAAGTACTTTTTGTTTGTACCGACTCTAGACTTTGCTACTGAAATCTCGTACTTCGATTTTCAGATGAGTATATTCTAGCGAGTAGGCATAGGAGATCCTGATGACTTCAATAAATTTTGGTAAGAAAGTTCATTTGACTTTTAAAAATTAATAACTATTTTATTCTTAATCACAGAGACACCAGTTTTATAGATGATTATGAGGATTTCTTATATTTAGTATCATTTTTTAAATTTTTATAGTAGCATTGCATTTTGGAAGACGCACTTAAGATTCGTACCATCTGGACAGGTGATAGTACTAGTCAATACGAACCGAAAATCCTTATGATGTTTTTGATTTTACGCACATCGAAAAACATTTGTTAAAAAGGTCAACTTTTGGGAATTGCTGGAAATAATAGTCAAAACAAACTGTGGCATCACCTATCATCATCTGCATCAATGTATCAGATATCACGTTGAAAATGCAGTTAGGTGCATCAAACTCTATTTGCTATTCTTAAACCAATGACCACCAACCCACATTTAAAAATCAATTTTTTTCTCGGTTATTATGAAGAAGTCGCTAGTGATATTAAGCTTTTTTGTTGCATTTTATGTGTACCATCATCTGTCCAGAAGATACGAATCTTAAGTAAAACACTCTGTATTCATCACAACCTATGTAAAACTCTGGCACATGGCTCTATACGGTGTGAATGCTCCTTGTATTGGCCTAGTCTTTAAACCATATAAAGTTTGTGGTAAGACGAGATAAATCATAGGAGACAGCATTGACCAAAAGTATGGAGTCACTTATTATAGTATTTAAGTTTAGACGCTGTTTCGTTTGATTTGTACTGAAATGTATTTACTAAGAGCTTGGAATTGTCGCTTTCTTAACCATTCAAGTACCTGAAACGATGTAGATCTGTATCTACAGGGTCAAAATACTATTGTTAAAAGTCTGAGCGTCGTCAATGATACTGTGGTAGAACAATAAGATTTATTACTGACTTTTGTATTGATTTTTGTTGGAGATAAAAGAATCAAGATTTGTTACTTGTAGCTGCATGCCAAAAAACACACTCCAAACCGTAATTTTAAGGACAAGTATCTGTCTACTTTTAGCATCTCTTGTGGCATATTAACATTGCAAGATCAAATACGTGTAAGAATAAACAGAATTTTATTCATAAGAACTTGTTTTGAGCATGCGATAGTATATTATCTTCCCCGTCCGTCTTTCATCAATTTGGTCATGAATCTGTTCATTCCGTATCGATAGCTACTAATTTACCGAACTTAAATGTTCATATATAAGATATAATTGGAAAAACCCAAGTATGTTGCACCACCTCTCAAAGTTGTCCGAGTTGGCAGGGATTTTAGTACAATCTTTCTTTTGTGGATTGGATTTTATGTCTGTGGTCTCTCATCTCCCATACAGGTTTTAGAAATTTTATTGGAATTTTGAATCACTTAAAATTACATTAAAGTTTACTGTCTCCAACCTTACTTTGTGAAACTCATAATCATGAAATCTATATTTTTGAAACACAAGACTTATTTTTGTTCCAATTCGTTTGAGAGTTCCGCTGGGCAGATTTAGGTGATTATTTTATAACGAATCTCTCGCTATGTAGATTAGTCAGTATTGCTTCATTTTTATATATTCTTAATTTGTATATTTTTAAATTAAATACATCTAAATGTTTAGTTTGAGATGCACGGATCGGACATTCACTTGCAACGCCATCTCACTTTCTATCGTGGTAAGTCGTAGAACTATTCACGATTATAAAAGTTTTCTCAGTTTGCTTCAACCCACCACTTCCATCATTAAAGTGTTAACGTTGGATTTGTTATTAGGTTGCGCAGACAAATTTCCTCACAGTTGAAAACCATAGAAAGCAGACACATTACACAAATATTTGGTAGTGGTAATTGCTTATTTATAGCTGTTTTATATTGTTTGGAGCTTTGGACAAAACAAATCATCGTGAGCTACATTTGCAAGTTATTATAAGTGACTGGGGTGATCATTATAAAGATTTCATTATTGGCGATCACACTTATTATCGTGTTACCATTACACTGCTTTCTATTAGGAAAATCTTATGTCCTTCGATAGTAAATACGTCGGTCATATAAAACTTTATTGTGTAGGTTAATTATTATTGACTAATCTAGTATATATTTAAAACACGGCTCATTTTTGTTCCACTTAGTCTACGAGTTCTACAAGACCGATATGCTTTATTTTTTTTATATTAAAGCTTTAAATCTGTAGATTAGTCAATACTATTTACTTTTTATTTAATTTTTTCTTATATTTTTACAACAGTTCTTTTTAGTCTGTGGAGTTTTAGTTTTGTGGTTTTTTATGTATATTTTTAATTTAAAATGATTACTTGTAATCGATTCAATATTACCAAGGCTGCTTGCTTCGTCACGTTTAGGAACTAAACCTGTTTACAATTCCACCAAAAATTACTAGTCGAGATTCATAGTATTTGCTGTGGAGTATTTTCACGAAATTCAATATCTCTGTCTGTCTCTGAGAGTGTTCGTTTTTCCAATTTTTAATTTTGCAAATTGGGATATTTGATGAAAAAGTGAAAAATGTCTAAGAACTAATGTTTTATCTCTTAAGGAATATGGACAAAAGATTTTTAACAAATCTCTTATTTTAAACAAAGATCCTACTACAAAACTCCAAAATCAAATAAAACAAGCTTTAGCAAACTGCAATATCTGCTTTAACGAATTAGAAAAACAACAAATCATACATAAAAACCCACAACAACCAAAACTATATGGATTCTATTAAAGCGCATAAACGGAACATGTGCATAAGACCAGCGCACAGTGGTATCATATATCAATGCACCTAATCACAGCTTGTCCAAGAAACTCAACCATATTATTAATATCATAGGACACAAATCAAAATACTCTGTCAAAAATTCATTAGAATTAGTAGAAAAACTGCAGAACATACATCTTCCAACACATTCAAAACCTGTTAGTTTTGACGTATCGAGTATGTTTTCAAGAATTCTACCACAAGATTGTATTTCTTTGTTAGATAATTTCCTATTTAATAGTTATGCAGAATTAGTAAAAAGATTAGAGTTAATTCAATTATTTGATCTTTGTATCAATTAAAATTATTTCACTTTTAATAATAAGATTTATTTACAAAAAGATGATTTACCTATGGGTAATTCTCTGAGTCCTCAAATATATAATTTCGATGTTTCTAAACACATTATTTTATGTGCAACCGTACACGAAGTGGACACTTCGTAACGGCCGTTAAACTAAACGTCATTTTAATATTTGACACTTGAAAGTTGACATAATATGAGAATGACAATGCTGTTTCTAAAAGATGAGAAAGAGAAAAACAACATGTTTCTTGATTTGTTTTTTAAAATAAATTCAACAAACATTGTAAAATGAATTAAACTGTCGGTTTCTAAAAGCAATAGAATTTGTAATTACATATTTTTTACGTTGCACATAAAATGTTGTGTATAGTTTGACCGCGAAATTTCGCGGCCTTGGTATACAAATAACTATTTTGGTTTCGTTATGTTGATGACATTTTAGTTTGTTTTGACAGTTCTTTTGAGGTTATCAATAAGTTTTTTATTCTTACTAACAGTCTTCGCACAAACATCATGTTTACACTAGAAACAGAACACAATAGAGCAATTTTAATTTTTTAACTTAAAATTAATATAAACAATGAATTTAAATTTTCCATATACAGAAAACCTACAAACACAGACATTACCATTCCTAATGATTATGTCATCAAAAACTTCACAAACTTGCAGCTTATAGGTCTTTAGTACACCGAGCTTTAACTACTCCAATGAAACGATCACATTTTGATAAAGAAATTTTCATCATCCAACAATTAGCATATGCAAACTGTTATGATCATAACATGACTGACGCTTTAATTAAACAAAAAGATTATGGTAAGCTATCAAAAGAATATTTCCAATTGATACTCAAATGTAAGACACAAACTACATATCGATACGGTATAAAGCGTATTTAAAAACGAGTGCATGAGAGCTTATTCGAAGCGTGAGTACGTAATTACCAATAGAAAATGAGCTGAAGAAGTTTATTAAACTACCTTTTCACCAATCACCAAAGGTTTGGAAAGCGTATTTAAACGTGGGCATTAGAGTAGCTTATACGTCGTAGAATTCTTTAAAACACTTGTTAGGCAATCTAAAAGATAAAACTGATAAAACATTAAAATCCGGAATATACCAAATTGAATACAATGATTGTAATAAGAGTTACGTTGGGAAGGTAAAGAGATCAATCTTGACCAGATTCAAAGAACATATAGCGGATTCTAAATACAATCGCGTAGAAAAACCAAGTGTCGCTAAACATATATATGACGCAACGCACGCTATTGAAATTGATAAATTGAAATTATTAAAAAGTGTTTATTCAGCCAAAGAACTTGATGCCTACAAAAGTATATTTATCAAAAAGACCAAAAATTTATTAAACAAAGAGCCGGGAAACATAGACAGTTCGGTGCTATTAGCGTTGGTGAACGGAATAAAGTGAAAACAACCTGGGGAAAGTAGACAAAAACAATTTAAAACATAACAAAAATTTTGCTGATTATGAATTATTTTAACATTGTTTTCAAATAATAATGGGATTCTCAGTAAACTTATTAAATTATTTTTATGTACGAGGGTGGTCTGAAAAGTTTCCGACCTAACAAAGATACAAGACATTTTTTCTTTAAATTTATTTTTATTTTTCTACATAGTCTCCTTGTAAGTCTACACACTTCTCCCAGAGGTGCTCCCATCTCTTTAACCCGTCCAAATAGTACTCGGCGTTTTTCTCTGCAAAATAATGTTCACGAAGGTGATTGCCTCCTCATTTGACGAAAATCTCTGTCCTCCGAGCGCAATTTTTAAATGAGGGAACAAGAAGAAGTCGCTTGGGGCTAGATCTGTTGAGTAAGGAGGATGGTCAAGCAGTTCAAACCGTAATTCGTGGATTTTCGCCATGGCAACCGCGGAGGTGTGAGACGGCGCATTGTCTTGGTGAAACTGGATTTTCTTTTTCTGCAAATGTGGCCGTTTTTCCGCAAATTCTGCCTTCAGCTTGTCAAGTAATGATGCGTACTATGCTCCTGTAATGGTTTTTCCTGTTTGAAGATAATCGATTAAGATAACTCCATGACTATCCCAAAAAACAGTCGCCATTACTTTCCCAGCCGACATAACAGTTTTTGCTTTTTTTGGAGCCGATTCCCCCTTCGCAGTCCACTGTTTTGACTGTATTTTTGTTTCGGGCGTATAATGGTGTATCCAAGTTTCATCTACAGTAATTAATCGGCGCCAAAACTTTGATTTATTGCGCCTAAACTGCGCCAACAGAGCGTTGGAAATGTTCATTCGAACACGTTTTTGGTCTAACGTGAGCAAACGCGACACCCAACGCGCGGACAGCTTTCTCATGTCTAAATCTTGATTCAATATGTGACAAACACGTTCTTTGGGCATATTCATAGCCTCTGCTATCTCTTTCACTTTAATTCGACGGTCGTTTAGCACCATTTGGTGAACTTTAGCTATGTTATCGTCAGTGGTTGCAGTTTTTGGACGTCCCGAACGTTCATCGTCTCCCATGCTGGTACGGCCACGTTTAAATTCAGCTGCCCACAGCCTTTGATTTGCGTAGGCGTATTGCCTTTCAAAACTTATTTAAGACAGCTCGATACTCGATTTTTCCAATTTTCACAAAAACACTCACATCGACTCACTCAAACGATTGTCAAATAACAACTGCGCGCCCAAAATGGCTGAAATTTTGGCGAGTACCTGTCAAAAGATGCACAACTACATTCCCTAGCTTTTATTGACGAGTGCTGCCATCTTCACGTTAAGGTCGAAAACTTTTCAGACCATCCTCGTATAAAAATTAAAATTTTGAAACCAACAAATCTTAAACTGTTTTGTCAAGTCACACTCGATGTGTGAGCATGTGGTAGCAATCAAAATTGGTCAAGGTTTTCTTTCTTTCTCCTTTATGTTTAAAAATATATCTACACCCTTAGTTGCTTGTTTATGTTAAAAATCTTTTTGCGTGGTTGTGATTGGCACTTTAAATTCACCCAAAAAAGAGAGGGTTATTAACAACTTTTAGAATTAGACGACTTCATGCTTAGAAAAAAATATCGTTACCAAAATACATATTGGCAATTAGTCAAATACAATGTGTGGTTAGGAGACACCGTTAAAAAATATAGTGTTGTGATAAACCACGGTCCTTACAATAAATTATTAGTGATTTTATTACAATATATAAATTATTTTAGTTTGATAATCTTTCTTTTTTAACCAACTTGGCTAGGACAACGATGTTTTTAATTTTTTATCAATGAGTGTATCGCCACAAAATAGACGATACCTGAGCACAGATTGAACTTCAGTTTTAGTGTCACTACATCTGCTTACGAGGTGTGTAAATTAAGTAATGAGACTGGCAACCTAGCGTTCGATCTGGCGACACTTGGGACGCGGGACTTTCTACGAGTACGGGACCTTCAGTACGAGTTTGAACTCGCTAAAGTCATTTGGTTGTCCGTAGCGATTTTTTTCGTTAAACAGTTTTTCCTAGTGCGTTCTAAAAATAAGTGACATGAATTTCGAGCAACGGTGTGCTATTAGGTTTTGCAAAACTTCAGCAGGCCTACGGAGACAGTGTTTTGTCAAGGGCCCAGGTATTTCGGTGGTTTAAGGCATTTTCAGAAGGAAGAGAGTCGATTGAAGATGAACCTCGAAGCGGAAGGCCTTCATCTTCAAGAACCGACGAAAATGTCAACAGAATCCGGGATCTTGTGCGATCAGATTGTCGGTTGACAATCAGAATGACCGGGAAGAATTGAATTTGGCTCACACCACCGTTCATCATATTTTTACCAATGAATTGGGGATGAGAAATATCTGCGCAAAAATGGTTCCAAAAAACCTTTCACAAGACCAAAAGGACATCAGGAGGAAAAGGTGCCTTGACTTTTTGGAATCGATTGAAAATGATCCCCATTTTCTGGAACGTGTCATTACTGTTGACGAGTCTTGGGTGTTTGAGTACGACCTGGAAACCAAGCGCCAGAGCATGGAGTGGTACACTTCAACCTCTCCAAGGCCCAAAAGAGCAAGAATGAGCAAGTCGAAGATCAAATGCATGCTGATTTGTTTTTTCGATAGTCAGGGAATCGTCCACAAAGAGTTTCTGCCTCAAGGCCAAACGGTCAATCAACACTTTTACCGAGAGGTTCTTGAAAAACTTCGAAAAAGGGTCATGCGTGTAAGACCAAACATCAAGAACAACTGGGTGTTGCATCACGAAAATGCGCCTTGTCACACAGAAATTTCAATAAACGAGTTTTTGGCCAGTAAAAACATTCCTGTAGCTCCTCAACCTCCTTATTCGCCTGACTTGAGTCCTTGTGACTTTTTCCTCTTCCCGAGATTAAAAATCACTTCAAGGGAACTCATTTTGGGACACTCGAAAACATTCAAACGGCTGTAACCAACCAGCTGAAGGCTATTCCAGTATCCGAGTTCCAGCACTGCTATGAGGATTGGAAGAACCGTCTCCAGCGCTGTGTGGCTTCCCAAGGAAGTTATTTTGAGGGAGACAATATTGAATTGTAATTCTATTCGAATAAAAAAATTGAAAAAATCAGTCTCATTATTTAATTTACACACCTAGTAGTTACGCCGATTACACACACTCTTGGTTGAAAAATTGAGTTAAAAATATTAGTGTTAAAATGCTTTTTTTTCTTGAACCTGCATTATATGAAATGTTAACATTTTCTACTTCCCATCGATTGCTAAATCATCACATTTTCCCTTGAGGCTAAAATACTCAGATTTCCGGGAAAAAGTAAAGCTCAACTTGCAAAACTTTATTTTGTAATATCTTATTAAGTTCTTTTTAATATTTTATAGCAGTAATTAGGTTACAGGAAGAAATATTGAATTATACCAAATCTCAAATTGTAGTGCTCTGTAGAATCGTTTCCATCCGTTGCGCGTCGGGAGACATCACTTCACTTTTACCCTAATGGATGTAATGTTAATATGCAATATTTTGGTTTGATTTTTTGAGGTTTTAAATAAAGCATTCTTTTGAACTTACGCCTGTTGTTTATCTAGAAATAAATTTAAATCTACCCATATTTAAATAACCATAAAACATGATTCCAAATCTTAAAAAAATTGTACTGATTTGGAAATATACATGCGTAGCTTATAGAAACACACTTTCTAATTCTGGTATGCGAAATTTGAAAAAATTTACTAGTTTTCATTCGTCATAATCTGTTTTTGCTGTCGTTCTAATTTTTTAATTTCTGCAATATGTATGTAAGAGGTAAAAAATAAAGTTAAACCGTTCTTATACGATGCAAAATCGAAACTGATATCTATTTTATTATCTCAATATATACAAAAACAGTATTCGTCTGTTCAATACTTAATTTATCTATGTATGTGTTAACAAAAATATAATTATACTAATTATTCTAACACCCGATTTATGAATTATCACTTAACGGTTATTTACACTTATAATAGATAAATCATTAGTATATTTTTTTAATAGTTCGTTCAATTCATTATAAGTTTGACAATACACAAAGTCCCTTGGTTGCACCCCTTGAAAAATTGCTATAACACTAGGCTTTAAATTGTAGAATAGTATCGGCTGTTTTCTTTTTACAAAGTCCTCAATCAGCGATTTCACGCCCTAAATGGGAAAAATTAAAATTAATAATCAGTTTATAGAAAAAAAACTGGAAATAGTTGCTTTTACCTTAGCTGCAGTGAAATCTGCACCTTGAATGTGTCGTGCGTCAATGACAACAGGTGTAGAACTTGATCCCTGTTTAACTCCCGCTTTTGATACCACTGCCCTCACGTATTCAACGGAAGGAAATACTAAACTTCTATCAGGTGTGATTAATAGATATTCACAACCAAACGTGCTCTGCAAACGATTACAACACTATTCAATACAGGTAGGTAATTTAAAAGCAATCACGACATACTTACCGTAACTTTTTCTACGTTGACAGATGGTCGAGCTGATGCATATAAAAGAGATATCACATTTATGCCAATTCCTATAACTATTCCTAATTCAAGACGGAAAAACAAGCATGACAAAAACGTAGCGCATGCCGGAATAAGATCGCTTTCTAAAAAATAAATCACGTTTATTAATGCAATGATAGATCGTATTTTTAATAGGCATACTTACTTTTCGTTCTCCAAATGGGCTTTATTACGTGAAACTCTACCATAAAAACTACTGCTGCAATAATCACAGCGGCAAGAGAGGCTTTAGGAATATAGAAAAAGTACGGGGTGAAGAAATGAAGAGAAGCAATAACGATGATTCCAGTGTAGATGCCACCAAACGTTGTTTTAACTCCACTTGCATTGTTTACAGCTCCTCTAGATAAAGCTCCAGTTATAGGCATAGAACTAACGAACGAAGAAGCGATGTTACATATACCAATGGCTAACATCTCTTGAGTGGCATCTATAGTTTTTCCATTTGCTAAAAATACAATTCAATTAATTAATCATTCAGCCAAGCGCAAGAATGAATTCAACTTACAAAAAGCTTTCGCCAATGCGATGTTTTCAAGAATTGCAAATAGCGGGACGACGAACACGGCTGTACCTAATGTAGAGGCCATGTCTACAAAATTATACGTTGTATTTCCAACTTGGGTGCTGAACGGGGGTAGAGAAAATGAAGGTAGGCCAGGTTTTACGTAACCTAAAATTAGAAGAATTAGCACGAAGGAAAAATCATCGAACGATTATACTTTACCTGTTAGAACAAATGGTTGCACGTCGTGAGCTTCAAACACGTACGCCAAAACAGCGCAAAAAACGACGACAATTATATTTCTTGCAGTAGAAATCAACCAAATCAACTTTGAAAAGAAGTTATGAACAGAAGTTCTCTGTTTCATATCATCTGGACCAACTTGAAGATCTTTGACTTTCTGTAAGAATAGATACAGTAAATACATAAGATATTTTCATTCTTGATAAAAGTGTTTAGTTTAGTAATGAGGGTGCTTACTCGTAACAAAAACAAGACTGCCATACAAGAAAACCCTAAAATGCAATCCCACAATCGAGTTTCCGATATGTGTTCAAATATTTGTTCCCATACTTGAAGAAACTTTCCTCCCGGTATAGATAATCCCAGCACATCTTTTACTTGAGTCGTTGCAATTATAATGGCAGCAGCTGACGAAAAACCAACGGATACTGGTCCAGAAACGAAATCTATTATAAATCCTGGAAATAAAATTACATGTAATTCTATCCAGAAAAGTTACAAAAATTGTGTAATTGTTTCTTACCTAATTGTAATACACCCATAAGGAACTCTACACAGCCTGTAAGGAAACACAAAAGTACTGCACCATCAACACCGAATCCATGACTATTCTCTCTGGATAAAAGAGCAGCTATAGCTGTTGGTCCGATTGCTGAATCTTTACAACTTCCAAATATTGCGTATATGAAGCAAGCCAAAAATGAAGAATAAAGTCCTATTTGTGGTGGAAGTCCAGCGACATTAGAATAAGCTATAGCTTGTGGAATTACTGTAAGACCAACTGTAACTCCAGCGACCAGATCTGATACAGCCTTTTCTGAATTATACTGAGGTAGCCATGATAAAATAGGAATTCTTTTATGTAACATTTTCTTTGTGCAACTGCTTTTCGTTTTTTGCTTGATCCATTCTTTAACTGTTGGTTTTATTGATGATGATGCGGTATTCAACTGGTGGAAGAATTTGTCTTCCGGAAAGGATAGGACGGTGCTTCCGTTCACTGAAATAAAAGGTAAGATTTAATTTTACATTTTACTTGGATTCATTAAAAATACTATTCTGCGTTATTTTGGCCAAGACAGTCACTATAATCTTCTAGAAGCCTGAAAATTAAAGTAAATTGTAAACTGGTTATTTAAAAGACCATTAAACGAAACACACAAAGAAACGTGGGAGTGTGTGGAATGTGCCGTCGCATTGTTTGCATGAACTTTCAATAGCAAAATTTGAACAATGACCGATCATTAAACTCGGTTTAGACAAACAAATTATTGAATCTTTAAGAAACAATAGCATATAAAATGACGATAGACAATGATTAATACTACCATCAGTATCATACCTTTTGTTAAATGCTGCAAAAGGGAAGCAAATCAACATCTCTTAAAAAATACACCGTATCTATACAGTGATGTATGTAGACGTAGGACGTATTCGGGAAGATACTAACTGTATTTGGAACAGGTGGTCATACAAAAGTAAAGAAAAATGTATCCTATTCGAAACAGGGAATTTATGGTTCTACCAACACAAAAATTCTCAGCATATGAAAAAGATGAATTCAACATCAAAAGATATTCATATGACTTATATAGGGTGTCTCGAAATAAACTTTCACAGTTCTTCAGCTTATAACTTCACTAAAAATAATCATATCTTTCTATATCAAGATTTCTATTCATCTGAACAAGTTTTGACATAAATCGTAACTCCACCCAAAGTCGAGCAGTTAATGTTAATATAGTACGAAGAATTGCAGCTATTAGTGAGAAAACTCTCCAAGTGTGAATTGGGTCATACGTCATAATGCGAACGAAATGAGAGTGACAACAATAAAAAGCTGCGTGCGGCTGCGTAGTTGCACGTTCCAACACGTGGGGTGCGTCTATCGCCATAAATTCATTAAAGCGCTGCAGAAAAAGGACGTAAACAGTGTTTACAGATATGTAATCCGAACGCGTCTTAGGTTGTAAGAACCGAAATCCTAAACTTTACAGTTTAGAATTTAGTTCAATAATTAGTAAAATCTCACATGCCTCTAAATAATATATAAAAGTAGAATGTTAGGCTTTCTTAATTAATATTAGTAAATTAATGTGATCGGGTAACGCTGATGCAGAGATTAAGGTAACCTCTTATTATGTGACTACTATTTCATGAAACAGCTGAGTACTCTTTATTTATTATCTGATGATCTAGAAGTCGTTGGAGAATTATTTTTTTTGTTAAGAGTTTTGATTTTGTGTAAATTCTTGTTCCCTTGGTGTGAAAGATTGATTGATCATAAGACCTATGGCGAGCTGGTGATTTTAATTGGTTCTCCATTTCATTTCGGTTGTTAAAAAGTATTGAAATATAATATAGAGGTCTGTGTCTATTTATTTATCTGTTATTATTTCTTTTGTTTTTTAGGAAGGCCTTTCCCTACATGCGTCTTGGTAATCTCTAGTTTTGGTTTCCGACTTAACTTCAATGAAAAGCCTAGTTTTGGTTAAGCACACAATTTCAGTTGCAGATTCCAATTTTGGCATATGGTAGTTTTTGATAAAAGGAATCGAAACCCAGTAGCCCCTAATAAATATTCCTGTTACACCCTAGATTAAGCCGCTTTTAGTAAAACTAGATGGTTTTATAATCTCCACGTCTGAAAATAATTTAACTGAGGGCACTGATCCTATTTCTAAGTTAGCCATTGTAGTCTACTTCTTGCATAAGCAGACAGACATCAGGGACAGACTGTAAAGTCTGTATCTGGCAATAAAACGGCCATGTTGGAGAACATGTTTACATTGAAAATAACTAACCTGCACTGCTGAACAAAAGTCAATGTTTGTAAATTTACAAAGAAATCGATCAAAAACAAATGAAATGCGTGTTAAATCAGATTTTTAAATCAGATCTCATCGGTCTATTGTATTAGTATTCATTTTAAAGTATTATTTATATTAATATACGGCTAGTCATCCTGGTGATTGTTTATATATGTATTATACCAATAAGTTAATATTAAACACATTATCTGGATTGAAATGCACCACCCTTAAAATATTTGAATGCTAGTTTTTTAAAACTTCATAGAAATACTCCAAAGAATAAAATTGCAATATAAGGCCGACTGCGTTAACTGTTGATTTTTCTGGAGGTTCTTGCCTTACAATTGGAAGTATTGTGAGACAACTGCAAGCACTCTTAATTGCGCCAAAAAGAGACTGATTTGGGTAAATACAATCAATCTGGCTTGCCAAGCACTTCAGCTGCCTCGCGTGCGACAACGACAATACTCGCCGATCGAAGGGGGTGGTGGTGTAAATTCTTGTGTTACGCACAATTGCTGTTTCTTTTCGGGAAAGCGCAAGCAAACTTAATTGTAATCGTACTATTGTGCTACGGATATATTACAGAAAACCACCCTCGAGATTTTCTTTAAAAAAGACTCATATGCACGAGACAGTTTGACTAGAGTGGTGAAATGGCATGGATAGTCATAGTAGAGTGCCCAGCTGCTTGAACCATGTCATGGTTGGGGTTTAAAGACTAAAAGTTGATACATATTTTAAATGGAAGCTTCTGCTTATTACATGCTAAATCCAAATTTGTCCCATGATAGTCCTGTGCAAAAGAGCACTGTTCAAAATAGTCCAGATTTATACGGTAAACGATTATTTAGTTGTGATGCTATACTTCTGTAAAATGGCATTTTAATGTATATATAGTGGTTTTTGTGAAAACCGAAATTCAATTTTGAATTTACTATTGCGGCTTCAAGAGTTTTGAAACTTCACAAGCCGTTTTCTTTGTTTGATACACGGTAAATAATCCCAAATGTTGATTCTTTCTAACGTTTATCACTCCATACCTGGCAAAACTAAGCCTTTAACAAAAAAATCTCTCTCTTGCAAAATTGTTTCCCCGTTTCTTGTAACGACTATGATCCCCTTGGAATATTTTTTTTGTTAATTTAAGGATAACAATAAAGTAAATATGAGGTGTTGCGCAATGCCCCTCTATCACCATCCCTCGTCCCACTTACATCCGTGCTCGCTACTTGCTCATATTTTATCGTATGCAGGTTGTAACTAATATAACTAGAAATGTCGTAATAGGGGTAGCTGTAATGATTTAGAACATATTTTCCTTATCAACACTTGTGGTCACTTCCTGCTAGTTTTCCAAATAATCGTATTTTAAATTTGAAGTACGCCCATTGTACTCACATTTTCTCAAAAATTAGCAGGAAGGGATCACATGTTGATGAAGAAAATATGTTCTAAATCAGATCAGCTACCCTCATTACTAGATTTCTAGTTATATTAATTACACCCTGTATAATTATTAATTTAAAAACTGTTTCGGAAGATAATAAAATCAAAAAATGAATAAAAGTGTTATTATTAAATATTTACGTATATCATTTATAGCAATTCTGGAATTCGGAAGTACAAAAAAATATTTTATATTATATACTTTGCATATTAGATTATATATCACATGCTTGTTTCGAATATAAATAATTGAAGGAATGGTTAAAAAATAGTTATGTTTAGTAAACAAAACTTTTATGAATAAATGAGCACAAATTCGAAAAGCAAGCTGGAATCAGCTATAAAACTGAAAAGAAAGGAAGTTAATAATTTGTTTACTATGTGAACAATCGACAGGTAGATACAGTTCTTCCACTCGATCTTTACCCACACGTCATCAATAAAATTATGTGTAGCTAGTAAAGACAATTCATATGTTCACATCCTTATTACTTACGTGAGATAATAAAGAATAAAGGATAAAGTACATTTTTTAAGTGGTAATGCAATGCTTTCTCGAGAGATGGCGCTAAAAGCATGATGAATATTTTAAAACCGAAATAATTTTTATTTGTAATTACAAATTTATTCTATAAAATTTTGCTGTTTAACAGTTCTAAAAATTGAAAGGTCGCACAAAAAGCAATATGAAGTGAGAGAGATAATTTAAGATTTACGAAAAATTTCATTTTAGTTCTGCTTTTTAAAAAACTAAAAAGTGCGGGAAGGAGTGAGAACTGCGTGATTCATTTAATAATTTTTGTGTGGTAGCTGTCATTTTTATTTTATTCACTCTTAAAACAGCTTTACTAAATATGTAGTTTGAAGATCATCACACATTTTCTGTAATTAGAAAAAGTAAAAAATAAAACCATTTTTTGGAGCAACTTATTAAAAATTGTAGGTTATCCGAAAGTTTACGACTGTTAATGGTTGTGAACTTGTCTAAAATGTCAAAAATATGAAACTAGTCGTTGATTTTATTAGAAATTCTTGTTCATTAGTTCGTACGCATAAAATCTATGACATGTGGGTAAAGATCCAGTGGAAGAACTTGTATATTGCGATAGGGTTATTCTAAGTCACTAAATACTTTATAGCAAGCAGTACAATGTGATGATGCGATTTAGGAACTACAAATAAATTATTAAAGAATTTATTAATCGTATTGGAGTAGGGGATGGCACAATAGTATTTGGTATATCAATCTCTACGAGAAACCGCTTCAAGCACGGAGTGTCAAAAATCCATGTGCCTTCTGTAATGCACAGACAAAAAGTCGATAAAGGAAACTGTATCTTTTGCCAGAAACGAAGTAATACCCAAAAATTGTCGCAAGTGCTTACCACAAACATAGAAAATAAAATTAGTTTAATTGCAAGCAATAAAGAGATATAGTTAAAACGTATCGTATAAAACGACCTTATAGCTATGAAAATAAAGTGCCATCCACAATGTTTTTTAATGTACTGGTCCATGTTTGGCAAAAAGACTAATTAGATATAATATTTAATTATCGACTATCTAATGTAATTGTTTTCACATAAAATAAGCATTTCTATTCTAAACCATTTTCTTCGATTCTTCTTTGAGCCATCTTCTTTTGTCATTCCTAACCATTAAATTCAATTCAAAAAATACATCACACAGAAAAATAAACTTCAATCTATATATATAAAAGGGAAAGATTGTCTGTCTGTCTGTATATATGTATGCGATTTTCTCCGCAACCACTGGACCGATTTGGATGAAATTGGTATCATTGGAAAGGTCTTGGCCCAGAATAGAAAATAAGACCAAGTTGGACTCTGATCGGCCATCGTGGTCCGAAATAACAGCGAAAAACCCATATATGGAAGTTAAAAATGGGTACTGAGATTGATGTGACAAGAAAATATATATAGATCTCGCACAGCAAGCTAGCTGCTGCCGCGAGCGGAAAGTAAAAACATGTAATTTCAATAAAGCGCAGCAGAGCGCGCCGGGTATTTGCTAGTGACTTATACAATAAAAACGCACATTTAATAAATATAAAGGGTACCTTTAATAAATAAACAGATTGAGCTCAATAATTCTCCGTTACTACAAGTGTTAATTTAATTATTATTCTTTTTATCTAGTTATCTATTTTTTGTATTTACCTTAGTGACGTGTTTGTTTATATTCATATTACCTTTGATAACAATAGCTTAGCTGTAGAAACAATTGTCAGATTATAATTAAAATAAAGGGAGTGTATTATGTTCCTACCGGTAGATAACGAATTTCTGAAAAAAATTGTTCCTACCGGTAGGCGCTTTGTGTTTCTTTAAAAATTCACCTTTCGGTAGGTGAATTCTTTTTAAATCATTTTTCACCTACCAAAACTTAACCTAATTCAACAACAAAACCTAATCACGAATTCATTTTTGTAACGTAACTACATACATGGGTCATTTTGACATATTTTTAAATCAATCAAATTATACATGCTCATTTCAAAACTAGAATGCAGTAAAATTTGTCAGACCAAATCAGCAAAATGTAACAGTTGCTTACTTTGTTTCTTTTAACATGTGTTGTTATTGATCAGAATTCATTCAAAAAAATTGTTATGTGTTAATTGTAAATGCTAATAAGGTGGTCTAAGGTGGCCAGAATTCTTCAGAATCGATAAGGCGGTACATTAGGGATGCCCTCCCTCATAAATAATTTATTAAGCAAGCTTTTCGAACATTTCTTGAATGATTTTTAGATGTGCAATCCATTGACCGAAAACTCTGATTTTTATTAATAGTATAAAATTCAAACAGTCCTTCAGCTAACGCTAACGGTTTTTCTTTTCCGAAATTACTTTTATTGAAAAATCTTGTAACTTAGAAGAAGAGGCAGCAACATTTACATATAGTTTCTGCTTATCGGTAGCCAGATGCTTTCCCCAAGTAGCACTGGGATAGAAATTCATATGAAAATTAATGCCTCTAATCCTTTTTGCAAGCCACAATTAATATTCCAAAGTGATGCTTAATGGAATGTAATAGTTACGTGCCTGTCGGTATATTTTTGGCGCGTTAAAATTAATACGTAAAAAATACATCTTTTTCATGTCTTCGTCATTGCCAAGAACAGCTGTTGTTAGTTGAATGGGCTTCCCCTATTTTACAGATCTTAATTTTGTTTGATAATAAGTGTGATTGGCATTATATAGATGCATCTACGGTTATTTCTTGTAATTAATGTTAACTCAGCGTTTGTAGTTAAACCGGAACAGATGACACATAAGCGAGACTGCCCCGACAAAAGCGGGCCGTCTGGTCACCTTATAATAGTCGTTTATTTTGGTTATACTATAAAATATTTCCATAGTATATTATTTTTGTAATAGGTACAGCATACAAAATATATTTACATATCTTTGAGAAAATAATCTGTTTTTGTTTTTTTTATATCAGACAGTAAAATTCCTTTAAGCTTTATATAGATAGTTAATATAACAAATCGGTAAAGCGGTAGGTGAAAAATGATTTAAAAAGAATTCACCTACCGATAGGTGAATTTCTAAAGAAACACAAAACGCCTACCGGTAGGAACAGTTTTTTCCAGAAATTTATTACCTCCCGGTAGGAACATAATACCCTCCCTTAAATAAATATTGTGAAACTTTTTATTAATCTTTATTTATTTGATAATACTTTTATTCGTTTTCTGGTTTAATTATCTTCGGAAACGGTTTTAAATTAATAATTGTGTAGGATAAAGTATTGGCAACTAGCGAGCGCGGGTGTAAGTGGGGCGCGGGAGTATCATCAAGGAACTTGCGAGTCGCACGAGTGAGTCATGATCGAGCGAGTCATTGTGCAACACACCTCGTGTTTTCTTCATTTTTATCCTTAACATTAACTAAAATAAATTATTCAAAAGGAGTCATCGTCATTCCAAAAAACGGTGAAACAATTTTGCTACTGAAGTTTTTTTTGATGAAAGACTTAGATTGCGAGATATAGAGTTATAAATGTTAGAAAGCAGCGAAATTTGCGATTTTTTTACCTTGCATCAAATCGAAAAAAGCGCTTGAGAAGTTTCAAAACGCCATAAGCTGCAATAGTAATTTCAAAATTAAATTCCGGTTTTCACAAAAACCGTTACAGACAATAAAATGCCATTTTACTGAAATATAAGCTTCATAACTAAATAATCGTTTACCGTATAAATCTCGAATATTTTCAACAGTGCCCTTTTGCACAGGACTATCATGGGACGAATTTAGATTTAGCATATAATAAGCATAAGGTTCAATTTAAAATATGTGTCGACTTTTAGTCTTTAAACCCCCAACAAATCGTCTTCTAGAGGCTTTTTTTAGCGTTTGAGCAGCCTACTATCAAACTTCATTACGTTCAATTTACAACCGTGTGCTGCATATAACGTACCGTAATGTTATCATTTAATTATATTATAAACTTTGACACTAGATCCTAAATAGTAAATATATAAGACTGAAATGAAGTCAGGAAAGACGATAGTGACAATACGCATGAAAGCATTATCGAAAAAATCAAACTATTTACATATTTAATTTAATTAAATCAAATCACTTTTTACTACCAACAAATATGATAGAAAACTTTGAATGAAGCAATAAAAACGAATCATCTTATGATTTTGTACAGCCAAATAATAAAATAATGAACCCTACAGTTCTGATTCCGGCTTACATTAGGAACTAAATTACCTTAGCAAAGAATGAAATTGTGTGACATAATGGAAGCATTAGTGCCTACATTATTGCTTAGGCAGGTAGATACATAATAGGTGCCTGATATTCTAGGATGTGTGATATTGTGCCTGATCACTAGAAATCTTTTGAAAAACTTTTACAGATGAAGGCTGTACCTTGTAGTTTTCTGTTTTGTACCTATTGATACGTCTCACGTTGGGACTACAGTGTGTGTACAAATATTTTTGAGAAAAATCCTCGAACACGTCGATTTTTATCTTAAAGGAGACATATTATAGTGTAATCGCTATTTGTAGATCGTCTTTTGTTTCCGAGTTATAGTTCCACGAAGTAAAAGTAGAAAAAATCAGAAGTGTTTATTGTTTACTAAAATCCTTTGCATTTGGTGCTAATCCTAAATTTCCGTTTTTGCAAGTTTCTTTTGAAACAAGTTGATCAAATGAATGATTTTATCATGATGAATCATTTTACCGTTAAAATTGCGTTTGGAACTTTATTTACCGGTGAATTAAAAGATTAAAAAAATCATACAGAAGCTAACCGGCCGTTATTTTTATTTTGAAAGAATTTGAAGACGAAAGAATTAAACAAAAAAGTATAAGTAATAAAATATCGAATATTTAGATACATTTACAATGTAACAATCCCAAGTAATGTTTAATAAAATAACAAATACATGTTAATAAGATTTTCTTTTAAATTCTTCTTTTGTATGGTTACGATTACACTTTTTCTTTTACTGTTTTCAAAGGTTTAGAACTTCTGGAATCTTAATCCACATTTCTATAGATTCATACAGCGAAATAGGTGGCAACAACGAAGCACAAACTCCCATAAGACATTGACTATCTTTTCTTCGCTGTAGTCCCAACGTGAGACGGACAATATACTCGTTTGCAAAAATGAAGCAACTGATTATTCAAAAAAAGGAAATTATTTCAAAATTATTTCACAAATTTAGTTAAAAGAAAGTACATTCTAAATATTAAAATACTAACTAGGCAAAGTATACTACTCTATGATATATTGAGATTATTTTAATTTGGCAAGATGTTATTAAACTGTTTTTGTCTTCTTATATTAAAAATCCGCCGAGGATACAAAAAATTGTAGATATTGGCAAGAGTATGTGTCCTACATGCTTTGCTAATAGTGCATGGTAAATTGAATGATTATATATGTACAATTATATACTACTAATACTACTAAAATGTATTAGATTTCCTCAGACTATATTGTCCAGATTTATCTAAAACATTTTGCTAAAATAAAAATATAAGAACAAAACTTACTTTTCTCTGAACATTTACATTTTCCTGGAATTTGTAAGCTGATTTTTCTTTCCTTCGGCAAACCACCATTTGTCATGACATCGTTTTCCAAATTTCTTAAATTGTCAGCATTTTCTTTATCTACATTATCTTGTCCAGGTAAATATGACGTCAAAACTATCGGCGATTGATTTGATGGGTCGTTATTCAATTTATATTTCGTCATTTTTGTAAAAATTTAGATTGTATTATATTACATAAAAAGATTTGAGATACTAATTACAAATCTATATAATTAAAGGTTTTTCTACACATTCCATTCGCGCCTTTTTGTGTGTTCTGTTAATAATAAATAAATTAAAATACACCGTCTAGAACAACTTTTTTATTATTAAACTAATTGACTATTCTCTATAGTTTAAATGCCGAATTAGGTTTTTTAGAAAATATAATAAAATACGCAGATGGTTGTCCTTAACCATAACCTTCATTGGCGGTCTTTGAACACATTCTTTTAATTCAATAGCTTACGCATAATTTACTTTTAATGTAAGGACGCACTTTCCCATTATCTGAAACAAAAACAAAGTATTATTAATATATGTACACATATTTTCCAGATTGTTATTGAAATTATGTAATATCTTAAAAACTTGTACCTAATAATTTATTATGTAAATAGTATCTATCTATTGAATTCATAACAACCACATTATTTGATAGATGCGTACAATACGAATAGTAGGAGGTATCATGAACCATTGATAATGACGTCAAAAACATGAAACTGAAATCATTAGTGTCCGATGTGATATTTTACTATACGCAAGTCAAGGTCTGTTTTAGGCCCTACGGCAAGAAAAACGGAAAAACGCCCGTTAAAACAAGTTCAAAGTCTACATAACAAACATAAACTATCTAGCAGGTCTTCAATTTCAGTCAATTAATTAAAAATAAAAACCAATCACAAACAGTTAAATATCTGGTTGTTGTTTACTTTGTAAAATAT
The DNA here is from genome assembly GCA_929113105.1 of Agrypnus murinus. NCBI lineage: Eukaryota > Metazoa > Arthropoda > Insecta > Coleoptera > Elateridae > Agrypnus > Agrypnus murinus. The sequence goes on along the minus strand of OV816025.1, from coordinate 136,603,502 downwards.
TTCCTCCTATTTTAACCTAAACCGCTTCCAGCGTCTCAGGACTCACAGGAGCGATCACTTTTAGGTTATAGAGGCTTCTCATTTTGTAATTTTACACAATTTGGCATTTTTTAAATGTAATAATTTACAGGACAAAAAGCAACTTGTTCGAGTAAAAATTAAATTAATTGTAAGTGTGATACAGTTTGTCAAGGCAATTTGACAAATTAGCCGAGGCAAACCTTCGCAAGCCTGGCGCCTTTGTATATTAAGGCCGATTCGCATTGTGGATAACGTCACTGCAAAAGCACGGTAGCAATATGTATGTTCATTTGATGAAATTGCAGATAATAGCCGATGTATCGTCATTGGTGCAGTCAATCAATATGTGCCATCAATTATCAAGTCTGTAATGTACTATCACGAGCCGAATACATTTAACAGGTCTGGAGTCTTTTTTAAACATTTATTTTCATCATCTATACAAGTCTCGCTATGGCACATACATACGTACACTGTTTGAAAATCTAATAAAAAATAAGAAAAGTTGCATAAAATAATCGGAAGAAAATTACCTTATCTTCAAATCGTTAAAGTTAACTTATTAAACATATTATTATGTCTGACCCAAAGTCAGCTAGAATTCTAATCTAACTTTTAAATTAATCTCTTATTTCAATTCATTATTCAAATTACTGCCGTACTGCAAGCAGAAGTTATATTTATAACGACTATAAAATCAATGATCTCGAAAACACGCATGTTTCGACAGTGATGCTTGCAACAGCTAATTTAAAATATCACATTAGTTTCCACATCCATCGACGATACATTAAAAGGAAGCAAAAAGTTGTAGCAAGCAAAGACAATAGAATAGTAAGTACCGGTTTCTCAGCAGTTCAGCTGACCTTTCGAGAACACCTCAGAGGGTCCCTTGGGAGGCTAGGGCTGAAATAACTTGGAGTTTAGAATAACTTTGTAGTACTCTAAGTGGTCCAAATTTCATCAAAATCCAAGATCGCCAAATTCCTCAACGTTCCCAAATCTATCCCATTTTTAGGTGTACAGGCTCCTGAAAGTTTATTCTACGCGACCATGTGTAGTAGCTAAAGATTAATAAATACATACACGAAGTTTTTAACAATAAATTAGACAGGCTTAAATACACGGCTTATATCAATTATTGATAATTCACATAAAAAATATTTTGAAAATACGAAAGATCTCAGTAGTATGACTAACTAACTACGAGGGGACGTTTTTATATTCGCGGAATAGGGGGAAGGGTTCCTGAGGGGCGGGGCTTCGTAAACGAATCGTACCGTCTAGCTTGATGTCTTATTACTATAAATAGCGAATAGCGATAAATAGTGATATAGCTATAAATATTGTATCGTTACAAAGTTTTTGACACAACAAGGAAAACCAGTGCAAACCATTATAGAAGAGATGTCAGCGGTTTACCAGGACTCTTGTCCTTGAAGAATCATGATATAATAAGTGGCATAACCTGTTTAAACAAGGCAGATAATCACTGGAAGACGATCCGCGCCCTGGACGTCCCATCGAGGTGACCACGCCAGAACTTGTGGAAAAAGTCGAAAATTTAATATTGGAAGATGCCCGTTTGAAAAAGAAACAACTTGCAGAAATGGTTGGAGTATCAGATACAAACATTTTTAAGTTCTGCACGATCATCTCGGTATGACAAAGGTCTGTGCAAGATGGGTCCCGAGAACGCTAACGACACTTCAAAAACACGAACGAATAGCATGTTCACGGGCGTTATTGAAGGTCTGCTGTGAAGACCAGGACCAGTATTAGGTCGAATTGTTACATGAGATGAAACGTGGATTCACCACTATGAACCTGAATCCAAACAAGATTCAATGCAGTGGTATAAAAAAGGTACACCCCCGCCAAATAAGTTTAAAGTGCAACAGTCAACTGGAAAGCTCATGGCGACCGTATTTTAAGACACCGAAGGAATCGTGCTCATCTACTACAAAGAAAAGAGTGTCTCTATAACGGGAGAATATTATGCCACACTTTTAGAACGTTTAAGGAACTCTATCAAAGAAAAGAGAAGAGGAAAACTTGCCGAAGGTGTGCTGCTTTTGCAAGACAACGCGCCCGTTCATCGAAGTCGAGTTTCGGAAGTTGCCCTGCCCAAGGCAGGCTTGCAGGAATTAAATCATCCACCCTACAGTCCAGACCTGGCCCCCAGCGATTACTATTTGTTCCCGAATATAAAGAAAGAACTTCTAGCATATTTTGACGACAAAAATGAATTATTTTTTTCCACTGGTGTAAATAAATTAATTACTAGATGTGAGAAATCTACTAGAGTTAGGGGAGAATATATTAAAAAAATAATTCTTTGATTTTATTTACTTTCCTTAACCCCCATTCCACGAATATAAAAACGCGCCCTCGTAACATATTACTTAACTATTTAGCTATTGAGAAATAAAAGTTCGATAGGTGCTTGAAATATTAATCAAAAATAATAAATTAACATAATTAAACAGTCCTAACTAAACGTTTATTTTTCCAAATTTTTGGCAATGTTTCTGAAAAAGACAAAAATGGCAAAAGAAGACTTGTTCATATTTTTTTTAAAGTGAACCTCTACTCTCGACAAAGTTTTAATAAATTGAATCAAAAGGGAGCTCTTCCCAATTTTTAACAGTCCATTTTGAGAAAAGAAATTAACTTTAGATAATTAAACAAAATTTGCTTCTACAGCATCTAAGAAACTTTGCTGTGGTTTAAAAGCGAGATCTAGAAACAGCATTTTGAAAAAAGGATGAGATCATTTCACAGGGGAGCCAATATCGCGAAATCAAGAAAATCAGGGAAGATAGCAAGAAAATCCATTATTTAAATGAAACCTGGGTTAATGCAGGTCACACTAAGAATAAGTGTGGACGTATTTTTAAGAAGGCTACCGACTGGCTTGAGCAATCCAAAGGAAAGCGGCTCATCATCCTGCACATAGGATCTAATGATCGTTTTGTATATAATGGATAACTATTCTTGGAATCCAATGAAACAAATGCCTACCACGAAGTAATGAACGGAGATACATTTGAACAATGGTTTCAAAATATTTTGCCCAGTCTAAAAGAAGCTTGCGCTATTGTCTTCAATAATGCAAGTTATTACAAGTTAGAAAAAATCCCGTCTAACAACACAATCCAGGAAAGCTGAGGTTAGCATTCCCTATGAAGACAATATGGTAAGAGCTGCCTTGTTATCTTTAGTAAAACAGCATGTATCTAAACACCGTGCCAAATTATCGATGAATTAACACAGGAAAACAACAGAACTGTTCTGAGGCTGCCACCTTACCACTGCGAGTTGAACCCAATAATTGAGTTAATATGGGCTCAAATTGAAGGTGATGCAGCACGAAAAAATACCACATTTAAATTAAAGGATGTCAAAAAATCTCTTACTTGAAGCTACTACAAATGTCACTCGCGAAAACTGGAGCAATGCTTGTAGGCATGTAAAAGACGTGTGGCATGTTGATATTGCAATGGACATAGTGGTCGAACCCCTTATAATTAATTTAGGTGACGATACATAGTCATCTGATTTTTCATCTGAAAGCGAATGATATTTGCTAGTAATTGTACATATTTTTCATAAAACTATTTTATTAGTTAAACTATTCCGAATTTCTCTTAAAATATGGTGCTATATTCAATGCAAGAAGCCAAAAATATATTATTATATAAGCTGTTGAATCTAAATTTCCCACACAAAACGGATTTTTACCCCGAACAGTGTAAACAAGCCAAAGGGCCGCGATGTCACAAATGTTCAAGTGAACATTGCGTGTTGACAAATTGATTATTGTATCTTTAGTTTTGTAAGTTTTGTATAATTGACATTAAATCGATTGCAAATGAGATTTAGTAACACCTTCTCAAAGGAATACGTCGACTTACCAGACACCCTGTATATGCAACGAAAACACAGGGTGCCAAGATGTAAATTTTAGACAAGGAAATCTGGGGTAATTCTTAGATACATAGGTCATGTACTCAGACGTCATTTGTCGTTTAAAAATGGGAAGATTATCATCGTCATTCAATTTTATTAAAACTTGTCGAGAGTGGAGGTTCACTTAAAAAAAACAAAACTATAAACAAGCCAGTTTTGTCTTCTAAAGAAACATCAAAAATTTGGAAAAATAAACGTTTAGCTACGAATTTTAAATTCTGTTATTTTTAGTATTTTTGATTAATATTTCAAGCACCTATCGAACTTTTAATTCTAAATAGCTAAATAAGTAATATGTTAATTAGTTAGTCATACTACTAAGAGAAATAAAAAAGTGCTTTTCTTAATTTCTGCTAATATTAAGATTTAAAATAACTGCAAATTAATCATTACAACTTTTTTCTTATTTTCAAAATATTTTTATGTATACTTGGCCAGTACTGACGCTGCACTATGCTCCTGATTTAGAGAACTCCACTGTACAGTCTTAACCCGTTAAAAGGAACTTTAGCATAAAGAACGAAACGAAACGGAATCTTAAAGTAAAATTACAGTTACAGTAAAGAAGTCGTCCCCGGTAATCCAAGATGGCCAAATTCCTCAACGTTCCCAAATCTATCCTATTTTTAGGTGTACAGGCTCTTATAATTCAACTGAAAGTTTATTCTACGCGACCATGTGTTTTTCATCAGTAGCTAAAGATTAATAAATACATACACGAAGTTTTTAACAATAAATTAGACCTTCAAAATATTAAGTCCGAAAATAAAGGAAACAATATCTGGAACAGTACATGCAAAGAATAACAAATAAATACACGGCTTATATCAATTATTGATAATTCACATAAAAAATATTTTGAAAATACGAAAGATCTCAGTAGTATGACTAACTAACTACGAGGGGACGTTTTTATATTCGCGGAATAGGGGGAAGGGTTCCTGAGGGGCGGGGCTTCGTAAACGAATCGTAACGTCTAGCTTGATGTCTTATTACTATAAATAGCGAATAGCGATAAATAGTGATATAGCTATAAATATTGTATCGTTACAAAGTTTTTGACAAAACAAGGAAAACCAGTGCAAACCATTATAGAAGAGATGTCAGCGGTTTACCAGGACTCTTGTCCTTGAAGAATCATGATATAATAAGTGGCATAACCTGTTTAAACAAGGCAGAGAATCACTGGAAGACGATCCGCGCCCTGGACGTCACATCGAGGTGACCACGCCAGAACTTGTGGAAATAGTCGAAAAATAATATTGGAAGATGCCCGTTTGAAAAAGAAATAACTTGCAGAAATGGTTGGAGTATCAGATACAAACATTTTTAAGTTCTGCACGATCATCTCGGTATGACAAAGGTCTGTGCAAGATGGGTCCCGAGAACGCTAACGACACTTCAAAAACACGAACGAATAGGTTCACGGGCGTTATTGAAGGTCTGCTGTGAAGACCAGGACCAGTATTAGATCGAATTGTTACATGAGATGAAACGTGGATTCACCACTATGAACCTGAATCCAAACAAGATTCAATGCAGTGGTATAAAAAAGGTACACCCCCGCCAAATAAGTTTAAAGTGCAACAGTCAACTGGAAAGCTCATGGCGACCGTATTTTAAGACACCGAAGGAATCGTGCTCATCTACTACAAAGAAAAGAGTGTCTCTATAACGGGAGAATATTATGCCACACTTTTAGAACGTTTAAGGAACTCTATCAAAGAAAAGAGAAGAGGAAAACTTGCCGAAGGTGTGCTGCTTTTGCAAGACAACGCGCCCGTTCATCGAAGTCGAGTTTCGGAAGTTGCCCTGCCCAAGGCAGGCTTGCAGGAATTAAATCATCCACCCTACAGTCCAGACCTGGCCCCCAGCGATTACTATTTGTTCCCGAATATAAAGAAAGAACTTCTAGCATATTTTGACGACAAAAATGAATTATTTTTTTCCACTGGTGTAAATAAATTAATTACTAGATGTGAGAAATCTACTAGAGTTAGGGGAGAATATATTAAAAAAATAATTCTTTGATTTTATTTACTTTCCTTAACCCCCATTCCACGAATATAAAAACGCGCCCTCGTAACATATTACTTAACTATTTAGCTATTGAGAAATAAAAGTTCGATAGGTGCTTGAAATATTAATCAAAAATAATAAATTAACATAATTAAACAGTCCTAACTAAACGTTTATTTTTCCAAATTTTTGGCAATGTTTCTGAAAAAGACAAAAATGGCAAAAGAAGACTTGTTCATATTTTTTTTAAAGTGAACCTCTACTCTCGACAAAGTTTTAATAAATTGAATCAAAAGGGAGCTCTTCCCAATTTTTAACAGTCCACTTTGAGAAAAGAAATTAACTTTAGATAATTAAACAAAATTTGCTTCTACAGCATCTAAGAAACTTTGCTGTGGTTTAAAAGCGAGATCTAGAAACAGCATTTTGAAAAAAGGATGAGATCATTTCACAGGGGAGCCAATATCGCGAAATCAAGAAAATCAGGGAAGATAGCAAGAAAATCCATTATTTAAATGAAACCTGGGTTAATGCAGGTCACACTAAGAATAAGTGTGGACGTATTTTTAAGAAGGCTACCGACTGGCTTGAGCAATCCAAAGGAAAGCGGCTCATCATCCTGCACATAGGATCTAATGATCGTTTTGTATATAATGGATAACTATTCTTGGAATCCAATGAAACAAATGCCTACCACGAAGTAATGAACGGAGATACATTTGAACAATGGTTTCAAAATATTTTGCCCAGTCTAAAAGAAGCTTGCGCTATTGTCTTCAATAATGCAAGTTATTACAAGTTAGAAAAAATCCCGTCTAACAACACAATCCAGGAAAGCTGAGGTTAGCATTCCCTATGAAGACAATATGGTAAGAGCTGCCTTGTTATCTTTAGTAAAACAGCATGTATCTAAACACCGTGCCAAATTATCGATGAATTAACACAGGAAAACAACAGAACTGTTCTGAGGCTGCCACCTTACCACTGCGAGTTGAACCCAATAATTGAGTTAATATGGGCTCAAATTGAAGGTGATGCAGCACGAAAAAATACCACATTTAAATTAAAGGATGTCAAAAAATCTCTTACTTGAAGCTACTACAAATGTCACTCGCGAAAACTGGAGCAATGCTTGTAGGCATGTAAAAGACGTGTGGCATGTTGATATTGCAATGGACATAGTGGTCGAACCCCTTATAATTAATTTAGGTGACGATACATAGTCATCTGATTTTTCATCTGAAAGCGAATGATATTTGCTAGTAATTGTACATATTTTTCATAAAACTATTTTATTAGTTAAACTATTCCGAATTTCTCTTAAAATATATTAGAGAGCCAAAAATATATTATTATATAAGCTGTTTAATCTAAATTTCCCACACAAAACGGATTTTTACCCCGAACAGTGTAAACAAGCCAAAGGGCCGCGATGTCACAAATGTTCAAGTGAACATTGCGTGTTGACAAATTGATTATTGTATCTTTAGTTTTGTAAGTTTTGTATAATTGACATTAAATCGATTGCAAATGAGATTTAGTAACACCTTCTCAAAGGAATACGTCGACTTACCAGACACCCTGTATATGCAACGAAAACACAGGGTGCCAAGATGTAAATTTTAGACAAGGAAATCTGGGGTAATTCTTAGATACATAGGTCATGTACTCAGACGTCATTTGTCGTTTAAAAATGGGAAGATTATCATCGTCATTCAATTTTATTAAAACTTGTCGAGAGTGGAGGTTCACTTAAAAAAAACAAAACTATAAACAAGCCAGTTTTGTCTTCTAAAGAAACATCAAAAATTTGGAAAAATAAACGTTTAGCTACGAATTTTAAATTCTGTTATTTTTAGTATTTTTGATTAATATTTCAAGCACCTATCGAACTTTTAATTCTAAATAGCTAAATAAGTAATATGTTAATTAGTTAGTCATACTACTAAGAGAAATAAAAAAGTGCTTTTCTTAATTTCTGCTAATATTAAGATTTAAAATAACTGCAAATTAATCATTACAACTTTTTTCTTATTTTCAAAATATTTTTATGTATACTTGGCCAGTACTGACGCTGCACTATGCTCCTGATTTAGAGAACTCCACTGTACAGTCTTAACCCGTTAAAAGGAACTTTAGCATAAAGAACGAAACGAAACGGAATCTTAAAGTAAAATTACAGTTACAGTAAAGAAGTCGTCCCCGGTAATAAATACGAAACACTTAACCATTTTATTAAGTGCTATGTTGCTATATAATGTAGTGATGTACTATTTTGGCTCTCGCCGGTGGTCTGCTTTTTATGTAATTTTTTGATTTTTTATGTAAGACAGATAGGGGGAAATAATCCCGAGATTCTACTCTCTCGTGGCATAAAAATCGAGTAAAAGGAGCAAGCAGAGCTAAACACATGATAAACGAGGATTCTTACTGCCAAGAGTGTTGATAGTAATCAAAAGCACGAAGATGTTTCGTATACTTAGAACTAACATCAGATCCATTAAATGATAAAACGCATACATTGTGCGTACCACCCCATATTACCAATGTACATTGGCACCTAGCATGTTTGCTTTAGGTTGCATTATAGCGAGACGATGGGATAAGTTTGCAAGTACCAAATATTTACTATAGTTCAACCAAAAATACAAGCAATGAGTCATCACAAACACATGGGCGAAAATGTAAAATACATCTAGAATTACGCGAAGACCACGCTGTAATCTAAATGATTAAATAAACGATAAATGAGCTACAAAGATTCAGTAGCGGAACAAACCCCTTTTTAATTCAAAATAAATGTAAAACAGCAATGAAAATTTGTTGGTTCTAGCGTCACTAAATTCTTTGCAACGTGAAATTTGCACTGTTATCTCACCTCGGGTCGTATTTATTCCGGTGTGATTACGAAGATGACTCGTTTCTTGTATTCTTGGTTGTAGTATAACCCATTCTTGGTGTTTCATTTGTATTTTATTCCAGTATTTTGTATCACTTTTTAGTTTTATTTTTCTTAATAATACTCCACAAAAAGAGAACATTCTGTACTTTCTTCTACTGCAAAAAGAAAATCTTTTGCCATTCTGTTTTAACTACTTATCACAATTATTACTGCCGTAGAGATCTAAAATTTATTTTCTAATCATTAGTAAAATTAGTACCTGTAATATAATCGGAATAGTTATGTAAATCAATTAAAAGAAAAGTAACTTTAACGCTAGTAAACGCTTTTTATGCAATTTTTAAATTTCTCTTATAAATTATTTTAATAGCATTGCGAATATTTAATTTATGCTAACAGCTACCAAAAAAATTCTAATTTGCTTTTTAATAGTTGTTTTCAGGTTTGTAATTTATTGCTCGTATTAATGAATAAATAAAACTAGTTCGTGTTGAACATAGTCTTGAATCGCGAAATTAAAACAATGACCTAACAAGTAATCATAATTTGAATTAACGGAAGCAATAATTGAATTTATTGGAAAATTTCTAAACATGAAAATGTTATCACCCAATATGAACTCCATGAAGGGAATGACCCTCTTAAAGGGCACGTGGAACGACACCATATAAAGAAAAATGTATTTCGTGCTCACAACTTACATCACAATAAAAAAGAAAATATTGCACTCAGGATTATGGTACGTAAACGTAATATGTTGTATTTCCGTTGGAGATACATCAGTTTGAATCAATAGCGGATAACTTACGGCTGTGCAAGGACTGTATCAGAATACAAAACATTTTATTTTTCAAGAATTCGTTTGGAAAATAGTGATATGATAGGTAAAAATGTAACGATAGGAAAGAATATAGCATTCTTTTAAAATACTGGACTATACCGATCATGTACGGTGACGACCACTTGCAAGTTAACAATTTGGTTGGCTTTTTCCCCACTTGATTGTAAAGATGATTTAACCCAACTTTTAATTCTCTTTATTCGAAATTTGTATACGGCATTTTCTATTGTCAGGTCATAATGCTACTAGCGTAATACTATTTTGTAGTAGCATAATTTATTTCCTGCAAGTAAAGTTGGTGGTCATTGTGAAAGTCCGCTTCACGCGTAATTTGAAATAATTTCATCTCAAGAGTGGTTAACTTTCAATTGCTGATCAGTGTACACTTTCAAATCTATGCTTTAGGTTAAATATTTTGTGATGGTTAGATATATTAAAATTGTATCTAATATTGCTGTGAGACTCTTTAAATTGTTTTAAACATATACAGTGAGATCCAAATTGAGTGAAGAAGGGTTTGAATTTCGCGCCTTAGGTTTTAGTGTATTTCATGTTGTTAGTGTAGCACTATTGAAATGTGTTGTGTCAAATTACATTCAACTCGTCAGTTTCTCGTTTATATCGTTGTACTTTGCTACGTTGTTCGGGTTTTCATTGAATTTTTGCTTTAGTTCGTTTGTTTTCTTATTTTACAAGACAGTTTTTTTTCAGAACTACGGTTCTATTATCAAGTAAGCTTATTATTTAAAATTAACGAAGTTTAAAAGCTATATTATTTTTGAGACGCCGCTGTAAAATAAAAGAAGCAGAAAAGTATTTATGTTGCCAATATGACAATAATTTAACGTGGCGGTAAATTCAAACCGTCCTCATTCAATTTGAATCACCCTGTATTTGTTGATTATGTAAAATTTTCAATAATAAATAATACAATATCTTTATTGGGTTCAGGGATATTTCATATAAAAATATTTTATTTCCCCCTTATTTATATCTGAATTTATATTGTTACTGATGCCATCTACTGGTTTATTACTCAAAGTCTCTTTTTATTTTAATAACCATAAATTGTGACAGATGACAGATTAATTTGTCAAATGAATAAATTGTCTAATATAAAAATAATTCTACTGTCTGAGTATTCTCATATTATGTGAATTTAAGTAGGAATAATTAATTGCATTAAATAATATTTTATGACGAAAACCAAAGACAATCTGCATTAATCAAATTACATATGCTTTACACTAACTATCCTCTATTCAGGTTTATTATACACACCTTGACTAATGTGCCATATATGATATTTGTTTTGTGGCGAGAAATAAGTACACACTCACAATTAACTATTCACTTCTCTTCTTTATTTGTTCCAGACGAACCAAAAACGTTAGAGAGGTATATCAGTTTTCTCGATAGACAAGCAACACAATCCAAATCGTGTCATGAAGGTATAACCCCACCTAGACACAATACTTCCTCTTTTGGCTAATGAAATTTAGTTCCTTCTTAGTTTCTTCTTTTTAACTATACAATAAAACACTGGGACTAGTAGCTTGCATGAGATTTTATATTGTGACCATTTAACTTTTTATTTGGTTTTACATTTTAAGAAGTTTTTACATTTCAAAATTTTCTTGTTATTTTTTATTCAATTATTTTTATTATTCTGTATCTAGGTTGTTCTATATTTATTTCTTCCTCTTATCAATCGATAATTAATTATTATCTTAATTCTCTATACTTAGAAACATTTATTTTAATGTTCACTATAATGCTTATATGTTATCTAACAAAGATTTTCTGTTATAGTATAATATATGTAATTTGAAAGTTTTGGATGGTCATTTATACAAAAACAATTAAATGAAATAAAGTTCTCAACAAATCAAAATATCCTTTTATATGAGTATTATATGCATGGCAAGATACCATAGCAATACAGTTTTCCTCCTATACAGAATGTTCGCAGTTACAGGCGCACCATTGCTACCTCTATTATTATCGGAGCTACGAAGTCGGTTAATTTAGCAAATTAGCAATATCTTTGCTGATTAACATGGCGCAGACCAAAAAAACGATTTAACGTAAAGTTTTCGAGTTGCTCTCAAAAGTAAAATTTTTTAAGTAGGACACCCTGCATATTAAAAATAAAGAAGTTATGGGCCATTGCTTGTTATTTCTTATTTTATTCATTTTTTCGGTTTAATCTTGGCAGCAGCCGTTATAGGTGATGAAAAATGACAAAAGTTGTTGAACCAAAGCTGAAACATTTATTAGATGGTAGTAAATAATTATACACAATAAATATTAATAAATAATATATAAAAGAATCTAATAATATTGACAGAATAATTGAATGTCATTCTTTTATAATTGGTACTCGAAAACTCCTCGTTTTTGGTCGATACATCTTCGCCGATTTCAAATTCTCTTGAAGCATCTCGTAGTTCTCCTCTTTGAGAACGTATCTTTATTTTCTCTAAATTTTTCGTAAAATGTGTTAAAATATTGACGACTGGGTAGATTGTGGTTAGGGAATAAATGTATGTAATGTTGAAGAGCTTTTCTTCCATTCTTCATACACAAAATAGAAGCTTCCAGCATATTAGATTTCTCTAGGTGCGTAAATGGCATTTTATAACAAAAAGCAAACGAAAAAACCATTAAACAATTCTATAACAAAAATAAACAGAACAAAAATCAAACAGATTTACGCTAATATAAATAATATTCTGCAGACAACTACAGCTAAATGCTTTCGTGTATTTACTCGACAAGTTGTCATGATTTTGTTTTGATGGCTATTGCAGATAGCCTGAACAATGCATTAGATCAAAAATATGAAAAGAGTCTTATAACTTCACGTATATTTTTCATTTTAACATGAACTTTTATATTTACAATGTCGCTGTCCATTCTTTTCTATAAAAATGTACAGGGCGACCCATTTAAAAATGGTCCCTTTTGAAAATAACTCGAAAGTGCGACCTTCAATTCCTTTTTTGTCTTCGCCATGTTAATCAGCAGAAAAAATATTGCTAATTTAACCGACTTCGTAGCTCCAATAATAACGGAGATGCCAATTGTGCGCCGATAACAGCCTGTTATAATATTATAACAATTCTAAAGCAACAAAAATTTTCTAATGCTAACTGTTATTAATAAAACGATAAAATTCACAAAACCAAAGCTAATCTCTGCCAAAAATGAAGAAAAAATAAAGATTGGAATTCAGCGGGGAAATGAAAAGGGCTTCACAACTTCAATATTGGGTGTCATACAACCAGTCATTAAGGATGTTTGGGAGGTACAATCGGAGGTAAAAGTACTGAAAATTAGAAATTCATGAATATCTTCGTTTTACAGATCATTACGAAGTAAATTAATAGTTACAATGCTAAAAAAGAATATATTATTTAAAAGGAAAGATGAATTTTTAGTAATAATGTTGAATGAAATAGAAAATAACGAATAATATGGAAAAATTTTAAATAACTTTTGGCAGTGAATATGCCTTGATTTTAACTTTTCGGCAAAAAAATATTTGATTTAAATCTTTATCAATTATGAACATATAATTATTAATTATGCTTGAGTTAAAACATTAAAATATTGTTTATTTTTTATAATTGTAAATGATAAATATGTTTAATATTAATAATTCAACGTTCTATAAAATATAGAAAACGTGACAACAATGTTGATTTTATAAGTTGGTAGCATAAGAAGTATATCTTTCTCTTACATAATTAAGAGAGAAAATTCTTTGGGCATCAGTCAGCAGTTGATTGCAATTATGGACGTATTTAAACTAGATGGACTGAGTATTTTCTGAAGCCTGCATGGTTTGTTTACACAAAGTGCGAAACGATATGCGTGCTCCGAACGTAGCCGAATCTAATCCTATACCTAAACCAAAAAATGAAGGATCTAAACCGAGTGAATCTAGCAGGCGCAGATTAGCAGTCGGAGTTGATTGTGAGCGAGCCTTGTTCCCAAATTGTCAAATTTAGACAGTTTGAAATTAAAAATTGTCATTGCAATCTGTCAAAGTTTTGAAAGGTTTTTCACAACTCCAATTGTTACTTATTAAACTACTATTAATAAATAACATTCTGATAGCAAAAGTGTGTACGACATTAGTTGCTGCTTAAAAGATTTTTCACAACTCCAATTAATATTTATTAATAGTAGTTTAATAAGTAACAATTGGAGTTGTGAAAAACCTTTCAAAACTTTGACAGATTGCAATGACAATTTTTAATTTCAAACTGTCTAAACTTGACAATTTGGGAACAAGGCTCGCTCACAATCAACTCCGACTGCTAATCTGCGCCTGCTAGATTCACTCGGTTTAGATCCTTCATTTTTTGGTTTAGGTATAGTGCTTAGTGGTTTACTCGCCGCGACACGAGTGTTCCATCTTGGCTTTCCATATTTGTTTTCTGTGTGTTTAGTTTTTTAAGTTATTGAGTGTTTTAATTTAAATAATGGTGCGACAATGTGTTTTGTGCAAAAGATACGGTATGAAGGAAAATCAAATATCATTTAATAAGTACCTAAATTCTAAATTATGATAAAGCTAGGTTATGTCACATGTTTTGTATGTCAGTGCTGTAACGTCTGACGGGGGCACATAAACATGTTAGAAACAGAAGAGACCTTATCTCAATTGCATTGCAAGCAAGGAAAGAATTCAAAAATGTAATAAAGGCCTCTCCATTTTTAATTAAAATATGTGAAACAGGAGAAGAAGTCTTTAGGTTACATCAAAAGATTGAATCTTTTCCTAAGTTACACCAATTTAATTAACAAGTTAATACTATTATATTAAACACTTGTATTAACTAGGTATAGTATAAGTATTATAATTATATAATTATAATAAATTCTATAAAAATACATCTGTGTTTTTGTCATATAGTAGTGCAAATGAGTATTAGGAATATTTATATCCAGCAGAAAATTAAGTCTAAAACATTCCATGGTCTTTTTTTTATTATAAATTCTCGTTTGGCGCTACTTCAGTGGATTCCAATCCACCTTACTACAACAACAAAAAAGACAAATTGCTTTCATCGGAGAACTCGGGAAGCTTTAGATGCAACTATCTTAGCTTTAAAATATTGTAATATTTATTGACTCCTAACAACAGGTAAAGTAGGGGTCAATTTCTCATCTTTACAGATTTAGCTGCTCATTAATTCATTCATTTATACAGTTTCCTAAACTCAAGGAATGGGCACCAATACTTTTTTTTAAAGCAGGTTACTCATAAACTTATTTAATTTACCACCAGTTTATTGTAATTCAACTTGTACTAAACTATTGTAATTACTGTTAAAGACCAGAGCAAGCAAGAACTACCTTCTACTACCTATACCAAATAAGTAGTAGAAGCTACTATTTTATTTATTTATGGGCGAGGAATGAGGATGGCGGAGCATCGTTCGTACCTCATGGCACCGATGGCTATGATCATTTGGCCGACCCTACTAGAATTTACCCGAATCTGAGTGAATTGCACCTCCAGTAGAGATTTTGAACGTGCCAAACATCACATTGACACGAGACCTACAGTTTTACTTCCTATCCGAAAAGAAGGCATGTTTTAAATTTTTCTCCGCTATGAAGTATTACCAGCTCCGCCAGGATCGAACCTGCGATCCTTGGATTATGAAGCAAACATGCAAACCACTAATCAACCAAGGCTGACAGAACCTACTATTATTCTTGTTTTACTTTATTATAGCTTTAACTAAATTATGTTTACAAAAACCAAAAAGGTAGCAATTAGCTGTAGGAAATAGCTAAATACCAGCTTCATACTACCATAGTAGTTTAGGACAAATAATGTGTAGGTATGTAGTTAGGATTTTATTTTATTTATATTTGTAGTAATTATGACTACTACCGCAAATTACAACTTTATAGGCATCATTTGCAGTTTACATTACTGCTATTTCAGAGTTGAAGCTCATATGCTAATATTGAATGTCTGGAATTTACAAGCCCCTTTTTAACAGCACGCCACTGCGCTCGACGGAAACTAGCTCTCAGCTGAGTACAGTGTTGCCGCATTTTCTTGCACACCAAATAATTATCGAGTAAAAACCAGATTTTCGGTTTGTTTATAATTCTTTTCTCAAGAACCGTTTAGTGAATGTTTATAAAACTATGCAAAATCGGTTCTATGGAGTTCAAGTTACGTAATTTAAAAATCTGGGACGCTTGGTAGCTTTTTTTCCTGTAATTGAAATGACTTTATTCTATTATGTGAGCGAATCTCCATAAGATCACATGTAAAATTACAGTTACTTTAAATTGCAATAACTTTTAAACGGCTTAGTCGATCGGATTGAAATTTTCACTGTAGTTTTAGCATTAAATGAGGAAAATTCTACTAAATTTTTATTCATTTCGTAGCATTTTGAGATACCTCCTAAACATCCTTAACGAGCAGTAAATACAATAGACGAGTTATTAAAGTCATAAAACAGACGAATACCATATCACCAAATAAGGTTGTTAAATAATCACTTATAATACCATTAGTAGTCAAAGTTATGTCGACTATTTTTGTGGTGGTTTCACGAATGTCTATCATGCTTGCATTTAAATACCACGAGTGCGCAGCACGAGTGGTATTCGCAAGCATGATAGACATGAGTGTTAAGCACCACAAAAATAGTCTACTTAACTTTGACTACTTATGGTATTCGAGAGACTATTCAACGAACACGCTTTAAAAAATCAAATTGTTTTTCATAAATGTAGCAATGTTACATTTAATAATTGTACGTTCAATACTCAAAAATAAATGTTGTTAAATATTTGTGTTTTATTAAAATTGTCGATTGTTATCACTAGTGAAAATTGTCGACAATTTTCACTAGTGAGAATTGTCGATACAATTCATTTTCATTGGATTAAAAATATCAAATGCTGCATTTTAATTGGTCAATTTTTAATAAATGACATGTGAGTTGAATAGTCACATATGTATCATTTTAAAGGCCTTGTCTTAAAAATCAATAAACTTCTGAAATGACATGGTTTACAACATTAGAATCAAAGCACAATAAAACAAATGCTGTCATAAAAGGTAATAAACCTCTAACTGCTGATAAACATTCCTAATCAGCTGTTATGTAAATAAGATTTCTTTTGTAGTGTTCCTACGCGGCAATATTCCTAGGTAATTAATTACCATTACAATCCTCAAAGGCTGCACGTTATATAGATATTATTTTAATTTAAATAAAAACAACATTATTGTAATATTAACTGACGATGCGTGAGCAGTGTTAAAATAAATCTCAACAGTAAATATACTATATACTAATAAATATGTTAAATATACTATATTAAAATAGTTCCTGGATACACACAACCGTAATAAAAGATTGCAAAACGCCCTCTCGGGCTGTAGTGGCTTGCAAGTGTCCGCAGCGAGGGCAGGATTCTTTAAGCACTTATTATTGTGCGTGACTACGCGACTATAATACATGTAGTGCAATTGTTTTCCGTTTTGTTCCAAAACAACTGCGTTATTTACCAAAATGCATAAGCCATCAGATATGTAAAAGCGTATACTACAATTTTTATATCACGCACTTTTTGGATAAAATGCTTTTTTTTGCATAATATAACGAGTTAAATGAATTAATGATACCCGCTAAAGAATAATTCGTTTTGATTCCATAAATTGCGCCATAAATCCATTGAACTCTTGTTTTATCTTGAAAAGTAATAAGTATTTTATCTTAAAAGTTTTATCATAAATTCTCACGCTTCTAATACAATTTGGATTTTAGAAAACAGAGTTGTTATGGAGAAAAATAGAAAACAATTGCAGTGTACGGTAAAGATGATAATCGTGAAAGCTGTGCCGCACAGATTTGACCTTAAGGTGGGTACACATACAGCGAACGAAGGCGAACGAAGAGTAACAAACGAATTCGTTCGCTTAATGTATACGTAAAAATGAACGCCACCGAAAGGATTTGTTCGCCTTCGTCAAGGTTCGCTCACTGGTCGGTACATCAAAAGAAGTTCGTTAGGAGTCTGTTGACAATGTATACGCATTTCGACGTTCGCTTTGAGATCACATGGTTTTAGGAGCGTTTTTCTTTAATTTTAATAAGAAATAAGAATAATGTTAAGAACGGCTATGGAGTGGATGAGCTTCTTCTCTGATTATTATGTATGATGCATTAGCGATTATAATTAAATCTTCATCAGACATTCTGGAAAAACAATCTACTTCACTCATTATTATAGCAAATAATAAATAAGCCATACCGCCAATATATTATTATTGATACCGACTAATAATAATAATTTAAAGTAACAACTAGGTACTTCAGCGAAAACCAACGAACACACGCGAAACTATTCGTTTCGCTAAATGTGGACGGCAAAGCGAATTTAAGAACCGAATGCCGAACAAACTTTGCGAATTCGTTCACTAACCTTCGTTCGCCTTCGTTCGCTGTATGTGTACCCACCTTTAAAGACATTACGACTTCCCTGAGTACACCTGCCAGCCGCTACTGCACTTGGAAATCCCAACATCTTGATCAAAAAACAGTTAACCTTACCCCATCTTCTGGAAGTTGACACCTGAGCTGGCATATATCAATTTTCATTGGTATACCACCTCTTCAACTAGTTTTTTGCTAATATACTGATCATTAACACAATATATTATTCGAATGCTAATAAATTCAATGTCTTAGAACCACCTTGAGCTGAAATAAAGTATATTATCTGAGCTTTTTGGGATCTCGAAGTATAAACAAATGCAGTGTTTTGGATAAGCTGTTTGGTTATTGCCCTGCATACTAAACTATTGTCAAATATTCTTGATGTTAGATTTAGTCTTAGACTAAGATCTAGAACTCACGCAATAAACTACAAACATTTATGTATAACCCATATGACAAAAACGTAAACGGTGTCCAAGGGTCTGTATTATTTAGCTTGCAACGTTTATTAGATTTCTTTTCAAATAGTTTTTTGTGACTATTGTGACCATAATTGTGTTTTAAGTTTCTTGGGCTATAATCTTGTAAAATCCAATTTTTACTCTTCTACTGTTAATTCGAGGTTATTATAATAAAATATTCGTTCACGATATTCAATCATTTTCATCTGTTTTTATGTTTTTTTGGAATAGATTTCCTATTGGTTTATCTCAGTTCTCTTCAACTATGCTATCCCTGTTGATTGTTTATGAAATATGTGTCACTCTTTTCCAAATACTAGTCATACGACTATTTCCTGAGAGTTCGAAGGATGTAACGTGTTTTTATCAAAGCGTGATATTTTACAGCACCCTTGCTGGTCCGATTTGGTATGTTAGCTAAAAACCCAAGTTCATTCTTTCTAAACTAATAATACCTATTGTATTGCATATAAGGGCTTACCTAAACCATTCAGATTTGAAGATTATACAGATTGGAGATCCCTTTCCCATCACCATGTTCCCAAAGCAAAGACAGAATGTGTCTCTTTAAACTGTTTTATGTTTGTATGACTTCACCATAAAGCTGTTTTAATTATTATTATTAGAATTTAATTATGCAGTTTTGAAATTGTCAATAAATCTTAGTTAATTACTTTCATTATGTACGTGTGCAACTTAATTATTGAATTGTATTCAAATAAATGCGAAGATATGTTTTGATAATACATTGTTTTGTCTTACATTTAAGGGACAGTGGTGTAAACATTTTTGATTACTCGATATTGCTGGAATTGATTTGATCGACAGTTAATTAATTTTTTCATTATTAATATAAATATTACTTGTCTGATTGATTGTGATCAAATGGCCAACCCTATCAGAATTTAAGCGAACTTGGAGAGAAGTCCGTGTCTCCAGTAAGAAGTTTTTAATGTACAGTTAGTTTCCGTGAAATGTCGTACACCTGTTTTCGTAGTTTATTAGGTGGCGTCTTAACATGGTCCCACTTGGTTTATGGAAGTGTGCAACATTTCACCAAAATTATGTTAATTGTATACGTCGTATCAATAGGGGTATTATGATCTTATTTCCCTATACCCGAAATAATGGCCCGATTTTTAGTTTCCGTGAATAGTACTTACTGGAACTTGTGAATTATATTATTGTTGTGATATTTATTACTCCTAATATTTTTGTGTTTATTATGATTGAAAGAAAATAGTTTAGCGTTTACTGTTTCCAGTTTTACTTTGTGGAACTCCATAATCATGAAATAAAGATTCATAAAAAGTTTCACAATATTTATTAAATTATAACCTGACAAATGTTTCGACAGTTAAGCTGTCATTATCACAGGTAATATTAATCTTTATTTATTTCATAAAAATAGTTTATCTTAGAGATATGATATCGATATTTTTAGATATATCATATCAAAGATTAATGGATATTCAGGCTTGAGGCGTTACGTTTTAGAGGGCGCCTGCGCCAGACCTGATCCACAGAATGGTAAATTCTAAGAAATCTCTGAGATTGGACGGCTAGAGGTATTCGTAATTAATAAAATTGAATTGAAAACATGAATATTCTGTTTTTATGATTTTCTATTGAAAAATAAAATTCGCTTGAAATGTTTCTATTTACCTTAGCCTGTTAGTTACTGACTTACTAGCCAATAAGGCCGGTTCTTCGAACTTAAAAATGATCGGACATCATCTAATGATATATCATCAGAAGGCGCCAGCCATAGAAGAGCTTCAGGACTCCCAGGAGTTAATCAGGGTCTGTGGATAGTCAGATAATTATTTTTGTGATCGTTTTGTCAGATGCATAACTGCAAAAGTGGTTTATAACTAAATATATAAACTTTCTCGCTTATGTACCTAATTGGACATCCGCCAATGTTTTGGTAATACCATTCGATACTATAAATCAATGTTTTTTACAGTTTTGTGTAAACCAATACAAGAAATTATCTTGTTCTCTGTCAATTATCTGGTTCTTGGCGTTCTTTTAAAGCGCGACGCGTTAGCGGAGTGCTTTAAATCTCAAACTCGAATCTAAAAATAGACGTGGTAACGCAGTTTTGTTGAAAATAACTTGAATGCAAATAAAAACTCAAATTTGCAAAGTTTATAAGGCACATTTATCAAACTGTTCTTCCAGATTATTTCATATTTGTGATATTTTTTATTTCGCCAATTTCATGTTCTCTTTCCATTTTTCTCGTGAAAGGAGCTGCTGCTAGTCTTGTTAGAATTAAAGAATTAAAAGTAGCATTTATAGGAAAAGGCTTTTTTTCGGAGAATAATCCAGATGCAAATGTGCATGTTGCATACATATTTAAAGTAGCGTGTAGGTAGTATGCTCTAATATAACTGGTAGAGCTCTAGGATATTAATTTACCTCAGACTTATTATCTACTGCAGGAAGAGCTTACAGTAATTATTTGCACAGACAGCAATCAATATTCTATAACAGATGGTAGTATATCGCTAACAAGGCAGCCTTTGCATACAGTTAATTATTAACTAAGTAAGTGCACGTGAATATTAGAATCAACTAAGGCGCATATAACACCTTAATGCATGAACTTCTGGATATCTTGCTAATAGGTTCACTGCTTCTAACGTTCCTGGCTTATAATCAATTTACTTCATGAAAGCTTCATCATATACACTGGTTAAAAGACATTACTTTTGATGAAGCTTCTCTATCTTCTTTTCTTATAAATTCAAATCTTCCCCTAAAATCCGATTCAGACTTTAGTATGCATAGTTTTTCTTATAAGCTTATACCTTTCAAATACCCTAGTAGTACTATTACGTTGAAGTTTAGCGGAAAATGTCCAATTTTAGCGATTAGAGGTTTTAGGAATTTAATAATAAGTCAGCTCAAGGTGACATATTAATTTCAAATCTTGGGATTTAGATTTTTAAAGATTTCAATTTCAAAGTTTGAGTTCCGAGTTTCTTTGAGTGTCTCAGTTTGCGGAGACTAAAAGATTTGGAAGAGATTTGGAAGATTCACATTGGATCTATTCATATTTGAAGATTCAAAGCTTTCAGATATTCAAAGATTTAGAGGATTTAAAAGTCTTGGCGATTTAGTTCTGAAACTTCAAAGTTTCGGAGATTTATAGTTTCTATGTATATGTTTATATTGGAAGAGAAACGACTCATTATCAGATCTAAAATCCTGAGCTCTTTAACTATAGCCTAGTCAGTCTATAGGAACTTCAGCGCTGTATATTGATGTATTAACTAGAGTCTTTGCACAAATGCCTAATATTTTACAGTCTAAGAATTCTCCATTTTGTAAGGTCGAACCGTTTCTCATACTTCAGTTCCCCAAGTTTTTATCTTCTGTTTATCAAGTTAAATCAAGGTTGCTACATTATCTTTTATTTCACAGTCCATATCTGAAGCATCCATACTATAGTATCAGCAAAATGTGGCTTAATATGTCTCTGTAGCAAACTCAAGCTTCAGTCGACGATTGGGCGCTAAAAAATAGCGAAATTGATTGTTGTTCTATAGTAAATAATATGGATGTTCGAAACTACATGCTATAATGGCCAAAACTAATAAACTCGAAAATGGTCAAAAACCCACTTCGCTTGTTTTTGAAATAAGAGATTCAATTGTATCTAAGCAGAGCTGATACAGCGTCAAATCAATAGTTATCACGTTCGCAGGCCATAAAAGTCGTGTTTACAGCCCCTGTTCCTAAATTATTATTAGATCTACATTACAGCTACGAAGTAAAATAAGGACGTTATGCTGTCTTTGTTTGTACTCAAATAATACTTATAATTTCTTTTTCATGGATATTTTTATTTACTATTTCTGTAAATGAAACTGTACTATAGTATATATAGATATTTCTCCGAGCAAAGTGCGCTTCAATCGTACTTATGTATAAAGTGATATAAGTAGAATATTATCAATCAAGACTGGAATTTGAGGTTCGACCTACTAGGCGAGGACTTTAAGCAGTTGAGATGTCGTAGAGCAGTCAACGTTTATTAGTAGACTATTATTTAGCCAGAAAGTGCCTTGGTCTTTATTTTCGTTGTGAATACCTTGCTTTAAAGCATTAAGAATATATTTTATTTACCGTGGTGAGACATAGTTCCATGTATGCAATATTAACGTGCTAAAATTCCTTTCCCTTTACCAACAGCAAAAACGAGTCGCGGTACTCTTTACGTTGCTTTGCAAATATCTTCGCTTGTATGATACCTATAACAAAAATAAGATAACCATAGTGTTCACAGAAAATCAACGCAAAATTCTATTACAGTCATTTTTTCAAAATATGTACTAGATTTAAAGATATTAAGTGTTAAATGTAATTTTGCTGAACCTTAAAGTGCTGTTTGGAGAAAATCTACTTTTAAGTAGCAGTTCCCGTAAGAAACAATGTAAATGAATATCTTAAATGTTTTTTAATAACGTAAATATTGATGTAATCATTCATAGTTTTGTCACAACATAGCAGTGATGTCCTATAGCAAATAACATAAAAACTAAATTTCACGTCTCTTTTACTTGCCTGTGCGCGGGGGCAGTTATTTTTTGGACGATAACTATATTCTGCTTAATTTAGGGATAGATTGCAACATTAGCTAATAATAAAAAATAATAATAAAATTCTACAATATTTTGTTTTACTCTTTTATCCTAGGACTGTAAGTGACACTTACACTACGTGCACATAAGTCAAATAAAGTTCATTACACATCTGACAGAACTTATTATATAAGAACTTATTACACCTTTTTGTACACAAACTGCCGGCGGGTTTATCAACACCTCGCCACTTACAAATTTAATTGATCTTGTTCTTCTATTTGGACCGTGCTGACGCTATTCAAATACTCTTTAGAGGTTATACAAACTGTTGTGCAATTAATCCCAGCTTTTCTGCATCCACACTTACCTCTAGAGCCAGTCATACACGTACGGGATTTAATCTTTAATACAACCTTCAGAGCAACAGCGTAAATTGTTGTAATGTATACACATTGGTTCAAGAGATAATTCATTCCCCTGCCATTTTCGAAATTTATGGTATAAATAATTTCTTTTCTAAAGTAATTTCTTTTTGTGCTGAAATGCGATAAAACCAGAAGTACAAGCTTCCTTACAAAAATAATTACTTTTTTTTATTTCGAGATGTTTTGATCTTTTCTTGCCAAATGTGATACACGGTCCACAGATTAATCTTTCAACAAATATCTGTCCAATTGTTTTATCAGTATCTAGAAGCAAACCAGATGGTAACTCACTCCCACTAACAGAAGAAGCTACCAAGCAGCACTTGTTTCGAGAATACCAAGTTCAAAAATGACAGGAACCTGAACTATCTCCTGAATTTTGGGGTTAGTAGCGTGTGCAAAGTTGATTTGTTTCTATTACAATGATAGGCTGTGTAGGATGGCGAAGTATTAAATATAAAATACTGTTCATGTTTATGATTACTCTATTACTCTGTATTGCATCAAAAATAATCAAGTACATGCATTACGTTAATTGGTTGGGGTCGCAACTACGTATCCATTCTACCACGAACAGACTGGCTTGTTATAAAAAATACACATTTGCATCTTTTATTTTAGAATAAATGGTATTTTCATTTACGTTTGTAATTCAAAAAAGTTAATTTAAATTGTCCTCAAGTGAAATGCAAGAGGTTAAACGGCTAGTGTAGTTTGAGTTGTTATGTATTGTATGTTGCATAAACATGCAGTAAATGCAATGGTTTGAGATGATTATTTTAAAATGCAATGTAGAGCATATTGCATTTTAATATAATAGCACTGTATATAGTATGATTGGCTCTGAAGATAGTAATCATAACATCTGACTCGCAGATTGTTTGAATGGCGCCATCAGTCGATAACAGTGATGAAATAGATCAAGGTCAGTGGAGCACTGCGGCAGATTCGAAATCACATTCCAAAAATTTTCAAGAAGATTCCAGGATTCATCGGATTTGTTGTTGCTGATGGGAAAAACCGCAAATTACCAAATAAGCATAGAGAAATATAATACTTTTTTGTATAGGGGTGTCACAATGAGGAGGATAATGAGAATGCATATTTTGGACCACTATTTACGAATTGCAGGACTAAATATGTCTACAAAGAAAATTTTGGAAACTTTCTATCGATTGGCGCGTAAATCTATTTTAAGTTGTTAAGAGTTAAGAAAAAGGTGCATAAAACCTTTTTTGCACAGAATCTCATATTCATTAATTTGGATAAGAACTAGTTTTTCCGTAAAATCGATAGTTCAGGAGATATTTGCAAAAAAACAGTGTGGCTATCTTCCAAAATGGCGACTTCTTAATAGGTTGAATAGTAGGTTTCATTAAACATTCTCCTAAATTTGAAGACTTCACTATCAAACTTATTTTATTTGTTAAAATCAGGCCTTCATCTTATACACTTAATTAAATAAATAAAAAGAAAATGGCTGTTACCTAATTAAATATAAGGAAAACGATAAAGAGTAATAATTAGTTAGTTTTTAAAGAATTTTGTTAAATGTATTACGTTACCGTTATTAACAATAAAAAAAACAAAAGAACATATTAAATTACATCAAATTAAACTGAGAAACACGACTTTGTTTAAAATTTTAATTAAATATACACAAAAGCAACAAATTGACCTTCTTGATCGCATTGAACTATGCCATTCCAATTTTGTAAAATCAAACGGAATTGTTGTAAAATGGATTGTCAATGTTGAATAACCGTTTGTTAATAAAATCGACAAAAGTGTGATTCATTTTATGTCCTTCAAAAATAATCTCTTTTATATAAAACATTGTGTGTAATAATAATATAAAAATAATAGAATTTAAGATGATGTTCTAACTTTCATACGCCCGTTTATAATAGCATAGAAATTCTGCAAATATTTTCATTATAAACAGTCGGTATTATTTCAGCAAATTAATAAAGTAGACGCTGTATAGTGTTTAATTTGCTGTTAACGTTTGTATGTTAAAATGAAATTTGCTAAACTGGTAATTGCAAAGCCAAATAGAATATATTAATTAATTTTAAATAATATAACTAATTTTTGTTTCTCTGATGATTTATATTAGTTTATTACTAAAAATGGTTTCTTTTTACAATGGGTCATATGAAAAAATGTAGTAGTATGCTTTTTACTATACATCTATCTCACTTTTACTGAATAAAAATCATATCTTTCATCCTTTATTACATGAGAAGTAAGTCGGACTGGGCCGATTCCCACATCCATTTCGCCTCCTCCGTCCTGGGCCCTAACTGTGGAAAAAATCATTTTTAAAGTCGGATTAAGGCTAAACTTGATGTAAGTTGAACTGGCAATAAAAAAATAAACTAAAAGCTTGAATATCAGAATTACAAATCCTACAATTTGCAAACTCTATTTTGGCTTGAGAGTGGGAACAGAACAAGCAAACATGGAATAGCAGAAACTGCTTCCACAATTTCTCGAACATCTTAGCGAGAGGGAAGATGAAAAGGGCGTTGCTAGTAAACACCAAAACAAACCAAAAAGTAACTAAAGAGTATGGGAATTATGAAATGAAAGAGTTAAGCTATTCAGAACTCCAACGCCATGTTTTGTTAAAACAACTGTCTGTTTTACAATTGAAAAAACCTGTTACAAGAAACCAACTGTTAAACCAACTGTTACAAAAAGTAGGAATTCCACTGGGAAGTTATTAATGTGAAAACAGTTATTGCTAGCCCATTAATGAGACAAAATGTACATTTTTGTACGACCATGCTATTTCGGATTGTTTACCATACTTGGTTTTAGAACAGTAGGTTATATTTACTGGTTGCTAAGCAAAAACGCGTCGGTAAGTAATTACTTACCGTTCAGTTCTGTCAAAAACAGAACGGTAAGTAAATTATATGTAATTTATAAAATAAATGCATGATCTTTAGATGTCTCTTTCGCGAGAAATCATTTATTTTCTAAATAATTGGACTATTTAAAAAAATGTATGTTGTTTATTTAAATTTGCTCAGGCCTCTTCAATATCCCAATTATATTCGTTTTCAGATTCACTCATTCTCACGAGTTGACAAATATCGTGACATTCAAAAATAATAGTAATTACAAACGTATCCATGGTAACGACAACACCTACTTAATGTTTGGTGGATATACAGGGCAAAAATAAATTATCTTAAATCTATTTTTTTCGGGGATATTTCATTAGTTAATACCTTTGTATTCATAATGGTCGTACAAAAAATAGTATAAGCATCTCAAACAGTAAGGAGTTTACCGATCTCCTCCAATATTGGCGACTTCGCTTTGCTCAGTCGCCAAACATTGTCGTCGATCGGTAAACTGTCCTTACTGTTCTTGATACTTAATATACTATAATGTATATTTATGTTGTATGTATGTACGTTTTGGATGGGACGATACGGTGACAAGGTCGCAGATATATAGGGCACGGACAAGTGCCTTGGACGCTACGACCAGGTCACAAAAATGTGAAATTTTCTATCCTGGTCATTACGACCCCAGGGTACGTAATAAAAAAATAATTAACGTGTCGAGAGGGCGCCAAAATCAACAAAAATTTATACTTGGCTAATGTCATGCCAAATTAACTAATTTTAACACACGACCGTGCTTCGACGTCTCAGATTTTGTTCAAATCTTTTCCTTACAGATTCTATTTGAATAAAAAATGGCCGAAGAAGTTTTTGAAATTTTCGATTTTTTGAAAATTCTGCTATCCGACACTCTGCATCATCTGACTAAAATTGTCATAACTTCCTTATTTTCCGAGTTATCTGGGTCATCCAGGTGTCACATTAAAGATAGTTTTTGGATCTTTCAAGGTAACTACATCAAGAAACGTGCAAAGACATTCCACAGTAGAAAGTAGTAGGCTCTAAAAGAAAATTCTAGTGTTTTAAGAATTTTGGCATTGCTGCTGTGACACAATTATCGAAACTTTTTAAATCGAGTTACCTTAGCATATACGTGGTAAGGTTAAAAAATAAAAAGGGTGTTTTTTTGTAGTTTTGGAAAAAAAGGTGTGATAATTGTGTCACAGGAGCAATGTCAAACTTCTTAAAAACACTAGAATTCTCTTTCAGAGCCTGCTACTTTTCTACTATGGAATGTCTTTGCACGTTTCTTGATAATATAGTTACTCTGAAAGATCCTAAAACTAGTTTTAATTTGATACCTGGATGAGTTGATACCTGGATACCGAGATGACTCGGCAAATAACGGAGTTATGACAATTTTGGTCAGATGATGCAGAGTGTCGGATAGCAGAATTTCCAAAAAATTGATATTTTCAAAAGCTTCTACTTCGATAGTTTTTATCCAAAAAATCTGAAATAATTAATTTAATGTCATTTCATACGTATCTAAACAAGAAAAAAATACGAGACTTGAAGCAAATGGCTGTAGGTGATTTGGCATGAAAGTAGCCACTTACCTATCGAATAAAACTGTTTTTTCCTAAACAAATTACATAATAATCATAACAGCCATGACGGGGGAGCAATGCGAAGTTTTCGCCCCACTTGGAAAAATTAATTAAGGCCGTCCCTGTAGACCTGATCACATAATTTTAAGTCAGTCTTATAATAAAATTTCTTATCGTCACTTTTTAATTTTACGACTTCCTAGTAAGAGTGTAACACAAGGCAGCAATAATAGAAAATCCTCGCCAAAACAAAAATATTAAATATTGTTAAGTCAACACCTTCTAAATTGTAATTTATAAATAAAAGGATTAAATATTATCCTTTTTAAATTCATCTTCAGACCTCTAAAAAGAATGCAGAATTAGTAAATAGAAAATCAGTGGAATATTACATATTTATGATGACGGGTCGACGAAAGCACCCTATATGGCAGCATCTTTTTAACAATTTTATTAAAAATGCTGTTGAACCTCATGAAATTCGTGTCAAATGTATCCATTACAAAAAAATGTGCACGCTAAATTAGTTTCTCGTATGTAAGTAATTTAGTAATTATTAATTTAATTTATCAAAGACTATTGCTAAAGGTCATAAAGTTCATATTGAAGGGAAGCTTTTTTTCCTGTATTTCTGTTTGTTTAGATTTACTATTTACATAACCAGTTCATCTTTAATTATTCTTTCCGTTATTTATTAAATGTTCTACATCTGTACAGAAATAAATATTTAACATCTAAATTTAATGTTGTTGCAGCAAAATTGGATGATTTTATACAATGTAATCTAATCTTCTATCCACCTTACTAGTACTAACTTACTATTAGATTAGAATTGTTTTATGGTTCAAGTTACAATCTTAAAAGTCATTTTCAAAAGTAGATTTAAATAATATTTAATCAGCATATTGTCTATAATTTCTCATTTTATAGTTGAAATTCTTATAATAATATACCTTTCAGATGGAAATTGCTCATTTAAAGTCGAAAATGCAGTATAAGAATCTAAAATTATTTTTTCTCATTCAAGTATTGAATTAGGTTTTTTTTATAATGATTACAAAAAACATGTTTTAAACGTATGTTGCGATTTTTATGCAGATGCTCAATTGTTTCTTAAGGTCACACTTGTGTTTTGGTCGCTGCGACATGATCTCCCGCGACCAGGTAGCCATGATCTGTTATACTGTAAATGGTTCTAGTACATGTAGCCATACTTGCGACCCACGAAAGCGACAGACTTTAGATAAATATCTTTTTCTGCGCCTTTCTTTCAATAACGCAAGACGACATTGCTAAAATCGCAAAGTCATCTACTGCGACAGCATAAAAGAAACTGATCAAAATTATGCTATCAGCTCTTATTAAAATGGTCAGTGTAAGAAACTTTACAGGTGTACGACCTGGTCGCGATGATCGTCTCACAAACAAATTAAACGGCAGGCTACCGTATACTATCTTAGAAATATCTTTATTTCTGAATCTAAAGCGCACCCAATGTCTCTGTGTTTACATTCACAAAATAACTTGCTTTAAACTTCTTTCTTCTTAGCTGTATAATTTTTAAAATCGCTATACTCAACCATAACTAATTTATTACAACTAAAAAGAAGTATAGAACAATTTATAGAACAAATATAGAATTTAGCATGAGCATATATGAATGGAGAAACATGGAGAACGATTGTGGCTCGGTTAGTTGCGTGCGGGACTACCGACCAAGGAACCCGGGTTCGAACCCCGGCCAAAATATCACCGGATTTTTAAAAATCGCTTCTCCCTCGAAAGGCAATGGCAAATCACCAAGGTATACTTTGCTCAGGAAATTTCCCTGAAATCAATAAAAAAATCCAAGTACTATGTACTTGGGGTGATTCGGAGTCCACCTTAAGCTATAGGTCCCCTATACTTGTGATCACTGAACACGCACAACACAAGTATAGGAGGGAAATGCCAACGCTCTGCAACAGAGCAAGGCACGCAATGAAGAAGATATATGAATGCTTTTATTCATACCTACGGCTCAATGGTTTCAGATAGATGTGAGATAATTAAAGCTGAATGTGCATCTAAAATGAACCATTTCAACGTAAGCTTTTTCTACAATAGTCGTTCGAACTGGTCTCGACTTTTTGCAAACACCAATTTAGTTTTCGCTTCATATTTTTAAACAAGTTTGTTAATAACTCTGATGTTGTAGCACATTATTTGTGTAATTATGCCTTAGTTCATAGTTAGAAAGAACTATGAATATTGCATTTTTTAGATGTGGAAATATAAATACTAAGTATAAGCATACTTTGCTGCTGATTATTTAATCCCAATGATACGAAAATATTGAAGAACTGTTGATTACTTATTATAACATTAAATTGTTAATTTCTATTTTCGATTCTAGTTGTTTGAGGTTCCCTTCTTACTGAGAAGTTTAGCAGCGTTGGTTTAGTGCGCCGATGTTTAGGAATAGGTTGAGATTAACAACAGTATTTGACGTTGACTATTTGTTTTAATGGAATTAACCTATTCGGCCTCTTGTGTTGGGGTAAATTCTAATCGCTTTATTGCGGAATAAATCTGTGGTGGTTTCTGTTTTTTGAATTTTGTCAACGTTAGTTAACAATGTTGTATAATCCCTTAATTTTGATATGAACGCCTTTCAAGCATTTATTCTTGATAAAACTGTAACGACCGATGTATTAAAAAGAAAATTAATTAGAAGCCTTTCATAGCTAAGAAAGGTATTTACTGCTTAGTATGCACTCAGTAAATTGAAAATTTTAATGTCATAATAATTTTCAAAACATACAGCTTCGGCCTACTACAATATTAGATACATTATATGTATCTGTTTTTTTTCATACTAAGTATGCACTTTGTCCGCTTCCACTTACATCTGTTATATACTATAATTTTGGCCCCATCGGTATAATAAACTTGTAATATGTAAGTTTAAAGGAACAAATTAAAATATTTAGTAAGTTTAGTGGTTAATGATTAGAAATGAGCAAGATTTTGAATAAGATCCATAGACGGAACATAAGGATAATGATATACCAGATATTGATAGTGAGCTACAACTTTGTCTAGGTATATCAATTTACTTCTCTTTCAGTTTTTTAAGTTAATACTATTGAATACTATTACTACACTATTTACTACTACAGAACACATATGTATGTACACGGGCGACCTAAAAAATGCGGACAAGTCTTGGTATCTATTTTATTAGTTTAAACGAAGCTTCGTGTGTTCATCCCTCTAACAATATTAGACGATCCGATAGATTTTCATTGTCCTAACAAATAAATTTAACAATCAAATTAAAATTAGATTAATATCCGCATCATAACAAGGCGTCTGCATTTTTTATGTCGTCCGTGGTACATTTACGTCTCAGTAACCCTTAACACAATAGATTTCTTTAGTTCTGTAGATATTCTTTACTTATACCAATCTGTATTCTGACGACTTGCACTTAATCTTTTATCTCGTCTGGAGTAAAAGGTCTATTAAAATCCGTAAAAACGATCAACATTAATAGTAGCACCATTACGATTACAGCGGTATCTATTATTATGATGAAAGCAAATTAGGCGTTTTTGCCTCCTTCTTGTCCTTTCATCTGTGAAGTAAATTAGCTTTTCTTTATGATAAATCTACAACTACATGCTAAGAATGTTACGAAGACAAAAGAACGCTGTGGTCTTTTTATAGTCCAACATTAAACGAACGATAACTCATTTTAGGCATAAACAGTACTTAATTGTTTAATTTTTATGTATGTAACATACATAATAAAATACGTTATATTATTATAGAGGTTGCTACATAAACATAAAGTTTGGTCTGCTTCGAAGGATAAATCATTTATCTCTAAAACTATAACTTCTTACTCCATTCTTTCTCATTGTCAGCTTGGCCGATCAACCACATATATGTTACCTTTTATTTTTTCCACTCTT
This sequence comes from Agrypnus murinus, assembly GCA_929113105.1. Taxonomy (NCBI): domain Eukaryota; kingdom Metazoa; phylum Arthropoda; class Insecta; order Coleoptera; family Elateridae; genus Agrypnus; species Agrypnus murinus. The sequence goes on along the minus strand of OV816025.1, from coordinate 136,571,338 downwards.
TTAGGCTCCAAGTTCACTATTATCGCAGAAGAACAAAATAACAAAGTCTCACTGTTCTGGAACGGCCAGATTCTTCTTCACTTGTCTCTTGGTTATTATCCGTCAAACAAGTAATCAATATAAGAGCTTTTCGCTTTCAAATACCATTTTTTTGGGATCCGTCTCATAATTAATTTTACTCTGTAGATTCTTTTGAATTTTTATTTTGCACTAACAAACGAGCTCTTTGTGGTTTGTGCAAAGTTGGGTACTTATTTTGTTTGTATTTTAAAAACATAACCTTGAAAATCTTTCTTAACTAAAAGAGTACTGCATGAGTTCAAGGATCATCTTTTGTTTAATTCTTTGTATTAAATTTTGGTTGCCACTGTCTGTAAGGCGTTGTAAATCAGTAATTAAAATTCTACAGTGTTAACCGCATCCTTCTCGCAAAGTATAAAAGGCAGTCAGTAGCAAGGTTATTCAAAAAAGATTTTGAATTTGAACGGTTGAATTGCAATCAGAAATAGCTAATGACGGCTACTAATGAGATTTCTGCACTTGTTAATGACAGCTAAAACTAGTTTCAATAACATTTGCGTTTAAAATATACTGTTAAAATGCAGATCTGTTATAGAGATATTTTTTTAAAACAATTAAAGGATTATTATAGTCATTTATTTTTCTGTAAGAAGGTTATTGATACCGTTATAATAAAATTAGTTACGTCAATAACTAATTCTAAATCTAAAATTATAAAAATGATTTCTATTATAAATCGGTGGCTCTCAATCTTTTTATATGTTTATGAATGTTCTAGGTCGATAAATTAGGCGTGATTCCAACACTTGGGGGGGGGGGGGAAGTGAAATCTACCATCTAGAATTAACAACCGAGATTTCCGATTCATAATTATGCAGGAATTAATGTTTCATCCTCGATGCAACTTTACAAACAAGCTGGAGAATACAATCTAAATCTAATGATCTGCAGATACTGCATTCGGGCCTTTATGGATGTAATACAGATCCACCGTTGTAACGTGGCAAAATCAGCGCTGCTCTAGGTAAAGGTTTGAAGGTAGTCGAGGTTAAAGAACCAATAGCGTATAGAAGATCGTTCCTACAGTTAAGAAATAATTCTGATTCAAGTTGTGGCGGTAATGAATTACAAATTATGAAATTGTCATTGTTTTGGATGTTTTAAAACGCTATGTTAAAAAAATTATAATTTATTTATATTATAAAAGTTAATTAGCAAGAATTGTATGTGAGCATTTAAAAAATGAACAATGTATAATCGTCAATTGTTCTTATTACGCTGTATTTTTCAGAGTTTTTTTTTTCAGAGAATTAAAAATTAAATGTTTTTGCCACCGCTGAATGATGCAAAAACTATGAAAGTTTATTGAAATACTTCTGCAAATTAAGCTTTTACTTTGCTGCAAAGTATATTAATGATAAAATTTTCATAGTAATAATACTTTATTAATGAATTCCAAATAAATTCATATTTTAATAATTTTATATAAAATTTTATATACAGTACGTTTAGTTTGTTCTACATACAAATGCATCAATTAATAACTGAATAAACTCCTTCACCCCCAATCTTGCGCAATTTTCTTCTAATACCTCTCATCAATGACTGTACAGACTTAGTGGTCACATCATAGCTAATAGTTTCCCAAACTTTTTTAAAATAATTTATGTTTTTAATAACTCTCTTTCTTTCTTAATACCTGCTTTTTTTTACAAATAGTCCAAAATTTCTCAATTGGACTTCTCAATTGGACATTAGATCGTAAGGAGCAAATTCGATACCAGTAACTTCTAACTATTGCAAAACTGTTTTTGCATAGTATACCTTTGCCAAATCAGGCCAAAACGCAACTGAAGAAATTACGTGAAGATTTTTTATAAAAGGCAACAACCTTTTCTTTAAACATTCCTCAAGATACACTTCCGCATTTACTGTTCTTTGGCTAACGAAAGGCACTGAAACGTTGCCATCCTCATGCTTTGCTTGCCACATTAGCCATTTCTTAGGAAACTGTTCTTTCGCCTTATATTTTAGTTTAGGTGGTACACTATCTTTCTCAGTAAAATTGTAGTACTTCTGTCCAGATATATTCTCAGGATCAACCATAGCATTCATTGTGAATGACAATTACTTTGTTTCTAAACTTTTCAGAAAGTTTTCTACAGTTGATTTTTGCTCTTTTTTATTGATTTCCTGTTTAGTTTGGTGCAGATAAACATTTCCTAGTTTGTATTCCAGTATTGTATTTTATTCTCCATACCATATTTTGACACACACTAAACAAAATCCCTATTTTTCTCTGTGACATATTAGTATTTAATAATTTTTCTTTAACTTTTCTTGATATTTTTTTCGTTTTCTAGTGATAGGTCGGCCACTTCTGAGTAATAGAGTTACGCTTCCTCTGGTCCCATAATGTTTTAGGATGCAGGGTAGCCAGCGAGACTGGTACTTTTAAATCCAGGGTTTTTTCCCGGTTTTCCAGATTGTAAAATACCATTTTTCCCGGTTTTTCCCATAATTTTCCCATACCCATATTGATGATCAAATTATTAGATTAGAATTAATAATAATGCAATATAGAACTTCACTTAAAGCCTTTTTTTGTTTCCGGGGAAGCATAAATAACCAAATAACTATCAAAAATGGATCATTTTAACTGAACTCTGGAAAATAGTATATTAAAGTATTAGTTTCATAAGATTCGTTTTTAGCGCACGCGTCCAAGGACAAAGACAGATGCTAAAACTTCTTATGAAACGAACACTTTATTCTATACGTTTTCTGTTTGCGTTATTCTTTAATAATACAAAAAAATAACTTACCTTTAGTTTAAAATAAAAATTTGTAAGGGAAAAACTTGTTTGAAAAGTTTTTTGTCAGTTGGCAAAATTGGGAAAATTCAGATTCTGCATTTGTTTTTCAAATGTACTGCGCATATAAGTTTGACATTTGAACAGCTGTTCAATAGTGATATCAACTTTAAAATATAAAATGTTATTGTTTCCGGAATTCAAATAAATCTCTTTTGGGCACCCGAACTCGTGTGGACACGCAAATGCGTGTCCAAATGGTTTCATTCGGACACGCAAATAGAAAACAGTATATTTAAGTATTAGTTTCATAAGTCACGTTTTTTGCGCATGCGTTCAAGTTTAGACGCGTTAGAGACGCTAAAACGTCTTATGAAACGAATACTTTATATTATTCTTTCTATTTGTCCTTTAGAAAACTCCCCGCTACTCGGGTCAAGGTCAGACTTGGACGCGTGCGCTAAAAACATGTCTTGTTAAGACGACTACTTTAGAGCATTTTTTTCTATTAGAGTTAATTTGTAATCGTTTAAAAATAACTTAATTGTAAACAAAGTTTTTTAGGAATACTTTGGTTTTTAAATTTGCGTAAATAGATTTGACATTTTAAGAAAAGATGTTCGAGAATTATATCAACTATAAAAAATAAAATGTTACTGTTTCCAGTATTCAACTGAATCTCTTTTGGACACGCAAATAGAAAAAGAGATCGTAAAATATTTATTCTATTTGAAAATATCATTAAAATTATTTTATTTGTTCAAACATTTTTTATACCTAGAATACCTAGAATATATAGTTCATACATTAATATAAAAATAAGTCGAAATAATAGGCAATTAAAACAGTTTCCTCTAAACGCTACCGATGCAATAAGAATAGTTTCAAGATCTCATGGCACGCGAAATGCATCCCGATACTTGGCCTAAAAATAAATAAATAAATAAATTAATTAATTAAATGACATTCTGAATAAATTGTTTTAATGAGTTATTTTTAACATAGTGTGGAAATTCTTAAGAAAATTTATTTACATTTAACTATTTTTTTAAGTTATAATATAGTTAATTAAAAAGAAATTATTACTTGACATTGTATTGGTCAAACGTTCGTGAAGTCCGTTGATGTTGCCGTCAGATATAGAAATTTGTTATTTTTCAACAGCAATTCCGACTTCAACGGATTCTATAAGTTGTTTATGAATGGAAGTAGGGAATAGCTATATGAGTTAACTTAAAACAGTAACAGGAACAGAAACAATAACAGTAACGCCAGCGGCAACGAGTTTATAAATCTCCCTTTAAAGCTTGCCTTTAACATTCATATCTGTGGACTTATAAAGGGTATAAGTAAATTTTCATACACAATAAGTATATTTTCGAATGTGTAAGTTCGATAGTGAAGATAAAATATCATAGAAATGAAATTTTTAGTGAAATTAAACCTTCGGAACAGAAAAGATACAAGTACATTGCTGGTCTATGTTTACCCTTTTTATTCTCAGTGACATCGTATATATTTAATGGCATTTATTGGAAACCAGATATTTATATATAAAAGAAGAAAATTTAATAAACAAAGGACCAGGCACCTGTCCGTACTTTTAACTTGTCCAAACTTTTTATTTACATGGATTTACATTGCGAAGAAGATGACATTGTTACTGAAATATATATTGGCATACATCAAAAACAAATAAGATGCTTTAAAAACACCTTTTACTAAGTGTTGCGATAAACCACAGTCCTTGCAATATTTATCAGAAGAAGATAGGTAAAAATACAAATAGAAAAGCATTTAATCTAGTGGCTTCTACGTTTACTACAGTAACCAACACTGGAATTTACTGATATTCACTACAATAGTGTTAATAATGTCTTACAAATAAACTATAATCAAAATTTATTTTCATCTAGTATAGTATAGTAAGAATTGAGGAGATGGAGCATTCGCCGTCGCCGATTGGCCGTCGCCGATTAGCCGTCGCCGGTTCGCCGTAGGTCCAATTCGCCGTCGACCCGATTTGCCGTCGCCAATCACTATTTTATTCAGCAATTTCTCTTTTGGAGAACGATATAGCCATCTACTGTATTAAACAGAAATATTGAAAAGATGTTCAAAAACTTCTGAAACTTTTATGCTTATGTACATAATAACAATATAACCGTTGTTCATAATAAGGACGTTAGTAATATTTGAAAATAAAATAATTACTGTTAGACTATTAAACCATAATACTCGCATTAGTGACTACTGCCCATCCATAATCCTTTCTAACGAGTATGATAAAAACCCATTAGAAGAGGCAAATCTGTGCAATAATTAATGCATACAAATTTAAATATGTACTATTGATTTCGTAATGGTCTAGGACAGCAAGGCTAGCATGATGCTGTTTTATTCATTTTTTTCCAGTGCAAATGCATAGTACATACATATTAACCTTTAATATTTTTTACTTTCTTTTCTTTTAAATCAAATAGTTGTAAGGAAGTTAATAATAATTTCAACTGTTCAAGCAAAACTTGTCCTTTTCTATTGTATATATGTATCAGGATAGGACATTTTAGCATTAGTTTCAACAGTCTTTTTTTTAAAACACATGTTTGTCATAATGATCCTTCTTTCTGCATCTTTTGTAAATCTTTGTATATATTTTTAGTTAATAGTTTTCAGGCATTAGTACAATAAACACATTTAAACTGCAGCTAGTGAATTTTATTTAATATTAACAATCACTAATTACTTGGGAACTTTTTAATCATTTAGAACAGACGGTGAAAGTTCTATAGGAGAATTTGTCGACGGCGAATATGTCGACGGCGAATGTGCCGGCGGCGAATCGTAGCAACGGCAAATCGGCGATGGCGAATCGGCGACGGCTAATCGGCGACGGCGAATTGTCCTAGACCCAGAATTGAAGAATTTTTTTTATGTCAGCATCATTTTAATTTTTTAATAATTGAAGATTCGGATGGATAAAGGAGGTACCTATGCGACAAAATCTAAAAATGGCGAAATATCGAGGTTAAGTTTGTAAAGAGTATCATAATAGTTATTTACATTGCAAGGCCGTTACTTAGAACTTTACATGCGGTATCTGATAAGCGAGCGATCAGCGAGCTTGTTATCCACGCAAGCACGTAGGGTCCGTGTAACAGTCGAGCATTGTACAACGTTTTATGGTATACCGACTCTTAAATCTTTAATCAATAATTCTTTCATTTACTGAAGCAGTACAGCACCATACGTAAGATATATACAGTGTGTTTTTTGTAAACGATAATATAGGAAAATCCAATGGAATTTTATCATTTTCCTCCTAAATTTGTACCCTTGCAAATGTAAGTAAAAATCTTGGTATCAATCGAAAGAAGAATTCATTTTACGTCAAAAACATATTAAACTTAATGAAGAAAACCAAAAACTATTTAGAAAAATACTTAAAAAGCTTATTGCTTTTGATAATAAGCTAAAAGCTGGAAGCTGTGTACGTAAATTAGCGTGCTTAGATTTTTATGTGCTAAGTTGTTTTGCAACCAGTTAGTAAAATATTCATAAATCATTAATTTATCATACATCTCTTGTTGACATTAGCGTGCAATAAAAATTTTATAACACTAGCTCAATAAACGTTAACTTTTTACACGAAAATCATTTTTTGCCTTTTTTGTAAAAAAAAACAGAAAAATATCGGACGTAGACTCCCCTCTTTAGATTTCCATTTGGAATATTTATTTGTTAAAATATACTAACCATGTTTTTGTGGACTCAGCCCTCACATTATTTTAATGAGAGCCACAGCCTTCGAGGCACCTCATAGTCGGCGTCTATGATAATGGCAATCCTTATGGAATGGAAACTGTATAATCTGAACATGATGGACACTCATTATTATCAAAGAAATTGTTAAACATTATTATATTATATCCAAACTCAGGTCTAACCGGAATAAATAAAGATGAGCCTACTGTTATCCCCAAAATAATAACGACAAGCAAGTAATTAACGAAAATATGACGAAGAAAGCCTAAGCTGTAATAAGAACCACATCGACACACTTAATAAAGTAACTGGGAGCATTAATACACAAAGTCGGGAAAGATGAGGGCATTATAGGGCTATGCGATTATCGAAATTAATAATCGAAAATCGAATAAAGATGGATTAATCGATTATTTAAAGTTCGATTAATCATTTGTTTTGATTACTAGTGTCTTCTATATTATGGTATAAAGCCTTTTCTGAATCAACATAAATAGTATAGTATTCTAAAATTTTGTTATAAAGTATATTTTTATATAGGTTATATTTTTAAAAATCCACTTCAATTTGTGTGCAGAGTGTATGTGTTCTGCTTGGTCTCATACCTTGTGGTTATAGTATGAATACGACATGCGACATCACTAATTTTATGCTTTAGTAGAGAAACAATTTGTGCAATTTGTGATCGTTAATGCTACTTCAACCAAAGTTTGAGTATCAAGAAGGGTTGTGCGATTATAGACATCAATAATAGAAAATCGACTACAAAAGCAATCGATTAAATCGACTGATTAACCAATTTGTCGATTAATCGGACCTACTATTATTTTTTAAATTATTCGATCAATCTATTAATCGATCGATCAATTTAATTGATTGACCAATTAATCGATTATTTTAAAAAATAATCGAAGGTCCGATTAATCGATTATTATGTATTGTAGTCCAAGCACCAGAGCAAAAAAAGTAGGTTCATAATGAAATCTTCTACAGAATTGATTTTCTTGTAGGAAAATATTTGGAGGGTGTCCCCTGAATGTAACGTCAAATTGGCGGGACGGAGGGGGTTGAGCGTTAGCTGCCATCTTGGAAAACACGTTTTATCAAATATCGCAAATATATGCTCGTGAACCGTGCATCGTACGACAAAAATAGAAGAGATCGTTCTCGTGTATAATAACATTTCCTACAACTTTTATTCGAAACTCTTCTCTGTATAGTGCATAGGTTTATATTTAGAGCGCGCCAAACTTTCTCCAACATGGTTATTGCCAAATATATAGTTAACAGTTGATGATACATCAAAATGGTAATAACCAAATTTGTAGAACACAAAATTTCCAATAAAATTTATTGGAATTTTTTTTCTATAAAATCGATACTTTAAGAGCTATAGCTTGGTAAACTGTATTGCACCGCGTGAATTATCAGTGGAGATGTTGCTTGCGTAGTACACGGAAAACATTTCATAACACATAAAACGGCGAAAAGTATTCAGAAAAATGACAATACTGTGTAGTAAATCTATTAATATTATAAATAGTGCGAGGAAGTACTTATAATTTATAGATCTTTCTTACTTGCATGGGTAGAACGTATTATAAAAAATTGTCAATGTAGCAAAATACAATTGTTTGTACACATCACGTGCATCATAAAAATTAATAATAATAATAATAATGATGATGATGATAATAATAATAATAATAATAATGATAATAATAATAATAATCATGAGAAGGGAATGGTGGAGAAAGGGATAACAGAGTTCAATGAATGCAAATTAATTTTTTGAAATAAAAAACGGATTAAAACATTTATTTATACAAAAAGTGACACGTTATTTTACGTCATAAGTCTCATCTGTTTCGATGATGAAGGAAGACACTCCATCGCCTTCCACATCCCTGTCTTCTGCCTCCGCTATATGGTAGGAGATGAATCAAAAATTTCACATTCATTGATTTCATCTTCGATGGCATCCAATGTATCTAGCACATTGTCGCATGTGTGTCCACTACAATACGAACAAAATAATGGAACATTTTAAGCGAGCTTTTCGGCATCCACAGGCAGCCCCGCAATTTTTTGAGCATTTGCAAGATATTATTTCCAGCAAACTTCATGGTGCGGGAGTCATTGTAGTTCGAATTGGTTGAAGTCCATTTGTAGTCCGCTTCCAACCTCATTCTTCAGGATCATGGAAAAATCCAAGTCAAGTTTGAACCTGGTGGTAGGTTCTAAAAGAATGGTAACGTGCCTTACTTCTTCACACTATTTATAATATTAATAGATTCACTACACAGTATTGTCATTTTTCTGAACACTTTTCGCCGTTTTATGTGTTACGAAATGTTTTCCGTGTAGTACGAGCAACATTTCCGCTGATAATTCACGCGGTGCAATAGTTTACCAAGCTATAGCTCTTAAAGTATCAATTTTATAGAAAAATACTTCAAATAAATTTTATTGGAACTTGATATTATGTTTTAAATATGTCCATAAAAAAGATTTGTAGGATTGCAGGTTTCAGATTGTGCTCGTTTTACACCTAACCAACGTCTACTATAGACTTTGATGGTAGGGGAGGTGTAGAGGAGTAATGTTTCTCCCCTTAATCGCATCGTTTCACTATCTGTATTCCATTACAATTTTCTATGAGGCACTGGTTGACTTCTATTCTAAGGGCTAAAGATCTACTACTAGTGGACTTTAAAGATCCACAACTAGTGAACATCTCTAAACAACCTTTTAAATAATAACAATATTTCAGTAAATAATTCTACCACCATCACTTAATTAATCACTTTCAGTTTTCATGACATTATTCCACTATTATTATTATTTATGTATTTCTCAGTTTTCACTGGTATTTGGGAAGTTCTCACTCCGAGAGAAAATTCATTCTATTCCGAGTGAAAACACTTTACGGACTATATGACATGTGGCTAAAATTACCGTTTTTTGCATAGGTGTTATGAGTCCGTTTGTTAGATGCAACATTTTCATATATTTTGCCAGGTTTTTAGTTATTAAACCATCTACCGAAATTACTATTGGTATTACAACTTTATTGAGTTGCCAAACATTCTTCATTCTATTTCGAGGTCTGCATACTTTGTCAATTTGTACTGTTCTGTCTGCACGATGTTATGTGACAAAGGGACAATGATATCTATGATAATGCCCTTTTTTGAAGCTTTATCTATAACCACAATATCAGGTCGATTGTGCGTTACTGTCTTATCCGTAATGATTGGCCGATCCCAATATAATATGTGTTTCCGGTTTTCTAGCACAGCCACTGGTAGGTATTTATAATAGGGTATTATTATTATTATTATTATTATTTTATAACTTACAAAACGATAAAGTGGGTTTGCTAAAAGTTAATTCCTGTTAGTAATATTCATAGATAAACACACATAGATCCAAGATTGTTTTACGTGGGGTACCCGTGTTGACATACCCCCACGTTCCTTCCATGAGGAAGTGATTGGGATACGCCCAATCAGCGCTCAAGTTGCACAACCGGCAATCGTGCAATTGCGACCAGATTAACTCACTGGTAGGAGCGAGGTTGCCTATCCACCCTCTACTAGCTAAGCGTTCACTAGTGACCGAGCAGTTGACTTAACACGCTGCTCACCCGCCGGCACCGAAGTACCTCGTCCAGCATAGGACTATTCCCCAGCTATGCCCTCTTGCAAAGTGGGACCACTGCCCGATCGAATCCAACCTCAATTGTGGCAGGACTTGGTTTTTAAGCGGTTTTGCCACCCCGATCTACCAATTTTAGGCTTGGTGGGCCCTCGACAGAGCTTCTTTAAAGTCTACACGTTATAGACTCCAGGTGCGTACCCGATATTGGTGAAGTTGTCTTAATAGTGAGAGGCTATATATTCGCTTCAACTATCCTTAAGTGTAATGGCTTTCGGAGCTTCTCCCAATCACCGTACCCAGCTGCAGTCCGGATCAAAGGGTGGCCAGGACAGCTCCTAAGCACATTTACCTGGCGGCTTGCAGTTTCCCAGCACATGGGATGAACCTCACTTCTAGTCACCGCACTAGAGATTCCGTCAAACAGCGGGTTCCTTTGGTGACCATAAATGGCCTCGGGCAACAGCGGGTTCCTTTGGTGACCTTACATGACCTAGGTCATGCAGCGGGTTCCTTGGTGACCATGATTGCCCTCGGCCAAGCAGCGGGTTCCTTGGTGACCATAAATGACCTCCTCTCTTAGGCGAGATTCGAATCCGCCCACACCGGTCTCATCTACCAGGGCTCCCCCTGATCGGTATGAGTAACCGTCGAGAATTCTCACGAATTTCTCTACCACACACTTTATCTGACAGCTTCGTCCATTGCCCTTGATAGGGATAGGGTAGAAGGCAGCCAGTTCTAGGGGTGAACGTCGTGTGGTCTCCCGTTCACCCAGAGATAAACACTCAGTCAAAAGTAGGTGAAAAAGTAACGTTTACACTCTGAAAAGTTGTTAAACTGTTTTAATAAATCGCGCATTCCGCGGTTACGTACCGTGACGCGTTCCGACGCATTTTTATGATTAGCGAATCCTCAGAAATTATTTTTAAGCAACTAAACTTTTAATTTGATGCATTTCATTGCTCTTAATAAAAACTAGGTGGACCCGTGGGCTACGCTCCACGCTCTCATTATATTACTTAAAAAAAAAGAACTTTTCATTATCCGTTTGTTGTAAAGAAAAGATTTAAACTTGCAACGTTCCAACAATCAACACAAATGCTGCTCTTCCAATTTCCTTATTTGAACGCACAACTGTAGTGGTCGACTGGACGGACAAATTTGTACCTTACGTCAAGACAGCATAGATACTACGCCGATAGCTTTTAGGCTACGCCCTCCAAAATCTTAGACGATTAGACGATGTGGAAGGGATCGGGAATTATAATATAGATACATTTGGTTTTTTTATATCTGGTGCCGTTTACGAGCATATCAAGCGAAAACGTGCTACATGTGACAAAATAGCGACATGAAATACTAGGTAATTATAAGTTCTGCAATAGTTCTGCGAACTATTCATAAAAAACTTACAAGTTGATTAATTATACAATTTTAGAGAAAACACTAAAAATAATGCCATACATACGGTTTTGTTTTAAGATGTTCTTTAGATTTTTTTAAATTTAGATCTTGAAGGCGTTACGTATAATGTGTTACGTACTGTGACATGCCAAAACTGCAGGTTTCATTTAATATTGTTATTGAAGTTAACACAGTTTATTTTAATTTAATCGATGTTTAGTTGTCTTACTCTTACACATTTTTTTATTATTCAATAACATTGAACTTTACATGCACCGAATGACGGTTTTCATCTTATTTTACAAATTTTTGCATAAAAGTATAGCAAATATTATCATCGCAGTTTAGCTGCTACAATTGTAATTTGTGTTATAACATGAATTTGACACCTGCTAAAATGCATTTGTTTACGCCTCTTTAAGCATTATTGAACATTTAATTTTGCCTGTGCAGGTGGATCTTTTCGTGGAATACGCGAAATATGGAAACTCTTTCAAACCATACTATATCTACATTACATATTTTAGCAGGTCGATATTTGCAAACCGCTTCCAAACTTCTTTGACCTTTGTCTGCAGTCTATAAATGAAGCAAGCGATATTTTATATCAGGCGTAACATCTGCCATAAATGGATTCCGCTTTTCCGGAAAGAGTATAATGGATACAATTCCTCTTTTTAACTTGAAGCTGCGTCAAATTTCTGGACGAGTCCAGTGTTTCATTAACGTTAGATTAATTAACAATGGTGCCGCTAAAATAATAAATTGTATGTAGTATCGTTTTTAAACTCTTGCATAATTCAAATTAGATTGGTTATTAGATAGTGTCGCCTGTTCTACTTTTTATTGCGATTACAACAAATATGCGATTGATTGATTATAGTATTACAAAATGTATTTTAAAAAGCGTTTCACAATCCGTGTTCTACGATTTCTATAGTTTGAAAAGAAACTGAAATACGCAATATACTACATATTTATAATGAAATAACAAAAAAGAGAAACTGAAAATAATGGATAGAAATTCTCTTGACTAGCATTTCAATGTAATGGATATTGGGTTTAGGGCATTAGAATTTTATTAAACTAAGAGTATGGTTGCTGCACCTAAATACGTTATTTGAAACGGCCAGAAGCTTTCAGTATTAATTCTATTAGTTGTAGTTTCGGAGCAAACACTATAAATAACAGTTTTAGTACGATGTGGTTGTATTATTTTGTGCTACTGTCTAAACTATTTACAACATAGCATTTACTTCCTGTTTGAAGTTTGTACAACTTTAAAGTAAATAGAGAGTAGAGGTTTAAATTCCACTGCGACCACTTATTATCAGTAAAGCTTTTCTGACGAACTGTTACTGCTAAACGTTACTCTAAACCTTCAAAGCAAGTGGGGGTGGTGCAGGGTGGTACGATGTCTTTAACGTCAAATTTGTGCTACACGGCTACGCGACTATTATTCTTACAATAGGTGTACCGTAACTGCAATTGTTTTCCGTTTTTCTCCGTAAGAACTGTATTGTTTATTAAAACCAAAAGCCATCGGAAATGTAAAAGCATGTACTACAACTTTTATACGTATAACTCGTATACGTATTCTCATTACTCTTTATCACGCAACCCGTAAAATTCTAGGCAACCTGTATGTATTTAAGATATAATCTATCAGCTTCCACGGAATTCTAGACGACCTGTATGTATTTAATATATGATTCGAAACTCCAGATACAACATCGGTCGTTGGATGGCCAAATGTACTCAGTATACGATTATGATTGAGTAATGACTACATAAGTGAGCTGATTACTAGGTATATGGTCTATATAACTATTATTGTTCGTACGATTCATTTACAACTAAGAATATCAATTTAAGTATTTATGAGCTACTTACAATAACCAGAAGCAGAAAACTGTATACGTTAAGCTCAACGGTTTTCGTACTTCATAGTAATCTTGTTTATATCTACACTATAGTTGGTAGGAGCTATCAGGGGCATGTGATCAGAACGCTGAAAATATCGAAATTCGTATTTATTACTCTCTACATAACCTGTTACCCATATCAGAATCATTTGATTCTGAACTAGATTTACCGAACAAACCAGAACCCGCCATTGCCATGGGGCAAAGGTCGGGAGGGCATCTCGAAACGTTGGATCAAGCGGACTTGATGCGGTCAGATGACGGTCCAGATGCTCTACATTTAACTCTACTTTAAAGCAGTCTAAATTTACATATCCAGTCCCAAAAACTCTACAGTTTTCAGATCTTGCTGAATTACAAACCTCATTCATGTGGTTTTTATTTAGAATCTTAAACTATGAAAATTAAACTCTTAAACGTTGCAAAACTTGAAACTTACAAAGTTTAAACGCCTAGAATCTTCTTGGTTCTAAGAAAATTCTGAAACAGATTTTAAATCACTAAAGATTTTGAAACTGCAGATTCTGGAATTCTAAATAAGGTCATTTCAAGGTGGTTTTTAAAACTTTTAAGGTTTTAGGGCATTTTAATTCGTGTTTTGGAAACTTCTATATTCTAAATAAATCCAGAAGCTTCCAAAATACTAGAGGCTGAAATGTATAATTATTCAAAAACTTAAAACCAAAATATTACGATTAAAGTTAAACTTCATGTTTGATATAATAAAGTTTGGTCTAATTAATGTTGTCTCTCTTGGTCCGTGAAATACAGAAATAGATTCATTTAATTCTTAATATCTTGAAAAGTAAGTATTTTATCAAAATATAGATTCATACAAATGGCATAAACTCTATAAATTTATATTAAACTGGTTGTTTTTAAATTTCGTAGAACAATGTAGTAGGCACGGCGAAAAACCGAAAATAGTAACATTGCTTCGTAAGGATAAAAGTCGGGCAGTCAACAAAACTTGTACAGGGTGTCCACGCAAATGATCCTGTATTTTATCTTGGAAACTGAAAGAGTTACGAAAAAAAGTTAAATTTCAAAAGTGGTTAGTGTAAAAGAAATTTTAATTTTATAATAGTTTTGTATATGCAGGGTGAGTCATATTCCTGTGGCTACTATCAACTTTTTTATTTTAAATAGAACACCCTGTATATCTTTACTGTTTTTAATTCTACACTTTATTCTAAGTATGTTCAAATCATATGTATGTTGGATCGTCTTGCGTTGGCCACCCTTTAGGTCCTTAAATAGATTTCATCAATATTATTATCCTGAAGCTAGGCTAATAGTACAGTAAAACTAGCTCAAAAATTGATCAAACCCAAACATCAAAAAAAAAAGTTCTGTCCCAAGCCAAATTGTTCTATACCCTCCTCGTAATAAGTGATAAAAAGTTGCACAACCCAGAGTGTCGGGTTTGGGGAGGAGGGGGATGAAAAGAAGGTAAAATGGTATGTTTCAACAGTTTTTCGCAAATATCTCCAAAACTATGAGGTCTAACATAACCTTCACTATGTACAAAATTAATCACTAAATTCTGAACAAAAATGCTTCTATGCATTTTTTGTGCTGAAGGCAATGGTTACGGAAATATGGAGGGGGTAGAAATATCATTATTTTTCAGTTTGCTTGGAATTTCTCGAAATCACTTAAAAATCAGCAAAGTTTCGATATACAGTGGTACCTTGGTTTGCGAACATAATTCTTTCCTGAAATGTGCTCATAATCCAAAGCACTCATATATCAAAGCAAATTTCCCCATAAGAAATAATGGGAAGGGAAATTGTGGAAGCGAAGGAGTCATTTGCAGGAGAGCATGTCAACCTGCGTGAGGCAAATCGGAAGCGAAATTCCAAAGACTTGCAAACTTTCATTTCTTGGATTGAGGAACACAACCCCTTTTTGAAATCCCCTGAACTGTCTTCCTTATCAATAGGGGTTGTATCAGATGAAAAGGTGCATTGTGATGATACGTTTGAAAATGGAGCAGTAGCGTTGAAAGAGAATGAGGAAAGAAATTTACTGACATACGCTTAAAGACAAAGGTTGCTTTAAAGTCTCTAGCAACCATCACCAAAGCAGTGACAATACGCAATGACACTATATGTGTAAACCCTGACACCCTTCTACACCGGATGGTATGCACAGTAAGGACTGATGAGCAGCTGGCGGAAATCTTCAAGGACGAATTATGCGCTTATCCTCCATTCCTTTTTGAAGAATCTGGTTTGATGAGGAAAGGTAGTCATCTGACATCACAGATCCAAGAGTAGTGTCATATGTTATTGATGGAGGGCACCGCCTCTATCGTGTTGTGTGGCTAGCCCAGCTAACTTCAAACAGATTTGTCAGCAATACACTGGCTATGTCATATCTCATTATGGGAAATCTATTGTTGTCTTTGATGGTTATGTGAAAGAATACAGCACAAAAGACGAAGAACATTTGCGCAGATCATCCACTACTACACATGTTGAAGTGAAAGTAGAAGATGCAATTAATGTCACTCTTAGGCAAGCAGAATTTCTTGCTAAAGGTAAGAACAACATGCAACGAATTTCTCTCCTCACACTACACTTACAGCAAGCTTGTTGCAAAGCAAACCTCAGAACATGGGTGTATCAACAGAGATTCACTAACTATTGACGATGATATCGATGAAGATTATCCGCAATATGAAGAAGAGCTTGAAGATTTGTTTCCTACTACCGATGAGTGACTTTTTTACGTATTATTTATGATTATCTGAGGTACTATCAGATGTAAGTTGTACATATCACATTTCATTTAAGAATATTGCATTTTCCATTTTTATAATAAAGAATGTAATATATTTTGTTGTTAACCTTATTTATTCTTCCTACATATAAATTCGCTTTTTAAAAAAATAGGAAAAAGATACCCCTCCTTTAGGAAAAAATAGGAAAAAGTAGGGGTATAATACATAATTTATAAATCACTACTATTTATATCGGAACTTTGCTGATTTTCAAGTGATTTCGAGAAATCCCAAGCAAACTGAAAAATAATTATATTTTTACCTCCTCCATATCTCCGTAACCATTGCCATCGGCACAAAAATGCGTAGAACCATTTTTGTTCCAAATTTAATGTAGATTAATTTTGTACAGAGTAAAGTTTGCGCTAGACCTCATAGTTTTTGAGATATTTGCGAAAAACTGTTGAAACATATCATTTTACCGCCTTTTTACGCCTCTCCCTCCAAACCCGACACTCTGGGTCGTGCAACCTTTTATCACTTACTACGAGGAGGGTATAATAGAACAATTTGGTGCGGGGTAGAACTTTTTTTTTATGTTTGGGTTTTGACTATAGTTTTACTGTACTATAACTGCTTTTTAAATGCAGCTGCTTACAATTAGTAGTACAATTAGTAACTGTAGCTGAGGAATTGTTTGGTAGCTCCTAATTGTTCCATGTAATCTGAATTACGATAACTATTTAAGTCAAGTTTATAATAAGTCCATACAGTTTTCGTTTATTACTGTTGATCATTAAGAATGCCTGAACGTAATCTAAATGCGGTTAGCTGTTAATATAAATACTTATTTAAAATAAAACCCCCAGTATCTACTTTCATAATTTCTAAAAAAATAATAACTATATTTTGCTTACCACTAAGTAACTATTTTGGCATTTTCTGATAGAGAGACTCACCTGCAACAGAAAAGAGTAGTTAGTATCTATAACAAATATAAGATTCTACTTTAAAACAGTCTCTTCTTCGACACCATCTATTATTAGTTACTTCATGAAACAAAAGACCAACCCACTGGCCACCGCTTTGAAAGATATATGAGATCATTAGATGTATGAATATCGAAGACTGCATTGCTGATGCTGATTGCGTTGTGAAAATATAGATACCAAAAAAAGACCGTAATTGCTCAACATCAGCGTTGAATGCGTGTTTCCCAACTGTTGCCATTACGCCGTTATTGTTCTTAAATTATTATTGTGCTTAACAATGCGCTTCCTGGTTCTGCCTGCTTAACATCAAGACCTTATCCAAGCAGTATACAAACCGACACGATGTAAATACTTTGAGACTTTCTCTCATGCTACTGTGTGAACATAATGCGATCACGATCTTTCCTTTGTTTCTTTATATTCATATCGTCTAGCGATTGAACAGCTACTTGGGCATTATGTACTTGTTCTGCTGTATTTGAAGTCTGCTGATTCTTTAGTCATGCTTGCTTCTGAGAGGAAGTAAACATACTGGACTCGCTCATTCATACAGTACATTGTCGGCATTTATAAGGTACATGACAACTTACTTGATGCTCCAAAAGAGAAGTTTATCTGCGATCAAAACTAGAATAGCGCAAAATTCTACGAAAATGTTGCATGATTGACTACACCAAGAGCTCGATTCTATTTCTAGCTATTATAACGGGACGAATTATGTTATTTCACAATTATACCTTTTGTATACAGGGTGTATTATTAGTTTTGTTACATAGGCGAACAGCATGTAAAAACACAATTTCTCAGATATTGAGGATTTAGAGGAAAAGTCGCCATAGTAAAGTTGTAGGTCTTATTGAGTACTGTACGTAACACCACCACTTTAGCATTCTGCGTTAAATAGTGCTTTATACAATACTCAATAAGATCTACAACTTTGCTATAGTAACATTCCTTGAACATAATTAATGGAACCAATATCTGAGAAATTGTGTTTTTATATTCTATTTGCCTATGTAACAAAATCCATAATACACCCTGTATATACAAAGTATAGAAAATGTTATTACACCCGCAAATTCTGACTTTCTTTTACCAGGGCAGTGTATTTGGAGATGAACCGATCTCAATGAAAAAGGTCTAGAGGTTCTAGAAGCTACTCAGTACTCAGTAAAATAGCTAAATTGCAAAATAGTCCTGTCGCAAAAGCAAAGTGTGGAGGGAAAAATCAATTTCTGTATTTCTACGCATAACTTAGGAAATAAATGTGAATCATTACTTGCAGGCTGCTACATAATGATTTACTCAAGTCCTATGGTCATGTTTTACTTTGGAAATTTTCAAAAATTTTGCCGGATGTACAATATGCTATGTACTTCTTATCTTCTATAAGAATTTAACTTTAAGGAGTTTTTCTGTACTATTCTTTCTCGCCTATTTCTACGATTACATCAGGGTCATTTTCAAACTTTTGAACACCAAGTCACTTGATGTAATAGACGCTAGGATTTCCGCCTGCAAGTGCTGCAAAATTTCCGGACGACAGGTCTGAAGCGTTCTATAGTAAAGTATAATACTATACGGAACGCATCTAGCGCTGGGTTGCGTGTCCGTGTGTTCGTATTAACCGGGACAAGAAAATGACATGTAACAATGGTAGCAGCAGTAGCTGATCTTATAAGCTTCAATTTTGTAATCAGATTTGAATTGTGACTTTGACATATGTCACAGGCTAAGTCTAGATTTTTTCCTTACCTATTAAATTGATAGTGGAACTAGGGATAATTGCTCACCTTGCTGAGTTGAAGTCCGCACTTTGATTTGACCTCGGACATAACATAACCTAGTACAGAATGATTACCCGTCTCGGAAGAGTACTAAACGCAAACAAATAAGTGAAGTATCTGGAATCACGAGGGCAAAACTGCAAAATACATCTCGGATCACGTCCTCGCCTCGTGCAATTCAACTAATGAAATAAACAGCAAGCGAGCTTGAAGGATTCAGGGGCACTAGTCCCTTTTTAATTGTAAATAAGAAGAAGAGAAGTAATATCAGTAATGAAAATGAACATCTTTTGCTCCAATCCATAGTCATATCGTACGTCGCTGATATTTCTAACAGCTTAGATAGATAATATAAGAGTGTTGCTTGCAATCTGATCTTATCTTATCTGTTAACACAGGTGGTGATCACGCGGTGACGTAGATTCTGCATTTACTTGTTGAGGTTTAGTTGTCCAAAAAGATGTGCAATTATCATAGTTAAGCTTCTTATGTATTCCATATAGGTAAAGGAAGTTTTGTGTGAAGGATTTATGCGACGCTCTTTATCGGAGTATACATCATCGGAACAAGGCGTAAAATATTGTAGCTATTGCCATTAAACTGCATGTGATTCACTTCCTTGCCGCGCTTTCGCAACCCTCCAGCGCTCCTGGTTGTACGATTGAGTCACACAGTCGAATTTTGACTTTGAATAAAAATAAATGGGAAATTCCAAAAAAGTGTTTTTTCAAAACTACAACTATAATTATTATAAAAATTAATTTGGATCATTTCCACACACGCTTATTAATTTATAAATTAACGAGTTATTAAATGGATTTCTTATAATATGGGAAAATACACATCAGATTCACAGCAACAAAATTTTAATTTATTTTTCATGCTTAAATATTCAACAAAGATTAACAATAATTTCTAATTAATACCTATCCAATTGAAAAAATTCAAACTCCTTCAATATTATCGCAGATGATTCATTTTAAGTAACGAGGTTATTATGTAGAATAAATGCAACCGTTTAATTGATTAAAAATTCGGCAGTAGCATCACAAACAGTTTATTTGCCTTGAAATTACGAAACTGTAAATTAGTTATTGTACATATCCAATTTCCTGGTGAACAAATATGTAATCCATTTCCTATGCAACAATATACATAGAAGCCCAATCTGTTTGCCCTTGTATCAATATCGAATGTTATATTATAAACCACTTATTTATTATTGAATATCAGTCCATATTCTCCATAATTTAATAAAAACATCAATTCAATTAAAAAGTTTGCATTAATTGTAAATATTATTATTTATTTCCCGTGAAATAAACATTTAAACTTAAAATCGCTCGTTGAGAATAAAACAGCATTGGTTTTGAAACGAGATTGAATTGTCAATTTGGGAGAAAGAATGTGTCTATCTGTTGCAAAATTTGATGCGACAGCGAATTCTGGATATAAAATTCTTTTCGTTACACAAAGGACAAATAAAGTTATTTGAAACGTCGCGTTTAAAAAATAACAATTTCTGATAGTTGAGATTGATTTGATTTTGTTAAGTTGAAATTTTCTGTAAATTATAGTAATTGGAATGAATAGATACAATTAGATTTGTCTCCTTTTGATTTAGGTGCTACAGTAACCTTTAGCAGTTTTGGAATGGATGAGCAAGGTAAAGACGAAGTAAATAAGAAAGTTAAGTAAGATGAATAATTAGAAATATTGTCAAAGAACTATACACAATATAGGAATATATTATATCGCTCCTAGAAAGAAGGCTGAGGCTTGTGGAGCAGTTCGCGGCTGCTAGAATAGAATAGTTTTAAAGCGCAGCGGTCCCAATCAAACGAAGCAAGAGTACTTGTATACATGGTCATACATATTTATGTTTATTTACATAAACACCGGTTTAATTCTTTATTTGATTGATTCAGTACATGTAACAATGAATTCGCATATTATAATCAAGAAATTGCAGAAATCTAATAATATTATGTTTCTAGAGGAGTGCTATATCGGTACCAGTTACCTAGAATTGAAATTAATCAAAACTTTTAAAAATTAATGTATATTTACGAAAAAAATTATTCTGACTATAATATTATTTCTATTATTTAAATGGAAAAATCTACATTTTGCAATTAATTGGATAGCAATTTGTCGTATAAAATTCACTGCAAAAGTCCCAGAAAATCACTCCGCGGCTTTTCCCGGAAAAACGGAAAAACTACTGAAAACTGGTCATTTTTTAAAGACGCGTAACTTGCCAACCCCTTGTCGTAGAAAGCTCATTATATTTTAGTTTTGTCATAAATTTTATCTTCTTTAACTGTATTCATAATCATTTTTCTGATATTTCCAATAGTTTTTTTTTACTTATTTTCTAAAATATGAAGACTATTCAAATTGTTTACTAAAAAGTTACTTTCAAAAAGTTATATTTAAGAAAATAATGATTAAATCAAGTTTTTGCTCAAATAAAAGTTGTGCCTTGTCTTATTAGCTTTCATAAAATATTATGGTTGTTGGAGTTAAGTCAACGAGGTGATGAGTAATTAGAGATAAACCCAAGATGATGGGCGCGCCTAGCCTCCCTGAGACCCGGCTCGGCAGTAGTGATGAACTCGAGCCCAAATCAAGCGCGACTCCATTCCGAATTCAACAATTCAATATTCGGATCGAGTCGTGCTTTTGAAGTCGAATTTTTCGAGCTTTTTGAACCGGCTCGAAAAATAGTACACTTTACACAGCTTATTAACCACAAAGATAGATGAAAAGTGGCCCTAACTTTACTAAGGTATATGTATACTAATATCAAAAACTTTGTATCCCAAACATATAACCATCTGTTTCGAATTCAATGGTTTAGCAATGGTTGAAATTAAACACTGACACAGTCATAGTAGACACGGTTATAAGATACAGCAACAAGAACCGTTCCGTGGTCATAGGGGATGACACCGATCTTTTAATAATGTTGGTAGCCCGGACTGGTGATAAGGGTATTTCATTTTACACTCCAAAAAGCTCACAGAAAGAGGCTAAAGTTTTTGACATAAGAGAGCTATCAGAATGCAGGGACATTTTAAAATATACTTTCTTTCCCTATATACCATCACAGAATGTGACACCACATCAGCTTGGTTCAAGCAGGGAAAGAAAAAAGGCTTCAATTTAATCAAAAATTGCCAAGAAGTACGAGAAATGCTTGAGCCATTCCTAATCATATCGTCCGATGAAGATGTCTTAGACAAAGCTGAAGAGCACTTCCATTGCATTATGCGGTGCCACAAAATGGAAATCATATAAAACACTGAACGACTTATGATTTTTTTACATACCACAAGTCTGTAATGTGCCGGGGTCCCTACTCACTAGACGATCACGGCCCATCTTACTCTACCCGCGTAAAATTCAAATATTTAACAAACCGGAAATTGACACAGTATTACCAACCTTACAAATGACAAACTTTATAATGATAAATATAACAAAAAGAACAAACTTGATATTTAACAAACTGGATCCTACGTTGTGATTATTTTTTATAACATGTGACCAAGGTTGATAACGATTGATCCACTTCATACGGTCGGAGAAAGAGAAAACACAAGTAAAAGAACACAAATAAAAGAACAATTAAATATGATTGTATTATTTTATTAATTTATTCTTAATCTTGAGCGAGGAGGGACCTATTTAAACTGATACAAATTAATGGCTAGTTCTCTAAAAACCTCCTTGAAATTATATGCTAACCCAGCTTAAATACGTACACGCTGCAAGTTTCATATGTGATCAAATGATTATTTAGTTGGGATACATTAAACAATACAGGTCAATAAATCAATTTATTGAGTTGATACAGTTGTGTGATTATACCAGGCATTTATAAATAGGCAAACGCAAATCTCTCAATGACATAAAACATCAAAAATGAGTGAAACAGAATGAATCAAAAAGATTTACAGATAAACTAGGCAAGGTAAACGTGCCAGATTAAAATGAATACGCAAGGACTGCTGAACAAAAATTATATCATATTTGACATAGCAACATATACGTTGTGACCAAACCATATATGGTTTTATATCAGAACACGTCCTTTTGCAAGACATAGTGTTACTGTCAACAACAGGGAAACCTCGTATCTAGATAAGCGAGAGTGTGTTATAAGCACTGAAAAATAATAACATAGCACATATAAATAACATAAATATGCAGAACAAAACAGTTTGACGGTTCTACGACACGGCCTATCATAGGGTCATAAGCCACCGGGGAGCCTTCGTCGCATGCAATCTTTTGACGGTTCTACGACCCGGCTGATCAATGGACTTATGCCACCGTGGAGCCTTCGTCCCCCCTTAAATACTAAATCAGATTTTCTCTTACACGGCCTATCATGGGTTTTATTACCACCGTTCAGAGTAATACACTCTTAAATAATAATAAGTCTAACCTTTTGTTCCGGACCAAAAGATTATCCCTTCATTTTTTTAGTCACAAAGTAAAATGTTTTGTTAGGTTATAAATATTAACCTAAAATTCCATAAAAACTGACAGTAAAACACATAACCGCAGCAGTCGTATTTAAACACTAATAAAATATCAAATTGGCAATAATTAGCTGTAATGCTACGACAAACGTTATAAAACATTATTTTCTAGTAATAGTTATACTTCCAACGGTCAAATTTATCAATTATTAAAAAGTATCCAAGGAATCTTAAATTTAGTTGCCATATAGATTTTGACATAGCTATAGATTCAAGCGAGAGATTTGGGTTTCAGATTAATTAAACAATACAAAAATTACATCACACAACTAGAATCAACATACATTAAATAAACAGAATAACTTACATGAATTGATATTAAGGTTTAAAAACCAAGCCAATATGGCTACTTCCTACCTCTTTACATTTTCTTTCCTCCCTCTTTCCAAAACAAAAACAAAAACGAATCGTTACCTAACTACCAAAAAAATCAAAACTACCAACATTAGAATCTGCAAGAAATATCCCTAAACATAAAATCAAAACTACCAACCCCAAAGAAACTGTAATAAACACCCCCAACATTTAATATTGAAGCAAACAGTTGTTATTTTTAAAATAAATTACATATTTTGCCTGAACTTGTACGTAATAACAGAACTAGGTAAATTGATTATTATGAAAATAGTTTTCTGTCAAAATGACTTGCTACAGCTACTTTGATAATTTTGGTTGACTGTAGGTCTGACCACTACAAGTCAATTAGCAAATTAGACATTAGTTAAAAATTTCAACATGGCGTCTTTGCCACCCACGAGTGATGCAGTAGGACAACATTCACTCAGAGCATACTATTAGGTAACACAATGATTGGGTTTGGGTACAATTCTTGCCCCACAACAGTGGGGTTAGGAGTTGAGAAATGAATTATTGGTACCAGTGAAAACAAAGAAGGATATAGCACCGAGTTTATCTTGCCAATCCGGATGCAAAAACAGTTGCACTTGCGTCAAATCTGGCTTAAAATGTTCAGCAATATGTGCTCACTGCTAGGCCGTTAACTGCGAAAACGCTAAGAACATTGACAAAGAAAATATAGTTGATGAAGAAAGTTTGGTATTGGTAAGCATTATATTATTATCTCATTTTGATTTTTCTTGTTCTTGAACTTCTTGTTTTGTTACTAACTTTGTCGTTGATTTTGTAGGATGAAGATTGAATTTGGCTTAAAGTTAGTTTGGAAAAGTTTTCTTTTGACGTCACTAAAGCTCGTCTTTAAAAATGTATACCTCAGCCAATTTAAGCAATATCAAAATTGTGAAACTGTCCTGTGAATTGTGAAAAGGCGTAACTTTTACGTACATTAAAATTAAAAAAAATACTTGTTCCCACCTGCCTCCCTGAGCGGGTCTCATGGATACTGGTGAGTCACGCGGGAGCGCCCGCCATCTTGGGTTTATCTCTAATTACTCATCACCTCGTTGACTTAACTCCAACAACCATCATATTTTGTGAAAGCTAATAAGACAAGGCACAATCTTTATTTGAACAAAAACTTGATATAACATTATTTTCTTAAATATGACTTCTTGAAGGTAATTTTTTAGTAGAAAATTTGAATAGTCTTCATATTTTCAAAAATAAGTAAAAAACTATTCGAAATATCCGAAAAAATGGTTATGAACAAAGTTTAAAAAATAACGAGCTTTTTACGACGAGCGGTTGGCAAGTTACGCGTTTTTAAAAAATTACCAGTTTTTAGTAGTTTTCCGCTCTTTCAGGAAAAGCCGTGGAGTGATTTTCTGGGACTTTTGGGATTTTGACGCGGGAACAAATGACGCTCTATACAGCCCAATAAAAATGCGTGAGTAACGAATTTGTTCAGGGTAGCCTATGTAATTTTGTCATAATTTTACTGGACTATTACTAATATTATTAATTCTAAATCCTAGCTGCTTATTCATAATTCATTGCAACCGCAACCGTAGTGATACAACAATGCGACATAGCAATTAGGCAAATTCATTTATAAATCAGGTTGCTTAAAGGAAAGTGTGTAAATAATTATTATTAATACTAAGTAGTAAGAATACCACTTTTATCAATGGCAACGTAACAAAAAGTAAGTAAAAGAATTCTTTAGTTTAATATAAATATCCAAAAGTAGTTCTTCTGAAATGATTGTGCATTTTGTTTATTGTTTCTAGCCTTATTTGGTGAAATACTATAATCATAAAAAAAAACTGATAAAAGCTGTGCACTTATTATTACAAAACAACTGTGATAATTTACAATAGTTATAATCTACATAAAAATGATATTAAATTATGTATGTGTCGCAATTTATTTTTCATTTATTAGAGAATTCTGAAGCTGCAAAAGTAAATGATGCTCCATTGATAATAATTGAAAAAGTACAGGAAGTACAAATAATATACTAGTATTACAAATGCTTTTTAAACGCAATTTTTCTGCAGTTGAATGTCTTTAGAACTACCGTTTATTTATGATTGTAGTCAACAAATTAACATAATTCTAATTAACATTAATTAACAAATACATTAACTTTTTTTTAAATAAGCTTTTTTTAACATAAATAAGCTGGATTTAACGAATTCGCGCGTGCTGAACAAGAAAATGGCAGTAAAAGGTTCACATCACGCAAGGTTTTTTTTGTTACGTCGCGTCGCTTTGAAACAGGAAGAAGCGGGTTTTCAAACCGTATGAAACTCTCTTTCTATTCCGTTAATATAATACTAAAAGTCAAATGCTGCGAAAGCCAAAAGTCAGATACATTATAATCAGAAAATACGTCTATAGTTTACTTTTCTGGCTATCTCGTGTTAACAAAGATGTTAAAACTACTATTGTAACTTGCTAACCTACGCGATCATTCCAATACGTAGACTCTAAATTTATGATGCAAATGTAGATACCTACCGAAGTTGAAGTGTGGATTTAAAATACGAAAACTATAAAAATAGTTTTAACTCTGTCAATAATCAGCTGAGATATTGGTATTTGTGTCCATGAACCTAGCCTTCTATTTTCAACCAGATTCTCAGACTATATCTTGAGAATATCTACTAAATATCGAGGGTAGGAATGAAAATAGTGAGAAAAAATATAGGAAAATATAAATAATAATAATAATCAGAATAAGGTGTATTTGTTAGGTAGGTTAGGATCTAAGGTAATATACTCTTTAGAAGAATAAAATAATTTAAACAATAATATACAGCGATTATTCAAAGAGGTGCCTATTAATATGTAAAAAACTGCAACCGATTAAAATTACTAAATAAAAGCAAAATGATGTTACGTCTGTATAGACAGACTTTTATTTGCATGGTCCTTAATACCAGTCCTCCGGTTATAATACATAATACGTATACGATAATGCAAATTCTATGCACATGGGAGATTTAGAAAGTTTTACTGAAAACCAGTTTCAATAAACCGTAAAATTAAATGCACTCAATACGAATGAATTGAAATATGCTAATTGAAACTGCATAACGAGTGGTTACAGTAGGTAATAAAAATCTTCAACCAGATGGTCTACTAATTATACTAATCAAATCTTTTCTAACAAGAATAATAATAATTTTAATGTACGTATTAGTGTTTTGACATTTTGATAAAAAATATTATGTTCCAAGATTGATGAGTTGTATGAAGTATTTAGGTTTGGAGTAAGTATTTATAAGTATCTAGCGAGACTAAATTATTCGAGTAGTATATCCAATAAATATTAGCATTTTTCAGATGGTTAGCAATGGGGGCTCTATTAAAGGGGCGGCAGGCTTTTTTATATCGCAGATGCATTCATAAACACACGTTTTTGGCAGGTCATGGAGACAAGCCTAATGGATAACACAAGACATAACCGAGATCGATCGGGCCAAACTTGGTCTAAAAATGTTCACCCAGGCAGGTTCGATCTTTTCTGGGCAAGGATAGGGTAAAGTGCCAGAATCTGAATGATTAGAATTGTCCTTTTAGATAGATGAATATTCTTCAATTACATTTTTTAGGAAAAAAAACAAAAATATGCTTTTGTTGGTGAAGATACTATTTACTTGCTTACCAATTTTAGCCGTAGCTCTCTTGCCAGACTATTAGAAATTCATTTGTGCAGCAAGCACAATTTCATCTGAACTTGTCCAAGCAAGGAAAAAGTTAACCTTTCTCTTTTTCTCAATTTTTTGCAACTCTGTTTAAATGGTTTAGAAGGGCGACCTACTTTCTTATCAGTTGATGGATCAGATGCATTTGATGCTAATTTCTTACATACATTATATAGCTTTGAAAGTGTAGCGGCTACCGTACTAGCCCCTCGCCCAGGTAGACGGAGATCTGTCAGTCGGCTGCAGCCGCACCCGTAACGCCTGGTTCGCCAGTGCCAGGTAATGGGTATGAAATAAAACAATTTTATTTCATACTGTATCGTATTATCCATGTTTACGGTAGCAATTACAGTCCGGAAAACGCGATTTTACGTCTAGTATGACTGTAAAATTTTTTATTTCCACTTTCTATGTAAATGACACTTTACAGGCATTTATGTTAACTAAGTAAATGAGTAGTTACAACTACAGCCCTATAAAACTTTACGGGCTCCTAAAAGAGAACTGTAAAATTTTACAATACTAATCAACATAAAAGGTATGGAAATTACTTTGTTGCTTAACCACAACACCATGACAACGCCTAGTTATATATTGTGCTACCGCCTTTTCTTACAAAATGTCTTTTTATAAAAAAAACATACAATTTATAAAAAACGCTGGTGAAAGTGGAAATAAAACTTTGTACGCGACACGCTTTGAAATTATTCTTTACCGAGGTCACTAGATTATGGAGGCTCGCTCCTTCGTCGCTCGCCCCACAAAATTTCCAGCTCACCTGTAAAGGTTAATTTACAACGCTTGGCACGTAAATAACTATTACCGGACTCAAATAAAATAAATCAACTGAACAATGCTTTAGTAATCAGTTACCATGGACAGTCGTTCTATGTTTTGAATTGGACTAATAGTTGCCATAGATGCTCGTTGTTCATATTTTAAATTCGGAAATTTATTTTATATCTATATATTTTAATTAAACCAATAATCCAATAATTTCAGTATGAAATAAAACGCATTACGTCATACGTCCTGGAAATGTTCTTACAGTCTCATTTCGATGTACCGGACTCCTTCATCGCTTTGTCCGTAACATCTTACTCGACTGTAAAACTCCATTTCCAGGACTTAAATAACTATTACATCTTAAATATTTTATTAATACATATATTATTTTATAATTTTAGTAATTAGTGTTACTTATGATGAGTAAAACAGGAGCACTTGGAAACTTATAAGACATGTTCAATAGTAAACTATTTAATATTCATATCCAACGGA
This sequence comes from Agrypnus murinus, assembly GCA_929113105.1. Lineage (NCBI taxonomy): Eukaryota > Metazoa > Arthropoda > Insecta > Coleoptera > Elateridae > Agrypnus > Agrypnus murinus. Next base: position 136,542,336 of record OV816025.1, on the reverse strand, counting down.
GTTGTACTTTTTTCAATAATTCATATTAAGTGTGTTATTTCCAAACAATATTAAGCAGATATTAAGAACAGAGATATTAAGAAATTATGTAAGTAAAAACAATAATTATAATTACATTTAAGTCGCAGAACAAAACAGTAATTACATCATAATTGTAGTAATTTTGAACTTTGGCGGAGTTCACGGAGTGCTGCAAGGAAATCTGCTAATAGCAATCACTTACAATTAACAACAATTAATAATCATACCATGGATCAAGAAAAACAATTTCGTAGTATAGGTTCCGGGGTGTCTTTTAACCAAAATAGAAGTGTCCCAACTGGTTTCGTATATATTTTTTAATACGTTCTTATGTTTTAATTGTATATACATATATACTTTTTATGTATGTTTGCAGTGCAATAAATAAATAAATCACGTATTCTTTTAAATACCATTATTTTATTATTGACCTTAGAAAACTACACTATTTTCACTCTAAATCTTAATCTAAATAGAATACTAATTATACAAAAGTTTTATAACAATCCACTCTAAATATATAATATAATATAAGTTTCAAAAGTGAAGAGCAAAATCTTACTCCGAAACGATTAAAAATTTGATTGGTTTAGTGTAAAAAAGTTACCATAAATAATTAAAGATATCATAATTTTAGTGTAATAAATTTACATTAACATTGTATTGAAGTTAACACGAAGGTACAGGTTAGATATTTTACTCTAAATGTATTGGACTTAAACACACATTTTTAGAGTGAACTAGTGTTCGATTTTTACACTAAATCTTTTACTGTGCAATAATTGAAGAGAATTCTATAGTGAACTAGAAAAGTATAATTATCTTAATTAACTCCAGCATTACTTTCCAACCAGTTTACAGCAAAAAGCTTAGCTGTACATTATTATTTATAAGACAAAATAACCTAAATTAGTTACTTAAAACGCATTTTAATGAAGCTTGAAGTGAACACAGACCACTGTTCTAGAATCTATTTTTATGATTGTGCTATCTGTGGAAGTTTGCGGAATACTTTTATAGTTAGAACATAGTTAGTTAAAACATATGAGTAGAATTAGACATCTGGAGACGAAAAAGAGGAAGTAAAATGTAGAAGTGTCAGAGAGTAGATGCGGTTTTTTGTGCCAATCTCGAAATGTCTTAATTAGTTTTTCATTTCGGCTTGTTTGTTAGTGGATACAACTGAAAAAGAAACTTTACGTACTGTATAAATTAAGTTCCCGTTGTTTACATGACCTAGTATGAATGACAATATGCGTGCAATGGCTTTCATTACTGTTGCTATACGTCAGGGGTCAGAGTGGATTCAGTGGTCTGTCAAGTGATTTCAACTAAGTACCACTGCGCCAGCAAAGCAGTCTCAAAAATAAATTCTTTTTGTACCTTCGACCGATTTCATTAACATTGCAGATCCCCAAAATAGTCCGGAAACTAAGCGTTTTCCGCCAAGTTTTACGTTTGTCGAATTATATCAATTTTTACTAAAGCAAAAGTGAAGCAGATATGAAATTTTAAATTTAAATGTTTTGTTGTTAATTGTTACCAACATGAAAACAAAAAGATTCTAATAGCACACGTCACATAAAGAATACGTTAATTGTATCTAAGAAATTTCTGCAAAAGTCTGCATAAAAAGAAAGTGGATCACGCGCCCAGAAACTACGTTGCAAATAATCGTTAGTTACAAGCCTCGGTTAATCGCTTCTACCTGCAACATACTCGTACACATACCTATAGTCTTTAGTGATTCAAATTACTATTTATAGGAAAGTTTTATGCTGTTCTGATATTATTTTTCTTAGCCAGTTTCTGTGGCTCGCAACAAAAATTGTTGATGAATGCTGCTCAAAAAAGGGATGCCAACTCCTGGCGTACGTAAAGATACTTAAGTACTTCACAACGATACCATCAATCGCATGTTGATAAGTATTACTGTTGTGTTTAGTTCCGGTGGTAACTGCAAGACTTAAGTAGTAACACGATAGTACACGTCGAAATTGATTTTTGTAGACAAGCAAAACCCCCAATCTCGTTCAAAACCATCTACAAATATACAGGTTTAGAAATGATTAATCATTTGGGGTGTGGTTTACAACATTGCAACCTGAAAATTCTAGATTTACTATTTGTATGTGCTAAGAAATTGAACTAGATGTATAGTTTTATAGGGAATGTAATTATATGCCTAAAGCCTAACACAGAGATATAGAGCACAAAGTCAATTTTATTTTAAACTGATTATGCTAAACTAATTAGATGCGATGCTAGGTTGATGTGAGGGATGTTTGATGCTATTATAATCTAAGAGCCAGCGATAAAAATAGTTACGTCATTTCATTAAGAAAATCTTTGATGCCACAGTACTGTCTTAACATAGGTATGATTTAATTGGAAGTTCTGCCACTTATCAGTGGCGGAGAGAGTCGTGATAGAGAGTGAAAGGGTTAAAAAATAATAATACAAAAACGTGATATAAGTAACGCTGATTTTTAGTGTGATGACGGTAAATAATATTTTATGTCATATATTACAATGGCAGACAGTTTGGTTAGTGGGGGGATGGGGATAGACAGCGAAGAAGGTCGAGAAAATATGTGGCCTATTACGTCATATAATTATAATATAACTAAATAATTACAGGTTATTCTTACACTATTTCATATATACACTGATATTTACCTAAACATTTATTTTCTACCACCACACGATGCGCGAATTTAATTAACTCGTTGACTGACTCCTTTTCTTGCGTGAGGGCGTCATACTATATGCACGTCCACGCTCTGGAACAATCAGCCGAGTTTCGAACAATCCACCGTCTGTCTGGAACACTGTAGAAGGCTGTCGATGTGGCGAGAACTCTCGCGTGGTTTCCCCGTTCATTATAATAGCAACTTCTAGAATTCCCTGAATTTAGGTAGCCGGCTTTGCAGTTTGTCCAGAAGGCCTTAATAATTGCTGATTTTCATAACAGCCCTGACATACATGCCATGTTGTAATATAATGCAGCTGTTATGAAAATCAGCAATTATAAATTAGATTAGAAAACTTGACCTAAGGACTTTTATAGTAATTAAATAGAGGAATGTTTTTAAATTTGAAATTTTCTAGATACGACTAGCGGTTTTCTTAATATATCGATTTAAACATTTAAATTGTTTATAACAATTAATGCATAACTTTTTGTCAAAACTACTTCACTTTTTCGCGTTCAGGAGGTCAAAGTCTATAAAATTCATTTCGGTTTTCTGAGCGACCTTTTGCTTCGCACAGAAGGGTCCACCGCTCCCGGACTATGGGAATACAATAAAGAGCGGCAAATACTCACCGCATTGCGATGACGAATATATTGTGTCATTGGGCCGTATGCATAAACTGAAGTAAATGCTTTTACTTCTATTAGTAAAAGGAAAAATATATGATTTTTAATTAGTAAGAGTGAGATCAACTTATAGTAGAAGTATTTGCTACACTTTATGCATACGGCGGATTGTGTCTGCCAAGGTGTTTGACTCAAAAATTTTGTCTGCCTTTGTGAATACAGAATTATGACATTTTGAAAATTTTAACAGTTGTCCCAATCTTAATGATATGACGTAATAGGTCACATATTTTCTCGACCTTTCTCGCTGTCTGTCCCCATTCCCCCACTAACCAAACTGTCTACCATTGTAATATATTACATAAAATATTATTTACCGTCATCACACCAAAAATCAGCTTTACTTATATCACGTCTTTGTATTAATATTTCTTAACCCTTTCACTTTCTATCGCTACTCTCTCCACCACTGATATGTGGCAGAACTTCCAATTAAATCATACCTATGTTAAGACAGTACAAGATTTTCTTAATGACGTAATTATTTTTGTCGTTGGCTCTCCGTCTATTATTACATTATTGTCGTGGTCATTTCATGGACCTCCATTTATATATGGGCTTCATTTATTAAAATGAATATTTCTATATTCACTGTTTCCAGAGATCCGTCGAAATAAAAGCAAAGTTACCTATGTAATAGCAATGGTTTCTTCTCTTGACGTTAGTTCTCTAGGCTTCTTGGGTTTGAGGTCATTCCAACTTTCTGAAAAAGTTGATGTACAATTTGCTTGTTCTATATTTTGCCCATTCTTCTTTCGCCAGATCTCTATCAGGTACTTTCTGTACTATATATGTCTTCAAACCAGTTTTTTCTCTGATTCTATGTACAGTTGCCTTAGATGCAACGACTGTATTTGCCATACAGGCGGTTGGTTTCTAGTGAATTTACCAATCATCTATGAAGTCTACGTACTCTGTGCGTCCTGCTCCCGAAGAGGTGTTTCTCACTATCACCCAGCCACCACACTGACGTCATAATGTCGCCGTTTTTTCGGCAGTAAGAACGTCAAATTGTTGTGAAACTGACATCATTATGTCACGGCCCAAAGACGTCAATATAAGACGTCATTAAAACGTCCTATAGTAGGACTAAGACAGGAATTATAAATAAATAGTTGAATATTGGAAATAATTATATACTACTTATTTGTTATATATTACAGTCAAAACATCTCTATATTGTGAGCACCTGCTTAATATGACCAGTATTCCTTGGCCCTTGCTAAAATAATATCTTTTTAATGAAACTTGTACGTGTTGTATTGTACGTCCAAAAGACGTCGTTTTGAAGACGTCTACGTACGTCTCACTATATGACGTCTTATGGACATTCTTTATTAGTCATAAGACGTCGTCGACCAATAATGACTTAAAAATTTTTAAATCCAATAATCCCTTCCAAAGACAAATACGTATTTTCCTCAGATAAATACAATATTTTGCTTCAAGATGATTTACCTAAGATTATTTCAGTTCGTCATTTTTCCAGATGGTCTAAATTTATAACTAACTTTTTATTAAAGAGCACATTCCTATTGAAGAGATGTATTGTGATAGTGCGGTCTTTAACCTATTAACTCTACTAACAAACGAGTAAATAATTTTATTAAAGCTTCATTACGGAAACTAACTTCTATTTAGATATTGTTTCCTTTCTTTTAATTAAAACAGCATGACCAACGATTAAGACACAACAAATACATCGACATTGACATTTGACAACAATCATATTAATACAACCAGTTGGTCGGTCAGCATTACAAACAAATTGACGTAATTTTTGCTCTAATAATTAAAGCACGTGATCCGGATTTTTTATGCCTCAAGAGTAGATTTAATCAGAAGACCAAAAGTTAAACTTCACAATTAGAAGATCAGTCAATTTAAAAACAAAACAAACTGCTATTAATTTTTATGACCACCACACCTGCTTTCTTAAATCCTTACCAAAATTCTAAACTTAATGTTTGGTTAATCTTCCATAAATATTATTATATATAATATTTTATTTTTATTTTTTTATATATTTTGATATATATTTTTATATATATTAATATATAAAACAAAACTAATTAGAAAAATATATAATTGATACCAATTTAGATATCCAGACTCCAATTTTAGGAAAACTTTAGGTAATGAATTTTCATAACCAAACCATCAAACTATGATTGATGTAAAATATAAGTTAATATTGCAATATTATGATTACTTAGTGCAAATATCATAATTAATTATGGTTAACCAGATTTTAAAGAAGAAACCTTGGACCTTGTACTAAAATGAACTGATTAATAATTTGCAATTATGTAATCACGAATACCTTCGTTGCCAATAGATATAAATCAATATGAATAGCACCCTGCACCCAGATCATAAGTTAAGTTTTATACCTCCATACCCATTTTCCTATAAACTGGCTTTTGTGGTAACCCTTCATTATACCATAACTAAACTAACATTGGCAGATTTATCTAAACCGTCACGTGCGGAAGAAAATTAATTAAAGAGACATAAAACCACAGGTATGTAAAGATTCAAAAACATCACTAAATGTCTGAAACTGGTTATGATTTATGACTCCTAAACAATATTATATCATGTATTGATAGTCGTTTAGAACAAAGAGGTATTGGAAACAACTAAATTTAATTACCTTTCAATAGCTAATCGATATGACTTTGAATTTTTGTCCTGGGCTTGTTTTGATAACGACAAAGGTGTTTTGATAATGGAACATGGTGTTTAGTATAAAGAAAATTGTCTATCAACAATATTGTTAGAATACAGAAGTCAAGGTTAGTTTTTCGGAAAATTAATAATTGTGATCGAATGAAAAACAAAACAATACAAAGATTATGATTACACGGATATAAAACCATTATTACTTTGTATTGTAACCAGCAAACTTAAACTGGAAATGCGAGTAAATAGGCGGTGATATAAAAAAGATCAATTTCATTCAGAAATAATTAGGAATGTTCGCAAATACCTACACATGCGTAACAATAACATACTTGAAGGATAAAGAAAAATAATTCCGATGTGTTTGTAGTGGGAGGATATTGCAGAAAAGTATTTCGTTTATATAACAACTGTGTAGTTTGTTAGTATTTATTGTATTTGGGTATCATGTAAAAAGGATACTGCTTCTTGCTACTGGTTTTCAGAGGGAATCTATAGCTCGAGGATGTTTTACAAAATATGAAAAATCATGTATATAGGACAGTTACTGTTCCATAGTGCAATTTTGCTTTTTTCCCCTTGAACTTTAATGAATTTTATGTAGTTACCTGTGAAAATATAATTTAAAGTCTGGTTCACACGTTGTTAAAAACGCAAAAATTACTGCCAATACTTGTCCTAGATTATTTGAAATCAGCTGTACATCAACATAAAAGAAACTATTAGGCGTCAATCAACTCCAACTTATGGAAGTAGCAGCTCAGATATCGTACTTCATGAGTTATCCGGAAAAATTATAATTATGTCACATACTGTTACATACAGGTTCCACATTTTGAGGAAGTGGAAGACAGCTGTCGGAAGAAACGAGAAGATTATGAGATCGCCAGAGTTAGCCGGAAGAACACATAACTCCTCCCAAACGGATATAGGAGCCAAGGACGAAAGAAAACTACACGCAGCATTTCATTCCGGGCAGAAGCCAGAGAGATCCGAAAAGGAGACGTATAGAATCACCACCAATGAAAAAAAGGGAAGAAAGACCACGTGAGGAAACAATGGAAGCATAGAGAAAAAAATACGAACTGCACATCAATATAATGCAGGTCTTAAAAGACATAGAAGGTTTATGTAGATTATTAGGTGAAAACATAAAAAAAGATTAACGCAAGAAGAAGATTAGAATGCAGCACTTTCCTGATGCTGAGATAGTGATCGAAAAATAGCTCAAACCCACCGCTGGTGTTACCTACGCGAATATTATTAGATATGTATGAAAAGCTAAATAGACGTTACACCTGATTACGTTATGTGAAACATGTTTTCTTGACAATAAATCAAGAAACAGTAAAGCAATTATTGTTAAGAGTCAATCGCTCGCCCACGTTGCTTCAAGTGCCGTACTGTCGGTCAAGTTGCTAATACATGCAATACTAAAGAGATAGGGAAGCATGTTATTCATATCACTGTGGCGAAATAGAAATACAATTAAAGATTGTGTTAACGTAAAAACGTGTTTTGATGGACACAAACCTGAGTCCATGAAACGTCCTACATAGCAACGATCAGCCCAAACAAAATTGTATAAACGGTGTTATAGACCCTACCCGTTTAACATCTGTGCCTAATTGTAGAGTACCTAAGAGCGACGGAAAGTGGATATCCGATAGCGACGGGGACTCAATTATTTATGGCCCAAATACAAGGATACTATTGTCGATCACTGGGTATGTAGGGTTATGCATGGATGGAAACCAAAGATGTCAAGATATATCTTTGCTACGTATATCTCAATCTAACAATAGATCGTTTAGAGCGAGATTTAACACAATTGGGAAGACAAATAACAAACATCGGTAGGAGAAAAAGAATAATTATAGTAGTGACTTTAACTCAAAAGCTACAGATAGGTCTTTTATAGAGGACTGCATAGAATTCTACTGGATTGAATGAAAAAACATGGGATCAACATGTTAAATCATATCCATCGACTAACTTTGACGAGAGAATTGAAAGTAGATCTTACATCTATTTAACTACGCGTACTGATAATATTCGGGGAAACATAAAAAGACAGTATGTGGGAGAAGATTCATGTGGTTCATGATTAAATTCATAGTTATGATTAAAAAGAAATCAATCTACAGGAAGTGATGGATCTACAGCAAAGGAAAAGATGAACAATGCGTGAGGACGATAGCCCATGAAACAGAAAATGGAAACTACATATACACATCAGTTGAAGCATTTATGCAAAGTATAGAAAAAGCGATAAACATGACTTATCAAAAGAAATGGACGCACGCCAAGAGGAAACCTATGTTCTGGTGGAATAAAGAAATTTGCAGATTGTGTATTACGGCTAGAAGAGGTGCCACAAAATCCAACGCCAATCAACACACGAAAGAAGTGTCAAAGTTATAGAGAAAGGAAAACGTCTTTGAAGAAGGCCATCAAGATATCTAAAAATAAAGCATGTGAACAGCTATGTAAGGAAATACGTTGAATATATGGGAAACTAGTTATAAAATAGTGTCAGGAATGATAAGCCTACGTACCCCAGTAACAATGAAGATAAATGGCTATAGCTTCTTTATAGCAAGAGCTATTTCCTAAACACATACACACAAGAATAGAGTGGCCGAGGAGGCGAGTAACCAAAGAAACAATATCCCGTGCTCAACCGATTGAAGCGAAGTGATTGAGAGGTGGGGAAATACTTTGTGCCAAAAAAGGCAACTGGACCGGATGGGAACTTCGGATATAGCAAAGCTAATTGCAAAAGGAAACAGAGAGTTCTATTGCAGGGTTATGGATGCGGAGATAAAAGAGTGTTTTTCCAGTGCATGGAAAACTAGCAGGTTGATATTAATAGAGAAACCGAATAAACCAGGGTAAACTAAATCATACAGATCGATATACTTATTAAGCGTAATAGAAAAGCTGCTAGCGCATATCTTGAATCGGAGAGATTGATTGATGAGATTGAAAGTAGGAGGAGGAGGCTTTTCCGAAAAGCAATATGGATTTATACATTTAGCGTTGAAGCCATATGGCGAAATCATTAGAAAGAGCTATAGCTGCCATTGATGCCAAATCTCGGGGATCTAGAATTGAACGAAGAAAAGTGCTATGCTTGGTGGTACAATCTATAACTAAAAGTATCAGTACTATATGGGACACTAATTTGGAGCTCTTATATACATTGAGAAAAATTGCGAGGAAGGTTTGAAAGTGAACGAATGGCAGCCATAAGAATAAATAATGCACATAGAAATGGGTTTACTAGATCCGTTCAGTAGGATGGAACATTTCAAATCAATTTTTAAAACTAAATGGCCTGAGGCAAACTAAATGTATTGGTTCGAACGGCAATCAGAAGGGCTAAAAAAACGATTGGAAATAAGAAAAGATTTATTATTTAGAAGATGCAAATAAGTTGGGTTTATATTCGACGAGAGGAAGGACAAAACTTCAAAACAAGACCTAGTGAATGGAAGATTTCATAGAAGTACTATACTTCAGAAGAGGTATAATGCTCCTTAATTAAGAAAGCAGGATCTCTATTTTGGTCACATTGCACCCAAATCTGGTTCAAGTCTTACATTAAAAAAGTATCATCAAAATTCTTCATAAAACAACGTAGTCAATAAAAATCTTGATAGTTGAATTGATGGGATGGCAGTAAAGACCGGTTTTATAGGTGGTGTCATTAGGCTTCTAGAAGAAGAACTAAGTAGTCCATTGCAATGGCTTGTTTTGTTTATTGCATGCGAATGAATTACAGTTCCATCATTTACTTTACCACCTGGACGGACAAACTACAGGACCTCGAGAATTTTCGGGACCTATTGAGAACAGAATTGAGACAAATATCGAAAATATCTTGGTTTCTTTCTTTATTTACCAGAAAAAAACATTAAAAAATTTCATATGTAAAATTTTCCACCCTACCATTCAGGTGGTGACTGGGACAATCCTATTCACATGTAGAACAGACAGTGGAACATATAGTTAGTCATTTACATGCTAGAAAGCAAAGCAAACTGGAACAAGATGGAGGAGGAGAGAAGGAGCCAACAAGAGCAAAATTAAATAGAAGGAAATGCGAACCACGCCGAAGCAATGCTGAGAGGCGATTACTAGGTGGTTTTCGACGAATAAACGAAGAGTTTTTAGTCAGTAGGCGAGTAGGTCTTCTTCCCAGTCGAATCCAGCACAGCTTGAGAAATCCCTAGGGTTTCTTTCGAAGATTTTCTCCTCTTTTTATGAAGAAACAAAAGAAAAATAAATTAATCGCAGTTAATCCCAACTCCAATTTAATCTATTGTTTATGGAAGTAGCACCTCAGATATCGTCCTTCATGAGCAATCAGAAAAAAATTATAATATTGTCAATGATACAGTGATGTAAGGTACCATTTTGAGATTACATACTGTGTAAATATACTGTATAATCTAACTTAAAATATACTGTTTAATTTAATTTAAAACGCTTCCACATTATTATTACATCGTTTCTAGGATATGGAGGTGGGACCTCTATGGCTACGTAATTGTAGTTGCTTGTTTCTTTTCTCACCACCTCCACTTTAATATGTTCAATAGTACATCAGTAAAATATCAAATAAAGGCTTATTTTAAGTGCTACATTTGAGTAGAAAAATAAATTAAATCCACCAATTCATTTGAAAGAAATTGTAGCTAAACCGTTACTTAGTATATTCTTATAGAACTACACTCTTCATCCTAACCTTACATGCTTCAGTTACTATTTCAGATAGTCTTATGAAAACCTGTAATACTCGTATTGTAGCTAAGAAATTGTTGTTTTGTAAAGCAGAAAGTATTCTTTAGTATGAATGTAGTCAAACATCGAGAATAGGTACTATAAATTAAGTAAATTTTCTTTATGTACACCTCGATTTTAGTTTTGTGTTTAGTAAACGTGCTCATAAAAAGGAGTTTCGTTATTTTTCCACATGCTTAAAGTGGGAGTCGTTGTGTGCTAAACAATAGTACGAACCATTCTCAAATTTAGCAAGAACTTTCCTAATAGTTTCTACTGCTATAGCTCTACAATTCCTAATAAGTTTTGACGCAATCCGCTATATTAAACGGAGTAAAATCAATGGATCTGGACGGCCATCCAAATGCCCCTCGTCTTCCAATCCTGCGACCAGGGAATTGTCGTTTAGGAGGAATGTTGGGAATGCAACGTTCTGCATTGAGCAATGCAGCGGTCCTCAGCCTTTTAATATTTGGGACCTAACTTCTCATGCCCCCTTTCAATGATTTTGGAATCCTGATATTTCTTTTCTATATTTATTTTTCTTTTGTTAAAACAGCCTTGGTAGTGTACTGTCTAGAGTGCTAGACTTTCACCCAAACGGCCCGAGGTCGATTCCCGGTGCCGGCAGATCTGGTTAAGGTTTTCTGCAGTTTTCCTTAGCTGTGACACAAATGTGGGATTTGCGCTGTTCCATCTGTAACACGACTGCAGCCGCACTTAGGTCCTACGTAATAATAATAAGCGCCCCTTCCCTCCCGCACAAGCTTATAGCTTCTGGGGCCTGGCTTCCAGGCTCTGGGTTGTAGCAATTATTATTATTATTATATGATACGCGGGAACAAAGTTAAATTCTTTATTGTTGTAATTTGTGTTAAAAGTTTAAATACAGTTGGCGTGAGAAAAGCCGCAACTCCTCAAAATGTTATTCTGATGTTTGATTGGTTCCCTAGTTTAAGTAGCAGCCAATAGCTATTTTGATCGTGCTTCTGTCGGTCAGGCATTCCTTCAATTTTGTTTCTAAAGTTGCTTTGAATGCTGTGAATTTTAATGTATGACTTTACTTCACTTAAAACTATTTAACTATTAAGAAAAAGCCTCCGCTTGTTCCGCCGTGCCAACTTTAAGCTTCTCCGATACTCAATGTAGACGGCGACAAATGTACCAAATTAAAGCCCTAACCTTGGAGATTCTTCATATATTTTTTCAATTTGATGTGACCTTGGAGGTTAGATGTGGGATCAAAGGAAAGAGGGACGCACCGACAACATTCTAATGGCCGCTGTATTAAACGGAGCCTGGCTCCACGCTATTTAGTTAGTTTATATTTTTTCAGTTGTTCATTTTACTGGTCTTTATAACAATTTAAGCATTGTTTTTTTTGACCAAATCTTTAGAAACAAATGAGCTGATATTAAGATCAAATTTCTTTTAATTGACTCAGTGTGTTTAAACCTTTTACTGTTGTGATTCATGCTAAATGTTGTCCATAAATATTTGAGAATTATTTGACATGTAAATACTTCAAAACTACAATTACAGTTATACAAACTTTGTAATTTTCGATTTACCTTGAAGCTTTTTCATATTAAGTAAATTAAATCGGACCTCATTATTCTGTTCGTTATCTTTTTGATGTAAATTAATCATTTAGGGGGTATTTAAATAGATCTGGTGCTTCGTGCATCATGAGGTTTTATTAATTTTGATTACTTTTATGATTAATATTAAATTTGCAGATTTGATAATAACACATATAGGTGATAACACATATAGCAAAGAGAAAATTATTATGTACATATGTCATTACATAATAGTTTTCTCCTTCATCTTTTGTTTTTTTTTATATTTTTTATTTTACTTCTAGTAGTATTATCATACATAATTTTATAAAGGATTTTGTTTACGAGGTTAAGAATTTTTTAAGTTAATTCTTTAGAGCGCGTTTATACGAGGGTGGTTCAAATATAAACCGGAATTTTTGAATAAACGCGCGAAGAAGTTAGTGTCGTTAAAGTGGCTGTACTGGATGTTAGATTGGTCTATTACAAAGCGTAGAGAACAGCTGGGACCGCGTAATTTCGCTTGTCAGTGTAGTTGTAGCCATGAGTGAGAAGGACGTACCAGTGTCTGTTGCGCAACGCATTATTATTCGTTTTTAGGTCAAAGATAATGTAAAAACCACGGAAATTTATCGGAAATTGCTCGAGCAGTTCGGGAATGAGTTCCTCTCCAAGACTCAAGTGTATGATTGGTGTTCCGCTTTTCGAAATGGCCGAGAAGTGATGGCAAACTTGCCACATGCGCGGCGCCCCAAAACAAGCGTTACCGATGAGAACGTCCGCGCTGTAGAAAAACTCATTTTGGGAGACCGACGCATTACTGTACGCGATATGGCTGCACAAGTGGGCATCAGCATAGGCAGTATTGAGCAAATAATTCATGAACGGCTCGGTTACCGCAAAATATCAGCAGATGGGTGCCAAGACTTTTGAATTTTGACCAGAAATTCACACGCTGGGAATTTTGCACGCGTCTCCTGCAGCGATATGCAGACGAAGGAGACAATTTATTGCAGCGCATATTCACCACAGACGAGACTTGGGTGCACTACTATACTCCGGAGAGTAAACGCGCGTCTATGGAGTGGAGGAAGCAAGAGGAAGGCGCGCCAGTTAAAGCGAAGGTTACACTGTCAGCGGGAAAGGTGTTGTGTACCGTGTTTTGGGACATGAGAGGAGTAATTGCGGTCGATTTTCTCACTGAACAACGAACTGTGAACGCGCAGTATTATAGTAACCTTCTAAAACACACGGTGAAACCTGCCTACAGATCGAAACGACGCGAGATTCCAATCCGAACTGCGATATTGCTGCAAGACAACGCCAGACCGCATACAGCTCGGCTTACGATGGAAACATTGCACGAATTGGGTTGGGAAACACTGGAGCACCCTCCCTATAGTCCCGATTTGTCGCCATGCGACTATTATTTATTCGGTCCATTGAAAGAGGCACTTGGCGGACAGCGATTCAAAAGCAATGCGGAGGTAGAATCTTTCGTGCGCGAATGGTTACGTGACAAGCCGAAAGATTTTTACGAAAAAGGCATCCTAAAGCTTCCGGAGAGATGGCAAAAGTGTGTAGAGTGTGACGGAGACTATCTAGAAAAACTGTAAAACATTTCAGCTCTGTAACTTAATAATAAAAATTTTTACAGCAAAATTCCGGTTTATATTTGAACCACCCTCGTATTATCATAAAGAATCTCTTGGCGTTTCCTTCTTCCATTGCTATAAAGTAATATAAAACAAATAATATATTTTCTGCATTACTTCTGGAATTCTAAATATACGAAGGTGATTAAATTCATAAATTATAACCTTTTTATAATAAGTTTAAATAAAACTAGATAATTCAAAATATCAAAAAATATGAAAAAGAAAACCTGGCTACTCAATAAAAAGTATGTATCATTATTGCAATTAGTATAACCTTGTCATTGAATCTATTTTAATCATAACAGAGCTGGTGTGGGTGGAACTGATAAAGGTCTAAATATAGCTATGTGAACGAAATTGTATTATAAACTTGATTTATTCTTAATTCGAGCACTCCATACATCAGTGTATGGTACAAGTGCAATATGGAAAAATATAATAATAGAGTAGCTCAGCGATATAACAGTGCGATGACATTAGGGATGACGCCTATAAGATTCTCTTATGACGAGATATATATGTAAAAACTAACTACTAGTAAGATATAGCAAAAAACATAAACATGAAAATTAATTAATTAATTATCAATAAATTGGGACAGAAAATACGTAGGTACATAATTCACAATAAAGATTAGAAAGGTATTTCTAAGAGGAAACGCAGATAGATAATAACAATCGAAAAACACCACGCACAATTATTTGTTGATAATTATACCCAATGCAAAAGTATATTAATATTTTTCTTAAATATAAACATCGATAAACCTTAATAATAATTTAGTTTCAGCGTATTTTTTGTTAATTTTAACAATTTCATGGCTACAAGAGCACATTCTCCCTTCAATTTAATATTTCATGTAAAATCAGCTACATTTTCTGAAATATTGAATTAAAATTTTATTAATCTCTGTACGTGTGGATCTTTATATCCATTTTATCTGTTTGCTGGGGGCTAGCAATGCGTATGTCCCACTTTTGTTATCGGTCGATTTCTGATACGTGCATCAAAATTTAAAATGTTCTCTTTGCTCGAAGCTATCGTGAAAATTACACCTTGCTATTGATTTGCAATAAGCTTTTGGCGAAAAGGAACTTTTAAGCGAGATATTTTATTGTTATTGCGTTTTCTTAAAAAGTATGTGCTTAGAGAAAAAAGAGAAACATATTTAAGGTACTTTCTTACATCTGAAACTAGAGTGCATTGTAAGCCTTTTAGCTCTTGAATAGATTAGACCTTTTTATGTATGTAACCCTTTAGCTCTTTTACATTTTATCACCTAAGCCTTCAGTTTATTGAAATCGGACACTAACGTCTTATCGACTTCCTTTTTGGTAGTAGTAAGAGGAAATCTAGTGTGCTGTAAAAGTGCATAATTTTGAGAGGGGCTTTTTATTAGTACTTTTTATTGGTTTGTGTACAGCAAACACTTACTGGGATTAAGGAAGAAGAGAAATTAAAAACCAAACGTTTTTATTCTACCGACTACAATCTCATTGATCGAATGTTACTGATTATACTTTTTCATTTTTAAAAAAATGTTGTTGTGGAATATCAGGTACGAGTATAACATACGTAACTCTGTTAGCGGAAAAGCGGGACACTATTTTTGCATTTCTGATAAGACTAGTGTTTCACGAGAGTGTTGCATTTTTCTTGTTCTTGCACAAATTGCAAGACAAGAACAAGACAAGAATCAAAATCCGTTCCGCAAGACAAGACAAGAATCTTTTCAGCAAGAATAGGAAGATTTCTTGCATTTTCTGGCAGTCTTGCTAAAATACAGATTTTGAAAAGATATTGGTATGTTTGAATTATTATTGGCAGTGTTAGTCTAGATATACATATTATGAATTTATAATATATTTTATTTATTTATTTAAAAGCCGTTTTAACGAAACAAAGAATATAAAAAAATATATAAAATATTTTTCCATTACACTATTACACATCTTTTTTAGTGTGATAACTAATAAGATATCAACATTCAGGCGATTAGAAATTACGTAATAACCTAAAAGCTAAAACAATAAAAGAAAATATAAAAACGTAACTAAACGGCTATTATGTTTGATTATTTATTATAGTCATTGAAAACGTCGAGCCAGGAATTAACCTATAAAGGCTTCGCCATCTGATAAATAATAATAAGTTCATGAAGGAATGGCGGCATGTTTTGGACAGAGATAAGAGGAAGAACCGAGCTTTCCAATCTCTCCTAGCTGTATCTCGGCAACTATTGGATTGAGAAAAGTCGTTATGCGCTCAGTGTAGTAAATTTAGTGTACTTAGTATACTGTAAAAATAAATACTTTCGCCGTAAAACACATCGTTTAGGAGATATTGTGCGCAAACCGAAAAATGTCGAGATTTTCTTTTCTCTTTCTGTCTTTCGACATTTTTTCAATATGACGGCGACGTGACAAGGTCGAAAACTTTAATTTTCAATAAAAACCCAAACAAATCCCAAAATCAGAACTACCCGATCTTTTGCAAGGCAACGCCCGTTTTTCGAACAGATTAACTGGTCTAATACGTAAGCTTAATAAATTTATTAATCACAAAATAGTTGAGAAAGAAAATTAATAATTCTATCTATTAAAACATTAATAATCCTATCTGTTAAAATTGCTTAATACCGATAAAGAAATTTATTAACTAACCCACGTTAACAAGCACATGACCAGACGAAAAGTAACACTAACAGATTTTCGGAATATTTATTTTGACTTATGATCATTTGAATTCTTTTAAAGAGGGTAGATAAACCAATCTAATATTTGAATTTTATAGCAAGTCTAAACATTTAACGGTGAACTTCTCTTAAGGAGTTAAATTCTTTAGTTTTGTTCTACAGTCTGTACCTAACTAGAGCTAAACTCTTCCGAACAACAGAACCATTCCGATCTCAATTTCTCTTAAAAAATAAAAGTCAATTGCTTGGTTTGAGCAACATTTAGATGCTTGAGGACGTTTCATTCTTCTAGCTAATAAAAGCCTTATCTAACGTACATATTGCTGTGTTATCAGCAGTTAGAAATGTTAAATAGGTAATTTGTGTTGCCTATCTTTCAGACGTTCATAAACGAATCCATGTTAAAAGGTTTATTTTATAGTCTCAAAAGTACGGTTGAAGCCAGCTAAATACAAGAGTTAAGATAAATACATCCTATTTGCGATAATTTCTTGTTAAAGTTACATTTCATGCAAGGTTATTTAACGTTCCGATCTATTCATTACATAACCTCAATTTTTGAAAATAATTTTCAAAATGGGTTTCTTTAGTGGAATAATTTATTCATATTATGTTGACATGCATAAAAAGTTTTATATTTCAACAAAAGGATACTATTTAAGAGTGTATATAATTTAATAATTGTAATTTTTAATACAACGATTGGTACGTTGAATTATTTTCTTAATCTTCTGTCAATAGCTCAAATTTGGTAAAATGCACCTATAATTATATAAAACGGGCTATTATGAGTAGATTTGCATATATAAAAGTTACTTACCTTATTTAATTTTCAAAATGGGTGATTTTACCTTTTGCGATTCATAGTATTGGCTTATCGAGCCACTGTTCTAATTTAATTAATGTAGGTTTATGATGTTATTGTTGTAGTTTCTATGGATAACATCTTGGCTGTGGAAGTTGTATAAAGTTTTTGTAGTTCTATGTGTGTTTTTTCAGCCAATTCAATTTAAAAATGTCCACAGACCTGTGCCGATATTAAAATTCATTTTGAGTTAATTTTGTCTTGTAAGTATTTGTTTTTGATGTAAAACTATTGGGAAAAGTTAAATAATCATATTGTGTAAAGATTAACGGGTAAAATTGGTATGTGGACAGATTTAAATGGAAATTAATACAATTTTAGTCAATCGTTAGAATTTGCTTGTTCGACTCAAATTGTAGGTTATTGTGGGGTTTTAGAGATAGAAATGTTATATTGTTAGTTTAAGGAAGTGTTGGGGTTTATTTTTATGTGATTAAACCTAAAATTTAAAGAAATTTATATTTTATTTAAAAATGTTAAATGTCAATTTAATCCAAGGATTACTTGATTAGTGTTGTATAGTTTTTGTTTCTATATGTTTTAATCATTTAATGTAAATTATAATGTGAAAAACAATTAGTAATCTCCAGAACGCATTGAGAGGAGGTTGTGTCGTTTCTATTTTGATTAACCTATAAAAAACATGCATTTTCATAATTTGAAAGAACAATGTGAGGTTATAAATTTAACAAATTAGATTTCGTGCAGGAAATTTATGTAACTTACGCTTTCGCTTTCGTCGTAATTTCAAGAAGATTATAAAGTATGGAATTGATTTGGATAACATCACAACAAATAAAAAATTTTAAGAAGATTTAATTTTCTGCAAACATGCATTTTATATCACTTCCACCAGTCAAGAGGTTGGTAGTGGTTGTTAAAACAGTATGTTGTTCCCGGGATCGGTAAAAGGAAGTATCGAGTATGCGGCAAAATAGTAAGTGATTTTAATTTTCATTATACTGGCCAGTAAGAAATAATTTCGAACAAACATTTTAATAAAAAATAATTATCTAACTATTTTACATTGGGACAATTTAAGAATATTATTGTAAAATTTAAACATTTTGAGAAAACTTAACCTAATTTAATAAATAAAGAAAAGTTAATAAATTCATATAATTAGTATACAAAAACTTAATTAAATTTTGATTTGTAGTTTAGAGATATATATAAAATACGTAGAAATCCCCAACAATTAAAAAAAAGGCTGAATTGTAGTTCTTGTTTTCTGTTTATTTTTTTATTTATGTGTCGTTTATTTGTGTTGAAATAAATTTGTGTTTCTATTTATATTTTTGAATTTTGTTTGTTGTTCATTTTCTTTCTTGTGTGGAAATAATTTGTTTAGCAGCTTGTTACAATTTTTCCAGCCCAGGTGTCATCATTACTGGTGGACCCATTGATACCAAAATTTGGCAAGGTAAAATTAATTTATGTCAGATAAGAGAGATAATTGTCGATTGCTTAACCAAGGTAAAATTTGAGCTAGTGACGGGGCAAAATTGTTATTTAAAAAAATATATATTGTGATATATATATATATATATATATATATATATATATATATATATATATATATATATATATATATATATATATATACAGGGTGGGGCAAAAGTCCCGCAACGGCCAAATATCTCCCGAGGGGAAGGTTTTTTAAAAAAATGTTTCAGGCAAAAGTTGTATGGCTTTGAAAGAGGAATCATTTGCATACAAAACCATCTCCCACCCCTTCACCCCCTCCTGAGGGGTGGGGGTAACTTTTAAATTTTAAATGGCCAACCCTATTTTTTTTTGCTGATTAATATTCTCTAAGAAAAAACAAGAACTTTTGTCCGAAAAATTTTTTTTAAAAAGACGAATTTTGCGATTGACCCAACGAACAAACTTTGGATATTCCAAAATATTCCGACTCTTTTACGCGAAAATGACGGGGTTTTCAGAAAAATTACAAGAGGTAAAAAAGGCTTAGAATTTTGCAAAAAATCTAGGAAAAAAAAATAAACAAAAAAATTTTTTTTTTCAAAAATTGTTCAAAAATTTTTTTGTTTATTTTTTTTTCCTAGATTTTTTGCAAAATTCTAAGCCTTTTTTACCTCTTGTAATTTTTCTGAAAACCCCGTCATTTTCGCGTAAAAGAGTCGGAATATTTTGGAATATCCAAAGTTTGTTCGTTGGGTCAATCGCGAAATTCGTCTTTTTAAAAAAAAATTTTTCGGACAAAAGTTCTTGTTTTTTCTTAGAGAATATTAATCAGCAAAAAAAAATAGGGTTGGCCATTTAAAATTTAAAAGTTACCCCCACCCCTCAGGAGGGGGTGAAGGGGTGGGAGATGGTTTTGTATGCAAATGATTCCTCTTTCAAAGCCATACAACTTTTGCCTGAAACATTTTTTTAAAAAACCTTCCCCTCGGGAGATATTTGGCCGTTGCGGGACTTTTGCCCCACCCTGTATATATATATATATATATATATATATATTTATACTATTATTATTATTTTTTTATTGTATATATCACCGCAATATGTAACACAAATCTTGGCACAGAAATCACCATATAATAAAATAATTAAAACCAAAAAACTACCATGAAATGTTTTATATTTGAAACATATTTATACACATTATAGTAACAAAATTGTCAACTTAAATTATAGATAAGCACCAATTGTTTCAAAAATAAACCACTTCACAGTAGCTCACCCTCCTTAGTTATTAATGCTCTTCTTATGCCAAAATTTCTGTTACCTACGTCAAACCACCTACTGGTAATACAAGCTGTTTGAGACATTAGTTGTAACCTCTTTTACTGGTTAATTATAATAACAGTTCTATCTATTTCTATACCTAACTGTTTTATACCTGTGTCTCTATACTTAACTGTTATTGGCACCTGGGCTCTTTCGGGCCCAATTGAACCCATTGTTATAAAGTTTTTTGTACCAAAAATATGTGCTAATTCAAATTTGCATACTTATCTCAATTTTACACGTATTTATATTAATGAACGAAATTAACATAAAGAACCAGTATTTCAACAATAAATGTGTGTAATGAATTAATCCTCGGATCTAGTTTACAGTAGCACAACGACAGCTCTACTGACGAATCTAGCTGCCTGCCAACCTTTGGTTTATTCTCTTCAAAACTTCTGTTTTCGCCATTGTTTGTGGTTCATCGACTACATAATTTATTATGTATAACGCACTGATGTTGCTCTTTAGAAGTGGGAGAAATATTATAGTTTGTAGTGCATTCTTTGCATCATAAATGAAATTTTTACATAAAAAGGAAATTGCAAGAAAAGCTGATATAAAAAAAGAATGGAAAATGAATATTTTGTCAAACAGGTTTTATGATATTATAAAGACCATAATAAATTGTAGCACGAAATACCTTGTCATGGTGTCACCTGTTGCATGGTATATCCACGACCGATGCACGCGCTGCACGACTGCCAGGCGTACCGTTACTATTGTGCATAATTATTTTAACACTTGTTTTACAGTAACTGACATACGAAACCTACTTATTTTGAAAATCTCTCTTACAAGAAAATGTAACTACTTGCATTTAGAATAATTTCCAGAGATTCCTAAGTAATCTTTAAAGACAACAATGTATAGTCCGTTTTTTCACGATACATTTCACTGCAAAGATTACAACTCACTTATATTTTTAAAACAGATCATAAATAGTTACATTTGTTAAAGAGTCCTTAATAAGACTCATGCAGATTTATACATAGGTTCCGATAGTCATTTTAATCCAATATTAGCATCAAATATTGAAGTTTTGTAAATTTCTACAGTAAAGAAGCTCTCCCTGGTAATACCAAATACTTGTAGACTAAAACACCAGCTTGAATTTTGGTGTGTTTAGTATCTGTCATAATTTGTATATTAAATAAATAGGCATTCTAGTTTATGGATACCGTGGGAAAAATGAACTATCTATTTATTGCTAGTATTGTCAAAACTTGAGGTGCAAAACTGAACATCATCTTTGTTTCCATTACAGAGTGACATCTTTCTTTGGTATCCAATTAATCTGACTGCTGAGCTAACATATAACATAGCTCGGAATGGAAGATTTCCGCGCAAGGATGTTTCGGTGCGGGACTTTTCGGCGTGAAGACGATTCGGTGCAAGCCGGTTAGGCACGAGGACGTTTCGGCGTGAAATAACCAATCATAAAAAAGAAACGGTAACTTATAAATTTTATAGATTTAATTTGTCCGGACTATAGTCCTCTCTTTAATTTATGCATAAATGCATTTCGAACAACACTGTTATCCAGTTTATGATATGTGACAGTACGGAATTAAAAAGTGTTTAAGGCAACAATAGGGAGAAGA
Source organism: Agrypnus murinus (assembly GCA_929113105.1). Taxonomy (NCBI): domain Eukaryota; kingdom Metazoa; phylum Arthropoda; class Insecta; order Coleoptera; family Elateridae; genus Agrypnus; species Agrypnus murinus. The sequence goes on along the minus strand of OV816025.1, from coordinate 136,520,319 downwards.
AGTGCATACGTCATACCGTGCCTGACGTCATAATTCTTTCCTCGCAACGCGCATGTACTTCAATAAGGCACATTATATTTTCATTTCTGATTATTGATAGTGTTAAAAAGGATGTTTACAAGCTATAAAAACACTTACCCAATGGCTTTCACCCATTGTTGTTTCAATATTTTATTTGTGATAGTGCCTATCTATTATTTTAACCTCACAAAGTAGCGTCACGTTTTCTCTTCCAACTGTCAACAGTGTCAAAACTGTCAAACAAACGGTTTACAGCGAAGTAGAGCGATGCGAACATGCGCGTTGCGAGGAAAGAATTATGACGTCAGGCACGGTATGACGTATGCACTTCTTCTCCCTATTAGAATTGTTTCAATGTTTTTCTGCAATTTATTTATAATTCGTTTTCATCAACTCAAATCCGTTTAGAAATACATAACAATGACTAAAACAAAAAATTACTAAGATTATTTAGATAATAATAAGATTATCTATTATTATAGATGATTTGATCATACAAACAGAAGTGTTTGAAAATTTGGACAATTCTGCATATTTTTGTGCATGATAGGATTCGAGAAAAAAAATTAAATCAACCCCCATTTATAAGAGGCGTCCAAACAAATAAACAATTATGCCTTGTCGGAAGGGATTACTGATTTGCAGAGAAATATTCCAATATTTTAATAGTAATTCCTACGTAACCGTAAAGATTTTCTGGTAACCACCTTCACCTGTGTGAATGCAATTATTATTATCGCATTTTTTTTTGTTACCTTCGGATATTTTTTGTCGTATTAAAATTGTTGTTTACAAGAAAAAATATTCCAAATTGTAGTGTTGTGTTCTGATGCACATGCTAAAGTTTTCTAAGTAACTTCAATTTATGTGGAAGTTAAATTATCTGCTACTAGTCTAAACCGAATACATGTATTAGAAAGAGTACAGCAAAACCTAAACAATATGTGTAATTACGTCGAAACGGCCTCGCGCCGACAAGTCCTCGCGCCGAAATGTCCTAAACCGGACATAGCTTGTAGTTGATTTGCTGCAAGATTATAACCAGAGCCAACCACGGCCTTGCTGAATGGTAGTTTAAGTGCACAATTTCGTGTAGTCGAATGTATACGTATAAAATTACGGCAATTCCAGGTTTTTAAACTGTAATAAAATATAAAAAGTAAACCAGCTGTTCGACAATTCTTTATCATAGAATAAATTACGCAAAAAAGACAATTATCTATTGAAAAATTGGCGAGAGTCAAATGTATGTATTTTGTTACAATTTATTTTTGTATACCAATTAGAATTCTTCAAACCAGTTACTTTATTATTCGTACTTACGATTATGTAAATTTATCTACGGACTGCTTATTCTAGAGCAATATTTAAAAAAATATAAATTATTTATTGGATTAATTTCTAACACTTATCTGGTATACATTTCGCATGTGTAAACGATACGGCCCAGACCGGCTGATATTGCAACTTATTCTTTGTTTTATACAGGGGTCGGCATAAGTCAGGCAACGCTCTCGAAAAATCGGCATAAGTCTGGCAACGCTCTCGAAAAAGATTGAAACGAAGCATGTTCGTGCTTCAGACAGTTGTGTCTGTGTCATGATAAAACGTGCTCGTCGAGTAGACGCGTTTTCAGAATGAATAACCGATACAAGTTCACGCTTCAAGAAAGAGTTTTTTTGTTACGTCGTATCTTCGTACGAACGCGGATTACGAAACGATGTTTACCGAATTTCAACAACAATTTCCGAACTCGCCGCTACCAAATCGTTCAACAGTGTGGAAGACGTACCAGAAATGCTTAAGAACGGGCTTTGTTGCCGACGCGCCGCGTTGCGTGGGCAAATGGACAACGATCCAACACTCGCGAACATCCGTCATTTCATGCAGGATGGAGCTCCGCCGCACTACGCGTTACCTGTGCGGGAGTTCCCTAATGATCATTTTGGGGAATGGATAGGCAGACGACGAATCTTTGAGTGGCCCGCACGGTCATGTGACCTGACACCCTGCGATTTCTTCCTGTGGGGCCTTCTCAAGGACCGCGTTTTTGCAAGAGGACCACGCACCCTTCCCGAGCTCCGAACTGCAATTGAAGAAGAATTTGAAAATCCTCGCGGACAGCTTGACATGCTTCGCCGGACCTGTCTCTCCGTTGCGAAACGTTGCCGTCAATGCATTGATCAAGATGGGCATCAATTTGAACACTTAAAGTAACCCTTTTTCGAATCCCTTTTGTAATTTCTTCGAATAAATTCATTTTGACGCTGCATTTTTTTTAATGCAAATTTGTTGCCTGACTTATTTACTGCAAATTTGTTGCCTGACTTATGCCGACCCCTGTATTGTTTTACATTAGTCGGCGACGCAAATCTACGTCTTTTAAATTATTGCATTTTTGTTAAAACAAAATGTAACGACCTGTTTTTTTAACTAACCTTTTTAATCGCGCAGACAGAAATGTTTATTCTCGAAAATTGATTTAAATTTTAAAATTTATACATCGTAAAGCATTCCTGCACTTATGTGCGTGCAAAGGGCTGAAGAGGTGCAAATATTATAATTTAAATTATAGATATGGAAAATATTAAACCTTATGCGTTAATTTTTTTGCGGAATTTATTTTATGATAAAGAATTGTTAAATAATTGATTTAATTTTTATTTTTTATTACAGTTTAAAAACTTGGAATCGCCGTAATTTTATACCTATACATTCGACTACTCGAAATTCAGGATGGGGGCTTTGATTATAACTAAAGTCTTCATTACTTGATTTAGATAACTTTTTGTTTATGGCAATTTTAAAAGAAATTCATATATAGATAATCTGCTTTTCAGACAACGAGTTTGACTGGAAGTTTGCCACATTCTGCGAGGGACCGCCTAACGTAGATTAATTTAGATCAGTACGGTGGTATAATTAATAATGATTATTTTACATACCCACTCAAATCGTGTTTATAAACAGAAAATAAATAGGAGTTTGTTGCTTTATTAAAAATTAATTCTAATAGTTTCATATAGCTTCCTTTGCGTGGTTTTTTGAGTTTATTGTGTTTTATATTTTTGAGAAATTAATAATAAATAGATTAACGCAACTTAAGTGTAGCCTATCCTTAAAGTGTAACCATTTTTATAAGCTAAATAAATTGGAACATTTTATTTTTTATTAGTCTTCGTGTCAAGAATATTGATCACAATTATCTTGCCTCTGTCATCAACATGATCAACTGACATAGCAACCAATTCACCAACTCTACAGCCTCCAAAAACTCCCACAATTAGAACGACTTTTTGCAGCAAATATTCATCATCGGAAGCAGTATCCAAGAACCTTTCCATTTCTTCGAATGTGAACACCTTAGATTTCTTTGGTCTGTGCCCTACAGATTGTTGTTTTAGAAAAGCAGACACCTGATGAAATCTACAACAGTTATCTAATAGTTCAAAACTCATAAATAAAATCAGCTTCACAAACCTGCTTATGTCAACATTTTCTTTCACGGATAACATTTTCTTCAATTGAGAGTAATATGCCCACAAGGACGAAGATTTCGCATTTTTGGATCGTTCAGAAATATAAGCCAAAATTATTCTTTCGTCTACTCCGCTTGCATCCTTCCGCTTCCTCCATTCACAAAAATTCGCATACTCTTTTTCGTATAATTGTTTAGATTTTGCTGGCACCATTTTATTTATAGCTTGTGAGGCTTCTTCAATGACCAATTCAGGCACAAAAACCTGGTTTTCCTCTTTATCATCACAGATTCCGGCCATTTTTTGAATATTTTTACATACACTTGACAATTCTCGCACTTTTGATAAAAATTAAACAACTCGTTGTCATGGAAATTTAATTCGCAACCTACCTTCATGATTTGTCTAGACCGTTCAGTGTGATTTAAATTTTTTTGGTAGATACATTTCGTCAAATTGAATAAAAAAATATATAAAACACGTGAATTAAACCAGTTTATTTGCTCGAAGAATTAATCCACTCGCGCTAACGCCCTCGTGGAATTAAACATTCTTCTCGCAAATAAACAATGGTTTAATTCACTTGTTGTATAATATTTATTAATTAGATGCTGCGTTTGCGTTTAGTGTGTCGCATAAGATGGACGACATTTTAAACATTTCTAGTAAAATTATGTTAACGATAAAAATTTGATTCCTGCAAAGGCTCAAGCTTACGACTCTTCACATAATTTTGTTCTTGATTATTTTTCTTATTTTAAAAAAAGACATTTTAGTGTAAATATAAATTGTTCTTTTCTAATTATCTATTTCAAAATTTAGGTAATTTTACATAGAATACCTTTAATATTTTATAAAGTAAAATTACAAGTAAATAAATAGTATATGAGATGACGTAATATTATCATGTATTAATTTAATATTATTTTTACATAAATACAAATTAAAATAATAATAAAACAAAAATAAAAATATTAAGTAAAATAAATTATATAACAAATGTAGTTTTCAAAATAAATACAAGGCCAAGGTTACGTTTCAAAAAGATAACGAAAGTTTTATGTTACAATCCTTTACTCCCAATACACGCTAAATAAACAAGCATGAATGAAATATGGTATCATCAATATGTTTAATTTACAAATATTACTATGTAATGTACTACTTATGTTATGTATCCTCAATTACTTGAAAGAAATGATTATGCCTCTGAAATAGGTAATTTTGGTAGATTCCAAACAAAGCATCTTTCTGGGCTTTTTCAAAATCAAAAGATGATACAAAGATTTTAATTCTTCTTGGCGTAGACTACCACGCATTTAACTAATGCTGAACTTAACTGAAATACCCTGTTATCTTTAAGTAGTGGAGTGTAGGGGACTTAGAAAAACAATTTAGGCTTACACAACTTACGCTATTTCAAATGGACGAATAAATGAACCCAATGGAGATTCATAATAGTTCTCGTAGCAGTCAATTGGTTTTTTCAAATAAATAACAATATACTAAACTCTGTTAGTGTCACTAGATTTTTAGGTATTCAATTCGATGAGAATCTTGATTTTAAAGCTCAAATCAATTTTGTATCTACCAAACTCAATCAGTCTTTTTATGCCATTGCAATACTAAAAAATGCCTTTGATGTCACTACTCTATTAAATATATAATATGCTTTAGTATTTCCAATCATTAATTATAACTTGATTATTTGGGGTCAAGTCACTGGCTTAAATTGTGTGTTCGTTGTGCAAAAACGTATTATCAGACTAATTTTTGATTTACCCTATAACCATACCTGCCGGGCTATTTTTAGATCCAACCAAATTTTAACTGTTGTAGCAATGTATCTCCTACAATTGTTGATGTACACTTGCGGCCGAAAAATTTTCAACGGTCTATTGTAACTGTGTAATTTTGACTTTTGAATTCTCATAAGAGACGTCACTTTTATTCATCTGAAATGTCATAAATGGCATGCAAGCCAGACTCAGTCGATGTGAATGTTAGAAAAATCTGCTAACTTGATAAATTACCGTTGAAGATTTTTCGACCGCAACTGTACATCCATAAGAAAGGATAAATATGCGATTTTCTCAAATTTACACAGTTATAACGTAAGAATAAAACAGAATTTTCGACTACAAAAACTTAATCATACATTCTATAAAAAATCATCTATTTTTATCGTAATTTTATAAAGTTGTGCTTCTAAATAGTTTTCTGTTGTTATAAATACTATTTATTTAATTTCATTTTAAAATCATATACAGTTCTTCCACTCGATCTTTACCCACACGTCATCAGTTATGTGTAGCTAGTCAAAACCACTCATATGTTCACATCCTTATTACTTACGTGAGATAATAAAGAATAAACGATAAAGTACATTTTTTAAGTGTTAATGCAATGCTTTCGCGAGAGATGGCGCTAAAAGCATTATGAATATTTTAAAACCGAAATAATTTTTATTTGTAATTACAAATTTATTCTATAAGATTTTGCTGTTTAACAGTTCTAAAAATTGAAAGGTTGCACAAAAAGCAATATGAAGTGAGAGAGATAATTTAAAATTTTCGAAAAATTTAATTTTAGTTCTGTTTTTTAAAAAACAAAAAAGTGCGGGAAGGAGTGAGAACTGCGTGATTCATTTAATAAAAAGTATAATTTCATAGATCGTAGAAAATCGTACCAAGGAATTAATGATTCTTTGGTAAATTCTATCCTTTTATTGTAAAAAATCAATTTGTCCATTCCCTTGCAAAGTTAAAAAGAGAGACGATGCATGCACAAAGTATGCAGTGGGGTTGTAAAGGAACATTTTCATTTTTATAATCAATTTCTTAAGAAGAATCTGAAAAGGTCATGCTTTTTTTATTTCTATTAAGTACATTTTATTCACTCTTAAAACAGCTTTACTAAATATATAGTTTGAAGATCATCACACATTTTCTGTAATTAGAAAAAGTAAAAAACAAAACTATTTTTTGGAACAACTAACTTATTAAATATTGTAGGTTATCCGAAAGTTTACGACTCTTAATGGTTGTGAACTTGGCTAAAATGTCAAAAATATGAAACTAGTCGTTGATTTTATTAGAAATTCTTGTTTATTAATTCGTACGCATAAAATCTATGACATGTGGGTAAAGATCGAGTGGAAGAACTGTATATACTTAAGTAATTTCTTGATTTCTTATAATGATGTCGATCTCTTTTATATATGTAAGATGATATGACTAATAAATATATTATTACTATTAATTCATTTCGGCTAAATCGAAATAATATTGTTGGAAAAAGTATATATATATATATATATTGATAAAGGGTACCTTGTCACCTCCAAAGTAGATACCCAGCATACGTTGTCACCTCATATATAACGTTGTGACCTCCGTTTTCGGAGGTCACAACGTTTTGCCCTGTTTTCGACTGTATAAGCATATAGATGGTGTTAGAAGCCTAAATTCAAATTTTTGTCTGGAGGTGATAACGTCATACTTATACTCACAAAATTAATTTTTAGTTCAGCTGTAGATCGCTGGCGTTGCCGTCGCTGTTAGTTGTATAATTGCCAATACGATGTCACCTCCGCCTGTATATGTTGTTTTTTGTATCATGTACGGTACGTTGCAGGCTCCACACATTGGCAACGTTGTGTACAAGACCTAAACCACTCAGGTATATAGAATTCCATCGAAACCAGTACCCCTGGCGTAGTTTCGGCCATTTCACGCTACCTGAATTTTTGCAGACACTTTTTGGGTATAGTAGCAGCATTTAAATAAATATTTGTAAACTACTCAGAAAATTTAAGGGATCTCTTGAATTGTACGTCATTTTTAAATAGTTAATGATACTTAAGAACAATAAAATAATAATTTCTATTTTATTTAAAAAGTTTTGAATTGAAAACGACTTTCTTTGAGATATGAAAAAAATTAAATAGGAAATACGTTTTAGTCGTAATTATGTATAAATAAAAAATTCATCTTTTTACAAAATGATCATTTCGGATTTACTGGATTATTATTATTTGATTATTATTTTAGGAATTGTCATATGACATATGATATATTCATTCTCGCATCCACAAAGAAAGATTTAAAATCTTTAAAATCTTCAATATTTTTAGTATTACAATTAATATAATAATTAATATAATTTTCAAAGAAAAATAATTCTACTAAGCAAAATAATGTAACATTTGGTATGTAGTTTGCAAATTTCACCAAATTACACGGTTAATAAAGTTTTCATTGACATTCTAACTATGTTTACATTTGATGAAGGAAAGAATAAGTCTGAAATACTCATTTTGTAATATATATTATGTAATTAGGAGATCAAGCGATATTTTAAATCCAAGAAGATGTTTAACGCCGAAGCGCCAGCCGAGGCGTTATAACATCTTTAAGGATTTAAAGAAGCTTGATCTCCGTATTGCATAAGTTGTTTTATTTTATTTCGTATTTCAATCCTAATTTCTCCCTTTTAAAATCCATCCGAATTTATTGTATAAAGAAGCAAGTTGCCTTGTCTGTGTCATCATACGCGTAACTAAGGAGATAAAAAGCAGCATGCATGCATGCATGTGGCTATAATGCAACATCAAATTATTTACGTTGCCAACAACGGAGATCAAGAACGTCTTGAACTCCGGTATCATTGACAACGGAGATCAAGATATACTTTATATTACTAATTGTGGTATATAAAGAATTGTTTGAAATACGAAATGAAATAAAAAATATTAACTGTTTATATTTTTACATAATTACGACTAAAACATATTTTCTATTAAATTCCATATTGTAGCGGAAAATAAAACCTAACGTCATAATCTTGACATGAAGCTTTACGTACTGAAAGGCTTAAACAAACGTCAGTTTAACATAAAGTGTCGTATTTTTATTATTAGTATAGTCAATTTTTGCATTAAGTTCTTATTTTTTACTATCTAAAGATAGAGACTTGAAATCTTTTCTAATGCCTTTAGTACTGGACCAATATAAAATGTAATATGTTTAATATGGGGGCACGCCCCCCTGGTGGTTGGGACCCCCATTTTGTACCCCTGATTTAATAACGCAACCAAATTGAGTAAAGTTGTGTTGGGAGTGTTCTTGGGGTCGCTGATTATGAATCCAATGAGAAAATTAAAAAATTCAAATATCAGACCCAAAATGGCGGCTCTAAAATAACGGCGTTTGATATTGAGAATGCGATTTACGCCATTTCTATTGATTCTAGAGAGAAATTCAAAGAATCAAAAAGTGTTTATAATGTGATTTTGCAAAGGACTACGCTATTTTGGTTACCTTATTATGTAACCCCTTCGCTCTGCCCTAGTAGTAGAGTCAATTTCTGCATTAAGTTCTTATTTTTTACTATCTAAAGATAGAGACTTGAAATCTTTTATAATGCCTTCAGTACTAGACCAATATCAAATGTAATATGTTTAAGATAGGGACACGCCCCCTCGGGGGGTTGAAATCCCCATTTTAAACTCCCAATTTAACAACTAAGGAAGTTTTCAACCAAGTTGAGCAAAAACTATGTTGGAGGGAGCTGTGAGGTCGTTGATTATGAATCAAATAAGAAAATCACAACATTCAAAATGGCGGACACAAAATGGCGGTATTTTAGATTGAAAATGCGATTTACGCCGGTCCTATTGATTTTAGAGAAAAATGAGAAAAGCCAGAAAGTGTTTAGAATGTGATTCTGCATAGGAATACATAATTCCGGTTACCTTATTATGTAACCCTTTCAATCTCCCCTACTGAGAAGCCCACTAGGGTTGATTGAAGGGGTTACATAATAAGGTAACCAAAATAGTGTATTCCTATGCAAGATTACATTCTAAACACTTTTTGACTCTTTGGATCTTTCTCTAAAATCAATAGAAACGGGCGTAAATCGCATTTTCAATCTCAAATACCGCCATTTTGAGTTCGCCATTTTGTATTTCTTAATTTTCTCATTGGACTCATAATCAGGAACACCAAAACCCCCCCAACATGAATTTCACTCAAGTTAATGGAAAACTTCCCGAGTTATTAAATTGGAAGTGTAAAATGGGGGTTTCAACCCCCCGAGGGGTAAAACCGCCATTTTAAACACATTACATTTTATATTGGTTCAGTACTGAAGGCATTAGAAAAGATCTCAAGTCTCTATCTTTAGATAGTAAAAAATAGGAACTTATGCAAAAATTGACTTTACTACTAGGGCAGAGCAAAGGAGTACATAATAAGGTAATCGAAATAGTGTATTCCTTTGCAAAATCACATGGATTTTTCTCTAAAATCAATAGAAACGGCGTAAATCGCATTCTGAATCTCAAAGGCCGTTATTTTAGGACCGCCATTTTGAATTTTTCAATTTTCTCATTGGATTCATAATCAGTGACTCCAAGAACCCTCCCAACATAAATTTCGCTCAATTTGTTTGCGTTATTAAATTAAGGGTACAAAATGGGGGTCTCAACCACTAGGGGGGGCGTGCCCCCATTTTAAACTTACTACATTTTATACTGGTCCAGTACTGAAGGCATTACAGAAGATTACAAGTCTCTATCTTTAGATAGTAAAAAATAAGAACTTAGGCATGTTTTTTGCAAAAATTTACTCTACTATATAGAATGACTAGATTATTATAAAGCAGGGGATGAATGAACTTTCGTTCAAAGAGAAAAAATTGCAACACATGAAAAAAAACGTTATAGGTCCTGTAAATGATTCTCCTTAGTTATCGTTTCAAGATTTCAGACGCAACTTCTGTCTTCCTTCAGAGATCAAACTCGTTCTGTAAAGTTTCATTGCCGGACTTATAACATAAATAACTATAAATCAAAAATGTTTCTTTTTATAACATTCTATTCGTAAAAAAATCCTATACTAACATCCTATCCTATTCGTTTGTTGGCGAAGGAAATGGACATGAGCTCCAGATCTATGTCGCCACTGATCAAGGAAAACCTTAGTATGAGGACTGGACACTTGTTAACAGCTCGACATAATGAAATAAGAAGAGTTGGAGACAAGTCTCATTTGCAGAGATAGGTGAAAAATTTTCATCGCCCAATCTTGTTTCCCTGTATTTTATATTTGGATTTAGGATTGATGCATTATGATTACAATTAAAGTAATTGTCAAACAATCCACATAGTTGATTTGGAAAACCCGTTTGCACATCGCAGCTAGAATGCGTGAACTCTCCTAAAGTCATTCTATTTAGATTCCTTATAGGAATCGAGCCCAATTAAGTAAAATACTTGTATTTACCCTATAGCGGAGTTGTTCACATGATAAGATTATTATTTATTTATTATTTAGGCGGAGTTATTTATCGCTCGTAAATAGCAACAAACAAAGTCACTTTAAATCCAAATAAAACATACTATTTTTTTCCACTAGGGTAAAAGTGCCTCCTCTCTATGATTAGAAGTTTAGTTTAGCAATACCAACAATTTTTTATTAGAAGAAAAAAAATTAAAACAAAGGTCTTTGAATAAACCCCAGCGTGGCTGAATACTGGACAGTCAAATGTCGTTTTCTCGACATTGATCCAAGTGTAGGCGAATTTTCAGATATCGAATCTTGGTTCTCTAACTCATGTTTAATATGTATTTATTTTTAAGCGTTTTATATATATAAAATGATGATGTACTTCAAATAATATTATTGCTTGGGTGATTGTTAAATCTAAGAACGTTGTACAAGTCGGAGCCAATGTTCAGAAACCGAATCAGGGTTCCTTACAACTTGCCCAAGCTTCAGCTAATTTTCACCCGTTAGCTCAAAGCCAGTTACCCATAGAATATACTTAAGTCAAATATCAGATACTATTTCGCTAATTTGCTTTAGCTAGTCTAAAGGTAAGTACTCACAGCAGCGGATCCGCAGGCGGATGTCATACGATTGGTCGGATTGAGTCGATTTGACTCAAACCGACCAATCGTATGACATCCGACTGCGGATCCGCTGCTGTGAGTACTTACCTTTAGTCAATCTCTACATATCAAGTGCCGGTTACATACTTATCACCCAAAACCTTAGCCAACTTTGAATCTTAGGTTCGCTAAACTAACTCCAGTTTTAGCAATCTTCAAAATTCAAAATCTTGGTTTCTTACCCTTCGGCTAAGGTTGGGTCAATATTCATATTATATTTTGCTAAATTTCTGTAAATGTGGTTTATTGTAAAGATGGATTAGTGGTTGCTAACCTACTGAATCTTTATGAACTTAAACTTACACTGGCAAGACTAAAGTGTAAACTATATTGACTTACCGACTGTACATATGTATTTGCACAAGAAGACGTACACTATGAAAGTGTTAGGTTTGTACGGTCTCAATATGTGTTGAGAGTCTAAGACATTAATCATTTATACGAATTTTCGATTTCTTCGTATTTATTTTGTTAATGAACATTTTATATCCAACACAAAAATCGACGTTGCATTCAGTTACGGCGAAACAGTAATGGTAGACTTCGTTGCTTGTTTGCACTAGCATTCATTAAAAGAAAAGGATTGTGTAATAGTTGCTTTGTTTCTCAATTACCAGCCTTGGTACTACATTAACATTCAAAATCGGTCCAAGACTAACTTTAGTTTTACTGCGATATCGGTGTCATTTATTGTCCAAAACATTGCATAACGTATTGGTTTTAGCCAATAACAACCAATATTGGGTAACTCTGATCTTTCCATGTCTGAGACCAAGCTTGGTATCAAATTATCATCCCTACTTTAGTCTAGCAGTGGGCCATTTTCGGATATTAAGGTTGTGCCAAGGTTGATAAACATTGTTTCAAACAAAAGCTTATAGTGGTATTTTGTTTTAAATGGAGAGCCGCGATTGCTAACATAATTAAGCGTCAAATAAACTGCCACTTTTAATTCTGATAAAGCAATATACCTACTATTTATCTATGGTTTATACAATGTTATCAATTTGTCGTTAGTAAGTGCTTTATTTAAAACATAAATTTACAAGAGGTAGGTACATGTATAACAGTGTAACATACGTATTCTGTATTTCGTTAGATCAACAAATGCTGGAAAAAATGTCTTAAGCAAGAATTCTATAAAAATGTTGATTAATTTGTTGTGTTTTGATTTGTTTTAATCTTAATAAAGTTGGTAATTCTTTTTGTTAATCAAATCACGGGAAATTCAATGGTCCTACATGATACGTGCGTGACTTCGGAAACAACAAGCATTTGTTGTAAAAAACACAATATTTAATTTGTTTATATTAAACTCTTATCGAGTTTAGTAAAAATTAAAAGAGTATCTGCCTTTATTTCAATCGAAATGGAATCTGGATAAAAGCATATTCAATTTAACCGTTATTCCCGAGATTAAAAGAAACTTTGTAGAATATCATATTTATACAAATACTACGTTACATAACTGATTTATGTCTAATACATTTAAATTTCAAAAATGTGCTATACTAATTATACGCAATATTGGTACTGGTTGCGTTCTTATTGACTTTTATTGACAATAACAAAAGAATTCCCTTTTTCTGGTTTTGTTATATTTTCAATTCATTATAGAAAGGAATTTCTTTCTAATATATAACCGATCTAAGTATTTCTAATCAAATTACTAAAGTTTTCATTTAAAAAATACAACTTTATGAAGTAAACCAGAAATCAATGATTATAATTAGAAAAGCCTTATTCAACTAGTCAGTGCTACTCATAACGACGCTTTAATAGTGTCGAAACGGCTTTTTAATATCTTTAATAACAATTCATAAGAAATAAAAAAACGACAATTTCCTATAACTCAAAAAATAAAAAATAAGTAAATCGAGAATGCTCGCTTGTTTTCTTTTATCTGGCCACTAAAATGCCCTCGGCGAGCAATTTAAACCACCCGATTTCAACATCTGGAGACCCACAAGAGAACCTTTTTATGAAATGTGCATCTATGGAATGTGGAGTCAACGCTCTGTATATATAACTGCACATAACGGTGGTATCTTCTGACCTCCGAACACTTGGCAGCGCTGCTGGAGGTAACAGCGAACTATAAGTATCTTCTTATATATAAATTTTGGAGGTCGGTTCGTATCTTCTGTATACTCTATATATGACAAAATAAAACAAGGGAAATAATTTCCCCTTTCTTGAGATTCGGATTCTAGAGGTTCCCCTCATCACAAATATAACAAATTTTTAGCAATATATCCACGGGAATACCCGGAAGTCAGGCCGCCTCCTCTGTATGACGGAGGTGACAGCTTAACAGGCATCAATATATATATATATATATATATATATATATATATATATATATATATATATATATATATATATATATATATATTCGGTGCTTTTTAATTTATGATCAATACTTTGAGATAATTACTTAATCAATAATTTATTGATCTTAACCTAACTAAATAGATCATTTGTAACATGTTGAGCGCTATTGCATGCAATAATAGTCTTGACTTCTCATATGAGTGGCAGTGCAGGTGAACTGACTCAAGGAGGTTGTTGCGACACTTTATTGGCGAATTTGTATAAACTTCAAGATACGCAATTTTATGAATCAAGTTAGTTTCACTTTAATAAACTTATTCTTTTAGATAACAACAACTACAAGACCTGGTAATCTGAGAAAGATAAATCTGAACTCTCATACTGGGGTATTTATCAGTCAAACAAAATCCTAACGTAAGTTTAAATCAACTAAATAGTAAATGAGAAACTTTAAACAACTTACTCTGCTATTGTCGGTGTATTATAAAGAAGAAAATATATTCAAATACAGTCCGTGCTGTTTAGTAACTAACACTCTATCTAGCTTTAAGCAAACCACAAAGAGACAAAGAAGCAAAGAAAGGTTTTTAGTATAACTAAAATGTGATAATACACCTAGTGCTTAGATAGTAAAAATAATACGAAATGGATAGAACTTATCACTATCAACAAGAAAATGAGCATTATCATGAGTTATTATGAGTTTTTTCACTATATAGGAACTTCTATCTTCTTTATACTTAATAAAATGCATTTGACGATAACAAAATCGAATAAGGTTTTATGTGTAATAATTTATCTTCTAGGTCGACTCAGCATGTGAAAATGAGTACTTGGGAAATCATTTCCTGGGGTAACAATAGGCGGTCGGTGCGTAAAGCTAGCCACTTTACCACCCTTGAGTACCGAACGGCTCGAGAAATAGCAACTTACCCTGCTATACACCCCAATGGGCCTTCACGGCTTATGAAAGTGGACTATTATTATTAATATGTATATCTATTGGGCACCACACACTGTCTTCCGCGACGACGTCGGGGACGTGGTCCGGATGATGAAGCAATGTAAAATTTATTACATAAACAAGTTTGGCTTCAAGTTGATTTTTATAATACAATTATAAGTATCATATTTTGATACACACGTTTTAAAGAAATACGATACTTATAATTTTATTGTACAAATCAGCTCCAAGCCCATCTTGTTTATGCAATAAATTACAACAAATGTAAACATTGCCTCATAATCCGGACCATGTCCCCGACGTCATCGGCGACGTGGTCGCGGACGACCGTGTGTGCTCTACATAAAAATGTTTATTTTGTCTTTTTAAATCGTTTTCTGTGTTATTTATTCGTATAGAAATAAGAATAAATAGATAGAAATAAATAGAAACGTATGTATGTATTATTGTTTTTGCACTTATGTATATGATAAGTTATAAGCGCCTCACAATAAACAGTATATACGTTGGAATGGATTTATTCATATCATTTTTATACCGGTCTTTCGGGACTAACTATTATTTTTTATTAGCTTTACACATAACAAATTATAATCGACACTAAATTATGTATGTTTAAAAACAAACAGTAAAGCTAGATTAAATCTGGGATTTTCTACTTCCAATGCATACATATATCTGTGCAGTGATGCAGTGAATTTGAATCATTGAGAAAGCGAAACAAACAGTTACATAAATTTCACTATTTTAGAGTACAATTGCGTTATTAAAAGAATCCGTGCACTTTTTGTTATTTATAATGAAAACCTTGAATAAATTTTACCGATAACGCTACGCAACTTTGATTATGTTCACATTCCATAAACGAATCGTTATTCTTTTACTAAAGTGCAACAATTACGTTACATAAACTGCAGATGGAAATAATTACATCAATTTATTGTAAAGAATAGCTTTAAAAAAAATAATTTTCTTATAATATGTAAATAATACGTACATTTTATAAAATTGTTCCATCAAATTACAATAAATACTTTTATTCAATTGGTTCGGTATGATATTTCTTGTTTGCC
Source organism: Agrypnus murinus (assembly GCA_929113105.1). Lineage (NCBI taxonomy): Eukaryota > Metazoa > Arthropoda > Insecta > Coleoptera > Elateridae > Agrypnus > Agrypnus murinus. The sequence continues at coordinate 136,504,491 of OV816025.1, read as the reverse complement.
TGTTGAGCTATTAGTACGTATTACGTTGTTGGACAGAATAATTAGAGATAAAAATCCCAGATTGTGTTTGTACTTTTCAAATGACAGTTTAGAATTGGAAATACGTCTAAAATCAGTATTTTTTTAAGCTGTGACTCTACTCGCCATACTCTCATAAGGTCTACATCAAAATTAATTTATTGAGTTAATATACAGTGTGGGATTAAAGTATGGAATATTAAAAAACAAAGCGAACTCAACCGGTTTTTTTAAAAACGCTGAAACACGTCGATTTTGTTTTTTAAAAATACACATTAATATGTGCGATTCACCTCCCGACTTTCATTTGTTTCTTAGTTATGACGTCATCACAAGAAAATTTAAATGACAATATACAGGGTGTATTATCGATTTTGTAACATAGGTGAACAGCATGTAAAAACACAATTTCTCAAATATTGGCTCCCCTAATTATTTTAGAGGAAAAGTCACTGTAGCAAAGTTGTAGACCTTATTGAATACTGTTCAAAACACCTTTACTTTAGCATGTGTGTTAAATAGTTTCCAAGATATAAGTGATTTTCTGGAATAGGAAATTAACATTGTAAATCGGAAATTCACTAATAGCAATTACCGCGTTAGATTTAGACATTCGGTGTAAATGCAAGAATTATTTAGCACAGTTTCATGGGGCAAAACCACTCATCAGAATGTTACTATTGCTGCCGGTGTGGAAGTAACAGATAAAATTCCTCAAAGGAATTTATTTTTAAAAGATCTTATTAGCCATGACAATAGTTGTCAAATTAATCTCAAGAATCACTGATAGGCTATGTCTTGCTTTTGTATTATAAATTTAAAACATATTATAAGAATGATACTAATATAAGGAAAACATTTTAATCTTATTATGGGGTTACATCATTTATATTATTTAACAATTATAGTAATTTAACAAAATTAAACAACAAACAATAAAAAAAGCAAAAACGAGAATCAATTTATAAAATATGTTCATAATACAAAAGCATGACATAACCTCTATGTGATTTTTGAGATTAATCTGACAGCTATTGTCATGGCTAATAAGATTTTATAAAAATAGATTTCTTGGAGAATTCTCACGTATTTCTTCCACACCGGTAGCAATTGTAACATTCTGATGAGTGATTTTGCTCCATGAAACTCTGCTTAATAATTCTTGCCTATTCTTCTACACCTAAGGTCTAAATATAACATGGCAATTGCTATTAGCGAATTTCCCATTCACAATGTTAATTTCCTATACCAGAAAATCACTTATATCTTGAAAACTATTTAACACAAGATGCTAAAGTGAGGTGTTCTGAATAGTATTCAATAAGGTCTACAACTTTGCTACAGTAACTTTTTTTCCAAAATAATTAGGGGAGCCAATATTTAAGAAAGTGTGTTTTTATATGCTATTTCGCAATGTTACAAAACCGATAATACACCCTGTAGATTTTTTATAGTGGAATCCGATAGTGATTTCTGTTCCCTCTATGATCATGCAAATAAATCATAAGGTTGAATAACAAAAATTCTGAGAAAAATCGATCTGAACATTTAATGTTATTGATATTATGGTATAAATATATCAGATCGATTTTTCTCAGAATTTTTGTTATGCAACCTTATGATTTATTTGCATGATCATAAAGGGAAGAGAAATCACTATCGGATTCCATTACTAAAAATCTATATTGTCATTAAAAATTTTTGTGATGACGTAATAACTAACCAACATTTACAAAGTTCAGATCGATTTTTCTCAGAATCTTTGTTATGCAACCTTATGATTTAATTGCATGATCATAAACGGAAGAAAAATCAATATTGGATTCCACTGTAAAAAATCTATATTGTCATTTAAATTTTTTTGTGATGACGTCATAACTTAGAAACGAAAGTCGGGAGGTGAATCGCACATATTAATGTGTATTTTTAAAAAACAAAATCGACGTCGTTTTTAAAAAAACCGTTTTTTTTTAAATATTCCATACTTTAATCCCACCCTGTATATACCGTCTGTAATCTAATTATTATTATACATGTAACGGCTTTTATACACATGCGAAATTCTTAACTTTGCTGAAAATTTTCGACAAACCTTTTACAATCAATGTGCGAATAATATTTTGGTGTGCACTTTTATCTCGTTATACACAGGCAAGACAAATTATCTTCAAATTTATGGTCATACGCATGCGTGTTTGCGAAGCAGCTGGGCGTTCATTGTAAACAAAGAATGACGTGGTATAAAAATAGTTGGTGTATTCAGAATAATTTTGTTGACATACCTTGCAATAAAAATATTGATGATAAATATGCGTGATATTTTCATGCCGTTTGTTTTAAGAGTTTTAAATATATTTTATATACAGTTATAATAGGTAATTGACCTTTATTTTATAGGATACAGAATAATTTCATATAAACTTATATCATAACATACAATAACAAATTTAATCAATTCCGGACCTGTCACTGTAAAATCAATATGGCCGTTTGCATTTTGTCCACTTCAATAAATAAAATAAAACTAAAGACTTGCGCACCTAGCGATTAAATGTTACTTGATTTTTAGCTATATTATCATTGCATGGTTGCTTTAATAATATTTTACAATGCAAAAAAACCATTTTTAAAAACAAAATAAACCAATGTGTTGTACGTCAACTACGAGGTTTTGTACGCACTTTTCAGCGTCGATTACTGGCAAATTTCAAAAAATTCTAGAAATTGTTCCAAAGTTTTATTTTCTGGAGTTGCAAGAATATACGGATATTAATTGTGTTTATAAAATACCCTTTATAAATGAAAAAAATATCTTAGAAAGCGATCATGTTTTGTAACATCAACTGTATACAGGAAGTAGTTTAAAATTTTTTTAAATGTTATTGCTGTTAAAGAATATACTGACCTTCCATTTGGATCGAATTGTTTACCAATTCGTTTGATATAAAAAAATAATTAAGTTAATAATAGAAAGGCGTAAACAATGAACTTTTGGTAATATACGTTCCTCTATTAGTGTATGTGCATTGTGTACTATCAACATGTATCTAGCTAGCGAGATTGATTATGTTAAAGTTTCAATTAGCAAATGCAGAGATACTAATGGCAATAGCGTTATTAACCCATGATATTTTAGTATTAACTACTGAATATTGTATTTTCGTAACTAACTTTTATAGGTAATGGTATGTTGGAAATAGACGATGATTTATTTTGCTATTAGCTAATTTCTTTGTTAAATACTGCTGACATATGTTAATATAAAAGTTAATTAGAAAACAATGTTACTAATCTCATGTGATTAAGTCATATAAAATGTAATTGTGTACAAATTATACAAATTATAAATAATAACAGTAGCGATTAACAAATAAACAAAGTGAAAAATTATTATTTGTATAAACTATAAAATTTAATATTTAAATAGACAATAAAATTTAATACTTTGTGAACATGTTTTGCTTTAGATGTGCTGATAAATAATTAACTTAGAAAGCTGGCGAGTCAATCGAAATATTAATTTAGATGGGTTGTAACCAACGTATGTACAATTATGTAAATGTCAGTGGAATATTATACTTATTAAAATCATGTTTTTTATTACTTGAAATGCAGAGAATAAATCCGTATAGAAACATTGATACAAGCTGTAAGATACAATACCTACGTGAAAATGACGAATTTCCTTTAAATAAACAAAAATTGAAATATCTCTAACACTATCTGTTTCTAAACAATTTGTCAAAAGTCTCTGCATTACAGAGTCATTTATTGGAATTTTTTGCATTAAAACGTAATTCAAATCTATAGGATTGATGTAACGATTTTACGTTTCCCATATTCTTAGATATATAAATATTTTACATTAGTAAATTTCTTTAATATTATGGAAATTAATTTTATTAACAATAATATTATAAATATATATTGCAAGGTTAGGGAAGTTTTTCAAGGCAACTATCTATAAAGAACTGCTATTGTAACGAGGAGTGAAAGAACTATATATAAATTTAAATATATATTAGTTCAACTTAGTAACTGAAGAACGTTTTTTTCAACCACACGAATAAATTCAAATTATTTTGTAAAAGAAGTAGTCCATTTAGGAATTGCTACTGGTCATGATAGCAACTGTAAAAAAGTAATCATTTGTAACAATTTGACACTGTGCGTTCTTCGCTGTGAATATTTTTAAAAAAGGTTTTTTTAACCAATAATGCAATGCGAAATAAATACAAATTTTCCATTTAGTAGGAAAGCCTGCCTAAATTCGGCATGATCTCCGTACTCGATGGGATACGCGCTTAGAAAAATGTCTATGTAATAAATTTTCCTGATGAATTAGAATCTGGGCGCCCGTCAATTTGGAATGGCTACCTTACCAAGTCATTTTTACGTAAAAAAATCAAAAACACGCTACTTCTGAGTTTCCATCTTCATTACTTCGTCATGGATACAGCTAGAAAGCTAAGTTTTTAAAAACATTCTCCTATAGTTGTAGATTACAACGTACTATTTAAAATTCAGTTTTGATAGAAACAAATCTAAGAAAATTACCATTTTTTATACTACGAGTGTGTCATACTTGTGACCTAAAATTCTCGTCATACGAAAAACTTTTTTATTATAAGAGACATACGCGTATATAATGGAGACTATAAGTGGCAGAAAGCCCAAAGAAGTTTTTGGTAAAAAAACAGACACCATTATTACAATCACAATATCTGCTGCGAGAGCGGCTATGAAATTCTCGCGCTCCAACAAAGCAGCTAAATGGTTAACCGCATGCTACCTTTATTATAAAGCCTGATACAGCCTAATTTAAGTGTTTTGTTTGAATCGAAATCCTCCGAAATCGGGATCAACAGGAAAATCTACAAAAAAAAAACAGTTTCCAAAATATGTGTGTCATAGAGTCCGGGCAGATTCTTTAAATAAGCGTTTTTTGATATACCATTATAGGAAATAACAAAGGGCCTGCGCTTGGCTCAGGCTTGGGATGATGCTTATCAACTCTGGTACAAGCCTGAAATCCAAGACTGGCCCATGACTGGTCTAAAATCGGAATGATAACTTCGTGCCAAGCTTGTTAATCAGTCATGGCCCTAGATTGGTGATACATCTTGGCCCAATAGTGAAAACCAATATAGTGCCGACGCTAATACTGAGTCTTGGCCCAAGGTATATAACCAATATTGGGCCACTCTTAATATTAATGTGGTATCATGGCTGAAAATCATTGATAGTGTAGGTTCGGAATCCAACGGTAGCTCAGGGTTATTACTGACCTTTGAGTATGAGACCAACCTAATATTTAATATTGTACTATAGCTTATTAAGACTTGTATGAAATAACTTTGATGAAGAAAACAAAGTAACACAAACATTCTAAATTATTACCAATTATTTTAATTCGTTCAATTACTTATTAGTAACATAACAACGTAACTTAAAAAAATTGTGACACAAGAACAAGGCTGAGATTGATTTTATACGAAATTAATAATATTTTAGGTGTTTAACAAATAAATTAAAAAAAAGTGACTTAAAAAATTGTTTTCAAGCATACAAGTTTAATTTTTACTACTAAAAATTGTATTTATTCTTATTAGGGTAGCTTTGTTTTTAAATAAACACTTTTTATTTCATATACATTATTTTATTAATAATATTACAGAACGGTTAAACGTAACATCACTTATGGTAGGCGGATGAACACTGACTAATACGTCGGTAAAGGCTTCCCCTTGTAGCTGCCGCGTTACTGACTTTTCATGTCTGTGCTTGTTTCGAAGAAACGAGCGCGCAAAAATTTGAAAGCTGAATTTATATTTACTAATAATAATTATAATCTATGTAGGTATTTTAGTTTAACTTTTCTCATATTTTTCTCTTAATTAATTACTAGCTGAAATAATAAAGACAGAAAACTTCACAAGCATGATTTGGTAGAATATGTGAAAATTGACCCAAACTTGGTTCAAGGGTAAGAAACCAAGTCTAAAAACACTAGCATTGGTTGGGGATTGGGCAAACAGTAAGAAACCGAGACTAGGGTGCTGAATGTTGGCTCTGACTTGGGCAGAGATTAGAGAGCCCAGCATTAGTACATAGGCGTTGGTTGACCCTTGGGCCACGACAAATAGCCGAGGCGTGGGATGTGAAGGTTGGCCTAGGCTTCGACCAATGTTGAAATAACGACATTTGGTTATCCAATATTCAGCGAAGCTGGGGCCTATTGTCAAGACTGGCAGTTCCTACATGGGTACCTGCTCCCCGACTAATTAAATAATATTCTTTTATCTTTTCTTTGACAATATTAAAATATTAAATTAATTTCTTTAAACTGTTAAATTCATAAAAATGCGTTTTTGGGACTCGTAAAATGCTAGACTCCGCTACCGCGTCGTCCAATAACTGTTTTATTCGTCCCAAAGATGAATATTTGTACTTATTAAACAAATAACTATTCTCGTATATTTATTAAGTAAATAAATGTATAGTTTTAAATTATAGTTATTTTTCCCGCATTACCCCTCCTAGAAAATGAAACCATTTGTGCCACTGCTAAAACGTACTTAAAATATTTCAAATAATAGATAAGCAGCTTATTTAGAATCGAAGAATTTAATAAAGGTATTACGTATGATCCTAATCAAATATAATGAATGACTTTTAGCTATAAATAACTTTAAATTAATGTAGACGTAACGAAGAGCGAAATTAAAACTGCATGGAAATTATTTATTACAATTATTCAATCTAATTATAAATTTCTTAAACTTAGGGCAATAAGTTGTCTACAGTACATGTCTCGCGCAGCCAGATCAAACGTGGCCGCCGCCGGTCTCTGCTTCAATAATTAATAATTCAATAATGGTTATGTTTAGGACATACGTTTGGGACACCCTTTATAATAGGGCATCCAGTACTAATAATTAAAAAAGGAGCTTCAGAAATAAAAATTAAGCAACTAAGGATACATACGTCTGTAAGTGATTAAGTTAAGTAGTTTTATCCTTTTATCGTCACAAAAACGATAAAATGTGTAATCCCCAAAAGGAGATAAAACGTTGTTTTTTTATTTTTTCCCGTGTGCCTTTCGGTGCCGGTTTTAGAAGTTGGTGCATTTTCTCCATGATTTCTTGTCCATTGCTAGTGTTTTTATTTCTGTCGGATTTTTCGTCTCTTACCTAGCTCTTCAATTAATTTGAGCGATGTTTTTCTAGATCTTCCTCTCTTCTTCTGTTCCTGCTTCTAATATTGTTTTTACCCCTCATTATCATAACATGCTCATAGCAATTTATCTGTCTCTTCTCAATTTTTGTACTATTGGTTCTGATTCTATTCCATTTGGCCTTCCCTGCGATCTTCAATAGGAATCTCATTTTATAACGTTTATTGTGCTTTCTTCATTTTTCTGTATTGCTCATAATATAGTGGCGTAGAGTATAATGGATATTGCTACTAAATTATACGCTCTTAGCACAGCATAGAAATATACAGTATATTCACCCGATTGTCCAGGCTTTGAAGTTACTAAGGCTAGCTTCGAATATCGCACACACCACGATCAATTCGCGGACGCTTGTCGATCGTCATCGTCATTGCATTTTGAAAATAGCGAGCAGCTCGAGAATACAAGGTAGCATTCGGTCGGCTGATAATAATATTTGCAAAAGTGCACCTACTATTTTCCTATTTTCCAAATACCATTTTATTGATTGCATAGTGTGGAATCGTGTTGCTTTGTTACTATGGATGCAAAAAACGTTTAAACTATCAAAAACTAAACGTTTGTTGGCATTACCATCAATACCAAATCACATTAATTTTATCTTAGTAATAAATCTTACAATTAGTAGGTTCTCACACTTTAATTCTATATTAATTTACTTCTTCTCAGGTATGTTACAGTAACTTACGTCAATTAACGCTTCGGATGCAACAATAAAAAAGTGGAATTCTTGGTATAAAAACCATAATAACATTTTTAAAAGTGGATTAAAATTTGCATCACTCAAGTGTTAGATTCTAATTAAGGAAATCCAAATTTACCAAAATTAATCTAACATTAAATATTAAAATTTATACATTCAATCCATTCACATCTTCCTCCAGTTCGAGGAAAAACCACCCATTGTAGTTGCCAGGAAATTCCATATTATCTCTAATAATATTAATTTTTATTGCAAAAGCAATAAATTCGACGTTTTTTTAATTTGAGGAGTATGCAAATGTGGGAACTAATAACATACGTCCTTAATCACTGTTGTAACAATAAGAAGATTACTAATAATTTTAGTACCTATTAATTCTTATAGTGCGTCAAAGTAGTAAATCCTTCACAGGTCAAAGTTGGACACCGGAAAATGTGATGCAATTTTCGTGTGTACGTACAATGTACATACATACTATTCTCTTTAATTAAAATTTAATAATACCTGCGAATAATTATGCTACAACTTTCATAAATACCATTTGACTAATCCGAGAGAATGAATGGAACCCCTTGGTAGTACTATAACGATCAAACTAATTATATCTTTTCCAATTCTCGAAACAAATCGGTATCAATTTATGACTTTCCCTTGGTAATTGTTTATTAAAATATTAATCACTATTATACACTTTTTTTATAAACAAACAAAGTATGTGTGGAATACTAATGGAAGATAATTTAATACCTAGATAATACAAATCCACTAAGCGGAAACATTTAATCGTTTTACTGGTAAACGGTAATTTAAAAATTCCAGATTCATTAATGACTGTTTCATAAATTCATTGTTTTAAGAAGAAAAAAGAATGTTAAGTGGGCATAAAAAAATGTTTCTGATAGCGTTTAAGTAACCAACATTCATTCATGCACCTATCTATGGATTACGATTGCGTCTGCCAAGAGAAGGCTTAGAAATCCAGATATTAGATGAAACTTTCCAAACCTTTCTAGAATATAGAGAGGTCGTTATATAAAAGGTGTCAATATAATAAAGGAAAGCTTTCTTACAAACATGTGATCGTTAATTAAGATATTTATCGAACAATTAGTGTTGTCTTGAATAAAAATTGTGCTTTATGAAGTAGTTTCTTCTTTTTGCATGTTTTTATATAGCCTGATGCAATATCTTGCAAATTAAATCAGACATACCAATAATAATAAATTTTCAATAGAATCTAATACATGTTAAGACTGATTTGTAGCTTTCATCTGTATAATGTATTTTATACAGTACAGTATCATTAATATGCCCATAGAATTATCTATTGGAACCTACGGTCTATTTGTTAGAGAACTCCAACCAACAAAATAATTTAGTGTGTGAAGAAAAGAAAGAGTTTAGTGTATACATCATATATAGCAGAAAGTTACTATACTAAAAAATTACTTCACTTTCCAAGTAGATCTGCTATAGTCGACCAAATCTTCATTCTACAGGCATCTTACAATTCCTGAGATTTTCGAAGAAACTTGGGGACGAGGTAGATTCCATGAGAAACAGTTAATAAAAACAGTGTATTTATAATATAAGGGATATATCATATAGTATATGATATAAGTCATGTTGATACACATCTCTACCAGCAAGGATAGTTGACAAAGTCATATTGAATATGCCACAACAATTTACATTGGGATACGATACATAAAGATATATTCAGATAGAGAGGGGTTTAGGATAGAACAGATAAAAAAGAAACTCTACCTCCAACAGTTTTCTGTCTCTATGTAATGCTTTATAGCTTCCTTATACATTCTATCATAGTTCTATAAAGAATGAGGAAAAATGCGATTTTTGTAAGTATCAACAATTGAAAAAATTAATAGAAAGATTAAAAAAAAATCTGTGGAAACGCAGTCTCCATCAAATTAAAAATCAATTATTTATTAGTTAATGCGTTGGCGTATGCCAAAAGAAAACCAAATTCCAATCTTTATCTAGGTATTATCAAGCGAAACCCCAAACAAAGTACTTTAAAAGCGCGTTATCAACTTCTAATCAAGATTTTCTGCACTGCAATAAATACGAGTGTTTAGGCTTTGAGCGCTTGGAGGTTCGAATGATTCGTGTGGGTTTACAGATAATAAAATGTTATACCAACACATAAACATTTAAATAACACATACCAAAAGCACATCGAAAATAATGATGTTGATGTTATGCAATGTATCAAATTAATCATTTTATTCAGTCAAGGACGCCAACATCTAAGGCCGTATGACCTATTTAAATCTATAAAAATCGGGCAATTTTCATAGAAATTTTTTAATACCCCTTTATCTGAAAAGTATAAGTGTCTGTCTATGCATTGAAACTATATGGCTTCACTCAACAAACCATTTGTCATTGTAATCTACCTCAAAGTCCATATATCAAGTATCAAATCAAAATATCCAAGTCGTGTAAAAAAGCCTTCATTGGGAAATTATCGTGCATAAAAATTCTTAAAATTTTTCTGTCTGCAGATGTATAATAATAATCGATAGTTGTCAATTTTTGTCGAACTCTGTCGAAATGTCTAAAAATGTTATCTTGAATATCTCTTGAAAGAATATACTTGAACAATTAACACGTTGGCAACTACAACAATTTCCTAGTAACACAATAAAAAGAGTGCATGTGAGTTGTCTGCGCGACAAATGGTGTATACTTTCAAAAATACTCTAGGTATCTGTAGAACTAAAAGAACTAAGTAGGTTTTCAAGGCTGATACAACTTATCAACTAATACGTAAGATTTCGATTAAAGGCATTTAATTAAAACATTATCTGTTTAGTGGAATCAGTTTCGTGGGCAATGCGTAGTATTCTGTTATAAAAAGCTAATTTTAGGACTGTTCAAGGTATATCGGCATCATGGAGTAATTAAATTAAAGGAATCTCCAGTTTCCAACAAAATTCCAGACGAGGAAATCGTAAAGAAATTTCCATGTAGCTACTAACGTAACGCGGAGAAAACCCCAACTCGAAATTAGCAGCCATACAATAAAGTTAACAAATAAAGCATCCTCCTCAATGTGATGACATTAATCATAGCTAGATCAGTGATTTTAAATACGGAATCTTCAAAATTGTGTGATAGCTATATTTTGGTTGTTGCCAAGTTGATCTCAAGAACCTTCAGATCGTGTGTTGTATGTTATCTCGTTTTCAACGACAGTTTTCAGTCTAAAGATTCAAAGAACTTCACAAATCGGCAGTGTAGAGGGCAGGCCTTTTGAAGGAACGCACTCAAAAATATGTAGATATGCAATATTGCTTTGGCATAGGCTCTGGGTATAGATGCAGAAAAACTGAATGCACCAGAAGCGATTTTATTAAATGTTCCTGGTATGAAAAATAACTCACCAGGTCAATTTATAGACATATATATATATTAAATAGTAAAAAATACTATGTATCAAGTGTGTTAGAGCTTATCCTAATAAGTATGGAATAAATGCAGGAAGGATAAAACTGTTTAAACAATCAAATGCAACATTTTGATATCTTGCATCCCCACGTAGATGAAAAGGGGTTTTATAATTTACAATTTTCCGGAGAGAGAAAGCAAGCCCGGAGCAGAAACCAGGAACAAAGAACAGGTCTGTAAACTTGAATCCTTTTAATAAACAAGTAATCTATAAAACAGTTGAAAACATAAGATAGATATAATAAATGATTAGCTTGTGATGGTAATCGGCTTCAAGTGTATTTATAACAAAATGGAAGCGTATATAAACTGGGTTTCAAATTATCTGACAAATTGTTCACTGATTTGAAATTAAAAGATTTATTTTCAAGAGTTCAGTAACCCGCAAGCAGCAAATCATTGAATCAAGAAAGAAATTTTTACACATAATTTTAGTAGGGTAAATTTGAAGGTTCTAGAACCATTCTCTACCACTATTCTCAAGGTCATATTTTAAGGTCGCAAAAATTGTTAGCAATACTGAAGGTTATATGTTTGAACGTTTCACATTAGATAGAAATAAAAATCAAAGTTATATGTTTAAGGTTGGCTGTGCTCAAGGAAATTTGTTATTATTAGAGAGAGAGAGAGATAAAAAGGGACATACAATACAATAAGAATTTCTAAAAGTTTTTCTTAGAAGTTAAAAGCAATCTTAAACAAGCGTAAACAATATTATTAGTATGTATAATACGTGCTAAGATACGATACGTCTTCGAACTGCTTCTAGGAAACAACAAGATTTTTTGGAGCTATTTGTTTCGAATACATTTCATAATCAATCAGTTCGTAAATACCAAAAAGAAAGCTGTATCTTACTTTTAAAATAAACTAAAAAAATAAGTAGTACTTATGAATACTTTTTCTGCAGAAAAAGTAGTATAAATTTAAATCGTGCATTATATTAAAAGGTATCGCAGAAGGTATAACTGTTTAATTACATAACCTAAAAAGTGGGGGGAAAATAAATTTTTGTAATTATCACAGTAGATAAACAAAAGATAATAGTAAGAAAAAGCAAAAGATGCTGTCCTTTTCCTGGTGTTAATGAAGTTCCTTAATAACCACGCCGGGTTAACAACCTTGAACTAGATAAAAAAAGCGTTAAGAAAGCTATTTCATAGATACTCCGGCCCGGTGTTTACAACGGGAAAAAGGTCCAAAAGTTCAGGGTAAGAGAAAAGAGGCTAAACATTTGCGAAGAAGGTTCTCTAAATTAGTGATGAATACATTCCAGCAAAATGGATATTCGGCGGAATATAAATTCACCTAAGTGAGAGTATAAACGTTAACTAAATTGCTTTGGAAAATATTATTTTCACGAGATTCAACTACAGAAAATGGTTTTACAAAAAGTTTACAACATATTTTTCAGGAAACAGTGATAAGGTAACTAGAATAAACCGATAATCTTAAATTAAGAAAAAAGGGGTGGAGATAAGGGCCTATATCGGCCCTCAACTGCATTGCAGTACTCCAACATTGCAGTACCTCAGCCATATTTAGGTATATTATGACTTATGATATCATACATTATATGTGTGAAAATCTTCATGGTACATACTCTAATGCGCCATGGAAAAATTCTGGGTCAATCTTTTCAAAGGTCATCTTTTCCACCTTGGTCACAGTATTTTTTACATACAGCATTAAAGAATATTAAAGATTTTCACATACAAATATAATATCTCATGATTATATGATGTATGGTTACATATGTCGTTTCATACCTAAGAATGGTTGAAGTACTGTAATGTTGGAATTTTGGGGGCTACCCAATAAATGGGTTTAAAATACAACACTAATAAGATAACATTGCAAACACAGTAGAGAAAAGCCTTTTGACAAAAATCGTAGGTTAATGTGTATACATTGTGAAATTGAACTGGAGAGAAGAAAAAATTTGTAAAAAATTCTAGAAAAAGGACACCAAGGGTGTACTTAGAAGTGTTTTTAGATTAAATAGAAGACAATAACGGTTAATGGACAAGAAACAGATTTATCTGCAAAAGGAACGTGGCAGAATTGTGATCGTTAGAGTTGTATGACTTTTAGATATTTTTTGATGACCTTTAGCCATCAAAATTAACCATTTGGACAGTCTAACATGTCCAAATGCAATTATTGTTTTTGTACTGTTAATAATAAAAAGATTGAAAAAATAAATTATTCTCAGTTATTACACGTTATTTAATATGGAAAAAACTGTTAAATAACCCCAACAACTTGTGGGATAAGTCCTTGGATAACCTCAACGTCTGTTCTCGAACTCTTTGGGAAATGGAAACGGTATGCGACTGTATTAATAAAAATTGTCATACATAAAGGTCGGTCGTATTTATAATCAACTAATCACATTTCAGATTTGTTTGCGATTAAAATACCCTTGTATTTCCGGCTTCCTTCAATTATCTATTTTTGGTCATATATTTATCAAAAAGGCGACGTCTTCTGTCTAACCCACTTTGATTTATATTTTTCTAAGGTTCATTATAATTACATGTAATTATTACATCTTTCTAATAAAGAGTATTTCGTTTAGAATTCACATTTTCTCGTTTAATAACTCTGTTTGCAGGTTGATATCAAGGCAAATGCTCTTAATACGGTTCAATTTGGCCTTATCCTAACCTCTAACGATCTAAAGTTTGAATAATTATCTCTGGATGTCAGAATTGTTAGCTTGGATTTTAATTTCATTAAAATGTCTTTTCATTCGTTATGTTTGACCAGGAAGTTTTCCGATATGGTTTATCAGTGATTTTGTTCTACTTTCACCACATGTCAGTCAGAATAAATGAACTGAATCTATAGGAAACTGGATGTCAGTCAAGGGTAGCAGACGCGCTTTATTATCGCGCTTAGAAAATTTCTAAAGTCATTTATGAAGGTGAATTGTTTTTAATAGGGATACACTTAGATTCGTCCTAGAATGGCCTTTACAAGTATGTATTTATTATATGTGTTATTGATAAGTATTTTTAGATTGAATGCATACAATTGGCTGAATGAAGAAACTGAGAATTTTAGAGATGAGGAATGTTAATCATTCAAATGGAAATTGAACTTTTATAAGCTTTTAATAACTTTATTGAAAGGCATGATTACTAAATTGCTTTTGAAACATTTCAATTACAACTAAGAATTTATTAATGAGTTTCCAGAGGAGAATTTGGTAATAATTGTTTTGTTTTTGAAACAAAAGTAATATTAATACTTCAACTGAACAAGTCTTTCGAAAAATTCACATTAAAATATTGGTTCAATTTCGAGAAACAAAAAAACATACATTACCCAAAACCAGTTTTATTATGGTTGCAAATTGAGGTTAAGACTGGTATTTATATAAACGTACATAATATATTAGCCACTAACGTGTTTCTGCAAAAACATTTGGTATGTTTTAATTAAAGTCTACAATAAGGATTCATCAAATTATTACGTGTGTCTGTCAAACAAAAGATACCTTTCTAGATTCTAATTTCTCTTTTTATTGCAGATAAAGTAGGATATGTGCGAAACAAGATTTATGGCTTTGGATTTTGGAAAGCTATCAAATATTGGAGTAATTTGCATAAATAGTCTGCTGTCTGGGTTTTTGCACATACACATTATTCATTTATATCACAGATGAAGCAAAAGCATTGCCTGAATGGATTTGCATACATTTAATCCATTAATTTTTGCAATTTATATTAGAAACCCAAAATGATTATTACAATAAACAACAGTAAAATACTTATTCTATTCCCTGTGGAAGAGGCGTTTTCCAAAGATGCAAGCGGTTTGCAGCAAGGCATTCGTTCGAGAAGATGAGTAACAGATTTTTAGAGCTATTATGGCTTGGCCCTAGTGTATGGTTTCCAAGAAAATGAACACTTTTCAAAGTTTGTTTTAAATCGTTGCATCGCAGCACTTTGAATGAAATGTCTAATACATAATATCTATATCTACCTATGGACATAAGGTCTTGATTATCTAGAAACTGCTCAAAGAAAGATTATTTACACATCCATTCTACCACCGTCACCATCTACTATTAGCTTAAGGTTTATCTTGCTCTGATGTATCAAAACCTTGTTTTGAATATTTTCAAGAAATTTTAAAAACCTCCTAACCCATGAATTTGTAGGAAAATGTAGGAAATTTCCTAATCGTGAATATTTGCAGAGGCGTACTGTTCCAATGGAAAACCGAGACATTGCTTTCTTAATATAGCTACGCAGATTACCTTATTACCTAGGATGACATTATTCATGTTCTTAATTTCATAAGTAAAATCAAGTTCACCTAACGATTAAGGGCCGGTATTATAAAACTTTTTACTTCCTAGATAAAATTTACTTTGAGACTAAATTAATTTGATCTGTCAATTTGCATATGAAATTGACAGAACAAATGAATTTACTCTCAAAGTAAATTTTATCTAGGAAGTAAAAAGTTTTACAATACCGGCCCTAAGAGTTATAAAGTTTTTGATCTTGTTGTACCTTAAGGATTTGGATATCTCAGAAATAGAGGGTCTAGGACAACTCGGCGCCGACAATTCGGCGCGGAAAATCCGGCGCAGACTATTCGGCGCCGAAACAATTCGGTGCCGTGCCAATTCGGCACCAAACATCCCAGAGCATAAGTTCTTCCTAGAAAATTTTACCAACCATCTTAATATGATGATTATATGATGATAATATGATAATATTGACCATGATAATATGATGAGAGAAGGCGAGTAATTAACATACATTATTAACATTCAGGTAATGACTACCAAGAAAAACTCAACCTGATGTAAATGGAATTTGAAAAAGCAATTAAGTTATAAAGTAAAATTTAACAGAAATACTAACCTTACTAAGAATTTAAATAAAATGTCATTTTAATTTGGTTGGATTTTTTGGCGCCAAGTTGGAATGGCGCCGAATTAGCTCGCGCCGAATTGGCACGGCGCGGAATTGTCCCATGCCGTATTCATGTAGGGTGTAGTCTTAGATTAGAGGTTGATTTGGAAAATGGGTTGTGTGTCAGTGAATAGGTGAAAAACTTTAATTAAACCAAAGTTATGACATGGGTTTTTCCTGAATTTTACCGTATTTAATTTGTTATCATTGTTTATGTGGGGTAGTTCACTATTTAGAATTCACTAGATTTCGACTGTAGAGTATATGTCAACGAATGGCCATTAATTAGTCCAGAAAGTAGTAGTGTTTAAAAGCCGGCAGGGTCAGTTAGCTAGTAGCTAAGAGAATAATGGTCTCTAAAACACTAATTAAGCCTGAAATGCATACCTTAGTTTATTTTATTAATAGGTCGAAGTTTAAATTAATGTTTTGAAAATAAAAACAATTTTAAAAGTGTAAACTTCAAGTAGGTAGGTGTAGTGGTCTATAATTATGATTGTTATTACTATGGAGAAGCATAAACAAGGGTAGCTATTTTCCTAGCAAACTCTAAACACGTACTGTATAGCGGGCTCTAAACACTCTTTAGCGGGCTCTAACAAGTTTTATGCACAGATGCATTATAATTAGACTATTATTGCAAGACTCATCTAAACATAAACGTCTTTTTATCGCCCAAGGGCCTCTTTATGATCCGACGGGCAATAATGAAACGTCAATTAAATGTCAGAGCTGTATTTGTAGAACTTGATTGGTTCTTAATATAATTTGTAAACTTATCACCAATGAAAATAAGCTGAAATTAAGTATTTTAGATAGTAACTATAGTAACGAACTTCGTATATATGCACATAAGTATACGTACAGCGGCTTGATGTAACCTACGTACTAATTTAATTATATTTTTTACACAATAATAGATTTGAGATAAAAACAATCTGTGCATAAAATAGTGTATGCATTTCGGGCATAACTTGCTTTTATGGCCCTACAGCCTTTTCCTAGCCCTCGGCTGACGCCTCGGGCTAGAAATAACGCTTCTGGCCATAAAAGCTTCTTTATGCCCTTAATACATAAATAACTATTACAGCTCTAGATCTCTAATTTAGCCATTTACGCTCTAAAAACAGGCCCATAAACCGGTTAACATCGCTGTACACCGGACATAAAATTACTTATCTGTCAATGAATAGGGTTTAACTAATCCAAAGTTGGGTACGGTTTTATCGGCATTTTTTCATTTAACTTCGTGACATTAGTCATAGTTTACCAGTTTGAGGAATGATTTAAAAAATGAGTTATCTGCCAGTGGACAGTTTTTAATTATTATTCCGTAGTTATGGCTCGGTTATTCAGGTTTTACTTAACTTCGTGATACTATTGATGGGGAGTGACAGTGTAGGGAATGATTTAAAAAATGACGTTTGAGACAATGAATACTCGTTTTTATTAGTTCAAGTCAAGGTCCGTAGATGCAAAGTAAGCTTTGAAATATAGGTCATCGCGATGCTGCCATTTTCGCGCTCAGTAAAAGTTGCAACACGGTTCTAAAACGTATTAACGCTTAGTACCCAACTGAAAACAAGTCGTGTTGTTGATTATTATTCCTGTTTTCATGTTAATTGACATGTTCCGCCATTTTCGCGCTACTGCATACTGGAAGTGTATGAGATGACCTATATTTCAAAGCTTGCTTTGCATCTACGGACCTTGAGTTCAAGTATACATCACAGTTTCTTCAGACTCTTACGCATTCAATTTCGTGACATTCATAAGGGTAGCGGGGATTTACCAGGTTAGGGGATGATTCCAAAAATGGGTTATATACCAATGATGGATCTTTAATTAATCCTAAATTATGGTACGGTGTTTTTCTGATTTTTATCCTCTTTAAATTGCGACAGTATTTATGGGAAGGCAGAATTTACCAATATAGGGGATGATTCCAAAAATAGTTTATGCGACAATGAATAATCCTTAATTAGTCCAATATTATGATACGGTGGTTTCCTGAATTTCATAATTTTTAATTTTGTGGTATTATTCATATGGGGTAGTTTTCTATTTAGGGATTGATTTCAAGAATGTATTATAGCTAGTGAAGTTTTAAATTAGTCCAAAATTATAGCCTAGTTTAAACTGATTTACTAATTATATTTATATGGTGGAGGTGCTAGCTTGAGCTCAAGTCAGCACCCCCACATTAACATTTTCATTTCTGATGAATAGGGGTTGATCCAAAATTATTTGAAATGGTCCAAAATTAGTCCATAATCAGTCCAAAATTATGACACTAAAATTTTTGAAATTCGACCAAGTGGGGTTGCTAACTTTACTGACGTGTGGAAGCATTTTATATTCTTTGCAAAAGAAAAAGAAACGAATATCTCAACCTTTTTGAACCCAACTTTTAGAGAATAGAAATTTAGACAATAGAACATTTAATGATTGAATTAAACGCTAATGCAGTCAAAAGAAAGCGTGTACATAATTTACTCACAGTTTTGTATACACTTTCAAAAGACTTCATAGCAAATTAATCGGACAACTTGTTCATTTTTACATGTTTAAATAAATAGCAAGAAATAAAAAACCACCATCAGTAAAACTGACCCCGGACTAGAATATTGTTATACACCAACAAGGGAAGATTTTAAAAGATTGAAATTGATATTTTCTTTGTCAAATCGGCATTCTCAGTGACCAGACTGACAGTTTGTTAACTGGCATGTGTGGAAAACGCCTCTTGTAATTAATTAGAACCAAAATATGAATCGTTGCTAGCATACGCTTGTATTTGGTAAACCTTGCTTATTACTATTTCAAACTCGAAACTTGTCCAGTAACCTTTTTAATAAATAGCCCAGTAAGTTATAGAGCCCATTAAATCATAGATGTGAGGTATATTCTATCCAATTCAATTTAATTATTAAATTAAAAATAATTTAATAGAAGTATTGGATTGTTTGATTACATTGATTAATTGGCTATTCTTCCTTTTAAGTGCTTCTGCAATTGTGACACAATCACACAACAGACATATATTAATCATTGGCTCGCAAAAATTGCCATTGGGAAGTTATAGGTTAGGTTAGGTTTTTTCGCTAGGGGGCATTGCGCAGCATGTGATCCTAGAGATCCTTGATAAAAAAAGTTGTTATTACAACTTATTTACAAATTAGTATTCTTTGTTAATGCAAGAAAAGTTGACAAACAAAAACTAATATTTATTTAACCCAATTCAAACATTTGGCAATTTGGGATTTTAGAAATTTTTCTTAGCCTACGTCAGTTCTAAAACCTTTGATACATTCGTATTGAATGGTAATTACATGTAGGCATATTGCTAATTTAGTAGAATCAAGTTTTGGTTAATTTCTGCTTTTAGTATTTGAATACTTACTAAACTTTGAATTGAATAATAACATTATTATAACAATAATTACTACTACCCGTTACCTGGCGAACCAGGCCCCAGAAGCTATGAACTTTGTGTGGGAGGGGGGGATTATTACTATTACGCAGGCCATACTTGCAGATAATAGTAACCTAGCGCTGTCAAAGTAATAACCATAATGGTTTAACAGGTCAGGTAGGCCTTGATTTCTGGGTCATCATGTCTCATCTCTTAGTTTAATTATTATAGAGGATACAGTCTTGGTAGTGTAATGTCTAGCATGCTGGACTTTCACCCAAGCGGCCGGAGATCGACTCCCGGTGCCGGCAGATCTGGTTAAGGTTTTCTGCAGTTTTTCTTAGCTGTGACACAAATGTGGGATTTGCGCGGTTCCATCTCTAAGTCGGCTGCAGCCGCACGTAGGGTCTACGTAATAATAATAATCGCCCCCTCCCTCCCGCACAAGCTTATAGCTTCTGGGGCCTGATTTCCAGGTTATGGGTTGTAGCAATTATTATTATTCTTATTATTATCTGTATGTGACCCCTCTGCGGTATATTGGGAGTCTATGCCCATTGTAAATATAAACGTGTTGCGTCTTAATTCCAGAAACTATCAACAGTCAGTTAATTAGTATTTTTAATAAGAAACATTTTTTATAATTTTTTTGCATTGTAACTATTATTTTATTATTCGCGTAACTGCCACCAATGGTTATAATTGGTAATAAATAAATGTAGTACGTAGTTGCAGAGCGCTTATGAAGACGTTACATTTTAAGGTTGCTTTTAAATTTCTACAAAATGTCGTGGAACGTAGGCCATTACTTGGTAGCCCGATTTATTTATGTTACATGTGGTGAGCTGTCGAAACTGAGTAGCTGTTCTGTCAAGGATAAGTGGGGTAAAATCAAGGATATTATCAATACATAAGATTCATTTAATAAAATTAAATTAAGTATCTATTTTAATGTCAAAGACTCGTCAAACTTTCAGATTATCAGAGATGTTAGTTGGGCTTTTACCATACTCTGTTGGTATTTTGTTTTGTAATGTTTCGGAAACTAGCTTCCGTCTTCAGGCGTTCCGCCCTAATAGATTTCTATTTTGCAATTTCATTTCTGGAAGGAAAGGGAAGAGAAAGAAAAAGAGAAGTTTCTGGGAAAAAAGAAAGTAAATTCACCATAAAGTCAAGTTTTGAATTTTAGAAATTTGTTCTGAAATTCCTGAAAATGCTTAGATAAACAAATTGTGTCAATCTTTGAAATTATCTTTGCTTTTGAATCGACTGTCATCAAGCTGTGTTACACTATACATTTCATTAAAAGAATTAATCTACATACACATACTTGCTTTGTACATTCATAGGAGGCTCACTGCACTTGGGAGCGCGTTATTGAATGAAAGCAGTAGGAGTCATTCATTAACACAAGTAATGAGAACAAGAAAACTACAATGATCTAGGACGTTCGTTTTTTCAAACTAGGAAGGACGGCAGTTTTTCATTACTTACTATATTCTGGTTTTCTGTAAATGTGTCATCACTCCCTAAGGACACCTCATATGTATTTATTGGGATGTAACATTCTATCCAGGCTCGAAAGGTCTAAAATATAGAACTTCAGTTTCAGTTCTATGAAGAAGTGTGTCGTACCTAAGGACTGTATTCTAAAATTTGGCAATTCTTGTCCCATGCATCTAGTAATGTTATTTGAACCATAACAGTATTTTTCATATTAGCACAATTCAGACACTCAACGGCAGCCACTGAAGTTGCCCTGTGTATAAAATCTATATTATAGTGTAACTTTGGTGGTACTTAGACTTGGCCTCGCCACATGTTAAACCAACAGCTTCATTCAAAATCAATCTTTGACTTTTTGTTCTTCTATGAAAAGTTGTTTGTTTTTGCAGGATCAGAGATAATTTGTTTATTGGAGAAAAGATAAAATTAATAACAGGCCTATTTTAATCAATATCAAATCAAAATTATAGGAAAATCCATGGCATCCAATTTGTCTTATTCCATTAATTGCATTATAAAATACCTAACAGTAAAATTAAGGAAACAATAAAAAGGTAATGTTTGTTAACGAATTTCGTTAATCATGTGTAAAGCATAGCAAGGATATTTTTGTCATTTTAACAAATCATGGTTAAGATGTAATTAAAAGTCCTATTATTAACAGTGGCGTATCAAGAATTACCGGCGTGAGAACATAATTTGAACCTAATTTAAATTTGTGTATTCTGTTACCAACGTATTTAAGCATTTCTTCAAGGAAGATGGAGATTTATAATTGGATGTCACTATTTTTATCTTATTCAAATATCATACCATGACCATGAAGCAAATCATTCAATCACTCCAGTTAATCACATAACATAATTAATAATTATTGTTTCAATAAACATTATTGTATCGTAAAATTAACGCGACAATAGAAAATTAAAAATATATATCATTTGTCGTTTAAAAATTTGACATTTGTTATTTAAAGAATTCATAATTTATATACAGGTTGGCTCATTACAAGGATAACAATCAAACGCGGCAGGTATATAGACATCCATAAGGCAAACAAAAAATCCCTATAACATTTTTTCTTAGAAGCGAAGTTTTCGAAAAAAAATGCAAATAAAGACCGTTAATAATGTTTTTAGCACATACAGTAGTGCTTGTTATGTTCTTTAAACAAGACATTCTATGGTTTGTTATGTTTACATTGCTGATTATGCAACATGATCATTTTACAATACAATTTTATGAGGTCAGTCATTTAAATGATATTTCTGCGAACGCAGATAATTAAGACAAGGATATTGGTGTAGGTCAAGT
The DNA here is from genome assembly GCA_929113105.1 of Agrypnus murinus. Classification (NCBI taxonomy): domain Eukaryota; kingdom Metazoa; phylum Arthropoda; class Insecta; order Coleoptera; family Elateridae; genus Agrypnus; species Agrypnus murinus. The sequence continues at coordinate 136,481,887 of OV816025.1, read as the reverse complement.
CATTGTAAACTATGATGATTCGCAAAATCGGGGAATCCCGCTTTTGAATCACGGATATTATAACCTATAAACAAGTAAATGGAAAATCTGGGTCAACGCGTGATCAACACTTATGTTAACAGATAAAATGAGATCAGATTTCAAGCAACACTGATATTATCTAACCTGTTAAAAATGTCAGCGACATACGATATGACTAAATATGGATAGGGGCAATTGATGTTCATTTTCATTTTACTTCTCTTAAAATTAACTAAATTAATGTTACTGTAATTAAATTACATTTTTAAATTTTGCACTTTTACCCTGGTAATTCTTGTGACCCAGATTCTTCATTTTCTTGTTTAGGTTAGCATCATTAATTAACACTAATTAGTAAATTCCATAGACGATTGGAATTCGATGTGGAAAACTCTTACCCAATTTTTTACTATTGAAAGTTGAGACTAGATTTAACCAATTTTACAATTAAAAGCTTAATACACAATTTTGTATATTTACGCTTCGTATTACAATTAGTCATCATTTGATAGGTGCAATTTAGTAAAGCAAAAACCACTATGTCAACGAAGCGAAGCGACTTAGTTTGCAATAGTACAATGTAACACAATTAGGCGCTTGAAAATGGTGGGTTTGTAGTAGAAAAATACACAGGGATATGTGATCTCATCATGTTTGTCTGGCTTTAAAATTTCAAACCTTGCACTTACATATACAGTTAGTTTTATTTTTTATTAAAGATATCAATAGAACCATGAGCGCGTTAATTTTATATGTACTTTTATAAAAACGTCGGTCAAAATTATTAAAAAATTGGACTTTCTCTAATGAAAAAAACTTTATTAAGATTTTTTGTTCCAAATGCCATCAAAAATGCGATGGTAAAGTCTGGTGCAGGGGCTATGAGACACCCTGTATATGGCCCTTGCTAAGTGTTAATTAATATGAGTGATAATTAATTATTTTTTTTAAAGAAATGTATGAATTGGGCGAGTCCTGACATCGGCATATAAATCGAACCACGCTGTTTCCTGCAATTAAGATTATCGTTCAACAAAACATTATCAATAATTAAAAAATTAAACGATTATGCTTTTAATTGTACTTGCTATTAGCAAAAAATAAATTACTTTAATTAGAGATAAAATATAAAAACCCAAACATACGACAGGACAACGATCGTAGGTTTCAGTATAACTAGATTACGTGAAATTACCTTCAACTGATTTTAACATAGTTGGCACTTGTAGCATTACGAAATGGTATTACTTGGTATTACTAGAAATTATGTAACATGGTGAAGATAATGACAATACTGGAATTACAATTAAAACTGAATTTACTATGCATGATGTCGGCATTACATAGTATTATGGTGACAATACCAGCATTCAAAAATATTATTGGTAGTACTGTAGAAAATGCCTACGAAAAATATATAAGTATTTTAAGAATAATGTACCTGGATTTTATCAATTTTATAAGGATTTATCGGGATTGTTACCGTGGATTGATTTCGAGGCTACTTCAGATTCTTGGTACTATACATATAGCATGTATAAATTTGTTGGCATTACTTGGGTTTACTACAAAATCAACTTAGGTTTGTAGACATTATCTATCATTATCAAGAGAGCGCTTGTCATTTACCTAGAATTAATTTATTGAATTATAATTAACAATTTCAAATCATCAATCTAGGATTTTACAAATGTGAGAGTACGAGTACAAAAGTATGGAAACATTTAAGTATTTCCGGAACTGCTTACACGATCGAGGCAAGTTTTGGAACATTTCATTTAGATAATATACTGGATTTAAAACGGATGTTGACAGTGTTGCCAAGATGTTAGTTGTTTCGGAAGTTTTACTTGCTTTTATATTTTAAATAGGACATACTGTATATTTTTACTTTTTCGAGTTCCTTCAGTAATTCTATACATAATAACGTAATTCTCTATACCTAAGTTCAACCGTTTTCAAAATATTTTATCATTTTCTTCTTCGTAGGTTCTTCACTTTCTTAACTTCATAGGTAACATTAAATCTGATCTTTTAATACCTCTGCTCTTACTTTCTTATTTATTAAAAGTTCCGATTTAATGTTACCTATGAAGTTGTTGAATGTTAAAATATTTCGAAAACGGTTGAACTTAGAGAACAGACTTATAGAGAATGCTACACAAATTATGTGTAGAATTACTGTCAGTACTCGAAAAAATAAAAATATATAGGGTGTTCTATTTAAAATACAAAAGCTAGTTAAGCTTCCGAAAAACTAACATCATGGCAACACTGTCGACATCAGTTTTGAATTCAGGATATTATCTAATTAAAGTGTCCCAGAACTCGCATCGACTGTGTAAGCCATTACAGAGATACTTAAAGGTCTCCATACTTTGGTTCAACATTACGTTAGCGATACTGGTAGTAATTGAGCATTATTGGTATATAATGTTGGCCTTATCGGGATAATGCCAGCAGTACAATAGATCACAAGGGAAGTGCTTTGCAATTAGACGTATTACTCAAAAAAAACTTTGAATTTTGTAAGTACATATAAGATTTATATTATAGAAGGTTAACAGTTATTTGTGTATTTAGTGTGCGAAATTACGCACCAAAGGCAGTATTGGTATGAGTTGTACACAATATTCTTTCTATAACTAACTATATTCTAATAATTCCCGAATCTGTTTGCAAAATTCAATAGAAAAATTTTCATTTAAACCCAGTAGATTGTTGTTTATGTTTTTTTGGTTGACATGAAACGTTTTTAAGCTTGATTTTGGAAGCATGTGCGAAAGTATTTGGCATTTTAGTGCGCAAAACACTACGAGTAAGTTGCCAGGGTAACAAAAAAGATATAATTGAGTCGAATATAAATCGCGATGCAGTTGAAGATTGAACAGTTTGAAAATAGGTCAAAAATTCATCATAATTTGCAGACTGTACTACGTATAATGCTGAGAACTCACTGTTAATAACACAATTTGGATTTGATTCAACTGACCTTTATGTTCTTATTGCTATACTCGTAAAACAATCGATAGATTATCATGTAATACAATAAAAGAGAATTCTTGAAGGCAAAGTTCAATAAAAGCGCCAAAGAACATATGCAGAAGTTAGCACTCCTACTTTGTCGAATTTCAAGATTCTTAGTATCATAATCTTGAACCAATTCAAAAAATTTTCGACCAAACCCTATTTATCAGAATTGAAAATTTTAATGTGAGGTTGCTGAGTGGAGCTCAAGCTAGAACCTTACCATACTAAAAATATAAACAACAAAACTATTTAAACTAGGCCATAATTTTGGGCTAATCAAAGACTATTGGCAGATACTCAATTTCCAAGTTAACCCATAAAAAACTACCCCTCATGAATAATGTCGCAAAATTAAATACGATAAAAATCAGGAAAAAACGTGTCATAATTCTTAAGCAATTTAGGGGATAATTCGGAGAAGGAACTATGTACCAATGAATAGTCTAAAATTGTAACGCGGTTCTTTCGCGATTTTTATCATACGAGTATTTTCTGACATTATTTGTGGGGTAGTTTTCTGTTTAAGGATTGACGTGGAAAATGGCTTATATGCCAGTAAAGTCTTTAGTGAATACAAAATTATGACCTAGTTTAATGGACTTATTATTTATACTTATTCACTTTAAAATTTAAATTTTCATTTCTGATGAATAGGGGTTGGTGTAAAATTTCTTGAATTGGAACAAAATTAAGGCACTAAAAATTTTTAAATTTGATAATGTGGGAGTGTTAACTTTATTGAAGTCTAAACTCCTTCAACAATATTTAACAGCATTCTGATCGCACTATCGATCTATAGCAATCAACAATCCCATAAAGCCGGCGTTGTTAGACATTTTTATTAGGTATAAAAACCAGAATAAACATGTACATATAATAATGTTCTGTTTATAGAAATGTATTCAGTTAACAGGCTAAAACTGGCAGTAAAATTAAATGATTTTTATTATCAATTTAATTTTTAATTTAAAGTCTTTGAATGTTGATTGATTAAGACATCGACACACCCTGTAAACCTTACCCTCCTCCCTTCCTAGCCCATATCTCCGTTAGTAAGTGAATGTTTTAAAGATACATAATTAGGCTAGAATTCGGTTTCCGGGACATGTGCTGTTAGTCAATCGAAAGCTTAGATCAAGGAGGTTGATCGGTACTCTCAAATTAACAGGCAGAACCAGAGGTAAGAAATTATGGTAGTGAATGTTTATAACAAGAAGGTCTATGGCAAATGGATTAAGGTCCCCGAGCCATCGAATTTAATAAATTCATGCTTATTTACCTAACCTAACTTCTACAGCATTCTTCTAATATTGATCTAAAATAGATTAACTTAACCTGACTTCTAACCTAACCTAACCAAAACCCCCTAAACTCGTTAAAATTCAATGTCATTAAAATTGGTTAACTTTATGTAATCTTTTACAGGTTTTGTACTTTGTACAAATCCACTATCCTTGGTCTAAGGCCTAAGCTTTCAAATGGTACCCCCCACCCACGACTCCCGGTATGATGACATGAAACAAAGTTGTCTCCCCTTCCACGTTAAACTTTGACTCGCCACAACTTTTGATTAATAGGACCGCATCCTAGTATTTTAAAGCTACCGATCAACTCCCATTGACCTGAGCTTTCCTGACCTGACCTCCCCCCCCCCCCCGGATGCACAGAAAATCGAACTCCAACCGATAATTATTATTTGTAGGTACGTATACAGCTAGTCAAAGCTTTGTCAGATCACAGCTTTTCTTTACTTTTGTACTAAATAATAAAATCAGTAAAGGAAGCTTAATGGTTGCTAATTAAACCATGCGGTCATAAAAAGAAACAATAAATAATTATTGTCCTATAAGCATACAACTGTACATATAGATCTAAGTAAATATGTAAGCAAGTGCTTTTATAAATTTATACATTTGTAACAGTTACTGTTGTTCAAAAATAAGTTTAATCAGTGGAATGCAGTTATTGATTAAAAAGGGGGGCATTTTTTCTTCAAGTCTGCTATTACATATTATTATGATGTAATTAAAATAAGTTATTACACAAGGGTTATTATTACATACCTACAGTAATTATTACCTACACTTGTTATGTAAACATAGACAAGATAATTTTTGAAATTTTTAATCAATTTTTAATTCAATTTTTTTGCTAAACCGGCTCCACGCCTTCATTTATTATCAAAAAGGGTCCGTTTGTAATTCACCTTGAATTGTAAACTACAGGTAGGTATTTATAAACTAAACATTTTAATTTAAATAAAATATTAATAGTTAATATAATTTTTAGCTGTATAAATAAAAATAAATTTTGACAATACAATTGACAATTGGGAGATGTGGGATGAAAAATATTGTAAGTATGTATAAAACTTTTCCCCCGCATATTATTACTTTTAATGTTTTAATAGCCTTGTAGGTGCATTTAACATTTTAATTATATTTATTTATGGATAAACAGTGCATTGTTAAAAAGGTCCATTTAGGGGGCGTACCCCAATATGCTGCTGAAAATCTCGAAATAGCAACTTAGATTTCAGTGTAGATAAAGGATGAAACGATGGAAAAAGTAATGGTAGGGCAAAGGTAATAACAGTTTAACTTTAAAAATGCAATCATTAAAAAGTTAATGGGTTTTAAAATAAACAATGTCATAAATTGTTATTAGTTATTATTATTACTCACGCATTTATTAAATGCGGAAAGTTCTGATAAAGTAATTTTTCAATATATACCGAAATATAACGAGGTGTGAAAATGATAAGATTGGGAATTGAATGCAATTAAATGAATGTTTTCAAAAAGGAAATTGATTGGTTTCACTTAAATCATGATAGCGAGTATAAGCAAAAATATTGGAAAATACCAAGGTAGTTTTAATGGATTAGAAGGATTTTGGACATTTTGGATCAATTTTTGAAATTTAGGTATTTTAAACATATTAGGCCTGCTTGGTAAAATGTCATCGAAATGATATAAAATAAAATAAAATTCTTACCTGTCAAAGAAAATAAAAAAATCCAATTTTGCAAAATTAGGCAAAAATCACTCAAAAATAACTAACACTTCAAAATTGCAAGCTGCTTCGAAGACGATCACAAAGTAAATAAATAAGTTTCGCGAAGTTCAGCCACGATGGAATCAAACCGGATAGAACCAGACACTAATTAATATATACAATCAAAGTTATCTAGGATAGACGAAGGAATGTTGCGAATTTTAATATGCACAGCCAACTACTATTAACAGGTGAACAGGTGTATGCTAACTGAAGTAGTCGAATTCGAAAGCTGTTCGGTCAAGCAGGTTCGTCTGATCACCAACCAACCACACTATCTATAATAACTCCCGCTGCCGTTTTATACGTAGGTTATGTCCGCATCAACTGTGTGTTGGTAGAATTTCTTATTGCTGCCGTAACATACATCAGCAAAATGAAGAATGCTGATAAATTACCTTCGTTTTATACCTTTCCATACCCTGGCCTGCACTGTGCACACCAAAATGCTAACCCGTGAAATATCTCCGAACCGCAAACTGTGAATTATTCGGAATGTAGCCTTTTTTGCTATCTGCAAATTGTAGGTTTTCCGGTTCAGTTGTTATTTAATCTTTTAAGTAAAAGTTAAACGTAGTTTAATGTAAATAAATAAATAAACAAACAAACAAACAAAAGTTTGGATGTATACGTTGTTTTTTCCTGATACGACTTGCATCACCTATTTCCCAGAAACACTTAAAAGGGGATGGCTAATGATAATACCTGGACGGGAATGTACTACGACTACAAAGAATATAACAGGCAGAAACGGGCCCTAAGTTTATTATTGTATAGATTAACGCGCGTGGCTAAATGTCTTTTTAACATGAAACCTGTTTATAAAAGATTCCCTTTTGAACATGTTCTGACAAGGTATTCTCCCGTCTATACTTGCCAGACATTTATTGTCCTCTTTATAATACCGTTACTACTGTTTAGGGTTCCTTGAAAATACAACTTTATAAAATTAAATTTCGTAATTGGTTGTGACAAAACCAAAGGTATTATAATAAAAGTCAGAATATATTGTTTTGAAATAGTCGATTTTAACAAGATAAGGTGGGCTATTGTAAAAATAGTAATTCAAGAAAGGAAAAATGTCAAGATACATTTACCGAAATGAGAAATTGCCAGGTCGACAACAATGTAAAAATTATAACCCTGTTTTTATTATTTTTAAATTATCTTTTTCTCATCAGTTTTGCTTTTAAAGAAAATTCAGGCATTTTAGACCCCCTTTTACAGGTTAGGTTTATTTACTAATCATGGCGTCCTCGCAGCAGATTCTGAAAAGGGTAATTTTCGTCCATATACAACTTAACATGGGATTATACTTGTAACAATTTCTCGAACAAACTCTGCCTTCAATAATAACATGACAACATAACCTGACATTTCTAATTTCCATGTTTTGGCATGAAGGTTATACGAAGTTCAAACCGTTGGTATTTTGAAGAGTAAATGTGTATTATCTTGTTTTCACCGTCAATAATAATGTTGTCTTTCAAAATATGCATTAGTGCAAAAGCAATTTTAGTGGCCTCGTTAATGTTGTATTTTTACAAAGTGTAGCTCTGGCTATGTTACTCTGTTCTATTAACCTTGCAAAAAGTAATTAAAAATGAATAAAACGGAAATTATCAGAATGCACTCTGTTGAGTCCTTAAAACTCTGGCTACCCACCCTACCTAATAAAATATTGCAAAAGTAAAAGTCATTTTTATGTTTATGGAAAATATTAAGATAAGAAGTTCCTACACTGTTTATTTTTGGATTTTACAAAATTTCTGCTTTCTTAAATGTGAAAAGAAATCTGACATTGGTATTTTGGTAACCTTACTTGGCTTAGTCCATAAAGGACCATCATGTCGCAGTTGGATTACGTAGCACAATATTTTATGGGGTGCTGTGCCAAACCGCATCCTCAATCCTGTTGAAAGATATTTTGGTATTCTGCTTTTTTCCGTTCTTCAAATCGTACGAGGAAATGACCCAAAAGACAATTCGTATAGCATTCTGAAAAATGGCTTTTCTTTACTAATCTGACCCCGCTAAATCCGAAAATGGCCGTTGACAAACAGACATTCAAGATGGCGTCAGCGAAGCCTCAGTAAATTTATTAAATGTCAGTTACAACTTAATTAAGGAGGCTTCAACTCCTCCAAAACAACTCACTTTAAAAAATGCTAAGGCCGTCCCTTAGTTTGGAGGATGGTCCCAGAACAAGGCTGGACTCCAGTACGTGTGAGTGATATTAGCAAGATTTATGTCTACAGCGATTCCCTGATTGTTATCTTAGTGGAAACCGTTTTGTCAGCTTGACCCTGGTATAGTCACTTTGGTACTGTGGATCGGACAACGTAGAGGCAACTCTGCGATGTATCGGCGACTTTAGCGACGGGTTTACGCAAGAATTACAGATCTGGCTGTTCCCAGGAAGGTAACTCCGGGAGATCACCTTATAAGGGATCTTGATGCGAATATAGAGCGAATATAGCCAGTAGCCTCTCACACCTAAGACAATCCCGTCTTCTAGTTGGTATAGACCCCTAAGGGGGTCGTGGCCTTTAAGCTTAACGTAGGTGGGTCACGTTAAACATAATCTTGGATTCATGTAGAAAGACATAGAATACACCAAACTAAACCGCTGACCTTGAAGATTGCTCACATATGTTTTCATATTGATAAGTACTGGAAACGATCGGAAATTGTTTTGATGTGGAAGCAGGTCTTCACCAACTTACTCTACTCTATGTAAAAAGGCGACAGTACACTAAACGAAAACCCTAGCCTTATAAACCGCCCATATATATTCTTCATTTTGATATCACTGGCTTTGGGAAAGTCATAAACTGAGATTCAGAGAAGGAGAGGTCTTCACAAGCTCTTCTATATTTTTTATTTTTATGTGAACTTGGGAAAGATCGATAGCAGAGATCAAGACAAGAACAGGTATTCACCAATTTTGACATTAAACTCTCTAAAAAGACCGTCTACATATATTTTTTATTTGAATGTGACTGATATTGGGAAAGATCAGGAACTGCAGTCAAAAAGGCATGTCTTCACCAAATCTGGCATAAAACTCCTCCACAAGGTTCAGTCAAGACTAAGAATCGTTAACAAATCACTAATGAGAAGCTTTGTCTTGTGCGAGTGTGATCGATTGTTACAAAAAGTTTGAAAATGGCCACAACAGCTTGGAAGATGAGCCGCGCTCTTGAAGACCGTCGACATCCAATACCGAAGCCAACCGAGACAAGATTATTCAAATGGTTAAAGCAGTTGGTGTTGCAAGAGTTCATGGCATAATGTTTTGGGGCACAGAAAAGTGGCAGCAAAGTCGATTCTTCGTTTGCTGTCAAATGAACAAAAAGAACAAAGAATCTCGATTTGTCTGCAATAGAGAAATCTGTTAAGATAATAACCAAAGTTTTTGTATAAAGTGAATCGTGATTTCATCCTTGTGAGCTAATTTAGAAGTTGAAGTGCTGCCGCATCTGGCGTTCTCATAGGATCTCGCTCCATGTGAGTTTTTAAAGTGGAGAAACAGCTTAGGGGGCGCCATTTTGAATCTGAATTAAGAATTAAATATCTCTGTAATGGGTGTATTGAACAGAATGTCAAAAAAGGCTTCTCAAAAGTGTGAAGTTGCCAAGTGAATAATATATTGGGATCGCTGATTCGAGTATCTTCACTTTGTTCAAAATGAATATTCTTAATTCGCATAAAATCTACTGTCTGCTACTTTTCCCAATTCAGAAAACAGCGTGTACACATGCCTCGCGATTTTTAATTTCTCTTTTTATGAGTTTATAGCTTATAATGCAGTCATACATAAATATTCTTTTGTATATGTATTTATGACCACGCATAGGCTTTCTTCAGTACTGTGAACTGCAGTAGAGTTGGCATGCTTTTGATACCATTGCAGACTTACGTGGCATGCCTACCGTGAAGGCTTACTACTACGGCCCGCATCTGGGCAAGGAATTGAGGTAACTCAATAGCACGCCACTCTCTTGTGAGTGGTACCAGTCCAGTCAGGAGAGAGAGAGTCATAGTCGTCATATCCTTTGACATGTACATAGATTTAACAAACAAAGTACTCGTGAGCAAAGAGTAAGTTCTTGCCAACCTGTAAGAAGAGTGATTGAAGAAGGCAGTGTGTCTGGTGTCTGCACCAAAAAACTGGAACAACTTTATTAACATTTACGTTTAGCTCTACCGCTGTCCGCTGCTTCTTGAAGATATTCGTAAACTTCTTTTAGATTCTTCATTATTTTACTAATATATTTAGCTCTTGTAATCCATTATATAATTCTTTTGCTAGTATGGAGTCATATGCTTGCTTGAAGTCTATTTGTGAAGTCAAAAAATTGATCCGTGATCGTTGAGTTATTTTTTCTGAACTCGCATTCGTAATCGTAAAGGTTTCTTCCATATTTTTCGAATAATTTGCTAAATATTTTATAACCAACGTTTAAACGTAGAATAATGCCTATAAAGTTTTCATATCTAGTTTTGTTGCTTTCCTTATGTATTAGGCATATGACGACTATATACCGGTGTTCCGATATTTCTCATTTTCCCAAATATTTTGTATAATCATGTACTCGCATATACATTTCTTTTTTGATCGCTTGCATGTCGAGTTTAATTACTATCGTCATAATGTTTAACCTGGTGCGTCATAACTTTTCATTGTTTCTTCATACTATAAGTTGCAGAGTTATTTCTTCTCCACCTACTTGTACAATTCTTACTTCCTATATGTTATTAATATCGTTGGCGTCGGTATTCAGTAGCTTATTAATATACTCCCAATTATTTACTTACTACTTACTTCCAATTGGGTTTCCGTCTAAATATCGACATAATATTGTTCTGGTCTGGAATACTTTCTTTCAGTGCCCTATTTCTTTATAGAATAGCTTTGCTTTGCATACCCCTTTATCCATATTCCTCCATTGCTCCTAGTTGTTGTTGCCTGTAAAACCTTTTTTCTGACCGATGGGGGGGGGGTTGTTTGTTTCCTTCATTTTATTTCTAACTTAGCATTGCTCCTTAACATATTTTTAGTTGAGCTTTATTTTGCCCTAAAATTTCCGTTGCCGTCTCCATAATTGCTTATCTTATCTTTCCCCAATTTCCTTCCACTCCTGGTTCTTGATCATTGCAAAGGCAAAATAAGTTTTGCCGTTTCTATTATTTCTTGTATCCCATTTTCTATCATTGTGGTATTTCTTTTCACGAACTTTTCTTGGTTTCTTTGTTTTATTTAGCTCCCGTTTTAGGAAAAAGATAGCATTTGTATATCCTTAGCTGTATGTAGAAAATGATCAGTATGAATTACCGTTTCTCTATGATTTCTAACGTCTAACACATCTGATGCATGTTAATAAATGAATGTCATTTTAATCCTTGCCTTGGCTTTTTGTGAAATCTACGTTTTCCTATGGATATTCTTGCAAAGTTTATGACCTTTCATTATCATTCCTATTCGTGGAAACTGTTCCTGCCTGTTATACTTTCAAACCTTCAAACGTGCTGCGTTTAGGTTACCAAGCATAAGTCTTATGTCGTAACTGAGTTTATCAATTTGTTCTACTGAAATTGCGTAAAGGTCTTTCTTTTTTTTACTATCATTGACCTGTATTGAAGCGTAAACATTAACATGTTAAGCCCACGGCAGACACCAGTGTTAGCTACATACTTATTTCACGTCATTGGACCAGGCAGACATAAGACATTTAAAAAATGGAGCGTAGTTGAGTATAGTACGTTTCTTATTTATTAGGAGACAATTAAACAAGATAAATTTTAATACAAAAACAAAATAGAAACTGTGTATTCTAACAATAAAGAATACGAGTATAGGTATCAGTAAACTACGAAAATCTAAGTAATATGAGAATTAAAACTATCCAAGCAATATCTTGGTTTTGACAACCTTCTTGATACGACTCTCTGCGCTTTTTTTGTAGCAACTCTTGCAATTTGGCCCCTGCTATCCACCCGGGCTATTTGAGTTGTATATGTTTGGCCTTTTTTGTAGTTTCTCAGCTTTTCTCTAAATTTTGTAATTGTTAAAGTTTTATTCGTAACTTACCGTTGACTGCGGCTGTTCCGAGAATTATTTCAATACCACCTGACTGTTTTGCGGAAACAAGAACCATAGCTCTAAAACTGATCTGATAAATCTACAGACATTCGTCCAATGCCATAGGCAATTATCGTTTTTGGTTGGTGTAAAAACTGGTTGACAGTGTTCCGGTCAATTAGCAACTGAATCTTATGAGCTCTATTTGTACTGGCTTCTGGGTACCGTTGCTTGGAAAATACGGTATGAGCAACAAATAAAGTTCGAATATGTTTCTTGACATATTTAATATTGGAGCACACTTTGTTAGAATAAAAGCTGTCTGTACTTATAATTCTTCATTAAACCCATATACCTTAGTAATCCAAGTATTCGTTTTATTTCACTTTTTGTTGTCGGAAAGAAAACGTGGTTTCTAAAATGACTTGCGGCATCCATTAGTTGTGAAGTTAGATACTGTGTTGCGTGTTGTTTTTGTGTCATTGCTTATTGGCCGAAATCTTGTCATCGACAAAAACGAATAACTCATTTTTATTAGAACATCCATTGAAAGAATAATTTTTTCTTACCATTTATCTCGTAGTTGAAGACGCAACGCTTTTTTTTTCGATCAAAATTGCTGCTCGTTCACTCATTGTGTGCACTGAACCGCATAAGCATAATAAATGACCATATTGCATTGATTAATTTGCATTGTATGGACAAGAATTGACAAGTTTCCGCGTGTCTACTCAAGATTTCGTTATTGAAAATCTTGCTTTTATTTTCAATATGCCCATTCTCGCGTTGATGGGCATGGAATCGATGATTGCTTCCTTATAGTTCGCAGTGGCTTAACAACGAGGGCTCCTCCTATAAGTTTGAAAATGAGGTCATGTTGTAAACATCTAATAAGTAAAACTGGTGGGATTGACCGTGGGAAATAATATCGCACGATCAGTAGTTCTGTTAAAACGTCATAGATGTCAGCACATGCAATATTATTACTATTATTATTATTAATTATTTGAAATATATAAGTTAAGAATTTTGATAAAGGTTAATTTATTTTTGATTAATTAATATTTTACATTAAATTATATATTTTGAATGCAAATTCCTATAGAAAAATTATCATTCCGGCAGGGAATCGAACCCTGGCCTGTTAGCCTATTGAGGCGACTTACCATAATTT